>OX381710.1:4656016-5934016 GCA_947462335.1 Harmothoe impar
TACTCACCAGGGCTGCATTTATGCTTCAAAACAACCAAGGGCATGATGCATTAATGCATCAAGCTCGCCTTACAGGGTTCCCGAGTAACTCGCCGGTGCTGCAGTAGTGCATCATGCCGACCTTTCGGTAGTGTCTCAACCCTGTAGGGTCGGCATGATGCCTGAATGCAGCAACTCACCAGGGCTGCATTCATGCATCATGACGACCAATTAATGCATCATGCTAACCTTAGAGGGTTAACTATTCCCATTAGTGCCGAGATTGTCTCCGACTCTAGTGCCAAACAAAAGACGGCCACACGTGCCCCTTTTTGTGCCCCCCGCAGTCTGCGCTCACACCACGACTTGCTCACTAACAACTCGCCGCCGGGGATAATTTTGAAAATTGAAATGAACGCCAAATGACGGCGGTAGATGGTGTGTGTGTGTGTGGGGGGGGGGGGGGGGGGGGGGTGGCCCCAGGCGACAGGTCTCAGTCAATGCAGGGGGGTGGGGGGGGGGGGGGGGGAGAGACAGATGATGTGGGAGTGGGCAGGTGAATGGGGGGGGGGGGGGTGAGTGAGACTGTAGTTCTCGTGGTCGCCAATAGGTGTCTCCACCTGATGGGAGCTGTGGTAGGCTGAAGCTATTTTTGTGTTTTGTACATATAGAATTATCCTTTCATATTTATCTCAGCTGTAAAATATTTTCATCTTTATCTCATCCCCTAAGTGCTTATAATGTGATTTTGAATTTTTTTAGTTGAAAAGGATTCTTCATTCCATTTGTCACGATGTATCTTTTTAACCTGTGATTTGAAAAATAAAGATATATTCAAATTTAAAGAAGATGTGTATGAAAGATTTAATTGAAGATACAAAACACTGTAATGACAAAGACGTTATTTGATAGCTAATACTCTACCACTGAGGCTTATTTGAGACTAAACTTGATATGCTTAGGCCCCATTCCTATGTTTTTGAAACATGGAAATAAATGCAATTGATTTTAAATAAATGCATGTCCATGAGTATGTACAGAAACTAAACAACAATTAATAGGGCATACTCTAGGGTGTGATTATTTGAAGGAGTTTGTATAAGGAAAACACTAGCCTTACCTTAGGCCAATGTAAAAATAGTTGTTTTTTAAACCAATTTTCCTTCAGGGATTTTGAGACAATATTCCTCCCATTTTTGTATAATCTCCAGTAAAAAAGAAATTAAGTAAAGAAAAAATGTCTTTTTGGTAGATGAAACACAAAAATGCCTTCCAAAACAAAAAATTAATAAAGAGTAAAAAAGAAATTTGGTTTGAGCCAAAAAATATAGGGTCGCTAGGGATACCTGAACACAACTTCCTTTATTTTGGCCTTATCTGTCAGGCTGGTGCTTTCTCCCCTGGCTCTGCCCAGTCTTACCACCAGGACCAACTATAGATAATCTCGGGTCAATCCCGAACCACCACCTCCGCACAGGCGCACGGCAATTACATAAACTTCCGCTTTGATGTGTGGTAAGTGGGCGATAATGGAAGGAGTGGGCGATAATAGAGGACGTAGTTGGAGGTAGTTGGAGGCGGGGTGGGGACGTTGAGGAGACGCTGAGGCGGCCAGGATCAATCTGAATGACGGTGAGGCCGTGTCGGGGCCGCGTCCCATCTACTGTAAACGTATAGATCTACTCTCCTTTTTAGATTTTTCCAGGTCTCAGAAAGGGAAAATGAATTTCCACTACGCTTTAAGGTAAAATAGCATGAGACAACAATTCTCCACTGGGCATAGAGCGAAAATCTCTCTTTTGTTAATAGAAATAACTCTCATACACTATATGTAAAAACATAAAGGGGACATTTTCACCAGAGGGTCTCTTCCTTCGCCTTTCTGTTATTTCCCCCTCCCTCCTCCACTCTCACTCTACCTTTTCCTCCTTGCCCTCTCCCTCGCTCTCATTCTACCTTTCCCTGCTCACCCCATCTCCTCCCATTTACCTCGTCCCTCCCTTCTCTACTCCCTCTTCCTCTCCAATGACAATAATCCCTCTTTCCTCCCTCCCATCTTGATTCGCTGCCACCCTCCCCTGGCTGTCACCTCTCTCCTCCCCTTCTCTCTACCTCTCCCTTGTCCCCCACGCTCTTCCCTCCTCGTGCCTCTACATGGGTTAAAAACGACACGGGCGACACGGCGACACGGCCCTTTTAGGCCATTTTAAAAATCGACGGACCCAGGAAAGTTAAAGATAAAAATCGACACACAGGGATGTTTCTCTAAGTTCTTATATACCTTAAAATCGACACGGTGACATGGCCCTTTTGCTTAAACTCGACACGGCGACACGGTCAAAATTCTGGGGACCCATGTAGAGGCACCTCCTCTCCTGCCTCTTCCTTCCCCTCCTCATCCTTATCTCCTCCCCCTTTATAGTGCCTCTACATGGGTACCCAACTTTTTGGCCGTGTCGCCATGTCGATCTTTAGCAAGAAGGTTGAGTCGTCGTGTCGATTTTTAGACATATAAGACATAGTAGGACCTCATAGAAATGTCTGTGTCTGTCGATTTTTAAAAGGGCCGTGTCACACGTGTCGATTTTTAAAAGGGCCGTGTCGCCGTGTCGCACGTGTCGAATTTTACCCCATGTAGAGGCACTTTATACATTTACTTTCTCTCATTTCCTCTCTCCCCTCCCCTCTCTCCTCCCCTACTGTGCCCTCTCTCAAATCTCAGATCTCCCTCTCCCTCTCTCTCTCCCTTTACAGCCCCTGCCTACCCCTCCCGGGGGGGGGGGGTACTCAATTTTTTTTTGACACGGGTGTGCGGCTGGCCCTTTGACAACCCTTACCCTTGGTGAGGGGGATTTTGGTCAGAAGTGACCCTTGGTGAGGGGGATTTTGGTCAAAAGTGACCCTTGCTGAGGGGGATTTTGGACAAAAGTGCCTAGGTTTTGGCAATTTTCCCCGAGGAGTCGGCCTTGTTAGTTAGGATTATGTTGGAGGATTATGTTGGAATCTCCGAAAAGTGACCCTTGGTGAGGGGGATTTTGGTGAAAATTGACCCTTGGTGAGGGGGATTTTGGTGAAGAGCAGACCCTTGGTGAGGGGGATTTTGCTCAAAAAGCACCCTTTCCAGCCGCACACCTGTGTATACAAAATATACCAAGTGCCCCCCCCCCCGGGTACCCCTCTCCCCTCTTCCTCTCCTCCCACTCTCTCCACACCTTGTCTTACCTTCATCTTCCTCTCTCCCTCTTCCTTCTCCATGTTCTCCTCGCCCCTCTCTCCCACTATTGTCTCTACTCCTCTCTCCTCCCCTAGCTCCCCTGCCCTCTCTCCTCCCCCTCTCTCCTTACTAAAATGTCCCCCCTTTCTCTCCTCAGCCCCCTCTCTTGCTTTACCTCCCCTTGCCAGCCCCTCTATCCTCCCCTCTCTTACCCCCCCCCCTTGTCTTACTTGCATCTTCCCCTCTCTCTCTTTCCTCTTCCATGTACCTTCTCCTCGTGCTTCTCTCCTGCCATTGTCTCTTTAATATTCCCCATTATCCTATCACCCCTCCCTGCCCCTCTCCCTCTATGACTGGTTCTCCTAACCCACACCGATGGCTGCCTCTGTCATGTCTGTCCTCCCCCCTAGGGGCGTCTCCCCCCACCACCCCCCCCCCCTCCTATCCTAATTTCTGACACTTGGATCGAGATTATGGATCACCCTGGCGACATGAAAACTGTGACGTCACGCTGTCAATGACGTGACGTGCATGACGTGACTTCCGGTGGTTAGGGCGCCCCCTGGCGTCGCTAAATGCCACCGTGCGCATGCGTACTCATACTGATGTCCTTAGGGGATGAATGAGTGTGTGGAGGAGGGGATGGGGAGGTGTAAGGGAGTGTTCATTTGGTTAAAAAGAAGAGGAGGGGTTGGGGTTTTTTTTCTGGGAGAATAACACTGTGTTGAGCCTCTCTGTTAAAGCGGTGAGAGCTAAACATGTTTGAATCATGTTGAGAAGGACAGGTTTTTCACTTATTGTGCAGGCAAATTATGCCACGGGACCGGTTCCGTCAATGACCACATGCACTCTCACAGGAGTTAAGGTCAAGGTACCCTAATTACCTTGTACGGTAAACACCTTTGTCAAAGATCAAAACCAAAAGCTCTCCCCTCGTGTTGTTACAAATGCCCCGTCCCTAAGGATTGGGAGGGGCGTGTGACCATGGTTACTATGCTGTATAAGGAATCTGCATGGGGAGTTGGATGCGAAACGACATAAGCGCCATTTTAAAAATGGGAACAAAAAATCTAAAGCAGGGATAGTAAATTTTTTCCAAGGTTTATTATTTTTCATCTCACTAGGACGTAGGCCAAATTAAAAAAAGGTGTGTTTCAGGTTACCCGACCCTACCTAGCAAAACAGGGCCGACCCTAGAAATTTTTATGCAATTTTGAAAAAATATTTATATTTTGGGTCATTTTGGGGCTATTTAAGGGTCGATCTGATAGTTCACGAGTCGAGGTGGTCGTCGGCGAGTCGGCATTGTAGTTAGTGAGTCGATTTCTGGGTACTTTTCAGGCTAAAGTAAAAAAGAAAAAAAAAGAAAAAAAAAAAAATCCGACCTACCTACCCTAGATTTTCAGACCATGTAACCTGAAACACACCTTTCTCTTTTTTTGGCCCTACTTAGTATACACTCAGTTACCAAAGTACAATCGTATACCTATATATTTGTTGGTCACACTCCAGAAATGTTCAAAAACTTATCACAAACCTTTCTGAAAAATCACCCTTTCTTGCTGCATTGGTCTATAGGTGAGGGATGGGACAGGATGAGGGATGGCTGCAGACAGTGAGGCCGGGTTAAACTAGACGGATGTCTCCAGCTACCATCTATTCTCTATTTATTAGGGAGTGGTCATTTTTTAACAACAGGGGGGTTGGTGGATTTGGGGGGACCAAAAGAATTTGGACGCCTCTTGAGGTGGGGGGGGCGAAAAAATTGCACCCCTTTTTGTCGAGGTCGGCCGCGCTCAATTTTAACATGCTGGGGGGAACTCCCCCTGTTCTTGAAAAATGACCACTCCGTTATCGTTATTAAATATTCAACCAGGAATTCATTTCAGAGAGATATATGCGACTTACGCCTGGATGTCTTACCCGTGTATATAAGGAGGAAAGGGAGGGGTCATTTCTATTAATTAGGGGAAGGGAGAGAAATTCACCTCTGTTTGACAAAAAGGCCATCTATTTACATGGCGGGTCGCTTGCTTGAACTATGGTCAACCCATGAGGTGGGGCGTGGGGGGGCAACATAATGTCGACCCTTCGCGAGAAGGGAGGACAGGGGCTAGAAATACTAAAAGCACCCTCCCCTGTTGTTAACTTAAGGAAACGGCAACTCCCAAGATGGGACTTACATCTCCATCAATCTCCATGCATATATCTAGTTATATCATCACTCTCCACACTTATACCAGGTTGGTTAAGGCCCGTAGTTGCTCGTGACTAAGTCAGCAGGATGGGTTGTCCTTTCTAAAGCTACAATTTGAGTATTAAAACAATAATTACAGATTAGTGGGAGGATGAGGTCTACACGACTTCCTAACTTATGAAGACATACACTAGGACTCTGCCCTACTTCTACTGTCCTTGGGTTTAATTTAAAGTGGCATGGTCCGATAATTGCTAAAAGTTAACCAGAATATTCAATACGGTCATACGGCCATGAATGCTATTTTATTGTATCCCATCCTCCAAATATGATATTGTAATGACATTTTGAACATATTTAGATAGAAATCGAAATTTGGAAAAATTTGGACCATGCCACTTTAAGGGGGATACGCTGAAGGAGGTGGGTTTCCGATCATTGGATTTCAACATATTTGAGGGTGTTCCACCACTCCCATTTGAGGGGACTTTTTATATATGGTGGCGAAAAAATTCTGTTTGAATTTATAATTCTGTTTGAATTTGTGGTGGTTCTAGCCCCTATTTGTCATAAAATGACTGGACTATACGACATTTTGTGAGAATAGATTCAACTTACTCTTTATTTCAGCATATTATGGAATCTCTATTCATGGCTGCGCAATCTAAATCTGGCCAAATCTATTCCATTTATAACAATGAGGACAGAATGCAAAGGGGCAAACCCTCACAGAGAAAAGAAATAGCGTCAAAAGGGAGTCCAGGTTGCTGTAAGAATGACTTCCCTCCCTAGGGGAGTCCATGTTGCCTAAGGGAGCCTAGGTGACTCTCTGGCTGACCTGAGGGAGTCACCTGGGGGAGTCATATCTCTTTCTCGGTCATACTACTCCCCTAGGTGAGAGAGTCACCCAGGCTCCCTTAGGCGACCTGGAATCGCCTAAAGAGGGGAGTCATTCTGGAGGCAACCTGGACTCCCTTTTGACGCCTTTTCTTCTCTCTGTGCTGCGTTGACAGGGTTAGGTCTTGCCTGCAGGCAGCTTCAGTATTTAATCACAAACCGTCACCATGACAAATCGGTGCTGTGCATGATTTTGATTGGGGGTGGAAGGGGTCGACACTGAGGCCAAAAAAGATGCAGGGGGACATTCCTTTTTCTATTAATTCTCATTATGTTTGACAAATAAAATTCCAAAATCTCAGTGTTAAAGGACTGCGGCAAGAATCCTTCATTAATAAGAAAGAAATAACAATGATAATAATTAACTGGATTTAGTTTGTCTGACATGCTACTAGAAACACCTTCTTGGCGGCCAGAACGAAAGTTAACGTTTGTGTTCATTTGTCGGCACCAAGATGCACCAAGGCAGCACCAGTGATTAACTCGCCAGCACTGACAGGGGCGGATCCAGGGGGGGGGGTGTCCTGGGGGTCCGGACCCCCCCCCTTTTGGTCCGCCCATAAGGCGGTTCAAATAGACTTTGCCGAGGGTGGACCCCCCCCCTTTTGGCCCATCCCTGATGTCCACCCCCAAATGTGCTATAAAGTGCATCAATTGACATAAATGTTTTCAAAATTTTCTCACCCTTTGAGTAGACCAAACTGCTCTACAGTGTACCAATTGGTATCTATATTTTCAAAATTTTCTGAACCTCCACTCCCAGATGTGCACTTAGAAATGGCAGCATCTACCTGAAAAAGGGACAGATTCAGGGGGGTCCAGACCTCTTCCCCCTTTATGTAGACCCATAAGGATGTCCACCGGAAAGTCAGTGTACACACAAAGAACTTGTATGTCTAGACTAATTGGAATGGGACTGTCCAACTTCAGAAGGTGGCAGGGAACATGAGATGGTTGTGCCTCTACATGGGTAAAAATCGACACGGGCCACATGGCTAAACGGCCCTTTTAGGCCATTTAAAAAATTGACAGACACAGGAAAAATATTGATAAAAATTGACCCACAGGGATTTTTCTCTAAGTTCTTATTTACCTAAAAATTGAGACAGTGATACAGCCCTTTTGCTTAAATCCGACACGGTCAAAATTGTGGGCACCAATGTAGAGGCACGTTACTCCCAGCCTGTTAACACTTCTATGATTTTCACTGAGGGAGGTCAACTGCTGACAGGACAGCTACCCCTGGATATCTACCTACTAACTTTGGGGTATACCAGAATGCTATAAGTGCATCAATTCACTTCTATATTTTCAACATTTTCTCAACTTTGGGGTATACCAGAATGTTTTAAATTGCATCAATCAACATTTATTTCCTCAACGTTTTCTCAGCCTTTGAGTACACAAGAATGCTATATATTACATCAATAGACATCTTCTATATTATCAAAATTTTCTCAACCTTGGGGTTCACCAGAATGCTATAAAGTGCATCAATTGTCAAATATATTTTCAACATTTTCTCAGCCTTGGAGTACACTAGAATGCTATAAATTGCATCAATTGACATCTATATTTTCAAAATTTTCTCAACCTTAGGGTTCACCAGAATGTTATAAAGTGCATCAATCGTCAAATATATTTTCAACATTTTCTCAGCCTTGGAGTACACTAGAATGCTATAAATTGCATCAATTGACATCTATATTTTCAAAATTTTCTCAACCTTGGGGTTCACCAGAATTTTATTACGTGCATCAATTGTCAAATATATTTTCAACCTTTCTCAAACATTTTCTCAGCCTTGGAGTACACCAGACTGCTATAAATTGCATCAATTGACATTTATATTTTCAAAGTTTTCTCAGGCTTGGGGTTAACCAGATTGCATCAATGAGGACCCGAGAGTTGTTCTACACTAGATGGGGCTTCAAGTAGTCCCGGTAAACGAGATCCAGGTTTTGATTCATGTTTTCTACAGGTGGGAAAACTACTACTTGAAGCCCCACCTAGTGTAGAACAAATCTAGGGTCCTCATTGACATCTACATTTCCAAAATGCTATAAAGTGCATCAATTGACAAATATATTTTCAACATTTTCTCAACCTTGGGTTAGACCGGGGCGCTTCAAATTGCACCAATTGGCATCTATATTTTCTAAAATTTCTCACCCTTGGGGGCATGCCCCCAAACCCCCTAAACTTATCTAAACATGTCACTTTCAACTCCCCTAGCGCTGATAATTTAGGTGTATTTAACTTTATACTTCTGGGGTGGACCCCCCCCCCTTTTCAAAATCCTGGATCCGCCCCTGAGCACTGCATTGGTGCATCGTCCTGACTCTTCAAGGGTATATATATATATATATATATATATATATATATATATATATATATATATATATATATATATATATATATATATATATATATATATATATATATATATATATATCAACTTCTTTTGGTAGGGTCAACATATGTATGATCCGTAAATCCAGCGTTGATGTCTTACTCATCAGAACTGCATCATGATGACAAACAGGTGTAATGCATTTAAGGCCACTGGTTTCTCATCACTATAAACACCATAAAATTCGTGATTTGGAGTTTTAAATTTTTTTTTAAAGAATGTCAATGAATAATATGTCAGAAAAATGGACAAGTACTACACAAATACTACATATTTGGTATCAAATTAAAGCTTAGACAGTCAGTAATGCAGTGAGTTATGAATAACTTACATATATATAACACCTTTTGTGTATCACTAAACTCTTAACTACTAAAATGTGAAAAGTCTTAATTTCATTTTGATGAAATAAAAAACGCCCTTGTCATATATTTCACTGCGGTCTCTAAAGGATTAGTGTGGGTGAGGGGTGGCAGGTGAGGGGGTTAGAGGTCAGGGCTGTCTGAGTGTGGCCTCAGGACCCTGTAACCTCTGTAGCCGCCTGCACCCTATTAACCCTGTTATACTGAACTGGACGACCATGACCCTCTGCAGCCTACAGCCTACTGGAGGGTCACTGGGCACACCTAGCCAAGATTCTGTCGGTCCAAAAACGTATTGAGCCAGCTCTACTTTTCATGAGTCCCTACTGCATCCCAAACAATAAAATTGACGTTAAATTGATACCTTACATCCTAATCTACATTTCTCTGTTATTGTTGGTGCTGGTAACCATTTCTAGCGGCCCAAAAAGACAATTTTGTGATGGACTCCCAATTATTTTACTCAGACAAAAGCAACAAATAATGAACCATGAAGGACAAAGTGGTCATCCTATCTAGGTATGACTTTATAGTTTAGCATACAGTAGGCATCCTCCACTCCCCATCTAATTCATATTAGCGGGGGGGGGGGGGGGGGAGGGTGCCTTAGGGAGTGCTCGTGGGGGGTGGAGACCAAAAAGAATTTGACCCCATAAAGGGGGGGCAAAAAATGTTAGACCCCTCTTGAGGGTGCGCATGGGACCAACAAATTGCACCCCTTTTTTGCGAAAAGCTCGCACATTACTATAGCTCAAAGGCGTCACCAGCACTCCATTTCAACCTGCCCGGGGGCCAAAAATTGCGACCCGCTCGCACCAACAAAACCCACCGACCCCCCCCCCTTTGTTAAAAATGACCACTCCTTTAGTCCCTGTAGTATAATACATACCGTACCGTCGCGATTTAGCGCCGGGGCGCTCTTCAATTTGGAGGGGCCATTACACCCAAGATAGGCGCTTATTCGAGATCCTATTTCAGTGCTTAAGGAATATTTCAACACCCCTGAACCCCCGGCGCTTATACAAGACCGGCGCTCTTTCGAAACCGGCGCTTAATCGCGACGATACGGTACACAACATACACAAATAGCAGCACAGAAGGCAGGGCCTCATCGTGAAGTCTGCCACTGCTACTTTAATTACCCAGGGGACGGGCTCTATAGCTAAAGTCTTTAAGGGGCGCATACTGCTTTTAAGTAATATACCCTTAGTTACCATGATGCATGAATGCAGCCCAGGTGAGTAACTTACAAGGGCTGCATGCATGCATCATGGTTGATACACTCCCAAAGGGTTGGCATAATGCATGAATACAGCTCGGATGAGTAGACTTGCCAGGGCAGCATCCATGCATCATAACTATACAGGGTATTATGTATTAAGGCGCTCTGCAGTGTCTATATCTTAAGGGTATAGTGAATTAAGGCGCTCTATATCTTAAGGGTCTGGAAAACATGATTATCATAGTACAGTAGCCAGATGCTGTCAGCGGCTATGGGGAGCCATCCCGGTAAATTAAGGGAGTGCTCATTTTTTAACAACAGGGGTGGGGGGCGGTGAGATTTCGCGTGGAATTTTTTCACACCCCCGCTAGAGGGGTCGAAAGTTTTTACCCCCCCCGGGCAGGCCGAAAATTGCGTGCGTTCACGCCCCTTTGTAGCATAGTAACGCGCGGACTTTTTCCCTCAAAACAGGTTGAATTGTTTTCACACCCCCCCAAGAGGGGTCTAAATTTGTTCCCCCCCCCCCGGTCAAGGGGTCCAAATTTTTTACCCCCCCCCAAATCCACCACCCCCCCTGTTGTTTAAAAATGAGCACTCCCTAACCCTTTAAAACGGATTCAATTATGAACCATGACAAAAAATTAACAAGAAGCATTGTGGCCCTTTAGGGTGAAAGGAGTGGTTATTTATTAATCACAGGGGGTGGTGGGGGGTTTGGGTGGGGGCCATAAACGTATAAACAATTCTCACCATTTGTTTGGAGGCGTGAAAATTGTTCACCTATTTAGGAAAAAAGCCAGTGCGTTACTATAGTGCAAAGGGGGGGGGGGGGGTATTTCCGGCAAAGAATTCCACATGCTCTAGAGGGGGGGGGGGTGGAATATAAGTTGTTGTTGCACAAGATTTAACCCCACCTGTAAAAATGAACAAATGACCATTCCCTAAAGATGGTGGTCTGGTGGTCTGTGGAATACAGTAGCCCAGGAGGGTCCATTGTTGTTGTTTTTTAAATTGAAATTGAAAATCTACTTTAACTTGCAAAAAAACAACTTGACTTGAAACTCAACTTCATCCATCTACTGCTGGGCCACTGTAGTGGAAGGTCTGCTTTAGGATAAGGTTCACACGATTCTAAATCTCTGTACATAAAGTATATTAAAGCTACCATCTCTGTCAGTACTATAGCTACGTGCCGAGACTAACAATAAGGTGTATAGACTTACACAGTAGACCTGGGGGAATAAAACATACCTTAATCAAATAAACGTCATCGCAAATCACTGCCTGCAGTAGAGATGGCACATATAATAAGGTATAGCACTGTAACTGGTCGGCATATGTACGTAACCATCTTGTCCCCCTATAACATTATACTTGGGCACCTTGTGTAGTCAGCCATCTTGTCTCCCTATAGCACTGTAACTCGTCACCCTGTGTAGGCGGTCATCTTGGCCCCCTATAGCACTGCAACTGGCCGTCATGTGTAGGCAGCCATCTTGTCTCCCTATAGCACTGTAACTCGTCACCCTGTGTAGGCAGCCATCTTGTCCCCATAGCACTGTAACCAGTTACCCTGTGTAGACAGCCATCTTGGCCCCCTATAGCACTGTAACTGGTCACCCTGTGAAGGCAGCCATCTTGTCCCCATAGCACTGTAACCAGCTACCCTGTGTAGACAGCCATCTTGTCCCCTATAGCACTGTAACTCGTCACCCTGTGAAGGCAGCCATCTTTTTCCCCTATAGCACTCACTGCCACTGTAACTGGGCATCATGTGTAGGCAGCCATCTTGTCCCCCTATAGCACTGTAACTGGGCATCATGTGTAGGCAGCCATCTTGTCCCTCTATATCACTGTAACTGGTTGTCATGTGTAGGCAGCCATCTTGTCCCCCTATAGCACTGTAACTGGGCATCATGTGTAGGCAGCCATCTTGTCCCCATATAACACTGTAACAGGGCATTATGTGTAGACAGCCATCTTGTCCCTCTATAGCACTGTACATAACTGGGCATCATGCGTAGGCAGCCATCTTGTCCCCCTATAGCACTGTAACTGGGCATCATGTGTAGGCAGCCATCTTGTCCCCCTATAGCACTGTGACTGGGCATTATGTGTTGGCAGCCATCTTGTCCCCTGTAGTGCTGTAGCTGGTCTCCCCGTGGAGGCAGCCATCTTGTCCCCCTATGCCACTGTAACAGGTCACCCTATGTAAGCAGCCAGCCACCTTGTCCCCCTATAACACTGTAACTCGTCACCCTGTGTAGGCAGCCATCTTGGCCCCCTATAGCACTGTAGCTGGTCTCCCTGTGCGGGCAGCCATCTTGTCCCTCTATGCCACTGTAACAGGTCACCCTATGTAGGCAGCCAGCCACCTTGTCTCTCTATAGCACTGTAACTCGTCACCCTGTGCAGGCAGCCATCTTGGCCCCCTATAGCGCTGTAACTGGGCACCATGTGCAGGCAGCCATCTTGTCCCCCTATAGCACTGTAACTCGTCACCCTGTGTAGGCAGCCATCTTGTCCCCATAGCACTGTAACCAGTTACCCTGTGTAGACAGCCATCTTGGCCCCCTATAGCACTGTAACTGGTCACCCTGTGAAGGCAGCCATCTTGTCCCCATAGCACTGTAACCAGCTACCCTGTGTAGACAGCCATCTTGTCCCCTATAGCACTGTAACTCGTCACCCTGTGAAGGCAGCCATCTTTTTCCCCTATAGCACTCACTGCCACTGTAACTGGGCATCATGTGTAGGCAGCCATCTTGTCCCCCTATAGCACTGTAACTGGGCATCATGTGTAGGCAGCCATCTTGTCCCTCTATATCACTGTAACTGGTTGTCATGTGTAGGCAGCCATCTTGTCCCCCTGTAGCACTGTAACTGGGCATCATGTGTAGGCAGCCATCTTGTCCCCATATAACACTGTAACAGGGCATTATGTGTAGACAGCCATCTTGTCCCTCTATAGCACTGTACATAACTGGGCATCATGCGTAGGCAGCCATCTTGTCCCCCTATAGCACTGTAACTGGGCATCATGTGTAGGCAGCCATCTTGTCCCCCTATAGCACTGTGACTGGGCATTATGTGTTGGCAGCCATCTTGTCCCCTGTAGTGCTGTAGCTGGTCTCCCCGTGGAGTAACCCCTCTACCTAGCAGCATAACTGATCATATGGCTGTGTCTCATGAGTTTGTAACAATTGAAACGTCTTTGACCGGGTATCGTCTTTGACCGGTGTAGTCTTTGACCAGCAAGTTTTAAAATGGCTGAAATGGGAGCTATGTACACAGAAATGCCGGGAAGTTTGTAGTATATATAGTGGTAAAAAATCCATTAAGCTTTTCCCCCCATTTCTGTGTACATAGCTCCAATTTCAGCCATTTTAAAACTTGCTGGTCAAAGACTACACCGGTCAAAGACGACACAGGTCAAAGACGACACCCGGTCAAAGACGTTTCAATTGTTACAAACTCATAAGACACGGCCATATACACTTAATTATAGTAAGTAAGCCGACAACCACTATATGACCACTATAGTAGCCTACTGACATTGATTATGCTAAGGGAGTGTTCATTTTTTAATTACAGCGGGGGTGATGAAATATTGCGCGAAGAGAATGCCCCCTTTGAACTTAAGTAACACTTGGGCATTTTCGCTAAAAGGGGCATACCTCTTTTTTTGCCCCTAACCCCTCAAAAGTGATTGAAAGCTTTTACCCCCCCCCCCCCCAGTAATTAATAGATGAACATTCCCTAGGCCTACCATTCATCTCGGTCCCCTTAGAACTCGCCCTTTTCTAGATTGATCAGATCGGGGCTGGCCCCAGGCACCAAGACAGAGAACTGCTTCCTTCTGGTCACTTGGTCTTGAAGTGATTGGAATCAAAAGGGGGAGTGTGAAATCTGGTTTCTGAGCGCTCTACTCTGGTGCACGTGGGGATCCAGTCTGCTTGCAGGGACCAACTGTTGATGGCAAATACGGGATAGCTCTCCCAGGTGAGAGGACAAATGTTTAGAGCGTTATCTTAATCTTAATTCAGTGTCTTATTTTGGGGCAGCGGTGTTTTTGTATTGAGACACTGTCAGTATCTTATATCTTAATCCAGTATCTTAAAATCGGGCAGTAAGACCTTTAAGATAGTTTAAGATAAGTAGTTTAAGATGGGATTAAGATAGTTTAAGATAGGATTGAATTTAGAAGAAAATGAATTAAGATTCTTAAAGATAGGTTGTAATAGGAGAAAAGGATGAGAAAAACAAGGCAAAGCCCCGATTATCATACTAGATAGTAATAGTAATACTTTTAAGATAGTTCAAGATAGGATTGAAATTCAGCTACTAAAAAGTTAAGACAAATAAGATCATCTTAATAGTCATATTAAGATAACGCTCTAAACGTTTGTCTTCTCACCTGGGACAGCTATCCCGTGCGTGCCTATTGATGTGCCTGGACATACCTCCCGTAGTCTTAATGTCTTTCCTCCAAGTAGTGCAGCCGAGAAAGTGATTATGCACACATGTACACTGCAAATTTTGTAGACACCTTTTGAGAATGGCATAATGCCTTAATACATCGTCCCCTTGGTTGTCATGATGTTTGAATGCAACACTGGAAACTTACTAGCTGGGGTATTGTCTGTTGACCTGGTGATCCGGGGGGGGGGCACTATCTTTTCTATAGTCACTATATGCGAACATCATCCTAAATTTGGTACCCTTATCAAGGGGCGAAATGTTTAAAAAGCATACCCTTTTCAAGGTAAACTTACCAGAAAAACTGACCCTAATCACGAATGACCCGGAAAAATATACCCTAATCACATGGTGACCCTGATAAAATATAGGAATCAAGGGTGACCAAGAAATATTGTAGGAAAAAAAGTAAAAAATACCTTTTAAAAGGCCATGAACGTCTGAAAATGTATCCCTTTCTCCCCAAATTTGCTTAAAAAGCACCCCTTATCAAGGACCCTCGCGGGTCTGTGCCTAGGACCCAAAAACAGACCCTTTCCCTTGGAATCATGTTCACACATAATCAGTAATGCTGAGGGAGTGCCCCCCCCCCCGGGCTGGTGATCCTCCTGTCCTCCATCTGTCTCCATGTATCAGGGCAGAGCTGTTGGGGCAGCCCTATAGACCCATGCATCAAGAAAGGGTGACTTTCCCATGATAAAGTTGGTTTTAGAAGAATCCTTATAACTGTCTATGTAATATGCCTATGTATGTGAACATCTCATGTCAGAAAATTCACGGGACAATTATTTCACAAAATTTAATGGTCTATATTAAAATGCAGCATTTTGAGGTTATATTTATGTATTTGTCGGCCAGACTTCAGAAATATTCAAAAACGTTCTAAACAACTTTTTTTGGAAAAGTCACCCTTTCTTGCTGCATTTGCCTATAGCCTACTATTGTAGCTAGCCAAGGAAACGTTTGCAACGTTTTAAACAAAAATTGAAAACCTTTACCTAGGCTTAGCTAACAAAAAATGTTTTCGAACCATAAAAAACGTCTAGAAACATTTGGAAAGGTTGGGGCCATATAACGAGTGCACATAAAAGACGTCTTCTGACGTTTTCTAAATATGTCTGCTGAGTTCATAGGAATGACAAAAGAGGAAAATATTTATTTTTGAAATTCATGACTGGTGGTTTGAGGTTTTGGGATGATGTTGAGACATTGAACTCGTCTTTCTACTTTTAATTGGGTGTCATGTTACATTAAGGTGGCTAGACCCTATTGTAAACACGCTAACTGCGCAGGTCATTGCGCATATGCACATGTAGTTGTCCCAGAACACACCAGGGGTGCCTTTGGTCATATTCTTGTATATTAGATATATGTTTTCATGTATTGTCGAAATTACCCTGCAAGACCTGACCGGGGCTTGAACCCAGGGTGTCCTGCATGTGAGTCTGACGGCTTACCCCTACTCTACTGGGGCTCTGGTAATAGGCATGCTGAAAGCTATACCTGTACCACATCAAGACTGTATGCTCCATTTATTTCTATTTTTTTATTTCCAGAAACACAAAATCCTTTAAAATATGCAGGTGACCATAATTTATGTTCAAAATATTGTTTCTTGGTGTAAAAGATTATAAACTATATCCTAAGAGAACTATAGGGAAAGTTAATACTTTCAGAGGCTATTCCATGCACATATGTACTATCATAGTATGATCTTATTACAGATCGCTCCAAATTCAAAGCCAGATATCTCAGAAACTAGCTCGGGCCCCCTTATTTTCCTTACACCATTTGAGAATACTTATAATATGGGCCTTATGGCAAACATCCTTACAAAATCTAATTACTTCTAGACTATGGGGTCTACCCACCTTAAAGTATATGGCAGACCCATTTTCTATGAGACCTACGAGGCCTAAAACCTGGAAGCCTCCCAGCGGAACACCACTGACCTCCTGTGGCAAAACGCCGCACTAACATCAACTATAGTGCCGCCACCTGGTGTGGACGGCAGCAGTTACATGCAGTGGGGGCTTGCAGCATTTTTATAAACTAAAACTAGCAATGGACAGAATTCTAAGCTAAATTTTGGGGAATAATGTTAAATAAAATAGGTAGGGCATGTTGTATGGCCATAATGAACACTTTTGTTCGTTTTTACCTAAATTAATTTCTGAGCCCTAATCATCGGACCATGTCACTTTAAAGTCGATTACCAACTTGGCGGATACTTTTTAGAAAAAAATGGTGCAGGAGGGAGTGTGGCTGGGAAAATCCCTTCCACATCAATGAGGGGCCTAAAGATGAGAGATGAGACGTCAGTTGTAGTACTTAGTATCTTTTATTAATAATAATATTAATATCAGAGTACCAGTCACTAGGGCTCAGTATAGATGTTACTGATGGTTGCAAAATGATAAGTGATCTCCTACTCCATCTGACCGGCGTATAAGTACAGGTGCCCGGCAGGTGGAGGGGGTGCCCATGTGACCCGAAGTAGATGTAACAATGGTTTTCATTGGATAATATACATTTGACATTTGATTGGATAATTATATATTCATGGCTTTAACATGTGGCGTGCGCTGGACCGCGGGTGGGGGAGCCAGGGTCCAGTGCATTATGGGTAATGGATTACATAATAGGTAGCATGTACACGTGGGAGCTTTGTCGCCCACCTCCAGCCAGCTCAAGTGGTCCGGCGGTGCCATACTGATTAGGGTGTACAGGTTATAGCATTGTTTATGTGTCGACGGTTAATCCTTGGGGTCAACATATAGTTCACTTGTTTGTGTGTAGGTGAGCGGTCTGTGCGTCTGGGGGGCCGACCGATATCTTTGTATAGGGGGATAAGGGTCTGCTTGTGATCTATGGATTAATTATGCATGGGGGAAAGCTTGGCTTGGCTAAATGAGAAATAGGTATGTCTGACGTCTAGGTGTACTTTGATGGACATATGGATTGAAAATATGTATAAGGTATTGTGCGTATTACAAATAATAATAACTATGAATATTAATAATCATAAATCATAACTATGACGAAATATGACGTAATACAATTGATGAAGGTAAAATAAGGGGTTTTGTGGCGTGACAGGAGTCTTTTTTTCTTCTTTTGTATCACTTTTTGTCTGGAGGTGCGGGAGGACCCTTTTTCATCTTTATATAGCATTGATGGTTTGCATGTGGAAATGAGAATCAAACGACCATTTAAATTTGGTTCCTAATATCCCAAATAATGGCTGAGATATTGATAATTTTGCAACTTGTATTCTGACATTTTTTAGGTGCAGCCTTATTTAACCATTTTTTCTCAAAAAGATGAATAAAAGAACCAATGCGGCCTTTTTTAGGGGACGCACGCGGTGTCCGCAAAGCTGATCATCAATCTTAAATACAAAATGGTTATCGATATGAGTGGCCAGAGATGCCACTTATCCTAGTTTTGTTGGTGGCGAAGCAGAGGTAGACATAACTACAGTACCGTAAAACCCCGCCTATAAGCCAAATTTTATTTGGTGCTTTTATTTCATATAAGCCGAATTTTCCCTCCCAAACTCACATTCGGCTTATAGGCGGGGTTTAGGAAAAATTCAATCAGGGAAATCGATCTAAAAATAGTGTGTATATATACAACAATAATTAGTATATTTTAAGACTTCTTCTATGGCCATAATAAGTTATTTCCACATGGATTATGAATGTTTGATTCAAATCGTGATAGTTCTATGAAATTATATTATTAAATGTCTCTATATATGGTCGACATGTGGGGTTGCGTTGGCCCCCCATGGCTCAAAAGTGTGGGGGTCGGCTTATAGGCGGGGTTCTCTAAAATGTCAAAATAAAGCCCTATTTTATAAAGCCGAATTTTTGTCCTTAAACTCACTTTCAGCTTATAGGCGGGGTTGTACGGTAGATAGCTAAATTCATTTTGCGTTCAAAACCAGCCATGCACTTGCACCTTTTGTCCGATGTAAGCATCCAGCAAACTCAGTAGCTGCTGGCCGCTCGCCTCGTCTGCCACATAGCCGACCGTCACATGGGGGTTCCAGGGGGCGGGTTCTGTCCCGATATCTCCAAACACGTTAACCGGGTGGGGTACACAGGCCTGGAGAGCCACCCGCAGCTTACACACATCAGCCGGTACCTCCAGTTCCATAACCACCCCTCCATAACCCTGAGCTCCTAACAGTAACGACGCCCCGGACGCAGGGAACAACACAGGGCCTTTACAGACAAACGCGAGGCCATCCACCAAGTGTGCCGTATCAGACTTGAACTCCTCCAGGGCTGCCTTCTGGTCTGCATTAACCACTCCTATGGTGACATGAGGAGGTACGTCCGCCCCGGTCATGTAGCGCACCGGTAGGGCTGCCTTGTTCACCACCCGCGGGTCGTGCTGTGCGTTGTAGAACCTGACCCCGTCCCAGGTGCTGCCCCCCCAGGGGGTGGTCACGTGTAGCCCGGCCAGCACGGTGTGTTCACGCCGGGACCGGGACTTGTGTACCAGAGCCGTCAGCTGCGTGCCCACATCTACTACTGCTGACATACTGCTGAGTACTGTACCGTCACGATTAAGCGCCGGTTTCACAAGAGCGCCGGTCTGTGCAAGCGCCAAGTGTACAAGGGTCTTGCAAGGTTCCTTGAGCACTACAATAGTATCTCAAATAAGAGCCTGTCTTGTGTTTAAAGGCCCCACCAAATTGAAGAGCAAACTGGCGCTAAACCTTGCCTGTACGGTATCTGCCCTCAAAACAAAACTCAAGGATGACATAAGTTACAAAATAACTGCTGGATCTACTGGATCTTGTGCATCTTTTCTGGGAAAGCACAAGCTGTATACTAAAGATAGACGGAGATTCCCCAGAATAGTGAACGTTCCTAGAGTGATGTCGAATGATATCTTTGTATTTCTCGAGTCTCACATCATTCAAAAGTCAATCGATTCCAAAGTGTATGACACGAGAAAAATTCTTGAGAAAATTAATCCACATGTAGGATGATGACTTGCATTTCTAGAGTCTCACAATTAACATAAATGCTCATGGATGATGACGTTACTCACTGAATGTCACTGAATGAGGCTTCACAGAAAATAACTCTTTTTCATTTCCAATAAATATCCATTTGTTGCTGATGCCTTTTTATACCACCGCACAGACTAGTTTACATCTTTAGTATATGAAGTGTGGAGTCTTCAGTAAACCATTTGTTGACAATCACATCTACAAGGTCATCACCCTGCATTTGGAAATAGAAAGATTACTGTTAATTTACTGTAGTAATTGTACCTATTTTAACCACATATCTCTGAAGTCTACTCTAACATTTATCTTGAATTTAATGTAAAGAGCACCCTCGCATAAATTTTCGTTTTCGCAAGACCATTAATGGAACTACTACAAGGCATATAGGTTCCCACAAAAATTTCAGATCAAAATGCCATGGCATTCCATGTAAAAAATCTCAATTTTCCATGACATTTATTAAAATTCTTGTTCGGGGTCATGGGGCTTGGTCCCTGAGAATATTCCTAGATCTAGAAAGCATATGGTACATACTTGGAGATTTTGTAATATTAATTCTATTATTTTCAAATTCAAAATGATACTGTCAACATCATTTCCGTATCAAATTATAGGTGGGGTGTTTACTATACTACTGGCTATCAAACAATATATTCATATATTCTCTATGAGAGTAAGTGACACAAGCAATTTAATACATGACGAGGTTATATATTTATTTTATAACGCTTGGTGCTGAACAACAAAAATTATATTTGAAAATGCGTAGTACACATAATACAGTATCATATAAATGTATGACTATGGAATGTACGGACACATCATTCAGCAGCATTAATTACCTTATAACCTTACTGTTTAGAAGACGGGGGAGGAGCTCTCCCCTTAGGCCACACCAAAAAAAAAGTTGGTCTACGGATTTCTTCGCTCGCTCGCACCATATTTTCAATATGAAAATCTGTAGATCAATTTTTTTATTTGGTGTGGCCTTACTGTTACAATAACGCGTTATGATTACCTGACATTTGGCTGATCAACCATGTGTATACAAGCACTGTATAACACTAGTAGTACATTTGTGTAGTTTGCAAACAAATTTAAACAATCAGAGTTGAATTGTAAACTTCAATGCAGATGTTACCTACGGTTTTGACATGGTACACAATGTGGGCATTCTTATAAGGGTAAATCACAATGTGACACTACAAGGATCGGAATATGTAACCACACTGTAAACTTGTTGGGTCAATAAAGTTAAATTGTTCTTTAAAAAAAGGGCAAAATGGACACTTTTCAACCTACTGAGACTTCTACACAACAACTGCAGAAAGTAACAAAAGTAACCAGAGCTCATTTTTTGTAGGATAAACCATAAATTGTCCATAATCTTTTTTCCACTATTAAAAATCAACATTGATACTCGGCATTTCGGCATGTACACCAATAAAAATCATATCAACCGGTATTATTGTGTAAATGAAAGGTGGTAATATAAACCATTGCAGAGGGGATTCATATCAGATTAAATTTGTCAACTCACTGTTTGTTAAAAATCAGGACATGCAACACTTGTGAATTTCCAAAATAATTCTCAATATTCATTCCTGTAGCATACTCTATTCCGTATTCGACGTGACATGTTTACCAATATACAGACATAGGCCTGCTTATATGCGTTTATAATATGATAGTAAGTTTCTCAGAAACTGTATATTAAAGCATAGACAGTGCAGCATTGTCCTCTGCTAGACCACATCTTCAAGGAACCTAACAGTTGAAGAGGGCATAGAAAATAGCAACATCTGCTGAAACTATTTGTTATGAATATTGTACTTTTAACTCAAGTAGCCTACTCTGAATAATACACAATAGGCATACATGTAAAGAGCCATTATATAATCATAAAACAAACCACGGTAAACCCTTTAGCATCTCCTACAATTGCATACAAATATACACTCTTTAAAATTTATAAATGTGGAAGCAGTCGTCCTGCCCGGCTTTGGTCCAGTACACATCTTATTGTTACCTCTTTCAATTATAGGTGTTCATACACAACAGCATTAATTACCCTCTGTGATCTACGGTAGGTAAGAATCTCTTTGTAGATGGGTGTGTATTCACTTGCAATGTGGTTTTACATATAACCTGATCAAAACAATGATAATTGGAATTCATGTTCAGTGCCAAAAGCCACAATTGAGAAGACATTGTTAGCGCATTTTTGTCATTGACAACTTCTACCAAAGGCGAATGAATCTGATCTCATATCATACCCATACTACTCAAACCACAAGGGGGACCAGCTTGTCCCTAAAAATCCCATATCATCTTACCATACAATGGGTACTTAACAACAACTTTTTTCCCCAGAATTACAATCAGTATCACATCTTTCACAACGTGTCTTCTGTTTGAAAACCTAGATACAAATGGCAGATGAATGTGGTCGTTTATCAATCTTCAAAATCCAACCAGCTTGTTCGACGCAGCACACAAGCCACATTAATGTCCCTTATGTGTGTTCATGTGTTTAGACAATTTATCTGAACGCAGGAAGCTTTTCCTGCACACAGAACACCTGTGAGGTTTCTCCCCTGTGTGGGTCTTGAGGTGCTGACTTAATTTATCAGAGCGGCTAAACTTTTTACCACATTCAGAACACTTGTGAGGTTTCCTCCCAGAATGCAGCAGCATGTGTTGCTGTAACTTATCAAATCGGGTAAACCTTTTGTTACAAACAGAACACTGGTGAGGCTTTTCTCCTGTGTGTGTCATTTCATGTTTTTGTAGTGTATCCAGGCGATTAAACCTTTTCTTACACACGGAACACTTGTGAGGCTTTTTCCCGACGTGCCGCAACATGTGCTGCTGTAACTTATCTGCACGGGTAAAGCTCTTGGTGCATACAGAACATCGGTGGGCTGTTTCACCTGTATGCATCACCATGTGTCTCCTTAGGTCTTTGGACAGACTAAACATCTTGCTGCACACAGAACACTGGTGAGGTTTTTCACCTGTGTGGATTTTCATGTGTCTATCTAATGTTCCCTTCAGGCTAAACCTTTTGCTGCACACAGAACACTGGTGAGGTTTTTCACCTGTGTGGGTTTTCATGTGTTGATTTAACTCTACTAACAGAGTGAACTTCTTGCTGCAAACAGAACACTGCCGAGGTTTGTCTTGTTCATGGGTTGCCATGTGCGACAGTAATCTATTAGCATAGTGAAACCACTTGTTGCATATAGAACACGTATGAGATTTCTTGGCATTGTGAATCATCATATGCTCTCTCAGCGTGTCGTTCCGGCTATAGGACTTGTGGCACACAGAACATTGGTGAGGCTTTTCACCTGTGTGGGACAGCATGTGTCTATCTAACGTCATCTTTAGGCTAAATCTTTTGCTGCACACAGAACACTGGTGAGGATTTTCCCCAGTGTGGGTTTTCATGTGATGATTTAACTGACTTAACAGACGAAACCCCTTGCTGCACATAGAACACTGGTGAGGCTTTTCTCCTTTGTGGGTCATCATGTGTCTATTCAATGTCCCCTTTAGGCTAAACCTCTTGTTGCACACAGAACACCGGTGAGGTTTTTCCCCTGCGTGGATCATCATGTGTCTATCTAATGTTCCCTTTAGGCTAAACTCCTTGCTGCATATAGAACACTCATGAGACTTCTTGGCTGTGTGAATCATCATGTGTTGCCGCAGCGTGTCGATGCGGCTATAGGCTTTGCTACACTCCGTACACTGGTGCCTTTTAACGATCCTACTACCGGTATTCGGTTTTACTACTTTGTGACGAGCCATATGTTTCCTTAGAACAGCCGGATAGACAAATCTTTTATAGCACACGGGACACTTGTGAGGTTTCTGGTTTGTGTTGATCTTTGTACTTTGGTGTGAGTTCTTGGACAGTCTATCACTATCATGCCTTGCAGAATGCTTCTTCGGATTCCCCCGCCTATGACACAACATATGACGTTCAAAGATGTGAAGTTGAGTAAACCTCTTGTTGCACACAGAACACTGGTGAGGTTTGTCCTCTGTGTTAATGAGTTTTCGATGGCGTAAGCTCCTTGACTTGACTTGACTGTTATCCGCCACAGGATGTTGGTCTAGGTTTGCCCGTGTATGCCGCATCATGTGACGCTGGAAGATGTTAAATCGAGTAAACTTCTTGTTGCAAACAGAACACTGGTGCGGTTTCTGCTCAGGTCTCAAAGGAGGTGTCTGCAATCTTTCCAAACGTATGGAACACTCCTGAATCTGTGGCTTCGAGGTTCTAGAGTAGGGTAAGTCCCTTGACTCTGTGCTGTTGATATCATCTGCAGAACACTTGTGAGGCTTTTCCACTTCGGGTATCACAGGTTCATGCAGGCTGTCCAAATGTACAGAGGACTCCTGAGGTCTTGTCTCTGTGTTGACATTTGTAAGTTGCTGTAAGCTCCATGTACTGCTGGCATCATCCACTGAATGGCCATCAAGTTCTTCCTGTGTATTCTGTACCATGTGTTGTTCAGGTGTTGTGTTGACAGTCATAGACCTGGTATTACTTGCAGAATATGTCTTACGACGTCTTCCTTTATGAGATGACATATGACGTTGCAAGTTGCGAGGAAAAGAAAATGTCCGACTGCACACAGAACACTTGTGAGGTTTCTCCAGCTCAGGTTTCACAACATGTTCCTGCAAGCTGTCTAAATGTAGAGAAGAATCTTGGGGTTTTTCTTTTATGTCGGCGTTTGTATGCTGTTGTAGTTTCCATGACTGTGTACGACTGTAATCATCCACCAAATGGTTATAAACTTCTTCCTGTGTATACTGCATCATCTGACGTTGGATTCTTTTCTCTGTATGTTCCAGGGTATTGTCCCACAATCTGTGTAATCTCTCAGACCACTCAGGAGTCTCTGTGGGGACCTTCAATACTTCCTGTACATTCTTATCCATCCTAACCGCCTCTTGTTCATGAGCCTTTTCTTCTGGATGGACCTTTAGATTATTTGAAGGCGTACTTCTCTTATCTCTTGCATACTCATTATATTCTATATGAGTTGCCAAGTGGAACTGTAAGACATAACTCTGGGTAAACCGCTCGCCACACACAGGACACTGGTGAAGTTTCTCACCTGTGTGGGTCAGCACGTGAAACTGTAAGACGTAACTCTGGGTAAACTCCTCACCACAGAAAAGACACCGGTGAGGTTTCTCTCCTGTGTGGGTGAGCATGTGGCTTTTCAAGTCCTCTAACAGAGTGAAGGTCTTGCTGCAAACAGAACACTTCTGCGGTTTAATCCCTGTGTTGACAATGATAGGCTGGTGTAAATTCCTTGTCTGTCTGAACCTGTTATTGATAGCAGAACTTGTTTCCTGCTGTCTTTCCTCCATGTTGACGTTTGTACGTGGGTGTAAATTCCATGACTGCCTCCCGCTGTCATCATCCACAGAATGGTCATCAAATTGTTGCAGTGTATGTTGCATAGATTGGTTATCAAACTGTGTATTTTGTATCAAGTGATGTTCATGTTTTCTGTTGACAGTACTAGGCTGGGATAAAGTCTTTGACGGCCTAAACCCGTTCTTGCCTACAGTGTTACGACGCATTTGTTTATGAGATGACATGTGACGTTGTAGGTTCCGAGGAAAAGAAAACCTCCGGCTGCACACAGAACACGGGTGAGGTTTTTCCTCTTCAGGTTTCAGAACAGGTTTTGGCAAGCTATCTAAACATACAGAAGACTCCTGGGGCCTTTCCTCTGTGTTGTTAACATTGGTATGTTGCTGTATGTCCCAGGACTGTACACTGCTGTCACCATCCACTGAATAGTCATCAGGTTCTTCCTGTGTATTCTGCATCAGGTGATGCTGAGGTCTTTCCTCTGTAGGTTCCAGGCCATTTTCCCACAATCTGTCTAAACTTACAGCAGACTCAGGAGACTGGGGCTCTGAGGGGTCCTTCATGTCTTGCTGTACATTCTTATCCGTCCTCACTATCTCTTGCTCATGAGCCTTTTCATCTGGATTGACCTTTAGATTATTTGAATGCGTGCCTCTCTTATCTCTTGCAGGATGGCTATTATTTTCTTCTGCTACATGAGTTGTCAAATGACTCTGTAAGAGGTATCTCCGGGTAAACCCCTCGCCACACACAGAACACTGGTGAGGTTTCTCTCCTGTGTGGGTTAGCATGTGTCTTTTCAAGTCCTTTAACCGAGTGAAGATCTTGCTGCAAACAGTACACTGAGGCTTCATCCGCCTGTTGACAATGGTAGGCTGGTGTACATTCCTTGACTGTCTGAACCTGTTATTGACAGCAGAACGTGTTTCCTGCTGTCTTTCCTCCATGTTGATTCTTGTACGTGGGTGTAAATTCTTTGACTGTGTACTGCTATCATTAACCACAGAATGCTCATCAAACTGTTCCTGGGTATGTCGTATCGAGTGATGTTCAGGTTTTGTATTGACAGTACTAGGCTGGCATAAAGTGTTTGACCGTCCAAACCCTTTATCACTTACAGAATATGTCTTACGAGGCCTTTGTTTATGAGATGACATGTGACGCTGCAAGTTACGAGGAAAGGAAAACCTTCGACTGCACACAGAACACTGGTGAGGTTTTTCCTCTTCGGGTTTCAAAACCGGTTCCTGCGAGTTGTCTGAGTGTACAGAAGGCTCATGAGGTACTGTGTCTGTGTTTATGTTGGTAAGTTGCTGTAAGCTCCATGTACTGCTGGCATCATCCACTGAACAGCCATCAAGTTCTTCCTGCGTATTCTGCATCATTTGAGATTTTGTGTTGACAGTCTTAGGTTGGCTTATGTTCCTTGATTGTCTTAACCTGTTGGCAATTACAGGATATGTCGTTCGAAGTCTTCCTTTATGGGATGACTTGTGACGTTGCAAGTTGCTTGGAAATGAAAACCTCCTGCCGCACACAGAACACTGGTGAGGTTTTTCCTTTTCAGGTTTCAAAATGGGTTGCTCCAAATTGTCTAAATGTACAGACGGTTCTTCCAGTGAAGGTTCCAGGGCATCTTCCTGCAAGCTGCCACATTGTGCAGAACTATTTGAAGTCTGTGCCTCTGAGTGGACATTTGTGTCACGGTGTACATTATTTGACCGTGTAACTTTATTATCGCTGACAGTATGGATCCTAGCCGTCCCTTGTTTATGCAGCGTCATGTGACGTTGCAGGGTACTGAGCTGAGAAAAGCTCTTACTGCACAGACTACACTCATGGCGATATCTTACTGGTGGGACCCTATGTTGACGTAACTGCCTTGATGCTGTAAGGTTGTTATCGCTCACAGATTTCTCCCTTAGATGGATGTTCATATGTTTACGTAAGCTGTCTGACCGGTTGAATGTCTTGCTGCACACAGAACACTGGTGAGGTTTTTCCCCTGTGTGTATCAGCATGTGTCTCTCTAAATGGTGCGGCTGAGAAAACCTCTTGCTGCACACTGCACACTGGTGAGGATATTTAGCTGCTTTGGCTGCTAGTTGCTGTAACTTCCTTCCATCATGTGCAGAAGAGTTGTCTAGTTCCTCCTGTGTATGCGGCATCATGTGATGTGGCGTTTCATTCTCTGTGTTGACAGTCGTAGGCTGGCTTAAGTTCTTTGACTGTCTTAATCTTTTAGCGTTTACAGGATATGTTTTGCGACGCCTTTGCTTGTGAGACGACATGTGGCACTGCAAGTGGAGAAGGAGAGAAAACCTCCTATTGCAGACCAAGCACTGGTGAGGTTTTTCCTTTTCAGGTTTTGAAACTGGCTGCTTCAAGCAGTCCATGTGAACAGGAGACGCTTGAGGTCTTTGCTCTGGGTTGATGTTTGTATGCTGCTGTGAGATCCAGGAATGTGTACTGCTGTCATCCTCCACAGGAACACCATCAATTAGTTTTGACGTATTTTGCATCATGTAACGCTGAGGTTTCGTGCCGCCAGTTGTACGCTGGCGTAGGTTCTTTGACTGTGTTAACCGGTTAGCGTTAACAGAAAGCGTCTTACGAGGCCTTTGTTTATGAGATGACATGTGACGTTGCAAGTTGCGAGGAAAAGAAAACTTCCTACCGCACACAGTACACTGGTGAGGTTTTTCTTCTTCATCTTTTAAAACACGTTTCTCTAAGCTGTCTAAATGTAGAGAAGAATCCTGTGACCTTTCCTCCATGTTGGTGTTTGTATGTGGGTCTGAGTTCCATGACTGAACACTGCCGTTATCATCCACAGAATCATTATCAAATTGTTCCTGCGTATGTTGCGTCACATAGCGTTGAGGTTCTGTGCCGACAATGGTAGGCTTGCCTAAGTTCTTTGACCTGTTAGCGTTTACGGAAAGCGTCTTACGATGTCTTTGTCTATGAGACGACATATGACGTTGCAAGTTGCGAGGAAAAGAGAAGATTCTACTGCATACAGTGCACTGGTGAGGTTTTTCCTCTTCAGGTTTTAAAACAGGTTCCTGGAAGTTGTCTAAATGTACAGACTCAAGAGGACTTTCCACAGTGTTGACATTTGTATTTAGGTGTAAGTTCGATGACTGTGTCCCGCTGTCATCATCCACTGAATCCTTATCCAGCTGTTTCTGTGTATGTTGCCTCATGTGACTTTGCAAAATGCTGAGTTGAGAAAACCTCTTGCTGCACAGTGAACACTGGTGAGGATATTTTCTGGTTTGGACATTTTGTTGTCGTAACTTCCTTCCCCGTGTAATGTGGTTACCATGCACAGATTTCTTGTCAGTTATTTCCCCTGAATGGACCTGCATATGTCTTTGTAGATAGTCTGGCCGGCTGAATTCCTTCCTGCATATAGAACACTTATGAGGTTTTTCACCTGAGTGTTTCATCATGTGTCTCTGTAAGTCTTTTGCCAGTGTAAAGGTCTTGCTGCACACAGAACACTGTGGAGATTTTTCGTCTGCATGGACTTTAATTCTTGACTGCGTAACACTGTCATCTGTGATAGAATGTGTGTCGAGTCTTTGTTTATGAGATGACATGTGACGTTGCAAATTGCGAGGAAAAGGAAACTTCCTGCTGCACACAGAACACTGGTGCGGTTTTTTCCCTGAGTGGGTTGTCATGTGTTTCTTTAAGGATCTTGACCGAGGAAAGCTCTTGCTGCACACAGAACACTGGTGAGGTTTTTCACCAGTGTGGGTCCTCATATGTGCATTAAGGTTTCCTATCTGAGTAAACATCTGGCTGCACACAGAGCACTTATGAGGTTTTTCACCAGTGTGGATCCTCTTGTGCCTCTTTAGATCACTTGACAGATTAAATCTTGTGTTGCACATAGAACACTGGTGAGGTTTTTCTCCAGTGTGGTCCAACATGTGTCTATTTAATGACCCCTTTACACTAAACCTTTTGCTGCACACAGAACACTGATGAGGTTTTTCATCTATATGGGTCATCATGTGCTCACGGAAGTGCCTCAACCAACGACACATCTTGTCACATACAGGACATTTGTAGGCCTTTACTCCTGGGCCTTTTTTCACTCGTACCTGTAAATTCTTTATTGGCCCATACCGCTTAGTGATGGCAGAAGACCTGTTTAATTTTGCTGCTCTGTGAAGATTATTGTGTATCTTCAGATCAGACCATCGAGAAAATTGCTGATTGCAGACAGTACACTTGTAAGATTTGTCTTGTGTTTGGGCTGTCAAGCACTTTGACTGTGTGACAGTTCTTGAACTGTGCTCATTACGTTCTTCCTGTGTATGAGTCATGACGTGACGCCGTAAGGTGTACGGCCGAGAAAACATCTTGCTGCACACAGAACACTGGTGAGGTTTCTCACCTGTGTGGGTCATCAAGTGTTTATCAAGGCTTTCTGAGTATATAAACCTCTTGTTGCATACAGAACACTTGTGAGGTTTTTCTTTTGGATGCATTTCCAAATGGCGCTGCAAGCGGTGATTCCGTGTAAATCCCTTGTTGCACCTAGAACACTTGTAAGGTTTTTCTCCTGTATGGGACCACAGATGCCTTTTCATATCTCCTGGTGAACGAAACCCTTTGCTACATAGAACGCAGTAGTCTGTTGTTCTCCCCAGATGTTGCGTACGCCACTCGAGATTTAGAAATCCTTGGCGCTGCACTGACAACCTCTGAGGTTTTCCTACTGCATGGAGTTTCATGTGTTGTTGGAAATATGCTAACTGGGGAAACAGTTTTTTGCAGACAGAACACCGGTGAGGTTTCTCCCCTGCGTGTATCAATGCATGCTGTTTAAGCTGTTGCTGATCGGGGAATCCTTGACCACATATTGAACACGCATGGCAATCACTCTCACCAGGTTGTGTCGTTTCATGCTTTCTATACTGCCGTTTTTCTACACCACTGTTCAGTCTTTGTCTTTCCTTGGTCTGAGCATTGCTTCCCATTTTCATCTTTGACTCAATTGGCTTTGTTCTAGTTGTCAAGGATCCTGATCTGTTCTTAAAGCTTTTTCCGTGCGTTAAATACTTGTCATCTTCTTGCTGCATCCAGCAGGAATCTGTTTCGGACCCCACCTCCATCATCGGTGGATCTTGTTGCGTATGGGTCATCATGTGTGTTGTGAGTTGATGCTGGTATGTAAAACCCTCGATACATATATAACATGTGTGACACTCATACCATGCAGTGGAGTTTGGGGCTAGCTCTTCCATATAGGTCATCACAAGCATGTTTAGTTCCCTCTGCTCATTGTCTTCTTCATGTGTCACCATGTGTGCATTGAGGTGGTCCACATGAGTAAACTGTCGCACACACTGGGGACATGTGGGACATTCACCCGATTCACTTGTCGCGATCCGATCAGGTTCTGTCTTCATACAACATGAGTCTTGTTCATGACTACAGTTCTCATAACAACAACAGCAGTTGTTAGGGTCCTTCTTAACGTCTTGTAGCAAACTCTCTGACATTGAGGTATCGGACCGAGTGAGCAAGGAGCCCGAAATCGGAGATGGATTCTCTTCTACATTGCCCATCGTCAGTATATTTATGGCTGTATTCTCTTCTATGTTACCCATCGTTGGCATGGCTGGATTCTCTTCTGTGTTGCCTATCGTCGGCGTATTAATGGCTGGATTTTCTTCTCCGTTGCCCACTGTCAGCATATTTATGGCAGGATTCTCTTCTGCATTGTCCATCATTGGCGTATCTAAAGCTGGATTCTCTTCTGGGTTCTCTTCTGGGTTGCCCATTGTCAGCTTATTTACGGCTGGATTTCCTTCTGCATTATCAATTGTCAGCATATTCATGGCTAGATCTTCTTCTGCGTTGGCCATCGTCAACATATTTAAGGATGGATTTCCTTCTGCGTTGTCCATCGTCAGCATATTTATTACTGGATTCTCTTCTGCGTTGCCCGTCATCATCATACTCATGGCTAGATCTTCTTCTGGGTTGCCCATCGTTAGCATATTCATGCCTGGATTCTCTTCTGCGTTGTCCATCGTCAGCATATTTAAGGATGCATTTCCTTCTGCATTGCCAATTGTCAACATATTTATGGCTAGATCTTCTTCTGCATTGCCCGTCATCAGCATATTTAAGGCTAGATTCTCTTCTGCATTGCCCATTGTCAGCATATTTATAGCTGGATTCTCTTTCACGTTGCCCATCGTCAGCATATTTATGGCTGGACTCTCTTCTGCATTGCCCGTTGCCAGTATATTTATGGCTGGATTCTCTTTTGCTTTGCCCGTCATCATCATACTCATGGCTGCATTCTCTTCTGCGTTGCCCATCGGCAGTATATTTAAAGCTGGATTCTCTTCTGCGTTGCTCATCGTCAGCATATTTATAGCTGGATTCTCTTCTGTGTTGCCCATCGTCATCATATTTATGGCTAGGTTCTCTTCTGCATTGCCCATCGGCAGTATATTTAAAGCTGGATTCTCTTCTGCGTTGCCCATCTTCAGCATATTTTTGGCTGGACTCTCTTCTGCATTGCCCGTTGCCAGTATATTCATGGCTGAATTCTCTTCTGCGTTGCTCATCGTCAGCATAGTTATGGCTAGATCTTCTTCTGCGTTGCCCATCGTCAGCATATTTATGGCTGGATTCTCTTCAGCGTCGCCCATCGTCATCATATTCATAGTTGGACTCTCTTCTGCGTTGCCCATCGTCAGCATATTCATGGCTGGATTTCCTTCTACGTTGCCCATCGTCAGCATATTTATGGCTGATTCCACCAGATTTGGGGAAGGGGTGTTCCTCTCTTCAGCCATTACTGCAGTATCATAAGTCTTTCTCTATACAGGCCTCAGCAACATGTTTATTTTCCTACTGAATCTGGTTTCGGCCCTAGCTATTACAACATGGCCAGAATGGCTGGTAAACATACCAGCTGCTCACTGATTGTTGTATTGCTTTTTGTGATGAAGCAAACTGTTGTAAAGTTCTCAAGTGTTTCGTAGCACAGCTCTCCTAATGCATTTCTGTCACCTCATAAAGAGAAAAGTCATTTTTGAGAGACGAGCCTCGTCGTGAATAAGTCGCCATGTAATTTCAGCACAGAGAGATCAGAGTGTTGAGTGCACAGTACAGAAGTGTCAGCAGGAGCTGAGAGCACTTGGTGCAGGTTCACCAAGTCTGATTTCTCACCTGAACAAGGTGGGGATCCTGTGTCAGTGTGTGCACACCCGCAGGACAGAGTGGGGTGCACTACAAGGCAGCACTTGTTATTTCTTGTGTCCAGTCTGAAAGTAAAGAAAAAAAACATGATTTAAACTTAGTTTGAAGATAACAAAGGTGTACAGGAAATACACAAGTTACTGTGAAAGAAGCAATGCGATACACAGGTTTACTCAAAAAGAATTCAATGTTTCGAAATGATAGGTCTGCTTATCTGGACCATAGGCAAAATCATAATTCTTACTATTGTTTAACATCATAAATTGGATATTGTAAATAGGCAACACCGGTCAGTAAACTATAGAGAAGACTTGACAACGAAATGAAATCAAAGAACGATGATAAATGAATGGTGTAGTGATAGGCATCACAGTGGGTCCAGGGCAACTTTTATTTGTATATTGTATGTCCTTGTGATTTACATCACAAATGACTAAGGGTCAGGGTGATAATGTGATTGAACTAATTGATTGCAAGATTAAAGATGTAACTCAATTCAGGAACAGTGAACTATTTGTAAATTCTGAGAGGAGAAACGTATTCCTGGTTCAGACCTACCCTCAAATCATGTGTCACACTATAGTATGTTATCACATTTCAGGCAAACAGGTGGAGGAACAGGTGGGTGTTGGGGAGCCAGTGGGTGTGGGGGGAGCAGGTGGGTGTGGGGGAGCCAGTGGCGCTCCTTGCCAAAAATTGAGTCAGTGGGAGCGTGAACAGCGATGACATCTGCGTTTCCGTTTTTGCCGACTAAAATTTTTGCATGTTGCGTTTGCCCTCAGTCGATGAGTTGGGGAGGGTACTGCACTCTTTTTGCATCAATATAATACATTCAGTCTATAAGGGAGACCACTGGTTTCCTTTGCAAAATATTCACTTTTCATATCAAGTGTATGAGGGTTATCACTATTTTACAAATTCTATCAAGCAATTCCCCTTGTGAACAGTCTGCCATAGGGCTCAGTGTTGTAGCAAATTACCACCAGCAAAATTAGTGGGTCAATTACCTGCCCGAATGCCTGGGAAAACAAGTATTTTTCTTATGATAAATGACTGAAAAAGATCTCTTCAGATGTCATTATGGTCAGCTTGACGCCCTCCCTTCTAATCAATGTATAGAGAATGCTCCTGTGCAAATTCCCTATGCTGTTTTCCTCACTTTATAGGTCAAAAACGTCTCATATACCTTCTCAAAAAGCGTCTCACTTGAAACTTATTATGTGAATGTATAGGAATGGTTTATCTGAGTACATGCCTATCTTTTGGAGGGCTATTCTGAGGAGACTTCTCATGGGGCTCAATGCTAAAGAAATGATGCACAAACGAGCAAAAGTGACTCTTTTTATTTTGCAAATTTCACACAGAAATATTTGTCTTTTCAATGTGCAAGTACATAGAACCATACATATTGATTGAAAGCATGTGTATGTGTCTGTATTTAGGCTGTAAAGTAAGCAGTATTGGTGCAAACTAAGGAGATGTAAACGAGGCAGAAAAACTCTTAATTTCTTGCAGAACCGTCGCATTAGTCTTAGGCTAAGTCTAACTTCTAAGCCTAAGGCTTTAATAGGCTTAGAAGTTAGACCCCCCTACCTTGGTCGCAGTGCTGCGCTTTCGAACCGCGGCACTTCGCACCCCGATATGTTCACGCACGCTTTATCAGTTCGGAAAAGTCTCACTCTTGCTAATTCCCAAAAGTTGACAACCCTGTGTTATGTTAAGTTACAAAATGTAGTGAAAATTTCTGAGGCCTGCACGATCCTGCACGGTGGGTGGGTGAGAACAGCGTTCGGTCCCGTCTTACAGATTTGGCCGCGTTCAGCGATTGCCAGTTGATGAATCTTAACTTCTTACATAGAAAACACTTTAGAGTATCTACTCTAGACTAAACTGAAACTCATTTATGTCTACTTACCGTGATACAGAAGCTTTATTACTGCATGTTTGTTGGTCGTGCACATCGTGCCCCCATCACAGGAAGTGCTGTAGAAACGGTGAAAGTTGTAACCGGCTGTGGACGCTGGGTGTAACTGCCGTAGGAGGCGACAGGTGGCGCTACTGGAGTTATTTTCCCGCGCGCAACCTGCACTCAGACAGTCAGAGCGTGCATCGACCCAAACTGGCCTGGCAGTTTCTAGCATCACTCGCACTTAACCACATAGTAGACTAGAAGAGTACTAGAATTGTGAGTGGGATACGCTCGGTGATTATGCCACTTTGATGGTGTGTTTTTTTGTAAGTTGTCCAATAGCGACGCCACCGCCCCCATCCAATTTTAATATCCTGGATCTGCTACAGTCTTAAGGAGGAAAACATTGTTACGCCTCCCCCTTCCCTAGACATTAGAATATGTATGCCCCTTCCAATATTTCTTTTTACAGACACCTAAAACCAGCTACACCCTCTCCCAATATATATTTTTAAAACAGACACCTAAAACCAGTCCCCAACCCCCCACGCCCGCCCCGTTGATATTAAAATACCACAATAGAGTATAGTCTATGTGATTTATTTACACGTACCATATAATGGAGTACAGTGACAGAGTTACCACACTATAGTAGAGGAAGTCAGACCTCTTGATGGTGAGCCGATCTGGGTGAAGTGCATGCCTGACAAGGCCTGCTAACCCGTTATCAGCTCATGACGGTCCATGGGGGGTGGGGGGGGGGGGGGGGGTCGCTGCATACACAGGCACGCACTATAGATCCGGCGGGGGGGGGGGGGGTCACTCAGTATATTTTGTATACACATGTGTGCGGCTGGCAATGGTCCTTTTTGTTCAAAATTCCCCATGACAAGGGTCCACTTTTCAAGAAAGATTGCCATGAAAAGGGTCCAGTTTCATAAGAATCCCCATGACAAGGGTCTACTTTTCAAGATAATTTTTGCACTAGAGACAATTTCTTTAGGAGACTTTACCAAACATAGTCTATTTTATTACTTTTTCCCCAAAACCTAGGAGCTTTCGGCAAAAAATGCCATGACAAGTTTAAGATTTTGAGGTAAAAATCGAGATGACAAGGGTAAGGGGTGTCGAAGGTCCAGCCGCACACCCGTGTCAAAAAAAAATTCAAGTGCCCCCCCCCCGGGCTATAGATTAATACTGCAGGTAGTCCCCCAGACTTGGCCCGGGCACTTTAGGTAGCCTATATTTGTGAACTGTCATCATCTATATACTGATATGTGTTATCTAGGCTACATACTTGATTTAATCTGGGATTGAATGCATCATGCCTCTGCATGGGTAAAAATCGATCGCGACACATGCGACACGGCGACACGGCCCTTTTAAAAATCGACACGTGCAACACGGCCCTTTTAAAAATCGACAGACGTAGACATCTGTATAAGGCTCTATACATTATATATACATAAAAATCGACACAGCGACACGGCCCTTTGCGCTAAAAATCGACAGAGCGACATGGTCAAAATCGTGGGACCCCATGTAGAGGCACATCATACCGACCCTTTGGGAGTGTATCAGACCCAATAGGGTCGGCATGATGCCTGAGTGTATAAGTGGCGAGGTTTTCGCCAGGGTTGTATTCATGCATCACGACGACCGAAGAGAAAAAGTAGAGCAATGCACTAAATGGCCCTAAAGGAGTGTTTATTATAGTTTATCAATTACAGGGTGAGGAGCGTAAACGTTTCGTCTGCTCCTGTGGGGGGGGGGGATGGGGGCTATAACCCATCTTTTTAAAAATCCGTCTATTAAAGGGTTAATTAAAACATGGGAATGTTGAGACATTTCAGTTCAAGATGGTACAAGTTTCTGAAACCACGTTATCAGGTGATATCCCTGTTTTCTTATCTCTATATGGATGTGTGGGGCATGTGGGAGGTGCACTCAATACACTGATAACAGGTTTTGAGCGATTAGCAGGCCCTTTAAGGCCCGCATAGTGATTTGAAGCACCATTTGATGGTCGACAGAATGCGTGAACGCCCGATAAACAGAACCTTTAAGGGAGTGTTCATTTTAATACCAGCTGCATGTTTTTAAAAATTTACACAAAAAAACTTAGGGTTAGGGTTAGGGTAATATAAAGCAACCATCTTTTATTCACATGCTGTCAAATTTTCAGATGATGTTCCTACACTGAAAATTTCGGGGGTTAGTCAATGCTAATATTTCTTAGTCAAAACCACTAACTTATCAGCATTATTAAATCGAACTAAGAATTTGCTAAACTATGACTAACTTTTCACTAACCAGCTAACCACATGAATTCAACACCAGGTGACAGCACAAGCAAATTATGAGATATTTATCTATGTTACAAGATTGTAATTGCCTTTGTTATCATGCTTAAAGTGACATGGTCCGATGATTAGGGCTCAAAAATAAATTTGGTTAAAAATGCACAAAAATGTTTAATATGGTCATACTACATATCCTACCTACTTGATTAACATTATTCCCCATTAATTCAACTTAGAATTCAGTCAATTGTCAGTTTTATGTTCAATTTAAGACTTTTGGAGTGCACGCTATAATTCCCCCATTGACAATACCCTGTAAAATACTGTACTTCGGCCACGTTGGACCCTCTAAATGGGCTGCTATTGGCCATAGATGACATTGTATTATTCCCTATCCTCTTAATATGATATTATACTAATATTTGGAACAGATTCTCTTAGGATTTAAGATATTGAAAAAATCGGACCATGTCACTTTAAAGGTAACCTTTTCTAATATTGAATATGATATGGGGTGTAACTTAATGTATGTATGTATCTACTTAGGCAGATCTTTTTTAAAGACAGATCAACCTATTCCAATGGGTTTTTCTGAATGAAACACATTTTTTGTGTTTTTGAAAAATGCATATATCAAAGACAGACTCAAATCTCTATATGGCCAAATCTAGAGAGCAGTAACTGTTAAGTGGACAGACTGGTTTCAATGGATGGAGTTACCAGTGATTTCACAGGTAGCTCATGCTGTGGTTGATGCATATTAGCCAGGGCCGTGTGCTGCTGCCATTGATTGATAATAGATGTACACTGTAAGACCATTACTAACTAATTACTAATAAATAACTAATAATTTCAGGCAATCCAAGGCAACGCTAACTTTTAGCTAAGCGTTAGCAGCAAAACGCTAAGATAGGATAGGAACTTTGGGCACGTAATTTTCGCTACTGATTGTGCAAAAGTTAGTAAAATTTTAGTACAACCTACTAACTTTTGACTAACATTTGCGATTCATAATTTTCAGTGTATTTGGGTCAATCTAATTCGATCACAGAACATTGATGTCAGCAGCAATAGATACATGTCTTTACACTAAAGTCCAGTGTGGTTCATACAAAATAATTCTCTAGTTGTTCTAAAGGCAATACATTGGGAACAATATATGTTTCCATTCTTACTTCGCTATCAACGCTACTGTGAAAGTACTTATTTTCACAGGTCTAAATTTTCGCGGATGAGTAAAAATAGACAAATTCGAGGGTATTTATTCCATACTTGAGCATATATGAATTTCGTAGATATTTCATTTCCGCGAAAATATATACCCAGCGAAATAAAGTAATTTCACAGTATAACGATACTACAAACTTACACAAATATACTTGTTATCAATATCTAATATGTTTTCTTATTTTCCCTTATAAGTTGATGTCATCTTTTCACATCCAACGTTGAACTATACACCGGTATATACAATTACAACTGGTAATAAAGAATCGATTAAAGAAAGCAGTGGTTCCTCAAAGAAATTAAATCCAACATGATGAAGTAATAGATACTTGTCATGAATGTGGTTTGAACAGTGTAGTGAATATTAACCTACACCACTAACAATTAGTTAAGTGAAGGAAAACATGAGTACAAATAGAAATTCTACCTTAAGTCACTTTGCTTCACAAAATTGATATTGAATAGGCTAGGATATATTAATGTCTGAGCAATATTGAAATCCTTACTTTTACACTAGACCAAAGGGAATCCATTGTCTGATATTCAAGACATCTCTGGATCCTAGAGGATCCAAGAGTGCACAAGCAAGTGTTTTAGTCCATACCTAAGGGAGTGGTCATTTTTTAACAACGGAGGGGGTCGGGGGGTCGGTGGATTTTCACGCTAGCGGGTCGAAATTATTTTTTGTTCCCCCCCCCCTCAAGAGGGGTCCAAAGTTTTTTGGTCTCCCCCTTTAAGGGGTCCGAATTTTTTTGCCCCCCCCCCAAATCCACCACCCCCCCCCCCGTTATTAAAAAATTCCCACTACTAAGATATCTATGGCACACAAAGCACTCTCTGCGTTTCCCCCTAGACATGGATTCTCATGTGTCTCTTTAGATTATTCGGATATTTGAGCCTCTTGTTGCACACAGAACACTTGTGAGACTTAACATCAGTGTGGGACAACATGTGTCTATTTAATGTGTCCATTAATGTAAACCTCCTGCTGCACACAGAACACTGGTGAGGTTTTTCTCCTGTGTGAGACACCATATGTCTATTTAATGTCCCCCTAAGACTAAACCTCTTGCTGCACACAGAACACTTGTAAGGTTTTTCACCTTTGTGGGTCCTTATGTGTCTATTCAATGTCTCCATCAATGTAAACCTCTTACTGCACACAGAACACTGGTGAGGTTTTTCTCCAGTGTGAGACACCATATGTCTATCTAATGACCCCTTTACACTAAACCTCTTGCTGCACACAGAACACTTGTGAGGTTTTTCACCTTTGTGGGTCCTCATGTGTCTATTCAATGTCTCCATTAATGGAAACATCTTGCTGCACACAGAACACTTGTGAGGTTTTTCACCTTTGTGGGTCCTCATGTGTCTATTCAATGTCTCCATTAATGGAAACCTCTTGCTGCACATAGAACACTGGTGAGGTTTTTCTCCCATGTGAGACACCATATGTCTATCTAATGACCCCTTTACACTAAACCTCTTGCTGCACACAGGACACTGATGAGGTTTTTCACCTTTGTGAGGTTTTTCACCTTGGTGAGGTTTTTCACCTAAATGGATTTTCATATGTTGCGTTAAGCTGTCTGACCGATTAAACCTCTTGCTGCACACAGAACACTGGTGAGGATTTTCACCTTTGTGAGACAGCATATGCCTATTTAATGTCCCCTTAAGACTAAACCTCTTCCTACACACAGAACACTGGTGAGGTTTTTCACCAGTGTGGGTCCTCATATGTGCATTAAGGTTTCCTATCTGAGTAAACATCTGGCTACACACAGAGCACTTATGAGGTTTTTCACCAGTGTGGATCCTCTTGTGCCTCTTTAGATCACTTGACAGATTAAATCTGGTGTTGCACATAAACACTGGTGAGTTTTTTCTCCAGTGTGGTCCAACATGTGTCTATTTAATGACCCCTTTACACTAAACCTCTTGCTGCACACAGAACACTGGTGAAGTTTTTCATCTATATGGGTCATCATGTGCTCACGGAAGTGCCTCAACCACCGACACATCTTGTCACATACAGGACATTTGTAGACCTTTACTCCTGTGCCTGTTATCACTCGTACCTGTAAATTCTTTATTGGCCCATACCATTTAGCGATGGCAGAAGACCTGTTTAGTTTTGCTGCTTTATGAAGATTCCTATGGACCCTCAGAATAGACCATCGTGAAAATTCCTGATTGCACACAGAACACTTGTAAGATCTGTTTTGTGTTTGGGTCTTCAAGTTCTTTGACTGTGAAACCTTGTTATCTCTTGCAGAAAACTTCTTACGTTTTTCCTGTGGATGTCTGATCAAGTGCCGCTGCAAGAGATAACACTGGGTAAACATCTTGTTGCATACAAAACACTTGTAAGGGTTTTTGTCTGTGTGGGTCATCATGTGTCTTTTCAAAGTCGTCATAAGGGTAAACCTGTTGCTGCACACTGAACACCTGTGAGGTCTTTCACCCGTGTGGATCATCATGTGTCTCTTTAAGTCTCCTGAGGAAATAAACCTATTGTTGCACACAAAACACTTGTGAGGTTTCTCACCCATGTGGATCAACATGTGTTCATGTAATATATCTTTACGTTGAAATATCTTCCTGCACAAAGAACACTGGTAAGGTTTCTCACCTGTGTGGGTCTTCATGTGTTTATTTAATGTCTCCATGAGTGTAAACCTCTTGCTGCACACAGAACACTGGTGAGGTTTTTCTCCACTGTGGTTCAACATATGTCTATTTAATGACCCCTTTACACTAAACATCTTGCTGCACACAGAACACTTGTGAGGTTTCTCACCTGTGTGGGTCTTCATGTGTTTATTTAATGTCTCCATGAGTGTAAACCTCTTGCTGCACACAGAACACTGGTGAGGTTTTTCTCCACTGTGGTTCAACATATGTCTATTTAATGACCCCTTTAACCTAAACATCTTGCTGCACACAGAACACTTGTGAGGTTTCTCACCTGTGTGGGTCTTCATGTGTTAATTTAATGTCTCCATGAGTGTAAACCTCTTGCTGCACACAGAACACTGGTGAGGTTTTTCTCCACTGTGGTTCAACATGTGTCTATTTAATGACCCCTTTACACTAAACATCTTGCTGCACACAGAACACTGGTGAGGTTTCTCACCTGTGTGGGCCTTCATGTGTTTATTTAATGTCTCCATGAGTGTAGACCTCTTGCTGCACACAGAACACTGGTGAGGTTTTTCTCCACTGTGGTTCAACATATGTCTATTTAATGACCCCTTTAACCTAAACATCTTGCTGCACACAGAACACTTGTGAGGTTTCTCACCTGTGTGGGTCTTCATGTGTTTATTTAATGTCTCCATGAGTGTAAACCTCTTGCTGCACACAGAACACTGGTGAGGTTTTTCTCCACTGTGGTTCAACATGTGTCTATTTAATGACCCCTTTACACTAAACATCTTGCTGCACACAGAACACTGGTGAGGTTTCTCACCTGTGTGGGTCTTCATGTGTTTATTTAATGTCTCCATGAGTGTAAACCTCTTGCTGCACACAGAACACTGGTGAGGTTTTTCTCCACTGTGGTTCAACATATGTCTATTTAATGACCACTTTAACCTAAACATCTTGCTGCACACAGAACACTTGTGAGGTTTCTCACCTGTGTGGGTCTTCATGTGTTTATTTAATGTCTCCATGAGTGTAAACCTCTTGCTGCACACAGAACACTGGTGAGGTTTTTCTCCACTGTGGTTCAACATGTGTCTATTTAATGACCCCTTTACACTAAACATCTTGCTGCACACAGAACACTGGTGAGGTTTCTCACCTGTGTGGGTCTTCATGTGTTTATTTAATGTCTCCATGAGTGTAAACCTCTTGCTGCACACAGAACACTGGTGAGGTTTTTCTCCACTGTGGTTCAACATATGTCTATTTAATGACCCCTTTAACCTAAACATCTTGCTGCACACAGAACACTTGTGAGGTTTCTCACCTGTGTGGGTCTTCATGTGTTTATTTAATGTCTCCATGAGTGTAAACCTCTTGCTGCACACAGAACACTGGTGAGGTTTTTCTCCACTGTGGTTCAACATGTGTCTATTTAATGACCCCTTTACACTAAACATCTTGCTGCACACAGAACACTGGTGAGGTTTCTCACCTGTGTGGGCCTTCATGTGTTTATTTAATGTCTCCATGAGTGTAAACCTCTTGCTGCACACAGAACACTGGTGAGGTTTTTCTCCACTGTGGTTCAACATATGTCTATTTAATGACCCCTTTAACCTAAACATCTTGCTGCACACAGAACACTTGTGAGGTTTGTCACCTGTGTGGGTCTTCATGTGTTTATTTAATGTCTCCATGAGTGTAAACCTCTTGCTGCACACAGAACACTGGTGAGGTTTTTCTCCACTGTGGTTCAACATGTGTCTATTTAATGACCCCTTTACACTAAACATCTTGCTGCACACAGAACACTGGTGAGGCTTTTCTCCACTGTGGTTCAACATATGTCTATTTAATGACCCCTTTACACTAAACATCTTGCTGCACACAGAACACTGGTGAGGTTTCTCACCTGTGTGGGTCTTCATGTGTTTATTTAATGTCTCCATGAGTTTAAATTTCTTTCTGCACACAGAGCACTGATGACCTGCATGGTCTGTGTGAGAGGGCAGGAGTCTCCGGAAAGGTCTCTTCTCCCTTCTGATCTTTGACATGTCAAGTTCTTCTGTATGAACCATAACATGTTCTGCCAACTCTGTTTGTCTTATAGACATTCTTTTACGCATTAAATGGTTGCGACGTTCTTCAACCTCCAGACCACACTGATGCGCTCCTTCCCTGTGTGTCATCATGTGTGCCTCAAGGTCATACACAGTAACATAGCCCTGTACACACAGAGAACACGTGTGACATCCATCCAGTTTACAGGTCACCGTCTGGTCAGGTTCTGTTTTTATACACCCCCAGTGACCGTCTACCTCTCGGTGCAGGTTGTTATTATCATCACATGAACAATCCTCCGGCTCTCTTTTAATATCACGAAGTATGTTAAACGATACTGAAGTGTGGGATCCCGTGGCCATGGAAAATGAAGATGGGGGTTCTTCAGTCCGCCCCCTCAGGGTTTCATTTAGGAGCATAATGGAACCCACCACAGTTGAGCAAGAGGCATTGCTAGGTTTTGCCATATTGAGGTCTTTTAAAAAAAATCCATTATCCACTGCCTTTTTCTTAATGTCACTTAGATGGTCCTCTCCTGGGATTCCGTTGGCACTGAATATGGTATGATGTCATCACAGGTAACCATTATTATTTCAGGGGGAGGGCGAGTATATCACCCTGATTAAGCAACAAGGCCTGTGTGCTGCTATAGTTCAAAGGCTGGGCATTTTGCACATTTTAATATACCCCTGTTGAAGAGCAGTCTAAAGTCTACAGACTTATTGTGATGGTACTCAGCAGTTGTAGTTCTTGTGGTCCTTGTACCAGTAGGATGGCTGTGATTGCTGCAGCTGGTGATGCTCGGCTTGGCCTAAAAAGAAACAGGTGTTTCCGGTAACTTGCTTATGATTAGGCAAAAAAAAAGAAGTTGTGTTCAGGTATCCCTAGCGACCCTACTTTTTTGGCCCTACCCAATTTCATTTAATTTATTTTCTTTTGGAAGGCATTTTTGGGATTTTTCCACGAAAATAACCCTTTTTATTGTACAGAATTTTTTTTTCTGAAATTATCCAAAAAATGGGAGGAATTTGGCTCAAAATCCTTTAAAGAATTTGGTAAAAAAAAGAAATCGACCTACCCGCCCTACTTCTTTTGGGCCATGTTACCTGAACACGACTATTTTTACCTTTTTGCCTAATGTCGAATCAGGCACAAACCGTAAAACCTCTCCTTTTAAAACAGATTTATTTAGGGATTAATTTTCCCCAACTAGGGGGTCGTGTTAAAGGTTGAGTTTCCTTGTAAAGGATCAAAAAGAAAACCATTTTTAACTTTTTGTATGCAATTATATCACACTTAGGTGGAAAGACAAAAGAAACTGTTTGCCTGTATGATGTATAAAAGGTGACAAAAACACGAATCACTGGTGCCTCTACATGGGTACCCATATTTTTGACCGTGTCGCCGTGTCGGATTTAAGCAAGAGAGCTATGTCGTCGTGTCGAATTTTAGGTATATAAGAACTTATTTAAATGCCCTTAAAACCGCAATTTTCAGTGTATATTTAAACAAGGGAGAGCTCTTTGAAACCCTTATTTTCAGGGAAATCCCTGACCACTTACATCTCTGAATGGTAGAACTTGCTGGACTTTCATTAAAAAAATATATATAATGCCTTGATTCGTACTCAAAACTATAATTTGAATGAGCCATGTATTTAAATGGACCATGCTTTCCCTAAAGAACCTGCCATGTCTCATGTCGATTTTAAGAAATGCCATGTCATGTCACTAAAATTTTCTCTCATGTCACTAAGCTCCATGTCGCATGTCGATTTTAAGAGATGGCCATGTCGCCATGTCGAATTTAGCCTTTAAGGCATCTACCCCCATCATGTAGGCCTACTCACCGGCAATACACACCTGTATTGACCTAGGCTAGTTTACCTACCGGTGTAGCAGGCCTACACACCTGCACTGACTCTGTGAGTGTCAATGTAACAACAGACACCTGGAGTCGACTCCACCAGGAGACTGGGGTGGGACCCCCATAATGTTATTGTGTTCTACTTCACTGTACATTGTCTGCCGGTACCTACCTCTTACAGAATTACTGTAATAACAGTTAAACATGTTCACTGTGCGGTTTGTTGTCAGAGGAAGTTGTGAGGAAATGGTGGAAGTTGTAACCCACCGTCACAGGAAGTGACTGTAAAGGTAAAAGATACACTGTAGGACGGCGTGATTGAAGATAAGAGCGACCCCCGCACGTGCTATCTCCAGTGTGGCCCAGGATAAGGTAAAAGAGAGCTGGCGCTACTGTAGGCTGCAGTAGTTTGTGATTTGTTCACCAGAGGTCAGCCATGTCTTAGATAGATTCTCTGGGGTTGAGCAAGTCCTGAGGTCGGAAAGCAGTCTATACGAAAACATTTTCACCATGCAGGACATTCGGTCCTGCGGATATTTCATTTTGCAGGCCCCGCTTATTTTTTGCAGGCCCGGATATCAGAGTACAATCTTATTATTTAAAAATATACAGCGGTCCAACATTATAGCACTCCAATGCACTATATGGATATATATCTAAAACTGGACATCGACATCCATGTAACAGAATCCTTCTAACAGAAAGCTATATTTAGAAGAAGTAGAAATCCATGAATATCTATAATGAAGGAGAACACCATGTTCATGCCTATGAATATGTCTGTGTGAATGTTCATTTCAAAATTCAAGATTGCAACCATTCATTGAATGCCACCATGCTTTTAATGTAATCTTGAATTGCAGTTGCAGTAATTTGATACTAATAAGTAAAAATCTATTCTATTTTTTTTTCATGAACAGTTGGCATCCCATAGATTCAAGATGGCTATCACTCATTGAATGTCCCGATGCTTGAAATGCAATCTTGACTTGTAGTTGCATTGATTTGATCAAAAAAACAAATCCTATTTGATTTTTCCTTCATTCAACCCATTCAAGATGGCTACCATTTATTAAATGCCACAATGCTTTCAGTGCAATCAAGAATTGTAGTTGCATTAATTTGATATCTATTATAAGAAAATGCCTATTTGATACCTTTTTCAAACACAGTTGGCACCCCATAGGTTTAGGATGGCCACCATTCATTGAAGGCCACAATGCTTTAAACGCAATCTTGAAATGTAGTTGCATTAATTTTATGCTGTTAAAAAAATCCAATTTAGTTGTTTTTTTCATGAAGAGTTGGCACCCCATAGGTTCAAGATGGCCACCAGTCATTGAATGCCATAATGCTTAAATGTAATCTTGAATTGCAGTTGAATTAATTTGATTCTAAAAAAACAACTTTCTTTTTCTTTCTTTCATGAACAGTTGGCACCCCATACATTCAAGGTGGTTACCAGTCATTGCATGCCACAATGCTTTAAGTGCAATCACGAATTGTAGTTGCATTAATCTGATACTAATAAAAAAAACTAATTCTATTCTTTTAAAAAAAATTCATTAACAGTTGGCACCCCATATATTTAAGATGACTACCATTCATTAAATGCCCCGATGCTTGAAATGCAATCTCGGATTATAGTTGCATCAATTTGATGCTAATAAAAAACAAATACTTATCGGTTTTTCTTTCATGAATAGTTGGCACCCCATAAGGTGGCTACCATTCATATTAATGCAAATACATGTACAATGCTTTAAGTGCTATCACGAATTGTAGTTACATTAATCTGATACTAAAAAAAAAAAAAAAAATTCTATTTGATTTTTCTTTCATGAACAGTTGGCACCCCATAAATTGAAAATGCACTCAGCAAGCAGGTCAACAGCTATATACGGATAAGTGTACCTCCCCTGCCTGTTCTCCTTCAATGCAGAGTGAAGAGGGTGGGAGGGGGTGACCATCAACAGTGCATAAACGCTTTGATTGGATGACAATGCAGTTTTTATATTACAACCCTAAATTTGTGCAACGAAAATCATCACGAAATACTTAGTATTTTTTCCAAAGAATAGCTTTTCTAGAATGGCTCGATACTCAGAAATCCTACTGCGAATAAAAAAAAGTCAAATTCTGATTCTAAACACCTGAAAAGTGAGAAATGCTGGCGTTCACAGTTTATGTAGGAAATGTACTAAAAACACCAAAAATATGCAACAAAACCCTAATTTTCTCAAAAACTGTTCAGTAGGATTTTTTCTAACTGAGGTTCCAGTGTTTTCTACCCTCATATTACACATTGGCATAGAGAATATATTGGCACCTAGTCAGGATTTTGCCCTAGAAGCAATCTGTGATGCAAAAAACAGCCAAAATGAGCCACTGGTCTGAAGTATAAAACTGGGCATCGATCACTATAGAGCTACAAAGAGAGAGAATCGATGTCCAGTAAAAATCAAATGAAAGGCAACTTTTCATACTAATAGTGATAATGAATAGTGCTACCCTGTCTGTTACAAATGTACAAATCGAATGTGTAAATCAGTGAAGAAAATTACAGAAAATATTCATGCTTTATATTTTATGCTGTAGAAACCTTAATACTGGTCCGATTTACAAGCCTTAAAAACTGGCATGTAGGCAAAGACCTGCAGATGACAGCCAGTCATTCGGGCCGGCAGTAGCAACGTTTCTGCCGGCCCTGCAGGCTTTTTGCCGGCTGTAGCCGGTGTCCGGCAGGATTTCATATAGACTGGGAAAGTCGCTGCAATTAAGGGCCCCAAGTCACAAAGTCGCTTTGTTGGACCCATTATGCTGAAGCAAACATTTTCCAAAAGTCGCCAGGTCGCTTATATTATTGAAATAGTTTTCGGGATGGTCGATATCTATACGTTGTTTTGATATACTTTAGAATAATGAATGGCTTAGCTTAACTCCATTTTGGGAGAGGATAGCTCCAGAGGAGGATGGATCCAATATATAGTATGTGAAAACAAAACCAGACACTTTCAACTGTGATTACTAAAGAGATAGATTATCCAACAATAAAGACAGATACAGGAGATTGAATACAACTAGTCACATGTCAGCATTATGTAGATAGAAAATATTCCTCACTCCTAAATCATCAATCAAGCGACAGTAGCCTGTGGCATTTACCTTGTAACCTGAAGTGTTCTGGGAGTCTGAGAGAGAGTTCACCCAGTACCCCAACTATATAGGCACCAGCCTGCATGGGCACTTTCGGAAAGTCATGCAGGTGGTTCTCACTACAAGGCGGTTCCCGTTACATTATTGTACAAGGTCGCCAGGTCGCCTGGAAAACAGACCAGGCGGCAGGTCGCCGAAAACCCCTCTGCAGTCAATGTCCATGTAGCCTTGTTTACTGTTGTGTAGTTTGTCAATGTGCATGTTGTTTACTGTTGTGTAGTTTGTCAATGTGCATGTTGTTTACTGTTGTGTAGTTTGTCAATGTGCATGTTGTTTACTGTTGTGTAGTTTGTCAATGTGCATGTTGTTTACCGTTGTGTAGTTTGTCAATGTGCATGTTGTATACTGTTGTGTAGTTTGTCAATGTGCATGTTGTATACTGTTGTGTAGTTTGTCAATGTGCATGTTGCCTTGTTTACTGTTGTGTAGTTTGTCAATGTGCATGTTGTTTACCGTTGTGTAGTTTGTCAATGTGCATGTTGTATACTGTTGTGTAGTTTGTCAATGTGCATGTTGTTTACTGTTGTGTAGTTTGTCAATGTTGTCTTGTTTACTGTTGTGTAGTTTGTCAATGTGCATGTTGTTTACTGTTGTGTAGTTTGTCAATGTGCATGTTGCCTTGTTTACTGTTGTGTAGTTTGTCAATGTGCATGTTGTTTATTGTTGTGTAGTTTATCAATGTGCATGTTGTTTACTGTTGTGTAGTTTGTCAATGTGCATGTTGTTTACTGTTGTGTAGTTTGTCAATGTGCATGTTGTCTTGTTTACTGTTGTGTAGTTTGTCAATGTGCATGTTGCTTACTGTTGTGTAGTTTGTCAATGTGCATGTTGTTTACTGTTGTGTAGTTTGTCAATGTGCATGTTGTTTACTGTTGTGTAGTTTGTCAATGTGCGTGTTGTTTACTGTTGTGTAGTTTGTCAATGTGCATGTTGTTTACTGTTGTGTAGTTTGTCAATGTGTGTGTTGCCTTGTTTACTGTTGTGTAGTTTGTCAATGTGCATGTTGTCGTGTTTACTGTTGTGTAGTTTGTCAATGTGCATGTTGTTTACTGTTGTGTAGTTTGTCAATGTGCATGTTGTTTACTGTTGTGTAGTTTGTCAATGTGCATGTTGTTTACTGTTGTGTAGTTTGTCAATGTGCGTGTTGCCTTATTTACTGTTGTGTAGTTTGTCAATGTGCATGTTGCCTTGTTTACTGTTGTGTAGTTTGTCAATGTGCGTGTTGTTTACTGTTGTGTAGTTTGTCAATGTGCGTGTGGTCTTGTTTACTGTTGTGTAGTTTGTCAATGTGCATGTTGCCTTGTTTACTGTTGTGTAGTTTGTCAATGTGCATGTTGTTTACTGTTGTGTAGTTTGTCAATGTGCGTGTTGCCTTGTTTACTGTTGTGTAGTTTGTCAATGTGCATGTGGTCTTGTTTACTGTTGTGTAGTTTGTCAATGGGCATGTTGCCTTGTTTACTGTTGTGTAGTTTGTCAATGTGCGTGTTGTTTACTGTTGTGTAGTTTGTCAATGTGCGTGTTGCCTTGTTTACTGTTGTGTAGTTTGTCAATGTGCGTGTGGTCTTGTTTACTGTTGTGTAGTTTGTCAATGGGCATGTTGCCTTGTTTACTGTTGTGTAGTTTGTCAATGTGCGTGTTGTTTACTGTTGTGTAGTTTGTCAATGTGCATGTTGTCTTGTTTACTGTTGTGTAGTTTGTCAATGTGCATGTTGTTTACTGTTGTGTAGTTTGTCAATGTGCATGTTGTTTACTGTTGTGTAGTTTGTCAATGTGCATGTTGTTTACTGTTGTGTAGTTTGTCAATGTGCATCTTGTTTACTGTTGTGTAGTTTGTCAATGTGCACGTTGTTTACTGTTGTGTAGTTTGTCAATGTGCACATTGTTTACTGTTGTGTAGTTTGTCAATGAGCATGTTGTTTACTGCTGTGTAGTTTGTCAATGTGCAGGTTGTTTACTGTTGTGTAGTTTGTCAATGTGCATGTTGTTTACTGTTGTGTAGTTTGTCAACGTGCATGTTGTTTACTGTTGTGTAGTTTGTCAATGTGCATGTTGTCGTGTTTACTGTTGTGTAGTTTGTCAATGTGCCTGTTGTTTACTGTTGTGTAGTTTGTCAATGTGCATGTTGCCTTGTTTACTGTTGTGTGCTTTGTCAATGTTGTCTTGTTTACTGTTGTGTAGTTTGTCAATGTGCATGTTGTTTACTGTTGTGTAGTTTGTCAATGTGCATGTTGTATACTGTTGTGTAGTTTGTCAATGTTGTCTTGTTTACTGTTGTGTAGTTTGTCAATGTTGTCTTGTTTACTGTTGTGTAGATTGTCAATGTGCATGTTGCCCCTTATTGTTGTGTAATTTGTTGATGTGCATGTTGAGCTTGTCCTTCCTCATGAAGCCCCTGTTACACACCAGACAGCGGTGCGGCCGCTCCCCCGTGTGCTTCATAAGGTGGATGGCCAGCTTGTCAGGGTGCAGGTACCGCTTCTCACAGAAAGAACACCCGTGAGGTTTCTCCCCTGTGTGCATCAACTGGTGTCTGCGCAGCGTCTCTGCTCGGTGGAACCCCTTACTACACACCTCACACACATGGGGGCGTACCCCGCTATGCACCCGGCGGTGTCGACATAAGTTACCGGCCGTCGTGAACATCTTCTTGCAGGTACCGCATTCGTGGATCTCCCCAGTGTGTGTGATCATATGATCGTAGAGATCGGGTCGTTCTGCGAACATGACCCCGCAGACTTGACACTTGTGTGAGGTAGCGGCGGTGTGGGTGACCATATGTTTATGTAACAGGTCTATACTGCTGAAACTACCGCCACACACGGAGCAGTGGTGAGCCTGATCTGTCATATGCACCAACATGTGTTCATTCATTTCTATCGTATCGATGAATATCTGATTGCATACAACACATGTCTCATGGAGATTTTTCATATGTCGATTTTTTTGATACATTTTCTTAAATACTTGATCACAAACTGGGCACAGAAAGGACTTCTCCTCCCTGTGCTCCTTCATATGGAGCCTTCTTTCTTGACTATTGCTAAATGTTTCACTGCAGGCAGGACACTTCTCTACTTTATGGACCTTCATATGAACCTTTCTTTCCTGAATATTTCTGAATTCCTGGCCACATACAGAACACTTGCGTTTTTCTACCGTATGCACCTTCACTATTTTATGGACCTTCATATGAATTTTCCTTTCATGAATATTCCTAAATGTTTGACTGCATTTGGAACACTTATAAGGTTTCTCTACCCTATGTACCTTGATATGGATATTTTTCTCATAAAGATTGCTAAATTGTTGATTGCATACACAACACTTGTAAGGTTTGTCTGCTTTAAGATTCTCTATGTGGTCATTCATTTCCTTGATATTGCTAAACCCCTGAGTACATATTGAACACTTGTGAGTTTTTTCTACCGTATGCCCCTTCTCGTGCTCGCTCCTTTCGTTAATACTGCTGAACATCTCAGTACACACAGAACAGTTGTGACGTTTCTCCGCCATATGATGACTCTTCATATGTTCAGTTTTGTCATCAATATGGTCAAATATCTGAGTGCATATAGAACACATGTGAGCATTTCTTTCTTCCATTCTCCCATTTTCTTTAGACACAGCCTCGGTAGCAGACGGTGGGGCTGTAGCAGGTTGCTGGGCTGTAGCAGGTGGAGGGGCTGTAGCAGGTTGCTGGGCTGTAGCAGGTGGAGGGGCTGTAGAAGGCGGTGGGGCTGTAGCAGGTGGAGGGGCTGTAGCAGGTTGCTGGGCTGTAGCAGGTGGAGGGGCTGTAGAAGGCGGTGGGGCTGTAGAAGGCAGTGGGGCTGCGCTGAGTTGTCCAGTTTTGTGGAGGTTGAGGTGTGCCTGTAGAACGCCGACCAGCCTGAACCGGACCCCACACAGTGGACACACGTGACGCTTTACCTCGTAACTGGCTACATATCCAGAACGTCTAAGGGCCGGCTGATTCTGTTCCTGGGCCATCCTATCGAAGGGTCCATATGCTTGCTGGTGTTCCTGGACCGTCCTATCGGAGGGTCCATAGGCTTGCTGGTGTTCCTGGGCTGGCTTATCGGAGGGTGCAGGGGCTGGCTGGTCGGGAGGTCCATAGGCCTGTTGGTTTGGAGGTCCATGGGCTGGTTGATCGGAGGGTCCATGAACCGGCTTATCTGAGGGTCCCTGGGCCGGCTCATCGGAAGGTCCAGGGGCCAGCTGATTGGGAGGTCCAGGGGCCGGCTCATCGGAAGGTCCAGGGGCCAGCTGATTGGGAGGTCCAGGGGCCAGCTGATTGGGAGGTCCAGGGGCCGGCTTATCTGAGGGTCCCTGGGCCGGCTCATCGGAGGGTCCATAGGCTAACTGGTCGTAAGGTTCAGGGGCCAGCTGATTGGGAGGTCCAGGGGCCAGCTGATTGGGAGGTCCAGGGACCAGCTGATTGGGAGGTCCAGGGGCCAGCTGACTGGGAGGTCCAGGGGCCAGCTGACTGGGAGGTCCAGGGGCCGGCAGATCGGAGGGTCCAGGGGCCGGCTGATTGGGAGGTCCAGGGGCCAGCTGATTGGGAGGTCCAGGGGCCAGCTGACTGGGAGGTCCAGGGGCCAGCTGACTGGGAGGTCCAGGGGCCAGCTGACTGGGAGGTCCAGGGGCCAGCTGACTGGGAGGTCCAGGGGCCGGCAGATTGGAGGGTCCAGGGGCCAGCTGATTGGGAGGTCCAGGGGCCGGCAGATCGGAGGGTCCAGGGGCCAGCTGATTGGGAGGTCCAGGGGCCAGCTGATTGGGAGGTCCAGGGGCAAGCTGATTGGGAGGTCCAGGGGCCGGCAAATCGGAGGGTGCACGGGCCAGCTCGTTGGAGGGTTGTTGGACAGGCTGGTCGGAGGGTGCACGGACCGGCTCATTAAGGGGATGTTCTCCAGAGTCAGCCATCTTGTCTGTGCATGTGTCACCACTCAATCTGCATTTAAAACAAAAGAACATGTAGGCTGATCCCATAATGGCCATATGTCACTGTGTCAGCTCTTATCAGTGCGGGCCACCACTACCGGCCACCCCCTATATGTGCTATAGTAACTATGTGCTAGGGATGTCGATACCCCCAGAATCGATACATTTATAGAATTCTGATTATCGCATCAACAAAGGCATCATATCGATACAACATTTTTATAACAAATAGCCCCTTAATTCACCTTCCTAAAACTGCAAACATTGAGTAAATATTGCATATAGAACTTGCTTTTTACTCAAATTGAAAAATGGTGAATATTGTAGGCCCATAATATTGGGGCAAATGGGCTTCAGATTGTGCTCAAAAGGCTAGTGTTTATGCACCCAAGCATGAGGAGGAAAATCAACAGATGAATATCCCCCTTTTCAAGCAGATATCAACTATTTCTGTTACATCGAAATAAATAGAAAAATCAAGACCAAAATAGTGATAATCGAAATCGAAATAAATGGGATGTCAATGACATCTCTACTATGTGCGTTCACAAAATAGCGGGAAAGGGGTACTTTTTGGGCCCGCTATTTGAGGTATTTAAGGCCAAAAGGGATACTTTTTAGGCCAGGAATATCCAACCAAATCGTCCTAAAGTACCTCTAAAAAGGGGTATATTTTGAGGGAATTTGTTCCAAATTTTAAATAGGGTATTATCCCACCAGAAGGGGTCCAATTTGGGAGATTTAGGGAAATCTGCCAAAAGGGGTCCAATTTTGGCAAATTCAGGGCGGTGTCCCAAGAAAAGGGGCCTGATTTCTTCACATTTTAGGGGGTTATCCCGCCATATTGATTTTAAGAAATGTCCCATTTCACTATACTTAATTTATAAAGCTCCAAAAATGGTTATGTTACAGTGTCCAATTTAGGGGTCTAGGCCCCCGCACTAGCATCACAGCAACACCCACAGGCAGTGTACACGCTCTTTGACACAGTCACACTCACATAACCACTCACAGTGACAGTCCTGTCTCTAGTCCGAGTCTACGTAGGGCCACACCCAAATTTGTCAGTGCCGGGCAGTACCAGTGGCCCCTCCCCCAGTCCCTGGCCTGGCCAGCTCTTAGTTTTCTGTCACCAGATTGCTGTTGTCAAGATCTACTTATGTTCTGGCAGCATTTTGCCAGTTTTAGTATTTTAATTAACTGAAAAGGGTGTGGCTACTTACCATTCGTTAAACACTGTACTGCAAAACAATCTTTGAAACAAGCTCCATGTGATGTTTTGTTGGTTTGTGTATTACCGGAAGTTGGGAGTAAATGGTCGAAGTTGTAGCCCACTGTGACTGTAGCAGTAAAACAAAGGTGGCGCCACTGTGGATGACAATTGCTTCTCCACTAGAGGGCAGCAATAGTAGGCTGATCAAAGAGTAATGAATGATAAAATAAAGAGTAGGCACTTAAAATGTTTTACTATGATCATTAAACTTGCTATTAAGAAGGGGTATGATAACTGCTTTATGTAGTTACTGGTACTTAGGGTACCTATAATTCATAATCATGTTTTCTTTTGTGTACCTTTTTTTCCTGATGATAATCCCTTACTAGGGGTGATCCATTTAGTATGTCACGCTTTTTTTGGCCATTTTGAAGACCCCCCCACCCCCATGTCACACTTCGTCACACATTTCCCAACACCCCCTAGAAAAGTATGTCACAAATCTGCCGACACCCCCCCCTGTATAATAGTTATATATTGTATCGTTTAAAAGGGCATACATATCTTGTGATTAAGCAAGTCCTTCTGGACAGGACAATAATAGATTTATCAAATAGAACCCTTTCAGATAATACAACAGTTCAAAGAGGCAGTAACAAAATTACATGAGCATTGTTCACCCTAGATATTTTTGATAGTTGGGCCCTCGATCCATGGATTCATGTCAGTGATCACAGGAATAAAAAGTGTGCTAGTGCTACTATAGGGGAATGGGGCACTCAATTTTATTTCAACATGGGTGTGCAGTTGGCCCTCAGGCAAGCTTTTCTGTTAGTGAGGGGGATTTTGTGAAAAGTGACCCCAAGTGAGGGAGATTTTGTGAAAAGTGTTTAGGTTTAAGCAGATTCTCTGCAGATTGACCTTGGTGAAAGGGATTTTAACCAAGTATTCTGATGAGAAACTCCAAAGTGACCTTTTGTTGAAATCCCTTAATAAAAGTGACACTTCAGGGAAAAACGGATTAGGACTACTGGTTCCTACCTTTCACAACCACTGAATGCCTTGTTGACAAGGCTCACTATGCTTATGTGTACCATGGTTACTGAACAGCTCTGACCAATCAGGGCTCAGAGATTTAGTCTGTGACCTCACTTCCTTTGTTTATTGTAACCCACTCTCCAAGCAGAGTGTGGGTTTGGATGCCTTATATGGGAACTATCTTGGAGCAGATGTTTAGGACTTAGAAATAAATAGGGGAAGTGAGGGGCCCCATCTTGAGAGATGGGATTAATTAGCTGAGTCAAATGGACTATCAGGGTGGTACATTAAAAGTGGTTTCGACTTGAATGTCTCATCAGGTGTGATTTATATGGAAAATCCTGAGGTTGATTAGGTCCTTATCAGGAATCCATGGATTGAAGGTGCGGTTGAACTTTTGAACATTGGTGGGACTTAGATGGGTGCTAGGGCCATTAAAGTTCAGTCATGTTTCTAGTATCTTGTGTTGGAATTTTTCATGATGAAGAGTGATCAGAGATATAGAATAGTCTATGTTGGATAGAAGGAGACAAGATAAGAAGTTCAGATTAATTTAATTAAGTGTGACTAATTCATGTGTACATATACTAGTGGCACTAGGTTGGTGTGGTTTAGTTTCCTAACCTTAGGTCCCGGTCAACAGTAAGGGTTGTGGGTGGAAATAGTCGGGTTAGTTGACTATCCTGGTGTCATTAGTTAAGCATAGGGTGTTTCGGTTGGACAATGTCAGCACGAGCTGAGGGTCGTGTAACTTCTGTACCTGGGCTTGTTTAGCTCTCTTTGCTATGATCTGTTTAGGGAACGGATAATTGAGGGCTGATATGCCTAGGTCTAGTTAGTCTAGTAGATTTAACCCATTCGGTGTGATGCAACACAAACGGTGCATCCACCGTCTTTCCTCCACATTAAGTTCCAAAATCCCTTCCGGGGATCTTGGAGGGCTCTTGATGAAGCTGAGGATGGTGATCTCAAGGCCTTTCCATTTTAATGGTTTTTGTCGGGGAGGGGGGCATAGATTGAAGTGTCTACCTACCGGTTTATCCCGGTTGTTTTCTATGTCCCCGCTATGACCCTGGAATCTGTCCATGATGCGTTCCAGGGTCTGGCCAACGTATTGTATGCCACATGATTTGCACGTAATCGCGTATATGACGTTGGCACTTTGACAGTTGACAGATGTCAGTGTCCTGAACTTTCTGCCAGTAGTGGCGGACTTTATAAAGCCTCTTTTGTTTAGGGTCGGGCAGTATTTGCAGTTCAGGGTATTTCCTGCGCAGGAAGTGTGTGCAGAGCATTAATGAGTTTCGGAGGAATTCTGAATCTCGTGTGCAGATGCGTTTGACTCGGACGAATTGTGAGTATGGGATGGCCCTGACTACATGTCTTGGGTGCTCTGAGGAGTACAAGAGGTAGTTGTGACTGTCTGTTGGTTTACAGTAGAGTGTAGTTTCGAGTGTATTTTCTGGGGTTTTGATGACCGTTATGTCTAGGAAGTTTACCGTAGTGGCAGATTCTTCCATTGTGAACTTTATTGTTTTGTGACAGGTATTTAGGTGGTGTAAGAAGACATCTAGGGCAGGTTTGCCGTGTGTCCAGATAATGAACACATCGTCTATGTATCTTTTCCATACCAGCGGTTGAGTGTGGTAAGGATATACAAACCTGTTTTCGAAGTCTCCCATGAAGATATTGGCATAGGCTGGTGCCAATTTCGTGCCCATTGCGGTACCACTAATTTGCAAGAAGTCTTTGTCATCAAACTGGAAGTTGTTGCATGTAAGGACTAATTCCAATAGTTTGCAAATGGAGTTGTTTGTGGGGTTTAGGTTTGGGTGTCTGTCGGAGGCTAGAGCTTTGCCGACGGCCTGTATGCCCTCAGGAGTCGGGATATTTGTGTATAGACTTGTGACATCCATTGTGGCCAAAATGGCGTCTGAGGGGATGTCAAGGTCTTTGATGGTATTTATAAAGTCACCTGAATCTTTAAGGAAGGAGGGGAGTTTGGCTATGATTGGTTGTAGAAAAAAATCTACAAATTGAGATATTTTCTCTGTGGGGCATTCATTAGCTGAGACTATGGGTCTGCCCGGGGGTGGAAGTACGTTTTTGTGAATTTTAGGTAGAAGGTACAGGTTAGGTGTCCTCGGTTTTTCTGCGACTAGATATTCAGCTGTTTTTAAATGTATCTCACCTTGGTAGTACATCCTAGTTATTTCTTTAGTGATTGTGTTGTTGTGGATTTCGGTGAGGTTGTCTTCTTGCAGTCTGTAGAAATCTCTGTCATTGAGTTGACGGAGGCCTTCTTTGATGTAGTCCGATCTGTTTTGGAGTACGACTGCGGAACCCTTATCTGCCTTTTTAATTACTATGTTCGCATTTTTAGATAATGCTATTTTAGCTTGTTTTTCGGGCCAAGTTAGATTGGATCTAGGGTTTACTTTAGGGTAACCTTTTTCTATATCCCTCTGATTGAGTAGGGCCATATGTTCTACTATACCTGGAGCTGGAGGGTTCCATTTTGAGGGACATTTGAATTTTTGGTCCTTGAAAGGGGGTTGGATTTTGTTGAGATCTACCGGAGGGGGGACCGTCTCATTGAGTTTGCTTAGGGCTATGTGTCTCTTAACACTACGATGGAATTTGTTAATATCTTCCATGATTAGACCAGGGTCAGGAGCCGTTGGAGTACTTACAAAAGTGAGGAGAGTGAATTCCCCTTCTGATAGTTGATGATCTGAAAGATTTACAACACCGGAGTGACAGTCTAAAACATTTTTATTGGCAGTATTGATAGTGGCGTTACCATTTGAGTTTTGATAGTCATACAGCATTGGTAGATGGTCCAAACAATAGATTTCGAAGGATTCTAAAAAAGTTTCATCGTCGAAGGGATTATCGAAAACCGGATTAAACAAAAATGGTAGATCTGTGTTTATCGGGATAGAGTTAGTGTTGCTGTATGAGGAGTCTATATGTGACCTGCCTGGCGAAGGAGATCTACCAGGTCCACTCTTGGGCGACGAGGGCGTCCCTGGTTGTCTGGGATGCCCTGGTTGCGGCGCCGCCCGGTTTGGGTTCGGGGGTTGTTGTTCTGGGTCTGTTGTCGCGATGTGTTGGGGATCCCCGTTGGCCCGCCCCGGTTGTTCCGAGGGCATTGAGCTCTTTGGCCGTTGTTGCGGTTCCACTGGGTTGAAAAAACCTGGTTGTTGTTCCGCGGGCTTTGAGCCTCTAAACGGGCCCTATTTTCGGCAGCAAGGATTTGTTCCAAGGTAAGAGCGCTTTGGGGGACGGTGTTGGTGCCAGGTACTAATGGTGATACTAGAGGACTCACATGTGCGAGTGATCGGGGGTCTCGGAGTAGGCTGGCAGCGTTGTTGGTGCCGGTGATGGCATGGGGGTTGTAACCTGGACGTAATTCTGCCGGGATGCCTGCCCACAGGGCATCTTGTGGTTTTTCCTTTAATAGGGAAGCCTCATCATTCAATTTTTTGTTGAGCTCAGCTGTAGCTCGTTCCACTACTTGGGTTGCGAGGGTGCAGGCGGGGAGAAACTCATAGTATCCCGGGGTACCAGGCGGTGATACTTGTCGTTCATAGTGTGCTCTCATGGCAGCGTAATACGCTTCCATGTTGACCCTAAGACCATCGGCCTTATTATCAAGTATGGCCGCCATGGTATTGAGGGTCGAGATAGCTTGAGTGCGCCTCATGCTTACCAGGGCTAGGGCTGATTCTGTTGTGGTGATGAGGCCAGCAGGGGGAAGAACACCTGTGGTCCAAGAGGGGAACCTGTTCAGGTGAGCCAGGTGTCTGAAAAAGTTGGCCCTCAGCCTCGAGTAGGCGCATTTTTCGTAGCATCCTCGGTATAGTCGCCAGGTGTCCGAAGCCTCCGGGAGTAATCTGGCGAAATAAGCTTGCTTACTGCTAGCATTTTCTATATTGATGGGCATCAAGTGAGGGGCCACTACCTGGCTGGGGCTAACTGGGTTAGGAGTGGGTGTGGTTAGGGGGCTGGTATTTGTTTATTGAGTCCAGCATCTGGCGTATTGTGTCCTGTAAGAAGGTCACCTAGACCTAGGCATATCAGCCCTCAATTATCCGTTCCCTAAATAAATAAAAGTGACACTTGGTGAGGGTGGTTTTGGTGAAAAGAGGATTTTGATGAAAAGCAGACCCTTCATAAGGGGGATTTTGCTCAAAATGTAACCTTGCCAGCCACACACTTGTGTATACAAAATAAACAACCCCCCAGCACTGCTATCCTCTGCCCTGGTATTGGAAGATTTGTGGCATCCACATATTCCTCCTCTATCCAGGGCAGTTCTTCTTGGTTCATATTCCAGGTAGCACACATGAAATTACGATGCCGCTTAGTGGTAATGCATATGGATAAGAAACTAGCTTTACAAATATCACTGTCTTGATGCAGTGAATGTTCATCATTCTGTAATCAAATGAACTTCAAAAGTACAATCTTTTTCCTTAATGTGTCCTTCTTCTTAGAGAGTTACAGCATCTCGTGTTACATTCTACAGTGATTGCATGGCACTGAAGTCGGTTAAGCAGACGAAGGATGATCATGATGAAGGCTGACCTGTGTTTAGTGGAAGGGCTAGGGGTTGTAGGTCTACTACAGCAAAAAGCATGTTTTTAGCCTGCAAATATGACTAATTATACACCATTTATTCAATACATAGTTTAAAAAAAAATCTGAAAGTGTGACGTCACACAATTCTAAACACCCCCCCACCCCCTTGTCACACTTTGTCACACAAAAAAAAGACCCCCCCACCCCCTCGGGCGTGACATAGTTAATGGATCACCCCCTACTGTTCAAACCAAATCCCCCCTCATCACTCATCTCATCTCATCAAACAACAATCCCAGATCTTAATGTAACAAGCTTAGAACGGTCGCACCATTATTTGTAACATGTATGATATATTTGTAATAACGCAGTGATAGCCATACCATTGAATTGTATACGTAACAGACATTCTAGTGAACATAGGGGTCCTAGCGGAAGGAATGCAACGCGCACATGCTAGGTTTAATGCATTTACTATCTTTTTATGTAACTGTATTATTTTCCCGAAATAAGACACTAAAAAAAAAAAAACCAAAAGGTTTTGCATGATGCCAAAGCATGGGGTAGGCCTGTAGTACAACGGATGAGAAACCTATTAGAATTGCAGTCTGGTAGGCCCTATCTCTAAGAATGAACATTCTCTATTTTATTTTTAGGGAGTGATCATTTTTTAACAACAGGGGGGGGGTGGTGGGTTTGGGGGGGGGGGGCAAAAATATTTGGACCCCTTGACCGGGGGGGGAGCAAAACAATTTGGACCCCTCTGGGGGGGGTCAAAATAATTTAACCTGTTTTGAGCCAAAAAGCCCGCGCGTTACTATGCTTCAAAGGGCCCGCACGCGAGCCAATTTTCGGCCGTAAGGGGGGGGGGGGAAATTTTGCGCTCCGCGCGGAAACCCTCCACCCCCCCCCCTGTTGTTAAAAAATGATCACTTCCTTATTATAAGGTTCATCTTGGTTCTGGTACGGAGCATTCAGTGGATAACAGGGAAGTAATGCCGGGTTGTTGTGTCTTATTCCTTGTGTTACAGACAATTGAAATATTCAGAAAATGATAGCAGATAATTTAGTCTATTAAGTGACTACTGACAATATACATGAGAATTGGTAGTAGCTAGTAGCGTACCATAGGTTTCCCAAAATATATTTCTAAAAATAAATCTACCTACCCTAATTATTTTGGCCATGTTACCCAAACACAACTTAGTTTTTGGTTTGGCCTTTTCTTTTGATTTTAAGCAATGCCCCCCCTTTCCAAAATCCTATATCCGCCCTTGGGCGTTGAATAAGAACATACCAGGGGGAATTCGTGAGTTTCTAAAGGTTCTGTACTACTCATGTCCATAGGGTCCCACCACCAGTTTGGCATAATAACTATTATCCTTTAATTCAAGCTATTGTAGGCGTACAAAGAGAGAAATGTGTCTTAGGACCCAAAAAGTCCAGAGTACATAATAGTTAGTGAGCCATCCTCCTGTTTGTGTGGACCTCTTTCTGGTCGTCGTCCGTCTCTGATGTGTCCTGTTGGTGGCGAAGTAGTGTATTTCCTTTGTGTATATAATGTGTGTTTTTAATCTGTATCATCTTTATATCGCCTGTAAATCGATCATCTATATATCATCAATAACTTATGTGCTTCAAATGATTCATAACACAGAAATCGATAAGGGAACTTTATTATTGGCATAATTCCTACCACATGTACTTAACCTGTGATTTGTCAATAAAAACATTATCAAACCTAAAAAAAAAAATTACATATCGGTCTCATACTCGGTATTTCCGAGTACAATGGTTGTCTACTCGGCTTCTCTACCTGAAACTAGTCCACATAGTTTTCGGGAGAGGACCTGATGGGAGAGGACACGGTTCCTCTCCAGGTTACCATGTGCCGCTCTCAGGTGGGTGGCCTACCCTCCCACCTGGCCACGTGACCAAAGGACCGGTGGTTATATAAGACCTGTGTGTTTACTCGGTAGGCTAGTCAGTGCAGGCCCGGCTGGCTACGATCTTTGTCTGTTGTACTGTGCGGACCATGCTGTATATTAATATTATACTGATTGTTTCCTATATATATAGAAACGTGACAAAAGCTGTGTGTTATTATTACAATGAGTGTTTCCTGTTCAGAAACGTGAGTGCTTTGTAATAAAAGTCTATTTATTCTCGTTGTTCCTTAAACTATAATAACTACGAACCATCACACTATCAAGTATCACATTGTCATGTAGCGTAAACAGGAAAATAAACCTATCGGATGAACTTTATTTTCAAAAAGAAAGGTGCTGTTCCATTCACATCCCAAAATAGCTTGTACTTGGTTCGCTATATCTGATATCATTTATACACACTGGTATCATCATGTCTTATAATTCCTGGTTAATGTCACTGTTGCATTGGTTAAAATACAGAAGACCTCCTATCAGCTTGCAAGCAGCATCTGAATGAAAGTAAACCTTTTGCTGCATGTCCATCAAAGTATTCATGTATGATAATAATAGGCAAAGTTATGTTATACTTATATTATAGTAAGGGAATGACACATGTATAAGCCAGCATGAGGGTTGACTATACATAGCTATAGCATGAGGCTGGATTGATGACAATATTGAAGCATATTGCATCATTAAGTAAATTCCAATGTTTAGCAAACTGTTTAAGGCCCCAAGCATGAGGTAAAACATTTATATTTTATATTGATTATAAGGGAAAATATAGGATGATACATTTCCAATGATCGCAAATAGAATACATATAAGATAAACATACCGTAAATAATCACGAGGACAACCTTTGGGATTCTGTTTTATAGAATGCTTCACTAACCCAGCAAGTTGAATATATATATTACTAATTTACCAGCATCAGGAAACAGGAAGAAATCACGCACCAACCCTAACATACGGGTCTCCCACTGGGCACTTTCTCATTCCTTCATCATTGAACCAGCAGACATATGGCTCAGTCTCACGACTTTGTAACAATTGGATAGTCTTTGACTGGGTGACGTCTTTGACCGGGTGACATCTTTGACCGGGTGACATCTTTGACTGGGTGACATTTTTGACCAGGTGACGTCTTTGACTGGGAAGCGTTATTATAGCATAAATTAGGCATATACATTATAAAAATGGCTGGGAAAAGTCAAATGATATTTTCAGACTATATGAAAGGAAATTTATTTAAAGTTGGTTATATTTATATGTAGGCCCTATTGCATTCATTATAGCATTATTAATGTAATAGCTGGGTATATGTGACGTCTTTGACTGGTGGTGTTGAATGCGTGGTGGGGGAGGGGGGGGATATTTAGAATATTATATGGGGGGGGCTACTTTTCGATATACCGTAAAACCTCGTGTATAAGCCTAACTCGCGTATAAGCCGCACCCCGACTTTGAGCCAACCCTATAAGCCGCAGAGGCTGTCTGAATGGTCCTTGGGAAAAACTCGCGTATAAGCCGCACCCCCAAATTCAGCCTAATCAGACTGAGCCATACATGGCCTCCACCAACAACCCCCCCTCCACCTAATTTGTACAGATGTTAGTGTTATGTGGCGGTCACCCCCCCCCCCTCCCTCATTGGCGCATGGTTGTTACTGTTAGAATGCTGGCAGGGATTAGCGTCGGCCTGCATTGTCTTAGAGATGGGATGCGAGATGCCTGCATTGTCTTAGGGTTGAGGTGCGAGAGGGCTGCATTGTCTTGGGGCTGAGGTGCGAATATGGGCCATTGACACTGCCCACTCACCTTTGTCAGGTGTTTATAACCCCCCCCCCCCCCCCCCCCCCCCCCCCAACGCCTTGTCTCCCGGAGCTGTGTTAAGCCTTAACTTAAGGGGTGCTGAGGCCATTTTATAGTCATTTTGGAAATTACTATTTGGAAAAACTCGCGTATAAGCCGCACCCCGACTTTGGGCCAATCCTATAAGCCGCACCAGCGATCTGACTCGCGTACTAGCCACGGCTTCTACGCGAGGTTTTACGGTAGTAGAGATATGGAAAAACAAAAACAAAACAAAAATTTGCCTTACAGTACTAGCTACCCGGTCAAAGCTGTCACCCGGTCAAAGACGTCACCCGTTCAAAGACTATCCAATTGTTACTAACTCATGAGACTGAGCCATATAATTCATATCTAATTCAGGAAATATTTCATGTGCTTAACTTGCTGGGAATCGCCTTCCCGATCATGTAAATGTACACATGTTTTTGGTTAGTTGATAGGATAAATATTTAAGTTTCTAGACCCAAATTGCTGAGACGCCCCATTGACTTAGCACTGCCGCTGCCAGAGGAAGATGGGCAATATTATGATGTAATACATGGCACGTCGTCTGGCGAGGAACGGGAGCACTTCTGGTAGTTCACTAGGATATACATCTTACATGTTTACAAGGTGGACACACATCAAAAACACATATCTATATAAACAGTAATGTTTAACAATTCAGACATCAACCTCAGCCATTGACATCCTGTGACCTTGACTCATATCTTCTCAATGTATCTATTTGATGCCATATAATGTCCACTTCTGGTTAATTTGTAAATTCTGATCCAAACGCTAATTATACCATTTTGATAAATTTTCTTTTAATTCAATTAAAAAGTATCCAAAGAAATTGCATATCAGTGAATATTGGCTAATATACTACTAGTCATGTATACCAAATGAAAACTTTTGCTGAGCTATACATGGATATGGCAATGTCACAGCATTTTATATGCGACTTCCGACCTATTTGGTTAAAATTGATCACTTATATGTTATGTATAAGATAATACAGAGAGACAGTAAAGGGTGAATCTGTTACTATATTACATACACCCTGTTCTCAAGTTTATTCACATGATTCAGATAACTTTTATCTTGATTTGGGTTAAATCTACTACTATTTGGTAAGCTTATATGACTTTGATGTATAATGAGGGAAATGCTTATTTTACATTTCACAGAGATTCACAAAATCCAGATACCAAATGACCTAACTAATGTTCAATGTCTTTTAAGCCTTTTTCCATTTACCACTTTGCTTTGGGCCTATTTCTGAATATCCCCTATTATTGTTGGGTTTCAAAACCCTGTATAATGGCTCACATAGCCAGATCTCGTCCGGGTTCTAGACCAAAATCGACTATTTGATGGTATCGACCGGTATCCGCCCATATCCTACTTTGGTTCCCAAAAACCCTCAGTCTTCTCAGGCTGCTGTTGTTAACCAGCGCAGCCATTATGGCCAAGGCACCCTGGTGTGTGATGTCATTATACTGGATGTTCAATGTGGTCAGGGTCTGATTTATCTGCAACAAGTCTGCTATGACCCTGGCACCACTGTCCCCCATGCAGTTACCAGCGTTACCCCAGGTGCAAACGGTGACGTTGGTCTCCAGTACATCAGCTATGGCTTGGGTACCATTTTCACCAATGTGGTTATGATCAAGGTTCAGTGTATGGAGCGTGTTATTGCCTTGTAGCCATTCAGCAACCACGGCTGCACCAACGGGACCGATCTCATTGTAACTCAGATTCAACACGGTGAGGCTTGCTGCACTAGTCTCCGGAGCAAACACCGGCAAATCCATACGTTGTGCTACTCGTCACTGCTGGGAGCCAGAGTCTGCCGCACAGTAATTTCCCACAAGTACGATTTAATATGTGTGGGGGGCACTGACCAATGACGGCACCCGTACGTTCCACCGCCGCCAATGACGGCCTACGTGACAACGGTAAGCGGCAGACGCTGGCTCCTAGTAACATAGCGTAGCGACGTGGAAAGATTTGCCATCGTTTGCTCTGGAGACTACTTGCTGCACTGTGCCTCAATAAGGAGGTGGCCATGAACCTGAGCAGGCTCTCTGTTAGTCCAGTATGGATACACATCTCTGTGATCACTTCTGCATGTTTACACACAAACCACACCGCCCTGAGGTCTATCATGTTTATCGGAGTGCCCGATATTGAAAGTTTCCCCTCGGGCACTATGTGTGTAACAATCTGCTTAGCCTTGTCTTCCATCTGCCCCTCATGCAGCAGTTGGCAAAGCTTCAGCTTAGAGATGCATCCATCTTGTCTATCGGCAACGAGGGTCTGAATGAAGTCATTCATCTCCTGCTCAGCACGGGCACTAAGACCTTGACTAGACGGATCAACGGCTACCCTGATGGAATCAACCCACGTCGACCCGGTATCAAACTGTACACCAAACGAGTACAGTAATGCCATGTTGAATTGACCTCCGGAGAAAAGACGTCCGAAGATTTTGTCTGAAACTGGGAAATGAACCAGTAAGTAGGCTGAAGCTAACATTTCCTGAAGAGAAAAGTGACAGAAATCTGCAGAAACAGCAGATCTCCCACCAAAGCTGACTTTCCGTGCATGCAGCAAGCCTGCCTGCTGAATGGACTTTAAATCCCCCAGAGTAAGTCCTGCTTGAAATAGATCACGTTCATTGAAAACTAACTTAGTCATTTTGCCCTTCAGTTGCCTGTCAAACACCCCTAGGTATGCCATGTGTACCAGTTTGTGGAAGTATCCTCCGACTTGTAGAAGGAAGCACCAGTCGGTAGCTTTCTCTCCACACACTTTACAATCAGGAAGGCCATGAGGCGCGTGTAGGTCTGGAGGTCTTCTTGCTGAAAGTCAACTTCATCAGCGAGCAGCCTAGATATAAGGGCACAATAAAAAGGGATGCTGCAGACAGACATTAGCAGGGGGCTGTTTGTCAACACTGCCATGATGTCTGAAACCTTAGAGGGGTGTTTACGCTCTATGAATTCTCTTATCTGGCATTTGCTGAGACCCAGAAGTTCAAACTTCTTATCAAACCGAAGGGCATGAAGACCTGTGAAAGGCCTTGATGCAGAAAGGACAGTGGCTCCTGGCAGCAAATTACCTTTCAAAATGTTCAGGCACAATGTGATGGGGTGGGCTTTTTGGTTCAAATCAAGGATCTCGGGGCAGTTCTGCAGGCGTGCTGCAAATCCTGTGACCTCATCGAGACCGTCGATGAGGATGAGGACGCGTCCCAATGCGTGCTTCAGCCACAACAACAGAGGTGCTATCAGGTCCTTGTCTCTGACCTGGTACACACCATGCAGGGTCAGCATCTCAATCGCTGTCATCTCACAGTCACACGCTGACAACATTCTCAGTTGCAGCAAAAACAGAAGTGTGAACTCCAATGCCCATCCCCTGTTACTCCACTTCCAGCCCAACCACTGGCAGGTGGTGCTTTTCCCTGCAGAAATGTTTTCTTGGACAGGTCCTAAGCAAGTCTCGAACCTGTGTGGCAATTGATTAAATGCCTCATTCTCTGGTTCATCCGGCACTATTGATAACGGAACATGATCAGAATCAAACCGGATTATCTCGTCTAGAGGAGAATCAGTAGAGTGCCCTCTACTTTGAATACATTCTCTAAGACCCTGTGCATATCTCACAATGCAGTAGTCAGTCTCCTCCTTATTTGGTGCTCTGCCCACTAACTGGGAAAACAAATCAGGCTGTACACCCCCAACAATCGTCAAGAAAGTATTGAATAGATCGTAATTCCTCACTGACAACCTTTGTAGAATATCCAGCAGCTTTCCCACCTTTAAACCACAGTTTGTCTCTGCGGTGATTTCATCCAGCTGGGAGTAATATACGTGTGGCTTCAAACACACTAAAACTGCATCTACATTGAGATTCCTGACCAGAAGAACACGATTGCTTACTAATATTCTTGGATCTGCTAATGGTATCTCTGTACCCCAGGCATCTGTTCTTACCCTTGCCTCGGCCATCTTACTAGATCTGTTAATTAGTCCAGTCAATCAACTGCCATATGGGGGAAAACCCCAACAAATTGCAAAAGTTTTGTACAATGGTTTCTATGAACTCTTAGACATATACAAACATCATATCCAAAAAAAGAAAAGAGATGCAGACATTTTTCTCAGGGGCCAAAGGTCAAGTTCGTGCCAAAACCATACCGTAAAACCGCGGCTCATACGCGAATCAGACTCAGCTTTCTTTTGATGCCAAACATACCTATATAGGGTGCGTCTTATACAAGAGTTTTTATCAGTATACTACAGTACCAAATTAACAATTCTCAGATGGCCTCTGTGGCTTATAGGATCGCACCAAACTTGGGGTGCGTCTTATATGCGAGTTAGGCTTATACACAAGGTTTTACGGTACCTAGAAATTACCGAAATTTCAAAGAATTGTGTATAATTATGAGTAAAAGTGAGATAGGTGTTTAATAATTGGTGGGTATATATGACTTATTTAGATGCGTAGTAATGTATGATTATAAGAATGATTATGAACTGTAAAACAACAAACAAATAACTATGTTGAGGTAGAAGAAAACTATAAACTAAGTAGCCTTGTTTACAAGAGTGGAGAGCTATCTCCTTGGCATTATTTGGTTGCATTTGGTGGTACTTGGTGGCACTTGGCAGCACTTGGCAGCACTTGGCAGCACTTGGCAGCACTTGGTGGTACTTGGCAGCACTTGGCAGCACTTGGCAGCACTTGGTGGTACTTGGCAGCACTTGGCAGCACTTGGTGGTACTTGGCAGCACTTGGTGGCACTTGGCAGCACTTGGCAGCACTTGGCAGCACTTGGCAGTACTTGGCAGCACTTGGCGGTACTTGGCAGAACTTGGTGGTACTTGGCAGCACTTGGCAGCACTTGGCAGCACTTGGCAGCACTTGGCAGTACTTGGCAGCACTTGGCGGTACTTGGCAGAACTTGGTGGTACTTGGCAGCACTTGGTGGCACTTGGCAGCACTTAGCAGCACTTGGTGGTACTTGGCAGCACTTGGTGGCACTTGGCAGCACTTGGCAGCACTTGGTGGTACCTGGTGGTACTTGGTGGTACTTGGTGGTACTTGGTGGCACTTGGCAGCACTTGGTGGTACTTGGTGGCACTTGGTGGCACTTGGCAGCACTTGGTGGTACTTGGCAGCACTTGGCAGCACTTGGCAGCACTTGGCAGTACTTGGCAGCACTTGGCAGTACTTGGCAGTACTTGGTGGTACTTGACAGCACTTGGTGGTACTTGGCAGCACTTGGTGGTACTTGGCAGTACTTGGCAGTATTTGGCAGTACTTGGTGGTACTTAGTGGCACTCGGCAGCACTTGGTGGTACCTGGTGGTACTTGGTGGTACTTGGTGGTACTTGGTGGCACTTGGCAGCACTTGGTGGCACTTGGCAGCACTTGGTGGTACTTGGCAGTACTTGGTGGTACTTGGTGGCACTCGGCAGCACTTGGTGGAACTTGACAGCACTTGGTGGTACTTGGTGGCACTCGGCAGCACTTGGTGGAACTTGACAGCACTTGGTGGCACTTGGCAGCACTCGGTGGTACTTGGTGGAACTTGACAGCACTTGGTGGTACTTGGTGGCACTCGGCAGCACTTGGTGGCACTCGGCAGCACTTGGTGGCACTCGGTGGCACTCGGCAGCACTTGGTGGCACTCGGCAGCACTTGACAGCACTTGGCAGCACTTGGTGGCACTCGACAGCACTTGGTGGTACTTGGTGGAACTTGACAGCACTTGGTGGCACTTGACAGCACTTGGTGGCACTTGACAGCACTTGGTGGAACTTGGCAGCACTTGGCAGCCTCGTGAAATACGGCCCGAGGGTCAACTCATGAAATAGCCCTCCAACAGACCAAAAACGCGTGCACCTTTGTCTATATATTTCTGTGTACTGTTTTCTCTAAGAGTTTGGATGGGACTGATTAGTCAAGAACTCAAATGCATCTTTTATACACAGCCAAAAATAATTATCTCATTTCAAGAAAATAAGATTATTAAACTCGTCTTGCGGACAAACCACTTGTACATATTTTCTTAAAACAAGTGGTTTGTCCGCCAGTCAAGTTTAATAATCTTATTTTCTTGAAATGAGATAATTATTTTTGGCTGTGTAACCTTTGAGTTTACCTCCCTAAAACCTGAGGACTTTAATATTCTTTATTAATTTCTTCACTTCCTTCTCTGTGAATTCTGTAGAATCGTGAACCGGCGAGCAGCGCGGGAAACGGACGGATGCTGATGCACGTAATGGCACTGCCTAGAGACTTGAATAGAACTAGCGAGACCAGCTAAAGGGGGTTCTCTGGTAGAGGTTAGAGATCACGCATCACGAGGGAGTACATGTAGTCATCTTGTCAATCTTAATGCCAATAAATCATGCATCAACCAACCACAGAGCTTACAAATTCTGTCAGTTCACTTTCAACTCTAGGGAAACTTGACGCCCATAATGTATTATTCCCTTCCAACAATTTTGATCCTATGTCAGTAAAATAAAAATTAATCTCCTGAGCTACTTTTCAGGTTGTCCCCAGACAGCAAAGAAATAATTGACTTATTTCCATTTCTGGTAGGAGCTCAGCAATTTCCTGCCAAAATGTTGCATGTATTTGTCTATTTGGTTTTGGTTTGCTTTATTCTAATTATTGGTTCACTAGCTGTATGAGCACTCTGTACTGAAATTGATTTAAGGCTAACAGAAAGGCACACTGCTATAGGGGGACAAGATGGCGGCTTACACAGTGTAATCAGATATAAGGGTATAGGGGGACAAGATGGCGGCCTACACAGTATGAAAATTGTCTTTAATACCTGAGATATTATGAATGAACTAGTATTTATATTAACCGAGACCGCAGGTGACATCTCTTCTTTAAGTATCATGTGCAGGGTAGGGGAGAGGGCGGGGGGGGGGGGTTGGAAATAGAAACAGAAAGTTGAGATTATATCCCTCCCATCGGCGTCCCTTGGTCCCTAGTATATTGTAACGGGTTGACTATAAGTCTAACGTTATCGTTGAATATCTATTGTATGTTATAAGATGTAACACGGTTCTATTGTGTTTAATAACTGTTTTATTCATATAACTAGTGTCGTCGGTTCGTTACATACACCGACTCCTCTAGTTCGGTTATCTATACGGTAGTATACCGGTACCACCTTCGGTTACCTTCGGTAGTTGTTACATAATCAGTTTACATAACTAAACCTAACAGGTGGCGCTGCTAGTACGGTCACGTGGCTACGCAGCGCTGTATATAAGACGGCTACTTCCCCATTGGAAGGCAGTCAGGTTTGGGACTGTCGTGACATGACCACCCTGTGCTCACGGGCTTAACTCTATGCTATAGGGTTGCCTCCTGTATTATATATCTGTTACTGTTCTTGTATAGCTGATGGTTATACCTGGTATTATAATACGCCAAGAGTTTCCTATAATAAAGTCGCCGTATATTACAGTCTAATTTACCTTGTCTGGTTTTTGTACTCAAGTGTTACATACGTAGTAAGAGACCAACTACAATATGTTTCCTGCTGCCATCCGGGCCTTAGCAGCATCGGGATACGTCAGCCCTGCAGGGTACACGCGGTAACTTCTCACACTTTTCAAAGAAAATTTAAGAAATCTCTAAAAATAATTAGTGTCGGCCCCAATAACAGAGGCTCCATCGGGATACCTGAACACAACTTTTTTTTTGGTCTTATCTGTGGAGTTAAACTGCGCAAATTCAGACATCTCCTAGGACCCACTAATCTAACTGATGTCAAACTAGACTGTCCTATATAGTTACACCATACCCTCCATATGTCAGTGAGGCCATGTGGTGTACAACCTCCAAAGACCCCTTCTATGTTTAGGCCACTAAAAAAAAAAAAGTTTCTCATCACCAAGCAATGAAAAATATGACGAGGGCGTTTTTTTATGCCGAAGTGGTGGCGTAGCCACCTGGTGGTGCCGCCAGGCACCACCAGAACAAGGTATATGATGTTTGCACTTTACCAGAAGTCAGAACGGGCGCCGCCATCTTGGATTGTGCCGCCATCTTGGTTTAAGGAGTCACAACACAAATTTATGCTATGTGATAACAATAATATAAATCAACCTTTGATAGTTCCTGAGGTTGATAATAATCATACCTACCCCCCCTAAAATGGACCCAAGGAATTCAATGGTTCTATCTGTTTGTTGCTAATACAGCTGGTTGCCTAGCAATGGCTATTCTAATTGTTTATCTGCCTAGCAACACTCATTTCCATGGTCCTGAGGTTGATTATAATCATACCTACCCCCCCTAATATGAACCCAAGGAATTCAATGGTTCTATCAGTTTGTTGCTAATACAGATGGTTGCCTAGCAACGGCTATTCTAATTGTTTATCTGCCTAGCAACACACGTTTCCATGGTCCTGAGGTTGATTATAATCATACCTACCCCCCCTAATATGGACCCAAGGAATTCAATGCTTCTTTCAGTTTGTTGCTAATACAGCTGGTTGCCTAGCAACGGCTATTCTAATTGTTTATCTGCCTAGCAACACACATTTCCATGGTCCTGAGGTCGATTATAATCATACCTACCCCCCCCTAATATGGACCCAAGGAATTCAATGGTTCTATTGGTTTGTTGCTAATACAGCTGGTTGCCTAGCAACGGCTATTCTAATTGTTTATCTGCCTAGCAACACACATTTCCATGGTCCTAAGGTTGATTATGATCATACCTACCCCCCCTAATATGGACCCAAGGAATTCAATGCTTCTTTCAGTTTGTTGCTAATACAGCTGGTTGCCTAGCAACGGCTATTCTAATTATTTATCTGCCTAGCAACACACATTTCCATGGTCCTGAGGTTGATTATAATCATACCTACCCCCCCTAATATGGACCCAATGAATTCAATGGTTCTATTGGTTTGTTGCTAATACAGCTGGTTGCCTAGCAACGGCTATTCTAATTGTTTATCTGCCTAGCAACACACGTTTCCATGGTCCTGAGGTTGATTATAATCATACCTACCCCCCCTAATATGGACCCAATGAATTCAATGGTTCTATTGGTTTGTTGCTAATACAGCTGGTTGCCTAGCAACGGCTATTCTAATTGTTTATCTGCCTAGCAACACACATTTCCTTACCCCCTTACATGGACCCAGGGAATTCATAGGAACTGCCATAGTTGAAGTAATATCATCCTTCCCCCTGATAACCCCTTTCAGGCTCTGCTTATTTGGTGTCTTGAATAGGTTCCTTTCAAACATACCAACCATGTAGACATTATGTTTCTTCGAATGCAAGAATTGCGGTTGTTGCCGCGTAAAAAAATGCCTGAGGCATTTTTTTACGCGGCAACAGCCGCAATTCTTGTTATTTAATGTTTTTTTTTGTTTTTTTTTTACTCGGGGCAATTTACATAGGGAAATTTGGACATTTCGCGATCAATTTTCAAATTTTAGTTATTTGGAGTTCTTATCAGCAAAAGTTGTAAGAATGCAAGTTACACCTAGCGAATTGCATTGCTGACAGCATAAGCTTAAATTTGATACCAAATTTGCCAATATTTTGGCAATTTTAACATATTTTTCATCAAAAACTTTTTTTTGAGTGGCCTTAGTATGAAGGGGGTGTGGGCGTGGGATATAGGCCTAGATACAGTGGGGTCACCAAGAAAACCCTCCTGCTATACTCAATAGTAGACTCGCACATTCTATACTCATTCAAGAAAAAAATTGAATAATTATGACTCCATGTGCTGCCAAAAAGACAACCTGTATTACACGAACTACAAATTTGTCGAATATCATGAAAATGAATAAAAATTTGTTAAAACGAAAAATAGATAAAAATGTGCATGTCTATTCCTGTTTATAGGAAGTGTACTGGTATGTAGTGTTTGGGAAGGGACCTAGACCAGTCTAGCCCAGGAGCTGCTCACTGACATCAGCTCCCTGACCCCGAGGGTAACCAGACCTAAACCAGACCATATGTGGCACATGGGGAGGGCGATGGTTTTACGAGCATAGTGGCTCCAGAGGCACTGTGAGGAAAGTGACTATAAGGCCACTTAAAAAAAGAAGTTTGTTTCCAGTCACCCGACCCGACCGAAAAGTCAATTTTTACCCAAAAATAGGTAACCGGAATATCAGACAATAGTGGACCCAGAGGGGAAATCTTGGGGGTCTGGGTCTTCAGGGGAGGAAGCCGAAAAAAAAAAATCCGACCGGCCGGGTCTTGTCTCCAGGACCATGTTACTGGAAACAAACCTCTTTTTTTTTGGCTACACACACCAGAGGGGGTCTACATGGGGGTCCCATGTCGCCTATATCTACCCCCACACCACACCCGGGCACCACACACAGCGTCCACACTCAGGGGACAAGTAACACACTGGAGGTAAGCCTGTGTCATACACACACTCAGGGTAGCAACTACAGCTATAGACCAATGCAGCAAGAAAGGGTGACTTTTCAGAAAAGTTGCTGATAAAGTTTGTGAAAATGTCTGAAGTGTGACCAACAAATCCAGGAATATAACCTCAAAATCCTGCATTGCAATGTATACTATTTGAAAGATAATTGTCCTATGAATCTCCTGATATGAGATGTTTGCGAATATAGCCATTATAGGCAATGTTGCGTGCATATTGCTAATATAAACACAACTTTATTTGGAAAAAGTCACCCTTTCTTAGCGCATTGGTCTATAGGGGGTATAGATGAGGGGGGGGGGGTCGATTTAAAAAAATGGCAATGTCACCTAAATCTCCATGTCCCATGTCGCCTTTAAGAATCTATCCTGTCCCATGTTGATTTTAAGAAACACCCTATGTCATGTCACTTATTTCTTTCCCCATGTCACATGTCGATTTTAAGAAATGGCCATGTCACCATGTCGAATTTAGCCATCCACCCATCAGCTAGGATAGTCTCCAACCCCACACTTACACTGGAGCCGGTACCAAATCTTCTAAGCCGCCGCTTGCACGTCCTGGGGTGGCGCGCGGGGGGGGGGGGGTCATTTCGCGAGAGACAAGCTACAGCTAAGAGGGCTGACCATCATACATGGTAAGGGTTACTCATGAGCCCGGGCTCATAATTTTAAAGCGGCCTAATCACCAAGCATATCCCACTCACAATTCTGGTACTGTTCTAGTCTGCTATGTAGTTAAGTGCGAGTGGTGAGAATGCCCCTTTATCTTTTAGTTTGGACATTCTGTTTTGTTTGATCAGCATTAGTGACATGTACCCAGGTAGGACTAATATACGTCTGAAGAATGGGTCAATTTTGACATTTTGATATTGGCCCACTGCCGGTTTGACCGCTGGTCTAGTAATGACACATGCTTGCAGATGGTAATATCATATTAAACAACCCAAAAGAAAAGTTGAATTGCCGAGTTTTGATCTGCAACTTGTGCACTCATTGGTCAGTAAGGGAATGGGCGGAGCCTTAACGAAACAGTATTTTTTTCAATACCACCTCACATAGTAAAGAACCTGTATTGCCATTTGGGATCGCAGGATCACAAATACCACTGAGCATTGAGACTATCTGCCCCAGGCCAGTGTTCGGCTACATACTGTGTGTGGAAATTTTCATCCCCCATTAAAGGGGCATAATCACCAAGCGTATCCCACTCACAATTCTAGTACTGTTCTAGTCCACTATGTGGTTAAGTGCGAGTGGTGAGAACCCAGGATAATTCAGACAAACTGGTGGCGGGACCCTGTGGAGATGTTCAGAACTTTTAGAAACTCACTAACCCCACCTGGTGGATGTTCTCTTAATCTTCACATACTCCCCCTGGTGTGTGTAGGTTCAGGGCTTATTTTTGAAAACAGTTTAGTAAGTTTCCCCAAGAGAGCCTCGACCTGTCGACCCTCAGATTTAGAGACAGACACCCAATTTACAGAGCTGACCAGGCAAGTGTCAACATGGTCTATTGATGAGATAGTCAGTGGTTCATGACTATAGTTTAAATTGTCCCCTTTGGATGATATGTTGTCTATTCATTTCCTAAGTTATCATAGAAATTATGATGATAACCCACTATGATATTTTGATATGTTACAGTATGGATATGTCACCAATTTATGACTAAGTCTGGGGAGGAGTCCATACACCTTTCTTAATAAATGTCATGTCATTAGGAGATACCTCTGTTGTTTTCAATGTAGAGATACCCATTCTATGGAAGGCGGCAGTATCAATATGGTGGGTTTCTTAGTGGAGCATGTGAAATTTTATACACCCCCCAGTCAAGGGGTCAACATTTTTTACCCCCCCCCTTAGGGTCGGAAATTGGCTCGCCCGCGGGCCCTTTGAAGCATAGTAACGCACAGGCTTTTTGGCTCAAAACAGGTTAAATTTAAGAGGGGTCCAAATTTTCCCGCCCCCCCCCCCCCTCTTGTTAAAAAATGATCACTCCCTAATGGTAATGGTAATTCCCTTACAGGTGATGCAGCATCAGCCTCACCAGTGACCAGTGACCAGTCACCTGTCACTAGTCACCGGTCACCAGTGGGGTCCCAGTGCTAGTTTCTCAAGGATTGACCATGTAAGATGGATGTCTATGCCATTGAATAAAGTGGGCTCAGCCAATGAAAGTAGCTGTATCTGGTGTGTTTTGATGAATAAATCACAAAATAGGCAAACCATTTCTTTCAAAAACTAAAGTCAAGCTTAAAAAAATATAACAATCAAGTTTATGAAATAAAATCATATTGTTGCAGTGCTACTTTTTCCAAAATATGGCTTTGAACATAGACAGCCAGGTGCCTTAATTCTTAAGCCTGTGGGGCGCAACGGGGGGGGGGGGGGGAGGGGGTTGAGGGAAACTCTTTTATGCTTCATTAAAAGACATATTTACATATCTAGGGCTAACTTTTGAATGAATAATGATAGATTCTCATGAGACCCATTACCCATATCACAATGCTTTAATATGAAATTTAGTGTGTTTTTGCATTGTATTATTTTTACCACAGACATAACATTATTTTAGCAATAAAGGGGAACATATATAGGCACTTCAATAAAGTTTCATCTTTTTCTGCTGAACGGTTAAAACAATATAGAATCAAGGAAGTTTTTACATTTCTTTATGATTTTTAGAGAAAAAGTTAATACTTTTATTTTTCAAAATTACATGTTAAACTACATGTAAAAGAAAATTGGAGAAATTCTGTTGAATTTGATCAAAGGGTAGCGACCAACCTTAATCAAGCTGACAAGCCTAAGGTAGGGTTTATTCTCACCAAAGCAATCCAAATTGATACTCTATAACCGGGTGCAATCTATAACCAGGTGCAATCTATGACCGGCATGACAGAAAATGGCTTATTCAGGGTAAAAATCTAGATAAAATAAATAATATAAAGTGTTGAAATAGCCGAAAACTTTTCCAGGCATTTCTGTGTACATCTATCCTAAATAAGCTGTTTTCTTTCATGCCAGTCATAGATTGCACCCGGTCATAGACTTGGATCGATCCGGTGAGACTAAACCTAAGTGCAGCCGGAATTTTACTTTCAAACTACATTGTATTACAATGAGGGCCAGAGGTATGGGCTTTAAATAGTCCAGGTAAACATATCTAATTCTTTATTAACATGTACACTTCCCCATAGAAAACAGGTATGAAAACTGTGATCCCATTTGCCTGGAGCACCTGTAGTACCTGCAGCCGTGTAAAACAAATCTCGGACCCTCTTTTGCATTAAAGGATTAAAATCTTGAAAATAGGGAAAATACTTAATAGATGCTCACATGGTTGAATTTTCGCAGCATTTGACGGATATAGCCAGAATGTGCCATAAAGTGAGATTCTACACCTTCTCAGCTTGCATCCAAGCCATGCATATAAATATAAAGGTGTCGACCTTAGAATGTTGCTTTGATTTATTTCAGATAAAGGTCACCAAAGAGAGAGTGCCGCCAAGTGCCACCAGGTGATAACAAGTGCCGCTGACAGTGAGGGACCAAGTGACACCAAATGAGGGTGCAAGTAAGGAACCAAGTAAGGGACCAAGTGCCAAGTTTCATATCGCTATCATTCAGAGATGGCTGGAAAGCCTTGATCTTGTTCTTTGGAACCGGAAGGGTTTCTATGTGATATCATATAGGGAACAATTTTTTTTTTTTTTGGGGGGGGGGGTGAGGATTTCGGAAATTTTCGGGAAAATTGGGGTCCTATTTCCAAAAAACTCACTCTTAATATTGTGATAAAACATGGTCAGTTAAAAACTACACATCCAAGGGCTTTCTAGCATTTTTTAAATCGAAGTACTATGATAATTCTAAGTAGGACAAATTAGTTTTCTCCAGTTGGTCATTCAGAGTGTAATTTACATCACTGCCATTAGTTCCTTATTTTCTCACCAGGTGACCGACAGATTAGACTGAAATGCTATGGCGATTCTCATCCATTGTACTATACCCAATATAACTATGAAGGTGTCAACCATAGAATGTTGTTTTGATTTATTTCAGGTAAAGGTCACCCAAGAGCGAGAATCGCCAAGTGCCGCTAAGTGCCACCAAGTGCCACCAAGTGCCACCAAGTGCTGCCAAGTACTGCCAAGTACTGCCAAGTGCCACCAAGTGCTGCCAAGTGCTGCCAAGTGCTGCCAAGTGCTGCCAAGTGCCACCAAGTACCGCCAAGTACTGCCAAGTACTGCCAAGTACAACCCAGTACTGCCAAGTGCCGCCAAGTGCTGCCAAGTGCTGCCAATTACCACCAAGTGCTGCCAAGTACTGCCAAGTGCCACCAAGTGCCACCAAGTACCATCAAGTGCTGCCGAGTGCTACCAAGTGCTGCCAAGTGCTGCCAAGTACCACCAAGTGCTGCCGAGTGATACCAAGTGCTACCAAGTACTGCCAAGTGCCACCAAGTACTGCCAAGTGCTGCCAAGTGCCACCAAGTACTGCCAAGTGCTGCCAAGTGCTGCTAAGTACCACCAAGTACCACCAAGTGCCATCAAGTGCCATCAAGTGCCAACAAGTGCCACTGAGTGCCACCAAGTGCTGCCAAGTACCAACAAGTGCCACCTAGTACCATCAAGTGCTGCCAAGTGCTGCCAAGTGCTGCCAAGTGCTGCCAAGTGCTGCCAAGTGCTGCCAAGTACTGCCAAGTGCTGCCAAGTGCCACCAAGAACTGCCAAGTACAACCCAGTACTGCCAAGTGCTGCCAAGTGCTGCCAAGTACTGCCAAGTGCTGCCAAGTGCCGCCAAGTGCTGCCAAGTGCCGCCAAGTGCTGCCAAGTACTGCCAAGTGCTGCCAAGTGCTGCCAAGTGCCAACAAGTACTGCCAAGTACTGCCTAGTACTGCCAAGTGCCGCCAAGTACTGCCAAGTGCTGCCAAGTGCTGCCAAGTGCCACCAAGTGCTGCCAAGTGCCACCAAGTACTGCCAAGTGCTGCCAAGTGCTGCCAAGTGCTGCCAAGTGCTGCCAAGTGATGCCAAGTGCCACCAAGAACTGCAAAGTACTGCCAAGTGCTGCCAAGTACTGCCAAGTACCACCAAGTGCTGCCAAGTACTGCCAAGTGCTGCCAAGTGCCACCAAGTGCTGCCAAGTACTGCCAAGTGCTGCCAAGTGCTGCCAAGTGCTGCCAAGTGCTGCCAAGTGCTGCCAAGTGCTGCCAAGTGCCACCAAGTGCTGCCAAGTGCTGCCAAGTACTGCCTAGTGCCGCCAAGTGCTGCCAATAACTGCCAAGTGCTGCCAAGTGCTGCCAAGTGCTGCCAAGTGCTGCCAAGTGCCACCAAGTGCTGCCAAGTGCCACCAAGTACTGCCAAGTACTGCCAAGTGCTGCCAAGTGCTGCCAAGTGCCACCAAGTGCCACCAAGTACCACCAAGTACCACAAGTACCAACAAATACTAAGTACTAGCACATACCAGCAGGCATGACCAAATACCGATGAGTGACATCAGGTGCCAGCAAGTATAATTTCAAACAAGATAGATAACTTGCCACTCCTGTAAACAAGGATACTTAGTCTATAGTTTCCCTCTACCTCAATATATTTGTTGATTGTTTTACAATTCATAATCATTCCTTTAATCATACAGTACTACGCATCTATATTAGTTGTGCATACATACATATTGGAGACCTAGCTCAGTATTACTCATGAATATACACACTTCTTTGAACATTTTCAGCCGATTAGGTTTTTGGCATGACCTTGACCTTTTGCCCCTGGGAAAAATGTCTGCCCCTCACCTTTCTTCTTCAGATTTTTAATATTTTTATAACTGTTTAAGGATTCATGAAGTCCATGGTACAAAACTTTTGCAATTTGTTATGGATTCCATCCCACATGGCAGTTAATTGACTGGACTAATTAACAGATGCTGTAAGATGGCTGAGGCGAGGGTAAGAACGGAACCCCGTGGTTCAGAAGTACCTTTTGCAGATCCAAGAATATTAGTAAGCAAACGTGTTCTTCTGGTCAGGAATCTCAAAGTAGATGCAGTTTTAGTGTGTTTAAAGACACACATGTACTACTCCCAGCTGGATGAAATCACCGCAGAGACAAACTGTGGTTTAAAGGTGGGAAAGCTGCTGGATATCCTACAAAGGTTGTCAGTGAGGAATTACAATCTATTCAATAATTTCCTGAGGATTGTTGGGGGTATACAACCTGATTTGTTTTCTAAGTTAGTGGGCAGAGCACCAAATGAGGAGGAGACTGACTACTGCGTCATGAGATATGCACAAAGTCTTAGAGAAAGTATCCAAAGTAGAGGGCACTCTACTGATTCTCCTCTTGACGAGATAATCCGGTTTGATTCTGATCATGTTCCGTTATCAATAGTGCCCGACGAACCAGAGAATGAGGCATTCAATCAATTGCCACACAGGTTTGAGACCTGCTTAGGACCTGTCCAGCAAAATACTTCTGCTGAAAATATATTGGATGGTGCTAAGAGTGAGTCCATACCTAGACGAGTATCGCTATGTGGTCAGGCGGGAACAGGGAAAAGCACCACCTGCCAGTGGTTGGGCTGGAAGTGGAGTAACAAGGGATGGGCATTGGAGTTCACACTTCTGTTTTTGCTGCAACTGAGAACGTTGTCAGCATGTGACTGTGAGATGACAGCGATTGAGATGCTGACCCTGCATGGTGTGTACCAGGTCAGAGACAAGGACCTGATAGCACCTCTGTTGTTGTGGCTGAAGCACGCAACTGGACGCGTCCTCATCCTCATCGACGGTCTCGATGAGGTGGCAGGGTTTGCAGCACGCCTGCAGAACTGCCCCGAGATTGTTGATTTGAACCAAAAAGCCCACCCCATCACATTGTGCCTGAACATTTTGAAAGGTAATTTGCTGCCAGGAGTCACTGTTATTTCTGCATCAAGGCCTTTCACAGGTCTTCATGCCCTTCGGTTTGATAAGAAGTTTGAACTTCTGGGTCTCAGCAAATGCCAGATAAGGGAATTCATAGAGCGTAAACACCCCACTAAGGTTTCAGACATCATGGCAGTGTTGACAAACAGCCCCCTGCTTATGTCTGTCTGCAGCATCCCTTTTTATTGTGCCCTTATATCTAGGCTGCTTGCTGATGAAGTTGCCTTTCAGCAAGAAGACCTCCAGACCTACACGCGTCTCATGGCCTTCCTGATTGTAAAGTGTGTGGAGAGGAAGCTACCAGACTGGTACTTCCTGATACAGGTCGGCACTTACTTCCACAAACTGGCACACATGGCATACCTAGGGGTGTTTGACAGGCAACTGAAGGGCGAAATGACCAAGTTAGTTTTCAATGAACGTAATCTATTTCAAGCAGGACTTACTCTGGGGGATTTAAAGTCCATTCAGCAGGCAGGCTTGCTGCATGCACGGAAAGTCAGCGTTGGTGGGAGATCTGCTGTTTCTGCAGATTTCTGTCACTTTTCTCTTCAGGAAATGTTAGCTTCAGCCTACTTACTGGTTCATTTCCCAGTGTCCGACAATGTCTTCGGACATCTTTTCTCTGGGGGTCAATTCAACATGGCATTACTGTACTCGTTTGGTGTACAGTTTGATACCGGGTCGACGTGGGTTGATTCCATCAGGGTAGCCGTTGATCCGTCTAGTCAAGGTCTTAGTGCCCGTGCTGAGCAGGAGATGAGTGACTTCATCCAGACCCTCGTTGCCAATAGACAAGATGGATGCATCATTAAGTTGAAGCTTTGCCAACTGCTGCATGAGGGGCAGATGGAAGACAAGGCTAAGCAGATTGTTACACACATAGTGCCCGACGGGAAACTTTCAATATCGGGCACTCCGATAAACATGATAGACCTCAGGGCGGTGTGGTTTGTGTGTAAACATGCAGAAGTGATCACAGAGATGTGTATCCATACTGGATTAACAGAGAGCCTGCTCAGGTTCATGGCCACCTCCTTATTGAGGCACAGTGCAGCAAGCCTCACCGTGTTGAATCTTAGTTACAATGAGATCGGTCCCGTTGGTGCAGCCGTTGTTGCTGAATGGCTACAAGGCAATAACACGCTCCATACACTGAACCTTGATCATAACCGCATCGGTGAAAATGGTACCCAAGCCATAGCTGCTGTACTGGAGACCAACGTCACCGTTCGCACCTGGGGTAACGCTGGTAACTGCATGGGAGACAGTGGTGCCAGGGTCATAGCAGTGTAACATAACAACTCTGAGAGTAAATAGAATTAACCAGGTTCTTTATTTCTTGACCACCAAGTCCAACATATGTCAGTGGTTACCCACTGACTGCACCTCCACTTTCTTCAGATGTTAACACAGGGCCTGCTCTCCTTCCTCTGATTTTCCAGCTCTGAGCAGCTCACCATATTGGCCCTTCCTCCAGCCCAGAGGGAGGGGCCTAGCATGCACAGCCCTCACCTCAGGCCCCAAAATGGTGGTACCTCAGCCCTGATTGGTTCAACCTCAATAGCCACTCACTAATCACCCCCTGTCAACCTCATCAGACCACTACCACCCTCCCATCCTCCTGTCTGGAACTGATTCCAAGAACCTGGAGGAGGGAAGGGTGGTGCAGAGGCACACCACACAAACACACCAATTAATCATCCATACCTGGAGTAAATACATGCATGCACTGTAAATAATAATGATAATAATAGGGGGGTAAATATGGTTATATTACAGCAGCCTTGTTGCCAATGAACGACACCCTGACCACATTGAACATTCAGTATAATGACATCACAGACCAGGGTGCCACGGCCATAATGACAGCGCTAATAAACAACAGAAGCCTGAGAAAACTGAGGGTTTTTGGGAACCAAGGTAGGAAATGGAGGGATGATAGCGATCGATACGATCCAATAGTCGATTTTGGTTTACAACCCGGACAAGAGCCAATATGCAGGGTTTTGAGACCTAACTTAAACAATGATTAGGGATATTTAGAGATAGGTCCAAAGAAAAGAGAAAAAGACTTACTAGACATTGGACATTAGTCAGGTCATTTCTACAGCTGGTATCTGGATTTAGCGAGTCTCTTTGAAATGTAAAGTAAGCATTTCCCCCATTATACACACGTTAGCTTACAAAATAGTAGTAGAATTAACACAAATCAAGATAAAAGTTAACTGAATCATGTGGAATATACTTGAGAACATGGTTTTTAACAAAATAGGTCGGAAGTCGCATATAAAATGTTGTGATATTGGCATATCCGTGTACAGCTCATCAAGAGCTTTCATTTGGTATATATGACTAGTAATATATTAGCCAATATTCACTTTTATGTGATTTCTTTAGATACTGAATTAAAGGAAAATTCATTATATGGGATAATTAGCATTTGAATCAGAATTTACGCATTTACCAGAAGTGGACATTATATGGCATCAAATAAAAACATTGAGAAGATATGAGTCATGGTCACAGGATGTCAATGGCTGAGGTCACAGGGTGTCAATGGCTGAGGTCACAGGATGTCAATGTCTGAGGTCACAGGATGTCAATGGCTGAGGTCACATGGTGTCAATGGCTGAGGTCACAGGGTGTCAATGGCTGAGGTCACAGGATGTCAATGGCTGAGGTCACAGGATGTCAATGGCTGAGGTCACAGGATGTCAATGGCTGAGGTCACAGGATGTCAATGGCTGAGGTCACAGGATGTCAATGGCTGAGGTCACAGGATGTCAATGGCTGAGGTTGATGTCTGAATTGTTAAACATTACTGTTTATATAGATCTGTGGTCTTAGTGTGCGCCCACCTTGTAAACATGTAAGATGTATATATATAGTCAACTTGCCGGGTTATTGAAGCATTCTATAAAACAGGGTTATACCTTGTTATATCTTTAATTAGCTGACGAGCCCCCAACCCCGCAAGTATGTTATTAAGTTTATCTTGATCTGGATTACCCTGTAAATAATCTCTATTAAAGTCGCCTAAAAGAAAAATCTCACTGTATTTGTCTGAGTCTATTAAATTAAAAGAGTTTTTTATCATGTCTAATGCTTTGACTACATCCCCTTTGGGGGGCAGATACACATTTGCAAGGACTATGCGTCTCATATTGACCTGTGACACCACCGTCCATATGATTTCAATGTCTTTGTTACTAGTATTATGTATCGAGAGCTCACTGCTTGATGTTAGACCATCCTTAACGTAGGTTAGTAAACCGCCATGATTAATATCTCCTGCGTCATGCATTTGCCTATCTAGCCTCTGAAGTGAATAACCCTCTATATGTACATGGTTATCTGTTACATCCTCATCCAGCCAAGTCTCAGAGAAGGTAACACAATCAATATCAGAATCAATGATGTAATCACGTATAGTTTCCATATCATTGAAAATACTGCGCACTGAAAATACTGTGATACTCATAGTTTGAACTTAAGGCTAATAATTAGTGTGCCAAACTGGTGGGGGACCCTATGGACATGAGTAGTACAAAACCTTAAGAAACTCACCAACTCCCCCTGATATGTTCCTATCCAGGTCCTAGGGATGGATACAGGGTTTTTGAAAAAAAGGGGGGGGATTGGTTAAAAAACAATCAAATTTTGACCCAAAAAGGGGGGAGCATACTGGGTCCACCCCTCCCTAAATCCGTCCCTGAGGCCCATTCTAGAAAGTGTTTGGGAAGTTTCCCAAAGAGAGGCTCCGGTAGCTCGGATGTACCCTTTGATTACTAAGCAGGCTGGTTGCCAACTGAAGTAACCAGGCTAGGCTTATTGATAGGCAATGTTCCATGACTATAGAGAGTATAGTTTAGAATGTTTCATCTGGATGATAAGTTGGGAATTCATTTTGCTAATCTATCAGTAATGAATTCCTGACTACTAAAGATATGAACTTTGGTCATGAAAAACATGTTTTATCTTACATATTTAAGTGTGAGTAAAGAAAAAAGCAAAGAAAAGGCCTCAACCCTCCTAATCATTTTGACTAGCACTCTTAATTGACATCTTGTAATTGAAATCAATCTTTTTTTTAACCAGAAGGCTAATTTTCTCTTTAAGATAGAGTAAAGCTAGTAGACTAGGAAAATGTCAGGTTCACACATAGTTACTATACACTCATTTCATCAGCTATTTCCACTAGGTGGCATCACGATAGGAGAGGCTAAGATTCTGTCCCAGGGAGGGCATGTGTAAGGCGACGAGGATAGGGGTGGGGACCCTGCTCAACCCCTAATCAACTATCTAAGGTTGTCTCCGTTAACATATACACAGTGTTAATGTCTTTAATAACAGTTAGCACCACCTAATATAGGGATTTAAGTGATTTTTAATCATGCTGATGGTGATCTGTGGTATTTGGTAGGGTACAGCATCCCTGTGATGAGCATTACCAGCCCTGGATAATGTGCTCTAATCACATTTTAATGAGGCTGCTGCACCCCTTCTACGCCACCTTCTCCACCCCTCTATTTTCAACAAGTCTCCACAAGACACTCATATTCATGTTGGTCTAAATCATATTCTGATTTAACTTGTTTCATAGATATTTTATGGTGGGTACATACACAATCTCCCTATACACCCCAGAAATTTCTAAGCGATAGGGCAATTCTTCCCATCAGAAAAGGGCATGACCGTACGTGTCTTTTCCTCCAAAGTAAACCTACAGGGTCTTTAGGCTGGTTCGCAGGTTGCCCTGGTAGCCACCCATCATGCCCACCCTACCCTCTAGTAGAAACGCTTGATGAAAACAGTGTATAGAAAAGATAGGTATAGTGCCACAGCGGTATCTATATCTCTCAGTGCAGAAAGTGCAGTTGTCAAGGTCTTATTAGGCCAGGGTTGGAAGGCCACTCCAGGAATAATATTCACTGATACTAAGTTCTTAACACCAAGCCCTGAGAAACATGTTGGGTTCGATTTAACAGTGACAATCATTTATATATTTTAAATTCTACTTAAATCTGTTTAAAATGTCATAACAATATAATGGGTGCGGTGGATGTGGCGGTGTGATTATCCCAACACTACATTTCTAATGACCAAAAAGTGAGTTTCAATTTCCCTCCTCAGGTGGGGCCAGGTCATGTGATCCAAATCTAAGCATCTCATTGGCTGTTGTAGAGGAACCAGGTCAGTTCTCCCTTTGGTTTTTCCACACTGTTTATTGTTATTAATTCAAAATTGTCCAAAAAGATTGGACTTACCCAACTCAATAATATATTGAGTTTGATTAGAAAATTTGAATAAGTTTCCTCAGACTTAGTCATGGGTCACATGGTGTGGTTGTTACTATGCCAATGTATGTAAGTGTGTGTTATGCTTAGTTTGGTATCTGGAAAGTTTCGGCCATTTAATGGCCTCATCAGGTGTAATCTAGGGGAATTTATGTTTTACAATCAGAAATATTTTATGTCAGTTTTTTCACTTATATTTCTGAAGGGTTTGACCTGTTTTGGAATGCTGGATTCCAAACTGAGTTTATGCCCTGGTTGGTGCACCAGAGGATAGGTGGAGGGCCCAGCTGTGTGGGTTCTTTTACTTTACAAGGGATGTTGGTCATTTCGGATTGCAGTTTTAGGTAAGACCAATTGCTCAAGGCGGGGAAGTTTTTTCCTGACCTGACTTTTTTACAAGTACCCTGTTTGACTGTGGGGAGAGACTCTTTGAAAAATTTAACTTTTTATAAAAAATCTAATTTCCATTTTTTCTCCCCGTGTTTTCAACGACTGGGCAAAATATTTGATATATGCAGAACTTGTACAAATTAATTTTTTCAGCAAATATCTATTAGTTCATGCACCTCAAGTTTAATAGCTTCCATAGTATGATAACAAACTATTTTGGGAATGTTTTTCCTTTCTTCATTAGAAGCTATATGGGTCGGATCGAAAAAAGATGCTGATCTGGGGGTACATAAGGACAAAACACAAAATTCACAATTTTACTTTCCTGAAAGGGTAGCATCTTGACTCCCTGAAACCGCCGTGGAACTCTGTTTCGCCCAAGAATGCTGTTTTTATTCACCATAGACCACATGCTACCCTAATCCCGAGGCGTCTGTGACGTTAATGAATAGTGCACTGCAAGAAACTCTTTTAAAGTGACCTAGGTATTCCAAATTATGACTAGATACCATTAATCCTGGGAAATTTCATAGCTGTTAGTCGTAAATTAAAAAAAGTGTGGCACTTTCAATTATGTAGAAAATAGAAAAATCCAAAGCATTCTATAACACTTTACCAACTTTAGCCTAGTTTCCTAAATCTTGCTTTGTTTACCATTAAAATTAAGGTCTAATGTCTTAAGTACATCTAGTTGCCAAAGCAAAAGGTTTTAGGTGGGAGTTTCTGACCGATTGGTCACAGTAGTGTGTGCAACATGGTACCAAATACCCAGTTAACGTCACAGACGCCTCGAGTTTCACAGTAATAAACTAGATTGATTACAGAATCATTAAAAGTGTTTAGAACATCTTAATACCTTACACACATGTACAGAACAGGTTGGTGCATTGTTTAGAACCTTAATGGAAACATTTTTACAATTTTTTGAGTATGCGCTCAGTCTTTAAAGAAAAAAAAGTCACTTTTTTACCGTGTGTCGGCATGCGCAGCACCACACCATCAAAATATTTACATTACAATGGAACCTCCTGGGCTCTATTCTACAAGACAAGTTTACCTGTTTACAACCATTTAAAACAGTTATAAAGACCCTTCTAGCACTAGCAGGGCCATACTAGCTGTCTGGCTAAACCCATACATTTACTAGGTTAACGTCACAGACGCCTCGGATATCTCTACTGTAACAGTACTTTACTAGAACGGTCACACAGCCATCAGAAGTGTTATAGGCCTCCTCGTCTTCTCTCTTCTTGCGGGCCCGACTTTCCTCCTTGCGCTGTGCGCCAGTCTTTACCATTCCAGGCGGCAGCTTTGGTCGTACCATACTGCAAAATAGACAACAATTTATGATTATTTAAGGGAATTTCAGACTTGTTAAATAAATTTGCAACATGAATAATAATTGCTAATTATTGGCAAATGTTCACTTAAGTTGATTGTATAATTAGACACAGGTGTATAGCAAAAGCATGGAGGATTTTGAGAACATCGGACAAACAGAAGTGGGTCTACCCCAGCATTTAAGCAAAACCAGCCAGGGGACACAGAAGTTGGAAAAAAAAGTTTTAACTACTGCCAATACACCTTACTGGCTCTTTAGATATATAGTAGGGGCATGCTGTCTAAAAATATGGAGAGGTTGGGTGCAGGGGAACAACTATTTCCATTCGATTAACTGCTTTCGAGGCGTCTGTGACGTTAATGAAATGACCTATAAATATATGTAAACTTTGATAAATAAAAACATTTCTTGGTCAGGGCATTAGCTTACATGCCCCTGAAGCATGGTACGAAGTTACATTGTTCAAATCGATCAAATAGTCATTGTACAGTGACAATTTCATTTTTGTCGGAGGCGTCTGTGACGTTAACCCGACAATGCATAAATTGGCTTGCAGTGGCCAGAAAACGAGTACCAGCGTAAATATATCCCACCAACATAATGCGGGGACTTAGTAGGAAGAAAATTAACCATAATATATTAAGTTTAGACAGCTTTCAGCTGAGTGAGAGTACATTTTCTGACTGAAAATCCAAAAAATTTCCAAAATATTTTTTTACAAGGCATGAAACATAGCCTTAGATACATGGGATTGCTACTAAACTGCATAAAGGCATAGAGGAACATCTATTCTATTGAATCAAGTTGATATGTACCCTCAGGGAAAGATAGAACGATAGCCAGAACGATTTTTAGCCGAGCCGGCATTAACGTCACAGACGCCTCCGCCGAGGGTGCACCGGTTAGAAATAGCGAAAACCAACATGGCGGCGTCCATGACATTAATAAGCGAGCACTCAAACGAAAATAAACGATCAAGTCTACCTAAATTAGACCGTTCTAAACGAAAATAAATGTATCAGCGTGGGCCTTGGTGCAAAATGAATCAAAATATAACATATTTTAGTCCGATCCCTTACCTTTCTCGGTGGAAATAGCTGAAAAAGATCTCTGAATTGTTGGTTTGAGAGTCGCTCCAGCAAGATCAGACGCTTCTTTGCTCGCCGAAACGGTACCCGGATGTGCGCCACTGCTGGTGGGTAACAGGAACACCGACCGCGTTCCCACACCAAATTTTGGGTTAACGTCACGGACGCCTCCGCAAAGTATAAATACCCCTCCCGCGGTGCCTGTTCGGTACATATCGAATCAAATGCTGTTGACGATCCTCAAATACAACTCAATAGAGTACACAGGGTACAAGAAATATATATAAAAACATAATTAAACGATGGAAAGGCTATAATGCTTGGAGGCGTCTGTGACGATAACTCGAGTTCCAATACACTATATTGCCCATAAGGGAGAGTAAAAGTGGGCGTGGCTCAATTTTTTTTTGCCATGAGCACACCCATTAGGAGGCTCTAGATTGCTGGTAGTAAGGATATTTAGTGAATACTATTAAAAAAGATATAGGCCCTTTTATTAACGTCACAGACGCCTCCGAAACATGTAGTTGCTACATTTGAAGGTCACTGTTGACAAATTTGCGTGGGATATGAAAGTGTAACAAGCTGATGTGTTCACATAACATATATAGCTACTAGGAAATGCTGTTTAGTGATAGTTTTTGATGTGTCAGTTGACATGAGGGCCTTGTTAAACATGGATAATTAGCTTAAAAAACATGGATTTTAGCCATTTTTCAACTTTGGAGGCTCATAAATCACAAAAAATCATCGTATATGCAAGATTTTATTTTTTTCCAAAAGCCTAGAGTCTGCCCTCTTATAAAAAACCAACAAAGACCATACTGGTGTATGTATTTTTATTCTGTGGCTCTTGCAAAGCAGAAAATCCCCCAAAACCCAGATCAGCATCTTTTTTCGATCCGACCCATATTGTATAGGGAAATGTATTTTTTATTCACATTTTGATACTGTAGATCATTGTCAGAATGTATACATGATCTCTCTATTTCTCTTCTTTATCAATTGCTTGATAAGGTCAAAATACCAACAGCAGGAGGCTAATTATAATTATGATTATAATTATATAACAACCACCATAACGTTTTTACAAATCCTTATATACATAAGTATGATCCTTTTTAAAACACCTTTTTCTGACACCTGGTCAGAGACTGCAACTGGTCAGAGACGGCACCTGGTCAGAGACGGCACCCGGTCAGAGACAAAAACATTGGCTCAAGGTCGTGATACACAGCCTTAAGTAAAAGTGTGTTCAAAGATGCCCCTGTAGCAAGTAATTCACAAGGGCTGCCTTCATGCAGCATTCCACCCTTAAGTTTCAGACATTCCCTAAGGTTCTGCATGATACACCAGCATTTTTTTTAACAACATTTTAACTTTATTTCTCACATAGGATCCTCGTGTAGCTTTAACAATGTATGACATACATGCGACTTCTCCTTGGTGTAGTTTCATCACTTCTTAGAAAAATATATTACCGGTATCTACCATATCAAATATAAGATAATATCGGTATGTACAGTCAGGTTGATGGTATTATTAGACAGTTTTGGAGAAATAAAGTTATGGGAAGGGGGTAATCAATAGTGCCAGCGAGTTACTCGCCAATGGTGCATTAGTGCATCATGCTGACAAAAGTTGCTTTAAGGCGGCATGCCGTCCATCAAGGGCTAAGAGCAAAGTTTTGGACCTTGATCTGATCAAACAAAAAAAATACATCTCCGGCTAGAAGGCAATCAATAATCTAGAATCATCAAAGCACTGTATTTGGTGAGGCTCTAGTCATTACTGGACTGTCACTACGGGTTTACAAGGCCAGCTGAAAAGAATGAGAAGAATTCCAACTCACACCAAATATGGCTCCTTATCATGGTAAAACGTTATGTAACGTTAATAATGTTATTTTAACGTAAACCTGACAACCGGAGAGAGTGGTAAAATTGAACCAACCTGTGTCAGATGGAATGTAGTGTTGGCACCACAAACTTGTGCCTCGTCCACCTGTAAATTAACATATATTTGTTAGCTGGGATAGTGCTATGCCCTTTGTAGTTTTAGTGATGCATGAATGCAGCCCTAGCAAGTAACTAGCCAGCATGCATTGATGAATAGGCAGAACCTACAGGTTTATATACAGCCTTATTACACGACCTAACGTTATAAGTATGATCCAGTGCTTGTATAATCAATAAAAACGTACCACACTGGGGTGTGGTACGTTTCTGCATACCACCCAGCCATGTGGTACGCTTTTTGCTGCTCTAGACCAATCAGAAGGTAGTACTTTGGTCACGTGACAGGGCAATGGCAGCAATGTAAACAAAGCAGCGGACAATGTGAACAATGCAAATTAACGATATAAATAATTAAATGTGCGATGTAAACCACAACTAAACGGTAGGGGCGGAGCTAAATGTCTTCTGGTCATGTAATAAATCTTGTATTGTATGCTAGGTTCACGCATGCCCCAAACCAAACCATACAATACTGGCTATATACATGTGTCGGAATGATGCACTAGCACAAGGACGCTAAATTATTCACTAGATTTGTGTACATCATGCTGACAAATGTCAAAATGCTGTCGATAAAGGTCTAAAGGCAAAGTTTTAGAAGTTTATCTGAAAAAAGCAAAAGGTATGTCTTGTATAAGTCCATCGATAATCCAGAATCATCAAAGTGGTCGGTCTGATGTTGATCTGGTCATTACGGGGGCGACACGTAGACAGTCTTTGGGAAAACATGCAGGACAGTGGTAATGTCCTTCAATAGGTGCCACCGGTCCAGCAGATGACAAGTTTGGCTATTCTGAACTAAGAAAACTTAGTTCAAAACCTGAAATATATTTGTCAATATACTGTTTAAAACTATGTACAAAACTATTTTGTTCTTAAATTGCATAACATGTCAGACATGTGGCTATCCAGTCCTTCAAAAAAGTAACTAGTCCTGTAACATTTAAAATTTTCAGGACCGAATGTCCTGTGGGATGAAAATGTTGTCACAAAGACTGTGTAGATCAGGGGCAAGAATTGTGCAAGAAGGAAGAAGTATTAGTAACACCTCAAATTTGGAAAATGCATGGAAAAATGTGGAAGCAAATAATCCGAGGAAATGGGTCCAAATAAAGTGGACTATATAAGGTCAGCGCCAGGGCTTCTGTTTAAAGAAGTGAGGGGTTTGAGGAAGTAAATATTCCAGGAAGTTAGGGCCTACTGTAGAAACGAAAACAAACTCCAAAGCAATGCCATATTGGGGGTGCAGAGGGCCTCCTCCTGAGGTCGGAAAGTCGTCAAAATTGAGGGGTCCAGGTTTCAACTATTGTCAATTTTGTCCAAAAGTCTATTATTGCCTTCTATAGGTCGAAAGTCGCCTTTAAAACGGCCCAGGTCACCAAGTCGCTTTTGACCCATCTGCACTCACCATATTGGCTTCCCCAGCTCAAAGCGAGGCTTGCTTTGATTACATCTCAGAGCGTTATTATTGATGTCGTTATATCACTGTATATGATTAGTTCAAACTGATAAAGGTTTTTTTCTTGACTCAAACAGGGCCTTAACCTTGTGGGGTGCAGTGGAATATCTGACTGATATGATTAGATGATAATTGAGAGGGTGACGTCAATAGCAGCTACTTTGAAGAGCAGGATGACAGGCTGACACTCACTTTTTTGTGGGGTTGTTTACTTACTTATGGGTACTTCTGGAAGCTGGCGCTTCTGCACCACCTTTTCCGGCTCTTTTAAGTTTGTTAAGCTTGACCGGGTCAGGGTTTAGTCTCAAACAGATGATCTAGGTCTGAGAACCACCGACTATTTTCTGCAGGCTTCCCCCGGCAGATCCCAAACTACTCAAAGAGGGAATCCTGAGTGATGACGCCATAGCGCGGCCAATCACAGCCCTGCACACATCGACAGTGTACTGGCCCGTACCTACTTCAGGCTAGGTAAGGGTTTAGCTTGGTGAGAAAAGTATAGTGCTTTAATGTGCTACACCCTTTAACATCAGGATAAAAGGAGGCAAGCAATGTGAGTTTTTTGAACCCTGAAATATTAATACACACCCTAGGTCTTGGTATAATACACCAATGCAGCATTGTCAAATTATTCTCTGGCACTGCGGGGATGGATTAGAACAACATATTTCACTTTTAGGCAGCACGACTTGCTTATAAAGGGTTAAAGATGTTGTGGGATGAATATAAGAGGAGAACTAGCCCACTCAGCACCTTCCCCCATGCTTCACTATGGGACGTCTCACCTACACTCTAGGCTGCCTTCTGCTTCTAGCAGCCCACAGTCATGCACTCACCATCAATATGGGAATCTCGTTTTATTATGGGCCTGAAGTAGGTTTTCTAAACGCATCCTATGCTTTTGAACGCTGCGCCTCTGCCATCAGTCTAGCATTAGATGACTACCGTGAGAGAACTGGAAACCTGAGCGAGCACACCTTCAGGTCGGTAATCCTTGTCTCAAAGATAGAATTTTCCAAAAATTCAAGCTATACCCTGCAATCGCTTTCACCAACTATTCTCTTCTTGTTTGACACCATCCTTTATAATACTAATATTCTCCTCATAATAAAGTCTACTTACTTCACTTACTTGAAACCCAAACATGAACAGGCCAATAATCACTCATGGGGCATGTCGGAAAAACATGATTTTTGAGCGGGTGTTTACCATGTATATGACGGACCGGCCGGACGTACTGTTTGGAGTGCCCTGTTCCTCAGGTAGGTTCCACTGTATGCCTAAATGTAAGGTTACTCAAAAAATGATTTTTCAGCACCAAGTGCATCAAATTAATGGTTTTGGCAATCCTTAAGGGTTTTCTTGCTATTGTTTCTATTCAGCATAATACTGCAAAGTATAGTGAAGGGTGATGAGAAAACTTGTTCCCTTAGTCACTGCCCTGCAGTGCTGAATTCAAATGGACCATATAGGGTTGATGTATTCCATTAATGCAGCACTGGCCAGTAGACAACTGAGGGCTATAGTCATGCTTCATCATGACAGATAGCATAGAGATGACCCTTATACTAATCTTAGACAATGTGATTATTGATGATGGTCCCAGGAACCATAATAAGCACCAACAACACCATTTCATTTCATGTCTTCCCTATTATACTTATATTAGCTTTGTGACTGTCTGGTAGATGCCAACTGCCTGTAAATTGCAATAAATATTATACGGCCCTCAGGAGCCAGGAGAATATAGGCACTGCAAACTCTAAAAGGAGCCTTACCTGTTTATCTCCTGATTAAAAATTACCTTAAAAAAAAATACATATTGGTATTGAGACAAAAAGGAGGTTGCGTAAAACACACATTATATGGCATCTACTGGACTTAAAGCTGCTCCAAATCCAAAATGCCTGTTTTGTTAAAAACCAACACATATGCAGTGTACGAGTTGTTCAATACTGACCTTCCCTTCCCACACACTGGCCAAACCTTGCAACCTTGCAGACATTAACTTTTCATCAATTCAAGTCATCTTGGAAACATCTTTTAATCCAATAAATGCCAATTAAGGCTGCTTAACCTTTTATGGACGCAAGTCGCTAAAAGATGACATTTGTCGTCATGGTGCACCAATGCAGCCCCAGCAAGTAACTGGCCAGGGCTGGATTGGTGCATCATGCCGACCCTCCGGAGTGTCTCAACCCTGTAGGGTCAGCATGATGCTTGAATGCAGCACTGGAGAGTCACTCACCAGGCTGCATTCAAGCATCATGCCAACCAAGGTTATAATGCATTATGGCATAATGCCGTCCTTAAAGACACCATGACTTTTTTCAAACCACTCCAAGGCATTTACTGAACTTGAAGTGAGACTTTAAGCAACAAAAAGTGTGACTAAAATTGCTCATGCAGTGACCCGTCTCCTTGTTGTCACAGATCTCATCCCGCTTGCCCGGTACCTCTCCATCTGGAAGCTACCCGTGTTCCCCCACGGGGCGGCCTCCCATGTCCTCGCTGATAAAAGCATCTACACCTCCCTCGTGAGGATCGAAGCATCGGGCGAGAAGATAGCACAAGCGTTTAAACTCATGTTCCGTAATTATGGATGGAAGCGAGCGGCCATGATCTCCTCCTGCTCCTTGCAGTCAGGGGCCATTCATGAAGCACTCACAGTAGGTTTAGGCCACTCAAAAAAAGTTGTTTCTCAATACCTAGTCTCTCGCCGTCAGACCCACCCACCCGTGTCCCCACGCCGAGCTGTGTCTGACCCAGTGCCTTATCAGCCTTGGGGACGGCGTTGGGTTAGCAGTACCTTCTCCGAGCAGATATTGGTATATGGCCCCACCATTACTAAAGGTATGATGGAGAGTGACACGCATGGGCGCTGACTGGTCACGCTACACTCGCCAATCATATACTTTGGCAGGGTTATGTTTGAAGAGTGTAAGTCTACGCTGCTGCTGGCGCCCAGTCTGTAATGATACAGACGGGGGCCGAGTCTACTCAATACCCGGCAGTGAGAAATGTGACGAGGGCGTTTTTCATTTTCATTTTTCTTTCTTTAACTGGGGGCTGAAATATATAGGAAATTAAGACTTTTCACACACAATTTTCACATTTTAGTAGTTAGGAGTCTGTTGATCTGGAAAAAGATAATGCAAGTTATTGCTAGACCTCCGCATTACTGATACCACAAGCTTTAATTTGATACCAAATATGCCAATATTTGTTGAACTTTGGAAAGATTTTTCATGAGTATCTAAAAAAGGAAAAAAGTGACAAGAAACAACTTTCTTTTTTGAGTGGCTTTATGGGTCGTGAGAAATTTATTTAACCTCTCATATTAACCAATGATGTGACCAAGTGCACACAAAACTAAGCTGTCTGGTTTTCAGGGAGCAGGTGTGACTATAACAGAGTGGATCATGCCTCCATGGGGGGCCCAGGAGGACTTCATACTGGAGCAGTACGCAGACCAGGTCCGTGAGAGAGCCCGAGGTCAGTATAGTGTAGCTTATAGACAGGTCTACGATAATCTGTCTTAACGATAGGTTTCTCCACAAGTGATGCATTGCATCATATCACATGAGGTGGAGCCAGACTGATTAGAATAGTTCTGATTCAGTTAGTTTTATCCAGATATTTTTTCCCCAGTTTTGCTAGAACCAATGTTAACACAACTTCCTTTTGAAAAAGTCACCCTTCCATGCTACATTGGTCAATAGTGATTAGCTAACCAGAATGCACTGGATAAACTATCAGTGCTCAGAATATGTATACAGGATTTGTTTAAGTTCTGTATTTCCCCGACAGATTGAAATCGATAGGCCTTGAGATTTTAATCTGGAGGGGAAATACAGAACTTTAACTGATCCTGTATTTATTTTAAAATGTATGTGTTACGTAATTAGAGAGAAAAAGACATTTTATTAACCTGCATAGCCTCCAAACACGTCCGGAGGTCGCCATGATACCTTGCTGTGGACTCACTTCCGCTTATTTCACCTGCGTAATTTGGTGAAAAAAATAGTCCCCCCCCCCTTCATCGTCGAAATGGTCTTTATGTGTATAAATTAGGCCTGCTTTTCGATTTAGATATGTTAATTTGTTAAAAAGGAACACGATTCAACAATTATACGAGTCAAAACAATAGAGAAATAAAAGCTTATACGAAGGATTTTCAGCCCTATCTAGGTCAAGTTTAAGTTCAAGACGAGTGAGCTAGACTCAGGCGATGATGATCGCAAACGATTTTGGCAGCACTGTTTGTCCGATCCATCAAGTTATGAAGCCTCAACCAAATTTTCTGGGGGGTATGGGCCTAATTTATCTATTGTACGTGTAAATATGGGATGTTTTGTAGTACTTAGGCTTTGTTTCAAGCTAAAATATGGTATTTCAACCCCCAAACGAACCCAATGAAAAAAAGTGTCATCGTCTCAATCTTAATGTGGGTCAACGATCAGCTGATCGCAAGCCGAGCGGCGACATTTCCATCGTCTCGATTTTGCCACGATCCATCATGTTAGAAAGCCTCAACCAAATTTTCTGGGGGGCTAGGGCCTAATTCATCTATTGTACGTCCAAATATAGGATCTTTTCTCTTCCATGCGCTATGTTTCTTTCAATATAACTCCATTTTTAAGCCAAAAACCACCACATTATTTTTTGGGGAATGTGAAGAAACCACTCGCGGCCTGCCACTGTCAAGCGCAAGCCGGGCGGCCACATTTTTATCGTCTCAATTTTTCGCCGATCTATCAACTTAGAGAGGCTCAACCAAATTTTCTGGGGGGCTAAGGCCTAAATCAGCTATTGTACGTGTAAATATGGGATGTTTTGTAGCGCTTAGGCTTTGTTTCCATTAAAAATAAGGTATTTTAACCCCCAAACGGAGTAAATTTTAAAAAAAAGATATCGTCTCAAGTTGAATGTGGGTCAACGATCAGCTGATCGCAGCGGCCAGTCCTTTTTCATCTCTACCAACTTTTCTGGGGTGGTAGGGCCTAATTCAGCTATTGTACGGGTAAATATAGGATGTTTTGTAAAGCTTAGGCTATGTTTGAATCAAAAATAGTGTATTTTAACCCCCAAACGAAGTTGCAATCGACAAAAACGTTTCGCGTACTAAGACGAACCGCATCGTCCGGGAGTCGAACCCGGTCCTGCCGCGTGGGAGGCGAGAACGCTACCACTAGACCAGCCCGGTCTGGCTTCACTGCTGGAACTCTGTAGGCGTAGTGATACTTGTGCCAGACCGGAAGTGAAGTTTTCGCGAAATACAGAGGTTTGAGGAAATACGGAGGCTGGTTATTCAGCTTTTGCAAAATACGAGGCTCAGTGCTTAAGCCTACCCGGCTTGATATTTACTCAAACCATTTAAAAATAAAGGGTTGTATGTGAGTATGATCTGTCCCTGTGTAGATATAGCTTAAACTACATCTACAATCCACCTCCTGTTCCAGTTATCATCGTGTGTTTTAATGGACGCTCGCTACGTAACTTTGTGAGAATCGCGCATGAGAAGGGAATGAGGGCACCCCACTTTGTGCTGTTAAGCCATGGGTTAAACATTGGAGCCTCAACGTATAAACCCTGGGGCTCACTACCTAACCTTACTAAGGAACAGGAGCAGGAATGGAGGACAATTTATCGCGAGACAAATTACAAACAGGTAATTCTGATGGTTCTACTGCTATGGTACAATGTCATTGATTGCTATGGTACAATTCTATTGATTTGAAGAATTTGAAGTTTACATCAGAACATAATACAGTTCATTGTTTTACAGTAAGGCCACTCAAAAAATTTAATGATTTCGCATCACCGTATGCATCATAGAAATCAAGGTCAGAATGTTGGAAAATGCCACTTTTGGGTGTTTTGTAGTGTTTTTAGAACAAAAACTCCTGTACCATACTGGTTCTACTTGATTTCATGTTAGAGGGAACACTCTATGAGAAAAACTATTTCAGGTGCGACTTGCAGGATTGAAGGGTAAGCGGTTTGATGACTTCTATGCTGAGGTACCAATCAGGTTCACACAGCCCCCATGGAACTACAACCTCAGCCTGGAGAATGGATGGCCGGTACGTCCTACGTTATTCATTAGGAATCAGTAAAATAGATAGACAAAAGTCCATGAGTTTTAGTCTGTTGACTGAGTCATTTCATGAGTTAACCGGCCCGAGGATCAACAAGTGAAATAATCCAGTCAACAGTCTAAAAAGAGTGCTGTTAAAACTATGATAGGGGGGAGCCTAAAATAGCATTTTCTAGCATTTTTGATCATAGGGTCGTGAAATTCAGCCATGGGATATTCCATGAGCTCGCAAAGTAGGCTTCTCTTGGTTAAATCAGTCTCACAGCCGTATCTCATAAAAAGGTCATCCATAGGTTAATAACGGGTATAACTGATGATAGTTGTTAAGGGCCACATAAGGTTTATTGTTCTGTAAACTTTGTTTGTGATGATTGCACCATGTAAATTGTTGATCACCAAAGCTCAGCAAAGTTGGCCATGCTGGTGATCACATTTGCGCATACTGTCTTCACTATGTGATAAAATTGATCCTTATTTTCCACTTCATGTACATTGTGAGAAAAACTTGGGAAAAAAACTGCTTGTAGGGGTCTGCTAAAGGAGTGGATGCGTACGATGCAGCGCTGACCTACTTCACTGTCCTGGACGAGGTTCTGACTGAAGGGGGAGATTACAGAGATGGGGACCTGCTACGTGAGAAAGTACAGAACAGAATAATATATGGTGAGACATAGACAGAGGTCCACGATAATCTGTCTGAACGACAGGTTTCTCCATGAGTGGTGCATTGGATCGTATCACATGAGGCGGAGCCGAGTGTAATGCGATCCAATGCATCAGGAGTGGAGAAACCAGGAGTTCAGACTGATAAGAGTGGATCTCTGTATTTATTTCTTGTGATTCCTGATTAAATTCATCAAAATATGCAATTAAAGATTGGTTTCATAGCTATTTTGGTGACGTCATAGTGGAGAAACAGCCCATGGAGAATGAGCACCAGTTTCTCCACGGGGGTGTGGAGAATGGTCATTCTAGTACTTACATAGTAACTTTGTTTCTCCACATGGAATAAATTTCTTTTCTTCTTCGTCAGGATGCACAAATGCAGCACTGACAAGAATCTTACCAGCATAATGGATGCAACCCTATATCGACACAAGTAAACTTCATAGAGCATACTGATTCCCCTTATATCAAACTGACATCTATGCCATAAAATATGTTATATAGTGCCATTTGTCAGATATATGATGACCTGTGCTTGGGCACTACATCACACTATGGGATATTCTACCACATGTGACCCCCATTTACCTCAGACCCATTTTAAAAGGAAATAAAGCTTTCATCAATAATTGTTGGAAATATTTAAATAAATGGGTTATAATGGTAAATAAATGCAGAAATTATGAGAAGATACCAGAGCGTTTTTGCATGTATAGAAATATAAGCCTACTCCGTGTATAAGCCTGCCCCATGTATTGGCCGGGTCAGTTTTCCACTTGTACTTGTATAAGCCCAGGCTTATACATGGGGAAATACAGTACTTCATCTTTAAACATGTCAAGTAACTTTGCAGCATAGTTTGCATAATGAATGCAGCCCTGTACTGACACAAGTAAACCTTAGAACATACTTAGTCCCCTTCTATCAAACTGCCATGAAATATGTGAAATAGTACCCTTTGTCAGATACCTGATGACCCGCCACCTTTGCCGTTATATGCTAACCGAATCCAAATGGGGGAGGAACAGAGGGGCCTTATCAATTAGTGGTGTCAGTGGTTCCCCCTGATGTCAAAAGCTATATACTTCATCTTTAAACATGTCATGGCATTTGCAGGGTTACGTGGGAAGATCCTCTTTGATGAGAAGGCTGACCGGGAACCTGACTTCTGGGTGTTTGACCTTCAGGCAGGCTGGGACCAATACAGGGAGGTGCTCAACATCATCGCAGCCGAGGAGGACGGAAAGGTGAGTCCTGTGTAGTCTATATGAAAAGGTGCCGGACACCGGCTATACCCAGTAAACACAACGACGTTGGTCAGACGTAAATCTACGTTGAATTTTGGTCTGAACTACGTAATTTTAGTAGGTTTATCAACGTCAAAACATTAAGGTTTATTTACCAATCTCAAACCTGCAGGTCTGATTTACGTAGCTCCTGAAGAGGTAAATCTATGTTTAACACACTACATATAATTCTACATAGTGGGACTCAGACAAAGACTTGTAATATATTGCAGACAAATTTACATTTGCAAACAATATTCCTACAAAGTAACTACTATAATTTTCAATCTCATCTCATTCTACATAGTATATTCTTGTAGTTCAATTGAATAGCCTGACAGTATAGATCTGTTGAATAGTTTTGGCTGCAGTGAGGCTTTGTAATTCTTCCATTACCACCAATGTGGTGTCCTCACAGTAAAGTGCCTCAAAGCACCTATTCATGCACAGTACTTTAATCACCCGTCCTTTATATATAAATATTCTATTGAAGACGGTTTATTTGCATGATATTGAATTTCAGAATTAAGGAGAATTTACTGCTTGAATGTGGTAGATTTGTTAAAGAGCTGTAATATTCTCTCCATAATTGATAGTGCTGCCACCTAGTGTGACACGGAAAAGTCATCTACCCAATTGAAGTTGAAAAGTTACGTCGTTTAACGTAGATCTATGTAGAATCTTTACGTCTGAATGAGGTAGATCAACGTAAATCAGACATCTACATCTGTTGAACGTAATTAAACCTTAACGTTTTGACGTCTACAAACCTTCCAAAATTACCAATCTCAAACCTTTTGGTTTGACATCTACCTAGAGAAACCTCTGAGCTACGTTGGAACTACGTAGGGTGTTTACTGGGTAGCCGGCTAAAAGCCTGCTGGAGCTGCAGAAAGTTTGTGTCTGTGATCCTGGGCTACATGCCAGTTTGACGGCTTGTAAATCAGACCATTATTAAGGTTTCTAGAGAGTTAGCAAGAAAGCCTGAATATCATGTAAAAAAACACAAAAGTTTATAAACTATGATTTTTTATATGATTTAGATATACCAGTAACCTCTATTTAACATTATTTCCTTTCTGTACATACATCTATCCTTGCTTATTACTACATTTCTAGATTTCCTCGGGGTATCCGGGCCTGCAAATATTTAGCCGGGCCTGCAGATCTACAAATCTGCAGGAACAAATGTCCTTCACGGTGAAAAACTGTAGGGGTGTGTTTTGATGAGTTACTCATATCTGGTTCTGTTTTTTAAGAATAATTTTAAGAACACTTTGACTTAATTGACTACAAGAAACTCCAGCGTTGGTTGCATAACTTGGTCCTTGTGTTGCCACATTATATCCACACTGAATACTGTATTGAAATAAATTGAATTGAATAAATTTAAGTTTTGTTTGGTTCTACCTGCACCCGGTAAGCCTTACACAATACGCTTTCCCAGAGGAGTTTCAAAGTAGGCGTGATTAATGGGTGTTTGATTCTTTTTGGCCCTTTTACTTGACCGTTTTGGTTTGACTTTTTGTGGGGCTCGACATGCTGCTTTACATCATAGTTATATACATCACAGTTATGTTATTTACCTGTGTTCCCTACCCTAGACTATTCCCACTATGTTTCCTGTTAAAGTGATAATTTTATAATTATACACGCTGCGACCAGGTGAAAAGTGAATTTTACCAGATGCGGGACCGGACCCAGGCTTCCCTTATCTAGATTCTGGTGTGCTAACCATTACACCAATCCATCCCTTAGTGATCAGAGCTGGTAACCTCATGAATATAGGTCCACTCTGTGAATGTCCTACCCCTACAGTAGTATTGTTTCTCATTACAGCAATTTGAATCATTGGACAATGAGTCTCTACACTGGGGCACGGAGGGTAACGTGCCTCCCCCTGACACCCCGCCGTGTGGCTTCCAGGGGGAGCTGTGTGTGGACGATACGGCTGGTGGGTACTGCCTCTTTATATAAACCATTTAAGGGAGTGGTCATTTTTTAACAACAGGGGGGGAGATGTTGGTGGATTTGGTGGGGGGGGACCAAAAATTTGGATCCCTCTTGAGGGGGGACCAAAAAATGGCACCCCCTTTTTAGCGAAAAAGCCAGTGCATTACTATAGCTCAAAGGGGTCGGCTCTGCTCAATTTCGACCTGCCATGGGGGGGACTGAAAAATTTCGACCCCTTCCGTGGGGGACCAAAAGAATTTTGCCCTGCTCGCGACCCCCCCCCCCTGTTGTTAAAAAATGACCACTCCCTAATCATGGTGTGATATGCCTTTTATTGGCATCATGTACAAATGGAGCCCTGGTCAGTCTACTCACAAGAGACTATCACTCAAGCATGGCTACAGTGGCCCAGGAGGGTCAAAAAGTGAAATTCCATTTCACAAATGAAAATTGAAATGGAAATTCATTTTTTGAAAATTGAAATGAAAATTCACTTTACAATATGAGAATTCATTTTTCAAAACGAAAAATGAAATGAAAATTCACTTTTCAAAGTGAAAATTGAAATGGAAATTCACTTTCACATCTTAACTTCAATTTTACTATCACATTTGCAAGTGAGAAATCACTACTGTCAAGGTGTCAACTGTCAACACACAGTCAATTGTAGAGTTGAAGTGAATTTTCATTTCAGAAATGGGTGCTGTCAATCTGTCAACTGTCAAGAACAGATTGTGACAGGTATCCTTTAGGCTTTAACATTGATATGAAGCCCTTCAAGGAGTGTAGTGTGGGGGCATTGGTGGGAATATAGGGGAATGGGTTAATATTTGTTAAAAAAGAGCTCATTTAGTAAGAAAAAGTTCAAAAATGCAAGAAAGTGAAACAAATTAAAATTTTCCCAAAAAGGCCCAATTTGGCGAGAAAAAAGGTCATAAACGGAAAAAAGTGAAATTTCCCCAAAAAGGCCGAATTTGGTGAGAAAATAGGTCAAAAATGAAAATAAACGAAATTTGTCCAAAAAGGCCCAATTTGGCGAGAAATAGGGTCAAAAACAGAAAAAAGTGAAATTTCCCCAAAAAGGCCCAATTTGGCGAGAAAATGGGTCAAAAATGGAAAAAAGTGAAATTTCCCGAAAAAAGGCCAAATTTGGCGAGAACAAAGGTCAAGAATGGAAAAAAATGAAATTTCCCCAAAAAGGCTCGATTTGGCGATAAAATGGGTTAAAAACGGAAAAAAGTGAAATTGCTCAAAAAAGGCCAAATTTGGCAAGAAAATGGGTCGAAAATGGAAGAAAAGTGAATTTTGTCCAAAAAGGCCCGATTTGGCGAGAAAATGGGTCAAAAATGGGAAAAGTGAAATTGCTCCAAAAATGCCCAATTTGGCGAGTAAATGGGTCAAAAACGGAAAGCAGGGAAATTTCACTTTTTTTCATTTTTGACCCATTTTCTCGCCAAATTGGGCATTTTTGGAGCAATTTCACTTTTTTCATGTTTGGGCCTTTTTGGGGAAATCTCACTTTTTTCTGTTTTTGACCTTTTTTCGTGCCATATTGGGCCTTCTACGGGAAATTTCACTTTTTTCCCATTTTTGACCCATTTTCTAGTCAAAATTTTGTTGAACAATTTCACCTTTTTCCATTTTTGACCCTTTTTCTCGCCAAATTGGGCCTTTTTAGGGAAATTTCGCTTTTTTCCATTTTCGACCCATTTTCTAGCCAAATTGGGCGTTCGTGTGGCAATTTCACTTTTTTTCATTTTTGACCCATTTTCTCCCCAAATTTGGCCTTTTTGGGCAAATTTCACCTTTTCTCCATTTTTGACCCATTTTCTCACCAAATTCGGCCTTTTTGGGGAAATTTCACTTTTTTCTGTTTTTGACCTTTTTTCTCGCCAAATTGGGCCTTTTTGGGAAAATTTTAATTTGTTTCACTTTCTTGCATTTTTGAACTTTTTCTTACTAAATAAGCTCTTTTTTAACAAATATTAACCCATTCCCCTATATTCCCACCAATGCCCCCACACTACACTCCTTGTAGGGCTTCATATCAATGGTAAAGCCTAAAGGATACCTGTCACAATCTGTTTTTGACAGTTGACAGATTGACAGCACCCATTTCTGAAATGAAAATTCACTTCAACTCTACAATTGACTGTGTGTTGACAGTTGACACCTTGACAGTAGTGATTTCTCACTTGCAAATGTGATAGTAAAATTGAAGTTAAGATGTGAAAGTGAATTTCCATTTCAATTTTCACTTTGAAAAGTGAATTTTCATTTCAATTTTCGTTTTGAAAAATGAATTCTCATGTTGTAAAGTGAATTTTCATTTCAATTTTCAAAAAATGAATTTTCATTTCAATTTTCATTTGTGAAATGGAATTTCACTTTTTGACCCTCCTGGGCCACTGTACATGGCAGATGAAATTCTTCAACATATGCATTATGTGTAATCATTAAATCAAGCTAGTCCTTACTTCCTTTAAAAGGAACGTCCAATGTATCATCTACAGTCTGATTTTCAAAATGATTGTCTTTCAAGACATTTCTGCTTTGTTTTCCATGTTAGACAACCTCCTGCTAACGATTGGGCCAGCGGCAGGTGGCGTTATCCTCCTGGGTATCATTGTTTTCACTATCTTCATGTACAGGTAAGACGTCTCTAAAAAAATACTCTACCACACATTTTGTGCAATATTATTGTTAAATTGTCACATTGCATTTTCTCAGGTATTAAAGGGGCATTCTCGACACTCACACTTTACCACATAGTAGACGAGAGCTGTACTAGAATTGTGTGTGGGATACGATTGGTGATTATGCCACTTTAAAATGATTATGTTGCACACATGTACAGAGACCATTATCATTTGTGAGTATTAGCCTGGTGCTGGACATGTCTCCAAATAACAATGTTTTCACAGTCAGACTTTCTAATCATAGCCAGGCAATGATGGACCTCCCCATATTACCTATTCCCATATTCTGGCAATGCCAGACTCTCTTTCCAGAGTCTGTAAATGCTAGACTATCTTTCCAAATGCTGGCAATGCTGAATTCCCTTTCCAGAGTCAGGCAATGCTAAAGTATGTTTCCATGGTATGGCACTGCTCGGAGATTCCAAATGCCTGGCTCTAGAGGCATTTCTGTTTTGAGGTGATGTCCAGAATCGGCCTGCTGCTCCCTTTTCTCTTTGTGCACTGATCTGCCTTTTTTTAAAGTCATTGTATAGCATTCTGGTCATTCCAAAATAAGTCTTGCAATGCTGGACCCTCTGTCCAGAGTCTGGCAATGCTGGACTCTCTGTCCAGAGTCTGGCAATGCTGGACTCTCTGTCCAGAGTCTGGCAATGCTGGACCCTCTGTCCAGAGTCTGGCAATGCTGGACTCTCTGTCCAGAGTCTGGCAATGCTGGACTCTCTGTCCAGAGTCTGGCAATGCTGGACTCTCTGTCCAGAGTCTGGCAATGCTGGACTCTCTGTCCAGAGTCTGGCAATGCTGGACTCTCTGTCCAGAGTCTGGCAATGCTGGACTCTCTGTCCAGAGTCTGGCAATGCTGGACTCTCTGTCCAGAGTCTGGTAATGCTGGACTCTCTGTCCAGAGTCTGGTAATGCTGGACTCTCTGTCCAGAGTCTAGCAATGCTGGACTCTCTGTCCAGAGTCTGGCAACGCTGGACCCTCTGTCCAGAGTCTGGTAATGCTGGACTCTTGTAGCCTTTTCAAAGAGATCAGATTGATCTGTTCACAGACGTCAGAAGGAGGAGGAGGCCCTACAGCAGACCGTGTGGAGGGTTGACCTCTCAGAGATCAGGATCGGCAAGGCACGGGCAGGCAGCGTGGTAAGGGAGACGTTATTTGTAAACAATAGGCAGTGGCAATGCAGGCTTCAATGTTATTATCATTTTTTAGATTATCTTCCCCCCGCCCCTTCTCAAGAAGGGTTCATACATGTTTGTCTCCCACCTGGATAGATTCAGAAACGTTTTCTGTAATTCATCCATCTATGTATAGGCTGTGTCTCACGACCTTGGGCCAATGTTTTTGTCTCTGATCGGGTGCCGTCTCTGATCGGGTGCCGTCTCTGACCGGGTGCCGTCTCTGACCGGGTGCCGTCTCTGACCGGGTGCCGTCTCTGACCTGGTGTCAGAAGGAAGTGTTCTTCATTTTTTAACAATACTCATATATATTAGGATTTGTAAAAACGTTATGGCAGTTGTTATGTAACTATAATTAGCTTCCTGCTGTTGGTAGAAGATAACCAAATGGCGTCGGGTCAGAGACGGCAACTGGTCAGAGGCGGCACCTGGTCAGAGACGGCACCCGATCAGAGACAAAAACATTGGCCCAAGGTCGTGAGACACAGCCTATAGTATGATTCCCATATGATAATTGCTTTGCACAGAACCACCACGATATACATACAGATTTCTATGATTACTAATGGTTGACAATTTGAGCTATCTGTCCTATTGCAGGCTAACATGAGCCAGAGAAGTCTGGGCTCAAACCACTCAGACAGCAGTGGTGGAGAGGCTGCGGGTGTACGTCAGATGTTCACAGAGGTCGGCACCTATAGAGGGAACCTAGTCGCTATACTTAAAGTGAACAAGTCACGTGTGGACTTAACTAAGGCTGACATGAAAGAACTCAAGGCTGTGGGTACCAATTGTAGTAATTATAAAATAAGTTTTTTATCATATATTATTTAAACTTAGCTTTTATAACATATACATGTTTCTCATCACCAATAGAAAATGTGAAGAAGGTGCTTTTGTTCCCTTTCCCTATTGTGTAAGGAAATTTTGGCTCTTTGTGAACAAGTTTCTTTTGCATGGCCTAACAAATTGTTTCATTATGACACTTACATTTCCTGATGGACCACCCAGTAAACAAATAATGTTATACACCGTTTTATAACGTTATATAACGTTATATGTCAACGTTTTTCTAAGGCTCTTTAGTATGACATAACTTTATGTAAAATCAAAAAACGTTATTTTGACGTAAAATAACTTTTTTTTGTTAGCTGGGCATACTGATCCAGCTACTCTGATAAAGTTGACTCTTTAAGATCCACATGATGCTTCAAAGCTGCTCAGTCTTTGGTCACAATGATGCCCCAACCAGCTAATGGTGAGGAACTCATAAGTGATGTAATGCGCACCCTTCCAAGGTGGAGACATGACATATGAATGCAGCCCTTGCAATTACTCTATCACCACGGCTGCATACATGCATCATGAAGACCAAAGTGTAGTGAAACACTTTAAGGGATTAGTCCTGTCCTGTCCTGCAGTGTTGTTGTATGTTACAGATGAAGGACATGAGCCACAACAACCTGGCTATGTTTGTTGGTGCGTGTACAGACCCCCCTAACATCTGCTACATCATGGACTACTACACCAAGGGCAGCCTTCAGGTAACAAGTCATGGTTGAGTCTCTCTCTTACACTTACACCTACACTAATGCAGTTCACCTTGCAATTAAATCATATCATGTCTCTTGTCTCATATACATATTATACATATATATAGGAAACTGTTAATATCATCATACTCATTTGTACAAGGAACCCCACCATGGACTTAGACACGTGTATGTCATAATATGAACTTTATTGGCTAGACCTGAATGAGTTTGACAATATATTATATTGTCAAACTGATTCACTTCTAGCCAAAAAAGTTGATTCTTGTTCTCAAAAAAAGAAGTAATGGCCAGGCAAATGTCATACAGAATTCTACATGATATATCTTAATCCTGCTATTGCGGCTCACATGTGTTGGTACTGCTTTAATATCGTGACATGTGTCCAACTATGTTTACTGCCAAGGTTTGTTTATTTAATGTCAAGAAATTCATATGAAATAACTCATGAACTGAATATGCCAATGACATATCTTTTTATTTTCCAGGACATCATTGAGAATGAGATTATTGGATTAGACTGGATGTTCAAGACATCTTTGTTATCAGATCTGGCAACTGTAATAATCTTTAATATTCTCTAATCACGCCCTAGCTGTATTTTGTTAATTAACTTATCATTTAATGCACTAGGCTGGATTAGATTAGAGTGATAGCTTACATCTCAATTCAAGTATTTGACAGAAATTTTACAAAATAACTAACAAGCTATGCCGTAGCATTTTCACCATAAAGCAGCAATACAACCCTGGCAAATTAACTCATCATGCTCCTTATAGGTGTATCAACCCTGAATGGCATCATGCATCATGGCAGCTAATAGGCAGTAAAACACTATGCAGTTCTCAGAGAGTTAAATGAGTAATCACGGGGCATTAAAACACTATGTGATTCTTAAAGAGTTAATTAGGTAACTATGGTGTCACACACAGGGTATGCAGTACCTGCACAAGTCTGAGCTGGGTTGTCACGGCAGTCTGAAGAGCACAGTTTGTTTGGTCGACAGTCGCTGGCAGCTCAAGGTGTCATCGTATGGTCTGCATGCCTTCAGGGCGGGTACGCTATTTAGATTTTAGTGAACAATTGCTATGTTTAGATACTTGAAGTCCCGTATTTCACACCCTCTTTCAATACAATACTGGGGCATTGCACTGCTGTGTGATCTCACATTTATTGTGATTTTTGAAATAGGAACACAACCAGAAGAAATTGACTGATAAACAAGTATACACTTTTCTTTGATTTAACACTTTAAAACCGAGAGATAAACACAAAAGCCAACTCAGTGGAGTCGCTTGTCATTGCTTTTGGCCCAACTCATGAAGAATAATGAAAAGGTCCTTTTCTGTGTATCATTGCTTGGCAAAGTCAAACATTCAAAATTTTAAAAAAACACTTCACTGTGGTGATATTTGTATTCACCTTGTCAAATCTAAAAGATGTTAATTCACAGCTAAACCATTGTAAATCCAGCATACTCTTCCCAATCCTAATTTTCAACATGAGTTGAGCGTATCTCTTTGGACATGGAAGCGCCATTATTTGGAATAGGCTCCCCCTGCTGCATTGTCAAATCAGTGTACATTGCACTGATCGCCACTGAAGCAATGCAGGTGGTGATTTTAATGGCAAAACCCCACTGCAAACATGGAAGTTTGTGATATACAAACCAAACTGTTTTATATAAGTGGCTGTCTTAAATAAGCACTGAGACTAGAAAAGTCTCGAAATGGTTCTCAAGCTTTAAGCGCCATGGTGCTTAAACATGACGGTAGGATAACTAAAGCTACAAAGATTAGATAAAGACTCGCAGTGCAACAAAATCTTGAAGATAGGCCACGCCTTGTACCCAGTCAGATTGTCGGTGTTAGGCTCATACGGGAGATTTTACAGTAATCTATTTAGATTCACAATTCTGCTGTTGTTTAAGGTCAAGATGACGGTGGGATTGGTGAACATGAGAAGTACCGCAAGTTGTTGTGGACGGCCCCAGAACTGCTGCGTGTGCCTCGACATGAGTGGCCTCGGTACGGGACGCAGCCCGGGGACGTCTACAGCTTTGGTGTCATCGCACAGGAAGTTATCTACAGGGCCCCACCATACTTCATGGAGCTGGAGTCCCCTAAATGTAATGTTCAATACTATAACTTAAGGGACATTGATTTCCAAGCAAATGTTCAAGCTGACCCCTTGACAGAGGTAAAAATTTGGTGTTTTTCCCCCTCAATAGGATGCCTTCTTTCTGACCATCCCTCCCCACTCTAGAGGGCTAAACACTTCTAAGGGCTCCTCATCATATTCCTCAACCCACATTACATAAAGATTCGTTTAACCTGAACTAACATTGCATATTATTTTGATTGCTTTACCCTCAAAATTTGAAATGTGATTGAAAATATGATTATCTAATGAAGAGATTAAATTGAACAACCCCTTAAAAATTTGTTCATATTAGTATCAAATGCAGTGCATTTGACATTCATTTATTTATTTTAAATCACTTGAAAAGTAGGAAATATAGATCATGTTTCAAATTTTTCTCTTTTCAAAAACTTCCTCATCACAATTACATATTGTTGCAGCATTCATCTCCAAAGTTGCTCGAGGCAACCCGAGTCCTTATCGACCAACATTGCCAAAAGTGGAAGATGATACTCCTCCAGATGCAGTACGCTTAGTGCAAGAATGCTGGGTAGAAGACCCTACTCTCCGACCAACCTTTGACAACATCATTAAAATGATCAGAACTATCAACAAGGGGCAGTAAGCATTTGATGTCAGCCAAATAAGTGGGCATCATTTTGGAATAAAAGTACCAATGTGCATGTTCATAATGAATAATGATTGAATACAAAATGAAAAAGTATACAAACCATTTTGAGGGCAAGACAAACATTTCTGGAATACTGAGTGATAATGATATCCAATATATCATTTTTCAAAATGGAATTCTCCTGTCAATTTCCAACACCAAAATTGAAAATTTACAAGAGTATGAAAAATGTAAACTTAAAGGATTACATTATGTACAACTAAGATTGACCCATTTTGCAATCTATATACCATAACAGCCTGGTTAAGTGCCCGATCTCAGAAAAGGCAGTAGGGTACAGGGCTAGTAAAATAATGGCTAAGTAATGAAACCTGTATCTTGCTTAAACGATGCACTACAGTAAAGCAAGTGATTATTCAGATAACCTGATAACCAAGGGGGTATCATATGAGAAAATAGATTGCATAATGTTATCCCTTATCAATGTAGGAAAGTAGACATCATGGCTTCCTTGATTAATAAGCTGGAGAGGTATGCCAACAACCTGGAAGATATTGTGAACCAGCGCACGGCTGAGTTAATGGTGGAAAAGAAGAGAACTGACAAATTACTAGAAAGCATGCTGCCTCGGTAGGTCAAAGGCTTTTCAATGTCTGCATACTGCTTTTATGTGATATGCCCATTGGTTTCATTATACACTGCATAAGTACTAGAACAATGGAATACGTTTGCATTGTGACTGGTGAGTTGAAGCCTTGTCCTAAAACAACAGGCTTTAATAATTGGAGAATAATGCAAATGTATTGCGCTGAGTGAGATTTTGTATTCATTACATGTCCCTATCCTGTCTACAATTGACAAATTTAGAAGTAGTATGGAGTATGACTTCAGCATACTCCTGGGGGTATGGAGTATAGAGCTCCCATGGCTTTACCATAGAGTGTGTTGTATGAGCCACTATAAACATTATGTCAGTAACCAATTAAAAGATTTTACCAATACTGGCTAAGAAATGGGTTCCCTATTTACCAAGCTTTATTGTGCAGAATGTAAAATTCAAAATTGATTAAATCTTCTCAATCTCAAAGTATGAAACAATGATAAATTTGTCAGATTTGAAACCCATTCACATCCAGGTCAGTGGTAGAGGACCTGAAACAAGGTAAAACAGTGGATGCCGAGCTCTTTGAAGCAGTCACCATCTTCTTCTCAGACATTGTGGGATTCACACCTTTGTCACTGGAGAGTTCCCCGCTGGATGTTGTCAACCTGCTGAATGATCTCTACACACTGTTTGATGACATCATCAGTCTGCATGATGTGTATAAGGTATGTGTCCCCTACATAATGACATCATCACATGATGTGTATGGCTCAAACTCCTGACTTATGTTGTTTTAGGATAGAGGAAGGACAAATCAGAAAGTTCTTAATATGTTTAAACAAGTTTAGTATATTGAAAGGTATATATCTTTGCTACTTGGAACACTTTTTGATACATTTCTAACCCTGGCGGTTCAGTTTTTATCGCCTCGTGAAGATTATTGTCCTTTTTTCAGGTGACTCCGTGACGAAAAATCCATGATCATGAACATTATGTTTTAAATACATCACAGCAACTAATAATTTTGTTTACAAGCTGGGCTAACATATATCTTGAAGCATACCAAGAATGGATATCCTCTGAGTAATACTTTTTGAGATACAGCCCGATGAATTTTGAACATTTATCAGAAATATGAACATTTCAACTACATACTCTCAACTTTACCCTAGTTTCCTCAAAATGGTCCCATTATTGGTTAAATTCACTCTACAGTATCCTGATCATGTGTACTTTAAGAAATATGAAGCATCATGATATCTGGTAAGACCAAATTTGCACCGTATAGGCCTAAAGTACCCCTATTAACCTATTTTATGTCACCCGGGTGACTCCGTGACGCAAATAATTTCTCGTATAGATGAGCATAAAAATGGTGGATTTTTGCATTAGAACATTAGAGGGAGTGGGTAGGACACAGGAAAACCAGAGATAACTCAAATATATTGGGTATAAACAATTCTATGAAGTTTTAAATTTTCATCAGGGTGGCTGGTGACTCCGTGACAATATTCCGGGTGACTCCGTGACGGAAAATATGTATCCCAATAGACATATGCTCCTGGAGGCAAGATTATTGGATATTTTTCAAAATTTCTTTTTTCCAGCAGAAGACACAAGAGTCACCTCACAATCTGGGATACAGTTGAGACTGTATGGATCTTCTTTATTTACTATATAGAGGTATCAACCTGAAATGACATTTGAATATTTTGCTGACAAAACACACTTAAATGACTGTGGAGAGAAAAATACGGAACATATCTAGTGAAATCCTCATGAATCAATTGACTATACCATAGATCTAATAGAAAATGATATTAAGAATAAGCTGTAACTGCCTCAGTACATGTGGAAGACATGTAAAACATGTTATTTTTAGCGTTTTTGACGTTTTTAGGTTTTTTTGGGCCTTTGGAGGGCCAGAAAACAGAATTTCCTGAGTTATTAGGATGTTTTTTCACACATACCAAAAATTTTAATAAATTGGTGCAAAACTTATTATTCTGTAGGGGTATAAGCCTGAAAAGGGCCAGAAATAGCCAAAACAACATAAGTGGGGAGTTTATGCCGTATAAGGTATGTGCACCCTACATAATGACATCATCACATCATGTGTATGAGGTATGTGCACCCTACATGATGACATCATCACATGATGTGTATAAGGTAGTGCACCCTACATGATGACATCATCACATGATGTGTATAAGGTACGTGCACCCTACATGATGACATCATCACATGATGCGTATAAGGTATGTGCACCCTACATGATGACATCATCACATGATGTGTATAAGATATGTGAACCCTACATGATGACATCATCACATGATGTGTATAAGGTATGTGCACTTTACATGATGACATCATCACATGATGTGTATAAGGTATGTGCACCCTACATGATGACATCATCACATGATGTGTATAAGGTATGTGCACCCTACATGATGACATCATCACATGATGTGTATAAGGTATGTGCACCCTACATGATGACATCATCACATGATGTGTATAAGGTACGTGCACCCTACATGATGACATCATCACATGATGTGTATAAGGTATGTGCACCCTACATGATGACATCATCACATGATGTGTAAGGTATGTGCACCCTACATGATGACATCATCACATGATGTGTATCAGGACTGTAATAAAGGATTAGCGTTTGAGGTGACGTAATGTAGTGATGTACTAGAACAATTTACAATGCCTTAAAATGCGCGCCAGCTAACTAGCACTGAGCGTGTAGAGCATAATCCATGTTAACCATGATATAAAATTGATATCATAACATGACTGTATGTGTAAGACTTATTTCATTTTTAGATGGAGACCATCAGTGATTCCTACATGGTAGTGAGTGGCCTCCCACGTCGTAATGGTGACAACCATGTGGGGGAGATTGCCAACCTAGCACTGGCCCTGATGAGTGCTGCCCTAGACTTTAGAATCAGACATCGCCCGGGACTTGAGCTGAAGCTGAGGGTTGGTTTCCACACTGGTCCCTGTGCAGCAGGTAGCTACTCACCTACACTAGCAGTATCAGAGCACTAACAGATTAATATGGATATAGGTGTTTAATGATTGATAATGTTTCACTCAAAAAGCAGTGTTATATTTTGAGAGAAAATATGCCAGTACTATCAATACCTTAATTTTGAGCTAAATCTGAGTTTGAGGGGTTTATAATAAAATGTTTAAATGTCATTTTCATCATGTATATGAAAAAGCCTTTTCTGTAATCGAAGGTGAGATTTTGGTAGAAGATTTAACATTTGTATGATTTGAAGCAAATGACAAAAATAATTAGGCTTATAACCAAGGTTTTACCATCATGATAATCATGTTGGATACATTGATCTCCCAAGGTGTGGTGGGTCTGTCCATGCCGCGGTACTGTTTATTTGGTGACACTGTCAATATGGCATCTCGCATGGAAACTAACGGGAAAGGTAAATTCATGTTTATCACCTTTCTTATTACTCCCATTTGGCAAGTTGCCATATAGGAGTTTCAACAATTTTTCTTATAGATCTAATAATGAGAATTCTGATCATTACTATTCCCTAAAATTTTGCTCAAATTAGACTTTTTTGTACTATGATGGTCAATGGACGGAAGAAAAGCATGCACAATTTTATTCTGCCAGACTGAGTTACACTGTAAAATGCTTCAAAAAAAATCATCAGATAAAGCCACTTTAAGTCTCATTGGCCTTTGTCTATATGTACTAGGAATGGGAACCTTAAAGCACCCTGCACTAAGGTCCCTTTTCGCAGATCGTGTCACATATATCTGAACCCCTCTGGTACCTCTACACCCACAGCATTGATGATCCACATGAGTAGGTACGCTTTTGCTGCCATCAACAAATTGGGAGGATACAGGACAAGGCCGCGGGGAGAAATGCAGATCAAGGCATGTTTAAAATTTTAACTCTTCCACCAGATTATCTTAATATGGTTTTAGGACTCTTAGGATTGACAGACTAGAAATATGGGGACTTAAGTTTGAAGGGCTCTCATGCATTTCCAATTTAAAGATACTATTTGTATGATTTAATTGTAAGTTTTGAATAATGTATTAGTCACCAGGGAAATGCATCTCCCCCTACCTAATGGTGTCACAGTAAAAATAGCCGACAACATTTCTGGTTCTGACTCTATTTTTCTCCTTCAGACGGGCAAAAGGTTGGGTTCTTTTGAGTGTGCAGTAATGAATGACCCATTGAATTAAAGCTTAACACATATTTGATTTTTTGATTTGCATCCCGCATGAAAAAGTGTGTTCCGATTTTGCATTAGTTGCCATGGAAACTGACTTACCCAAACTGGAGAGATTTTACAGGTGCCCAGCGACCTTTGACCTTAATCTTTGACTCCTGCAAGCACCACCCAGGGTTACCATGTCAACAACCAATGTTTTTTACCAAGACGTTTTGGAACAATTTAGGCCACAGAATATGATTCTGTGACAAATTTAAGGCCTCCTGCCACTGATTATGTGCACAGTAGTACTGTTTTTCATTGGCAATATTTTCGAGTACAACATTCTGGGGGCGAATTTGTACTGTGACACCTTATGTGTTGTCAGGGGACACATCTTAATCACAAAGCAGTGGGCAGGGCAGGCAATTAGCTCTTGTAGTGTGTGTGTGTCTGTGTTTCACATCTCTGTCATGCTTAATTCAGGTTTGAGCTTGTTGGTACATTGTGCCATCCTTAAACTAGGGTTGATGAGAAATATACTTTCTACTTGCAGGGTAAAGGTCTACAGATGACTTACTGGTTGCTTGGGAAAGATAGATTCAACAAACCACTTCCACCTTTTGGAGAATGAACCCGGGAATGAGGATTATACCAACTATCATACATCACCTATTTTTATTGACACCAGCAGCCTTACACATGCTAAAGATTAGTCGATGGATATCAATTTCGAAAAAATGGTGGGAAGGGAGCAAGATCTTTGAAAGTGAACCCATATCAACTATAATTTTCATGTCTGCAGGTTAATCCAGAAAAATAAGAAACAACTCAATCGTACAAGTATTTTTCACACTCATAGTCAGTGAAATGAAAGGTGTATGCACAGAATGTGCCTTCCACAAGAAGGGGGTAATTGTGAATGGACATAGAGACATGACAAGTTCTACTAACAGCAGGAGATAAATGTCCATGACCACAGAGACATGATAAGTCCTTTAAACAGAAGAGGATAACTGCCCATGGCACACAATATAAACTTTCAGGAGAAGAAGAAACTTATCCTTTTTGTGTTTTTTGACATCACTGACTTTCACCACTGCATGTAAACTATGAACTTAAATATTGTATTTCCAATGTACCCTCAATTTAATCATATTAGTAATAAATACTTTGAGCATCACAACACTTGCTTGTATCACCCACATGAAAGAAGGCACCCACCATCTCGTACGAGTCATCATTTAGTGGTAGAAGTTATCATAATTACAATAAATGAGATATGGAAGAAGCCCTCCTGTATCATGATTGGGGTGACTTTAATTTAAGGGGTCATTCATTATGGCACACTCAAAAGAACCTGCTAACTATATGGATTAATTGTCATGATAAGTATATGGGTCAGTACAAACGCAGTGTGGCGACCGCTGATATTGTGCAAACAGCCAATATCTAGTTCTGTAGATTATAATTATTGTAATAGGTCTAGTTTCTATAAATTACAGTTACTGTAATAGGTTCGGTCCTCAAAAGGACACATTCTTCTACATGTATCTTGGTTAGAAGCCCAGGTGGCAAAGTACATGATGGGCATGTGCACTGATAAATGCAGACCTAATTATTTATCGACAAGCCAAGTCCACTGTATCTTATGATTACTTACTGAAACCCACGCACTGGAGAAGAAGCGGGAATTTTTTTCTCAATAATAACTTGAACACGACACATTCTCTGTGAATTTATCTCTTTATTTCTAAATATACATAACTGTCTATGTATTTTTTTGTATCATGATACTTGGCTTAGTTTATCCACGAGGGTTGGTCGGCCCAATGTTGCGACTGAAAAACATGTATTTGAAGTTATGCAATAAAATATATTGAACTTGAACTTGAACTTGAACCCATCTGAAGGACAAAAATAGGGTCAGAACTAGAAACTTTGCCGGCTATTTGTACTGTGACACTTAAAAGGTAAGTCTGTCAAAAGATTGTAATTCATTGTTTTTCTCGACTGAAAGTCTCATAGGTTCCTCCGGTATTCACTTATATATATAATGATGAATCCATAAGAAATTTTGTATTATACCCATACAGCACCTGGTGGCAATAATGGCACTACCTAAAACCATGATAAAAGGTTATGTCCTGGCCAGGCCGACTAGAAAATATTTGAATAAGTCTCTAAATGTTTTAATTTATCAATGAAGCACTAATATTTTGAATGTAAAGTGTATTGTATGATCCTATGTACATATGGCTAAGGTTTTGATTACAAATTGTTGGCAACTTTCTCAACTGTGTAATATAGAAAAAATACAATTAATTTTATTAGTGAAATACAGAAAAAATACAATTAACCTTTTTAGTGTTTTTCCCTTAATCTGTCATGACTTATTGGTTTCACCTAGGACTACAAATTGGTCAATTTTTCATAAAGTTCAAAAATGTTGAAAAAATGGGGTTTGCACCATACACGGCCATAGTTGTCCAAGGGTGTTCTATCTTCAAATGTCAATAATATCAAAATCTAGCACTATGAGGTATTGATTTCTATGCTTTAATCATATCATCATACATCAAACTAATGTAAACCCAAGTGATTAAGAGATAATGTTGGTAGAAAAGAATCGACGAAACCCTCCTGTATACCTTTAAAAGACCTTATCCCTTTCTACTCATGTGGCTATTTTGGCTTAAACTACACTGTAAAAAAAATATTGTCAAAATGACAGTGATTCACTGGCAACTTTTGGGACATCGCTTTCACGTTTTTTTTTACGGGCACCTGTCACCGTTAATTTGACGGAGATTCAGTATTCTCAATTTACAGAGATTCTGCGTTTATTTAGCAGTGGTGTTACGGTACCCTTAATATACGGTTATTCACTGTTTTATCAAACAGCTACAATGAATCAGGGTTTTGTTTCCACAAGAAGTGACTAATATTGAACATGATTTTACGGTAAACCTATGTCTGTTGAACAAGGTCCCAGAATGTGGTGTATGAAGGTAACAAACACGCAGCTACTGTAGACACGGCCTAGCTGTCCGTGATCCGTTGTTCTAGTGCCTTTATTTGCTACCAGATGGCACCACCATCCTGCGTCCGCGATGGCGTTCCCGCCTTACGGCAGAGATGTGATAGTTAAACACTACATCTTTCCCCTTGTTTAAATAATAAGGAGGATCACCGTATACGATGCTGCAATAAAATCGACCATTAAGTATGAACAGTCTGGGGAGGACCCAGTGTATCCAGCTCAACTGACAGGAACTCCTGAGCATTTTCATCAACCTTGGAACCTGTGTTCTCACCCAGGAGAATAACTCCATGTACAACAAGCATAGATTATAGCAAATAAAGATATTTCAAACAAAAAAAACAGTAGATACAGTAAACTTGAGTCTTTGAGTAAATAGTGATGCGTATTTAACACATCCAAATAACGTCTCTTTGCAATGTTAATTGTTTCCTTGAGTCCTTTGATATAAACATATAACCTGAAACCCTTCAACAAGGCCAAACAAATAAGGAATCATTTCCACTTTAGGATTGTTCTTTTCCTTTCACTAGTAATTGTCAGAATAAGTCCTTTCACTGGAAAAAAACATGGCCAGAATATATATCATTCACATAGGCCTAATAATCAAAGTCTCTCATCGATCTTAAATAAAAAGTCACTCTTCCCCAGGGGTGAATGGTTCTTCAGCTCCCCCCCCCCCACAATAGCACTCTGTGTTGCTGGGTCCTCCCCAGACAGTTGAGCTGGATACACTGGGTCCTCCCCTGTCAGTTGAGCTGGATACACTGGGTCCTCCCCTGTCAGTTGAGCTGGATACACTGGGTCCTCCCCAGACAGTTGAGCTGGATACACTGGGTCCTCCCCTGTCAGTTCAGCTGGATACACTGGGTCCTCCCCTGTCAGTTGAGCTGGATACACTGGGTCCTCCCAAGACAGTTGAGCTGGATACACTGGGTCCTCCCCTGTCAGTTGAGCTGGATTCACTGGGTCCTCCCCGGTCAGTTGAACTGGATTCACTGGGTCCTCCCCGGTCAGTTGAACTGGATACACTGGGTCCTCCCAAAACTGTTGAAACGGGTACGCTGGGTCCTCCCCGGACACACTGGGTATTTCCATAGTCCTGATTTGAATTAACTCCTACTGATTTAACAGAGTCCTGATTTAACATTGACTCCTACTAATTTAACCAGAGTCCTGATTTAACATTGACTCCTACTGATTTAACAGAGTCCTGATTTAACGTTGACTCCTACTGATTTAACCAGAGTCCTGATTTAACATTGACTCCTACTGATTTAACAGAGTCCTGATTTAACATTGACTCCTACTGATTTAACAGAGTCCTGATTTAACATTGACTCCTACTGATTTAACAGAGTCCTGATTTAACATTGACTCCTACTGATTTAACCAGAGTCCTGATTTAACATTGACTCCTACTGATTTAACCAGAGTCCTGATTTAACATTGACTCCTACTGATTTAACATGACGTCACCTGATTTAACAGGACCTCCCCTGATTTAACAGGACCTCCTCTGATTTAACATGACGTCACCTGATTTAACAGGACCTCCCCTGATTTAACAGGACCTCCTCTGAGTTAACAGGATGTCCCCTGATTTAACAGGACCTCCTCTGATTTAACATGACGTCACCTGATTTAACAGGACGTCACCTGATTTAACAGGACCTCCTCTAATTTAACAGGACCTCCCCTGATTTAACAGGACTTCCTGCCCGGCTTCCTGCACAACTCAAGTCAACCTACCCACCATTTTTTCTTCATAAAAATAGAAAATTGAAGATAAAATGGTGGGAAGGTTGACATGGCTGAGTCACGAACCCTGGACCTTTGGGATACAAGGTGACTGTGATGACCACTAGACTACCATGTGGGTACAAGGTTGGGATATCTAAGGAACCTATATGTATTACATTGGAATGTTTTAACCTTTTGTTCCTAGCATTGCCCTCACACAAGCCTGAATCTTGTGCTAGCCCTATCTAGCTCTCTGCCATGTTGCCCAAATCCAGGCTTGATGGCTGGGACTGTGTGGCACTGTGGAAGAGTTACAAGAGGGGCTTGCAGTAGCATAAGGAAAGCCCTTATGCAGCAATGATGTGAGTTTTCCCAGTTGCCCCTTGTTTTAAGAACAATAGACCAGTGACATGTATTTTGTGGACAATTGTAAAGTTACATTAGTAAAAATAAGAAAAAAATGGTGGGTAGGTTGACATGGCCGAGTCTTGAACCCTGGACCTTTCACATACAAAGCGCCAGTGATGACCACTATACTATCTGATCTGTGTTGGGTGGCCATATAAAGGAACCTCTATTTATCCACCATGGCAATACACAACATACTAAATACTGGTGTGCATGCTTGGGGGACCTTGGGTAAGGTGGTGTGCCAGCACACAGACCAGAAGGTCACCCTCAGTGTGGGTTAGGGCAGAGGAGGCTATAGGCACAAGGCTTGCCCAGTCTAGCACATAGGGTGAGCTTCTACACACAGGGCTCACCCTACCTTGCTCTATGGGCAATGCTCGCACTAATCTCACCCTTCCTCACCCCAGTTTCCTGGGGCTTCACGTTCACAGTGACACTGACAGTCCGACTTGTCTCCAACCTCACTGCACCCACCTGACTTGTCACACTTGTCCTCCTTGATCTCCGTCATCCACACACATCAATGTGGATTGATTTATCCCATCTATTCTCCACCAGAATGTGGTGTATGAAGATAACAAACACAGAGCTATTGTAGACACGGCCTAGCCGTCCATGATCCGTCATTCTAGTGCCTTTATTTGCTACCAGATGCTGTACCTGTCCTGACTGCACGCTGACCGTTACTGGATGTGCAGTAAGGTCTGCGGGTTTAAGGATTTTGACTGTTATATGGGAGAAGGGGGCCACAGTCTGCTTATAGTATGGTAGGGCAGTGTGCCTATCAATCAGGTATCCCAGCCTTCCTAGATTGATAAGCTTATAACTGACTATCCTTATGGTATTAATAACTTGTTTGACCATAGACAATATCCCATCTATTTTTACTCCAAGGTACTGGTAACTGTCAGGGCTTTCCAGGACAGTGTGATTTACCTTGATGTCTTTTGCTTTTACTTTAATATCTGAGACTTGCTGCCATGCCAACCCACCTTGGTCTTTTTTGCATTAATAGTTTTTACGGCATCAACAGCTACATCCTCTTGTAGCTGTTGATGCATCTCAAGTGGATTTTTGCTGCTGGCTATCAGGGCTATATCGTTTGCATAGAGTTGTATTCTACAGTGTTGTATACTATCACTTATGTCATTTATACACATTATAAATCATAGCATGCTATCCCTACACTCTCCAAGCATACTCTTCTCATCACTGACTATGAGTGTGACAGACAAACATGTACAATCAAGATTTTTTGTAACCTCTTTATTTTAATTTTCTGGATTTACCTGCAGACAACAAACATATTTGTCACTTAAAGAAGTTGTTAAGGGCTGGATAAATGAAAAAAGCTTGGTTCACTTTTCCATAGGAAAAATCCATTCACAAGTAAAAAAGTGTAGTAAAAATAAAGATTTCTCTTTATTTGAAATTGAAATCCAGTACCCAAATTTTTAGTGTGGCCTAGTGATTAGCTCTAGAATATTACTTCAAGGTAGGCTCAAGCAGAACTATGAAACATGAACACTGTGTGCGATGCTGTAGGGCTAGTTGTTAGAATGTTAAGGCTGCTGGTGTCAATAACAATCAAATAGGTGATATATGATAGTTGGTATAATCCTCATTCACAGGTTCATTCATCAAAAGGTGGAAGGGGTTTGTTGAATCCATCTTTCCCAAGCAACCAGTAAGTCATCTGTAGGCCTTTACCCTGCAAGTAGAAAGTATATTTCTCATCAACCCTAGTTTAAGGATGGCACAATGTACCAACAAGCTCCAACCTAAATTAAGCATGACAGAGATGTGAAACACAGACACACATGCACTACAAAAACTAATTGCCGGCCCTGCCTACTCCTTTGGGATTAAAATGTGTCCCCTAACAACACACAAATGTCACAGTACAAATTTGCCCTGCCAGAATGTTGTACTCGTAAATAGTGCCAATGAAAAACAGTACTGCTGTGCACATAACCAGTGGCAGGAGGCCTTAAATTTGTCACAGAGTCATAATCTGTGGCCTAAATTGTTCCCAAAGGTCTTGGTAAAAAATATATAAAAAGTTGGTTGTTGCCATGGTAACCCTGGGTGGTGCTTGCAGGGGTCAGAGGTCAAGGTCAAACAAAGCTGGGCACCTGTAAAATTTCTCCAGTTTGGGTAAGTCAGTTTCCGTGGCAACTAGCGCAAAATCGGAACACACTTTGTCATGCGGGATGCAAATCAAAAAATCCAATATGTATTCGTGCTGACGGTAACCACGTTTCTAGGGTTACGTTTTGACGTAACCACGCACGGACGCCATACTCTCCCGGGTACACTTTTGTATGAGTCAGTACGGGGGGCGCCGTTCAATCTCTAATTTCTTCACAAATCTGCTAAGTGGGGGGTTTATTTTAACACAGCCGAAGGCTATGACACACCCGGCCATGGTGTGCAAGCCATTAATGGTTTGAAGCAAAATAATGGTCATAATCAGCCATTCAGCATTCGCAGGGTGCCAGTGTAGGCCCTTCAAAACGCAGAGCAGAGAGCACAGGCGACGACACTGTACCCGGGACAATATGGCCGCCGTGCGTGGTTACGTCAAAACGTAACCCTAGAAACGTGGTTACCGGCCCAACGAATTAAGCTTTAATTTAAGGGGTCATTCATTACTGCACACTCAAAAGAACCCAACCTTTTCCCATGTGAAGGAGAAAAATAGGGTCAGACCCAGACATTTTGTCGGCTATTTGTACCGTGACACCATAAGGCTGGGGAAGATGCATTTCCCTAGTGACTAATACATGATTCAAACCTTACAGTTATATCATACAAATAGTTTAAAATCTTTAAATTGGAAATGCATGAGAGCACTTCAAAGTCAAGGCGTTATATTTCTAGTCTGTCAATCTCAAGAGTCCTGAAACCATACTAAGATATTCTGGTGGAAGGGTTAAAAGTTTAAACATGCCTTGATCTGCATCTCTCCCCGTGGCCTTGTCCTGTATCCTCCCAATTTGTCAATGGCAGCAAAAGCGTACCTACTCATGTGGATCATCAATGCTGTGGGTGTAGAGGTACCAGAGGGGTTCAAACAACAGTCAATGAGACTTAAAGTGACTTTATCAGATTTTTTTTTCAAATTCTTAATCTCACTTACATGTGTTCTAGTTGCTGTTGCAGTATTATATCTAGGAGATTAAAGGAACCAACTGTTATCTATGGTAAATAATAGCTAAGATAGGGGGCCTAGTAGGCTCAGTCACAGTACTTTACAGTGTAATCTCAGCGAAATGATAGAGAATCATAATGATTAGAATTCTCATTATTAGATATGTGTCAAAAATTGATGAAAATCCTAAATGGCAACTTGTCAAGTGGGAGTAATCAGAAAGATGATAAACCTCTATTTACCTTTCCCGTTAGTTTCCATGCGAGATGCCATATTGACAGTGTCACCAAATAAACAGTACCGCGGCATGGAGAGTCCCACCACACCTTGGGAGTGAAACAGACTTATATTAAGAAGCTTCTATCAACATATATTAAGAATTACATTTAAACATTAAACAGTAAATTGTTCCTTTCAGAATCAAAATCGATATATAATTGAGATTTTTAAGACTGTTGTTTGACTGTTGTTGATGTTCATTAAACGGCAACGGCTTTGTGCTGTGGCAACGCTAGTGTAGCTGAGTCTGTTACCTGCAGCACAGGGACCAGTGTGGAAACCAACCCTCAGCTTCAGCTGAAGTCCCGGGCGATGTCTGATTCTGAAGTCTAAGGCAGCGCTCATCAGGGCCAGTGCTAGGTTGGCAATCTCCCCCACATGGTTGTCACCATTACGACGTGGGAGGCCACTCACCACCATGTAGGAATCACTGATGGTCTCCATCTTAAGATGAAATGAGTTATACATACAGTCATGTTATGATGTCAATTTAAACATTTTAAAATGCTTTCATTTATCAAATCATATGTTACAAACTTGTGTTATATATTATGGTTAGCATGGATTATGCTCTACACACTCAGTGCCAGTTGGCTGGCGCATATTTCAAAGCATTGTAAGTTGTTCTAGTACTTCACTACACTACTTCACTTCAAACTGTCATCCTTTATTACAGTCCTGAAACACATCATGTGATGATGTCATCATGTAGGGTGCACACACCTTATACACATCATGTGATGATGTCATCATGTAGGGTGCACACACCTTATACACATCATGTGATGATGTCATTATGTGGGGTGCACATAACTTATACACATCATGTGATGATGTCATGTAGGGGGCACATACCTTATACACATCATGTGATGATGTCATGTAGGGGGCACATACCTTATACACATCATGTGATGATGTCATGTAGGGTGCACATACCTTATACACATCATGTGGTGATGTCATCATGTAGGGTGCACATACCTTATACACATCATGTGATGATGTCATCATGAAGGGTGCACATACCTTATACACATCATGTGGTGATGTCATCATGTAGAGTGCACATACCTTATACACATCATGTGATGATGTCATCATGTAGGGTGCACATACCCTATACACATCATGTGATGACCTCATCATGTAGGGTGCACATACCTTCTACACATCATGTGATGATGTCATCATGTAGGGTGCACATACCTTATACACATCATGTGATGATGTCATCATGTAGAGTGCACATACCATATACACATCATGTGATGATGTCATCATGTAGGGTGCACATACCTTATACACATCATGTGATGACCTCATCATGTAGGGTGCACATACCTTCTACATATCATGTGATGATTTCATCATGTAGGGTGCACATACCTTCTATACATCATGTGATGATGTCATCATGTAGGGTGCACATACCTTATACACATCATGTGATGATGTCATCATGTAGGGTGCACATACCTTATACACATCATGTGGTGATGTCATCATGAAGGGTGCACATACCTTATACACATCATGTGATGATGTCATCATGTAGGGTGCACATACCTCATACACATCATGTGATGATGTCATCATGTAGGGTGCACATACCTTAAGCACATCATGTGATGATGTCATTATGTAGGGTGCATGTACCTTATACACGTCATGTGATGATGTCATTATGTAGGGTGCACGTACCTTATACACATCATGTGATGATGTCATTATGTAGGGTGCACATACCTTATACACATCATGTGATGATGTCATCATGTAGGGTGCACATACCTTATACACATCATGTGATGATGTCATCATGTAGGGTGCACATACCTTATACACATCATGTGATGATGTCATTGTGTAGGGTGCACATACCTTATACACAGCATGTGATGATGTCATCATGTAGGGTGCACATACCTTATACACATCATGTGATGACATCATCATGTAGGGTGCACATACCTTATACACATCATGCAGACTGATGATGTCATCAAACAATGTGTAGAGATCATTCAGCAGGTTGACAACATCCAGCGGGGAACTCTCCAGTGATAAAGGCGTGAATCCAACAATGTCTCTGTTTTTCCTTGTTTCAGGTCCTCTACCACTGACCTGGATGTGAAGGGTTTCAAATCTGACAAATTTTTAACCTTTCAATGATGGTAAGATTGTATTATATTTCATTGCATAGGTCATAGTACACACATGTTAAATCCATGGGAGCCCCATACTCTATACTCAACACAATGGTCAGCATTGCTTTCTCATTTTCAAAGCCTGGTGTATTACATCCAGGCTTGAACTTGTGAAGAGTGATATAAACATGTCCCACTGCTGTAGGACTTTGTCTATGCATTGTCTATGATGATAACAAAGGGCATACAACATTAAAGCACTATGCAGGCCTTACACTTACCGAGGCAGCATGCTTTCTAGTAGTCTGTCTGTTCTCTTCTTTTCCACCATTAACTCGGCCGTGCGCTGGTTCACAATATCCTCCAGGTTGTTGGCGTACCTCTCCAGCTTATTGATCAGGGAAGCCATGATGTCTACTTTCCTATATTAATAAGGGATGATATTCTGCCACTTGATGCTTATTTCTCAGGATTGTAAGATTCCCCCTTAGTTATCAGGTTACCTAGATGATTACTTGTTTTACTGTAGTGCAGCATTTAAGCACCCCGGCACATTCGGATTTAAAAAATATTGTTCCCTCATTGTTTATTCAAGATACAGGTTTCATTGCTTAACACTTATTTCAATAGCCCTGTACCTAGCACTTTATTTTTGAAGGTCGGGTACTGAAACAGGCCATTATGGTATGTAGATAGCAAAGTAGGTTAATGTTAGTTGTAGACCTTAAAGTTTACAGTTTTCATGGCCTTAGAATCATACAATCTTGATGGTGGAGATTCACAGAAGAATTCCTTTTTGAATTGAATCTTGTATACCGGATATTATTATCCCTCATTATCTTGGAAATGTTTGTCTTGCCCTCAAAATGGTTTTTCTATCTAATCATTATTCAGTATGAAGATGCACAATACATATGGTACTCATATCTCAATATAAGACCCATGTATTTCAGTGATGTCACATGCTTACTCTCCCTTGTTGATAGTTCTGATCATTTTGATGATGTTGTCAAAGCTTGGTCGGAGAGTAGCGTCTTCTACCCAGCATTCTTGCACTAAGCGTACTGCATCTGGAGGAGTATCATCTTCCACTTTTGGCAATGTTGGTCGATAAGGGCTTGGGTTGCCTCGAGCAACTTTGGAGATGAAAGCTATGAAAATACATAATTTGTGATGAGAAAGTTTTTACCGAAAACATTTGAAATTTGAAACAGACATACATGTATCATCTAAATTTCCTACATTAAAAAAAAAAGTGTTTTATCGGGTATAACATCGAGTTCCACGCATTTCTCCTGTGCCTCCAAGCCCCCTTTTAAGTGATTAAAAAAAAGTCCTCAGAGGAAGGAGTGGGGGGGGGGGGGAGACAGAAAAAGGTCACCCCCTTTGCAGAAGAAGCCCCTCACATTACCAAAGTTCAATCTCTCTCAAGGTGTGTCTGAACATTTGCTTAGAAATCACTGCTCTCTGAAGTTAAAATATTGATCAACATTACATTTAGGGGATTCCAGCTCCATGAAGTATGGTAGGGCCCTGTAGATAACTTCCTGTGCAATGACACCAAAGCTGTAGACGTCCCCGGGCTGCGTCCCGTACCGAGGCCACTCATGTCGCGGCACACGCAGGAGTTCTGGGGCCATCCACAACAACTTGCGGTACTTCTCATGTTCACCAATCCCACTGTCGTCTTGACCTTAAACAGCAGCAGAATGGTCAGTCTAAATAGACTAGTGCAAGTAAGATCTGGACAGAAATTTAGTTTATGTGCTAAGCTTTACTCATGTATATCCCGACTGTCCTTGTATATAGAGGGGTTTGCCATTTAAATCATCACCTGCTTTGTTTCCATCATCATCACAAGATTAGTGCAATCTGTGCTGATTGGATGATGCCATAGGGGGTAGCCTTTTCAAAATAATGCCTTCTTACAGTCCACAAATTACAAAGTTTGCTCATTCCCTTTATTGGTATTTGAGTCTGATCAAAGTTGGGATTTTGATAAATAGGATGGATTTACTATCGATTTGATCGGACAGTGTACAGGAAAAATTGAGATATCACCACGATGTAATGTTTTCTTTATTTTGAATGTAAGACATTTGCCAAGTGATGATACAGAGACAAACAAAGTTTTCATTATTCTTCATGTGTTGGGCCTTGGTCCATATCTCACAAGGCTGTACACAATCAAAAGGGACTCCACTGAGTTGTGTTTATATTTTTCATTTACAATGTTAAAAGAACGAAACTTCAAAAATATTTAGCTGCTGTTTTGCTCTTTATGCTTTCCTAGTTAAAGAATTCACAAGATATCCCCACATTTAATTCGATAAGGTGTTTAAAATACAGGACTTCTATAGTATGTGAGCATAGTTTTTGTCGTATCACCAAAATCTAAAATAACGTACCCCTCCTGAAGGCATTCAGACCATACGATGAGACCTTGAGCTGCCAGCGACTGTCCACCAGACAACACGTGCTCCTCAGACTGCCATGACACCTCAGCTCAGACTTGTGCAGGTACGCCATACCCTGTGTGGGGTGCCAGAATAACACATTTAACTCTTTGAGAACCACAAACTCTAAAACCTCACGTATAAATTTATAAGCTGCAGCTTGTTTGCAAGTTAGACTTTTGATACCAAACATGCCTATAGGGTGCGGCTTATACTACCGCACAAAATTAACACTTTTAAGACCCCCTTTTGCGGCTTATGTAATCTGTCAAAATTAGGGGTGCTACGCAATGTCTTCTTATACCTGAGGTTTTACTGTAGTGTTTCCCTGCCCATCTGCTGCCATGATACATGATCAACTTCTGCATTCAAGCATCACTCAGGTTAGGTACACTAGTAGACTAGCCAGGGATGTATTCATGCACTATTGGGATTAATTGATTTAGCAACTTTCTTTGCTCATTGACTTTCTATCAAATAGTGAAAACTAAAATCGACACTGTAATCTAATCCTGCCTTGTGCACTGAGGTTTCTTGTCAGGATGATAAGAAAACATTAAGAAACAGAATATGGCTAAGGTATAGTCAGAGAGTAAAAAATGTTCTTACAGTTGCCAGATCAGATAACAGTGATGTCTTGAACATCCACTCCAATGAAATTATCTCATTCTCAATGATGTCCTGGAAAATATAAAGGAGAATGATTGTCATAATGACCGTCATTCCATCAATGAGTTTTTGTATACAATTTCTTTTACATTAAATGAATAGGTACTTTGCAGAGACTCATTTTACATCAACAGGAAGACACACAATGCCCAACAGGCATTGTGTTTGTTCTAAGATATGCGGAAAGGGGGCAAGCAGTGGGTCATTTATCTGGGTCATGATTGCTCACACGTCAATGCAGAAGTACATAGAACATAAACAGGTTTGAGCAGCAAGAGCAAAGTTTATATGTGTCATGTATAACTCTGTATGACATGGTACTGGCCATCACAAGGTGAACTGCATAAGTGTAAGTGTAAGAGAGAGACTCAACCATGACTTGTTACCTGAAGGCTGCCCTTGGTGTAGTAGTCCATGATGTAGCAGATGTTAGGGGGGTCTGTACACGCACCAACAAACATAGCCAGGTTGATGTGGCTCATGTCCTTCATCTGTAACATACAACAACATAATTACACTACACTACAGTACAGGACTAACTATTGAAGTGCAGCACAGTGGTTTACTACACTTTGGTCTTCATGACGCATGAATCCAGCCCTGGTGAGTAACTTGCAAGGGCTGGATTCATACATCGTCGGAGGGTGGGCATTGCAGCGCTGGTGAGGTACCATGGCCACCAAATGATAACTTAGCAGCTGTTGAAGTACCATGCAGTTCTAATAGGTTTGACTTAAACAGGGTATTTTGATCTGTGTTAGGCCACTACAAAAGGAAAGTGTTCACAAAGAGCCTACATTTTCCTCAAAGTAAGAGAGTGCTTTTGTCACATTTCTCATATATTTGTGATGACAAACATATTTCTTTCTCATTAGCTTGTACACAACAATAAGTCATTTTATTTTTTATGAAATACGGCTGTCTCATTGACTTAACCAAGGAGCACCGTATTTCACACCCCCTGTGAAATAACCCAAGGCCGTATTTCATGGCCCTGTGACGTCATCGAAATGGCGGTTTGTTTACATTTGAACTGAGCAGAAAAAAAGCTGTTTCAGTTAATTTAGGCCCTCCCCCCTATAATAATCTAATTTGAGTCGAAAAAGATAAAAAATAAACACAAAGGTACACTCATTTAAGTCTGTTGAGTGGGTTATTTCACTTGTTGACCCTTGGCCAAGGTGAACTCATTAAATAACCCACCCAACAGACTGAAACTCGTGCACCTTTGTCTATATGCCATAAAACCTCAGTTATACATGTATGTTAAAAGAACTTATATCAAAGAAGTTCTTCATCATTTTGTTATTACAATTGGTACTTACAGCCTTGAGTTCCTTCAAGTCAGCTTTAGTTAGGTCCACACGTGACTTGTTTACTTTAAATATGGCGACCAGGTTCCCTCTATAGGTGCCGACGTCTGTGAACATTTGACGAACACCAGCACCCTCTCCACCACTGCTGTCTGAGTGGTTTGAGCCCAGACTTCTCTGGCTCATGTTAGCCTGCAGTGGGAATTATAACCAGTTGATTATTTCTGAACATCACTTTAACATTAGAATAGCGTTAGATTAACAGTCATAAGATAGACATATGGCATTTGAGTCCACAAATTTTCAACGTAATGTAATGAATTTCCTAATGTAAATCTAACCTTTTACAAATGTAAAATTAACTTTGAATTGATGTTGACTGGGGATAGGGCCAACAACTCTTCTGTTCTTATCTAGCTTGCAATAGGTCTATACAAATATTACACATCTACTACATTAATAACCATTAATATATACAATAGTACTGCAATAGTACAGCAATAGGGCAGATAGTAATACACTCAAATTGTGAATCATTAGTAATCATAGAAACAGATAGCAATACACTCAAATTGTGAATCTTCAGTAATCATAGAAATCTGGATGTGTATATCATGGTTGTATCATGCAAATAAACTACTATGAATCATAATATACATAAGTAGATGAATGAGAAAAGAGGTTAGTGGGTGTCCAGAAGAATTTGAACCTCTATAGATGGGAGACAAAAAACCATAAAACTTTCTTCAGAAAGATGGGCGGTAAAAAATAATCTCACCCCCATTTACGAACAATTAGCTGCATTAGCACCAATCAGGGTCAGCAGTAATAAACTTATAGCCTGTGTTCATACAAAAAAAGCCACTGCCTATTGTTTCCAAACAACGACCACTTACCACGCTGCCTGCCCGGGCCTTGCCGACCCTGATCTCTGAGAAGTCCACCCTCCACACGGTCTGCTGCAGGGCCTCCTCCTCCTTCTGACGTCTGGAAACAAAAGACAGTCCAGTATTGCCAGACTGCTGTGAGACAAGAATGCTATACAAAGATGTTAACAACACCTGCCAGGTCAGTGTACAGAGAGAAAAGAGAAAGGTATGCTGACCCTGGACATTGGCTCCAAAACAACAATGTATCTAAAGCCAGGCATTGCCATATCCTAGACAGATAATCCAGCATTGTCCGACACCAGAAAGAGAGTCTAGCATTGCCACACTCTTGAAAGAGATGTCAGCATTGCCAGACCCTGGAAAGAGAGTCAAGCATTGCTGGAGACTGTTTTCCTACACCAAGTTAGGACCTCTTACCTGTACATGAAGATAGTGAAAACAATGATAGCCAGGAGAATAATGCCACCAGCTGCTAGCCCAATCACCAGGGTGAGGTTGTCTGATATGGAGAAGAAAGCAGAACTGTTGAATGCAGTCTTGAACTGTTGGCTTTAGAATTTTTCTTCATGGCTATGTATTTCAGAATCAGTTTTTCAAGGGCAGATTCTCTAGATGACTAGAGAACTAATACAGAAACGGGGAGGTTCTTTTTTTAATGAATAGCTTGACTATTTGATGATTACAAATCATGCATAAGTTAAAGGCTTTTTATTGGCCATGCTTACATAATGGTTTTTGGATGTTGCTAGTGCTTGGTTACAACATCCAGGTCATTGTTTATCATACTAAGGAGCAGTACCCACCAGCTGTATCGTCCACACACAGCTCCCCCTGGAAGCCACACGGCGGGGTGTCAGGGGGAGGCACGTTACCCACTGTGCCCCAGTGTAGGGACTCATTGTCCAACGATTCAAATTGCTGTAAGGGCAAAATAAAACGGTATGTTTCAATGTAGGGTCGATAGGTTGGATTATTATTTATTTAAACTTTTCTTTTTAAACATGAAGGTACTACCGAGCCTCTCCTAACACCCTAAAATTGACCAACAAAGGTTGAAACAGAAAATGTCTTCAGAATTGCATAAATAAATGTAAGGTAGGCCCTGTTGTGATAGGATTGGTCGGGTGACCTGAAACAAACTTTATTTTTTTGCCTAATGAGAAGAACCATTACACAGAGTATCATGATAAAATTATTATTAAACAAGAAGAATAGGGGGAATAGTCTAGGGTTAGGAGCAATGTCAGCTGACATGTATACTGGATATATAAAAATATACCTGTGACCTATATGATTATGGGGTAAATCAGTATGTCTTTGGCAGTTGGCTATTGTCCCTTATACACACACAGGCACTTTTTTAAATTCAATCACATCATACCCCAGTGTTTATAGACCAGCCAATTTGCTACTTGAATGTGCAACTCCAATGCTTCTATAGTCAATACAGGCTTCAAACTCGTGTCTAGCATCCTCCTTGTGTCAGTCATAACCCTGCTAGTCTATTGTCCAGAACCAAAAGCATGTACGCTTAACTCATTGGAGCATACTGTTATTATACTACTGTAAAACTTTGACAAACTCCGCACAGGGGGTCCAATTATGCACACCTTGACTTTGTCCTGGTCCTATAAGCCACAGCAGCTATCTGACTTACATATTAGCAGTGGCTTATAGGTGCAGTTATACATACAGAGACAAGAAACAGCGTCAAAATGGGGTCCAGGTCGCCTCCAGAATGACTCCTCTCTTTAAGGGAGCCCAGGTGACTCTCTGATCGATCTAAGGGAGTCACCTGGGGGAGGCACATAGTTCTTTGACTTGCCTAAAAGATAACCTTTTGAGGCATAAGGGCGGATCATGGGCCACTACACCACAAAAATGGCATCAAAGCACAAATGCCCTTATACCACAAATGCCCTTAGGTCATAAAAGCCCATATACCACAAATGCTCTTAGGCCACAAATGCCCTTAGGCCACAAACACAGTATTGGCACACCATATAGCATTAGGCACAAGGGTAGGTGGATATCTTGAAGTAGTTAAGTACTGACTATATGGCATTTGAGGCATAAGGGCAAGTTGATAGTACTTAAGAACATTTACTACATTTGAAGTACATTAGTACATCAGCTGATTATAGGACACAGGACCCACCTTCCCGTCCTCCTCGGCTGCGATGATGTTGAGCACCTCCCTGTATTGGTCCCAGCCTGCCTGCAGGTCTAACACCCAGAAGTCAGGCTCCCGGTCTGCCTTCTCGTCAAAGAGGATCTTCCCACGTAAACCTGTGAGATGTGCAACATACTGTGAACGCAGACATTTTGTGCTTTACAAATTTTAGCAATTTTCACGATATTTTAAATATCCATGAAAATATATACAGTGTAAATCTTTATACATTATCAAATTAAATAGCCAAATCTCGGAAATCCAGTGAAAATGTCCCTTCTAGCAATTTTGTAAAAATTCATATATGCGACAATCTCTACTCTTACAGTATTCATGGTCTTTTCCTTCTTTGACAATATGTTTATTGACCATGTTTCATATCAATTGATACAATCTTTTAACAAAAAGATATGTGCAATGTCTTTAAATTGTTTGACTAGCTAATAGATATAGCTATGTCACAATTTCTATCTGTTTATTGACAGCTACAATAATGCAACCACCAGTATCAGTCAACCAAATACTAATAGAAGGACTCTTTTCATATTAAGAAATGTCCTACCATGTATTATTCTGTTCTGTACTTTCTCACGTAGCAGGTCTCCATCTCTGTAATCTCCCCCTTCAGTCAGAACCTCGTCCAGGACAGTCAAGTAGGTTGTGGCTGCATCGTACGCATCCACTCCTTTAGCAGACCCCTAGAGACAAAGAGATGTTTTTCTGGGGTGAAGCTTTCTTGACCTCTTATAATGTACATCATGCCCTAGCTTGTCATGCAAATCACCATATCGATAAATGCAGTCCTAATTCTCCAAGGCTGTATTAAAGCATTATTCTGACCGTGCTCTTGGAGAGTCAGGATGACGTATACCAATACAGCAAGGACTACAGCTGTTCTCTTATTCTTCATAAACAAAGATTATACCACATTAAAACACTATGGGAATACCAATGGATTATTTTAATGATTCCTAATGAATAACGTAGGACCTACTGGCCAGCCTTTCTCCAGGCTGAGGTTGAAGTTCCATGGAGGCTGTGTGAACCTGATTGGTACCTCAGCATAGAAGTCATCAAACCGCTTACCCTTCAACCCCGCCAGAAACACCTGAAAAAATTAAATGCAGTTTTATTGTCATTTCAATAACATCATATAAATTTATAATCACTATTACCCATTTATTCTATAGCAGATATAAATGCAGATACAGTATTTTGGGAACAGTTTTAGGAACAGTTTTTTTGAAATATAAAATTGATACACTAGAGTTTAACTGCATTAGAACTCTCCTGTATTCTAATGCTCAAGTTATCAACAAGATAGTTCACTGGCCGATTTCACTTCATTTTTAGTCCTACCACACATTGTAGGGTAGAGTAAAGGGCAAAGCATTGTAAGAGAGTGCACTGCCAATTTCCTTTGTCATATTTTCAAAAGAAGTAGGATGGATATATCAATCTTTTGGCGGACACTTGAATTTGTAATTGTTCATGCATGATGACCAGTGTTTTAGTGTTATGTAGTGTACACCTTCCTGCTGCTGTCCATAAGGTGACAGAGTAGGGATTTAACCTTCTTCAAACCAATTAAATTGCACCATAGGAGTAGAACTATCAGAATTACCTGTTTGTAATTTGTCTCGATAAAAATTCTTCTCCATTCCTTCTCTTGTTCTTCAGTAAGGTCAGGGATCTGTGACCAGGGTTTTGAATATTTTGCCTCCACGTTGATCCCATACATTAGCAGTACAAAGTCGGGTGCTCTCATGCCCTTCTCATGCGCGATTCTCACAAAGTGAGGCGTCGGGTCGTTATAAAAACACACAATGATAACTGGAACAGAGGGTGGATTGTGGATGTAGGTTAAGCTTTATCTAGCAAGGGCCCTATCAGGGATGTCATTGACATCCAATTTATGTTGATAATAATTATTGACATATAGTTGTCGATAGTATCAACGTATTGCAATAAAATATCTAAGCTACTAAATACAACTAGCTGGCTCAACTGTCAAACATCTGACACATCCATTAACACCCTTCTTCCCCTATTGCATATAGTGGAGTACACCCTCTCTGAGGGTGCACTGGATGCTGGTACATTCAGGTACTATGATGCAAGTGCATACTTTGTTTTCCCTCATGGCAGAGAATAATTTCTCATAAAAATATATTGACATAATTATATTGACATATCAAAATTGTCAATATGATATTTTGAATTATTTTTAAATGGTTTGAGGGAATATCAAGTCGGGTAGGCCTAAGCACTGTGCCTCGTATTTCGCTAAAGGTGAATAACGAGCCCTCGTGTTTCCTCAAACCTCCTTATTTCGAAAAAAAATCACTTCCTGTATGTAGCGTAGGGATATCTGAGGTCAGCGGTTCAAACTCCCCAAGTGACATTTTCCAGGCAGTGTGGCCGAGGTGGTCTAGCGGTAGCGCTCTCGCCTCCCACCGCAGCGGCCCGGGTTCGATTCCCGGACGAATCTACTACGACGTCCCAAATGCCCCAGAAAAGTTGGTTGCGGGATCGGTTGATGGATCAGCGAAAAATTGACGCACTAGAAACTCCCATACAGAAACGATACCGCCGAAATCAAGTCCTAGCATCGTAAATCGGACGGTGTGAACGAGCCTAATTTTTTACATTTTTTTGAAGATTACCATTTGATCGTCTTTATTTTTAATAAATCAATCATTTTTTATCGTAAAGTAGGCCTAATTTGCACAAAAAACAATGATATAGTACTTAACAGGGGGAATTACTTTTTTGCGAAACCAAATTACGCGGAGAGAGACCGGAAGTGAAGTCGAGCGAGGTTTCATGGCGGCGTTCGGACGTGATTGTGGATGATGCAGGTTAATAAATTGCCTTTTTCTCCTTTAATATGTAACAAATGCATTTAAAAATAAATACAGGATCAGTTTAAGTTCTGTATTTCCCCTCCAGATTGACATCTTAAGGCCCCGTATTTCGTTTCAACCCTTATGAAGGGTTTCAATCTGCTGTTATCAACTTAGCACAAGTGGTGCTACGATCGACAGCCAGGTGCCCTGTAGTTTCATGATCCTACCCATTATAAATAGAGTGTATTGTCATTGATAACATACATCTGTTGTGGCCATGTGGTAGCGGGACGATGCCAAAGAAGACGTGTTGGACCCTGGGTCATATCACACTCAGTCCATGACTTCATTTGCCACGACCCAGGTCCAAATCATTAAGAAGTACATATACAGTAACTTCTAGCTTATAAGCAGTCTTTGCCAAATCCTGCCGGACAGTGGCAATGCCAGCCTGAAATGGCTCTGGTCCGGCAAAATACCTGGTGTTGCCGGACCAGATGTCCTGCACATTCTATGCTTTTCAAAACTGAAAGAATTTTTCTAATATTCCAAGTAGAACTGAAGTTAGAAGTTAAAGAGTACACACTCAGATTTTCTTAAAGAATTAATTTATTAAAATATAAAATTACCCTAAATTGTATGCTTTTGGTATCTGGTCCTGCAGAAATCTATTCGGTCCTGCAAAATTGGCAAACCGCACGACCAAATGTCCTGCATAGTGAAAAGGTTCTTGCAAAGACTGTATAAGCCGCAGTTAGTAAGTGAGTTAGATCACAAATGCTGCTCACAGGGTTGATCAGCTTAAAGTTAAGATGCAGTATTTGCTAGATTAACAATTTTCAGACTGCCTGTCAAGCTTAGAGGACTCTTGAAAGTTAGGGGAGTAGCTTATATGTAAGAATTAAAGATGTGTGATTGTATCATAGAAATTAAGGGTTTGTCCATATACTGACCTCTGGCTCTCTCTCGGACCTGGTCCACGTATTGCTCTAGTAGGTAGTAGTCTTCATTGACATAACGTGGTGGCACGATCCACTCGGTTATTGTCACACCCGCAGCCTGAAAATCAGACCAACACTTGAGTAACCTAGGGTACAGGATATGTATGAATGTGAGTGGTAATTCTTTACTATATGAAAAGTTTCACCGTGACAGTTTCAACTTCAATCTTTTTGACGATACACAGCAAGCACCCTTTTCTATATTCCTGTGCATTACTACAGCTTTTAAAACAGACCCCCTATGGTAAAGCTCAGACTTTCCAAAAATTGATGACACTCCTTATACTTACAGTTAGTGCTGCATGAATGGCCCCAGCTTGTAAGTCACACGAGGAGATCATCGCTGCTTGCTTCCATCCGTAATTAAGAAACATGAGTTTAAACGCTTGTGCTATCTTCTCGCCGGATGCCTCGACCCTCACGAGGGAGGTGTAGATGCTCTTATCAGCCAGAGCACTGGATGCAGACCCCATAGGGAACACAGGGAGCTTCCAGATGGAGAGGTACCGGCCAAGCGGGACGAGATCTGTTAAAGTGTAGGTTAGGGACTTCTTACTATTGGCATTCAAGCAATAAGCGGCCCTGGTGAGTTACTCATCAATGCTGCATTCAAGCATCATGCCAAGCCAGTAGGGTTGATATGCTACTGAAGGGTCTGTATGATGCGTGAATGAGTTTCTCTTTGTTTCATAATTGTGTTAATCGAGCCATAAAATGCATAAAAAATTAAGGCTTTTCATGAAAAAGGGTCTGAAAAATATGACGAGGGAGGCTTTTTTTCCATTTTTTTTCATCAAATTTTTTATCAAAGAAAAGAAAAAAAAGGGAAAAAAGTTTTTCCTTAAAAGCTGATATTTTTGAGTGGCCTTAAGAATTCGTAAAATAAATTCTTTAACAATGTATAAAACATAACCTACCTGTGGAACAGGGGAATCCGAAAACCACATCTGGCCTATGGTACATGACCATGGTAAACAGCCGTTTAGAAATCAGGCGTATCGAACAACCCCCATTAACAATTATAGGCCTGTTTGCATGGTGAGTGTAAGTATGAGAAGAAGGAAATTGTACATTCAGTATTCTATATGGTAACATGGAAACTCAAACGTTTAACGTACATAGAGAAAACCAGGCAGGATGACCCTCAATCATCAGTCAATGTGTTTCAAAAATATTACCCTTTCTCTCTCTCTCTCTCTCTCTCTCTCTCTCTCTCTCTCTCTCTCTCTCTCTCTCTCTCTCTCTCTTTCTCTCTCTCTCTCTCACTCTCTCACTCTCTCTCTCTTTCTCTCTCTCTCACTCTCTGAATTAGTCCAGCATTGCCAGACTGTAAGAAAGTCTAGAAACAAGACCTTTCAGAGTGATGAATGAGCCATGTATGAAAAACCAGCATTATCAGACTCTGGAAGGAGAGTTCAGGGTTGCTAGACTCTAAAAAGAGTCCAGCATTTAGAACAGATCATGTTGGTCTCACAGAAGGCTGTGTCTCAAGAAATTGGGAAAAGTTGAAAGTCTATGACCGTTTGCATTTTATGACCGGGTGCAATCTATGACCGGCTAGAAAGAAAACAGTTTATTTAGGGCAGATGTAGGTAGAAATTGAAATAAAATGAGTGATATAAAGTCTTAAAACACCCTTTAACATTTTCCACTATTTATATCTTCATCTGCCCTAAATAAAGCATTTTTTTCAAGCCCGTCATAGATTGCACCCGGTCATAGATTGCACCCAGTCATAGACTCAACCGGTCATAATAGACAATCAACTTCGTGAGACACAGCCAGAAACACTATTGATTTTGGTGAGAAGTTGGTTACTTCAAAGTTATTGGTAGATTCTTTCCATCATTTTACAACAATCCAAAACAAGGGATAAGGGCCTCCACTTATTAATACTAGAAGATATGACATTTTACCATTTGAAACACATTCAATAAGGATTCAGAATATGGAAGAAATCGGGTCATGTCAGCTAAATGTAACTGAGCAGTAGAATCTACTCTAGATTTACAGTATATATAAACACAGTATTAGTGAACATGAGCAAAGTATCCTGCTGGTTTCATGGTGTAAAGGGATTTCATTTTGGTGTCACTATTTACAGTATACAGCATACCTATAACATACAAAGAGAAAAGAAACAGCGCCAGAAGGGAGTCCAGGTTCCCTCCAGAATAGCTCCCCTCTCTCGGGGAGTCCAGGTCGCCTAAGGGAGCCTAGGTGACTCTCTGGCTGACATGAGGGAGTCACCTGGGGAAGTCATATAGCTCTCTGGGCATATGACTCCCCCAGGTGACTCCCTTAGGTCAGCCAGAGAGTCACCTAGGCCCCTTAGGCAGCCTGGACTCCCCTAAACAGGGAAGTCACTCTGGAGGCAACCTGGACTCCTTTTTTATGCTGTTTCTTCTCTCCATTTAGTCCCTACCTGAAGGTGTGCTGAGTCAGGCGTCCAGTTTTCTCACGGTAGTCTTCTAGCGCAAGACTGATGGCAGAAGCAGAGCGTTCATAACCATAGGATGAGTTGACGCTTCCCCACTCAGGCCCATAAATAAACAATATTCCCATCTTGATGGTCAGTGCATGACTCTGGGCTGCTAGAAGCAGAAGGCAGCCTAGAGTGTAGGTGAGACGTCCCATGGTGAAGCCTGGGGGAAGCTGCTGAGCAGGCTAGTTCTCCTCTTATATACATCACACAACAGCATCAGGCTGTGTCTCACCAATTTGATCCAAGTTGAGAGTCTATGACCCAGTGCAAGCTATGACCCGGTGCAATCTATGATCGGGTGTAATCTATGACCGGATGCAATCTATGACAGGGTGCAATCTATGACCAGATGCAATCTATGACCCGGTGCAAGCTATGATCAGGTGCAAGCTATGACCGGATGCAATCTATAACTGGGTGCAATCTATGACCAGATGCAATCTATGACTAGGTGCAATCTATGATCAGGTGAAATCTATGACCGGATGCAATCTATGACTGGGTGCAATCTATGATGGGGTGCAAGCTATGACCCGGTGCAAGCTAGGACCGGATGCAATCTATGACTGCCTGAAATCTAAGACCCAGTGCAATCTATGACCAGCTTGAAAAAAATGAAATTAGTAATATAAAGTCTTGAAACATCTATTAACGTGTTTCACTCACCTCTATCATTACACTGTACAACAAATTTTCAAAAGATGGAAAAAAACCGGGACCAGACACAATTATTCTTGTGTTTTTTGACCTGGGGAATTCAAAGATAACACATAAAATGTTGTAGTAAGTCTCAGTTCTCAGATTTTCACATGGTCTTATTTTGTATAACCGGTTAGAGCTTATATAATCCTATAATACACTATTTGATCAAGAAGTAGGAAAATGGTTCTTTTCATGTAAAACTTATTTTTCAACTAGTAACATTATTAATATATTACTGATTTGTTACAGAAATAAGTACTCTTGGTGACTGAATAGGTCTAAAATAACATTTTGAAACATATAACTAGTGCTCAAAAAAGGTCGCTTTGTCTTCCTAGTAGATTCCCCATCAGGACCACCTCTGACCATATTCCAGCAATGTACCTGGCTAATGTTTCATGTAAGTTTTATGGTCAAATATCCTCATACAAGGACACCTTTTAGTCAAAAAATTGGTTCTGAAAGGAATTTGCAAGGCCTGTTTTGAGGTTTGCAATATTGATGACATTTCCAATATACTAGAGCTATTATCCAATATTTTGACTGTGGGAATGGCAGCCATGGTAACCAGAAACTGGCCTTAGTACCATATTTGTCTAAGAAACCCATTATAGATATAGAATTTTGATACTAAAGATGTAACTCCAATGATCTATCATTATATTCTGCATAGAGGGTTATCTGAGCAATTTTCTGTCTATTTATTACTCTTTTTGGGATTCTGGTACTGGTGGCGGCTAAAAACAGTAATAATAGCTTCCCTGAAGGTACCTCTTGTCAGAACGGGTCACAATCCTGATCATAGCAGCTTAAAAAATGTCGTATCGCTTTAGGATAAATTTACATGTTTTATGGTATTTTTTCAATCAATATCGGTAAAATATCACTAATAACAGTGTAGAATCCTGTTTTTTATGGTCTCTTACCACTAAATGTGCTTCAGAGTCATGTTACCTCTGCCAGGCAAACAAAATTGACAATTTTTTATGAATGATGTCCCTACTTTATATTGGTCCAATCATATATTCAGTCGTAGACCGACAAATAACATTGGTTGGAATATCTTGAAACTGAGACTTATGGGGCATTTTTCACCATCATTTTTGGATTCAGTGACCTCAAATTAGCCTAGTCAGGTAGGTCTGCCCCCGTTTTTTTTTTCGTTGTTGCACAGTGTTATCTGTAATTCCAGTTATATAGTGCACCTGGTCATAGACTTGGATTGTTTTAGTGAGACAGAGCCTTTGTCCCTTCGGGAACAGTGAGCTGCTTTAAAGTGACATTTGTCTTATGATCCACCCCTGCAGTGCCAGAGAATAATTTGACAACGCTCCATTGGTGCATCATACCGACTCCTCAGGAGTGTATCAATCCTGTAGTATGCAAATATCCCACTTTGGCCGATGGCATAGTAATTGCATTAAAGCACAATACTGTGCTCACCAGGTCAAAAGATAGCTCATTAAAAGAAAACTTTGGTAAGAACTGGCTCTGAGACTATTCTGAGAATATTCTGATGATGAAAGCGAAAGACTGACAACCTTGAAGACTTTCCCTTTAATGGGGCTGTCTGTATCTATGTTTTATTCTGTTTACACTGCCAGATTAATCTTTGAGAAGAAAGTTTAGTATATCCTAATTAGATCAAGCCTGCAGTTTTCTTAAAAGGCATCCAGTTTTTCACTAAGTATCCCCCAGGGGAATATGAGCGTCAGCCAATGTAGCCAATAGCACTATAATACAAGGGTCAGGCACTGCTGGACTAGTAAAGATGGGTCAAGGGCCATTCTAGGGAGGGTCAGGCTATGCCGGAAATCAAACAACAGTCTGGACTATCACATAATTGCTTAAGGGTCTGGCCATGCTGGATCCTTTTGCCAGAGTCTGACAATGCTAGACTCTTGCAGGCTGGAAGAGACTCTCCCTAGAGTCCAACATTGCCAGACTCTAGCATTATGATTCACGATGGCCCAGTCTAAGACCCCAACTCTATAATAGTAGAGTCTGGGCAAACTCATATAAAAACACACCGAACAGCGGCTATAGCCGGCTAAAAGAATACTGGACCGGTCGGACTGATCCTACTGCCAGTCCAAATGACGATTGGCATGTTGGGTTTTTATGGCTTACAAATCAGACCATTATTAAGGTTTCTATAGGGAAACACATTTTGCATTAACATTTTGAATAACAATCTTCAAAACTGTACGTATTACAATGTTTTAATGGGAATATACAGGAAAGCATATCTTTTCAATGTTGATTCTTGCCCTAAACTTCTTTTTATTAGATATGAAAATTGCCCTCTGGTATCCAGGCCTGCAAAAATTAAGCCGGGCCTACAAAAAAGACTTGCAGGACCGGAAGTCCAGCCTGTCAAATTTTTTTTGGGGTAGACTGTACCTCACAAGGCTGAAGGCCCTGACTCTATGTCTGAGTCAGTGAACCGCACCTTTATCAGTCTCCACTAATTATGTCAGCTCCTCCCACACAGTAAAATAACTGTCTGCAATGCGTTCTGGGATTTGATCAAAGCGAGCCTCATTTTTAGCCGGGGAAGCCAATACACTCTAAGAACAGTGTGTTGCGGCAACATGCATAAGATATTACACACACATATTTACAACACACCTTTGAAATCAACACACTTTTGTCAAAGAGTGTGTAGTGTGTAGTGTGTTTCACCAAAATGTGTGTTAAAAGTGACTGCAGAAAAGCGTGTTGATAAGTATGTAAACGTAACACACTGTTCTTAGAGTGTATGGCATTGCTATGTAGTTTATTTATGTTTCTACATCTTATACAGTCGACCTTCACTTCCTTAAAGATTTACCACCTTGAATAAGAGTCTGAAACTGACCTCATATGTTCCACTTTATTTGGACTCATTACCATTTTGCTGACTCTGACCTTTTCCCAGAATTTTTTTAATTCAAGGAACTGAGGGCTGACTTTACAGAAAGTCAATGTGAACTCTATTTTGAATTGGAAACACGCAACATTTGATGTAAAATATCCTTATTGCCTCATGCACTACAGGTTTCTGGTCCAACCTTGTAAACCTCATAACTCTCTAAATATGTATTGTTAAAGGCGTTCAACAACTATTCACTGTTCTTTAAAGTGGCATACCCAGTAAACACCCTACGTAGTTCCAACGTAGCTCAGAGGTTTCTCTAGGTAGATGTCCAACCAAAAGGTTTGAGATTGGTAATTTTGGAAGGTTTGTAGACGTCAAAACGTTAAGGTTTATTTACGTTCAACAGATGTAGATGTCTGATTTATGTTGATCTACCTCATTCAGACGTAAAAATTCGACATAGATCTACGTTGTAAGACGTAACTTATCAACTTCAATTGGGTAGATGACTTTTCTGTGTCACACTAGGTGGCAGCACTATCAATTATGGAGAGAATATTACAGCTCTTTAACAAATCTACCACATTCAAGCAGTAAATTCTCATTAATTATGAATTCAATATCATGCAAATAAACCGTATTCAATAGAATTTTTATATATAAAGGACAGGTGATTAAAGTATTGTGCATGAATAGGTGCTTTGAGGCACTTTACTGTGAGGACACCACATTGGTGGTAATGGAAGAAATACAAAGCCTCGCTGCAGCCAAAACTATTCAACAGATCTATACTGTCAGGCTGTTCAATTGAACTACAAGACTATGTAGAATGAGATGAGATTGGAAATTGTAGTAGTTACTTTGTATGAATATTGTTTGTGAATGTAAATTTGTCTGCAATATATTACAAGTCTTTGTCTGAGTCCCACTATGTAAAATTATATGTAATGTGTTAAACATAGATTTACGTCTTCAGGAGCTACGTAAATCAGACCTGAAGGTTTGAGATTGGTAGATAAACCTTAACGTTTTGACGTTGATAAACCTACTAAAATTACGTAGTTCAGACCAAAATTGAACGTATACTTACGTCTGACCAACGTCGTTGTGTTTACTGGGTAATCACCAAGCACATCCTACTCACAGGTCTAGTACTGTTCTAGTCTACTATATGGTTAAGTGAGAGTGGTGAGTGCCCTTTAATTTTTTGGAATGTTTATTCACACTGTCTTTGATCGATTTCAAGGAAAGGTCAGAAATATATATATACAGGCATTTCGTTGTTTAGAAATTGAGTCTTAAGTAAAATTGATAAAATCCATAATTAGCCATGTTGGGTCTTTGTCCAGGATATACTTCAATTCGAGATGCTTAACTGCTTGGAGGAAAGAAAATAGATGATTAGACTCAAAGGAAGAACTTCATAACTTTTTCTGTTCTGTGTGTTAAGATTTCCACCTGTGCATGGACATTCTATGACGTTGACATGAAACAACACTGCTTTGTTGCTCTCTCAATAGATATTGTTATAATCAATTCAATTCAATTCAATTCAATTTCAAGGGTCTTCATTGCCAACATCAAAGTACATTCTCTTTAGCGGCAATAAGTGGCCGACTAATCATTTGGGGATAGATATATGCATCAGTTATCTAACATGATCCTCGCGGATGTATGACATGATTAACTTGATAAATAACATATACTCAACAGTAATTTATTCTTTGTCCTTATTCATAATTGAGTTAACATATTTGCCTGCATTCTTATCCTATATGCATAGCCTTTGGTCAGTTGAGACCAAATCGACATGTCTTGTATGTGAACAGTCTATAGCTAAATGTTTGATAAACATAAGTCAGATCGAAGCAGATGTCAAAATGTATATTGGTCGGTCTGGATAATGTTAATGTGAAAGTAGTCACTATTTCCATGAGGGACTGGTCGGCCGAATATTGTCACTGAATACATGAACTTGAAGTATGTAATAAAAACTATTGAACTTGATCTTGGACTGTGACGAGTGATCATATCTGGTGTGAATAATACTTTTTTCTTCTTGTCCTGGTTCTTGCCCCTGGTCTACGTGCCGCCTCCCTAATGACCAGATCGACATCAGACCGACCACTTTGATGATTCTGGATCTTCAATATAACCTTATATAAATACCAGATATAGCTTTGCTTTTGTCAGATCAACTTCCAAAACTTTGTCTTTAGACCTTTATGGACAGTACATTGACTTAACGCAACTTTCACCATGATGTACACCTATACAAAGTGGATGAGTAACTCTGTGGCACTATGCTAGTGCATCAAGCAGACCCATAGGGGAGTACATAAAACCATAGTGTCTATATAAGGAATGGATGCAGGCCTGGCTAGTTACTTGCTAGGGCTGCCTTCATCTGGACTCTAGAGTTCAGAGGGTATAGCATGATGCCACTCTTAAATGGTTATAATTGATTATACCTACACTAGAAATGGTATCTGTGAGTAGATATAACGTAGCTCTAAGGCCAAACGAAATAAGTTTCTCATTTAATTATAATATCTGTCATAAAACACTGCACGAGAATATCTATTTAAGTATACCTTAAATGTCATTTTTATTACTTAAATGTCAAATTTTAAAATGTCAAAGCTTAATTTTTGCAGGCCTGGATACCAAAGGGCAATTCTCATATCTAATCAAAAGAAGTGTAGAGCAAGTATTAACATTGATAAATATGCTTTCCTGTATATTCCCATTGAAACATTGTAATATGTACAGTTTTGAGGATTGTTATGCAAAATGTTTTAGAAACCTTAATAATGGTCCGATTTACAAGCCGTAAAAACTGACATGTAGCCCCCGTTATTTTGGTACACTTAAATATACTTAAATAGGAATTTTGATGCAGTGAAAAGACATGATGAATTCATTGTCACATCTGTTATCAAATTAGCCCAGTGGGCAAACTTCAGTTGATTCAATGCTGATTCAATGTGTGTAGCGACATAATATCAACAGTTGATACAGGGTTGTCATTATGTTGATATTGATGAGGTCATCAACGTTGACCATTCATCAGTGATTTAACATTGATATGACCATTGTAAATCAACAACAAATAAACATAATAAAATGATTTACATTGATTTGATATTGACTGTTGATGCATAATTTGAGATTCAGGATATTAGATACAGTATTCTTATGTAGACTCATTCCTTCAATTTATATATTTTCATTACAACATCCCCCCCATCCCCACTTAAATACCAATTCTAGCACTATCCAGGGTAGGGGTACATGAATGACCTCTGATGATCACCCTAAGAGGCATTCACACCCATTTCAAACTGACCTGGTCATGACTGAGGCTTTATCCATCATTCTTAGCAACATAAAGGGTGTCTTCTTACTGAAACCATGCATGCATTCTTGTCATTTAATTCCAAATGTCAACCCAATGAACACACCATAGTTGTAAATGAAAATGAATAACATTTTGATCTATTGTATACATAGATGAGAAAAAAAGAGCTTACAATTAGGGAAAATTGATGCAGCATGGAGATAGAAATGCCAAGGAGTAGGTTGTGGAGGCACCTAGTGGGAAAGGTGGGAAAACCCATGGTTGATTAAAAGTTGATATCCAAACATTGCATCAATGTTGAAACAGGTGTTGGTTGACAACATTGAAATTGCAACATTGCATCAATGTTGAAAACAGGTTGATCTACCCTGTAACCCTATATCAACCAGTTTTCAACGTTGAATCAAGGTTTTGTGCCCACTGGGAGGCAGGAATGCAGTGACTTAGAGATAACATGTCCACATTCTGACAACAGTCTTCAGTACCAAAATGCAAACTTTCTGCGTAAAACTGTATTTACCTCTACATTTTAGCTCTTAATTAAAAGAAAGAAAATCCTCAATATAGTGTCATAGCTTGATGATGAGAAACCTTTGGCCTCTGACTTCCTGAGAGCTGCGTGGAAAGTCAGCAGTAGTACCCTACATGGGAGACAAGCCCGGTCCCCACATTTAAAGGGTTGTATTCTAATGCAAATGTAACCTTTACGTAACCAGAGAATGAGGGATATGTTGCTAAAGGTGCTTTTCAGAAAAGGGAGATAATTTTAGTGATTTTGGGTTTCTTTCTCAATGCAAAATCTGTAAAATGGGGGTGTTTTCTGAAGAAGAATAACACAGGTGGCTGTGTCTAATGAAATCTATGACCGGGTGCAATCTATGACCGGGTGCAATCTATGACTGGGTGCAATCTATGACCGCTTGAAAGAAAACGGTTTATTTAGAGCAGATGTAGATAGAAATTGAAATAAAATGAGTGATATAAAGTCTTAAAACACCCATTAACATTCTCCACCATTTACATCTTCATCTGCCCTAAATAAAGTGTGTTTTTTGAAGCCGGTCATAGATAGCACCCGGTTATAGATTGCACCTGGTCATGCCTTTCAACTTGGCCTGATTTCGTGAGACACAGCCAGGTGAGCCTCTGTTTGGGTGCTGAGTGCAGGGAATGGGAGGCAGCCTGTGCTGGTTGGCAGACAGCCCTTGGGTTAATGAGGCCTTGACGCCTGCCCTTTGTAACACTGTGAGATGCAGATCAAGAAGTTATTATTGACCATGTCTGAGTGCAAATTTCATGTGTTCTTGTTTTCATGCTACTAATTTAACTGACTACCGTAAAACCTCGCGTATAAGCCTAACGCGCGTATAAGCTGCACCTAGAGTTAAGGCCGATTCTATAAATTGCAATGGCGATCTGAATATGCTGACTTTACTACTATATCATGGTAGCAAAAACTTACCTACAAGCCGCACCCTGATCATGGGCTGGTCCGATAGGGCTCCTAGGGGTTAGGCCATGGGCATGGCCATGTCTATCCCCCGGTTCTTCCTTTGGTTGCCTCTAGATGGGGTCTAAGTCAGGATAGTGATCGATTCAGTCTTACAAGACATGTAAATAGCATTGGCCCTCAGTAACTAGGCCTACTCACTAAGGGCTAAGTCCTGGGAACCACTTCAGACAGAAGCAATAGTGGCCTGCCCTGTGATGTCATAACCCCCAGTTAGCTGCTCTACCTAGTGGCCACGAGCCTGTACTGGAGGTTCTCAACTTAGCACAGGTGGTGCTGCTATCAACGGCCAGGTGCCCTATAAGTCACACTGCCAATCTGACTTGCTTACAAGCCGTCGCTTGTACACAAGGTTTTAGGGTAATAATTTTACTATCTAAGAGAACTATCCCCTTATCAAAAGTTTGAGAACTCTGATGATCTTTTTAAAAGCTTTTATTTCACTGCACTATTCAAATAAATTCACAAACAAGGGTCGGCCTAACATACATCTAATTCATATTTGCTAAATTCTCTCCCTTTAGAAACTGTGGTCTAGGCCAAAAGGAGTGACCTCAACTCTTATTCCCTTTCCCAAAAAATGATTATTCATTCATAAATAATACTTTCAATCAGCTTAGAGAAACAAATACAAATTCAGAGTTAATTCTGAGGTCAGAGAATCCCTTAGAAGTATAAAGTATGGATGGAATAGGGATATTGGGTGATGATGCAAACCCCTCTCGGGGTGTATGTTAATGAACAGTCATAATGATTTACTATAGTGGCCTGATAAAACATCCTGTTGAATAACCACTGGTCTAGAATTAATGCAGGGGATAGGGGAGTATTGAAAACGTGTTAATACACTAACTGCTGGTGATGAAGAAACTGACAAGCATGAATTTTATTTTTTGAACAAAAATCAGTATCATAAAGCCTAGTACACCCATTTATTTTTTTGCCCACATCTGTCCTGAATTAGCTGTTTTCTTTCATGTTGGTCTTTAATTTTCACCTGGTGACAGGTTGCACCCGATCATAAACTTTCAACTTGTATCAATTTGGTGACACAGCCAGATTCTATTTTAGATATATATATGAGGCAGCAGAATACAATTCTGAATTAACAAATGTATTTATTGCACATTTATATTGTGATATTCTAAATACAGCTACATAAATTCAAGGATGAAGATACTCACTACAAGTACACTTATATCTAGGAACATGTCAACAGTTAAGGTATATGAATAAGTTAAGTAGCCTATAGTTCAAGAAATGCTTAATTCAACTTTAGCACCGTCCTATAGAGTGTTTAATGTTATGACGTTGGATGATACAGTGGTGAGGTTGGATGATACAGTGGTGAGGTTAGCGGGTACAGTGGGTAGTTCCGAGTAGCCCTTCCCTCCACCCCCCAGTAGGTGTGCCGTGCTGTACCTGACTACAACCCCCAGCAGCACCGTGCTGACCACCGCCCCGATAATGGCCGCTTTCTGCAGCACCACGCGACACGACACGGGCTCCGGCCTCACAGACAGGTCTACAGACAGGGTGCTACTCAGCAGGGGTGTCTCCTCAGACAGGGCCTGGAGCTGGTCGTCCTCCAGTAAAGATGTGTCAGACCCATGCACCTCCTTCTGTACCGACTTGGATAGGAGACCTGCAAATATAGAGGTTAATTTGATCATAGAGTTCTTTTTTTTTGGTGGATACAAATGTAAAGTAATATCTATAAGTATATTACTTTACACAAGGGTGGATACAACTAGTTACTATGCTAAAGTGCTAGGAATCACGTATCCCATGACCCCCATGGGATACATTGTTTTTGTGTCACAGGGCATCATCATTTAAAGAAATGTCTATGGCCATTTAAAGCCAATTTAGCATATTCTGAAAACAATAAGAAAACATGAAATAAAGGCAAAGACTCATGGCAAGGGTCATTTTGGAATGTTGCTCCTTGGGTGAGACTGGGGGTGCATCTCACTAAGCTGAAGGCTGAGTGGTATCCCAGTAAACACAACGACGTTGGTCAGACGTAAATCTACGTTGAATTTTGGTCTGAACTACGTAATTTTAGTAGGTTTATCAACGTCAAAACATTAAGGTTTATTTACCAATCTCAAACCTGCAGGTCTGATTTACGTAGCTCCTGAAGAGGTGAATCTATGTTTAACACACTACATATAATTCTGCATAGTGGGACTCAGACAAAGACTTGTAATATATTGCAGACAAATTTACATTTGCAATTAATATTCCTACAAAGTAACTACTATAATTTTCAATCTCATCTCATTCTACATAGTATATTCTTGTAGTTCAATTGAACAGCCTGACAGTATAGATCTGTTGAATAGTTTTGGCTGCAGAGAGGCTTTGTAATTCTTCCATTACCACCAATGTGGTGTCCTCACTGTAAAGTGCCTCAAAGCACTTATTCATGCACAGTACTTTAATCACCTGTCCTTTATATATAAATATTCTATTGAATACGGTTTATTTGCATGATATTGAATTTCAGAATTAATGAGAATTTACTGCTTGAATGTGGTAGATTTGTAAGAGCTGTAATATTCTCTCCATAATTGATAGTGCTGCCACCTAGTGTGACACAGAAAAGTCATCTACCCAATTGAAGTTGAAAAGTTACATCGTTTAACGTAGATCTATGTAGAATCTTTACGTCTGAATGAGGTAGATCAACGTAAATCAGACGTCTACATCTGTTGAACGTAGATAAACCTTAACGTTTTGACGTCTACAAACCTTCCAAAATTACCAATCTCAAACCTTTTGGTTGGACATCTACCTAGAGAAACCTCTGAGCTACGTCGGAACTACGTAGGGTGTTTACTGGGATACTGCCCCTGTCTCACCTCGGGAGCAACGATCCAAAATTATCCTGTTGCCATATGCCTTTGTGTATTTATCAGGAATTACCCCAATCATTGTCTTTTAGGGAATGCCATTTCTGTGCTACGGACAACATGATGAGCTATGATTTTTGATTTGATTTATCTTTATTTCTTGTTCATCAGTAGAAACAGTTACAGTATTGTATAAATGAAGCACAGATGGGGTGAAAAGTACATTGATAGTCTATCCATGTTAAACAGTTCACTGTTAATGTAATGATGAACAATCATGATGGAGTTACTAGTGGTGCCTATTACTTTACTACTTACGTGTTCTCTCATCCTGAATCTGCTTTTTACTGACAGCTTTTCTGGAACATGCTCGTTCCTGGGCCTGGGCGTCATGAAAGTGTAAAACATAACAAATTATTTTTAAATGGTTTGAGGAAATATCAAGTCGGGTAAAGTACAGCACTGAGCCTCATATTTCGCAAAAGCAGAATAACCGGACCTCGTATTTCGCCAAACCTCCGTATTTCGCAAAAACTTCACTTCCGGTATAGCGTAAGGATATATATAGAACGAAGCCACTTCCGGTCGGGCGGAAAACTAGTTCCGGTACACTTTTTCGTCTGCTACAATGGCTTCCAAAGCAAGTTCAAGGGTTCCAGGGTATGATGATGCGACAGAAGAGGAGAAAAGGGAAGGATCTCGCAAGTATTTGAGGGATTTCTTCTTCCAATTCTCGTAACCAAATCGAAAGGCCCCGTATTTCGTTTCAACCCTTATAAAGGGTTTCAACGAAATACGGGGCCTTTCGATTTTAATCTGTCGGGCAAATACACAACTTAAACAAATCCTGTATACATATCTGTAATATTGTTAGGAACGCATAAAGCGGTAACCCTGGCAACACTGTATGACTGTTAATGACCTATGACCAGCTAATGTCTATGACTTGGTTGACTGGCTGCCTACATAATGATTAGAAAAAGTATAAAAGAATAAGGTTCTTCCTGACATTTCTATGTACAATTGCCCTAAATAAGCTCTTTTCTTTCATTCCGATCAAAGGTTGTTGGTCATAGATGGTGCAGGTCAGAGACCTTCACCTTGATTTAGACATAATCATGTCTAAATCTTGGTTTGTATCAATAAAAAGTATTAACCAACTGACACCCTAAACCCTTGATAGTGCTTTAATGGGATAAGTATCAGCCCTGGGGAGTATCTCAGAAGGGCTGCATTGATGGGTTTGATGCATTTCCAAAAGGTTGGCACGATGCTGGTGAGTCATTTCCCAGCGATACTTTCATGTATCTTCATAACAAAATACATAAGGCATTAACCTCCTAAACAGTTAAATGATATCTGTAATGTGTAACTATCTGTACCTCTATGGATATAGCCTCCCAGTTGAAGAACCAGTTGTAGCGGATGAACATCCCGATACCCGTCAGTCCCACAGCCAATACAAAACTCAGCCACAGTCCTATACAAACAACACATCATGGTTATATTTGAAAAAATGAAATCATAATGACATTCAACTGCTGAATTGAATTATAGATCAAGAATTCCCTGCATATTTACCAGTTTCTTCAAAGGTTAAAATAGGATTCAATAAGACTTCAGTTTACTCAGTTAAAACCAGACGTTTAGTGCCAATCTATGGCATTTGATTTTTCACTTATCCCCATCTCACTAAACTGTTACAGTGTTTAAAAATGTTAAAGTAGGATTTAAAACTGAGAAACAGTTCTGACTTAATTTAGATTTAAGGATTAGTAAGAACCCACTTTACCATGCAGTGCTAGTGGTGTGAGGAACATGAGACAGACCCCGAGTGGCACGGCTAAGGCGTAGTACGACACAAAGATAACAGCAGCTGCCTCCATCTGTTTAGCCGTCCCTCTGTAGATGAACCGCCCTGCATTCTGTCATGTGCCAAAGTCAATATTAACTTAGACTGACCCAAACTTGGCATTCAATGAAACCATAGTAATAAAAAAAGACGTGGTCAAATGGTTAGGGCTTGAAAAGAAACTATTTGGTTAGAAATGAACCAGAATTTTCAATATTGCCATTCCTCATGGCCCAGCTACTTCAATAAACATTATTCCTCACAATTTGCCTTAGAATCCAGATAAGTTGTGTGTTTTATGCCTAATTTGAGACTTTTGTAGTGCATGTTATAAGTTCCCCCAGTTCAAAGACACTGTATATAAGACAACACTTCTGCTCATGGGTCCCCTTAAATTGCCTTATTTGGTAATTTTTTTATTCCTTTTGAATGATATTTTTTATGAAAATGCCAATTGGGTGCACTGTTATTGCACATTACTAATGTTCACTGACAGTCAAAAGTAAACAAAACTGAATCATTAACATGATGAAAAGTAGAATTTAATTTGGGTAATCTTGGTCCATATCCTAAAAAAGTTTGTAAAAGCATTGTTAACTTACGGTGAGGGAGTCGAAGAAATTGTTGAAGGCGTAGATGGGCATGAGGGTGGCCAGCAGGGTAAGTACATCCCTGTATAAAGGGAATTAAACATGGAGTATGGTTAAGCTACTCTAATTCACCAAAAGTGACTTGCTATGCCTAGAAATTTGCTTAATTCTAAGGATTTAAAACTTTGCCTGAGTATTTGATCTCAAAGATATGCTCATATATAGTTCAAAAATGACCAACAAGAATTGTGGTTGTTGCCACGTAAAGAAATGCCATTTTTATACCCGGCAACGACCACAATTCTTGCATTTGAAGGAACATAATGTCTACATGGTTAGTATGTTTGAAGGGGACCCATTCAAGACACCAAATAAGGGGGGGGGGGAGGGGTTATCAGGGGGAAGGATGATATTACTTCAAATATATATGGTAGTTCCTATGAATTCCTTGGGTCCATGTAAGGGGGGTGGATATGATTATAATCAACATCAGGGCCATGGAAGTGTGTGTTGCTAGGCAGATAATCAATTAGAATAGCTGTTGCAAGGCAACCAGCTGTATTAGCAACAAACAAATAGAACCATTGAATTCCTTGGGTCAATGTTAGGGGGGTAGGTATAATTATAATCAACCTCAGGACCTATCGAAGGTTGATTTATATTATTGTTATCACATAGCATGAATTTGTGTTGTGACTCCTTAATTCAAGATGGCGGCGCAATCCAAGATGGTGTCACCCATTCTGACTTTTGGCAAAGTGCAAACAAGTGCCGCACCACCAGGTGGCTACGCCACCACTACGGTATAAAAAACACACATAATGCATACGCAATGCTTATGCAAAGTGCCCCATGACCCCCTTTTTCCCCCCTGGTAGGAATCTGTAGCCATTCGGTTTGACCCCTTTGGTCTTAATGTAATTAATGGATTCCCACAATGGACTCTGGCAATCAGGCTCAACTTAATATCATAAAACATTGATAAAGAAAGCTGGTAGCTTAAACAGAAAAAAGTTGCTAACTCAGCATTTGTGAAAACCATCCCGATGTACTGACGAAGACCAATAATGATGACAATCCAAACCAGGCCATTCAATACTGGAATGCAAAATAAGTCAGTATGATAATTTGACTTAAGTTTACTAAATGCTTTAGAAATGCCTCAGTATCTAGTATTGCTATGCCATACTGCTATTCTAATATTTAAAGGTATAGTCTAAAAGAAATTGTCAAAAATATGTTTCTCCTTATATGGAAATGAGATAATAAACTTGTGAAAAACATTAGTCTATTTACTGTATGAGATTTTGGGCATGGCAAAAAGGAAATATAGTGATCAAGATATGTAAAAGGCATGGCACTCCAATGGTAGATAAAGGTAGATCATAAGTATGAGAAATATGCAAATATCATGGTCGCAGGTAGTTTTATTTTTTTCCACCAGGTGCTGTGTGCATAGATTGTTAAATATATGTGGGCCATTGGGTGAAAACGTGCCTCCAGGGTTTTTTTTTAGTACTGGTTTTGGCCACCAGGGGGCAGTATATGGGTAAAACACAAAATAATATACTAAAAAATGCTTTAGACCAAATCAAGTGATATGCTTAAAATTATCTCCTCTTTTTGGAATGCAAAAAGAACATTTGTTGCCATGGAAACATGGAAAATTCGCATATATGACAATCTCTGGTTGCCATGGAAACATTCCATTATTCCAAATGGGCATTTTTGGCCACAAATGTTTTTTGAAAATTCCCTGGTTTGACAAGCAGTTACAGCAAAACTACTAGGGATATTTTAGCTCAAGATATCTCATTAGAAAGCCTGTAACATGAACTTTGAAAAGCTATTTCCCCCTTGGAGGCATGTTTTTCCCTCATCTGGCCACACATCTTTAAGGCATAGCAATATACACTCTATTCAATATCATTTATTATACTTACTGCACAGGACGGTGCCAACACGTGCTGTTTTCTTGGCCCTCAGAGGTTCTCCGGCCCCAAGCTGATGTCCCATCTGTACCATGGTAGCCATGCTGATCCCAATAGGGATCTACAACAGGGCATGCTAAGCATTAATCATCAAGTTAGGGCACAAAATAGGGGCCAGACAATCAATCAGACTCCTCAGACAATGTACAGAACCAATAATGACAATCATTTATCAAATAGGTTCAGTTCAAGCTATAAACATCATGAGTATGTTATATTATAAACAACTGTAAACATATTTTATTTCAAACTATACATATTTTCGCAAATGAAAATATATAGCCCCACTATCAAGTATTAGATTAAATCAAACTTTGAAAAATCAATTGGACCAAAATTTAGTTTTTGGGAAATCCCCTAAATTTATACATGTGAAAATATCTTGGTTTACAGTATAGATAACTAGCTCATTCCATACAGTATGTTGGTTGGTGTGAACAGAATGCTCTAGATACCAGTTGAGGTGAATGAAGATATAAGACTTTCTATCTTCACTTACCCTCACAGCTTTTTTACACCCCACACTATATTGGGAGAGTATGAGATGAAGAGGTCTTTATATGCTGTATGGCTGTGTCTCACGAACTTGGGCCAATTTTTCGTCTATGACCCAGTGCCATCTATGCCCGGGGGCCGTCAGTAGTATAGTATGTATCGGAACGGGACTATGGTTAACTACTGTTTATTACTCAATCGACCTGCAGCCAATCAGAGGCCTCCATTTGGTCACGTGACCGGAAGTGACCTACTTAGGGGATTAGTGGTGACGTCACGTGACCTACTTAGCCAATCAGAGGCCGCCATTTGGTCACGTGACCGGAAGTGACGTCATATGACCTACTTATGGACCGGAAGTGACGTCATATGACCTACTTAGGGGACCGGAAGTGATGTCATATGATCTAATTTAGGATCACGTGACCGGAAGTGACCTGATGAGTCACGTGACCGGAAGTGACGTCACATGACCTAATGGCCAACCGGAAGTGAGTGACCTCATTGAGGATCACGTGACCAGAAATGACCTGATTGATCACGTGACCGGAAGAAGAAGAAGAAGAAGAAGAAGAAGAAGAAGAAGAAGAAGAAGAAGAAGAAGAAGAAGAAGAAGAAGAAGAAGTGACGTCACGCGACTTAATGAAGAGATGAGCGTCTTTAAGGGGTCACACGCTTTAAAATGTGATATTTTGTTTTTTGTAGGAGGAGGAGGAGGAGGAGGAGGAGGAGGAGGAGGAGGAGAAGGAGAGGAGGAGGAGGAGGAGAAGGAGAGGAGGAGGAGAAGGAGGAGGAGGCGAGTCTCTTATTTTTTTCGGTAAACTAATAAAAAACACTACGATATAAGTTTTTTTTCATTTTTATTGTTTTAAGAGCGACTGGAAGTGACTTATTGAACTAGGTAGAAGCGTTCTTTAGAGTGTATAAGGGGGGGAGGGGAGGGGAGGGGAGGGGAGGGGAGGGGAGGGGAGGGGAGGGGGGGAGGGGGGCCCCTTTAAGATGCATGGGGAGGGGGGCGCTTTTAGGATGCATGGGGCGGGTGGGGGGGAGGGGGGGAGGGGGGAGGGGGGCACTCTAGGGGGGTGGGGGGGCACTCTAAGGGGCGTTTGTCTCTTTTAAGAAAAAAAGAAAAGAAAAGATTTCAATCGAGAGACACGCTTCTTCCTCTCGAGAGGAAGAAGCGTGTCTCTTCATTTTTTTTTGTTTATCACGTGCCTCGATGAGGCGATCAGCTGCGACTGGAGGAAGTGACACTTTAAGAGGACACGCGTCTTAAATGTTATAATATTTTTTTTTTACTTACTAATAAAGAAGACGTATGAAAATAAAACACAACAATTCACATGTCCGTTGTTCTCGTTGTTTCTTGCTTGATAAAGTCAAGTAATATCGCGATGCCGAGGTCAAACTTTCCCATGTCCTCAGTCAACACTCGAAGGAGTTCAAAAGGCGTACCGCCGGCACCGTCAGCTTCATCTTGCCACATTTTCAACACTCGGAAGGCCCACTCAGCGGGACTTCCTCCGTATTCGCATTCTTCAGCGATCTTATCTAACCTCTCAGGCGACAATTTTAAATGGTCCCCCACCTCTTTCCACCTGCTACCTAGACGTCTGCCGAGGGTGCCCAAGTGCTTATGCATCGCGCGCGAGTCAGGGTTTTCGAAATCCAACCCCTGTCTGTGGAGAAGGGACATCCACTGAGCCAACAGTTCCACGCGTCTAATGCGGGTGAAGACGCGACCGAGCTCTCCCCATCTATGACGATGCGGGGTTTCACCCCACCAGACTCGGAACATCGCCGTACACAGCTCCTCCGGTGTCTTGACACTGCGCTCTACTAGAGCATCCATACGGGCGGCGGTAACTTTTAAGCTACTGCCCAACTCTCTCCAAGATCCGCTCAACTCTTTACCTAGTTGACGAAGCAAGGCGTCGCTATATGCTAAGCGCCGCTGTCCTACCTCTCTGTTCTCCCCATCGGTCTGCCTCGCGCGTCTCACGTCGTCAAGCCGCATTAACTTTTTTTCAGGTGGACAAGGCGGTGAAGGCGAGCTTGAAAGTGGAATAGCTTGAGCCATCTCGTCTCGTCTTGGCGGCGGCGGCGGCGGCGGCGGCGGCGGTGGTGGCGGTGGTGGTGGTAGTAGACGTTACTGTGGTCAGAGGCGATATGGTTTTTTTCCAACAGAAATCAGAGCTTTTATACAGAGGGAGTTTAATCCTATTTCCAACAGCACTCCAGCTGTCTAGCGACCTGTCCGCATGACGCTTTTTCAGCCGCTCCGCTCCTTAAGAGCTTAGATGACGAGGGGTATGTCATCGCTATCCGTGGAGACCAGCTGAAAACGGTGTTTTTTCCTCATCCATAGCTTTACCTCCTACCCCCTACCTGAGGACGTCTCCCTCCCTCTGACATTCATTGTAACAAACGTCAGAGGTCAGGTGAAAATCGGATTTTTTCATGCACAGCCTTAGTCAGCTGTCACCCCTCCCTATTGAACTAGCCGGCCGCCGCCGGCCGGCCCGGTCTACTCACCACGGCAGGAGGCGGTGATTTTTTTTTTGTCTTACACTTAAGTCGCTCACCACATGCACACGCCTCTACTCACAGACAGACACGTTCGTCTTAGGGGGTCCTGCTTCACGCCACACGCCTCCTGTAGTTTTTTTGTATACACACTCTAAGCTCATCACCGTTAATCCTTTATACAGCTAAAGCGCGTTAGGGTGGTAAGTAGCTTAGCTCATGACAGTGGATCCCTCAAAAAAGAGGGGAAAGGGATCCAGCTGAAAACGTCATACCTTATGTCTTTTGTTTCTCTTTGTGAATGGCCGCTGGTCAGTCGGCGGCAGCAACCGCTTAATCCTTTATACAGCTAATGCGCGTTGAATTGCTGAACAGGGTGGTAAGTAGCTTAGCTCATGACAGTCGATCTCTCAAAAGGGGGGAAAGGGATCCAGCTGAAAACGTCATGCCTTATGTCTTTTGTTTCTCTTTGTGAATGGCCGCCGGCCAGCCGGCGGCAGCTGAACAGGGGCAGTAAGTAGCTTAGCTCTAGAAGCGAGAAGGCGTATATAAGGGGCCTGGAAACCTCCATTCACTCACTCATTCTTTTGCTGCTCTCTACAGTCACCACCATGAGCAAAAGACAACACCTAGCGCCGTCCAAGGATCTAAGCAAGTTCAAGAACAAGAAGACTACGCGGAACAGCGCTCGTTTAGCGTCAGTGCCTCCTCTTGCTACTGAAAATGAGACTACCGCCGCAGCCGCTTGGTCTTATCACCCTCCCGCTGTAGCGAGCGCTCGCAGCAGTAGTAGTAGTAGTAGTAGTAGTAGTAGTAGTACTAGTAGTAGTAGTAGTAGTGGTAGTAGTACTACTGGTAGTAGTCGTCGTGCTAGCGACGTTGTTACACTCGCGACGGTACACGTTGCTGCTAAGCGCGCTGCCGCTGCTACTGCCGCCCCGCCTGCTGCTGCTGCTGCTGCTGGTGATCCTCGGGCTGCGGCTGCTGCTGCTGCTGCTGCACCTGCTACTGCTGCGCCTGCTACGGCTGCGCCTGCTGAGGCTGCTGCGCCTGCTACTGTTGCGTCTGCTGCTGCCGCTGCTGCTGCTGCTTCTGCTGCACCTGCTGCTACCGCTACTACTACTGACGACAACGCTCCTGGCACAGCGCAGTACTGGCAACCGGGTTTTTACCTCCCCACTACTGTTGATGATTTTGATGACCTGCCGCACGTTGCACAGCCCCTCTCCTCCACCACTACATCGACCGACGCCCTCGACGCCGCTCGCGCTGAGAGTTACAGCTATTCGGACACTCAGCCCCTAAACCAAGAAGAAGAGGAGGAGGAGGAGCAGCAGCAACAGGGTGAGACAGAGAACGACGCTGACGACGAGGCGTACGAAGAACCCGAAGGGAAAGGGGCGGACGGTACGTTTTTTCGGCTCCCCTCTTCCCCAGCTTTCGACCTCACTTCCACTGGTAGCGCGTCCGGTCCGTGGCGACTGCCCTCACCGCCACCTTACGAGGGCGGCGGCGCTTCATCTTCTACCGCTACACTCAGCACCGACAGCGTGTGGCTGCTCTGTTCCAACAACGAGGTCTCGGATACCACCAGCGCTGACGCTGCTCCTGTTATCGGTTCTGCTGCTGATTCAGCTCACGCTGATGGTGTTACTCTTCTTGCGGGTCTGAAACGTTCTAAGGTGAGTTCCAGAACAACAAGGCCTACTAAGAAGAGAAAAATACAAGAAAAAGAACGAGATGGACGAGAAGAAGCAGAGAAACCCTTCTCCCGTCTTCTCGGGTTAGAGTTCTGCTTAGACGGGGCTTTGACGCTGGAGATCTGGGAGGACGTGGCTAGACTGTCTAGGAGGCCGCGCTACACAAAAGACGGCCAGGTGAAAGAGGCGTCTCTGACCAGAAGCAAGCGAGTGCACTTCACTGCCGACGCGCTGCGCGAGCTAATAGCACGCATCGCCAATATCCGCGCAGTGGTGCGCATACGCGACACAGCGGCCGCGCAAGGAAGACCTAATCACACCCCCTGGTTCGCAGTGCTGGATGAGGAGGGCGAAGTGTACGCAGCTGTGAGCTACTACAGCGGTAAGAACCTCGTCCACGTGCGCAAGTACGAAGGTCCTGACAAAAAACCCACACAGCAGGGGGTGACGCTGTCCGCCAGAGCGCTCAAAGAGTTGGATGACAAAACAGAGATTATTCTCAAATATCTCGGTATAGATTCGTAATGAGAGACGCTCAACGCTCACGTGCGCACACACACAGCGTTTGACGTACGCTGTATGAGACAGACAGACGGATACACAGACAGCAGACAGATAGATAGATAGATAGACAGATAGATTGATAGATAGATAGACAGATAGATTGATAGATAGATAGATAGTTAGACGGCTAAGTAGTTGGTAACTGAGTGAAAAAACATGACGCAGTACGTATGCGAAAAGTGTTTCAAAATTTTTAAAAGACCGTACAACCACGAGAGACACGTAGAAAATTGTAGAGTAATACCTAAGTTTTGCCCTCTATGCGGCGAAGGCGATTGCCGAAAGATCGCCTGTCGACGCGAATCTCTGGACGGGGTGACCATCCCTCCGCGCATACGTGCTGTACCGAACGGGGAGGAAACGTTCACGGCGAATTGGCCTGCGATACAAACGGGCGTCAGGATGCACGGGACTCGCGTGAGTGTAACAAACTTCAGGCTACCAACCGGCGAGTTGAGTGACGCTGTAGATACTATGCGTCGCATTCACTTGACACAAAGATTCAGATACAAAGTGGGTTTCTCGGTAGGCTTACTCGTACAAAACAGAGAAGACAAGAGCAAACTGCGCTACTTTCACGCCTCCCAGAACAACGCAACTCTCATACGACCGCTCCCTACTATAACTAATTCAGAAACTTTGGAAGAGCTCCTCTCAAAGATGGAAAACACCATCGCTTGCGAGGAAGTACGGAAACTTTGCGACGCTGACACCAAGTGGCACGTTCTTTTTCCTACCAATTTGAACATTTGCGTTTACATGGGACCGGGGGAATTCCCCATAGGCGGTAGGATCACTCAGGCCGGTCGAGTTGGAAAGAGAAGCGGCGTGTTAGATTTTCCCAACAAGGACAACCTCTGCATCTTCCGCTGCATTTCCTTTCACTTATACAACACCAGCAAGCGCGCTTCAGATTTGTTACGTCAGTTCTGTCCCGCTGCCACACCTGAATCCTTTCCGGGTCTGAACATCCGCGACTTACCCGCGTTAGAGAACTTGTTTGATGTACAAATAGCGGTCTACACCGCGTCGCGTCAAGTGCCGGGGCGGAAGTTGAGAAGACGCGTTACTCTGATCAGACCGCCTTCCAGAACTCTGGCCGCCCGAGGTAAAGTCAACCTACACCTGACGGCGAAAGGCGGTTTGCACGTCTCTCTCGTCACGGACTTCAGCGCGTACGCGGGCATATACGAATGTTGCAAGTGTAAGGCGGCGTTCACCACCGAGTTCTTGCTGAAGAGACACAGGAACCAGCTTTCCTCTTGCCGACAAGTCAAGTTGCGCTACGTAGGCGGCATCTACCAAAATTCGAGAACGATTTTCGAAGCGCTAGCAGACTTCTCCATTTTTCCCCCCGACGGACATTCCGGAATCTACCCTTACAAGATCGCCTTCGATTTCGAGGCTTTCTTCAGACCGTGCAAAGAACCGTCGACGGAACACGTGTCCCTGCTGTGGGATCACGTCCCTTTGTCGGCTAGCGTCGCATCCGACTTTCCGGGGTGGGAGGGGCCCGTCTGCTTCGTCAGAGAATCCGACGCAGATTCCGACCCCTTGTTGGACCGAGTTTTAAATCACATAAACGAAAACGCCAAAGTCATCGGGGAAGCTGTGCTAGAACTTTACCGACCGACGTTAGCGAAGTTAGATGCGGCGATAGGTGAAGCTCTCCTGCTGGAGGAGGCGACATTCACCCCTTCTCCAGGCGGCTTCGCTGCGGCTCAGACCAGACACCCGTTAGTTCAACTGAAGAAGCGTCTTCTGAGATACATCCGTCAAGCTCCAGTCGTGGGCTTCAACTCGGGGCGTTACGACTTGAACCTGATCAAAATACGCCTTCACTCGTTCTTTGCCTCCGGAGACCGAAGAAACCAAGAATTCAGCGTCATAAAGAGAAGCAATCAATACTTGGCGGTTTACACACAGCACACGGTTTTCTTGGACGTAGTCAACTATTTGGCACCCGGTAACAACTACGCGACCTATTTGCGAGCTTTCACCAGGAACGAAGAGAAAGGTCACTTTCCTTACGAATGGATGACGTCTACCAGGAAACTGGCAAACAGAACGCTGCCCCCGAGATCGGCTTTTGACAGCGAACTGACGGGCGTCAAAATGTCCGAATCCGACTACGCCGCATGTCAGAAAGTTTGGTCTGACGAGAAGATGCAAACTATGGAAGATTACTTGATCCACTACAACAACCAAGACGTCAAACCTTTCATAGAAGCTCTGAAAAATCACGCTAAATTTTTCCAAGATCGCGGCATTGACATGTTGAAAGACGGAGTTTCTCTCGCCGGTTTGACTTTACGGTTCCTCTTCCAAAACCTAGAAGACGCGTTCACAACGTTCCCCCAGTTCGACGCCGTCCTCCACGCTCTGATCAAAGAAAATCTAGTCGGCGGTCCTTCCATCATCTTCCATAGATTTCACGAGAAGGGCACCACGCGGATAAGGGAGCACAAGTACGGCGAAGAAGTGAGACCGTGCCAACACATCCTAGGACTAGACGCTAACTCTCTGTACTTGCGCTGCATGAGCGAAGCGCACTGCACGGGCTATTACGCGGTGAGACGACCTGAGACCGAGTTCAAGCCCGAAATTAGGCAAAGAAACTCTCACAGCGCTTTGGAGTAGTTACGCTTCGTAGAGCACGACCGCGACGTGAAACTGCGCCACGCTTTGAACGGCGGCGAGATGGTTGTAGGCTGTCGGAGAATTCGCGTGGACGGGTTTCACGCGGCCTCTAATACGGTTTTCCAGTTTCACGGGTGTTGGTTCCACGCTCACGAGTGGATACCGTCGCACCGATATCAGTGCGCTTCACTGAGGGAGGAGAGACGCGACAGAACGACTAGAGTAAGCGCTTACTTGAAAGCGCTAGGTCACAAGCTGGTCGTCGTGTGGGAGTGCGAATGGAGAGAGATGAATCGTCGAGATGAGCGGGTTAAGGCCTCCCAACAACGCTGGAAGGTTGCCGCTTTGAAAGTGTCTCGAAACGCGATGAGCGAGAGCGACATCCTTTCCGCTGTGAAAGAGGAGAAAATGTTCGGTTTAGTTCAAGTGGACATCACTACGCCGCCTCACCTACGAGACTACTTCGAAGAAATGACCCCCGTTTTCAAGAACGTGACCGTTTCAAAATCGGACATAGGACATCACATGTCAGACTTTGCGCAAGAAGAAAAGCTGTTGAACACGCCTCAGAGATGTCTGATAGGGAGTTACCACGGAAAAAATATTCTCTTGGGAACGCCGCTTCTCAAGTGGTATTTAGAGCACGGTTTGATAGTCACCAAAGTGCAGCTGGTGGTAGAATACCTACCTAAACGCTCCTTTGCCGGTTTCGCGGACGAAGTAACGGCGGCGTGAAGACGTGGCGACGTGAACGAGAACGAGAAAATTCTGTCAGACTGTTACAAGTTAATGGGAAACGCTACGTACGGTAAAACAATCTGCAACAAAGAAAAACACACAGCGGTGAGATACACTGACAGTCGGAAGTTTGAACTATTGGCCAATTCGTGGCGCTTCAAAAAGGCGTCCGAGTTGAGTTCCGATCTGTTTGAAGTCGAACTACAACCGAAAACAGTCAAGAACAACCTCCCTATTCAAATAGGGTTCATGGTATACCAGTACGCGAAGTTGAAAATGTTAGAGTTCACATACGACTTCTTGGATAGATTCGTCGATCGGCGCGATTATGCCCTTTGTCAAATAGACACCGACAGTCTTTACATGGCTCTCAGCGGTGACACGTTGGATGACCTAGTCAAACCTCGCCTGAGAGAGACGTACTTCAGAGAGAAACGAAAGTGGCTTCCGACAGCGGTGTGCGACGATCACTTAGAGCTTTTCGTGAAGACAAAAACGGAAAGAGTGCGAGAATGGTGTCCGCCGCCCGGCGGATGTTGTGAGAGACGGTACCTTCACGATCTGAGAACTTCGGGGCTTTTGAAAGCGGAGTGGGAAGGTGACGGGATCCTAAGTCTCAACCCTAAAACTTACATTTGCTACGATCGAGTCAGCGACACCGGTGAAAGAAAATCCAAAAAATGGAGTGCAAAAGGCGTACAGAAGAAACAAAACCCTAAGGAACCAGACGACTTCTTGGATGTTCTTCGCCAACGAAAAACTCTCATTGCTGTAAATAGAAATTTCAAAGTGGTGCGAAACAAAATGGTCACCTACACCATAGAGAAAGACGGCGTGCGCTACTTGTATTATAAGCGTCGCGTGCATTCTGACGGTGTGACAACGAGTCCTTTAGAGATATGAAAAAAAAAAATAAGTGTGTTATTGCTTGATTGAGTGCATCTTTTCAAAAAAAGAGTGTTTATCAAGATTGAAAAAAAATAAATAAAAAAAATAAAATAAATTATTGTTGTGTTTTTATTTTCATACGTCTTCTTTTACTAGTAAGTCGCGCAGTCTCTTAAAGCGTCACTCATGTGACGACGTCGCTTCCAGTCACGTGATCCTAAAGACCCTCACTTCCTAAACAAAAAACTTCTTCTTCTTCTTCTTCTTCTTCTTCTTCCGATCACGTGGTCAATCAGGTCACTTCCGGTCACGTGATCCTCAATGAGGTCACTCACTTCCGGTTGGCCATTAGGTCATGTGACGTCACCTCCGGTCACGTGACTCATCAGGAAGGCGTTTCACCGTATGTTGATATAAAATATAAGATACGGCCGAAAGATGCGGTCAAGATGCGGCAATTATACACCAAAAGTACTTTTTCTGTTTCAGTTGGTCCTCCGTATACCCTCCGTATCTTTTTTTACAAAATATCAACATACGGCATCCAACATACGGCCCTCTCAACATACGGACATTGTCACCTGTCCCTTTTACAAAAATATGCAAAAACCAGTCTACATTCCGGGAAACCCCTAGGGAATTCCCTCTGTGACGTCATAATATGTAGCAACATACGGAGGTAGGCTGGGGAGGGTATATATAGGGTCCGTATGTTAGGGGAAGAGACAGGGGAGGGACAGGAGAGGTTTGGGAAGGGACAGGATAGGTCGGGGAAGAGATAGAAAAGGTCGGGAAAGGCACCTCTGTACTGTGATAGCTATTGCCTTTTTAAACACAAGGAGTCTGTGGGCAAAGTGTCAGCTCTGTAGGGCCATTATTTACCGAGTTATGGAAGAAAAGACTCTTTTTAATGTAATTTCTCCCAAAATCCATATAATCTTTTATTTTATTTTTTATCATGAAGGTAGAAGTTGGACTGAACTTATTTACCCATTAAAATAATTCTAGGGCCATGGTAGGGGCCGTGAGAAAATGGTAGGGGCCATGAGGAAATGGTAGGAGCCACTACTACCATTTCGTCACCACTACAGCCAGCTCTGTACTCTGTTGTCTACCACCATCTAGGGCTGTGATACATCTTTCTGTTAGGATTTCTGAGCGAATATATATATGCTTGGCTACCCGTATGGCTTGTATCTATGCTGTACTTTGTAGTAGTTGAAATGTTAGCACTCAAGAGGTTTTGCACCTGTGTGGATGGATATTCCGGGCTGTGTTGGTGCTGCCACCTAGAGGCTAAGTCAAGCTGGCCTCAACTCCTCTCATATATATATAAGGTAATGGAGATCGCAAGCCTTGTGTTGGAGGTCATGTGGATCTAAACCATTTTTCTGTAAGCTAGTACAGTCCCCCACCTCCCTTCTCCCTTTTTAAAGTGCACATATATATGTAAAAAAATGTCTCTATGATTGTTTTAATGAATAGATAAGTAAAGTCCAACTTCTACCTTTATAATTAAAAAAAGATAAATTAAAAAAAATGATTTTCAACGAAATTATACCCAAAAATGTCTTTTCTTCTGTAGCTCGGTAAATAATGGCCCTACAGAGCTGAAACTTTGCCCACAGACTCCTTGTGTATAAACGGTGGTAGACAACAGAGTACAGAGCTGGCTGTAGTGGTGACGAAATGGTAGTAGTGGCTCCTACCATCTCCTCAAGGCCCCTACCATTTTCTCACGGCCCCTACCATTTCCTCACGGCCCCTACCATTTCCTCACGGCCCCTACCATTTCCTCACGACCCCTACCACTTCCTCACGACCCCTACCATTTCCTAACAACCCCTACCACTTCCTCACAACCCCTACCACTTCCTCATGTACACCACATCCCGTACCAACATACGGAGCATAAATACCACATACGGCGCACAAAAGAGACATACGGCCCTAAAAAACAGGGTATATGTCCTGTTTTCAACATAGCACCCCCCCCCCCTACCCCTCCGTATATCTTGTACTAAATACGCCAAAGATACGTTTTTTTCTTGCTCCGTATGTTGAACAGAAACGCAATTATGGCCGTATGTACATACGGCCGGCCGTATGTACATACGGCGGCCGTATCTTTTTCCGTAAGATGCGGACATGTTGAGCTGAAACGCAAAAAGGAACTGAAACGCAAAAAAACGTCATACGGACCCTCCGTATGATACGGTGAAACGGCTTCCTGGTCACTTCCAGTCACGTGATCCTAAATTAGGTCATATGACGTCACTTCCGGTCCCCTAATAGGGGGGGGTGATAAATCTACTTTTCTTCGGGGACAGGCTCAAACTATGCATTTGGGTCCAAAAACACGGGAAATCACAAAAATATTTTTTTCGGACCCCGTGACCCCCCCGTACATAGGGTCCGAAGATCGGCCAAATAGTGAGAAAACAGCCCAAATTCAGGCTTTCAGATTTCTTCTAAAATCAAGTCATGACTCCATGAAAATGGTCAGAAACCTTCATATGGGACCCAAAGAGACCATCTAAAGTCATATTGTTGTGATTATAGGGGTGTTTCCCCCTCTAGGGTGGTGGTTTGTCCTCGGTAAAATACCAATAAAACAGCTTTTTTGAAGGCATTTGCTCCCTTACAATCACATCCCTATACTGCCATAAAACATCATTAGGACACCTAATCAGGCAGATTAAACCCTTCTGGAGGGTCCCCTCTTTCTGTTAACTCCCCTCTATGACCCCCCCCCCCCCCCCCAGCATGCACCAATAGCCATCAGATAACTCCCCCCCCCCCTTCGCCGCTATATTACCCTATACTGAAATAATGTATTAACATAAGACCTGTCTGATAGTTTGAACCTTTCTTGAGGGCCCCCTGTTCCTGTTAACCACCCCCTATGACACCCCTCCACCCCATCCCCACACTCACCCCAAACTAACAGGCATGAAATAACCCCCCCCCCCTCCCCCCACCTCGGCTCCATAATACTCAATGCAGCCATCAGCCCAACCCTCCCTCCATGTGGGACAGTGGTGTGGTTAAAAGAGCCCCCCCCCCAAAAAAAAAGGAATGAGTGAGTTGGGTCCTTGAGATCACCCTGGTAGGTGTATCTACTACAGCTAGTAGAGGGATACTGTACTTCAAGTCAAATTTGGGTTCAATATTTGGTTTAATATCAAGATGTGTATTCATCTGTCCTCAAAGTTTGATATTAGGTTCTACCAACTTACCCTTTACCCCATATAGGGGATGGCATAGATCTACCAAGCACCATGCCTATGTTATATTTTCATATATCTGAATATTATAGCAGCACCCTCAGATGTTGCGTGTATGCCCGTCTTTGACAAAATCTGATCTTTAGCATTGCAAATGAGGTATCAGGGTTACCTACCCCTCCCCATAATATAATTGCAGGGTTTATTATTGGCTCCAATAATATTTAGGGTTCAGAGTATTTATTTAACACCTCAGAGAAATGAATTAAATAATTATCTCTTGTCATATGTCTGGGATACTAACCATGCAAGGTGAAGACTAAGAGATATGGACAACAGTCCTTATTTGGAGTCATTTGCAGGCTCCCTTCCCCCATCACCCCTCTGCCATCCATCATTCTATGCATTTAACAACTTGGTTAAGGAGGAGAGTCAGGGTTTTTATTTATTGTAGTATCAGGTGATTAGTGATGTTAATATTAGATCTCTGCTATAACTATTATAGAATTACTATGTATAATAAGTGTAACAACATGAAGCAGTCATCTTGACTATGAATACACATGGGGTGAGGTACTAGGCATAGAATGGAGGGGGGGCTGTGATCATTGGTAGGGTAACTCAAAATGAATATAGAGACCTTTGAAAAGGGTATTATCTATCTGATCTAAACTCATTTTAATATGTTGACAATTCAAATATATTGAAGTAAAGGCCCTCCAAAATTTGGGTTATATTCATGCAATCACAAGAATATAACCTGTAATAGTCTCTTTGGGTCCCTTATCAGTTTTCAGTTTGAGGTGGTGAAGCCATTCATGCATGTATGATAAATAGATTATAAGAGGTCTGATGGTTGGAGTTCTTAGATGGACTGAGGTAGGCCTCCTCTCATGTCTGTATAAGGTAAGGGAGGAGGTCTGGGCCCCTTCCATATCCCCCATCCCTCTTTTAAACACACCACTGTCTTACTCCCAAGACAGGCTAGGGTGTCTGTTGATGACTATTGATGTTCAAAGATCCTGACATTCTGAGTACAGTGTAATATAGAGGCGAGGGCGGAGGGGGGAAGGGAGTTATCTGAAGGCTATTGATGCATGCTATGGGGGGGGGGGGGGGGTTAGGGGTCATAGGGGGTAGTTAACAGAAACAGGGGGCCCTCCAGAATGGTTCATGATGATGTTTTATGGCAGTATAGGGACCTGATTGTATAGGAGCAAATGCCTTCAAAAAAGTTGATTTATCGGTATTTTACCATGGACGCACCCCCTCCCCAGAGGGGGAAACACCCCTATAATCACAACAATACGACTTTAAATGCTCTCTTTGGGTCCCAAATGAAGGTTTCTGACCATTTTCATGAAGGCATGGTGAGGTTTGAGTAGGAATCTGAAAGCCTAAATTTGGGCTGTTTTCTCACTATTTGGCCGATCTTCGGACCCCATGTACGGGGGGGTCACAGGGGTCCGAAAAAAATATTTTTGTGATTTCCCGAGTTTTGGGTCCCAAATGCATAGTTTGAGCCTGTCCCTGAAACCATACGACAAAATTAGCCATTTAACACCCCCCCCTACCCCTAAGTAGGTCATATGACGTCACTTCCGGTCCATAAGTAGGTCATATGACGTCACTTCCGGTCACGTGACCAAATGGCGGCCTCTGATTGGCTAAGTAGGTCACGTGACGTCACCACTAATCCCCTAAGTAGGTCACTTCCGGTCACGTGACCAAATGGAGGCCTCTGATTGGCTGCAGGTCGATTGAGTAATAAACAGTAGTTAACTATAGTCCCGTTCCGATACATACTATACTACTGCCGTCTATGACCGGGTGCCGTCTATGACCGGCTATCTAAAAAAGTTGTTTGGAGGAATAAAATATATTTCATAAATAATTTATAAATAAAAATTGTAAAAAAAAAAATTAAAAAAAATGTTTATCCCTCCAAACTACTTTTTTAGATAGCCGGTCCTAGACGGCACCCGGTCCTAGACGGCACCCGATCATAGACAGCACCCAGTCATAGACAAACACATTGGCCCAAGTTTGTGAGACACAGCCGTATGCAAAACACAGCATAGGGAATGAAGTCAAACTGTGTCTCAAAGCCACAATCTTGTGGGTCTGAGATGAATGCAGCTGGATAACTGAGGCTGGAGGCGACTCCCTACCCCCTTTTTTCACTATATATATATATATATACATATACATATATATATATATATATATATACATATATATATATATATATATATATATATATATATATGTATATAGCTGATGTCATACACTGGAAGTCGTTTCACCGTATGTTGATGTTATACCTAACATACGGCCTTAAGATGCGGACAAGATGCGGACAAAATACATCTAAAGTACTTTTTTTGTTTCAGTTGGTGCTCCGTATACCCTCCGTATCTTTTAGTAGAAAATAACAACATGCGGCACCCAACATACGGCCCTCTCAACATACGGACATTGTCACCTGTCTCTTTTGGAAAAATGTGCAAAAACCAGTCTACATTCCGGGGAACCCCTAGGGAATTCCCTCTGTGACATCATAATATGTAGCAACATACGGAGGTAGGCTGGGGAGGGTATAGATAGGGTCCGTATGTTGGGGGAAGAGACAGGGGAGGGACAGGAGAGGTTTGGGAAGGGACAGGATAGGTCGGGGAAGAGATAGAAAAGGTCGGGAAAGGCACCTCTGTACTCTGAGTCTGATAGCTATTGTCTGTTTAAACACAAGGAGTCTGTGGGCAAAGTTTCAGCTCTGTAGGGCCATTATTTACCGAGCTACAGAAGAAAAGACATTTTTTGGTATAATTTTGTTGAAAATCAATTTTTTTAATTTATCTTTTTTTAATTATAAAGGTAGAAGTTGGACTTTACTTATCTAGTCATTAAAACAATATTAGAGACTTTTTTTTTACATATATATGTGCACTTTAAAAAGGGAGAAGGGAGGTGGGGGACTGTACTAAGCTTACAGAATAATGGTTTCGGTCAACATGACTTCCAACATTTGGCTTGCGATCTCTATTTCCTTATATATATATGAGAGGAGTTGAGGCCAGCTTGACTTAGCCTCTAGGTGGCAGCACCAACACAGGCCGGAATTTGCAGTCAATGGCTATACTAATGCTGCACATATGGGTGTAACATGGATCCACACACAATTAATAATTATAATAATAATTATAATCAATATACATTTGCTATGGCCCTTAGCCAGCTCCATGTACACACCAGTATAATCATATATATGCAAAAACCCTGTGTAAATGTAATGTAATCCTGTCACACTGCTACAATGTAAGTGTTGACTGGGTATCTGGAGTGGGCCACCCCTGTACCGCGGCGAGTTCATATCCATCCACACAGGTGCAAAACCTCTTGAGTGCTAACATTTCAACTACTACTACTTTTAAAGTGCTATATATATGTGTAATAAAATGGCCCTAGAATTATTTTAACGAGTAAATGAGTTAAGTCCAACTTCTACCTTCATGATAAAAAAATAAATAAAAAATTATATGGATTTTGGGAGAAATTACATGAAAAAGAGTCTTTTCTTCCATAACTCGGTAAATAATGGCCCTACAGAGCTGAAACTTTGCCCACAGACTCCTTGTGTATAAACGGTGGTAGACAACAGAGTACAGAGCTGGCTGTAGTGGTGACGAAATGGTAGTAGTGGCTCCTACCATTTCCTCATGGCCCCTACCATCTCCTCACGGCCCCTACCATCTCCTCACGGCCCCTACCATTTTCTCACGGCCCCTACCATCTCCTCACGGCCCCTACCATCCCCATCTCTTTGTTACCATTACTACCTGAAGTGATATGACACATATGGAGCAAAAATACCACATACGGCACACAAAAGACACATACGGCCCTAAAAAGCAGGGTATATGTGCATTTTTTGACATAGCACCCCCCCCTTACCCCTCCGTATATCTTGAACTAAATATGCCAAAGATGCGGAATTTTTGTGCTCCGCATGTTGAGCTGAAACGCAATTTTCGCCGTATGTACATACGGCCGGCCGTATGTACATACGGTGGCGGCCGTATCTTTTTCCTTAAGATGCGGACATGTTGAGCTGAAACGCAAAAATGAACTGAAACACAAAAAAACGTCATAGTGACCCTCCGTATGATACGGTGAAACGCCTTCCAGATTATCCATCTCATAGGTTTCTAGATACAGGTATTCATTGACAGCTCTGTAGAAACCCCATGTATACATACCGCGGCAAGCAGAATATTCAACGTGAATAGCACGGTGTTAGCACCAAGTTCTGTTGTCCCCAGTAAGCCTGCAATCACAGCCAACAGGTAAAGCAAGGCACACAAGAGTTATAATCACAGGGTTTCACCCTTTGAGGCCACATCAAAGAAAGAAGTTGGTCAATGGATTTGGAATTTAGATTTTTTTCCAGAATTAATTGCTACCCAGCAAGGAGGGGGGGGGGGGAAACACCATGTAGTTGCCACTTAGTGACATAATTATGAACTAGCCTGTCGAACCATGGATGTCAGCCCCGTCTCATAGGGCTCAGTCTCATCTAGCGAGTACTAGGGGAAGTGGTCAAATAGGAACTGTTTGCACTTGTGGAATATCTCTATTATTAGTTGTTTTAAACCTTTTGTTCACCAGCAAGGACAGGGTCTCCAGTGTTCTCTAGAGGATATATCATGCATCATGATGCATTATGTTTATTAGTTATAACAGTTTCCATAGACCTCAACACAGCAATTTGTATCAACAGCTCAAAGTAACATAAATACCTGATCTCAGAAAAAATACCTGAAACAGAAGAATTCTCCTTTCTCATGCAAATGCATTCCTTTAGAATATATCGGACACAAAAAAGAGAGTGTATTTAATGTTGTTGTAACATTGATTGATAGCCACATACTGTAATATTACAATAATTTGGATTTTCCTCAGGTATGTTGAGCTGGAGACCAAGACTTGTGCCCTTTAGTTCGTAATTTCACCAGGAGGTGTCTGTGTAGCAGTGTTCTCCCCTCCTTCTACTTAGCCTAAGCCAACATCTAGTGCCACAAGTGGAGCCATCTATCCTCTATCAAACAACTACAGAACATTCATATAGAACGCACCTGCCAGGATAGAGCTGATCTCATAGGCCCACCATTCAGCACAAGTCATCACCATGCCATAAAAAGCAATCTTAGACAGCGGGCTCCACCCAACCAGGCCCTGTCGGCTCCAGCCTACAAATAGTATTACAGTATCAGTTAAGGTTTTCTGGTAAGGCCACTCAAAAAAAAATCTGGTTTCTCATCACCGCGCGCATCATGAAAATCGTGATTTGGGGAAAACTTTTTTTTCTATTTTGTACATTTTTAATGAAAAAATGCGTTAAATATTGAGAAATATTGTCATATTTGGTATCAAATTAAAGCTTATACTGTCAGTAGTGCAGTGCCCTAGAAATATCTTACATTTTCCAACTTCTGTAGGCTTAAAAACTAAAGTGTGAAATTTGTTCACGAAAAGTCTACATTTTCCTATACATTTTGGCCCCTCAGTAAAAAAAAAAAAAAATTAAATAAAAAACGCCCTCGTCATATTTTTCAGTGCTGGGCGATGAGAAACCAGATTTTTTTTTGAGTGGCCTAATGTTATGTTGAGTAAAGTTATAGCATTGGCACTACATAACTAACACTATTTTGATGTGTGAATATCACCTTTTTGGCATTATTTACCAATAGTAGGGCACAATTTGTTCTCAATGTAGTCTGAGGTAAGACGCTGCGTTGATACCCACTTCTAAATGGACGGGTAGAATTTGTCAATAGATAGGGTCAGCTTGCGTACAAATTTTTACAGTAGTATGAGTATACTACTTAGAAAATCATGAGTATTAGATACAAATTCCAAATGATAAACAGTCAGCCCCCAGTTTCTCAAATTTAGAAATATGCAAGGAAAAATGTCTGAGGAATCAATTTATCTGAGGAAATGAGTGCAAATACAATGGAATATGGAAGGCCACTTGCAGGCCTTCTATTTGAGAAAGTGAGGGATTTGAGCAGTCGAGGTACAGTAACTTCTTACAGACAAGCCATGGCTTTTACGAGAATCAGAACTGCATTGTGGCTTATACTATGTTTTTTCTTTTTACCACTATAGTACAGATTAGTTGGCTATGAGGCTCGTAGGGTCTCCCCGAACTAAGGGCATGGCTTATATATGATTTATATGGCTTATTCACAAGGTTTTATGCTAGTAAATGTTTGAGCAAGTGATGGTCGATGGTTTCTAGATAATACTAGTTAACATGCTGTACTTACCTCCCCAGGTCTTTTTGATCTGTTTACTTATAAGGAAGTAGACAATCCGCATGATGGAGGAAAGTATGTAAAAGGATGCCTGCGCCAGGGCTGATCCACTGAAACCAATGCAACAATCTATTATCTAGTGTGATACGAAAACAAAGAAGATTTGAATATTACATGTAAGAAGGACATAAACAAAAACATTTATAGTACAGTATACATAAGGTGTATAACCACAGGGAGAACATATTATATTTGATGCATTGTGATACAATGTGAAGCATGTTGTGAAGCATGTTGCAAATTTCAAAGATTTCTATTCATTTTCAAAAATGACAACTTTCTACAGGAATGTAATCTGCTATACCATTTTGCTTAGTGCACTGCATTAACATTGGTAATTCAAGTTAATGGCCACATAAAATCATCATTTTTTCTGTGACATATAAATTTGAATTTAAAGCTGCTAAAAGAGTGACTTTAATGAATAGAAAAGTTGCTTGAATGTGAATGTTAGCACAGTGGTGTGACTTACACAATGCCCCAGTTGAGCACGTAGAGCAGGACATACTGCAACACGGCGTGAAGGACATGAGCCACCAGCCCCATCCACAGGTCTACGTACACTATCCTCTGTAAACAGTCACATACACATTAAGCCCCATCCACAGGTCTACGTACACAATCCTCTGTAAACAGTCACATACACATTAAGCACCATCCACAGATCTACGTAAACTATCCTCTGTAAACAATCACATACACATTAAGCCCCATCCACAGGTCTACGTAAACAATCCTCTGTAAACAGTCACATACACATTAAGCACCATCCACAGATCTACGTAAACTATCCTCTGTAAACAATCACATACACATTAAGCCCCATCCACAGGTCTACGTAAACAATCCTCTGTAAACAATCACATACACATTAAGCCCCATCCACAGGTCTACGTAAACAATCCTCTGTAAACAATCACATACACATTAAGCCCCATCCACAGATCTACGTACACAATCCTCTGTAAACAATCACATACACATTAAGCCCCATCCACAGGTCTACGTACACAATCCTCTGTAAACAATCACATACACATTAAGCCCCATCCACAGGTCTACGTACACAATCCTCTGTAAACAATCACATACACATTAAGCCCCATCCACAGATCCACGTACACAATCCTCTGTAGACAATCACATATGTATGTAAAATGTATCATCAGTAAAGGACACTCCTGTATTTTATTTGGAGAAACAATGTTACTATGCTTAAGCATAGACTCGCTCAAAAAGTGCGCAACTCCTGTTTCTCTACTTGTTGGGCCGTCGGTTGCATCCCATGCGGTTCACGCTTTGTGTGACACACCCCTAACCCAACTCATGCAGGACAGTTTGGACACTTTATAGCGAACCTATATGTACACCTCACAAGTTAGGGCCGAGTCATTTATTGCTAGCTGGGGAGTATTGTGGATATGGGGGGGGGGGATATAATGAAAAACAGGCCCTCAGTTGGGGGCCAAAACTGGAAAAGCCTCCTATTTTAGGGGCGGGGTCAAAATGAAATCTGGTCCATTTAAACACTTGCAAACATGCCTTATTCTTCAGGTGCATGCGACTTCATGGGGCGGGCCATTTTTCAAAATGCGAATGTAGTAGGGGGGGTCAAGATTATCTTCGGCTAAATGGTGGTGGGGGTCAGAATGAAAATTGTTATTTTGGGAAAATCCATTAACCCCCCCCCCCCCCAGCTAGTAATAAATTACTCAACCCTAACGACTTTTGACGCCTAAACTATAGGATCTTAGTTTTCTGTATGGTATGATGGCAATATATGAAATGAACTTTGTATGATGTAGGGACAGGGATTAGGTAAATGAATATTCATCAGTATAGGTCCTTCCCACAAGGGGGCAGCTGTGTACCCAGCCCCATGCGTCTTTAAACAGGCTAGGTGATGTGCATTCTGCAGGGTATGAGGGCTCAGGACGCCTCTCTGGGGTTCTAAGCTCTAAGAGAGGCATTACTCTCCTAGCAGATTCTTGGTCAGGACTTCAATCCAACTGTTATTACACATGACCAACCGATGGATAAAGATGATCATATCAGTACAGAGATAATGTACCTAGGTGTGTTGCCATCTCCTAGTACAGAATGTAGTCAGTAGTACAGACAGTGAGTCACTAGATGGTGCTACACAAGCTCACTATCTGTGTATGGATTAGCAGAAATCTTTGTAGGGGTTTACTTACCAGGAAGTGACATTACATATACACTGCCCTTCTGTCTCTACCCCTTCAAGATATGCAGTGACCCTACAGAGTGCAAGGATTTCCCACCTTGATGCCTGGGCCAACCATGAAATTTGTCACTCCTAGGGTTCTAGACAAATGCCTTAGTAAATTGTCACTCCTAAAGGTGACTGCATATGACACTGACCGGATCTGCCAACTTGATTAACCAATTGGATCATAGATGCAATATGAAATTTGTTTGATCATTTAAACTTGATAGACAGTACTTTAACACAGATCGCATCTTTCCCTGGTTACCAACCCAGTCTACTCGTCAAATCAACCAGTCTGCGGTGGCCGTGAGACTGATAATACACAGTGGTGCACATGATACTACTATTCAGGACCTGATTAGTGTGTCTGAACAGCAATAATCAATCAATGACATGATGACTACTGCTTGTACATATTGGTACAATTTTTCAGCCTATGAAAACCGCAGTGTAAGCCGTGACTTAGTTTGAATAAAAACCTTGAATCTTAAATGTTGAATCTAGTGTTATTCAGTCTATTAATTACCTAAGACTATACAGAATGGGTTATATTTTAACTGACCTGACACTGGAAGTACTTCTGTAGGATCACAAAGGGCGCCATGCACTGAAATATAAATATAGAATGGAAATGGATAAAATATTATTGAAAAAAAGAAAATGGATTGACCAAAATACAGTCTTTAATACTTCAGACCATTTTGGATTCACATTGGATTCATGATATTTTACAATATCATAATACCTGGCTATTTGAGCAGTTACAGCAAGAAAGTCATTGACTATCGTCTTCCATAATGCTGTTTCGGATTATGACCAAGTGTAATATAAAAGTACATCATTATTTGCATACTGTACTCACGAAGGTTCCGGGGATGAAATAGAGCAGGTAGATTCCACATAACCTGGTAAATATAAATGGTTGGTTGGAATTAATTATCTATATTGGGAAAATGCATGGTGGTAGCCTGTTGTAGCTATGTAAAACATAGTAGTGAAAAATGGGTCCATCAATTATAAACGTATTAGTTTATCATGAAAATCAAGGAGCATGAATGCATGGGGCATCATTCTGTCTGGCCACCTAAGTTCCCGGGTAGTACTAACAGGATTTTCACAAATTAGGGATGCTGCTTTTACCTTTTTCTTAATGATATATAACTCACTCCATATATGAGCACTCTAGAGCAGCAGACCTCAGACTCCTTGTACAGCTTATAGCATTTGTCATTTGGGGGTGTCGTTGGTGTGTCAGCACCAAAGTTTGCTCTTATGCGAAAAAGAAAAGATCACAAAAAAACAACAAAGATCAAACCAGCCTAATCTAGATTTTCAAACCATGTAACCTGAAAACACCTTTGCTTTTCTTGGCCTCATCTGTAAAATACCTTAAAACCTTGCGTAGAAACTGTGGCTCTTTCACAGGTCAGATCAATCGGCCCAAAGTCAGGGTGAGGCATAGACAACAGTACTAATGTTGTCATAATCAAGTGCCTATGAGGCTTGTAGGATTCTCCAAAGTTTGTGGTGTAGCTAGTATGTGAGTTTATATGCAAGCTTATATGCAAGGGTCTACAGTAGTCTTATATATGCGTATTGTTATTAGGCCAGCAAGAGAGAAGGTGTGTTTTAGGCTACCCAACCCTACCTAGCAAAACAACCCTAAAAACCCATGAAAGTCAATTTGATAGTCCATGGGTCGACGCCGTTGTCGGAGAGTCAATTTTTGACCCTACCCACCAAAAGATGGCCGCCCTAGAAATTGTTTATTTTTTTAATTTCAAGTAATTTTTTGGCTATTTCAGAGTCAATTTGATAGTCCATCAGTCAATGCTGTTGTCGGTGAGTGGGCGCTGAAGTTTGGGAGTCCAATCTTGGCTACTTTTCAGGCCAAAGTTTAAAAAAATTGAAAAAAAGATTCCACCTACCCTACCTAGATTTTCTGACTTTATAACCTGAAACCCACTTTTCTTTGCCTTATACGTAGCAAGTGTAGGGGCACAATGTCTGGGTCGGTCTCCCCGCAGGGGATGCCATAACCAGAAGTCATTGTGCAGCGTGCCCTACATGTCCAGGGGTCATTGCAATCCAGTAAGTCAGACACAGGTTGGTAGTGTAACGGTAAGTACGCTTGTCACCAGTGCGAGAGGTCTGTGGTTCGATTCCCGACCGATCCGATGACTAAGTTTTACTGCGGCCTCTACAGAAGTGTTAGTACACCTACCTTGCCACCTCTGGGTCCTGCCCCAGCAGCAGCAGGATGCCCTCCATGTTAACAAACAGCGCCACACACGGGAACAGCACCAGGACCAGGATGTAGGTACCTACAGGCAGGGTACAGTCAGGTCATAACTGATACATCCAGGGGTGGCGGAAGACACTTGACTTTGGGGGGGGGGGCCCCAGCCGAACCAAACAAAATTCCGAAGGGTACGCGATTTCCGAGCGTTTAAAAGCAACACAGTGAAAAAATTATTGGGGGTCTAGGGGCATTGCCCCGCCGAGGAGAATTTTGAATATTTTGACATGATTTGGTCCAATTTTCCGGTCAATTTTTAGTGATTTCTTAATATAACTATGGAGTAATGAATATAATTTATTAGCGTTTCCAAAATTATTAGGGGGGGCCAAAAGATACTCTGGGCCCCCCATGTCTAGGATTAGGGGGCCATGGCCCCCCTGCCCCCCCCCCCTGTTCTGACACCCCTGACATCTGAAAAGTGTAATGGTACAATATGCACTACACAGAGTTCAAGCAAAATGAATATTGTGACATCAATGCTATAAATTCCCATTGAAGCACACTTAAGCCTATAGATTTTCAAAGCTCGTACATAAGGCCGCATGCTTATAAATATAATTAGTTTTAAAGATTTCAGGTTTCAAGGGGTGCTACACCTGCACTTAAACGACACTGACACTCTTTTGACACCTCTGTTTTTTAACAGGCAATTACTGCAGATGTAAAGTACCTGTGCATTTAAAGAAGCTGAAACAGTCCTCTGAAGTGGTCAACTAATATATCTCAATTAATATATCTAGAAGAGATTAATTCAGATTTATCTAAAAACATAGCAAAGCAACCTCTAGTCTAGCAGCCAGGAAGGCCTGCAGAAACGAGTAGGTCAGAACTGATTTGGATACATAAAGTCATATACTTTCTAAATTTTGACGCTTTCGAGCTGATATTATTGAGTGTTTTCAGAAATAATTGCCAGGGAAACCAGAAACCCTGATTAGGTGATAGCCCTGGTAGCCATTTCCCAAGACACACAATGATGTCAGCTTGACTTTGCCAGTGTTCTGAACAAACATGACTTTCTTCAGTCAGTAAAGGTCTACCTCTGCAAGGTTTCAAGGGAAATGTCTGCCTTGCATCTAGACTACTCAGGAACCCAAACACAGTAATGCATGATGTGAATACAAACAAAGGAAGGCATACTCTGATTAAACCTAAACGTAATGGATAAACCCAAATATAACCTACTCAGATGGCATTCAATAAGGACAGCAGTGAGACGAGATTTAGCTAGGAAGTGTTTGTGCCAAGTTTGGGAGATAAATTGCTGATTAAGCGTTTCAAGAGATCCTAGCGTACATACAGCCTTCTCATGTTATTTTTGTTACAGCCTATTACATTAAACATTAAATCTATAATGAAGGGAATGTTTACATCTTTGGAGGTAAATGCCCATCAGTTTGAGGTTATTGCCACCATAGGTCTGAAATACAAGGTCACAGTGTAGTCATGGAGACACAAGGTCACAGTGAGTTATGTAAGGGCAGTGTTGGACATAGATGTTACAGCCTACTAAGTTCAGTATATATGTACTGAGTTCTAAATGTGTAGAATGGATGCCTATCATTTGAATCATGATTCATCCGTTTCTAGAAAAGTCTTTCCCTTGAGGAAAGGGGTGTGTGTAAACTGTAATATTTCTTTGTCTTGAATTGGTCATACATCACTAGGTAGACACATGAAATGTATTCAGAGGGTTCTTAGTGAGGGACATTACATTGTCCTATCTATTACAGGTTTATTGACAATAATTTTCTATTTCTTTTTATGAAGCATAAACCTTATTCATTGTCTTAAATTACACTGCACAGTCTTTTTATGGAGGGGGAATATATGGGGCATTGAGTAATCTATCAACAAAAGTTAAGTGTACATTTTACAGTTTTATGGCATAAATCCATTTAGCAATTAAGATTAAAGATATAATCAGAGATCACAGCTTTGTTATTACTGATATTACTGTATAGCATAATAGTTTTGCCTTAGAGAATGATCGATTTGCACCAACAGGGGAGGGGGGGTATTTGCGGAGAGACCAGAATTCCTTTTGCCCCCTTAAGGTGAGGCTCCACTACCCGATTTTTACCTAAGATCGGCGCTATTCTCACAAGTTTGACTCAAACCATGGATTTATAGGACCTATACCTTATGCAGGGAGGTACTGTAGACTCTGCCATAGGTTCATGTTTTTTTTTATAAAAAGCTCATGCTCAAGTGGAATATAGACTTGCCAAGGCCGTACAAACACAATCTATGTCCCGATTTAGGTCCCGATTTTGCATCTCAGGCTGATCTGGGCTTCCGATTTCATATCAAGCAGGTTTGATTTTCATTTTTCTGATGCTCCCGCATCCACAGGGCTATAATCGGCCGATTTGGGCACCATAAGAGATAGGAACTATGTGTTTGTTTTGACTTGATCAGACTCTAAAGACCTATATGATCGGCTCGTGAGAATGACCCAAAAAATCGGGTTGTGGAGTCCCATCTTTATGAAAGGGGACCGAATTGGAGGCATCCACTAAAAAGGGTAAATTTATAAGTTTTCCCTTTCCCCTCTTCAAGATGTCTGAACTTTATAGGTCCCCCCATCACAAATTGACTAACTCCCCATTTTATTAAAAACGACCACTCTCTTAGGAACTTAGGATCAATATTAGCAGGATTGATTGTACCAAGAGGCACCACCTACCTGAGTGAAAGCCACATCACAGGCCCCTGACATACCGTACAACATGGAGTACCCCAGGATGTTGATCAGCTGCAAGTAACATCATTACCATAAAACCTAAAGTATACATTGTTGTTGGTATGTAAAGTCAGATCGCTACGATCAGGACTACATGATAATATTATTATATGGCTGTGCCTCACTAGTTTTGGCCAACATGTCTGTCTTTGACTGGGTGCAATCTTTGACCGGGTGCCAGTTTGACTGGGTGCCATCTATGACCGGCTTGATAGAAAAAAAGGGAGATGCAGATATAAATGGGCTACTAACTACTAATTTAAAGTGTTATAACATCCATTAACCTTTTTAGCCCATTTATATGTTCATCTGCCCTAAATAAGCCATTTTTTATCAAAACAGTCAAAGGTGGCACCCAGTCAAAGATGTCCACATTGGCCAGAACTCGTGAGACACAGCCATATAAGATAATGTAAAATACACTGTATGCTTATGGCTGTGTCTCACGACCTTGGGACAATGTTTTTGTCTCTGACCGGGTGCCGTCTCTGACCGGCTTGGCTTGATAAGGTCAAAATGCTAACAGCAGGAGGCTAATTATAATTATAACTATGATTATATAACGACCGCCATAACGTTTTTCCAAATCCTTATATACATGAGTGTAATTCTCTTTAAAACACCTTTTTCTGACACCTGGTCAGAGACGGCACCCAGTCAGAGACGGCACCGGATCAGAGACAAAAACATTGTCCCAAAGTCGTGAGACACAGCCTTATCAATTGAATTTGTATATTAGATTTTTTTGAGAATTTCTTATCAACATCCTGCCTAGCCTGCCTGGGGATTTCCTATCAATTTTATAACTACTTTATATATGAATTGCTTCTTACCGTACAGGAAAGCCCGATGGCGGCCAGTTCGACCTCACCCAGATGTCCAGCAAACATGGTGGCTATAGGCTGCACGTACCACTGACAACACGTCGCTAACACCTACATAATACAAACATGGTGGCTATAGGCTGCACGTGCCACTGACAACACGTCGCTAACACCTACATAATACAAACATGGTATAGGCTGCACGTACCACTGACAACATGTCGCTAACACCTACATAATACAAACATGGTGTAGGCTGCACGTACCACTGACAACACGTCGCTAACACCTACATAATACAAACATGGTGGCTATAGGCTGCACGTACCACTGACAACACGTCGCTAACACCTACATAATACAAACAGGGTGTAGGCTGCACGTAGCACTGACAACACGTCGCTTACACCTACATAATACAAACAGGGTGGCTATAGGCTGCACTTACCACTGACAACACGTCGCTTACACCTACATAATACAAACAGGGTGGCTATAGGCTGCACTTACCACTGACAACACGTCGCTTACACCTACATAATACAAACATGGTGGCTATAGGCTGCACTTACCACTGACAACACGTCGCTTACACCTACATAATACAAACACGGTGTAGGCTGTGGCTACCACTGACAACACGTCGCTAACACCTACATGATACAAACATGGTGGCTTTAGGCTGGACGTACCACTGACAACACGTCGCTAACACCTTCATAATACAAACATGGTGGCTAACTCCTACATAATACAAACATGGTGGTTATAGGCTGGACGTACCACTGACAACTTGTCGCTAACACCTACATAATACAAACATGGTGTAGGCAGCACGTACCACTGACAACACTTCGCTAACACCTACATAATACAAACATGGTGTAGGCTGTATGTACCACTGACAACACGTCGCTAACACCTATATAATACAAACAGGGTGTAGGCTGCACGTAGCACTGACAACACGTCGCTAACACCTACATAATACAAACATGGTGGCTATACACACCACTGACAACACGTCGCTAACACCTACATAATACAAACATGATGTAGGCTGCACGTACCACTGACAACACGTCACTAACACCTACATAATACAAACATGGTGTAGGCTGCACGTACCACTGACAACACGTCGCTAACACCTATATAATACAAACAGGGTGTAGGCTGCACGTACCACTGACAACACGTTGCTAACACCTACATAATACAAACAGGGTGTAGGCTGCACGTACCACTGACAACACGTCGCTAACACCTGCATAATACAAACATGGTGTAGGCTGGACATACCACTGACAACACGTCACTAACACCTACATAATACAAACAGGGTGTAGGCTGCACGTACCACTGACAACACGTCGCTAACACCTACATAATACAAACATGGTGTAGGCTGCACGTACCACTGACAACACGTCGCTTACACCTACATAATACAAACAGGGTGTAGGCTGCACGTACCACTGACAACACGTCGCTAACACCTTCATAATACAAACAGGGTGGCTATAGGCTGCACGTACCACTGACAACACGTCGCTAACACCTACATAATACAAACATGGTGTAGGCTGGACATACCACTGACAACATGTCGCTAACACCTACATAATACAAACACGGTGGCTATAGGCTGCACGTACCACTGACAACACGTCACTAACACCTACATAATACAAACAGGGTGGCTATAGGCTGCACGTACCACTGACAACACGTCACTAACACCTACATAATACAAACACGGTGTAGGCTGTGGCTACCACTGACAACACGTCGCTAACACCTACATGATACAAACATGGTGTAGGCTGGACATACCACTGACAACATGTCGCTAACACCTACATAATACAAACAGGGTGGCTATAGGCTGCACGTACCACTGACAACACGTCACTAACACCTACATAATACAAACACGGTGTAGGCTGTGGCTACCACTGACAACACGTCGCTAACACCTACATGATACAAACATGGTGGCTTTAGGCTGGACGTACCACTGACAACACGTCGCTAACACCTACATAATACAAACAGGGTGTAGGCTGCACGAACCACTGACAACATGTCGCTAACACCTACATAATACAAACATGGTGGCTATAGGCTGCACGTACCACTGACAACACGTCGCTAACACCTACATGATACAAACATGGTGGCTATAGGCTGTAGGTACCACTGACAACACGTCGCTAACACCTACATAATACAAACATGGTGTAGGCTGCACGTACCACTGACAACACGTCGCTAACACCTACATAATACAAACATGGTGTAGGCTGCACGTACCACTGACAACACGTCACTAACACCTACATAATACAAACATGGTGTAGGCTGCACGTACCACTGACAACACGTTGCTAACACCTACATAATACAAACATGGTGTAGGCTGCACGTACCACTGACAACACGTCGCTAACACCTACAGAATACAAACATGGTGGCTAACACCTACATAATACAAACATGGTGTAGGCTGGACGTACCACTGACAACATGTCGCTAACACCTACATAATACAAACATGGTGGCTATAGGCCGCACGTACCACTGACAACACGTCGCTAACACCTACATAATACAAACATGGTGTAGGCTGGACGTACCACTGACAACACGTCGCTAACACCTACATAATACAAACATGGTGGCTATAGGCGGCACGTACCACTGACAACACGTCGCTAACACCTACATAATACAAACATGGTCGCTAACACCTACATAATACAAACATGGTGTAGGCTGCACGTACCACTGACAACATGTCGCTAACACCTACATAATACAAACAGGGTGTAGGCTGCACGTACCACTGACAACACGTCGCTAACACCTACATAATACAAACATGGTGGCTATAAGCTGCACGTACCACTAACAACATGTCGCTAACACCTACATAATACAAACATGGTGTAGGCTGCACGTACCACTGACAACACGTCACTAACACCTACATAATACAAACACGGTGGCTATAGGCTGCACGTTCCACTAACAACATGTCGCTAACACCTACATAATACAAACATGGTGTAGGCTGCACGTACCACTGACAACACGTCACTAACACCTACATAATACAAACACGGTGGCTATAGGCTGCACGTACCACTAACAACATGTCGCTAACACCTACATAATACAAACATGGTGTAGGCTGCACGTACCACTAACAACATGTCGCTAACACCTACATAATACAAACATGGTGTAGGCTGCACGTACCACTAACAACATGTCGCTAACACCTACATAATACAAACATGGTGTAGGCTGCACGTACCACTGACAACATGTCACTAACACCTACATAATACAAACACGGTGGAGGCTGGACGTACCACTGACAACATGGTGCTAATGGTTGGTCGCTAACACCTACAACATAAGAGAAAGGCTCTGGACTGTTGACTGGGTTATTTCACATGTTAATCTCAGGCTGTATATCACGAAGACAAAGGCCGAGTAAAATGCAGCCGCCGAGAAGGGAACCTTCTGTTTTGTGTTGTTTCTTTACCTTTTTGGATTCCAATTACATTTACACAGAGGGAGTGCCTTAAGGTGGATCGCTACTTCTTGAATATGGACATACTGCGCAAGTATCTGCGCATATAGGTTAAATGTCTCAGAATGAGCTGATATTTAGTCACTCGGTACATGTATATGCTGACTAATCAAAAACTGGAAGATTTTGAGCAAAATTGAACTTTTTATTGGACTTTGAATATTTGACATATTTGTAGCCAAAAATATTTGACATAAGCTAGAACATTGGAATTATCCATCAATAAATCACTATCTATAAATGTCATTACATTGCTTGAGGTAACCACGAGTATGAAGTACAACCATTTTATACCCTGATTCTTGCCATTTTACCCATTATTCTAGACATTAAATATAAGATTAAGACCTTTTTTGCACTATTTTTTAACTTCAAATGCCTAAAAAAAACTAAAAATATGCACGGGACCCCCTCTCAAAAGCACTTTTATATGTTAGCAAATGATCTTAATTATTTGCTGAGAGAGTTTAAAAAGAATTCTGTTAATTTTGAATACTATTTTTAGCTAATAAGGCTGCAAAATAATGAAAATGAATACTATTCTTTCCGAAAACATCATATTTTTACTCAGAATGCCAATGCATACAACTGTGAAATTATTTTTGCAATAAAGTGGAACATAAAGGGTATTCATATGTGAAGTTTTACATTTCTGTGTATAATGTTTGATATGTAAAAAAATTCATGGAAGTTTTCAAAAAAAATTCAATTTTTTGGTGAAAAATGAAAATACTTAAATTTTTCTTAATTCTGTATTTAAAAAAGTAGCTCAGGACCCCCCATTTTTCTTTTCATTTTCCAATTCTATATGATCTACACTGCATGTAGAAAATAAATAGAGAGATTCTGTTAACTTTGATCAAAGGGTAGCGACCAACCTTAAATAGCTTTTTTTTCAACGCCATACAAATGTAATCTGTACCATGTTGTCTCAGTACTCCCGTCATTAGGCATGGATCAAGACATTGATGTCACAAAATATAGATCTAATATACCACATGGTGAGGATGATGATGAAAGTATGTGTATGTATATGTATGAAAGAAAAAAAGTGTATGAATGAATGAGATATCAAAGATTTGGTAGCAGTGCTGGTGCACTGGACGCACCCATAACATAATAGTATTTAAAGGTATACAACACAATCTACGCATACGGCACCTGGTGGCAAAAAACAAAACTACCTGCAACCATGATATTTGGAGATTTCTCTTACTTATATGTCATGATCTACCTCAATCTACCCTTTAAGGGCAATATCTTGGCATTCTACATATTTTGATCACTTTATTTCTGTTTTGCCATGCCCATCGGCTCATACAGTACAGACATTAGTTTTTATTTTGATTAATTCAGGATAATTTCATTTTGCCCGTGACCCTATATTTTTTTGTTTTCAACATGTTCCTTATGATCATATAAATGCATGCCTGCATTTTCATTGAGAAACTGTTGGGAGATTTTTTCTATGTGGAAAATTGTAGAAAAATATGATTTTCTCATGAAGGCCTATACGTAATGCACTCAAACATGGATGCCTTCTAAAAGACAAATAAACCCCGTGACATAGGCTTTTTTTCTTTTCTTTGTGTTCCAGAAGCATCAAGCTAATATCCCTAAGAGTCATTAAGGAAAATTGTTGGTCAATCTAGAATTAACTGAATTGTGTTGTATACCTTTAAAGGCAGCAGAAGGAGGATAATACACAGAACTTAGGGAGTGGTCATATCTTAACAACAGGGGGGTTGATGGATTTGGGGAGGGGGATCAAAAGAATTTGGACCCCTTGAACCAGGGAACCAGAAAAATTGCACCCCTTTTTAGCAAAAAAACCAGTGCTTTACTATAGCTCAAAGTGGTCTGCCTCGCTCAATTTCAATGTGCTAAGAGAGGGGGGGGGGCAAAAAGACCCAGCAATCTCCCCCCGACAGTCAAAAAATGACCACTCCCTTATGGTCACAATAAATATGTCAATATGTGTCATTTGACATGAATAGCCCTTGACCCTTTATGGAAGGCAAAGTGCCTTAACGCATCATGTCTTGGTCCTCGTGATGCATTCAAGCATCATGCCTACCCTTTGGGGTTGAGACACTCCCGTAGAGTCGGCATGATGCACCGATGCAGCACCGGTGAGTTACAACAAATGTCATCTTTTATCTATATCCATCCTTTATGGGTTACGCTGAGCATATAACTCATACGTAATGAGACAATAACAATGTATTCAATATTGTTCCCACCATGAGAATTATAAAATATTAGCATGTCTTAATTTTTACCCAAAGCCTACTTTCATAAAAACGGCCTTAGACTAAGCCCTGGCAAAAAAAACATCAAAGGCAAGATCCTGGATAATTCATTTTCACGATTGGCCACAACAACAAAAACAATGCAACAAGTTGAATTGTTTCCAAAAACTGACCACAGGAGGCAGCAGCCTGGAGAGTCCCTTAAACTCAACCCAGGCGGAGGTGGAGCAGCCGCCACGTCCCTCCTCTTTCTGTTTCTCCATGTCTGAAAGGTGGGGACCTCAACACACAGAGAACATGAATAGACAAAGGTGCACGAGTAGAGCTCCTCACTGAGGGTTATTTCAGGAGGGAAAGACGCGTGAAACAACCCTCAGTCTGGAAGTCCTCGATCGTTTATTTCATAGTTAAAGTGGCATAATCACCAAGCGTATCCCACTCCCAATTCTAGTACTGTTCTAGTCTACTATGTGGTAAGTGTGAGTGGTGAGAATGCCCCTTTAGCAATACTTGTCAAAAATTCACTTAATTGCTCTGAACAAGCTACTTTATAATGACTAAATCAACAATTAAGATGAGTAGACAGGCCATGAAATATGGGCGAGGGTTTATAAACCTGTTCTGGAGTCAGCCTGGATAAATTTTTGACTATGTTTCTTTTCTCTTTGCAGTCACTGTCATGCAAATCTAGACAAGCTTTCTGTGATGATTTAATAAACATAAAGAACCACAGTTATATGTGGGCATAAACATATAAATACATAAATTGGCTAAATCTGGATCAGCGTTATGTTTGGTATTCACCATTAAAAAGGCCAGTGCTGAAAAGAGGAGTGTTTTGTCAGACACCTGGGACATTGTTATTCTAGCTGATACCTAGACAAAGGGTCATGGCTTTTGGACAAGTACAGGGTTGTTTCATGAGTTGAATGTCAGGCTTTCATGAGGCTGTGGGCCCAGTGAAATGCAGACTGACATTTATCAAGTGAAATAACCCTTCAAAAGACTTAAACGAGTGTACCATTGTGTTTATTAAAAAATAATTTTGATTCAAATCAAATTAAAATTAAATTATTAGAGGGGGGGAATAAAGTAGCTAAAGTGGCTTTTTTCCATGCTGTTACAGTGTAAACAACCTCACAGGGCCTCATAAAAAAATATATTAAAGCAATATATTGGAGTAAAGGTGCTTAGATCAGTAGATAGTAAATTAGACAAGTGTACATACTGGTTGTCTGGGGTGGAGGATCCATGCTGTCTGCTGCTGCTCTGTGTGAGGTGTGTGTGAGGCCGCCTTGTGACTTTATATACCAGGTATATTGTGCTTAGATCTGCACTGTCAGAAGTTAGTGTAGCTGCACAGCGGGATATACTGTAGCTGCACAGTATGAAAGGAGGTATTTTTGGTTTCCAGTATCACATACTGTACAGCTACACTCACCTACTGTAGAACACCACACTTGGGTTCAAGTTTTACCTTGGCTCAATGAGAAATAATCTTTTAATATTTCCTCAACCCATTTTACATTCATTTCAACCTATATTGGCATACAAATGTTAGCTAGGAAATAGTGGAATATGTGCAACATTGTTATCCCTCATGGGATACTAATGTTAATTCTGCGTTCACTCACCAGGGGTCACTCTTTACCTGGGTGAGTGCCGGCCTCCCTTTGGTTCACAAGCCATTCAAATTCCTAAAGGAGGACCACGTTTTCTTTCTTCTGTGTGTGGTGTCCTACAGTAGGTGAGTGTAGCTGCACAGTCTATGATACCGGAAACCAATATTACCTCCTTTTATACTGTGCAGCTACAGTACTTACTTCTAACAGTGTGCCTGTTGTTCTGTGTGTGAGGTGTATCAGTCTTATCTAGCTATAGTATGCTGAGGTATGACACTAGTCCCTCATACTGTATGACATCAGACTAGTTTTAACTTAAATCTCTTTAAAAAGTCATTCAAACACAAGGCTACTGTAGACTGGAGAAAATCTTCACAAATGTCATTCTTATCCCTCCAAGGGGCATTTTAAAGTACAAACAGGCAAGATCAATTTCTAGGGTAATTTGGGTGTGCTGAATCCGAATATCACACTTGCCAAACTCAAAAATGGCTCCTTCTATGTAAAAACTACAAAAACAAAATGGCTGCCATTGAGTTTTGAGAAAACCTATGAAACCTTTGTCATTTATCATTCCTAGTCATGTAATACATCAAAATGAAGGGATTTTAGAGGCCAGACTGTCTGAGACACCTGTTAAGCTGGAACATCATTTTCCAAAAGTCGAAAAGCCCAAAATTCAAAATGGCTGCCATAATTTTTGAGAAAAAAACCCAAAATTGCATTATTCCCCAGGTAAAAAAATACCATGGTATTCACCATGGTAAACCATTGTTAATTTACCCTGGTTATTTGGCCAAACCAGGGTATTACTACTATGATATACTGTAATATTTACTATGGTATCAACCATGATGAAATGTAATATTTTACTACGATCTATCACTATATATTATAATATATCATGGTTGATATTATAGTATATCATGATAATTCTATCAGGGTTTGGCCAAATAACCAGGGTATTTTAACCATAGTTTACTATGGTAAATACTACAATAAACTATGTTCTATTTTATGATAGTTTACAATGGTAACTATTGCAATGCACCATAGTAAATATCATGGTGAACTGTCGTCCAAAATACTATGGTTTGGCCAAATAACCAGGGTAAATTAACCATAGTTCACTATGATAAATACTACAATAAAACTATATTCTATGACAGTTTACAATGGTAACTATTGTTATGGACCATAGTAAATACCATGGTTAACCATTATCCAAAAACAATGGTTTGGCCGAAAAACTATGGTAAATTGATAATGGCTTACTACAGTGAATACTAGCTTCTTTTATTGACAGTGTCAGGTTATAAATCATCAATTGGCAGATTTTTGGGGAGGCTAGGACCAGGTACTAGAGGCTAGGGTTGAGTGCTGGAGGCTATGGCCGGGTACTGGAGGCTTGGGTGGGATCCTGTAAGCTGGGCAGTCAGGTAGGCAGCTGAGCAGACAGTCGGGCAGGAGGTAGGTTGTAGCAGCAGGTGTGTTCAGTAGCCCAGTCAGTGGTGAAGTGAGAAGCACCCTCAACAGCACCCCCATTATAAAGGGGGTGCTTTCACGGTCACGTGACCGCCGCGAGACCTCCCTCTGATTGGCTAGGGGGGTCATGTGACCTCTAATGTGCAGTGGAGCGGATCAGTGTTGCACTGGCTGCCACTGGGTGAAGATGGTCGCCCTTCTATATAGCACCTGTATCCACTGTACCCCTCAGGCCACCCAGCCAAACCAATACATTGTTAGTAATTGGTTGTCAACTATATTATAATGTAATTGTAAAAGATGTTAGCATATTGAAGGTAATGTTTTCCCCCTATGGTGTTTAAAAGTTATTTAACTAACAAATATCATAGACATGGTGTATGTGTATGCTAATATGTACATGTATTAGCAATGTGTGCGGGAAATACTGTAGTAAACTATAGTAGAATCACTACACTATATGTTTTACAGTATGAGTAGAGCCACAGTAGGCCGGGCAATGAGTAGGCTAGGCCAGGAAATGAGCTAGGTATGTCAGGCTATGAGCTGGGTAGGCCGGAAATGGGCTGGATAGCCCAGGAAGGAGCTGGGTAGGCCGGGAGGCATGATATAGCATTGTGTAGGAAATACTAAATTAACTAGTAAAATATACCATAGTAAATTATTGTCCAAAAAACCATGGTTTGGCCAAATAACCAGGGTAAATTAACCATAGTTTACTATGATAAATACTACAATAAAATATATTCTATGATAGTTTACAATGGTAACTATTGTTATGGACCATAGTAAATACCATGGTCAATCAACCATAGTTTACTAAGATGAAGTACTTGGGGCAGGCAAAACAATTATCCAAATAAGCATTGTAGAGAAGCTTAATGCAGCCAGAAATCTTGTGAAATGTCTCCCTAACCCCCTATCATCCACAGAGTGTGGGCGGCCTGGCACCTCTGGCAAAGAGTGTGTAGTGTGCTACAGAGATAACTGTGTTAAAAGTTGTTGCAGAAATGTGTGTAAAAATATGTAAACGTAACACACTGTTCTTAGAGTGTATTGGACCTAAAAGAAGGTATTGTATAATCATATAGACACCATTTCGGGCTCCTGTTCTTATTCACCTAGCATTCAGAGGAGTCTAAAGCATTGCCATCATGGACAGGTGAGCTGACGGCTTGTGAAGAGGGTGGAGGTGGCCGAGGTCAGTGCGGCGGTCGGGGGGGGGGAGCTGGAGGAGAGGGTTTCATGGACAAGTGAGCTGACGGCTTTTGAAGGGGAAGAGGCCACAGAGGTGGGTGCTGCTGGGGGAGAGGGCTTCATGGACGGGTGAACTGACGGCTTTTGAAGGGGGAGAGGCCGCAGAGGTCGGTGCGGGGGTGGGGGGGGGGGGGGTTGCTGGGGGAGAGGGCTTCATGGACGGGTGAGCTGTCGGCTTTTGAAGGGGGAGAGGCGGAAGAGGCAGGGGGGGTTGAAAGAGAAGCCCCTGGCTCTGTTACGGACCCCATAGTGCCTCTGTACCCCGCCTCAAGTGAGTGGATATCAAAGGCAGAATCCCCGTAGCTCTATCTCCGGCCCTAGTGCCTCTGTACATGGGCCTAGATGAGAAGAAATTCAAGACAGAATTCACTACTGCTGGCTAAAAATAATTCGTTGTAAACAAATTTGAATCAAACAAAATAACGGAATTTTCTTACTATAGAAATGTAGGGAAAAGAATTTGGCCACAGCAATCTGTTTGTTTTATCCGAAAATTCGTTATAACCGAATTCGTAGTAGCGGAATTTTACTGTAGTTTACAATGGTAACTATTGTAATGGACCATAGTAAATAGCATGGTATTCTATTATCTAAATACTATTGTTCAGCCAGAAAACTATGATAAATTGACAATGGTTTAGGACAGTGAACACGAGCTTCTTTTATTTTGTATAAATCATCAATTGTTTTTTTCCTTGGAGGTTAGGGCCGGGTACTGCTGGAGGCTAGGGCCGATTGCTGGAGGCTAAGGCCGGGTGCTGGAGGCTAGGGCCAGGTACCATTACTATAGCTCACTATCTGCACCCCTAGGTACCTCTCAGGCCGCCCACACCTCTGTAGGTGTGAGTGCTCGGAGCCTGACACCTATACATGCATCCCCAGGTTGCACTGGCTGCCACTGGGTGAAGATGGTCGCCCTTCTATATAGCACCTGTACCCCCTGTACCCCCAGGCCACCCAGCCAAATAAATACATTGTTAGTAATTGGTTGTCAACTATATTATAATCTAATTGTAAAACATGTTAGCATATTGAAGATATTGTTTTCCCCCTGCGGTGCTTAAAAGCTATTTAACTGACAAATATCATAGACATGGTGTATGTGTATGCTAATATGTACATGTATTAGCGGTGTAGGTGTGAGTGCTCGGTGTATGGCACCTATATCTTACTCCCTACATCCCAGGTACCTCTCAGGCCGTACACACCCAGTGGGCACAGAACATTGAATCAACATTGAAAACTGGTTGACTATGTTGATTCAATGTTGATGCAACGTTGATTCAACATTGAACTGAGTTTTGTGCCCACTGGGCACCTCTATAGGTGTGAGTGCTCGGTGTATGGCACCTATATCTTACTCCCTACATCCCAGGTACCTCTCAGGCCGTACACACCTCTATAGGTGTGAGTGCTCGGTGTATGGCACCTATATCTCACTCCCTACATCCCAGGTACCTCTCAGGCCGTACACACCTCTATAGGTGTGAGTGCTCGGTGTATGACACCTATATCTCACTCCCTACATCCCAGGTACCTCTCAGGCTGCACACACCTTCATAGGTGCGAGTGGATGGTGTATGGACCCATAGCTCACCATAACTATTTAAATAATCTAATATCCACGACTACAGTATACTATACTTGCATAATAATAGGTCTAAATATACCATAATGTGCCAAATTGAACAATTATAAAACATAAATATCAAAACCAGAGTTTACCATGATTAAGAAACACTGTGGTATACCAGAGTCAAATAATACAGTAGTATACCATAGTAACATATGTAACTACTCTAGTATGGCAAACTACTATGATAAAACTATAGTATCAAAACCAGAGTTTACCATCATCCAAAAGAACTGTGGTATACCACAGTTAAAATATCACTACAGTATATTAAATTTGCATATATTAAGTGTAACCACCCCAAGTATATGTGAGTAAACCATAATATACTATGACATACAAACCATTGTTTATCATGATATTGATACACAATGGTAAATCATAGTAACGGCAACCATTATATACCATAGTAAAATGTATTACCATGATTTATTACAATAAACCATGGTAGACAATTATCCAATCATCATGGTTAATTATTAGTCTCATGCTTGTAGAATAGTTTGTGGTAAACTATAGTATTCAAGGATGTTTTTTTAATCATCTAACTATCGTTTATAATAGTGGTTGATGCAACTATAGTTTACCACAGTGTACAATAGTAAATCAGAGTTATGTATACACTAGTTTACAATAGTATACTATGGTACACTGTGGTAAACCATGATATACCATGGTGCGGAATTGTAAACCATGGTAATGACCATGGTATTTTTTTACCTGGGTCATCACTCCTTGTCATGTTGTACCTCAAATAAAAGGGATTTGCAAGCCGAGTCCATTCTAGGCCATTGCCAAGATACACAGGGACCTTTTTAACATAAAACCCCTCCCCCAAAAAATGGCCACTAGTAATTTTTGAGCACAGTTCATTTCAATCAATTTCCAAGGCGGAAGGACATTTTTTTATAAAAGCCTAAAAAAGGGGAAATCTGTTAGCCGTCACCCTACCCACCTTACATCAATGGGTCAATAATTGTTTGCACACCAGTGTTGCCGAAATGACACCGGCACATCAGCTTTTGCCGATGTAGAATCTTAATGGCCGATGTGATGCTCTTGTATATCAGCCACAATGGCCGGCCATGATCTCAGATTTCCAAAAGTGAAAGAATTTGTCAGATAGTCCTATTAGAAGCAAAGTTATGGCCATGTAATGATTATCAATAAATCTACACATTTTTTAATACATTTTGTCTGTATCTATCAATAAAACTTCTTTTGAATGGCCTTAATATAGCATCAATGTATACATAGTAGTTTCATGTGGCCTGTGTAGAATACAGATGGCCTGTGTACGATCTCGCTACACAGGCCACATTGGCCTGTGTGCCTGAAAAGTTTTCGGCAACACTGGCACACCCTTTTATGTATAGGGGTCTACCATAAAACCCCACCTATAATACTAATCTATTTTGGTGTTTTTTATTGCTATAATCCAAATTCCTTTTCTCAAATTAGGGTTCCAGTTATAGGTAGGGTTTTATTAGATTAAAATAAACAGAAAACTATTTTTAAACCCCTTTTTTTAATAGGCCGATTTTTTTTCTCAAGTAGGGGGTTCGGCTTATATGTGGGGTTCTGCTATAGCAGGGGTTTTACAGTAGTTATGCAGTCATTTTCACTGAAAACAGATGACTTTTTTGTCCAGTCAAGGGGCACGTTCCATCATGATGCCACAAAATACTATGCACAAGGGTAGACATTAGTTTTTTCTGCTGTGGGCCAACTGTGCATATAGCCCAAAAGGTCTGTGGGACCACACAAGTGTGACTATTTAGGGATAAGTAGCGACTGACCCCACTCAAAAACTTCCTTTTTGATTGGGAGCCCTCCTCGGAATCAAGTCCCTAGAATTAGGTCCTCAGGATTCAGTTCCAAGTCTTAGGAACCAAATAGATATCTATGCAATGTTATCTTGAGGAAGTTTTGGGGATCTGAACTCTAGTCCTGGGGACCTGATATTGGGTCTTAGGGATCTCAATTTCAATGGAGACCTTGTCCAGCAACACTAACTTCTCTTTGAGGGTTTCCCATCCTTCATCCAGATCATCCATCCTTTCCTTACCCCGCCCCTCTTCTTATTCCAGGGTTTTAACCCCTCTCACTGTGCCTCCACTCCTCTTCCAAAGGTTCCCAGCCCTCCTCCCTGGGCTCCTGACACTTCTTTAGGTTTTCAATCTCTCCTGCCTTGGCTCTAACTCCCAGGGCTCCCAGCCCTCTTCCTGGGCCCCACCCCCTCATATTCCAGGGCTTCAACCCAAACCTTTTGGGCTTCCAGCCTTCCCTTTGGCATCTTTTTTCCACTACATTTCATCTCCCCTTCCCCAAGCCCCTGCCTTGTATCTCATTGCTTCTTTGTGCACTATTCTCATGCTGCTATTTCCCTCCCACTGCTCTATTCATCTCCTTTCCCATTCTGCTGCCTCCTCCCAACACTTTCCCTCCCTTCCCTTTACCTCACCCTGGGAGGAGGGATTGGGGTACAGGAGGAGCATTGGAATCCCTGAGAAGGGCTTGGGTCCACAGGAGGAGAGTAGGAGCCCTAGGAGGATAGTCTCAGGGTGGGAGCACTCGAAGAGGGGTGGGATAGGGAAAGTTTTGGTGACACAAGAGTAGAGATAGATGCTCTGGATGAGCAATAAGAAAGGCTCAAGGAGAGTTCAGGGTTGCTGGAGGAGGTCTCTTATGAAATGAATATGAGATCCTTAGGACTTGGTATCACTTCCCAATGACTAGACTAGGTTCCATTCCCTAGACTTTCTCACAATTATATGAAAATCTTATCTTGAAGTTAGATGGTAATATAGGGGCCTATAGCATGTAGAAGTCACAAGTCTCTGTAAGTTCCAAACAATATACATTCTAAGTTACAGCTCCTAACGCATAGATATCTTGGACCAAGGACTTCCAAGCCGACATTCCTTAGTGGGAGCCATGTGTTTTTACTTGGGCAAGCTGATTTGCCCACGCTGGGTTTTGGTCCTTTTTGTCCAGGGCTAAAGGTGGGAGCGCAGATGGGCTAGCCCTGATTCAGAGTGCCCAGCGCAAGCCCAGTTTTATTCCACTTTAGTACACACTATTAGTGCATGTATCTACAATGTTTGTTATGAAAAAAAAGTTTTCCTGGGATGGCCCAACTGGGCTCCCACTTTTAGCTCTGGACAAAAAAGACCATAACCCAGATATGGGCTAACCCAGCTGGCCCAAGTAAAACACAAATTGATCCCAGGGACTAATGCTAACTGGGTTGGATCCTGAGGATTTTCCATCAGGGTCTAAGGATTTGAATGTGAGGTGGGCCCCCAATCAGAATGGAAATATGTGGTGGGAACAATCAATCACTTTCCATAAATAGTCATACTAGTGATTGTTTATAGGCTTTTTGGTCTACTTATATGGCTGGCCTACAGCTGGTAAAGTGTCTACCCCTGTATTTATTATATGTAGGCCCCTATTGGGAATGCTCTAATCTTGGTTGGAGGTGCCCTTAACTGGGGAAGATGGGTAACAAGACTTTTTTCAGCAAAAAGGCCAGCACGTTACTATGCATAAAAGGGTGCATGTAAACAATTTTTGAGACATCTAGAGAAGGGGGAGGGTAATCACTTTTGACCTCCTGCAATGGTGTTCAAGCTTTCCAATAACTTGTTACAATGTTGACAAAATATCCCCTCTATGGGGCTTTCCCATTTCACAAAAATAGCTCTTCCCCCTTGGAAATGGACTGAAATGAACTGTGCTAAAAAATTGCTAGCAGCCATTTAGTTTTTTGGGGGGATGGGTACCGTGTGACAAAGGTCCCTATTTATCTTGGCAATGGCCTAGAATGGACTAGGCTTGCAAATCCCTTTCATTTGAGGTACAACATGACAAGGAGTGATGAATAATGCATTTTCGGGGGTTTTCTCAAAAAACGATGGCAGCCATTTTGAATTTTAGGGCTTTGAGACTCTTGGAAAATGATGTTCCAGCTTGACAGGTGTCTCAGACAGTCTGGCCTCTAAAATCCCTTCATTTTGCTGTATTACATGACTAGGAATGATAAATAACACAGGTTTCATAGGTTTTCTCAAAAATCAATGGCAGCCATTTTGTTTTTTGTAGTTTTTACATAGAAGGAGCCATTTTTGAGCTTGGCAAGCGTGATATTCGGATTCAGCACACCCAAATTACCCCAAAAAGTGATCATGCCTGTTTGTACTTTAAAATGCCCCTTGGTGGGAGAAATTTCTATTTTGTCACCAGTCTACTGGTAACCCTTTAAGGATGGCCAGTCATTTAAGTCAAATTTGTTGTCATTATGCAACATCGCAATCCTTGCTGCATTTACGAATTGTGTGGGAGGCAGGTCCGGCCGGACTTGCTGACGAGGTGTTGGGAGGACCCTTGCTTGACCGAATATGACACAAAACCAGAGGATTGAAATCCCTCTACAACTCACATGGTGGTAATGTGACCAACCTAGAGCCAGTCCAGGTCAGTGTTTACTTTATTGCTAAGGTGTGTCACAAAACCAGGCCTGTGGGAGGTCTGTGTGTTGGGTCAAGGTCAGTGCTTGGTGGGAGACACTACAGTCTTATCTTAGAGGTTAGTGTCCACCCCATGGTTCTAGGCCTATATAGGCTGATATCCCCATGGGGTGTACTATAGGTAGAACAACCCAATAGTTTGACACAGGTGACTTAGTAGACTGGTCAAAGCAAAAAATAATAGTTATTTATTGCATTTCAGTAAGTAGGTTCGGTTTCGTCAATTGACTCATCAGAAGCTTTAAGGGTACAATTTACAATTGTAGGGTGATTGTTTTCTTGTTTAACACAAAAAAAAAGTAAATTTATGAATTGTGAAGACCAAGGACATGATGCATTAATGCATAATGCCTTCCTTAAAGGGTAAAAAGAGTGCATGAAAGTACTATGCTGCGGATAACCCTTTAAAGATGGCATGTCACTAAAATGAAGTTTGTCGTCATGATGCACCAATGTAGCCCAAGGAGGTAACTCGCCGGTGCTGCATTGGTGCACCATGCAGACCCTTTGGGAGCCACTCAATGTTGTACTGTCGGTATGTTGCTTGTACGCACTGGCTGACAAGATGCCGTTGTGCACATTGAACTTAAAGCTGTCCGTAAACCTTCAAGGACGGCATGAAACCTTAATGCACCATGCGCTTGGTTATTATGATGCATAACTGCCGACCCTATAACTTTAAGACATTCCCTAAGGATCGGCATGATGCACTAATGTAGCACCAGCAACATTGGTCCATCATGACGACAAAAGTCATAATTTAGCTACATGCTGTCCTTAAAGGGTTAAAGAGTTCAAACAAATAAAGCAATAACTAAATAGATCAGGCCGAGCAAAAGAGAATGCTTTCAGAAATGCTTTCAGAAGTCAAGCTTGAAACGTGTCTTCTTTTGCATATTTCATTCTTGCAATCATTATGCCATATTTAAATAGAGCATCATAAAAAATATGACCACATTAACTCTAATGTAGTGAAACAGTGAAACAAAAAAATTAGCAATACGTTTGGATAACCACTGCTACCATACCATAAAAGATGTCCTTCACTCACTGTCCAATATATCTGCTAAACAAAAAGAAAGCATAAAAGACAAAACTCAATATTTCTTAGATATCCTTCATCATATGCTTCTATGTTATAAAGAGCCAGCAAGTTGTGGCTCATCTCAGACTCACAATTTGAGAACCAATTCGGCCTTTTTGAGTGGCCCCACACTTAGTCAAAGCATCTGCAGGTAGACTGTACAACATAGGGACCAGTATTTAGTGTCCATGTCTATATATTACGAAAGACAAAAAGGGCTACAACTATTTTTTTTTAATGTCACAGACTTTTGAAGAAAAAATCATCAAAAAAAAACCATTTAGACTTTTTTCAAATTTTTTTCTGTATGTCAACATGGATGTTTCACCTGTCAAACTGTCTAGTTTGAAAAAGGCTGCACCGAAAAATGATACCTAAATATTTATTCCCTGCATATATAAATTGAAGAACATAACACGGATATTAAAATCATGATAAACTAGTGGACAGATGCAAAGAATTGATGAGAATAGGAATAGTACAATAACTTGTGTGGAACGCACTATGTGGATTGCAGGTATTAACACCTTTGAGTAGACCCCCAGTGCGCTCAGACCTTTTGAGAGGACCTCCTACAACAGGTGTGTTTGTGCTGACTGGACAGTTTCCGGCACAGGCCACCAGCAGCAGGCGTTTGGAGTTTTTTAAAGTTCAATAAACAATGTATTGTGGCACATGTTGTTTGGTTCCATATGGCATCTGTATGGTTCTTAGCCAGGTTTTTATTGATCTTTAAAAATGCCAATATTTGTCCATTTTATCATGTATTTCATCACAAATGTTCTTTAACCAAAAAAAAGTTGATGCGCGCAGTGATGAGAACCCCTTTTTTATGTGACCTTAGGGCTAGTTACACAACAGTTAATATTGTATTGTTTATTCATAGTCAAAATTCAATAGTATGGGTGTCTGTTGCACTCCCTGTATGACCCTATATTTCATGAGAATAGTGCACGTACATTGAACATGGGAGTCATGATTGAGATCAGTGATGATGGCAGCGCAGGACGAGACAGGATAAAACCAGTCACTGATTACTTACCTAATCATTAATGGCTGATCTATCCTACTGGTGTAGCAAGTACAAGACAATAACCATTACACTGATTGTCTTTAGGCTACAGAATGTAGTCGGTCATGGCCACCAAATCAGTGAAAAGTACCTACCTAATTGTTTTTTTTTCTGGCTCCCTATTCAACCAAACTAGCTCAGTTAGTACTGTCAGGGTGGTCAGTACAGACTAACTTATTTTGGTCTTCTATATTTCAACGAGTATTAGGCTCAGTCATTTTGGGTAAGGCACTAGTTATATGGCTGTGTCTCACAACCTTGGGACAATGTTTTTGTCTCTGACCGGGTGCCGTCTCTGACCAGGTGCCGTCTCTGACCGGGTGCCGTCTCTGACCGGCTTGGCTTGATAAGGTCGAAATACTAACAGCAGGAGGCTAATTATAAATATAACTATGATTATATAACAACCGCCAAAACGTTTTTCCAATCCTTACATATATATTAGTATAATTCTTTGTAAAACACCTTTTTCTGACACCCGGTCAGAGACGGCACCCGGTCAGAGACGGCACCCGGTCAGAGGCGGCACCCGATCAGAGACAAAAACATTGTCCCAAGGTCGTGAGACACAGCCATATGTTGTTGAGGGGGAGAAGGAGGGGAAGTGAAGGAACAGAGGGAGTTACTTTTTAATGAAACACAGCTGTCCTAAGGAAGGCCATATTTCACCCACCGCTTGAAATAACTCATGCTTGTATTTCACGCACAACGTCATGAAAAAGGCTATTTAAGGCTCCCCCTATCATGGTTTTGACAATTTGAATAAAAAAGATTCAAGTCTCAGGCCTGTGGGTTGCATTTGACTTGGCCTGGGGCCTCTTGAAATACGGTCCACAGGCCTGCTTGTGCAGTAACCAGCTTTACAGGACCTTTGTCTGTTTCCTTAATCCAAACATGAAGGAGTTGGTGAAGTAAGCTTCAACATGGTTACACTAGTACACCACGTGGGTATGTATACAGAAGTCTACATCACCAGGGTATCACCAGGGTGTCTGGTCTAACTGTATACAGGAATCAATACAGTACCACTAGTTCAGTGGGACTGAGGTACAGATAGTGCTACTCATAGTTAAGTGTAAACCAATTAAGTCTAAACCCTATAATGACAGAATGTCGCTAAAAGATGATATTTGTTGTTATCATGCATCACTGGTACACCCGGGATTGGTGCTCCGGGAGTGTCTCAACCCGGTAGGATCAGCACGATGCTTGAATGATGCCGAAACGCAGCCCTGGCGTTACTCACCAAGGACACTTTATGACAAAGGAATCATGTCATGCTTAAGACCCCATTAGGGGGCCCTTGATGGGGTGGTCCCATGTCACATATCAATTTTAAGAAATAACCATGTCGCATGTCTATACCGCCTAATGGTGCTCAAGTCCAATGTCAATTATAAACAATGATGTCCTCTGTAACTATGTTTTTACGCCTTATGTCACATGTCACTAGGCCTCATGTCCATGTTGCCACATTGAATTTAGGGGTATAGGGCCAGCATTAGGCCAGTATAGTGTAAGACCCCAGCAGTAACACACCACTCTGAGGCATAATACCAACCACGTGCCTGAACTGGGTCATTACAATCGCCTGCCTGATGTTCTGAGATATTACTTACAGTGTAGTAAACTATTTGTCTACCACCTCCTGTGAAGGGGGGTCATTCAGGTAATATGGACAATCTGAGCGGAACTAGATGTCACAAACGGTGCAACCCCTAGTTATATTGATACCCTAAGGATACAGGAAACAGGGATTGATTTATAATTGAGATTTAAGCACTTTTGGGTTTCTCTACCACCTCCTATGTAGTCACAGGGTCAGTGCAAAAAAATGGCTGACATGCAGAGTGTCCCACACTGTACCTTACTATAGGGAACCTCAGGGGTGAGAGTGTAATGACCCAGTTCATGCACTTGATACCGACGAAGGTGCATCCTGTATTGACACATAATGCTGTCCTTAAAGGGTTATAGATAGGCATAGATCCAGACTAGTCAAGGCGGTCCTTGACCGGATTTGTCTGGTCTTATCTTGTGTATCTTCACCCAGACATATATCTCAGTGTACGTGAACTCTCTGCCTTTGAGGGCCGCAAAGTACTTTAGGCTGTGTCTCATGTAATCGGGCCAATGTGAACGTCTTTTACAAGGTGCCATCTTTGACCAGGTGCTATCTTTGACCAGGTGCCATCGTTGACCCCCTGACAAAAAACAGTTTATCTAAAGCAGAGGAAGTGAAGAAATAAACACTGCCGTTTTTTTTATAAAGACATTTGAATCGAATAATTGTATAATAAACCTGATATTGAATGGATATGAGGGCACTTGTGCCATCTAGCATCGGATTTGAGCATTCGTCCTACCGACTCATGCTCATATCCAACTGCTAGACAGCACTCTCGCCCTCATATCCATTCATTATTGGTTAAATGAAAGACGTCTTACACAAAATTAGTGCTCGTTTATGGAACCAGGCATGACCAATTCAGAACACACAGCCACTGAGTGTGACGATGCTGCGTTTCAATAATAATCATACACATTGTCAGTTGCGCGTTCTGATTTTATTACATTTTGTCTTATCATTATCTTTTAAATGTGAGGCTTTCGAAGGTGATATATGTTCTAAGGCCAAATTTTACTTTTTTTTTCTAACATAAAAGTATTAGCCCGGCTTTCCGAGGACCCTAAAATTGACCCAAAAAAGGGTGAAAATATGGAAATTTCTTCAAAATTGCATAAAAAACTGAAGGTCGGCGATGTTTTGATAATGTCGATCGGGTGACCTGAAATTACCCTCTTTTTTTTGGGCCTAATCTAAAAATGATGACTTGGTGTATTAGTGCAGTTATTATTAGTGGTTGTTTTTGTATAGTACCAAGATGTCTTGTTCATGACGTAAATAGTGATAAAGACAGTAGTTAATGTAATTGTGCACTGAAAAAGGGAAACTTGTCTCCAGACTCATCTAAGTGACTGTCATAAATAAACGAATCAAAAGTTGTCTAACCTATCAGGATACCATCCCACAATTAGAATCTGGAGCTGGCAAATGTCAGGTTTTGGGCTGGCACATGTCAAGTGGGTCTTTTATCTCTAGCTAGAAGACGAGCTTCCTTGTCACTTAGATGAGTTTTTAATTTGTTTGTTATATGACAGTCACTTGGAAAAGTCTGGAGACAAGTTTACTTTTTTAGTGTGTATCAAACATATAGTAATACAAAGAGATCTATACATGAGCATAATAGGTATTGTATTAGTTAAGAGACCATAGTTACGTTCTATAGAAATATTCGGTATAAGATTCAAGTCGCAAGAGATATTACATGCTTTATGTAGGCAGTTCAGCCAAAAATGGAAATATCTAAAGTATTGATAGAATATTTGTTCTGATAGACAGATATCATTCAGATTTAAATGTGTCCTCTAAAAAAATTATTAGATTGCATTTTCTATGGATTTAGTTCATACCAGTCTCTGCCATTTACCCCTTTAAGAGCAGTGGCCGCAATACAGGTAGACCACACAGCAGGGGGCACACTGACCACCCCCGGCAGTAGTTATACTGTATCTGGGACCTGCTGGTGCTATCTTCAAAGATTCCCACTGTGGGTTGTAAAACAAGCGGTAAATGTGGCAAACAGGAGGATGGGAAGTTTACTGACAGTGTCTCTAAATAAAACTTAGGTTAGGTGTTGTCTATGTTAATTGATATTATTTAGGTGGACCATAATGACTGCACAGTTGGGGTCCTCGTCAGCGGGTCCTAGATTCAGTATAGCAGGGTAGGGCGTCACACAGGGTGCACAGGGCCTTGTCATACTCTCCCCCAGTCTGGTTATCTGTGGGAACCACTTTTTATACCCTGTGGAAAGAAGAAGAATGGATGTTTTCAATGAGGTGAGACATTTGTTAATGAACATAGGATAACAATTAAAATAATGTAATACTTTATGTCCTTATAGCACTGTGACAGATAGAGAGTGGCCGAACAGGCCGGTCACCAAACTGCTTACTTTATGATTTCCTTAGTACAGAACAGAAAACGTAATTATAACAGAGAAGTGAGGCATGATATATCTATAATAGCATTATAATTTCTTTTATAGGATTTTATTAAGGTACATTAGATGTAGTATCTAAATACAAACAATCCAAAATCCAAATTATGAATTGGTCTGTTCCACCGTTCAGACGTTCTGTTATGTCTTTCAATAATAATATATGATGTGTAATGGTGTATGACATACATTGCTACTAAGGGGGGGAGCTTATGAAACATTAGTATCATCCACAATAAGTGGACTGTGATTTAACCCTTCAAGGTTGGCATAATGCATTAATACATCATGCCCTTGGTCATCATGATGCCCCTGAATGCAGCCCTGATAAGTAACTCACCAGTGCTGCATTCAAGCATCATGCCGACCCTATGGGGTTGAGACACTCCCGTAGGATTTCTTGCTGGAAATTTCTTGCCAGGGCTGCATTCGATCATAATAACGACAAGAATGTAATATTTTGGCGACATCCGTCCATAAAGGGTTAACGATATCATATTGTATGCCCACATTATTGCTGTACGGATCACGCTCTGGTGAGCATGACTGGAGTTTCCAAATAGATTTACCATTGTGTTCAAGACTACCCACACACCGCTTTTTCTGATGCTAAGGGAGTATACAGCGGTCCTACTTCTTGAGACAGAGACACCTTGCCGCATACGTCCTATCTGCGCATGGTAACACGATTTTGATTAATACATATCTTCAATTTAGAATATATTTTGTAACTAATTCAATTGAAATAGTGAAAAGATTTTTGGGGGGGTTGGGGTGGCGTGGGGTAGATCTAGATTAGTATATTATAATGAAGAAGACATGAAGACAATGATGGTTTTTCTTTATGATCAAGGCAGAGACACCTCTAATATAGGCTTTTAAGGATCTGAGGGTTAAGCGTAAATTTGAACAACAATAATGTACAACGTCATGCCAACATTGGCTGACGTCATGCCAACGTTGGCCCAACGTATCTTAGTGGGCTTGGCTTCGATTACACCACCACTTGTGTTAATTAGAGAACCTTCAGTACAGGCCACTGACCAGTAGGATGAGCTGCTAACCGGGGGTCGGTCATGCTCAAATGCTTTCATGATGTCATAGACCTTGCCATCTTTGTTTATGTCCACTATGGTTCACAGGTCTTTGGCCTACACTGGTGGGACCGTCCAGAGGGTAGCATGGACTGAAGCAATTATTATCCTACTGCATGTTGCCACTAGATGGCGTTTTGAGTCAATATCAATGATATTGCCCCTCCACCCCCCGAAGTATATCCAGTACATAAACATTGATAATATACATATCCACGTTATAGGTGTTCACTGAGGTACACTTTTTAACATCAAACCCCCCCTGCATTCCCTGTATGTAGGACCCTCCATCCTGATTTTAGCTGTTTATCCCAGTGTTTCCCAAACAGGCCTGAACCTGTAAGTCTCTCACCTTCCTTTTGTCACAATAACACTATCTCTTCTCCACCCCAAGAGAATGGATCAGATTGTTTACTGTTGTAGAATAGATATCATCAGATGCGAGTTTCTCTCCTGCCGGGTCCTCGTCCCTGGAGCTCTCTTCCCGGGCCCGGGTCTTATTGGCGGGTTCAGCGTTCTTCTCTCCAGGGGTGTCCAGCGTGCAAAGTCAAAATAATGTCTTTATGTATCTGACAAATCTTCGACAATATAAATAAACCTAAACATAAAATATGACAATACACAGAACTGTCTCTAAAAGATTGCAAAATATTCCCTTTTTTTTATCAACCATACATAATCAGTAATATGAAAGCACTTGATTGATCAGAAAAATGTATCATTTTGTTATGATACAGGCACACATACAATGGGAGCTTTCCGGCCTCCCCTTGTGTTGAGTCTGTTGGTGTGCGGCGTCATTGTTTACACCATGTCTCCTCACATCCACTGGTATAAAGGTAAGTACTGCACTGTGCATCAGTGTATTTTATACACATACAGATGTTTAACTCTGAGTATACTAATGCAGGTCTGGGAAATGAAGGGAAACCCTCCCCAGAGCCATTATTTACACCAGTGTTAATTTTCACAATGCAGGTAGGTGTAAAAACCACTGCAGGGCTCATTGCCTACTGGGTGAAGTGGAGGAGCACAGAGGGAAAGTCTATAGAAAAAGCTTATTTATATGTGATTTCATGGCAATCCCATGTATGATTCACTGTTCCCCATGTATGATTCAAGAGCATACACTAATCTATCTCATGGGATATATACATTTAACAGCAAATTGATAGAATATTCAGCAAATGGGTTATAAGGAAACTAGCCCTGTAGTGTTTATGCTACAAGCAAAACCATTTCTAATTCTAGCCCTGCAGTGTTTTCACACCTACCTGCGTTGTGAAAATTAACACTGGTGTAAATAATGGCTCTGGGGAGGGTTTCCCTTTATTTCCCGGAACTGCTAATGCATAACTACAAGTATGGCAATGTATAACTATAAGTGTCTTAATAACTATAAACTAAACTTACAATTAGCTTTTATTAAACATCACTTTGGCTAATTAATCTTGAACATTTCAAAATACATCACTAATTTGTTTGTAGTGCTTCTTTGTTAGCTCATCCTTAGAGAGCTAAGAATGGTTGTTTCAACTAAAATATACTACAAATATCAGTCATCAGTGTTTCCTCGTGTGAATAACTTTCAGAAAAGGAAACTGAGCAAACACAGTCAAGAACACATGATCTTCTGCCCTCTCAGCCTCAGCGACTTTCCCTATCACCTCAGTTGAATAAACAGTTAAATAAAGACTCATCTGTGTTAACTAAACATATCACTGACAATAGTTTTGTCAACACCGACTTCTCTGTCACAGAATATGTACAGAAACTAAATCAAGTAAGTACATGTCTCTCATCTCTAGTCATCTTAACAGTCCTTTTTTCTATTTTCTAAAACATATCTAGATCTGTCCACACACAATTTCAGTATGATATTTAAGGGATGGGTTATGATTCAACCGTAAAGCCAAAGCTAAGAAAATGATTGCCAGGGGTGATAATGAGCAGAATCTGGTTGAGATTTACAAAATGGATTTACTACACACTTTCCAGTGTGCACAGCTCAGGCCCCCCAAAAAAGAGGTTTGTTTCAGGTCACCCAACCAACCCTATCAAAACAGGGCCGACCCTACAATTCTTTATGCAATTTTGAAGAAATCTTAGTATTTTTACCATTTTCTGGTAAATTTTAGGGTCTTCGGAAAGGCGGCCCAATACTTTCATGTTTAAAAAATAAAAGTTAAAAAAATAAAAATCTGACCTACCGAACCTACATTTTCTTGCCATGTAACCTGAAACAAATCTTTTTTTTTGGCCTCAGCTCATGAGGCATTACTATGCAGAGACTATACAGCGCTTTATAAGTGCTTGATAAGTGGTTTGTGGTATACTAAAATAATTTATATTACTAATTATTTCAGACAAAGGGAGCTAAGCGCCTGTTGGTGGCAGCTGACTCGCACGGGATGGGTCTGCAGAAGAGGTTTAGGAAGTATCTGCCGGGATGGAAGGTCCAGGTGGCCTTCTATATAGGCTACACCCTGGAGCAAGTTCAGGCCAAGGTTAAGGACCTTCTGTCTTCTCTGAGCACCCGGAACCACAGCTTTGTTATCTTACATGCAGGCACGAATGACTTCCACCGTCGTGTGGGTCGCAGACCACCTAAATCCACACCGTGGCAGCACAAGGAGAAGCACTCTAACTCCTACATCATTAACAGTGCAGAGACAGCCATTAAGGCACTCACAGAATACTTCCCTAATGCCTCCGTTATCTACAGTGCCAACCTCCCTAGGGCGGACATACCCGAGTATCTCCCACGCAAGGTGATCGTCAACCGAGAAATAAAAACAAAGATGGCAGCCATTCCCAGGACTCATTTTGTTGACCATTCCCCCTTGTTCCATGATAAGACTGGACATGCTAATAAGAAATTGTTGATGACGGACTTGCTGCATATGAACACTGCCGGGCGAGACCTCATAGTAAAGAACCTTATAAGAACAATGGCCATTATTTCACAACAATAACAGACAAAGCGATATGATCTGCAAAAAGAGACCTCAGTGCAGGGTGCCCTAGGTATCTTTTCCTGCAAATTTTATTTTGAAATTGGGATTTGTGCTTGTATAATCTTATTGGGATGTTGGTCCTTTGTGCTCAGCAAAATGACACATGATACTTCATACTAATGTTTTACACTGTGTTACGTCTACACACTTATCAACACGCTTTTCTGCAGCCACATTTAACACACATTTTGATGTAACACACTACATACCCTTTGCCAAAAGTGTGTTGATCTTAAAAGTGTGTTACAGATATATGTGTGTAACGCCTTATGCATGTTCCCGCAATACACTGTTCTCAGAGTGCAGGTTGCATTGGCTGGTAGGACATAGAAATCGGCAAGGACATGGCCAAAATCCTGCATTACAATGAATGTACATTGCTGCTTTCTCATGAGTTTGAGTTTGAGAGGATTTTATCCTTGTATTCCATCCAATATACAATGAATACAATTACATTGGTTTCCATTGAATAACAGATACTGATACAACACCTCTATTCCAAGATTATATCAATGCTTGATTGGAATACAAATAAACATTAAACTAACACAATTGAACAGGTGTTTTGCAAATATTTAGTACCACAGTAATGGCTGAAATGCCTTTGCCAATACGGATACTTGCAAACACCAATATGTCCTAAAACTTGGAATTTCCTTGGGTAGCTTGGAACCAGTAGAAAGGCCATCCTTAAAGGGTTAAAAGCAAAATAATCTTGTTGTAAATTACAGCCTGCATTATTTTTTTTAGTTTTTTATGGAATATGGCAGTCCTTTGACCAAAGAATTCTGTATTTCACTGACCCCATAATTTTGGTAATTTGAATCGAAGAACATTAAAGAATAAAACAATTGTGAAATACAGCCCAAAGTCAACATATGAAACTGACTAAAAGTTGTGGACTTTTGTTTCTCTCTCTCCCTCTCCCTCTCTCTCTCTCTCTCTCTCTCTCTCTCTCTCTCTCTCTCTCTCTCTCTCTCTCTCTCTCTCTCTCTAAATATATATATATATATATATATATATATATATATATATATATATATATATATATTTAATGCTTAATTTTTATGGCAGAATTTGTGTGCCTTTTAGTTCCTAATTCCACCTCTAGATGTCCTGGCAGCGCTCAATGTTTGCCCCCTGGGTGGCATGGAGTTCAGCTTGGGTGCTCAGTGCTGTCAGGATTACCACGAGGCAAGGTACAGGGGGAACAGGAGGTAAGGTATGCAGGGGCAGTAAGGACATATGTAGGCAGGAAAGGGGAGGGTGGTCCAGGGGATTTTAGAAAGATTCAGGTTTGAGAGGGTAGGAAGGCATATGTCAGATACAGTGAGGAGAGTAGGCCTAGTATAGGGTATTAGCTATAGAGATTATAGGGATGAGATATAATCACATTTTATCATGTAGATTTTAAGATAGGGAATCATTATACACTGGGAGTATGGTACTGGGCATCACATATAGATTTATATAATTTTCAGGATTACTATACCTGTCTGCCGGTGCGCATGTTAAAATAGGATGTGGGTCATGTATAGGTCTGCCCTTGGTTGGGCATCTAGTTCACTGCCTTTATACTGCACTGTGTACATACCCACAAAGCACACTGACACTGTGTCTATATAGACACCTATAATATACCCAGTGCCTCAGTTATGGGAGTGCTAATCTAACAGTCATAAACCTGATTGCATTTTGCCTGCAGACAGTGCCATTAATTTTCTAATGCTAATGATATTTTCTTCATGCTAAGTATAGTCTAACATGCAAAGTCAAAATATTGTCTTTCTTGATCAGACAAACCTTTAACAATATAGGTCAGCATAAACATGTATGACAATGCACAGAACTGTCTCTAAATCGCTGCAAAATATTCCTTTTTTTATTAATAAAAAAACAAATCAGTAATAAGAAAGCACTCATTAATCTTGATAAAAAAATCATTATTTTCTTATTTTCTGCTACAGGTGCACATATAATGGCAGTTTTACGGCCCTACATTGTGTTAAGTGTGTTGGTGTGTGGCCTCATTGTCTACATCACGTCTCCTCACATACATTGGAGTAAGGGTAAGTACTCCACTTTATATCATGGCAAATACATCACATGTATGTTAAACCTATGGGAGGGACATTCCCAAGGGCAGCCTGCAATAACCCTAGGCTGTTCTGGATGCTCTGGCCAATCTTCACACTCCCAAAGGTCATGTAATCAGAAAATACAGTGGTAGTAAACAAACAATGTGAAAGTAAACAAACAGAGGCCAAAATTTCACTCAGGGGACCCCGGGTCATTATTCACTAGGGCCAAAGCTTTTGAAATAACCATCATCTGAGTCACTTTAGCTTGCTGTCTATATAGTTCATTGTGTAATTATGTATTACACAAATCATACAATAAACCCTTCTTAATTTTGCCAATCAACTTTGAAAGTTTTAAGTATATCAAAAGTTTGTTTGTATTGCATTTCCTATGTTTGCTCATCCTTAGAAAGCTTTACATTTTGAGTCAACATACTATAACAATCGTCAATAGTATTTCCTCATGTGAATAACTTTCAGAAAAGAAAACCAAGCAAACACAGTCAAGAAAACATGATGTTCTACTCTCTCACCCTCAGCGGCCATATCAATTACCTGATGTAAATAAACAGTTAAATAAAGACTCATCTCTGTTACCTCAAACCATCACTGACAATAGTTCTGTCCAAACAGACTTCTCTGTCACAGAATACATACAGAAACTAAACCAAGTAAGTACCATATATGTCTCTCATCTCTAGTCAACTTAACAGTCTGTTTTTTCTATTTGTAATTTTGATTGTCAGGGTTTATACTGAGCCAAATCTGGTTCAGATTTACAAATTGAATTTCAATGACTTTGGTATAATTCCATTTTTATGTCCAAGGTCTAACCAAGCCAAAAATAATTATCTCATTTCAAGAAAATAATTATTTTTGGCTGTGAACTTATCAGGCTGTGCCAAAGCCATACCAAACCCTTTCATCTGTGCACAGCTCAGCCCAAGAGGCATCATTATGCAAAGAATGTGCAGGGTTTAATAAGCACTGAATGAGTGTTTTTGTCCCCTGGGTATACAAAATACTTTATATTACTCATCATTTTAGACAAAGGGAGCTAAGAAGCTATTGGTGGCAGCTGACTCGCACGGTGAAGGTCTGCAGAAGGTGTTTAAGAAGTACCTGCCCGGGTGGAAGGTCCAAGTAGCCTTCTACCCAGGCTACAGGCTGGAACAAGTTCAGCGCAAGGTCAAGAACCTTTTGTCTTCTCTGAGCACCCGGAACCACAGCTTTATCATCTTACATGCAGGCACTAATAACTTCTACCAGAACTTACATCGCAGACCTCTGATACCCACACCGGGGGTGTACAAGGAGAGGCACTCTAATTCCTACATCATTAACAGTGCAGAGACAGTCCTGAAGGCACTCACAGAATACTTCCCTAATGCCTCCGTTATCTACAGCGCCAACCTTCCTAGGGCAGACATACCCGAGTACCCACCACGCAAGGAGTTTGTCAACCAGGGAATAAAAACACGGATGGCCACCATACCAAGGACTCATTTCGTCGACCATTCCCCCTTGTTCCATGATAAGACTAGACAGGCAGATAAGAGGTTGTTGAAAAAGGACTTGGTGCATATGAACACCGCCGGGCAGGATCTCATAGTAAGGAACCTTATAAGGACAATGGCTAAAATTCCACAACAATAACACACAAAGTGGCATGATCTGCAAAAAGAGACCTTAGTGCAGGGTGCCCTAGGGTTTTTCTTTTCCTGCAAACTTTATTTTGGTATTGGGATTTGTACTTGTATAATTGTATCGGGATGGTATCCCTTTGTGCTCAGCGAAATACACACATGGCACCCGGTGCTTCACACTAATAGTTTACATTGTGTGATATCAATGTGCAGGATGTATTGGCAGGTAGGACGTAGTAATCGGCATGGATATCCAAAATCCTGCATTACAATGAATGCACATTGCTGTTTGAGTTTGAGTTTGACAAGAATCTTGCTATTCCATTTAAAGTGAATACAATTACATTGGTTTACATTGAATAACAAAGGAGGTTGGTTCTTTTATGATATGTACATGCACAATTGAATACTTTGACGTCAGGAACTATCAGTGGGCTTTACACCTAATTGTTTTGATATGGAAAACAATTTCCTTAAAGGGTGCTTTTTATAATATATTTTGATATCCATCTATTAACTTTGTACCTTCATTTCTATCTAATGGTGTACCATTTGTACCAGCATAATGAAATATCGAATCGTCAAACATGAGGTACATATATGTGGAGGTTGCTGTTCTTGTCAAAAAAAGTTAGAACACAGTTCATCTTGAGATTGTATGCAGAGGCATCAGAGGTTCAAATAATTCGATGTGTGGGTTTATACAATTCTGGAAGTCACAGGTTCATGATGAATAGATAGTGCAATTAGAGAACCGTTCAGCACACTATCACAGATCACATGTACTAAAAACACAGTTCATGTAGGTCAGTGTTGGGGTAAGGTATAGGTAAAGTATGTATACATGTGGCCAGTGCTCAGCCAGCGGGTCTGATCCACAGTGCTCTAGTCAGGGACAGTAAGGGTACAACTTACAGTCAAAGACTGAGAGCCTGATCCTTCCGAAATCTGCGGGTTATACGGGAATTTACGGTAGCAGTGGTTCCTAAATCTTGGACAATGGTCAAGAACCACTGTCCCTACCATGTTTTTCAATGTGATTAAGGCAGAGACACCAACTAATATAGGCTTTTAAGGATCTGAGGGTCAAGAGTATATTCGGAATTTGAAATTTCTTGCCCCCTCCCTACGGCAGGGGTCGAACATTAGTAGTCCTGTAGTCAAAAGTCATACACTATAAACTCCCCAGTACTGCATTGCTGCATCATGCCAATGATGGAGCTTGGATAAGTTACTCCCATCGGTATTATATATGTATTATGATATATATATGCATTGTAAATGAGATAAACCCATAGCATTATATAATGTCCGAGTCATGGTCAAATTGGTGTCCGACTTAAGTTGCAATTTGATGCTGGTATGAAATCACCTTTCACAAAGTATCATGGGTAATTCATTTATAAATACCTTCAAACCCAAAGGTGAATGTCTCAAGGTGCCTCGCTGACCAAGGGTGCCTTAACCCTATAGCCCAAACTCCATCAGGCCAAAAAAATTAAAGGTGTGTTTCAGGTTACATGGTCTGAAAGTCTAGGGTAGGTAGGTCGGATTTATTTTTTTAAGATTAATTTTTTTTACTTTGGCCTGAAAAGTACCCAGAAATCGACTTACAAACTTCAATGCCGACTTGCCGACGACCGCCTCGACTCGTGAACTATCAAATCGACCCTTGAATAGCCCCAAAATATTTTTTCAAAATTGCATAAAAATTTCTAGGGTCGGCCCTGTTTTGCTAGGTAGGGTCGGGTAACTTGAAACACACATTTCTTTTATTTGGCCTTAGGGCGACACTGATCGCTACGAAACGTGGCGTTCTTTTGATCCTTTGTTTTCATAGAAAAGATCGCTTCATTTCGCGTCATTTCACAGCAAAAGACTGTGTATAACCTGCTAGATTGTAGGCTTCACCACACTTGACTAATGCATTGAAAGCCAAGAAGACACTGTCAGTTTAAATACGTTATCTTGAACAGCTGCCCATGTGTACCAAGGGAAATTTTGATAACAAGTTTTAGTTTGGGTATCCTTGTAAAAGGGTGCAGCTATGATATGGGTAGTTGTGTAGTGACTCTCCAGGTGGCGCCATGCAGCAGTGCTCCATGACCACACACTCAGCGACCCACGTGGGGACCAACCTGCGGAGTCACTAGATGCTGCCCATCCCACCTGTAATCTTAAAAAGCCCACTTTTCCCGTAATCTTGATAATAAAACTCAATCTAGTCCTAATATAAATGGCTTTGATAGGAGAGCTCTGCCCCCCAACCCCCGTTCTTGTTTTCCATTTTTTCCATCTTTAATAATGGTCAGTACTATCCCAGCAAACACACCTTTACCGGTCCTGTACTGGCCCACACCTGGCAACGGTACTGGGCCACTACAGGCAATCGGTACTGGACCAGTACTGGGGTGCAAATGGCACCAGTACCGGGCCAGTACAGTATGCCAGTACTGGCATGGTACAGGGCCAGCATCGGACCAGTACTGGACCAATGCTGGCATTTCGGTACTGGGCCGGTACCGGACCATTTACTGAGCACTGTTTAAAGTATAATGTAGAATCAAAAGCATAAGTGATCTGTTGCAAAATTAACATTATATTGTACCTATCGTGCTTCAAGGCCTGAAGACTTAGGCAATCAATCATCATGGTGCAACAACCAGCTACAGTTTATAGCCAGAAGTATAGCATACCAGTTTTTGACAGAGATAACACACCTTGCAGGTCTTATAGTTGTGTAATAACCAAGCAATAGGTGTTTGCAAAGACATGCCCTTTGTTCTCCCATTGTTTATAACATTTAATGTAAAAGTTTGTATTCCATAAGATTTCACAGGAAATTTGTTTCAGGCTAAACTATTTAAAACTATTTTGAAGACTCTGAGGGTCATAATTATAGAGATATCATATGCAACTAAACCCTCAGTATCATAAAACATGCACTGGTGACATCTGGTGGATTCTTTGAAAACTATTGTGCCGGTACCGGCATGTTGGTAGTGGCATGCCGGTACTGGGCCAGTACCGGCATACCCTTACTGATATGTCAATACTATGCCGGCACAGTGCCAGTACAACCAAGCTTAAATGGCATTATAATGGCTCTGTACTGGCAGTACTGGCCCGGTAGTGCCGGTACTTGCCAGTACAATGACGGTACTGGCCCGGTACAGGTGTGTTTACTGGGATCAAGACTTTAAGATTACGCAGAAGTGGCGATTAAGACTTTAAGATTACGCCAGAAATGGCGATTTAAGATTACGCATAGAATGGGCGGCGTCTAGTGACTCCGCAGGTTCGTCCCTTATTGCCTCAGCGACAGTCAGTGTGTCAGATTCTTTATAACTCTGCTAATACATACATGGCACTTTCCATACGGTAATATTAGAGGGTGAACAATAGGTAACTATAACTCTGTTTGTATCATAGGCAATGTTATCTGTCATGGTATGGTGGATACAACGTTCACTATGCTTAAATACTAGAAATCCGGTATCTCATATACCCCAAATGGAATACAGTGTTCCTCTACCACATGCCCTGTGATGTCATCATTTGTTTAGATTTCTATGCTCATTTAGATGTAATTTGAAATAGGAAAACCAAACATGAAATAAAGGCAAAGGCCCATGTCAAGAGTCAATTTTGTACCCTTCTTCTCTCGGCTTTGGCTTTTTGGGATACTACCCAAGACTAACCTTGGGAAGAACGGTACAAAATGACCCCCTAGCCATGGGCCCTTGTCTATTTCCATCTATCAGTCCATCCTATCAGTACCAGACATAGTTAAGCCACTCGAAAGAAAATTTGTTTCTCATCACCAACCCTTAAAGATATGACGAGGGCGTTTGTTCATCTGCTGAGTACCAATTGTGTAGGGGGATTTAGGGTAACAGTGAACTGACATTTAGTAATTCAAACATAGATGATCTGCAAAAGTTGTGGATTTGCAAACTGGCACTTTCCTGGAAACCGTAGGTTATGGGTCTTTAGTAAGGCCACTCAAAAAAGATTGTTTCTCATCACCAAGCTGTAAAAAATATGATGAGGGCGTTTTTTATTTTTTTAATTTAATTTCTTTTACTTGAAGCTGAAATACATAGGGAAATTAGGATTTTTCACGACAAATTTTCACATTCTAGTTATTCAGAGATTGTTGATCAGCAAAAGTCGTTATAATGCAGTTTTTTCCCAGTCGACTGCATTACTGTTGGCATAAGCTTTACTTTGATACCACATTTGCCAATATTTTTCCAAATTTAACATATTTATCATCAAAAATGAAAAAAAAAAGAAATTCTTGATTTTTATGCTGCACGCGGTAATGAGAAACACTTTTTTTTTTGAGTGGCCTAAGTGAGGAACCTGAGGGGCATGTGGTATGTTTAGATATTTGGTACGTAAAAGGCCTGAGACTGCTGACCCTACCAATGTCACATGTACAGGTTTGTGCTGTATATGGCACGCGCAATATCGGAATTTGCGCAATATTGGAACTTTAACATCTTAATAACAAATCTTATAAAATAAGTTAGTGCATTGCACAAACAGAAAGGTAAGGTAAAAAAAAGTATTTACAAAGACAGGGTACACTATTAATTAGCTCTTTGTTGGGTTACAAGCAACTGAACTACCATTGTCTTATCACACCAGAGGGATTACTGCCACACCTAATTCTCACACCTCCAAGGTGTGGCACAGCCTTCCCAAACAACATTGAAAAATGTATCTAGTGTTATATGTGTAGATTAGCTAGGAATTCTCAAACTGCCCAATGTAAGTAGGGAGCAATTCCGGAATTGCCCTGCGCAGCCAGAACGCCCTTCAATGCAGACCAGAATACCTGTAGAATGACTCAGTAGATGGTGCCATTTACTTCCACTTGACCTAATATAACATGTTGGTATCTGGTGTTCTACAGCAGATGGCGCTACTGAGCTATTCAAATGCTGGTCTACAAAGATGGATCTGTCTCTTTGGATTTTGAAATCTCACAAAATAGATATTTTACAAGCTCACGAGGAGGCTTACGATAGATATGATATATGCAGAACTATATTCAATGAGGTGAAAGGGGAACTATAGACTCATAACTTCCACTTGTTTGGCAGCTTCTACAAGAATAGGTTGTCTTGAATTGAGCATACAACTGACTTTTAAGTTGAATCCTGGGGAAGAATCTTTAATAAAGTAGATGCCAGACGTAAAGTATGACCATATTGAACATTCTGGTTCATTTTTAACTTATTTGACTTTTTAGCCTTTAATCATCGAGCTACACCACAATCTTAATGATAAAGAGACACAAAACACATTTGATATTATCTGCAGTTTATTTCTGATGGTTATTTCGACAAATCCCGCCCGTCACACACGGGAACATCCGGGACATCCTTGTTGCTGGGGGTAGGGGTGGTGACCTTGACCTTGTGACCTTCTACTCTTCTTTATAACATAGATTCTCCAAGTGAATCTTGGTGCTCAGATTCTGCCGCCATTATGACCATAACTCTCAATAATGCAAAATGGACAACACATTTCTTTAACAAATTTCACAGAAAAAGCCCTCGAAATATTTTCATTTCAATATCTCCACTACATTCATGATGTTTGTATCTATAAAAGTCCCTGCATAAAATGAAGCAGTTGATATAAGCCTCGGAATTTTACATTTTCTGATCTCTAAGTTCATCTATACCAACTTTATAGGCTTGCCTTCTTCATATGCTTACCAGCATCAATAATTGGCTTTAAAGAGAAGGCTCCAACGCCAGAAGCATACATACCTACTTGCTTTCTACGTTAAATCTCATATATTCCATGATAACACATTCTACATATTACACAAAGGCATGTTAAATACGGTACATCTCTTTTTATACATTATACATGGCATGAAGAGTTCTGTTATTTTTCCTCATATTGAACGCAGTCTAAGTATTGTTGCATATTATTTTCGACCTTGTATTATTGTAATGATAACTTGTAATGATGTTAACAGGTCATACATGGTTATTAACCCACTACCATTCTGCATGGTCTTTAAGAACTCAGATATCTATCTATAAATAATCCTAAACCAAGCTTCCTACAAACAATTCAAATTACGTCACCTTAGTACAGCATCAGCTGACGCTTTACGCTCTCCGGGTTAATCGCTTTACATCAAATTAACCAAATCCTGTCAGATTTCTTTTCCAACGTCTCAACGTCTGGCCTGGTCTCCTTGTAAAAATGAATTTATATTTAAAGGTCAGGTATCTGCATTAACCTAACCCACACTGGTCAGGTCTCTTTAGTAACGTCCAGTAGGTTAACAAGGATGCCCTACATGTGTGTGTGAAGGACGGGATTGTTCAGGATGCATTAGTTTTATTTAAATACAACAAGCAGGACATGGTTCTGTAGTTGAGCTTTAAGCACGTTCAGGTTTCTGTCAGACCTTCAGTTAACCCTTTAAGGGCAGCAGAATGCCTCAACTCATGTATTGTATCCTTTTGGTGGCATGATGCATGAACGCAGCGCCAATGACTTGTCGGAGCTGATTTGATTGCATTGTCGACAAGTTCATTGTCAGCGCTAAATCGATGCATCATGAAGACAAATGAACACTTTGAGGGACCCTGCTATATTTAGAAGATGTAGGTATCTTGCTGACCTATGACCTCAGGTAATGTGACACCTTAGGGGTCATGTGACCCCTTAGAGGTTCATGTGACACCTTAGAGGGTCATGGGACATCTGAAAGTAGTCATGTGACACCTTAGAGTGCCATGTGACACATTGAAGTGGCCATGTGACACCTGAAAGTAGTCATGTGACATCTTAGAGTGTCATGTGACACCTTAGAGGGTCATGTGACACCTGAAAGTAGTCATGTGACACCTTAGAGGGTCATGTGACACCTGAAAGTAGTCATGTGACACCTAAGAGGGTCATGTGACACCTGGAAGTGGTCATGTGACACCTGACTGCGTCCCTCAAACAGTGGGTACCAAGGCCTACAGAAACCTGTGTGTTAATAGTGAGTCCCTCCTTCAGCCTGTACAGGTTAGCTATACTTATAGTGTTTGTTCATCATTCTATCAGCTTAGCTATTAACATTATGTACAACGGGTAAGTTTGTGTATTATCAAACAGTGGAGTACTTTAGCATTAGGTTCCAGGCTGTGCAGTAGTATCTTCTAAGGTTGTTTTCCTTATTCATTATTCATCAGTTATGGTTTAATATGAAATTTACAGTCAGACATATTAACAGCAACAATTAATCTCAAAAACGAAATAAAATCTCAAAATGACAGTGAATTACACATCACAGCCTCTCTCCCGGAACCAAGGTAAACAAATAACTCATTAAGGACATCCTTAAACACAGTTTGGCAGCATTAAGAGTTAAATTAGGAATAATATTTCACAGAGCAACATAAAATATGACACTGCCTACTCCAGCATGAGGGATGACATGTTTGATTTGATTGTGACACATAAGTCTGTCCTGAACAAGACAGCATAACTCTGCCATCAGTAGCTCCTGATTCTAGGCCTGTGGATGTGACATATCTACCCCCATAGAAACCACCCTGGGTGTATCAGAGTATGAGCCCCACATGGAAGAGGCAGGGCCTGAGTACCCACAGGGCAGTCCATCACTTATTCCACCCTGATCCTCTGCAAGTATGTCTGCCATTTTGGTATCCAGATTCCAGGTCAAACAGAGGCAGGAGTTACCATGGAGGACCGTATAGGGAATGTGCCCCTGCACCTATAGTACAGCATTGGGACAATGGTGGAATAAATGTCTTTCTGCTAGGCTCATCTTTCTCTGTGAAAGACATGGTGTGACCACAGTTTACGTCTTCAATAGTTTTAGCACCAGATGCAGCCATAACTTCGTACCCTCCACACCCACATTACCCGCCTGTCGCGTAGTAACACGCCTTGTATCAGCCACCCTGCACTGTCTGTATGAGTAGTTCCTTCATTAAAGTAGTCCGGTCAGCGGCCTGCCAGGAATGCGTATTAATCCAGTATGTGGTATAGTCCCATTCTGGCACTGAAAGACTTGTGGAATGTTTAACTGTTCAGGCAGAACAGTTAGCTCCAGGGTTCTCCTCATCACACAGCTAGTACACCTCAGGCCATCGGCATCTTCCTTACTGGCGCTGGTATCAACCATTCCTTATGCTATCCATTGGTGTTTGAATTTTGTAAATCCTGTACTTTGAACAGAATTTGACCACTTTTCTAGATGAAAATAACCCTGTTGCTTTTAAAACTTAATTTCTATTCTTTTCCAAAAGTACAGTAGACAGATGGTTATTTTTGGCATGCATGAGCAACATCATGGTTGGTTTAACAAATTTTCAATCTGCGGAGAACCCTGGTCTAATCCGTTCTGCTTAAACTCCTCAGCGTAATCTCTGTGGTTAGCACTGGAGGTAGCCCGTATACAACAACAACAAAGTTACAATGGAATAATCAGCGCCTTCATATACACACAAAGCAATATTCAGTTAATATATTAGCTCGACCAATTTGTAACACTATGGAATCAATCGTTATAATGTGTAAACCCTTGAGGTACCGTTATGCGGTACTCTCTGAACCGACATCTTGAACTCTTGAACTCTACCTCAGTAGGCTCGCTATAGTATAAACTCAAATATTTCTCAATAACGGACGTCAAATACACACCTTCCCTTCGTTAACTTGATAAGAACACCCTCCTCGCTTACAACATGGCGCAGTGGAAGACATTGTTGACATCACTGCTTGTAGCTTGACACTTATACATCCACAGATACAAGCCCCGGTCCTTGGGTACCGAGACCAGGCACAGGGCCCAGCAGGCGAAACAGCGGCAGAGAGGAGAGCTATGTTCTACTATAAGGCATACCGCCATTACAGGCCTCTTGTAGAGAAGGCAGCGAAAGGCATCAGTAATAATCAACGCACACTACGAAAAGCTTGGCTTCACACAGAACATCACCATCATGTGTCCCACAGAAAATAACATTGCACAGTTTGCTCTTCCTCGAAAGCTGGGACTTGAACCATTGAAGTATTTCACAAAGGATGACTGCTGGGCTCCAACATTCACAGAACCTGTAGGACATTGTGTCTGTACACTTTATATCAAGTCTCAGGAATGCATCCGTATAATCCTCCCTTCAGTCAGTCGCGGGGCTGGAAGCTGATTGGCTGAGAGCCGACTGAGTGTGGTCATGTGCTTGTAATACAGCACTGCCATTGGTCAGTGTGAGCTGAGTGACCTAATTACACAGAGGCACATGTGTTATATATAAGCGGCTACTGTAAAGCAGCAATAGCTGCCTCAATACAGCAGGTCCGATTGTTCTGAGGCTTGTGATATGTAACTTATTGTGTCGGGTTCTGGGTTCTTCATCAAGTGTCCACGGCCACCGGGCATGGCTTCTAGCTTCACATCGGAGTAGTTCCTACCCTTGGAGCTACTGTTTAAGTTGTGCTCGAGCCTATTGTCCAATTCATCTGTGTCAAAACCAAGCTCGCCATCATAGTCAAAGCCATCATGCTGGATGCCTTCTGTATCAAAGTCAAACTCGGCACCGTCCGGTAGTCGTTTATCCTCCTCGATTCTCTGCTCTATGTTGAGCCGGTCGTGCGTCTTTCCCTCCTCGGCCTCAGCAATACCCATAAACATCTTGTACAGTTTGAAGGTCTCCTTGGTTCCCAGTTTCCGCCCTCCCTTGCCTCCTCCGTGTCGGCTCCCGCCTTCACCTTCCAGCATCATCTGTGCTCCGGAACCTCCACGCATCACATTGTCGTAAAGTCGCTTCCTCTCCTCGGTTACTCCGAGATCGATCTCAATGAGTCGCGTCACGATCACAGAGCTCTTCTTGAACAAGTCATCCACTCCCCGGATGGGTACGATTCGCTCACAACGCACCTTGACTGCTAACTGCGCCACTCCTTCACTCAAACCGACGTCCACCTTCTCCGACACGGTGTCGAAGTTGAGCATGCCGGAGGGGTCGCCCCCGGTGCCGTCGGCGTGGTTGACGGGGAGGGGGCCCATAATCTCCTCCTCTTCCCGCTCCACGTTGATGCGCTGCTTGACGCTGTCAGCAGGTGCGTTGCGAATGAGACGTGCGATCTCCATCTCGGTACTCTTCTTGACGTCCCTCACCGGCGGCATCCCCCGGGTGCGGATCATCCTCTCGTGGATCTCCGTCGAGCTGAGGTCCGTCTGGTCACGGCCATTCACGAAGTAGTCTGTAAGTACAGGGAAATCAAGAAGACATGAGTACACGGGGTATTGTATTCACATTGGTAACAAGTAGTGTGTATGATATAGTTAGTACAGCGGAACACAAGGAGACATTAGTATTGGTATGAACATATTTACACAGGAAACACAGGGAAAAATATAATGGAAATAAGCGTCAAGTTTTTAAATCATGAGTTTCTCATACATCAATTGTACATTTTTTGTAACTGAACATCATCTTGGATGGCTATGGCAAAGGAGAAACTATATAATTTCAAACAAAGTGCAAAGTGACACAAGAGTACACCTTAATAGGTGTCTCACATTGCTAAAGTTGGATGATTATATCAATAATAGGTAGTTGCCATATCACTATATTTCCTGAAGCACAGTAAACTTAAACATTGCTTATTCATGTATAAAGTTCATGGTTTTACTATTGCCTAAAGTAAAGCATGAGTACAAAGTCAAAGAGTCATAGTCATAGAAATCAAATCTAAGTCTAACTGTTAAGTAGTTCCCATGTCTCTGGGGAGGTTAACACATATATATACAGAATTTGTCTTGTTTTGTTAAGAGGTGGGGTAAGTGGTAGGGTATAGCTACAGGTTCAGGTAGAGGCATACAGGTGAGGTGGAGGCTTTAACCCTATAAGGACAGCGGTGCTTCACTATGCTTTTTTCTTGGTAGGACATTTATGCATCGTGCAGATTGATTCAATTACAGGTCAGCATGATACACTAAAGTGGCTCCAGATCGGTCATAATCGACCTGGCAACATGGGCTTTATTGGAGGCGACATCCGACCTAAGGCAATAATATAAACAACCCGACGACCTTTGGACAAATTTACAAAAGATTAAAGGGTCCAAAAAAAGTGACTTTTCGACCTGGACTCCTCAATTTCGGCGACTTTCCGACCTCAGGGGGTCCCCTCTGCACCCCTACTAAAGAAAGACCAGTAATTAACTGGCATTTGTGCATCATGCCAACAAAGGAGTATGAGGCATTAAGGCATCATACTGTTATGGGAGGGTTAGAGTGTCCCATGTCCCTTTGGTTGGACACAGAGAGCCCATTGAGGGCTTCATTATAGGGAGCAGGGACCGGGAATGTCACAACCGGCGTCTTAAGTGCCTCCCATGTCCCAAGGTCACATGACATGTCTCCAAGGTCAAGTACTTTGTTTAAACCTGCCCCAGGCAGCCCTGACAGAACACAAGATGTGGGTGGGAGGAGGGGAGGGGGTTATATAACCCTGTTAGGGCCATATATAGTGAGTGAATGCCCTTACATTGTCATAGTGCATGAATACTGCACTAGGCTAACATAAAGCATTCCTGAAAGATCAGAAAGATGCCCCAACGCTTGGGTGGTTCATTGAACGCTGCTATGTCATGGTAATAGATAGAGTTGAACCTTGCGGTAACATGCCGTCCGTAAAGGGTTGGGTGTGTGTTCACCGGGACATTACGATTCCGGTCGCGTCCTCAGGACCATAAAAGCAAGCACGAAGAGGCAGTGTCTATTGGTATTCTGTCTCCGACCTAACTTTTTATATCTTTTAGACAGTTAGACTATTATGTTAACTTTTTTTTCAGGGAGATTGAAAAGGGGTCTTTTTCTGCGGTTACTATTTTCTGTTGAATTTAATGCGATTGAAAGTAAAATAGATGTCGACTACTACGTCGTTAGCAGCGGGCAGGTTCTGACATGGACAACAGGCGGTGCATATCTTATTCTTCTTATTTCTTTAATTCAACATGATAGTAAATCATGGCGCGTCAAAACTAAATCCTGTCCATGTGTATACCTGCAATCATGCCAAAGTCTGTAGGCATTTGTGATTTTTCTATTTTTTTGGGGGGGGGGGGGGCATTTTGCAAAATCAGAGCTTAGTGGGGGAGGAGAGAGGGTCTTGGTAACTTTCAGATAATTGATTTGGGGGATGGGTTCAAGAGAAAATTGCCGTTATAGGATAATCCACAAAGCCCCCCCCCCCCCAATAAAGTAACAAATGACTCTGCCCTTACCACAAATATCTAATTAACATTCCTGATCACTTGTCTACCTCATCTCTTGTCGCTTTTTCACAACCACAACGTTTACAACCAAGAAGAGGCTAAAGGCACTAAGATACCAACACGCCTCATAAAACACCATAACACAACGGGCCACTTTATAGTTCTGATATAATTCTCAATCACATCAAGAACCCTTGTCCTCTGTCTCTTTCACATGCATTAACATACCAAGTATCACTATTGTAAATATATTTCTAAATAGACATATTAAGGTAGGTTCATATTGAAGTACAATGCTGAAAGGCGCCCTTGTACTTTATTACTTGCAGTATAACCCCACTCCACTTCTCACTGTAGGGTTAGCAAGACCCTGAGCAAGAGTTACCGTAAAACCTCGTGTATAAGCCACACCCTGACTTTGGGCCGATCCTATAAGCCGCACCAGCGATCTGATTCGCGTACTAGCCGAGGCTTATACACAAAGTTTTACAGTAGGCTAATAAACCTCTCTATATGGTCATTGGGTCTGTGATAACTAAACACAAATATACATGCAAATACATTGCCTTCCTTATGCCAGCCCCCTCCTGCTAAATCTAATAATATTTCTGTTCCATGCTTATAGGCATGTACCTGACCAGTTTGATAACTGTCATCCTGAGTGCCATACTCCACCCTTTATGAATTTACAGGCAGTTTTTCAATTTCTTTAAGTGGAACATCCCCTTGTGGTCTGTACAAACACCCCCCCCCCCCTGCCCCCTGGTGGGGAGGGGTGACATCATTCCTGCCGCCTGCTCCCCGTGTTTGTTTACACAACTGGCACCACGTTTAGTTCATTCCGGTTTTTTAATCCATTAACCATATAAGGACAGTATAATGCATTAACGTGGGTATATCCGATTTTTGCGAAATTCTAAATCGTACATAAATGTGTTCCAAATACTGTATCCATGGGCAGTAAAAGCTCAAAAAGTGGGTCCCATGGGGTCCAACCATGGTCTTTTCCAGTGTATTTACCATGGGGCATTAAAGTCGATTGTATTCAAAAATGAGAGGATGAGAGGGAATAGAGTAGATGTGAGGTTAAGTATGATATTTGGGAACATGCTGATTCATTCTTAGGGATTATTTTTTGTCCCACACATCGGATATTCTCACTTTAAGGTATCATGCCCTTGGTCGTCATGATGCATGAATGCAGCCCTGGTGAGTAACGTGTGCAGCTGCATTGGTGCATCATGCCGACCATCGGGAGGGTCAGCATGGTGTATATATGCAGCACTGGCGAGTTACTTGCATCCATGTATTATGAAGACCGAGGCCATGGTAAGGTAGGTATTTTACCTCACAGCAGTATTTGTCATCAATGCAGTGCTGGTGAGTAACTCGCCAGCACGGCTTTGGTACACCATCCAGGCCCTATCGACATTTTCTAGACAAAAAAGTTAACACCTTAAAGCACTATGCTACCATTATAGGGTCAACTGTCCTTTTTTTTAAATTCTCCCCACTTCTGTCTAAACAAACGTTTTTTGTGCAGGCCGCTGCCTGCCATGCCACTGTCGGCATCCCATAACATGTCCCTCCTCACTCTCCAACCACATACATGGGTGGAGCTCCATACTGACACATGACCAGGTATCTGCACGGAGAGTGTCAACCAATCAGCATCTGGCGGCCATCTTGGAATGCAGGCAGCGCCACCTGCCGTGATTGTTGTAAACTATTTTTGTCAGATGAGTTTTGACCTTTTTGGTTTCCCTGACAGAGACTGTGAGAGATTCAGTCCATACTGGGACCATATTGAGACCCTGTAGACATCCATGAAGAAATATGTGTGGAGGGCGGGGGGGGGGGGGGGGGTGGCTGTATCTAAGAATGTCAAGTAATAAGGGGTTCTGTTTTTTTGGACCGTCTTTGCAGGGCACATTTTTTGCGTATTCTGAAATATGTACCAGAGCCTACTTTTAAGTTGGTTCTTAAAAAGCATGAGAAATTGCGACCTTTTTTTATATAACGACCAATCTCGTGCATTTCACTACTACAGGTACAATGTGACTACTGCGAAACGTTGTGTAGAGGCCACGGCTAGTACACAAATCAGATCACCGGTGCAGTTCAGAGGATAAGGATAATCGCAAGCCAAAAAAGGATCAGGACACTCTGGAGCCAAAAACGCGCAGGGATACCAATTAACCCCATCAGGACAGTAGCATGGCCTAATGCATCATGTCCTTGGTCGTCATGATGCATTACTTATAGGGTGAGGGCGTGGCTTATACGTGAGCTTTTAGAGGTATACTACAGTACTAAGGTCGCCATAATCAGACCCCCTGTTGGTTTTATGTTGTACAATGTGACTGCTGGTGAGGGTTTGGTATACCATGATGCGGCCTGACCTCTGGTGGCGAATTAGGTAACTACATGTGCCTCCATTAATACCCAATAAAAAGTTCCCATTGGCCGCCGTCCAACTATAACAAGTATGGCTCGAGCGGTAGGCGGCCATTTTGGAGGCTGGTTATAAGGATAGGGGTGTAACCTGCCATGCAGGGCAAGGCAACATCGGGGGGGGGGGCACTCTACCATGTATTGGATAACCACTGCAGCACAGCTCTGAAAGGCGGTGGCAGTGAATTTCCATCAGATCCTGAAAAGGGGGGCAGTCAGATGTTGTCAAGGCTCAGATTAGTAAGGCTGTTAAAATCATATCATTAAATTGAGCAGGTTTTCTTGCTGAAAGGGATGAATAAAATTGTATTTGTATAAAATTCTAAACTTGAAATAGCTCAGCAAATCTCCCAAACTCTGAAAAGTGGGGCAGTCAAATCTCCCAACCTCTGAAATGTAGACTGGTCAAATGTCCAAGCCTCTGAGAAGTAGGGCGGTCAAATCCCCCTACCTCTGATAAGAGGGGCAGTAGGACGGCAGTTGTTATCTACCCTCAGAGACTCAGTGCCCACCCAGTGGGCAACACTTAGCCACCCCTAAAAAAGGCCAAAGCTAAAAGGTAAAACCAAAAAGTTCAGAATTGGCCAGAAACCCCCTTGGGCCCACACTACTTGCAAATGCCGCAAATTAGTCAAGGAGGCTGCATTGGTGCATCATGACGGAAATGGCACCTCTTAAGGACTTACCGTCCTTAAAGTTTTACCTGTTATAGTTGCTGGCTACTATCTTCGATAACATGACAAAGGTACTAAACTGCGGGTACCAGCAGAAATAAACATGGCCGCCTAAATTGGGTAACTAGCTACAGCACTATCATGGTGCTATTAGGATTTGGTATTTTCCATTAAATGTGGGTGTGACATTACATAATGTAAAGTGTATGTAGCCCATGCAGCTGTTATTTTAACAGGCAGGCAGCAACAACATGGGGGCAGAGTTAGATCATTAATGTTTGTTTATACAGCCTGGTATTATACAGCATTATCTAGGATTATTTTGTAGCTGTTTTAAACATTTCAGGGCCACATGATGCTTGAAAAGACTGCTTTATCATTTTTCGTAATACTGTAGCATCTAGTAACATGCCAGTTCTGAATTGAAAGAGTTATCCCCGAGTAACGCATCGGTTCTGCATTAGTGAATCATACTCATCCTTTCGCGAGTGTGTAAATCCTGTAGTACTGAATGCAGTACTGGTGAGTTCTTTGCCACTGCTGCATTGAAACATTATGCAGAGTGTATTAAAACATTATGCTGCCCTTACAGGGCATTACACATGTAGGATCATGTAGGATCTGCTATAAGTGCTTTACAGACTACACTATGCCTATACATTGTCCGGCATATCCTGGTGAATTCGGTGAATTCCCAGACTGAGGGCATTAGTACCTTTATTAGTTTTAAGTTTGACACCTACAGAAGGAGGCCAGCCTCATTCCTTTGGTGGTGTCATTATGGGTCATAAAATGTGCGGAGATGACAGGGGATTCCATCAGGGCTGCAATTACATACACTGGAGGAAGGGTGAGAAATTTGGTGTTTGGAGATTTCAATTTAGCCAATGACCAAGGCTAAAAGACTCCTACAGAAAACTCATTCCCAAGGCCCTTTGTCGGCCTCACCAGGTTCCCCCAGACAAGGTTACAAGATGCCTCTGTGTACGAGGCAGATTAACATTTTTGAGGTGAAAAATCTTAGTAGAGTATTTAATGTCTGTGTTTAGTGGAATACATAAGGGCATGCATGGTTTAAATATCCATGTAGAGTATGTTTAAAAACATTTTCACATAGAAGCCCCGCCAGTATGCCTATGGTGACTTTAGTACATAAAGAGTATGCTAAAATGGCTCTTGACCCCCCCCCCCCCCCCACCCCTGTTTTCATGTACGCTTTTGTTTGCACTTGCCATGACGCACCCCCCCCCAACCCCCCTTGGTGCGTATATATACCTTATGGAAGGCCCCTAACCCTCAGAGTGCAGCAAACACTCAAGAAATAAACTTGTCTCCAGACAAAAACTCTGGTGTAAGCCGCACCCAGACTCTGGGCTGCTCCTATAAGCCGCACCGGCAAATCTGACTCACGTACTATCTGCATCTTCTATGTAAGGTTTTAAGGTAGCTATATTTGGCTGGGCGCCTATACATGTTACATTATGAGGTACACGTGGACACGGTCTAATTAGGCCTGCACATGTGTGGTATTCAGGTTACTGTAGATATAGTGGGTAAGGGGGGGGGGCTTGATATACACCTCCTCCTCATCCTCCTCCACCCCCCCCCCCCCCTTTACATGTAGCATCCATCTTCTAATAGAGTAGGTATGGGATCAGACCTAGGTGGTCTACCTGTATACCTGTGCAAAAGGATGGCTAACGAATTAGTGCATTGTGTATCTTAGCCAAGAGAAACACTGCACCATTTTCTCAAATATCCATTGTCAGATATACCTAGTGATGGATTTTTTAAATATGTCACATCACAGTCCGCCCTGGTAGCTAGACTGTTACAGGGAGTGGGATTGGTCAGCATGCTCCTCTAAAGTCTAGATAAGGCCTGAAACCTGACCCTCAAATGTAGTAAAACACTTCCCTATCATAGGATATGTTAACAGAGATTGGGGTCTAATACACTTGCTCTGCTCTGCTCTGCTCATGTTCATTAATACATGCTCAATGCTTAATAAAAAAAACTTTCCCTCTATTGATAATCTGAATGCTCCGGACCATAGTCTGTAGTGGCTATCCCAGGTTAGTCATACGGCCATTCGTCAGGATGACAAACTGATATTCAAAAACCACTAAGGCTACAGAAAAATATGACTAAGGCCTTATACTCATAGGAGTGGAGTGACTAAAGTAGGTCGGTCACTACTGACTAAACTGACTAGTATCATCTTACCATGGTTGTTAACATAGGGAGCCAAAGAATGACTATATAGGTTCATCGCTAGTGACTACGTTCTGGAGTTCAAAGATTATCTGTGTTAGCAGTCCTGATCTGTAAAAACCTAATATGTTGCTGCAGTCTCTGACTGTGGCCATGACTGTGCCCATTGTGTAGGTTGTGTGAGACCCTCAACATTACATCAGAAAGTACTCTAGGCATCTCCTCCAGCAGTCACCATGCTACTCTGCTATCTTAATGCTATCAGTAACCCTTAACACGGCAGCCATTCAGGCAAAAGTCAACATTCACCACAGCCCAAAGTATTGGATAGTTACTCATTTGTCTCAAACTGTATCAACCATGTTGCTTAAATATAATGCGAGGTGAGATACTCACCTGGGTTGAATTAATTCATTCATATTGCCATCTTATGCACTATTTAAGAGCCTTCTGCTGCATCCGTCGCAAGAGCTTGCCGCAGGAAAGCTATCAATGTCAGCTTTTGCTGTAGCTGTCAGCTTTTGCTGTAACACAGGCCGCATCTGCTGCACACAATGGTCTGCGGCAGATGCTGTCTGGCAAATGACACTAGTGCAAAAGGCTCTCTAAAGCTCTCCCCTGAAAAAGAAACTTGTCTCCAGACTCTGCCAAGTGACTGTCATAAAATAAACCAGTCAAAAGTTGTCTAACCTATCAGGTTACCATCCCACAAATAGAACCTGCAGCTGGCAAATGTTGGGTTTTGGGCTGGCACATGCCAAGTGGGTCTTCTTTCCCACTGTTTGACTCGTTTATTTAATGACAGTCACTTGGAAGCATCTGGAGACAAGTTTACTTTCTGAGTTAGATCTGAGTTAGATCACGCCCATGTAGTACATAGAAAACCTAGATAGGGCATGAATCACTAAACGATGTGGGTCAGGGACCACTCTACCTTGGGTTCTGCCTTGCCTTAGAAATAAGGGTGATAATTTGAATGGAAGGGTGGTAGCAACAGCAACTGACTGATCATGTGGGAGAGTGATGAAAGGGGGGTAATTCACAGGGTGAAAAAGGAGGGGGGTGGCTGTTTCCACTACTAAGTTCTTTAGTAACGGTCTGTATAAACTGGTTTTAAAAGTAAGGTTTGCTAGATCAGGTAGATCAGCTACTTATAGTAAAGAAATGAGAACCAGTTATTTAGTTCTAACTGACAAAGTGAGCTTAATATATTCTATTGGTTACATGTTATAATCTATTTCAATTTCAAAGAGACTATTCCTCCTACATTGTGAATAGGTTTACAGTAGAAACTGTTAAGGATAGCTTTTAATTTGTCAGTTTTGAGAGAAGAAAAGCATTTACATTGGTCAAATCACTTCCACATCCATCATTATGTAAAGTTAGCTTTTAAATTGTTTCTATAAGTCTGATTTACAGTCAGTGAATCAGGCTTTTTACACCCTAACACTCATTTCAGAGTATGGGGTAGTCAATTTGGAATCGACTGTACGAATGTACAGTCGATGATAGACCCTGCTCTAATCACTGGGGGTCCTGTATGTGCCAGGCCTAGTGTGAACAGAAGGTTTGTCTTATAAACCACTGGTGTACTATCATATCATCAACAAACAGGCGCATATCTGAGTGAATATGGAAAGCTAAGTGTCTAGAGCTGAGCATGGAACCTTCTTTGGTCCTGTAAACCTTTTACTTTGTCTGTAATGAGGTCCTGTAGTTCACCCACAGTCAAAACATGGGTATCTCTCACCAGCCCAGGATGGCAATACTGGGCTGGCCTGCTAGCTAAGTATGGGGTAGAAATTTCTTAGCCCACTGTTAGCTTTCTGACAAGGAGAGAGTATAACTTATATCATGGTTAATGGGCTTTGTAAAAGGCATTTCATCGAGATGCTTCATTTGATAATTTCAGTTCTAACTGTGAATCGCCAGAGCACTTATCATTCTTATCGTCAAATTGGCAACTTATTACTTAACTTAAGCAAGAGATATAGATTCCCCTTAATGTGAGCTCAGCCTCAAAGTGGAAGGTCGAGAAACCACTTAGTTAATTAATTAATGATCTAGCTTAATCTACAATATATCTCACACCAAAAAAAAGCTTGTCGCAGGCCGACTACAAATACCGTGCATGTATGGTGCCAACTAGCAGGCCGAGATGTCGTTGTGTATTGTCAGCTTCAACCGGCCCTGAGGAGGGGCTGAGAGTTCTGGGGATGAGGGTGAGGGTGTGGGGCAGTATGGGACAGAGTCTTGGAGTTCTGAGGGTGAGGCTGTTGGGTGATAGGGAGAGGGAGGATAAGAATTTCTACCATCCAGTAGTATATGGTGGTATGGAGGCGGAGCATAAGTCCCTTCAGCATCCTGTAGTATAGGGGGGTATGGGGATGGAAGATAACTGTTATCATGCGCTTGAATTGTAGGGTGGTACGGGAAAGGAACATTTTGTATTGTGAGGTTTAAGTGACCATTTGGGAGCTCTGAATATTCTGAGGGGGAGGGTGAAGGGTGGTATAGGGAGGGGGGATAGACCCTCTCATCATCCTCTACTATGGGGTGGTATGGGGAGGAAGGGTAACTGTTTCTACAATCCTGTATTATAGGGTGATATGGAGACGGAGCATTTTGTATTGTTAGTTTTAAGTGACCTTGTGTGGGCTCTGAAGAGGAGGGTGTAGGGTGGAAGGGAGAAGTAGGATGGTCCCTTCTCCCATCTTGTACAGTGAACCTCAGTTGGCCCTGGGGAGGCTCAAGAAGACCTGAGATTGGACGCTCTGAGGTTGGACGCTCTAAGAGTGTGGGCAGGTCGGGAATGGTGGGAGGGTCTCTGTCATCATCATCATTGGAGAGGTAGCCAGCCCATTCTGCTGAAAAGTCTGTGACCAAGCGGGGAGATGCAAGCAAAGACAAAGTGTTACAGACAAGCACGGCAAACACTAGCGCGGCTTAAAGGCTATGTAGGATTTTTTTTGGCACAGGTTGAAAAATACATATAGTTTTAAAGGGGTCTTTCTTTTAAAATTTTTGTTTTCAAAAATACTGATTTCGATAGGTTATTTGTAATCTGTATTATCTGTTCCTCATAAGAGTTTGGGATCTAGGATGTAGATTCTAACCGATGAACCAAGCATTAGTAAATGGGTGTATACTGCTGGTAAATAAAACTGATAATTATTCCATCACTAAAAGCAGACAGCATGGTAAACTCTCAAAGCTGATATGATTCTTCAAGGCTTCTATTTGTGGCCATGATGCATCAATATAGCATCAGGGTGCAGCTCGCTGATGCTACAATAATGGTTCATGTCCACACTTTGGGAATGTATCATATGGTCGGCTCGATCCATGAATTCAGCAATGGTGAATTGCTCAGGGCAAATACATTTATCATAAGGCCAAAAAAAAGCTTAGTTTCAGGTAAAATGAGCAGAAAATGTAGGGTCGGTAGGTCGGATTTTTTTTTAAATGTTTCTTTTAAAAATGAAAGTATTAGCTGGCCTCTCGGAAGACCTTATAAAAATTTACCAAAAAAGGGTAAAAATACGGAAAATTCTTCAAAATTGCATAAGACAACGTAGGGTCGGCCCTGTTTTGATAGGATTGGTCGGGTGACCTGAAACAAACCTTTTTTGGCCTAGTGGAAAATTGAATTGAAGTGAAGCCTTAAAGCATCATGTCAGTTTTAGAGAGTAAGCACATGCTAACATTAAAGGGTTATTGTAAATCCGGTGTTAGTTAAATAAATCAAACTGGATGGTCACCTCTGCCTTTCCCTTTCAGCTTGGAGGATGAGGTGGTGGTGGTAGTTGTGGTAGTCTTGGACCCTGGAGAAATCCAAATAATAACGTGCATTGCAGACATGCAAAATAAGGCAAATCATACAAAATAAACTGAATAACTCAGGCGGGTTATATGAAATAAACTGAATATATGCAAATCATTCTCAAAAATTAAAACCAACAAGTGTAACAAAATGCAGACATTAGATTGTTAGAAATTGAAATAATTCGAGCAAAATTAATAAGTATAAAAGCGATTGGAGGCAAAATCAGAAACAAATATAAAAAATTAAATCGAAAAGAATGTGTAGACAAAATCGACCCAATGTAGCATTGTCCTTGATATATCCGTATGATAGAAATAACAGCCTAGAATAAACCTAGGGCAATGTGTGCACATGTCTCATATCCTGTCAACAAGTTGATAATTATCATAAACCAGAACATGAAAAGGGAAATGGATAACTCAGCATGGACACTGGAAGCACCCTGTAAAATAAGGTGGATATAGAGCTCATTAGTAGTGGGCTCCATGGGAGGTGATGATTGGAATATCCAGCAAACTAAGAAGACGTCACTAGAAAACCATAACTGGACCACAAAACAGTTTTCAATTATTAGATTTATGAACTCAAACTTATTTCCATAGTATTTCTTCATATATAACTTCTCAAATAAGACGTTTTAGCAGTACGGACCTAAAAACCTCATGGAAATGTGTTGATTTGAATGAGGCAGGTGAGTGAGTGCTCTGAATGAGTTCCACTGTAAGGGTATGGTAAAGTTCATTTTTATTTTGCCACGAACTTAGGTGAATTTCCTGTAGAAAAATGCATGTGGTATTTCCAATATTTCTTTTTATTCTGAGGCATTTATGAAATAATTATGCATTGATTGGAAATATTTTGCTCAGGTACAAGGTATGATACCTAGAATGAAGCAATTCACATATTTATTTTATTCACTGAGGCCAATGTGATTTCCTGCATATATATAGGTGGTTTGTATTCACATAATGACATTGCACAATCGTCCAGCAGGCCTTACAGTAAGGACTACCTGATGTGAGGCAGGCTGCAGCCATTCAGGGATTCAGGGGACGTTCAGCAAACTGCCTGTGTTTGGGGACGTCTTTTTGTGACCTGGATCTGACAGTCTGAGACATGTGTGGAATAAGCTGTGTTTTCTGTGGTTCAGACTCTACAGGTAGGGCTCTAGTTTCCTATAGCTGTATCTCAGACCTGTATCGTAGGACTCCCAGTGGGCAGAAAACTATTTTCAATATTGAAGCAACATTGGATCAAAATTATATCAAAATTGACAACCAATTTTCAATGTTGATTTAATGTTTTGTGTCCACTGGGATAGGTGTGTATCTAGGCTCCACCAATTGATTCCATGTGCAGAAACATCACCATTGTTTTGTGTGGGAAGGGGTAAGGAACTGAATCTTGTTCTACACGGATCAGTTCTCCACTGTAATGTCATCAAAATGGCTATGAACCAAATCACTAAATCACATGAAATAAACACAGAGGTTCAGTCTGGTTTCTCCATGTTTGCCGCAGATATCACATGAGACCTTACCTCGTCTGATATGATCCTCTGTCTATATCTGGACTACACAAGTCCTCTTAGTCCCTGTCTCTATCTATCTTTAACGCATGTACATAATTATGATTTATTCTGCTGGAGCTGCGTTGTCCTTTCCCCATGTCATAATATACGCACTACTTAGATGTTTTACAGGATGATGTACACACATGGGTAATGACAATGGAGCACAGGTCCAAGTGGAATTACTACCACCATACCACCACAGGGCTGACCCGGGGTAGGAGGGGGCTGCTCCACTGCCCCTGTGCCTGTAGTTATCTCTATATATCCCTGTCATGTTAGAGTATCACTAGGCAGAGGCCACCCTAGAGCTAGCTGACATTGTGCACTATATCCAACTTCATAGCTTTTCATCTTCCATAAACCAGATTTCCCATTAATGTAGTTTCCCTACCATGTCTTGCCTGGTTTTGGCAGATTTGCATTAATGCATCAAGACAATAATTCAAGAATGATACACTCTCAAAGTGTAGGCTCCGCATGATGCACCAATGCAGTGATGGTATTGGTTTACTTGTTGCTGTATGGTTGCCAAGATGTAAAGCTCCTGTGATGACCTATGGCTGATATCTGGTTCAGGTGTCATGGGTTGTTAAACCCCTTTAGAAGCCCATATTGGGTTCTGACTGGGCACATTACATAGCTGTGTGAGTGTGAAAGGGAATGGTAATCTAGATAGAACTGTTATATCTTATCGTTTGATGACGGGTTTTATCGGAGCGCTGATGCAGAATGTGGCTTAGAACAGCCCGTGTAACTAAACGGGCTATGCAGGCTGTACGGATCCAGGTAGTACTCCACCTGTTAATCAGGGAAATAGAACCTCTCACGTCTGTCCATCTCTGTCTCTGCCTCATTGTATGTTGCAGTCTCTCTCCCTGTCTATATCTCTCCCCTTTATGTCCCGGATGATCAGTGGAATAGGACTTCAATGTCTGCCTCTCTGTCTCTCCCTCCCACTCTGTTTGCCAGTGCCCGTATGTCTGTCTGTGTACATGATTCTCCCTTTCTGCACCCCTCTTATCTCACCCAACTTTATTTGTGTTTGTATTTTGGTCAGTGTCCGCCTATCTCTGTCTCTTACTCTGTGTGCATCTGTCATCACCCCTGTCTCTTTTTCTGTCTCTTCCTCTGTCTCTTTCTCTTTCTTTACTCTCTTTCCATGTCTCCTTCTCCTTCTATTTCTCTGTCTCTATACCTGTCTCTGTCTCTTTCCCTTTTTCTCTGCCTCTGTCTGTTCTTATGACTGTGACCGTCTCTCTTTCTCCCTCCTCTCTACCCCTTTTATTGCTTTATCTAAGGGAGTGTTCATTTATTAATTACAGGGGGGGAGGTGGTGAGATTTCTCACGGAGGGGCGAAAAAATGTTTTACGCCCCCCCCTTGAGAGCGCGTGTCACAATTCGCGCCCCCCTCGGCGAAGGCGCCGGACATTTTTCGCCCCCCCCCCCCTTTGAACTATAGTAATCCCCAGGCTTTTTTGCTATAAAGGGGCTTAAATTTTTTCGCCCCCCCCCTCTCAAAAGGGGTCAGAATTTTTTACGACCCACCCCCCCTCAGGAGGGGTCGGAAATTTGTACGCCCCCCCACCCCCCCCCAAACCCACCACCCCCCCTGTAAATAATAAATGAACAGTTCCTAAGGTATGTCTGTACAGGTGTGATTATAATATAGGAGTAGAGGGGGTGTCAGTAAGACCGCGTATATCTCTTACAATCCGCTCTCAATATCGCCATGTTTTTACCAAGAAGTGGCTACTGGGAAAATAAGTCAACTCTTGCCAGCAATAGCTAACTATATAAATAATAAAAAGGGGACGTGAATATTACACCACGGTAATCGTGTACAATCTGGTACACAGCTTGTGTGTGTCATCCCATGGACACCAATCTCTCTATACACAAGAAAAGGAAATAAAAGCACATGCCTTTCTTGGTCGTCCTCATGGGCCCAGGTGGCAGGACGACCAGCCTGATCTGGTGGATAGATAGATTTCTTCCCAAATAAAACCTTGTCAAAAACAACTCTCATTTACTCTCCCTCTGCCTGTATTATTTATTTCCTATTGTTTTCTCAGTTTTATCTGGGGTACACCCTTCCCAATACCCATCACTGCCCTCCAACCTTCAATGTAATGCCTTTTAGGCTGCAGTCTTCATACATTTGACAGCAAACTATCAGATATAATATATACAATATCAATTTATCTTTTTATAGTTCAACAGGCGAAACTAAGTGGAGGGTATGAAAAAACAACTAATATTATCAAAGACTGACGATTAGAAGTGGTCATTTCCATACCAGACTGCGCCCCCTGTGTGGATATCCCACAATCAAGTACAACACTAGAATGTATCATTTCTAAGTGTCCTATGCTGACACTACCCTGTAGTGGATAAGGGGCCCCCTGTGTGTATATGCCACAATAGAGTACATCACTTTAGGTATGACTATACAGTATCCAGTGCCTCACCTTTAAGTGGTCTACCCTGTGGTGTATAAGGGGTCCCCTGTACAGTCTGTAAGTACCTGTGTACTTTATGATACAACTGTGGGTGTAGACTTACAGTGCTGCTGTATATTAGTACACAGGGGACAGTTATGGACATTAATCTTGTGTACTATAGCATGACTAGCCCTCTTAGTGCAGCCTAATGTTTTCGAGGACTGCGCCCATCTATTACACCAAACATATCGGGGGCCAACGTTACTACCGTAGTAACTTGAGTAACTCACCAGTCCTACATTAGTGCCTAATGTGCCTCTACATGGGTAAAAAACGACACGGGCGACACGGCGACACGGCCGTTTTAGACCCTTTTAAAAATTGACGGACACAGGAAAATTAGGGATAAAAATCGACCCACGGGAATTTTTCTATATGTTCTTATATACCTAAAAATCAACACAGTGACACGGCCCATTTGCTTAAGATCGACACAGCGACATGGCTAGTACTAACCCATGTAGAGGCACCCTAATGCTGACCCTTCAAGAATGTCCAGTATTATGTCATCATTAAGGCGTTAAGGACTACATCTTGTAAATGAAGAACATCCCTTTGAAAGGCGATGGAATTTTTTTTTTTTAAAGATATATATGCAGCAACTGCTACCCTTCTGTCTTAAAACCTCCCTACCATACCCCAGCTAATATTACTTCAAGAAAACTAGTAACCTCTAATACAATCACAAAAAAAATTGTATTGGTTGATGGTATTTAGCTTGTTATCGCTGATAGCCATTTTGGTGCAGAAGCTAGTCTACTGAGGCTGATTACCTGTAGGTGGGACATTCCCTGGTTAAGGATGGGGGAGGGGAGGAGGAGGGAGTACAGGGGCGTTGTTGTTGTCCCAGAAGGCCCCCTTGAGGAGGGCTGAGTTTGTAGTCATGGCGCCGCCCGGTGTTCACTTTAACGTACACAGTAAGAGACTCAGAGACGTGCGCCGCATGGAGCCATGGGAAGGCTGCCGTGTAGGAATGCATTTATAGACCCATGCAGCAAGAATGGGTGAGTTTTACATTATAAAGTTGTGTTTTAAGTTGGATTGAGCAGCATCTTCATAACATTGTCTGTAATGGCAACCATCTCATATCTGGAGATTTACAGGACAATTAGTATTTAAAAAGGAGTATATTCAAATGCATGGTGTTTTATATTTTTGTCGGTCACTCTTGAGAAATTTAGAGTAAACACAAAAAGTCACCTTTTCCTGCTGCATAGGTCTATAATGGCGCATGCGCTGTACACAGGAAGCCGCAGGGTGTTGTGGGACTGTGTGGGTGTGGGTGTTTGGGTGTAAAAGATGGAGGCGTGGTTAATCTGTTAAAAGTATATTACGGGATAACCCTTTAAGGGCTGCATAGGGCCTTCATGCACTATACAGTCAGCTCTATATACATATATACAGTGCTAGCAAGATAGCATTCATGTATCATACCGACCATATGGGACAAACACACTCCCGAAGACTTGGCATGAGACATTTAGACGAGGAAAATCGCATAGTGCATTAGGATGCTATCCGGCCCTTAAAGATGAACAGAGTGCATTGTGGGAGTGTTACGGTAACGTCAGGTGTCCTGAATGGGGGCTCTGTGTGACGTCATCAGCCTCACACAAGCCAACACAACCCACCCACACAGGGACGGATCGGGGGGTTCAGTTGATTGGGGACGGGGATACCAATATTCCCTGTCGATTTTAAGAAATGCTCATCGCGTCCAATCGATTTTATAAGTCTCCATGTCGAATTTAGGGGTATGGGGCCATAGGGGAAGGAGGAGGGAGCAGAGCGGTAGGGCAGGCAGGGGTGTGGATGGCGGCAGGGAAGGAGGCAGGGATGCTGGAAGGGATAGGCTGTGGAACAACGAGGGGTGTAACATATAGATGCAGGCAGGGGGTCATGATCAGTGGACTGAGATAAAAGTGAGGGAAAATGAGGCTAGATTCACCACGATAAAGGTATAACAGACTTGGATCTTAGACTATATCCTAACGGAGTAGTTGACTGTCTCCTGTAGTCTGTGTACAAGGTCACCTCCTGTTGTCAATACCAGCCTCAGGTTCTCTAGATACCTGCACGTCTATACACCCCCCCCCCCCACCACCCCCCCCCCCCCTTACCCCATCACCCCCCCCCCACACACACACACAGGCCACCAAACCTGTTTGTAGCAGCGCCAGTGGCGGCCCTATCGGCGTGTTCAGGAACTAGGCGTGTTGGTATACACACAGTAGCCTCACTACATAATGAGACAAACATCTTAATTAGTACCTTCATTATATCCCACAAAGATGGTACTTTCATTTTGTGTCTGTTTCTTTTCAGTTTATTCACTTATTTTTCCGCTTTATTTCTTGCTTGTCATGGAGCTGTGTATAATTGGCCCTTTAAATGTAGCAGAGTGATTTAATGCGCTATGCCTTTAGCCGTCATGATGCATGAATGCAGTCCTCGTGAGTAACTCACCAGGGTTGCATTCAAGTAAAATGCTGACACTACAGCATTGATACACTCACGAAGCCACGAAGGTGGGTTGTTTACCAGGGCTGCATTCATGCATCATGACGATAAAGGGCCTGATGCATTAAGGCATTACGCGGCCATTAACCATTTAAGTATGGTATGATGCATTACTGTATCATGCCCTTCGTCCTCATGATGCATTAATGCAGTCCTGGCGAGTTACTCGCCGCGAGTTCCTGCAATTAGAGTTTGATAAGAGTATTTATTTTTCATCAGATGATCTTCGTAAATACAATTACAACATCAATGTACTCAAATGGTATAACCGTGCATTTCGGTTGTCACCAGTATCAAGTACAATAGTAGTGACTCATGGTCCAATTATACAAACAAATCTTATAGCAGGATAGTATATGACAAAACAGTGACTACAGTCTTTGCAGACACTAGCCATTTGTGTTGCAGGTGTATATTTTTCGCCACTTCTTAAGGTGTAGCGCAATTATACAGGCTTTAGCTTGGCTTTTGAAGCTTACAGGGTTGACACATGTCCTACAGGCCGGCGGAAGACTGTTCCACAGTACGATTCCACGATAGATAGGACTTTTTCTATATCCCAATTTGACAGAGTTTGGGTATTCCAGTAGGCCAGTATCACATGAGCGAGTTCTCATGTTATGAGTAGGCTGGGTCTTCAATTTTAGGCCCGCTTTGATGCATCATGAGGACCATACAACTTTGTTACACTCCCAGAGAGTTGGCATGATGCGACAATGCAGCTCCCAATTGCTACAATGGTGAATCAGGAGGACAAAAGTTGCCTCCTATAGATCAATGCAGTAGGAAAGGGCGACTTTTCAGTTAAGCTTTTGCAAATTTCTGAAGAACAAGAGTATAAATATAACCTCAAATCCTACATTTGACTATTTGAAGGATAATTGTCATGTGAATATCCTTATATGAAATGTTTGGAAACATATTCATAACAGACACTGTTATGAGGATTATGCTAAAACCAAGCAAGTACAACTTTATTATGAAAAAAAGTCACCCTTTCTTATTTTATTGGTCCATAGAGACATGCCGTCCTTAAAGGGTTAAAGTGTATAATTAAACAGTGTATCAATCACAATAACGTCACAGTAGGGCGGCAGGTATGTGACGGGCACTGCGCCATGAGCACCTGGTTTTTCCTCTCCTGTCTTATTTTTACCCACCTTTAGCTAATCGGAGATAAAGGTGGGCTAACTGAGCCATGATGCTACCACATATATATATATATATAAGCTAATGTAGGGCAACATTCAGGTTAGCGCTTTAATGGCAGCATCGTGTCGCATGTTAATTTGTCATCATAAATGCATAAATGATGCAACCAAGGCCACGATGGTACTGTCAACTGTGCTAAAGTGACATGGTCCGATGATTAAGGCTCAAAAATCAATTTTGTTAAAAATGGACCAGAATGTTCTCTATGGCCATAATCCATGTGCTAGCTAATTCATTTAATCTCATTCTCTAGAATTCACCTTAGAAGTTGAATAATTATCAGATTATGGCTCAATTTACTAATTTTGGAGTGCACGCTATTTTCCTCATTGAAAATACACTGTAAAATGCTATAATTGGGCCACAGCTGAACCTCTAATTGGGCTCTTATTGCCCATGGATGACATTTTATTGGGCCCTATCCTCCAAATATGATATTATACTGACATTTAAAACACATTTAAGCAGGATTTGAAATATGAAAAAAATCGGACCATGTCACTTTAAATCAGTCCTGATGCATTGGTGAATCATTAGTGATTTAAGCTGTCTTAGGAGGCCACCCAGTGGTATTATGTCTTTGTATAAATGGTATATTGAGCCACATTTGTTATTCTGGCTGAAATCTAGGCTTTGTGTAAATAGCAAATGGAGCATACCAAAAGAAATCCTAAAAGCTAATGGCTCTTGAACTTGTTGCAAAAGAAAGGGAAAGCACTTTGATACTTTTCATGCCATAATGTAAAGCTTCAATGTAGAAGCTCCACGGTAAAGGTAGGGGTTGGAGGCCAGATGCCGTGACACAGAGGTGAAGGAACTCCTTTAGATGACAGTTGTACACAGTGAGAGCTTTGTTGCAAAGTTCACGGACATAAAAAGTTGTAGATATGTTCCAGCGTGTTCACTTACACCGGCAGTTATCCCAACAGCTGAACTGAAAACCAATAACAGATAAACGCTATAAACCGATAAACAATATCGATTCAGCTGCAGAATTATCCAAGTCAAGCAACTGTAAGCAGAAATCAAAGTTGGTAAGCTTGTAGCAACTTTGAACAACTTTTTTTTTGTCAGGTTAGAGTTGCTTAAATTTGCTTGAGCTGCTTAAGAAATGAATTTCATTGATTTTAATTTTTGCTTAAAGTTGCTGAAATTCGGATGGTTTATGCAGTATCAGGAAAGTCATAATAATGATACATGTGAACTAGATCTAATATCGGTATAGCTGCCCCCCTCTCTGTCTGCCTATTTACATTTTAGTATGTATTTCTCCCTTGGGGCTCTCTCTTTATCTCACTTACCTATTTACACCTTAGCAATTGGATGAGCATAATTAAGCATAATTTTCACTACTTTTCATCCTGGAGTTGCTTTCTCCCCATATCATACTATTCTTAAATACCTGAAAAAAGCTATTTCTACCTATCTCTTCACCATCTCCCACCATCCCCTCTCCCCCCCCCCCCCCCACCCATGAACATAGCGGCAGGTTGTGTTTCCTAGTGGTTGTGTTGGTCCAGGTCCTATTGGTATTCTGTACAGCAGGTAGGGCTCTATAACATGAAGGGTTGGCCTCATTGGGTGACACTCACCTCTCTTACCTCACCTTACCTAGACCTCTCTGTTTTACCCTTTAAGGGTGGTATGTCGCTGAAAGGCCACATTTGTCACCATGCTGCATCAATGCAGCCCAGGCAAGTAACTCGCTGGTATTGCATTAATGGATCAGGCCAGCCCTTCGGAAGTGTCTGAATCCTGTAGGGTCAGCATGATATGTGAATGCAGCCCTGGTGAGTTATTCGCCTGTGCTGCATTCATGCACCATGATGACCAAGGGCATGATGCATTTATGTTTTATGCTTTCCTTAAAGGGTTAAAGGCGACATTTGCCACCATGCTGCATCACTGCAGCCCGGGCGAATAACTCGCCAGTACTGCATTAGTGTATCATGCCAACCCTTCTGGAGGATATCAACCTCATAGGGCTGGTATGATGCTTGAATACAGCCATAGTGATTACCTTGGCTGGGCTGCATTCATGCATCATGTTGACAACCAGCTATGCTGCCCTTAAAGGGTTGATATACATGGCAGCTCACATGCAGGAAGATGGCCTGGATTTCTAAAGTGGGGTAATATGTTTACACGTTTTCATCACTTGTCAAACCTTTCAGTTAGTTAAGATTCATCAGGTTACTATACCTGCCCCCAAATGTCCCCATTTGTCATATACATGAATCTATTATACATCCTGTGTATTCCAACTGATGCTCATTTACACGCCCAACCTGATGATACTATACGGCTCCAAAATCAATTCTCATACCTACCATTAGACTGGGTTGAAAGCAAAACCCTTCAAATGAGGTATTTTCTTTCTACGACGAATTAGGAATTTGAAAAAGGTTGACTACATGATGCTACATCATCCCACGTCTTACATGATCTGTGCCTACCCCAGCCCTGTACCCCACATCTACCCTCCCTACTATTTAACCCTCTTGGAAGACGTGGTACTCTTAAGGAACATTTATTGTCACGGTGTATGCAGTGCTTGCTGGTATTAGCCAGCACTGGGTAGGTGCATCATACTGACTCTTCGGCGGTGTATCAACCCTGTAAAGGTTGCCATGATGCATGAATGAAGCAGTTGCGCGCTATTCGCTAGGGCTGCTGCTTACATCATGGCGACAAAGGGTACAGTCCATTGAAGTGAGTATATCCAATGTGTCAGACAAAAAAATGTATTTCCTTAATAATGAGTTAGAATGTTCACATTTCATGTGTCCCAACCCATAACTAGTACATTTTTACAGTAATTGGGACATATTTGTGTAGGATTTAGAATTTAGTTACACATCACATATACCCACATTAAAGCCCTCTGCTGTCCGTACAGGGTTACCCCCCCCCCCCCTGTAGCGGCCTCATGCATCATCCTGCTGTCTGTAAGTGACAACACGCCGTGTCTTCACGTCCACGCCCTTACACAGATAAACACCCTCCAGTAACTACCCCTCCCTCACTGCTCTAAGCTGTAACATCCCCATGCCTTGGTTCTCTCACTTTGTCAATTGTACGTCTTATAGACTATAGTGGGTTTTGGGCAGGGCAATCAGTACAAAAGTCACTTAGATCATTGAGGTCACAATCATACATACCAGTAGCTACCCCTCCCTCACTGCTCTAAGCTATACCACCCAGCTTGTCATGACTTCCCTACCTTGTCATAGAATGTTGTTATCTATAGCAGAAATGTGATGAGAGGGTAATTAGTGCAAATCATCAAATAGTACACTTTACCGTTAAGCTTACAATCAGTGTTAAGTATGCACATTGAATACTGTAAATGATGACTTGGAACCGTGGGGGAGCCCCAAATCTAAACATGGGGGGGGGGGGCAGGCAAGAGTATCTATTACCCCCGCCCCCTGCCAGAAAAAAGGGCTTTGGAAGTGCAAATGAATTATAATTAATCCTTTGGAAGTCACTACACAAATATAGAGAAGATGATCATTTACCCTCAAATTGATCTTAGAATGCACCGAAATAATTTTATAACTTTTTCTTTTAAAGTTTTTGAATTAATTTTTTCATTCTTCTATCATTTCATGAAATAACGTTTCAAATTTCCAGAAGGGGGGCATGCCCCCAGACCCCCATGAAAAGTTTTTGCAGTACATCACTTCCGATATTTTGAATCATCAAGCTTCTGAACGTTGGTTGTGCTTTGAACTACCGTAAAGTCAACTTCCCTGTAAGTAAACGGCCAGTTAAAACCATAATATTCATGTAGCAAATAAGTGCCTATCCTTTAAGGGAATTGAAATCAATAAGTGCCCAGGCAATCATACAGGCCAACAATTACGTCTCATGTTTATACGCGCAGTGGCATAGTATCAAATAGATATTGAAATTGATAAACGCCTGGATGCTTAAATGAGCCACTATCTTGAAACGCCCATCATTGGCTGTATGATCTATCACTCTGTGAGTGTGTAACTCTGTTACTGTCCCCTGTCGTCACCCCTTACAACAGGGGTGTGACAGACCCTCCCTACTTTCACACAAACAGACGTCCAGAGAGGAGACAGTCCACATACCAGACACATCTGGTGCTCAACACCTCAGCACTGTCAACAAACCACCAGACCACGTGGCACCAAACCACCAAGTACCCCACATGGACCTCACCAAACTGTCACACACCATGAGACAAAAATATTACTCAGTACAACCGGACTCATTGAAGATGAGTGTGATGTAAGAACCTAACAGGCCTTGTCACATGAGGGTAGGGCCAGTGGTGAGTGTACTATAGGTTGGAGTCAACACCCATCCAACTAGTCAACACATCACAGTCACTGTCACAGGAGAATCAGTCCAAGAGATTATCCTATTGACTGTAGGGCTATGCACTAGAACAGCAAGATTCCTTATGGTTCTTAGTGATTTACTGTCATGGTGCACAAATGGGGCACCAGTAAGTAACACATAAGGTCTGCATTTGTGCGTCAGGCTGAAACCCTTGCAGTGAAGCAACTATGTAAAATAAGGGGTAGACATGATGCATGAATGCAGCACTGGCGAGTTACTCACCAGAGTTGCATTCATGCCTCAGGCTGACATAGGGTACAGTTACCTTCTAGGTGGCTGCAGAGGTGTCAAAAGTGACCTTGTGACCTGGCAACCCAGTACGACAATTAAAGCAACCCGACAACTTCTGGACAAATTCGGCTATAGCATTAATGGACTAAAAAAGTACATAAATCTCCGGGTAAAGCCCTCAATTTTAGTAACTTTCTTGAGGGGCCCTAAGTCTCCAAAGGCCCATCTGTAACTAATATCTGAGGAATAGGGACTTTTTGAGACTTACGCTTGCATCCCCTTAAATGGTTACCGGTTTATTACAGAAAAGTTGGAGGCACAGTTGACTGGGGTAAAACAGCAGGGCGGGGTCTGTGACTGTAACTATTGCCATCTGGTGTGTGGAGGAACACACTGTGCTTTTTTCACTGAGTGGATTGTTAAATGAATTTCCGTTTTTGTACAGTGGTTCTCTGTGCTCTACACTGTGTGAGGGTGTTTGTGTTTGTGTACCAGCACAGGTGGCCAGTGTGTACACATCATATGGACATAAACACTAACACTGAGGTGTACAACACATGGCCTGGAATCTGCCGAAATCCCTGGTTGCCTTAATAAATCCAGGTTCCTCTTGGTATTAGCTACACTCAACTAGTTGCAGAGGGCTGGAGAGCATGTAACTTTTATGGGATAAAAAAATCATTCCCTGTCGTATGGCCTCCAAAGGAACAACAGTGACCCTAAAAGTTCTAGGCTATCCTTCATTATGGATTTGAACACTCTATATATCCTTAGATATCCTAGAAAGATTAGCTCAGTCAATGAGGTATAGGGTTCAATGTATACACACCCAGCAGTCTCCCATGGTCTGCCAGGCATAGTAATGGCCAATAAGGCAACATACATCATGCCTCTGTAACGTCAGATGACACATGATGTTAGGAAGGGTGCAGTTCATAAATTACCCTGTAGGGGTCGCGCTGACCTAGCTAGAACTATGTCTGTATTTATTCACTATTAATGACTATTGATTATGGGCTGTATTTCCTATATATGGTGCTACTGGTGCTGCAGTAGGCCAGCAGTTAGCAGGATTATTGATTGCATCTGGGTCAGTAAGGAACTGTGGGCCTGCACCGCCTTCTTTTGATAGCGACTCTACCGAGAGGAAGAAAGTTGTCCTAAAACAGATTGTATCAGGTTCTAGCGCAGTATGAAATAATTTAGTAACGTTGAAGTGTCCTACTGGGTGGGCTGTGGAATCTGTACTGGTATGTGTGTGCTCCCAAATGGAGAACATGTGTGGGCCTCTGGGATCTTTACATGTTACTCCATCATTGAACAAGAAGGCCTGTATTTGGGTCCCTAAAGCTCACCCACCCACCCACCCACCCATCCTTACACTCACACATAGATACAATTATAGAAACACACTGGTTAGAACCCTCTGCACGTCCGCTGCTATAACTCTTTAGGGGCGGCGTAAAATGCGTTGTTTTCCTTTGTTACATGAATACAGCCCTGGCGAGTAACTCACCAGGGATGCATTCATGATGAATGCATCATGCAGACCATACGGTTGATACACTCCCAAAGGGGTCAGTATGATGCAGCATCCCAGTTCTGGTCAATAACTCATCAGCGCTGCGTTGGTGTATCGTGACGACAAAAATATGTAAATGGTAACACAACGTGTAGAAATGTGTGTGTAAGTCTAACACAATTTTTCCATCCCTCCCTAGGCCCCCACACACATCCCTCTCTCTACTGTAGGACACATACCACCCTCCCACCCCTGTCCTCCCACCTCCTGCATGCTCCAAATGTTCCTAATTCATCCCATCAACTTGTCTCCTTTTTATAATAAACAAAAGTGAACTTTTTATTCACACTGGAGAAAACCTCCTCCCCACTCCTCCTGCCCCTCCCCCTGCCAGCAGCCACATCCGGGCATCTTTACTACAAGTGGGACACCCCAGGTGCCTCCCCCTAGCGCCGTAAAAAGGTACTGAGGGGGTACAGCTCACCACACCCTCAGAAAAGTGAGAGTCATTGTCGCTAAAACTACCCTCACCTGAGAGTCAGGCAGTGCCTAGTTTCAGCGACAATGACTCTCACTTTTCTGTGTGTGCAGGGGTGCAGTCGGGAGGAGTAGGGGGGAGTTTGGAAAGGGGAGGAGGGAGGGTATCTTATGTGAGTTGACATTGTTTTCTTCCCACGTCTACGTTTTACTTTGTTATTCTCCTCATGTCTCCTGATGGTTGAAGGTAGAGTAGGGTCAGGTATCTAGAGGAGCTGTAACTTTGTAGACTACAGACTACAGACAGAGGATCAAAGTACAGTGCTATCCACCCTTAGGCAACCCTTTTACCATATGACACATTAAAACAGTGACCTCATCTTGATATGCCTTTCACTTTGCAGAAGATCTCCTGTCTGAGGGTCTCCGTCACACAGTCTAATTATTCAACGCGACATAGTTTTGTTGATCCAAGATGAATGTTCAAAGCTGTCTGTCTTACTCCCGAGGCTGTATCTGATATGTAATGTGTGTGTGTGTGTGTGTGGAGTGGGGGGGGGGGGTTGCTGCAATAGCTTCTTAGATCTCTGAGATCTTGTACAAATATTAATATATCCACCTTGCGCAAACATACTTTTAATGTTGTTTTTCCAATAGCCATATACCACCAGCCTTCCTGTAAGATACTGAGTTATGAGATTCAGGTAAAACCGACAAGACGACAAGGCCCTGTTCCAAGCCTTGTGGCAAAGGAATACGGAGGATTTTGGAGGTTGGAAACCTATTTCTTAAATTTGACAAGGCGACATTAGCACTTCTTACATTCGACAAGTGACACCCCCCCCCCCGCTCCCAGCCTGGGGCCCCCTGCTGTACCCCTAGTGTTGGTGTTTAGTTTTGGTGTAGGTGTTTTAGTACACAGGAGAATCACAACTACTCGGTATGAGGTTCACGTCTGTGGCCGTAACCTCTCTACATAAAGAGTATGTCAGGGACAGAGCATCACAACACTCCATCAGGGGAGGGGGGGGGTGAATGTAGAGTTGAGCAACTTTACCATGTCCGCGAGGACCTGGCAAGGCCCCTGACTGTGAGGGCATTAGGACCTTTATTAGTGGTAATATTAGCACCTACAGGAGGAGGTCAGTCTCATCCCTTTGGTGGTGTCATTATAGGCCATAGAACATTGAGGGAGGGGTAGGGATTTATTTGAGGTAATTTATGGTGACTAGGCTTACTTTAGTATTTTTGGAAGATTTTAGTAGTTGGATCGAGGTGGGATAAGATGGGACGATTACACACACAGATATACAGGTAGAGTATACATGGCTAGTGGGTAAAACATGAAAAGGCCCATGAAAAGAATTTTTGAGCTCATGGGGTCAGGCTAGTCAGGATGAATCGGTGGGTGGGCAGGTAAGGGGCGGGGATGGGGACAGAGGTGGAACAGAGGCGGGGTACAAAAACCTCAAATGGCGTGCTAAATCACACAATCCCACTCCTGTATCTTCAACTTCAACCAAACTACACTCTCCTAGCAGATACCTCGTCTTGACACACTCACCAAGCATGGGTTCCTTTCTCCATCCCCATTCTCCCCATCAACCCCAACACACCCTCCCCAACACTCAGCTAGTTTTTACTACTTGAATTCATCATGTGTTGTCCTGTCAGTACTGTGTGTTTGCCGGGTGTGGGGCGGGTATAGAGTGAGGTACTTGTAAGGCATGGCACGGACACGGCATGCAGCACATAGGGCTAGTCATGGAGAGGACACACAGCCAAAAATAATTATCTCATTTCAAGAAAATAAGATTATTAAAGTTAAACCACTTGTTTTAAGAAAATATTTTTTCTTAAAACGAGTGGTTTGACTGTCAGACTAGTTTTAAAATCTTCTTTTCATGAAATGAGATAATTCTTTTTGACTCTGCACCCCCCCCCCCCCCATCAGCTGCTGTACACATTGTACCATGTAATAGACAACCAGTGGGGAAGGCCCAGGATGGCTGTAGGTGGGTGAGGTACAGGTGGCAACATGAGGGAGGAGGGACCCTTGAAGGGCTTCATTTTAATAAATGCTCATGTCGCCATGTCGATTTAAAGAAATGCCCCATGTCCAATGTCGCTATCTATTCATTCCTCCTGTCCCATGTCAATAAGCCTAGTTTGATGGTCTAGGCCATAGGGGAAGCAGGCAGGGAACCCAGAGAGAAAGAAGAGGTAGAGACACATAGATAGACAGAGAGAAAGGGTGGAAGGGAGGGCGATAGACACAGGGCAATGAAAGGGAGAGCCACGGAGGCATGTACAATGTAGGTGAATCTGTGGGTGGTGTGTGGTATTGTACATACTGTATACATCATAACATGTCCATGTATTTCATGTCAACAGGTCTTTACTGAGTCATGTAGCATGCTGTAACACACACACCTCATGTAGATATCATGTCAGAACCTGCTTAAATGTAATAACACATGTCAGCCACCGCTCACAGGACATGCGGCCACGGCGGGCCACGGCCATGTATTGTAATGGTGGGTTTAAAGGCATCGTGTTATGTTCTTTTAAAATGCAATAACACATGCTAACAAAGAGACAGCTATCTAAAATGCTTTGGTACACATGTACTTTACATGCATTACCATAATATAATCTGAGATGTAAATGAGATTAGTTGAATCAAACTCAGAGTTTGATTTTATAGTATCAGGCGCGCCATCAACAATGTCTTCAGCAATGTGCTTCTAGTCAAGTTGAGGAAACCTGATGAGGTTGTCCCCCCTTGCCACTGTTTGTTGTTTGTTTGTTGTGTTAGTAAACTGTATGTATAATATGATTGAGGTCTGGCCTGTGTAAAGGCTTGGTGACCCTGTGTATGATTATTCACATAGTTGTGAGGTATGTCACAGTATGTGTGTGTATATTATATGGTGGGTGACATGAGGGGGTGACATGAGGGGGTGGCGGAGGCTGGCTGGTTGTTTGGGTTGTGTAGAATATGGGGGGGGGGGGGGTAATAGAGGGCATCATGGGGACTATTACAGCCACTAAGTAGGTATGTAGGGGTGAGCAGGGCTATAGCAGGAACACAATGGGGGGGGGGGGGGGCAAGTATTTGGCATACATAAGGGTTACAAAAATGTGGGACATAGTGTCCTTTACAAGGATCTCATTTCTTTTTTCAACCACAAATGTCACTCATAATTGCCTAGTATCTACCGAAATAAGCCCGCTTCATGAAAATATGGCCAGTATCACTACAAAAAATGGTTTTCACCGGAGTATTTTTTGTGACAAGAGCTCCCCCCCTTCCTCTCCAGGATCTAGTAGTGAGGTGTCCCACATTGCCGCACACAGTGGCAGACTGATCAGGGGTTATGGTGGGGGGGGGGGGGGCGTCTGATGGTGGGGGGGGGGGTCTGATGGGGGGATGTTAGTCCTAACCTCAGGACGTGGGCAGCATAATAAGGATTCTGTGTAAACAATTGTTGGTAGGGAAAAAAACTAATGGAATACGAGAACTCTTTCAGGTCGTGATGATTTTGTTATGTACTTTCCAGAATGAAATCGCAAATATTGTCATCTGGCTTTAAATGTATTCACTGAGAGTCAGTCTTAAAATGAAATAATCTAATGATACAACAGGGAAAATAACATAACTAAACAAATAATAGAGACACAAATGGTACAGCATTATTTATAAAACAATGCTCACATTATTCTCCACTATCGCTACATTCAGTACATAAGACAATGAGGTGCAATGACCGTCAACCAAGTAAGAGACATTTTAGATTACTCTTGGTGTAATTAGTGAGCCACAGAGCTATCAGAGTTGCCCCTTTTATTTAACCCACACCTGGAATAACAATTTGACAATCATACTCCTTTTTGGTGTGATATTGTCATAGTGTGTGGATCAATAAAATTGTTTTTCAGGTGTAGGCCCTACTATAGCTTAAAGCACCTCTGATAACTGCTCAAAGTAGATTGATCATTCAAATACACAATGCATATCAAGCCAGCCTGAGTTAAGTGCGGTCTCATATTCACATGTAAGAGCTGTGGATCATCTGAAATTGATAAGCGCCTTAAAAACAGGGCAATTTATACTGCAGCTTTTTACAGCATTGTAACTGTAGATACAAAACTGTTTACACTGTTTTATAAGGACATGCCCCAGTCATCATACCCAGGGGGCTTTTTGCTAACTTTTTGCTGACTTTTTTGCTGACTTTTTTATCCTTCATCCAAATGTTGTCCAACAAAGGACAAGATGGTGGCTGCTGGCAGACCCCAGCCCAAGGTCACATGAAGGTCACAATGGCGGCCCGATGAGTGACCTTCGCCTCCAGGCGGGCCAGCTATCATGTAGTCACAGAGTGTTTTGGCATACCATACAAACATTTGACATTCTCTGAATCAATTCAAAATTGAAATTGAAACATTTGAAGATTGCCAAGATGGTGGCTCCTCTGTAGACTCTTTACCATGCCCCGAGGCGGCTACTTTTAATCCCTGACTATCTCCATGACTATAGGGAATGGTCATTTCTAAGCCCTCGGGGTTGGAGGTCGCCGGAATTTGGGGGGGGGGGGGAGGAGCAGCAAAAGAATTTGGATACTTGAGGCAGGGGAAGGGCAGAAAATAATCACCCATTTTGACTGAATGGCCAGTGCATTACTATAGCTAGAATGGGCGCAGTGAATTCAAACCCTAATGCAAGTGGATTGGAAAAGGTTGGGACATAATTCTTTTCTGACACAATCCCGTGAAAATACATCCACCCCCGGTATTCAAAAAAGACCATTCCCTAGCTCGGTCTCCTTCGGCCTCCTTCCGTCCTTATTACTTCGTACCCGGTCACCTCGGTCGGTCTCTGTAGCAGGAACCCTGCGTACGTCACACACCACAAACATCTACGTCTGTTTATACAACTTTTTGTTAATATTATTTCTGGACAGATCCTCACCCCAGTCCTCCCTACTCCTTAGTCTTACTCTGTTTTTGTCAAAGAGAAGGAATGCTCTAGGGTCTAATTCATAAAAGCTTGAGGATAATTTCTTTCTGGACTAGACTCTTGGGGGCTAAGAATAACATTTATCTTCTGCTCAGCTGTTGGCATAATTGAGAAAAAAGATATGTCATGAAGCATAAGACTAAAGAAATTACTACATAAAACTAAGCTCCACCAGTGACTCCCAATTCCTCACATCATCTTTATTTGTGCTGCAACCGTCAGTCTGTATAAACTTTCACACATGTCCATGTCTCATCCCCCCAGTACCCCTTACACCCTGACCGCACACTTTTGGTGTGTAGACAGGATTAGGCAGACCTGCTGTCGTCACATGTCTGCTTATAGAGATGAGTGTTTGTATTTATACATGGAGTTGGTGGTAGAGCTGTCCATATATATACATGTATGTGTGACTTCTGTACATCATGGTATGTATTAAATGTGTAGGAAGCCCCTCACCCATGTACATAGATCCTGAATGAAAGCTGAGGCCAAAAAAAAAGAAGTTTGTCTCAGGTCACCCGACCGACCCTATGAAAACAGGGCCGACCCTACGTTTTTTATGCAATTTCGAAGACATTTTCATGTTTTTACCTTTTTTTGGTCAATTTTAGGGGATTCAAAAAAGTTGGGTATTACTTTCATGTTAAAAATTAAATAAAAGATTAAAAGAAATCCGACCTACCGACCCTACATTTTTCTCCCATGTTACCTGAAACAAACCCTTTTTTTTTTTGGCCTGAGTAAGGCCACACTTTTTTTGTTTGTGTTACAGACACCTTATAAGATTTTCTCAAATACAGAGGATGAAAACAAAAATTAAAATAATTGATTTTTTGCATTTTACTACGTAAACACTTGATAATCGTCCGATTAACACACCGTAAAAACTGACAAATAACAGTTAAAGTGGAGATGGATAATGTCATATTTAGTGCAGGGGTTTTGATACTACTGCCGAGGGCCCAAAACCCAAAGAATAAAAATGGTGTGGCCTAAAGCTATTTGTTGTTACAGTGGGAGTTGCCCCTGGGTGTTTCTTTGACTTCCGTACATCCTGATTGGTGGTACTGTGTAGGAAGGCCCCCTCAACAGTGTACATAGAACCTCATATGGTGTCTGCTGAGTAGTACATGTGTGAGGCCCTGAGGTGTAGATCGGAAGCTGCCTATAGACATCAACACGGATGTGGTCCACCCCTCACACTTTACTGCTGACTGGTGTCAATTCTAAGATTGCCCTTTTAACATTTTTTGGAGCGTTTTTGGGACATTTCCTTCATCTGCCCCTCAAAAAGGGTTCAAATTACCCGTCCTCCCTATCCGGGGTTAACATTTATTCCTAATGAGCTATAGCATTACTATAGCTCATTAGGAATAAATGCTAAACTCACTGGCTTGGGCTATTGTTTTAGACTGATTCATGAAAGGTGTGGATTTTCAGAAATCCTATTACAGACCATTACATAAAGATATGCTGTCATAGCACCTTTGTGGATATCAGACAGAGCTGTCTAAGGTCTGCTGATCTGAGACTGGAGCTGACATATGATAGGCTGCAGGCTGAATATAACCCAGACCGGTGGTATAATAACTCATACATGGGTACCATGAACTATGATGTATGGACACTGTAATGGAAGTACCTATAACCTGACTGACATGCTGTGTAGAGAGCTGACAGATAGATGTTCTGTGGTTAATGAGGCGTGGAGACATAATGTAGCAGGCCTCAGCTGGATAATATTATGGACAGTTTGGCCTAAAATTCATGTTTGGGTATTATTAGCCAAAATAACATAGGGTTGATAAGTCGTTTTAATTTTTGTATCATTTTCTCTTAAAGGCACAGATCTCGGTACACCTCCAGCGGCAGTCGGAGTGGAGTCGGGACAGGTACTCAGCCCTATTTATAGGGGCGCTGGGCCTTTAAGCATTATTGGGGACAACGACTCCCACAACATTTTTTTAACCTGGGCATTGGCGGAGAGATATACCAGAAGTTGGCTACATTTTATGAATATTGACTGCTAATTTACTTATTGCTAATTTGCTAATTTACTTATTGATCTGTTAATACTCTAGCTAGCTTTACCCACTGAACTGTCATTGATGTGATATATGAAAATACATAAAACTCCCGAGAACAACTGCGTGTCTGTCCGTCCTCGTAATGTACCACCCAGAATAGGTCCACACCATGACGCGTATTACACCCCTACTGGTAGACAATGATATATCTAGGGGCTTTGTGTGTTTATGTATGTTTAGTAATAACTATCTACCTATTACGCTGTGGGAGGGGTGAGATGGTTGGGTGGGATGAGGGGGTATGTCATAGATCATGTGGGATCTGAAGGCTTTATGTGTGTGATAATACTCAGTCATAACCATAACTCTGTGAGGGGTGGGGTGGTGGGTATTACCCTTTAAGGACGGCATGTCGCGAAAAGATGACATTTGTCGGCATGATGCACCAATGTAGCCCTGGGGAGTAACTCACTGGTGCTGTGCTGAATTGGAGCATCATGCTGATGCTTAAGAAGTGTCTCAACCCCGTAGTGTTGGAATGATGCGTGAATGCAGCACTGGCTAGTTACTCGCCAAGGCTGCATTCAAGCATCATGACGACCAATTCATCTCATAGCGACATGCCGCCCCTAAAGGGTAAGGGGGGATAGAGGGGTAAGGGGTGGAGTGTCACATATATCATGTCATGAAGCAGCAACTAGACACCTTATACCCCCCCCCCCCCCCCTGTGACGTGGTGGTCTGTCAGTCCCTACCCCAGGGGTACAGACACATGTCACCCTACACCCACCCCCTGCCACCTTCATTATTGTACAGTAGCGAAAAGGGGGGGGGGGGGGTTTCTTGCCCCTAACGCTTATACGAGACAGGCGCTTGTTCAAGGTCACGTTTTTAGTGCTTAAGACACATATTTAGGCCTCTAAATCTCCGGTGCTTTTTCAAGACGGGTCCTCTTTCAGAGCCAGGTGCTTAAGTGCGACTGTTGAGGAAACCTCCAAGGGCAGCACAGTATTTAAATGCATCAGTAGATTAAATATGCTTTAAAGGAACTTTTCAAGCCTATTTAATTTGAGTTAATGTTAGTTCAAGCCAATTCAATGCTGTAATGACCAGTGCATTTACATGGCATTATTGAACCTAAAGCCGCGTAAAGTGTTACTTTAATGCATCTTAAATTTGCCTAAATGCGGACAGTCGTGCAGTGTAGTACTAGGGGGTGGTGGGTGTGACGCGGGGCGGTTTCACTGTGACAGTAAGGCTTTGTCTCCATGACACGACAGGTGCTGAATTGTTGCGCCTCTTTGTTTTCGGTTATTATTAACTTCTATCTGATTGTATCATTTCTTTCTTTTTAAATGATCTCATTTATTTAACCGCCTGGGGTCACAACTGTAAAGTGTCCATTGTCATACGGCACATAATGGTGTGCTGTATTCTGATTGGCTGACAAAGTGTGCAGATGTGACACTCTCAGTGAGGTACGTGATCAGGCAAAAAAAGAGAGGTTTGTTTAAGGTAAGTTGGTAAGAAAATGTAGGGTCGGAAGGTTGGATTAAAAAAACGAAAAATGTATTATTTCTTTTTAAATATGAAAGTACTAACCTACCTCTACAAAGACACTAAAATTGACCAAAAATGGGTAACATATATGAAAATTTCTTCAAAATTGTAAAAAAACACCTTGGGTGGCCCTGTTTTGATAGGGTCAGTCAGGTGACCTGAAACAAACCTTTTTTTTTCTTTTGGCCTCAGTAGCAAGGTAACACACTCTCTACACACACTCTGAAATGACAATAATTATGTACAAGGGCACATTGTCTATACCCCGTTAGGTATCTATAGATAGTGTGTAAAAAAGGGGGAAAACACTTTTGTAATGGCCACAGTACTCAGAGCGTAAACCAACCGTAGATAGGAATCTGGAGTTATACCCAATGAGTCCACCATTTCAAATTTCGCTGGTTTATGTTAACCCTCTAATAAGATATACCACGTTGGGTAAACATAGGGCAAGGGCTTACAAGTAACAGTCTTATTAGGTCTTATGAGCGCTAGTCGCCATAACCCTAACTTCTGACCCGTCTACGCAATTTACATATGTAATGTATGGAAATGTATGGCAATTCTAGTCGTATACAGCTTATTTATGATATATGGACGGTGGCCATAAGGTTTCTCTCGTGATCTTATTGAATGTCACCATACGCCTTCCTGATGCATCATGCAGACAAATGTACAAGGGATCTGGACGCCCTCAAATGTTAGAATAAAGCTACTTTATGTGCAAAGCGCGTCACCATAAACCAATCTGGCAATTCATGATCGTACAAATATATCTATGACTACCACAGAGTGACATCAGGACAAATCATGTCACCATAAAGCATTTTAGTCATTCATGATGGTACACATATATCTACGACTACCACACAGCGACATAAGGATATGTATGGTAGCCGTACAGGCTCATGCCCCGACCACTTTATACATACAATCCCGGTGACTTTTTCCCTCCGTGGTTTCTACCTAACTCTGCCTATTTTCTATTTACCGAAGACATGTCCTTTATTCGCCTCAGGCCCTACCCGTGTGTAAACGACCTGGATTCTTTGAAGCTACTTTTTACCTACAAGCCAAGACCTACCCCCCCCCCCCGTTCCCGACTACCACTACCCCCCCCCCCCCCCCTGAAACACACACACAGAACGTGTGCCCCTTAAATGGTACATGGTGCTTTCCTACATTATGCCCTCTCTCTGATATGTCCTAGTTTGTCATGATGCAAGAATGCAGTCCCGGCTAGCCTATTTACTAGTGCCGTAGTAATGCACATTATCACCCATTGCAGCCCCATGCGGCCCTTACAGGTACCATAAGCTGGACATGCGCCGTGCATGTTGTATTATTCAGACCCGGAGCGGACTGAGTGGGTGGTCACGTGACAAGAGACCATAGGGAGCCTGTCTGACAAAAACCTCAACTCGTCTCGTATTGTCTCGATTCCTCAGGATCCGTCTATTTTTATATGCATATTCGCCATTTCCGTTTGACTTTTAGTCTTTGAGCACCAAGCGCCGTTTGACACTGGGAGTTCCCACACCGTCACCAAGAGGTCACTCACCCATAACTCAGGCACCACGGGGGACACTTCAAGGTCACCGCCGCCATTTGTAATTCTCAGAACTCGGTGTGACGTCACAGGTCACGTGGTTACCATGGTACCAGGATGAGTCCGTCCTACACAACTTGAGGTACACACTATTTATAGATGTACATGACTAACTATAACCTTCATGTGGGAGCATCTTTAACCCCTTAACCCTTTAAGGACAGCACGTCGCTAAAATATCACATTTGTTGTTATGATGTACTAATGCAGCCCTGGCGAGCAACTGTATTCCTACTAAAGCTGATTCTGATTTCTATCTGATGTAAAATGATGACGTTCTGAAATAATCATACTAGGGCTCTTTAATTTCAACGCGTCATCATCGATTGTATCAGGGCATTATATATTGTTTTAGCTTTAATTTTCTCATATTCGTGACTATGTGTAATCTGTGAGCTCACTGATAAACAGATTACATAAAAGTTTTGTTTTTTTTTAAAGTGTTTTATTGGGTAAAAGATAACAAATACAAAAGTAGATGCATCATCCTAGCTTAGGCGCATTGCCTTTCTTCCGCTAGGTCCCCTGTCATTTGACTAGTTAAACATAATTTCATTCACTAATTGGTTATGGCGTACACGAGGTGCTAATAAATATACAGTTGTACAGACTAGTTGTTACCTTACATATTATTCAATTTGATAGTGATGAGATGAGATGAGATGAGGGTATAGTGGCTAATTACAGTTGGAATCATCCTTAAATATAAAATATTTATTACATAAAACAAGCTGGATAGTCAGATTTGATTGCAATTTTAAAATCAGCCAGGCTTTCAATAGTGGTGTAAAAAGATTTCAATTGATTCCATCGTATTATAGCTCTGTAAAAGCAGCTTCTTAACACAATAGGTTTCAGTGACCGGGGTACCTTTAACCTAATACCTTGATGTATACGTGTCGGTATGTCCCTTACATCCAAGAGTTTTTCTTGACTTTTTAAAGTAAAAGCATAAAAAATTAAATGAATATCACGTCTAATATTAAGATACATACACTCACTCTTTTCATGCAATTGGACTGTGTTGTACAATGGGTTAGCCTCAAGTTTAACCTTATATACCATCCTAAGAGCCTTATTTTGCAGGTACTGTAACTCTTGAGCTTCCCCTATATTCCCTCGATCCCAAATATAATCCACATAATCAAATGATGGGAGGGTCATTGACTTAAACATAAGTAGTGCTGTAGGTACATCTATATAGGGTCTGGCTCTAGCAGACTGTATTATCTTATGTCTTATATTTCTTACAGTATTTTGTCTATGTGACACAAATTTCAAGTCAGGGTCTAACGTCAGTCCTAAATAGGTGAAATTTTGTACCCTTTCAATCACAACTCCATTCAGTAGTAGTACAGGGTTAATTCTCATAAAATTGTTAAAAAACATCCATTTGGTCTTTTGTACATTGATAGTTAAGCAATTCCTGATGCACCATTGTGAAATTAGGTTAATGGCATGTTGCATTTGGTTTGGACAGCTCATTGAGACTACCGCGTCGTCAGCGTACAGAGTTATATCGAAATTATATATTTTTGGTAAAGAATTAATGTAGATAGAAAAAAGGACAGGACCGAGGACAGAACCCTGTGGAACACCATATGTAATTATTTTCTCATTTGAAAGATGATTATTCGCTATTGTTCTTTGAGTTCTACGATGGAGGTAACTTTTGAACCAATTTAGGCTGTTTTCATTAAGACCAAAAAGGGATAATTTCTTGATTAATTTTGAGTGTGAGACTGTATCGAAAGCTTTCTTGTAATCGAGATATAGTGATAGTGTTGGTTTATTATTTATTATATTCTCTATTATATTCTGAAGGTGTTCTCTTATAGCAGTTTGTGTCGATCGGTTCTGCCTGTATCCATGCTGACGCGGCGACAGAAGTGCTTGGTCATACATATAACATTGAAGCCTTTCACATATAATCTTCTCTAAGAGTTTACCAGGCAGTGGCAGGAGACTGATGGGCCTTAAGTCACTAACCTCCATCGAGTTGGCTTTTTTGGGAAGAGGCACAATGGTTCCATTCTTCCATTTCGAGGGAAAAGTACTACATGCTAAACATTTATTATACATACAAAGTATTACATGCGGTACACTCATGAATGCATCCTTGATGACATAGGTTTTAATATGCTTAATAGACGAGGATTTTTTAATATTGATCCCTTTTATATGCTTCATCATTTGTGTAAACGTCAGAGGTTCTAACAGGTTCTGATTAATTTGAGGAGTACCGTATGGGTTTTGTTCCTCTGCGGGTTGACCAATGGGTGGCAAATCATTAGCAAGTTTTTCTCCTACTGTAGAGAAGTAGTCATTAATAAACTCAGCACACTTTTCTTTGGGAATTTGGAAACCATTATTATTTTTTAACTTAATTAAAGTAGCACATGTTTTTATGGGTAAAAGTTTCCTTATCCCTTGCCAAAATTTAGCTGGGTCATCCTTTCTGTGTTGGAGGAGCGTATCAATTTCTACCTTTCTACTATTAAAAATAAGCGTTTCTACCCGATTCTTATGAAAATCGGCAATCCTCCAGTCATCAAGATCCATAGTGCGTCTAGCATTGGCATATAAACTATCCCGTTCTCTCATAGCTTCTATTATGGGAGGCGTTAACCACTCAGGGGTGAATTCTGGTACCGTGATTTTTCTTATGGGACACATTTCATCCAGTATAAATTTGACAATCTCAATTAGTCTATCCCACATTGTATTAACGTTATCAACAATCATTATGGGATTCCAATCAATATTATTCAATGCATTTTTGAATCTTAAGAAGTCATAATTCTTATACGACCTGGCTAGTACACTTTTCTTTTTAATTTTTGTGCGTTCACACTTAACTATCATATAGATTGGCACATGGTCGGAGATTCTATAGCTAACAGTACCGGAATTAGAAACATTATGTACATTTGTATAAAAATGATCTAAAAGAGTCCCAGACTGTGGCCTCGTTACTTCATTTATTAATTGTACAACATCATTTTCTGATATTACATATTGCACTATTTTATTTCCCAGACTGCTGCTAGACTACATACACCTAATTTGTAACCATGTTAACGTGTTTACTTTTATACTACTATTACACTGATTAAATTCCACTGTACAGTAAAACTACCAGTGATGGGGGTCACGTGACAAAGGCTGTAGTACGGGGCCAGTGGTCTTCATGTTACTTGGCTAACCCTTTAAGGAACTGCACCTTCCTTTAATGAATAATTCACCTACCGAAGCAACAATGCATAAGCAGCGCGTTACTTGCAAGTACTTGAATGGTGCATCATGTATGGACCTGTTGGGAGTGTATCAACTCCATAATCCTCTGTGATGCACGAATACAGCACTTGCGAGTTATTTGTCAGTGCTACATTCATGCATGGTGACGACAATGCATGGGCCTAGTTCACGATAGCACTAAGACTGCGGCCTTAAAATTAATTGTTTAATTGAACATGGGTTGGTAACGATCCCTCTCACCATTCTAACACTGACCTCTGACACAATAAAGTGACGTACAACCCAGTCATACATTCCTCTGTGTTGCTAGCGTCAATTAAATCATGTTTTTCCATGGTACATGTGATTAAATGCCCCCTTGTCCCGCCCCATTCATCGTCATGTTTGGCATAGTTTGACTGAATGAAGTTTTGTTCAAATACCGAAAGGTGTTTATATAATACTCACTACATTGTAATCATGTTATATGCCTACATCCGTTGGGTTTTATCCTCACTATAGGAGGAATTTAATGCTGGTTATCAGTTGTATAGTTTTCCCAGCATCCGTAACCCTTCCTGTACAATGGTACAGAAAATTCATTGTGAAGTACCCCTTTATTTACCTAAAATCATTCATATTTCTTCTGGAATGCCCATGTTTAATTGTGTAAACCTCAATGAAGGGGTAAATATAATATTTAAGGGAAACTCTGCTAATTAGAGGTTACTTCTTTAATTACAGTAGTCTAGAAACGTCAGTTCAGCCTTAGTAATTTAAGGTAACAACTCGCTTTACGTCGTTACCTGATGAGGGATACGAAGACACCGCGGTGAAAAAGATGCGATTAGCTTGTATATAATTACACTGTCTTTACGAAGGCTTCTGTTCGTGACAGGTTCTACTATTACAATCCATCATGTATTATGACATACAAGTATGTATGTCTATGATTATCATAAAGGAATGTGTACCCTCCTTTATTCAAAATAAAAACATCTGCCTAATGAAGAGTTATAAAAAACGATGCATAATCATCATCAAAATATGTCAATAAATCATCTTCAAACATCAAAATGCCCAATAAAAGTACAACTTTACTACAACGTGTCTGGGTTACTGTGATATACCTGAGTTCTTCAACAAAACGAAAATGCCTTTGGAGTTTTGCATGTTTACTTGTGTTATCTTCAATTTAGGGTTAGACAGGGAAATTAAGAGGCTTCTTCTAGACTAGAAAAAAGTCTGCATCCCTCAATAAGGCCTCAGTAATTAGATGTAACAACCTGGTGTACAAAACACGGTAACTTAATGGTGGAAGAAAGACAGTGGGGTGAAAAAGAGGCGATTAGCCGGTGTGTAATTAGGTGTAGGTAATCAAGTCATTAACCCACAACAAAAACACAGGATGGAAGCTGTCCTAGCTATATAGGCCGAGGCTACCTCACGACACCGACATACCTGGGGGTTGTTTGTATACCTAGGGCTGTTTTTTAATGGTAATTCTATGATTATATAACTTTATTGGTCCTCAGTGAAACACTGTAAAAAGTTGGTTGCCAATTTTGTAGGTGTACAGTAGATTCTACAGTAGGTAGACAGTAGAATCCACTTTAAATCTACAGTAGATTCTACTGTGAATCCATTCTACAGTAGATTCCAGCTAGTCATCTCATGGGCAGTATACCATACGTGTGATTGAGTAGAGTATAGTGACAGTGGGGAGGTACTGCAGGATACTGGTGAGTTGGGAGCAGGTTGAGACTTGAGACTGAGTCTGGATTCTGCCTCATATTGATTTCCTCTGCACCAGACACCCTTAACATGCACCATGCCCATGACACACACGCACTAGACTTCCTCTCTGTCTCCATGACCATTATTTATTTTCTTTATTGGGTGCTGAATTGGAGGTACAGTCTAGCGGATGGACTGTGTCATGGAAACGATCTGATAACTTCCGTCCAGTGATTTCGATTTCATCACTCCAAAACTTCACTGTGAACAGTCAATGTATGTACACAGTAGTATCTACTATAGATCTACAGTAGAATACCTGTAGGCGTCCTAATAGACATTGTACAGAGTCTCTATGTATAGAGAACATGACCCAGCTGTCTTGTGTCATATTGACCACGTGCGGCCCAGTTATTGATCCTCATCTATGTATAGATGATCTATAAACCATCTACAGTGAGCTCACGGATAGCTCCCTGCCACACCCAGTCAGGGCTCAGAGTCTACACAGGGAAACATCTGTGGTGATGCTTTAAGGCTCAAATTCTACCTTTATGTATATGCCTCTACAATTCGAGCCTTTTGAGATTTAGGAGCTTGGCATCTATTCCATATTGCAAGGGTTCTTTTCAGCACGAATTGCACCGTGTGAGTTAAGTTTTAAGACAGCACATTGCCTCAAGGATTTATGTTTATTTGTCCTTCTGGCACTGCAATACTTCCACATACTGAGTTGCCCTATGCTGAGCTGAGGTGTATTAATTGTAACCCCATGAGGTGTATATGGTGCGTGAATACAGCAAAGATGAGTCAACTATCAGGGGTGCCTTTGTGCATTTATATGACATCAAATGCTACATTGTGCGTTAGAACAGTATGCTTCCCTTACAGAGCTAGCCATGCTCACGTATGTGAATGTGCAGGGTCTAAATACTAAATATAAATTGCTGGTCTCCTATAGTACACACTACGCACCACGGTTGAAGCACTGGCTGCTGACCCCCATTATACATGGAAGTGTCCCTTTTAGTTGTCCTGCCAGGATGGTTGGGGTACTTTGACGCAGCCGTGGCAATTATAGTAATTTCTCAATGATGTATTCACTTCACATGGCTATCCTATGGGTGTCGGGGCCAATGCATTACCACTTGACATTGAACCTAGGGTCGGGTTACCTGAGACACACCTCTTCTTTTATATTTGCTAGTACTGGCCCACGCTGTAATTTAGCATTAAATGTCTGTATATGTACATAGTACTAACTGTACTACAGAGCTCATCAACGCCCCTCTGTGTCCACAATGTGGTAATGACACCACAGTGTCTGATGTGGACCTTGTTACGGTCTGGGCGCAGCCTTTGATGTGTCCATATATAGAGTACAATACACACATCCACTACACCATACCCTCCCCCACACTGCCCGTAACTGTATTAGTAGCTCATGTAGCAGCTCCCCCAGGGCGGCAGGGTTCTCCAGTACCACAGACTCTGACAGACTCACAGACATGCAGCACCCAGACTCACCGACTACTGAGGGGGTTAAGGAGAACATGCAGGCATCTACAGGGAACCAAATCAGCAAGGGGCAGGGGGAGGGCTCTGGGTATCTAGACACTCTGGGAGCAATATGCACAAGGGTGATTAGGCCTAGGAAAATATAGACATGTGTGTGTCAGACTCCCTGAGAGTTGAGGTGGATGAGGCGGCATGGGCAGGAGGAGAGAGGCCGGGTAGACAGGGAGGGTATCTAGACATTTAGGGAGTAATTAGATCAAGCCCAGGGGTCATACGTCCAGTCTGATTATGTGCAGGGGATTCAGGCTGCACCCAAAGGTCTGAAATGTGACACCTCAGGCTTATTAATCTGCAAGTTATGTCTACAATCTGTGTCTGAATCTCTCCATGAATCTCTCTCTGAATCTACTCCGGCCTATCTAACATGCTACTACCTACTCGGTGCACGGCCTCATGTCTGACCCACCACCCCGCCCCGTCGTCATGCCAACACCAGACTCTGCCTGCCGTGCACGGGTCAGCTGACCCTCAGTCTGCCCCGCGCTGTCTACCCCCATCTCATATACTACTACCCCCCTCCCCCCCCCAGCCCCACCCACCCCATCTCATATACTACTACCCCCCTCCCCCCCCAGCCCCACCCACCCCATCCCATATACTACTACCCCGACTGGTATTATACCCTCAGTCAGAATCTTCCTGCCTGGTGTGTTCGGAATGCATGGATGACATTAGTAGAATTAAGCAGGAACTATTGGTCTTCTGTTGTTGCTGTTGCTATTTTAGTATAAAGTGAAATATATATGCCTTTATTCCTCCAGCTATGTGAGGACTGATCTTAAATAATCTGGCTCAATTTTAATAACTGCAACTGTAACAATAGAGTTATGATACGGCACAGGTTTTTGTTGTTGCTGCTGTTGTTGTTGCTGCTGCTGCTACTGCTGTTGGTGCTGCTGCTGCTGCTGTTGTCGCTGCTGTTGTTGTTGTTGCTCCTGTTGTTGTTGCTTTAGGTACAATATGGCCGACATAGACTGCAGCCAGGACCCCCCCCCCCTGACACACACCCCCTGTGTGCAGTATGACTGTATGACCTTGTCACTCAGGGGTCACGCTGCAGGGTGAAGGTCACACGGCTGACCCTGAGCTGACCTCTGTGTGCTGCTGCCCCCTGGTGACCATTATACACACTAACAATGGGACTGACTGCCACTGTAGAGGTTACTGCTGTACCAGGAACACTTCACTCTATACCAGGCTACTTGTAGACTGTTAGTGTTAACCTGTGTAGGGAGGTAACTGTAAGAGCTGAGAGATGCTGCCCTCCAGGAGCCTAATTGGCTTCATCTAGACCTCCAGCTCGTCCTCTCAACCGCTTTCTGTCTATATTAGCCCCTGTGTGACTCTGGTTATAGCCTTCTTATTGCCTCTCTGTCTGTTTGCCTGTCTGCCTGTCTCCCTATCTACATCTCCATTTTCTTCTATGTCTGTTTCTTTGCATCTGGCTCTCTCCCTTTCTCATGCTCGCTTTCTCCTCACTCCTTGCTTTCACTCTCTCATACAAGCCTACACCCGCCATCTCCCCCCCCCCCTCTCTGTCTCTCTGTCTCTCTCTACCTCTCCTGCATTGTGTAACACTTTCTAGGTGTCACGTGCTTTCATCTCCTCGATCCCCTTGAGGCGCTGTGTGGACTTGACACCCTTTGTTAACTTTGATGTGCTCCTCATTAGGAGACATGGAGACCTCAATGAGGCAGTTAGCATGGACCTCATGTAGATGTACACCTTTGTATGGACACATATCCAGGTCACATGACTTGCCAGTCACATGACTGCTTTGTCACTATTGTGTTGTACCACTGAGGCTTGTTGAGGCTGCTCTATGTTCGGCTTCTGTGGGTATATCTATAAGGGGAGTGCTGGGGTGAGGACATTCCCTGCAGTTCACGATCAAGAGGCGTGTTAACTATTTACTTCTGTGCCATGTGACCTAACTAGGTCAGGTCTATAGCAACTACATATACTGTAACGTTGCGTCGGGCGATCTTTAATCTAACAGGCCTCTTATGTTGATTACAACCACTAATAAAACGTGTCGCTACCCAATGATGCACCATGCCCCAAGCAGGCCCCATCCTACATTGAACATTGAAAGTTGGAGATGGAAAATGTTATGACGATCCAACACTGCACTGTGGGAATGCCATATGCTAAGGCATTCCCACCATGCAGTATTCTAGGCCAGACCAATGCTGTCTGCAGGACCACATTACCAAATGTTCTTGCGCCGTTGAGCTGGCCACTATCTATATATAAGACAGGGGCTTATTCAAGGTCATGTTTTAGTGCTAAAGAAATATTTTGAGAGCCCAATAACCCCAGCGTTTATACAAGACCAGCACTCTATCAAAACCAGATACAATACTGGATGGTATGGTAGCTAGATATTAGTGAAGTGAACCCATACATGTAGCATCTGACGGAGAGAACTGGGGGTCTTGCATGGTACAAATTGTCATTGATCCTTCCTCTTTACCCCACACATACATACTCATATATATACATGTAGCTAGTAATAGGGGTGCACCAAGCCTGACCTCTGACCCCCCTGACCCCGCTACATGAGGTCATATATCAGCAGACTCATTGTACAACTACTGTCGCCATCTGTATGTGGATGTGGATGAGGTCTCAAATTTGAGATAATTTCCTGGCTGGAGGCTCAAGGTTCAACATATTTAATGCATATAGGGCTACATACTTTTCTTCACTTTCATATTCTAACCATATGTGGATATTTCTGATATTGAGCTATTTCACTGTTTTAAGTTTTAAATCAATGTATGTGAACATTTTGCTTTATCCATAGAGGTGTGGCATGAAGAGATTTCCAAATTATGTCTTCAATATCAAATTGACATAATTAACTTCAGATGCTAGTACATGACTATAAAACCAGAGTCTATTCTACAGCTAGATGGCTCTATTATATACATCAGCACCCAGACTGGTGTATAGGTATATAACTGTTCAGCAGAGCAGTACATGAGGTATATGGTGTACATTGTGTTGGGTTAATCAGCTGTACGCGGCACACCCTGCAGCCATCAGTTAATGCAGCACTGGGCACAACTTGTGCAGCACAGCGGGCCGAATGGTCTACATATATTCTGTATTCAATTATATCATATTAATTTGATATTCAAGAATATATAAGCTGTGCTGACGCTGATACAGAATACAGAATTTTTATTGGGCTCTGACCTTTGTCGTTGTGACCCTAAAGACTTGTCCATCATTTACACCATAATTAAGGCACTATGTGGGCCTTAAATGGTTAACATATTACCTTTAAAAGGCACAGCAGGGCAGAGAGAGTCTTTTTTTTCTGACTGTATCAATTTTCAAAAAAGATTATTTAAAAAAAAATCCTCTATGCTTGCCCTATGCGAGTGTCGCCTGTTGATATGTTGGATACGACAGCGGAGTGAGAAGTAAAACGGAAATGTACCTCAGGAATGTCGGGTCACGTGGTGTGCGGCATTCCTGAGCTGCGTGAGGACGTTAATTAGCTGGGCCCTAATTAGACGCCACTCCCGGCTAATTAGTCATCCCAAACATAGCTCGTAACACAGCCACGGCCAGCCGATGAACCTATACTAACCAGAGTGACTTAATGTGTCATGGCCTTTGTCGTTATGATGTGTGAATGCAGCACTGATGAGTGTATTGATGCATCACGCCGACTCTTTTGGACTGCATCAACCATGTAGTGTCAGTATGATGCATGCATGCAGCCCTGGCAAAATATAGCATTATCACAAAAGAAGGCACTATGCAATCTTTAAATGGCTAACGATGCCAAACATAGATAGTAACGGAGCCATCGGGTAATTAACCAATGAAGTACATCGATATAAGTACCAGATTTGGAGTTGTTGTTGAAGTGGTTATTGAACCTCAGATATTTTTTTTGGGTTTGCCCGGAGCGTAGCGACCTGACGTTGCGCAGCAACGTCATTGCAACCCTATTAATGTTTTCGGTTTGCCTGGGTGCTGCATGGGGCACCTGTGACGTCACAGGGCGGATTATGACAATGAAAATAATGTCTTTGGTACAGCCATGTTAGACACCGTGGGCATCGCATTTGTTTATAAAATCAGGGGCGATATCAATTAGATTATTTGGGCAAACTACATGTATCCTACCATAAGCCTACGTACACCCATGATATCACTTTTTATATTCACAATCGGCCCTGTGACGTGAGAGGGACGAGAGGGAGTATGACGTCATGCATTGAGCGTGTAACTAGGCAACAGCATGATGTTGCCAGACACTGAGTTGTTGACGTCGATTTTTTTCAGAGAGGATCGGGACAGTTGGACGTGCCACAGAACTAAACACAACTAGGGTCTAGTTCATTGGACGTGCCCTACCAATGATTGCAGGAGGGTTTCGCAATTGAACGTAGGCCTATCCTCCAACATAAAAAACAGCTACGGTATCCCAAACAGCAGCCTTTCCCATGCCTGCTACGATGCGGCTACCCCGACCGTGGTCAAAACTACACTTTTCTTGTTTAAAAGTCATGGCTTTATGAATTATATCAGAGGCTACATTGGCAAGTGTAATAGGCAATGACAGCCATGCTATTGTATAAATACATGCACTGCAATAAATAAACGCAATAAGGCTATAACCCGTGAATCACTTTAAACTGATGAGTTGTGACATGCATTGGTCTCTGGATTCAATATGCTAGTTTTGGCATATGCACATATCAACACAATGTCTGTCAAGCCAATCACCTCAATTAAATGTATCAATGTTGATCCCCATGTTATTATTTATAACACTTAACCTTGACATAGAACCAGGTCTAGGAGGGAACTGGCACACCAGTATACGATAACACAATTTCTTTGTAACAGATTTCCTGTAGCTGTGCATGCCATTAGCAGGGGCTTAGACACTGTGCCAGGGCAGAGGTCCGATCTGAGATCTACACTTGGCAGAAGCTATCTAGCACCTGTACAGGTCTGTGTAGGAACTAAGATACAGGTAACCACTGGCAGCTCGCCATGCTACTGTAGGCTGTGTCTCACGAAATCAGACCAAGTTGATACAAGTCTATGACCAGGTGCAATCTATGATTGGGTGCAATCTATGACCGGCTTGGGGAAAAAATGCTTTATTTAGGCCAGATGAAGATATAAATGGTGGAAAATGGGTGTTTCACTCATTTTATTTCAATTTCTATCTATATTTGCTCTAAATAAACCGTTTTCTTTCAAGCCGGATAGTTTGCACCCGGTCATAAATTGAACATGCTCATAGATTGCACCCAGTCATAGACTTTCAACTTGGCCCGATTTCGTGAGACACAGCCTTTACCACCAGCCTATACCGTATGTTAACCGTTTAGGAGTAGCATAGCACTTTATTGACACCCTTTTATTGACACAATGCATGAATGCTGCCCTGGTCTAAAATACTCCTATGGGTTGATGCACTCCTGTGGGAAGGCATGATGCACCGATGCATTGTTGGTGAGTCGCCCACACGACCTCAATAGGTGAATAATAAGATAATGGCGACAGACCAATATGAAACTTAAGGCATCACATGTTCCTTTAAAGAGATAGGTACCAAGGTATATATATATATACACGTAGCATTTGGTACGGTGATTATATAGTATAATATACTCAATGCCTAGTCGTCTGGTGGTCTGTGATACTAGCTCTAGGTGCCACAGTTTGTAATACCAATGTACAGCTCGCCACCTGAGATACATTGTCAGGTGGCCTGGCTGCTTTAGTTAGCCCTGTTTCTGTTGGAGTTGGAGATTGGCACCACAAGGTGTTTACCTAGCTAGGCTAAAACTGGATAAAAGTAGAAAAAATGAACTGATTCTACATACTGTACCGTCGCAATTTAGCGCCGGGGCGCTCTTCGATTTGGAGGGGCATTAAACCCAAGATAGGCGCTTATTCGAAAATCCTATTTCAGTGCATAAGGAACATTTCAACACCCCTGTACCCCCAGCACTTATACAAGACCGGTGCTCTTCCGAAACTGGGGCTTTATCACGATGGTACGGTAATAGCGTGCTAGGCACTGTGTAGATACCCTTCTACCTTGGCAGCCCTTTCTCTGCTCACCCCCACACTGCCCACCACCCCTACCTCCACCCCAACCATCACCCCATCTCTCCCCACCAACACACTACACTGTAAGAAGTTCGTGTAGCTGCACAACATTTTAAATTTAGATTTACAGTATATATAAACTACAGTACTACTTCACATGGGCATTAGAATCTACTGTTGGTATAGAGTATAAAATGATGTATTTTTGGTCTCACTATTTACAGTATATCCCGCACCCCATATCCCTACCTCCATCAACCCCCTCCCCTCCCCCTCCCTGCCTCTCCCCCTACCATCATGCTGCCATCACAGAGTCCTGCCAAGCCGCATCCCTCCCTCATGGATCTTATCATGCTATACACACTGTATACAGGAATGTATGTCTCTACATCATGCACATTCTGTACCTGTTGTCCCCTCCCATGGTAGCTAGTTCATAACAAGTGGCCAGGAGGGGGTCCTGACCATTGGTGGGACAGGATTGGGGATGGGCGTGGGTTAAGTTAGAGGGAGGAGGTAGAAAGTAGGTCCAAAGAGCAGTCTTTGCCAAATGCTGCCGGACAGTGGCAATGTCCATCGAAAATGGCTCTGGTCCGGCAGAATGACTGGTGTTGCAGGACCTGATGTCCTGGGCTTCCCAAAACTGAATGAGTTTTTCAAATGTTCCAATTATTAGAACTGCAGTTATAAGTTCTAGAGTGCACTTTAATATTCTAGACAAATTAGAGCAAGTTTTTGTTATTATTTTCTTTAATAAATGCTATTCTATCTGAAATATTATGCAATATATATATATTTTTGTATCCGGTCCTGCAGTAATTGATCCGGTCCTGAAAAATTAGCTAGCTGCAGGACCGACTGTCCTGCATGCCGAAAACGTTTTCTCAAAGACTGTAAGAGGGTATAGTTGGGAGTACAGTTATAGGGCTATTGGAGATCGGCCTCACAACCTGTTCCCACGCCACTCACCTGGTCACCCACCAAGTAACAACACCCCCCCCCCCCCCCCGTAACAACACCCCCTCCCCCACCTAAACACCCCGGCACCCTAACTCTCAACCCTCAACCCTAACGGTACTAGGACGGTAATGGGAGTAAGGCGGAATATGGTTAGGAGGTGGGGTATGAACTGTGCCCTCTGACTGTACACTGACCTCTCAGGTGTACAATGCCACACACCTGGAGAGATTACAGTGTCTGTCTAGCAGCGAGGATATAAGGTGCAATGGTTCTAGCTAGAAGTGTCCACTTAGAGTGATATATATGTATGTTCCATTTCCTACCTGAAGATCTAAAATTGGGTGGGTAAACTGGTATGCGGAGATGTTTAGGATAATGGCCTTTAATCCCACCCTGACATAACAGTGGTTAAGCTGCATTCAGGGATTCCATCAGTTAGTGGGGCTGAGCTGCAACTCTAAACCTGGGCTTTAATCCAGGGTGCACCCACAGACCCTAGGGTTGTATTCATGCATCAGACCGATAAGGACTGCTGCATCAAAGCATTATGTCGTTCTGTATTGGTTAAGGACCACAGTCCCACCAGTCCTGGAGTTTTAACTGGTTTCCCAAGGTGAATGTTTGCCGTTTGAACATGTTCCTATCAGTTGTATCCTTGGTTGTATCCATATTCCATTACTGGTATACAGACACCATGTATAATATATGCATTCCTTAAACATGTCACTTTTAACCTTAATCAGCCAGTTATCAAGGGGTTTAGCATATAACAAGTGGGTAAAGGAGTCGTTGTGAAAATTTTCAACCTATATATTAGCCCCATTTCTTACTGACCTACAAAACATAATGCCATTCATTGTATAGAACAGGGTATATTATTTAGATTTGAATGTCTTCCTCTGACCCAGGTTATGTTAAGCACGCCTGTCCCACAGTGTGACAGTACACACAAAAAGTAAACTTGTCTCCAGACTCTTTGAAGTGACTATCATAAAATAAACGAGTCAAAAGTTGTCTAACCTATCACGTTACCATCCCACAAATAGAATCTGGAGCTGGCAAATGTTGGGTTTTGGGCGGGCACATGCCAAGTGGGTCTTCTATCCCCAGCTAGAAGACCCACTTCCTTGTCACTTAGACGAGTTTTTGACTCGTTTATTTTATGACTGGTACTTGGAGACTCTGGAGACAAGTTTACTTTTTGAGTGTAGCCTACAGCGTACTCTAATCTCTACCTGTGTGGAATGGGGGCTGGAAGCTACTGCATAAACCATAGCTACTTTAATAGTTAACTGACACATCCCTGCCCCGGGCAGCACCCACAGGCTCCTGGGATGTAGATATAGTAAAACATTTATGGACAGCACAGTGCTTAAATGTCGACATGATGCATGAATGCAGCTCTGATGAGTAACTTACCAGGGCTGCATTCATGTATGATGCCGGCCTTACAAGGTTAAAGTGGCATTCTCACCGAGCATTCCCCACTCACAGTTCTAGTACTGTTCTAGTCTGCTATGTGGTAAGTGCGAGTGGTGAGAATGCCCCTTTAAGAGACTCCCATGCTGCGTAAATGCGGCCCTGTGAAGTAGACCCACCAGGGGTTGCATCCAAAGCTCATGGCAGATTAAAGCACTATGCTGACCATAAAGGGTTAACATATATGTACAGGCACAACCTAAGCCAATGTAGGTTTTGGCAGATGTTGAGGCAACCACTTTATTAGTACCAACTTTTAATTTCAGGGTTGGGCCGTGGGTCAGCCAAAATTCAGTTCATTTGTAATGAAGAATACAAATGACTTTTTAACCAGGCTAAGGACTCGAGCTAAAGTTTCACCATTACCTGCTTGCATCCTGGGCATATCTCAGGTTAGTCATAGGGACATTGGTCAGTACTGACTAATTGATATTCAAAAATGACTGAGGCCAAACTACATATGATTAACCATATTGACATTATTAACTGACCTATAGGTTGGCCGTATAGGGAGCCAGAACTGACTAACTAGGTTAACCTCTGTATTGACTGCACAGGCTTTCACTGAGCATGTTCCGGTGGAGATGGTCTGCAGTGGGTTGGTAGTATTAGTATAAAGGCCTGACACTGTGGTGGTTCGGTCATCTAGGTGACCACGTGACCAAACACTACATACAGGTAGTTCCCACACTAGTCTGTAGATGCCACTAGTATAGGCCTGGTGATTGGTGTGGGAACTACCTGTATGTAGTGTTTGGTCACGTGGTCACCTAGATGACCGAACCACAACAGTGTCAGGCCTTTATACTAATACTTCCAACCCACTGCAGACCATCGCCACCAGAACATGCTCAGTGAAAGCCTGTGATTGACTGGACTATTAGCCAGTACTGCGTAAGGTGGGATATCAGTGTAGAGCTGGTTGGAAGCAGCACCAACATCCTTGTTAGGTAGTTGTGGGCAGACCGTAGACGTCCGTTTAGAGTAAGACTCCTGTCTCAGCTCTCACCTGTTGGCTGCAGGCCAGCTCTACCTCAGGGCTACAGGCCTGAGACCTAACCCTTTAATGTCAGCCGGATACCTTAGGCTAGGCCACACACTTAACTCTTTAAAGTCAGCACGTTCATTTGACATCATGTCGGACCAATACAGCCTGGACGTAATTAGTAAGGCTAATTCAACGGTGGGTCATCGGGACTGTTTAGGCCTGGAGGGTTATGATGCATGAATGCAGCACTCGCGAGTTACTCGCCGCGCACATTCATACACTGCACATACTGGAGAAGACTATAGATCTAGGATACATTGCGATTAGGGAGGAGCATGAACCACTAACGCCGTATGCTGTCCTAAAGGGCTATAACTGTGTGTGTGGGGGGGGGGGGTATAAGGTAAGGTTATCAGGTATTAACTGGTGCGGCTCAGCCCCAGGTCCCTACTTACTGCTGTAGTTATTCATACGTGCACAGAGGGATGTCCTTGGGTGCTGCTGACCATATTGTAGCCTTAAGGACGGGGCAGCCTCCGGGTAAAGTGTAGAGACGCGATACCTGAACGGTTACTTCTTAACCGTTCCAAATCGACCCAGGCAGAATTCAACCATTCAGCATATTCATACTTTAGGCTAACTAGCATACTGCTAGTTAGCCTAAAAGATTACAATTTAGGAACAAACAAATTTGAATTCTCGATCTTATTCATCTTTGAATACATCTCTGAATGGAAAGCCCATTTTTTATGTTAAATTCTTGTATTCAAGGTATATTCTTGAGCCTCAATCACTTTATTGTAATTGGCTATCTATGCATGGTACAGCACTATGTGTTGGGTACATTTCTCGCTCGGTTTCCTGTGCCAATATTTCTTAAGGAAACTTAATCTCGGTCAAGGTTGGTCTCTGTTCCCATTCCGTGCGGTCCTGTGCGGCTCGGTGGTCCGGGTATTAGAGAAGAAAGACTTCCGGTGGTGTGGCGTGCAATGTCTCCCTCTGGGTAATTTGGACTGACCTGTTTACCTGCCACACTCTCCAAGCTGCGCTTTCACACTGGGTACACATGCTCAATCTCTGCGCTAATATGTTTGACCACAAGATATTGGCCTTTTATCTTTAGTATTTTGAGTGTTAAAAATATCCTCTTATCCTTCAATTCAAAACTGCTATCAAGTTGATATTTAGACAAGCAGTTCTGTACGTTTGATGGCAAATTCATATTGGTTCAGAAGTTGAATAAATGTTTTACATGATGGCATTCATATTTTTGTGAGGAGAGAAAGACAGTGTGTGATGTTGTCAAGGGAGCAGGAGAGTAAACCTTCACCTTCATTAATGGTAGGTTGTGGCAGAGATAAGGTTACAATCTCTGATAGGTAGGATTAGAACTACCTGAGATAGGGAGGGTGTGGGGGGGGGGGCAACTCAAAGGCCTTGTGAGAAGCATGGCGGTAAGTAGAGTAGACAAGCTGAGGGAATTGGGGACAACGCCTGCGGGCAAAGCTGACAATAAGAGTTAAGTCGCCCATAAATAAATATCAGGGACAAAGGGAACAAGGTAAAATAGAATTGTTATATAAAACAACTAGCTGCAAGACAGGATATAAGTAGCAGGGATGGGAGGCCAGCTTAGGTGCACGGGCTATAGGTTATTGTGCATGTGGATGGGGGCGGGGGGGGGGGGGGACTCAATGGGTAGGGGAAGGGATGGGTGAGGGTTTTGGGGAGGAGGGACATAGAGGGGTGTGATGTCCAGGGGAGGGGTGTATTGGGTGTATTGACTGTGATTAGTATGGCTAACTGCCCTACAACAACCCCCAATACAAACTCTATACAACCCTATGTACTCTTCACAAAACCAGCCCCCAGGGGTCCAACACCCCCTACTCGTCTATAAGCCTTACCACACACCCTGACCACAGTCAAAGGGGGTTATAATGGTAGCACTGAGTCAGACAGGTCAAGGGAAGCTAAACACTATAGTCCATGGTAACCAGGCCACAGGATGCTAGCCACATAGGTTATAAGTACTTGATATCTTTTAGCTATGCATAGTGGGAATATGGCACACTATAGGACTAAAACGTAGATGAAATGAAAATCCGCGAAAATGTGTCTAGCGTTAATATTTATTCAGTGCAGTTATATAACTACTATATTGTAAATTCATAAATAATTCATAAATAATAACCTAAGCTGCTACTGCTAGTCAAGTTGAGTCTGATGTAGTCAAATTAGATCTGAGGTAGGGTACAGTCTAAGGCAGGTTAAGGGTTTCAGATCTATATTGAGAACTGCCATTGTTCACTACCCCTCTACCCTGCATTGTCCCCATTGTCCCCATGGCCTCAGGCAGGGTGCTGCTATTGCTGGAGGCAGGCAGGGTACTGAGGGGGGTAACGGTAGGCGTGATCTGTGTAACTCTTGTTATATAATAAGGAGTATATTGAAGTACTACACTAATATTCTGACCGTAGTCACTACTGGCTAACTCAGTCACTAGTGCTTAATCTAGTGAGTCATTTTTTGGCTCCCTATATGCCAAACCTAGGTAACTAAATGATATCACGTTGGTCAGTACTGACCAACTCCCCTTAAAGTAGTTTCATTTCTATGAGTAATGGGTAAATTATTTTTTGAGTAAGGCATGGGCCACAGTCATTTTTGAATATCGCTAGGTCAGTAGTAACCAATGTCCCTAACTTGAGATGGCCACTACAGAAGCCTGGAGCATTTAGATTATCAGTGTAGCCTGGATCTGTGCGGGGTCTGTGAGGGGGTGGACACACCTCAGCACACCTGTAGAATAGACTTCAGAACCTGGCATCATTCCCCACTCTGTATCATTACAGGTAACCATCTGAGCAGCATTTGGCATGCCCCACCCCTACCATATATAGATGAGACACCAATTTATGATGTGATAGGCATAGGCTGGAGTGGACAGGTGAGGTGTGGGTGAGTCAGAGCTCCCAATCAGGTGGCAGCTATAAGGATAAATCCGTCTCCGCTTGCTATCTAAGTTCTAAATTCAGCATCACACACAGAAAAATGAGAGTCATTGTCGCTAAAACTACCCTCACCTGAGAGTCAGGCAGTGCCTGACCCTCAGGTGAGGGTGGTGTGACTCTCACTTTTCTGAGGGTGATGGTACAAGAAATCCCATTGCTGGCTTAAAACAAGCTATATTCCGAGATCATAATGAACGTCTCACGTGAGACCACACAATAATCCAAGGAACAAGTCCCCTTCTGTTGCATCGCTATAGAGTGGGTAGGTCTATGTGTATGTGTAGGTGTGTATGGGTAGGTAGGTGTGTATGTGTGTAGGTAGGGAGGAGGATCTAGGTGTCTGGATGCCAAGGTGATGACTCCCTCCTGTGTTGTTGTGTGGTGGTGTCTGAATGAAGCACTGAGCACACAGCAGCACACAGCCACACTCTCAGTACACAGCTACTATGCACCTCTATAATTCATTTTATCGGTCCCCTCTTTCTCTCTTTGAGACTCCTTTTCTGTACATCTCTGTCATTTCTCCCCCCCTCCCCACACACACATATTTTTATATTTAGGTTCAGATGACATAATATCATTTTCTGGGATGGTGCCTGGACTTCGTTTTGATACCTCAAGCTACAGTGGGATGTTGATGATATCAAGCATAAGGCATATCTATATGTCGTTTCCACCATTTCTTCCATACCCTTTGGTATCTCCACCCTTCCCCCATGCCTACTACCATCTCCTTGTTCCCTACACACATAGGTGTCTTTTAGCACCTTGCTGACACCTGCCCCACCCACACCCTTCCTACCGGGGGGAATACCTGGGTGTACAGGATGTAGATTCACACCTTGAGACTCCAACACCACTCTAATTAATCACCACATCAACACCACAATGATACCACACAGGAGGTAGGTCTACAGGTTAGTCACTGCTAGCAGGAATACACCTGTGACAGGTGTCTATATAAGGTAGCAGCTCATAGAGGTACATCCCATTGTACACCATGACCCCCACCATGTAGGTGTGACCGCCTTAACCCTTTAAGGCCTGCATGGTGATTTAAGAGGCTAGGCTAAACAGGCCTGTTTGAATGCAAAGGTTAGTCTCAATGCAGCCCTGCGATGGACGATCTATGTTTGACAACCACCAGGGCATTTTGCTTGGGATAGAATCCAGATCCCAAAACTGCTCAAAGAGGGAATCTTGAGTTATGATGTTACGGCGCAGGCAATAGCAGCCATGCACACTGTGCTGTTGTGATCCACTGATCCGTACCCTCCTTTTACGGGAAAGTTAGGGCTATGTAGGGGTCGGCAGAGATGTATTGATGCATAATGGCGGCAAATAAACATGACTGTAAGCCATCAACCAGTACTTTGATGATTACTCACCACATCAATTCCACAGGTATCTACATGTTATTGGGAATTCACCTGTGTCTCACATGTGCCTATAACGGTAGTGCTTTCCATCCTGTCCCCACCCCTGCATGTAGGTGTGCCCACCTAAAGGTAAGTGTTCAGGTAAAAAGCACACCTTGCACCTCTAGGTGACAGCTGAGGAGGTGGGAGGTGGGGTGGATGTGGGCAGTGGTGCAGTCCTGAGGTGAGCATACTTCTATGGCAATGCTCAGGTGAGGTTTTAAATGGAAATATGTATACAATGACTTTCCCTTGGCCAATTTGACATCATAGTAGTACTAGTGTAAATATAGGTGCAGCCGGTGCATAGTGGGAGGAGGAGGAGAGGTAACTATAGATTGCCAAAATAGGAAGGTGGTTTAGATTGGACATTTATCCCAAAAAATGCCTCTGTATTCTTTCTGTGCTGGGGCTTGGTAAATTGCCAAATCACCCACAGCTGTCGATGACCAATAGCCACGTCCTCTGACGCTCTTTTAAAATGATCGAGATAAAAAGGTACATTCTTCCAGAGGAAGATGGGCATTCTCTGTGGTGGGTGACTTATGTGTGGTTTGTGGGGCTAGGGGGAGAGGTTTTAAAACTTTAAACCTGTAAAGGTAGCATAGTGCATTAATGCTCTGTGCTGTTTCATTGACATGATCAACTATTGCAGCGTTGTAACTAGCCAGTGCACTTATTGGTGCAGATTCATCATTAATGTACTTGGACCTTTGAGGCCCAATGTCCTAAAATTGTTAAACTTTTAGGTTTTCACCTGTATAGTGCCCCCTGCCCTACCTGTAGGACACTGCCCTTGTCTGCAGCTAATCTCACACACCTGTATATGTACAGTATATAGTGTGTATGCTGGGGAGGGGGTACAGAGGGGTTCTGTTCCACACAATACACACTGTACTGCTACACTGTACAGTAACAGGCCAACAGCAGGTGTATGAATTATATCTGTTGTGGGGATAGTTGGCAAATTCGGTATGTCCACAAACTTTGAGTATGCGACGAATTCCAGTCGTAGCTTCAGCACCTCATGCTTTATGCTGCTCACATACATGTGACATTACTGGGAAAAGGGACAGTAATGCACCTTGCAATAAGACCCCGTATTTTTGCAGAGCATGTCACAGAAGCTTCTCATTCCAGAAGGTATTTTAAATATCTTTAGAGTCACAATAAATCTGAGATTCTTGAGATTCCATCTGGAAAGCAATATGTATAAACTGTGAGAGCTGCAGGCATTGTTCATATATCCCCTCCCATACTTATAGTGTAAGGCCCAAAAAAAAGCTTTGTTTCAGGTAACATGGACAGAAAATATCCATTTTTTTCAACCTTTTTTTTTAACATGAAAGTACTAGGCGGCCGGTCCGAAGACCCTAAAATTGACCAAAAAAGGGTAAAAAAACCCAGAAATTTCTTCAAAATTGCATAATAAAACGTAGGGTCGGCCCTGTTTTGATAGGGTCGGTCGGGTGTCCTGAAACAAACCTTTTCTTTATGGCCTAACTGAGGTATAACCCACTTATATCGGTGTTTATCCACATAAAGCCTATATATAGGTGTTTATCCACCACTTGTACCGTTAACATGTCAGTGAGAGTACACACAGACCCACAACAGACAGGCTGCTGTGTTGGGGGTCCATGCTAAATACCACTCCATCTTATAGACCCTACACTTGGGTTTGTTGTATGTATACTTGGGGTTGTAGGTTGTACTATAGTTGGGGTTGTAGACTGTACACTTGAGGTTCTGGGTGTTGTCCCTGTGTAGTGTTAGTAGTAGGTCACTGTGTCTTGTACCACTTCTGGGTTTACACAAACCCCGTCTTACAGTTACAGTTTAGCCATTGTTGTGTTTACACATTGTAGGGTTGACAGGGTACTGCTACCAGCATAGTGTCTGCAGGACTAGCTACACAATAGGGCACATTCCATATTGAATTGGCACATTGGTATTAGTTCACCAGAGCCGACCAGCCCTTATTCTCAGATCGAAGGAATATGAGCTAACAAATTGTCTCCCAATGCAATGCGACAAGATTCATTGCTTCAATAAATATTGTCTCTTTGTACTATAAATCATTATTTTTAATCTGCTGTGATAGAATGCTGTTTTATTTTTATATTTATTCTGCTGAATTAAAAATCTTACTTATCTTTGTGATGGAACGATGAACACTGAGCAAAACTCATGCGGGCAACACTAGTTATACCTCGGTTATAACAAAGCATTTCACACCTTTTTGTATACTCCATACAACTATAAGGCTCCCTTAACTGCATTTACGTACAGCTTGCTACTCGTCCTATAACTGCTACTTCGAGGACAGCAACATATCAGGAGGTGTTGGATGGAGTATAGACCATACACAAGGTGCTGTGTACAGAGATGTCTGGTATAAGGTGTGTGCTGTTTATATTAACGGCATCACACACACTCATACACAGCCATATGTAGACATGTGTAAATGAGGGCTGAGGTGTGAGGTATCCATGTCAGTACCAGAACTAGGTCTGTTTAATATGATATAGAGGTAGACGTGTGCTTGTATACTACAGTATAGGGGCTGGGCTGCATGTGCACTGCTTGTGTCTCGCATGTATCATGACCATATTACACATATGAACTGTTCATGGTGGTGGTTTATAGATTGTGATTGATATAATTGAATAATGGACCAGTATACTCTCTGCAAATATCAATATTGCATGTATGTGCATCCCCATAATACAGTCAGTATGTAAATGATTTTGGCCTCATGAGTTTTAAGGAATTCTCAAATTACACACAGGTTGCAGTGATATGGACTGTTCCCAACACCATGCATCTCATGGTAAATGGTCTTTAAGACAGTTAAAGCCATTATAACATTGTCAGTATAGGGTGGAGGCTCCCTGTGTCTACATACAGCTCCCCCAGTAAGCCATACACACAGTAGCAGCACCTCCACATCTATAGACCAATCTAGCAATAAAGCAATAAAATTATGTCCGTGTCGCTTTTAGTAGAATCCTCAAAACAGTGTCAGTGATGCCTATGTTTGCAAAGATTTCATATAAGAAGATTCCCAGGACAATTAGCCCTTTTATAGTATACATCAGAATGTAGGATAATGAGCTTATATCTATGTATTTGTCTGTCACACTTCCGAAATATTCAAAAACCTTTCTGAAAAGTCACCTTTTCTTACTTTATTGGTCTATAGAGCAGTATCATATGGTAAGGGATCAGCTGTAATCCTATTACAGCCTACACCTTAATCCCTGTACACACACAGGCCTCTACACCCAACACTCTACACTCCACATGCCACAGTGATGCAGCTTTTTATTCAGCTTTTCTACCTTTTTATCTCCTTTCCTAATCCTGGTGTGGATTTCTTCTTCTATTTTTGTCGCAGCATGATATGGTATGTGAGGTGACATCCTCCCCGCACAGACACCCCCCCCCCCACCACACACACACACATCTACCACCATTACTAGGCCTTGTTTCCTGCCGCCACCACACGTCTATATCAGCAGCCATTTTGAGACCAATCCTAACAAACATTTTTATACTGACGCTCGGTAATTTCCTGCTTGCATCTAGAGGATTTCTTTGGAGTAGCTTGTTAGAAACATGTGTACTTTTCAGTATATGAAATTAGCATTTTACAGTGCATCTGAGATGGAGAGATCGAGGGTCTCTCCTCACTGCATTGAGCTTTATCCTGTTTTTATTGTCTTTTTTGTACTTAAATCCAGTTTTTATTGTCTTGTAGTTGGTGTTTAGCTAGGACAGTGTGTACACTGATAATAAAACCTATAGTCAGTACTGACTATACCATCATATTTTGACCCCCGTAGTCAGGGGACTATACAACTTAGTCACATATTAGTCATGAAGATAGTCAGGAGTGACTTTATGTGGATCACACAAATTGATGATGTCACAGGAATGTGTGCACAGGAAACAGTTAGGATTCAAATTTGAATGGTCCATGGACTTCAGGTAGGCACATCCTCTCTTAAAGCACTGTTCTATGGATATCCTTGCTTGTTATATGCTATGTTACAGTTGACTATGATAACTTAAGATGTTATAGGGTGCATGAGTTCTCATGTTTGATAGAGTTATCATGGTAATTTGTTCCAATTTTGATAACATAGAAATACATGAACAGTGTATGTCTAGACTGACAGAGCATGATAGGCCTACACAGGAGCCTATCACCTGCTCTGCCTTATCCTAGCCTGTCCCCTGGCCTGTCTTATCTTAGCTTGTCCCCTGTCTGCCTTATCCTAGCTTGTCCCCTGGCCTGCCTTATCCTAGCCTGCCCCCTGCCCTGCCTCATCCTAGCCTGTCCCTGCCTTATCCTAGCCCGTCCCTGTCCTGCTTTATCCTGGCCTGTCACCTGCCCTACCTTATCCTAGCTCGTCCCCTGGCCTGCCTTATCCTAGCCTGTCACCTGCTCTGCCTTATCCTAGCCTGTCCCCTGCCTTGTCTTATCTAAGCCTCTCCCTTGGCCTGCCTTATCCTACCCTGTTCCCTGGCCTGCCTCATCCTAGCCTGTCCCTGCCCTGCCCTGCTCTGCCCTATCCTACTAGCCTGGCCCCTGCCTCATCCTAGCCTGTCCCTGCCTTATCCTAGCCTGTCCCTGTCCTACTTTATCCTGGCCTGTCACCTGCCCTACCTTATCCTAGCTTGTCCCCTGGCCTGCCTTATCCTAGCCTGTCACCTGCTCTGCCTTATCCTAGCCTGTCCCCTGCCTTGTCTTATCCAAGCCTCTCCCTTGGCCTGCCTTATCCTACCCTGTCCCCTGGCCTGCCTCATCCTAGCCTGTCCCTCCCCTGCCCTGCCCTGCTCTGCCCTATCCTACTAGCCTGGCCCCTGCCCTGCCTCATCCTAGCCTGTCCCCTGCACTGCCTTATCCTAGTCTGTCTCTGCCCTGCTTTATCCTGCCCTGTCCCCTGCCCTGCCTTATCTTAGCCTGTCCCCTGCCTTACCCCCATCCTAGCCTGTCCCCTGCCCTGCCTTATCCTAGCCTGTCCCCTGCTCTGCCTTATCCTAGCCTTTCCCCTGCCTTGTCTTATCCTAGCCTCTCCCCTGGTCTGCCTTAACCTAGCCTGGCCCCTGCCCTGCCTCACCCTAGCCTGTCCCCTGCACTGCCTTATCCTAGCCTGTCTCTGCCCTGCTTTATCCTAGCCTCTCCCCTGCCCTGCCTTATCTTAGCCTGTCCCCTGCCCTACCCCATCCTTGCTGGTCCCCTGCCCTGCCTTACCCTGTCCCCTGCACTGCCTCATCCTAGCCTGTCCCCTGCACTGCCTTATCCTAGCTTGTCTCTGCCCTGGCTTATCCTAGCCTGTCCCCTGCCTGCCTTATCTTAGCCTGTCCCCTGCCCTGCCTCATCCTTGCCTGTCCCCTGCCCTGCCTCATCCTAGCCTGTCCCCTGCCCTGCATTATCCTAGACTGTCCCCTGCACTGCCTCATCCTAACCTGTCCCCTGCCCTGCGTTATCCTAGCTTGTCCCCTGCACTGCCTTATCCTAGCCTGTCTCTGCCCTGCTTTATCCTAGCCTGTCCCCTGCCCTGCCTCATCCTTGCCTGTCCCCTGCCCTGCCTCATCCTAGCCTGTCCCCTGCCCTGCCTTATCCTAGCTTGTCCCCTGCCCTGCCTTATCCTAGCTTGTCCCCTGGCCTGCCTTATCCTAGCCTATCCCCCTGCCCTGCTTTATCCTAGCCATGTCTACCCTGCCCTGCCTTCAGTACTTAAGTTTCCCTTATTTCTCACTATTGACTACATCTATTAGTCATAGTGACTACTTTAGACCATGAAACCATTAAATTCATAGTCACTTGACTATATAGCTCAAATCAGCCGATTTAATGGCTGACTATAGGTTGACTATATGACTAACTTACTATAGACATAGGTGACTAACTTGGTATAGTCGTTTTTGCTACATTCATGTGACTATAGAAATGTAGTCCGTAGTGACTAACATTTCCAGGTCCATTATTATCAGTGTACAGGTCTGTATGATGTCATGAAGTGTTGACTGAGGTGACTGAGGGACTGAGTTACACTAAGTAGGAGCTTGTCGTATGCTGTTCACGTCCTCTATGTACCGTATAGACTCGTTTACATACCGGTATAGAGCCCTCCACAAGCCCTTGTTTCAACCCTTGTAACAAAGGACAATGAAATGCTGAAAGTTGGGGAAATTTGACAGGGCGACAATGCTTGAGGTTGGTGACAAGGTGCAAGACATACTTCTTAGAGTTGACAAGGGACAAGGTTTATTTCCTCAATTCAATAGTATAGTTAATATGTATACGTACCCTGAAGCTTAGATGAGTCAATACGGCAGCTCAAAGACCACAGCTCACTTTGCTCACCATGTATACATATATATGCACCTACTACTTTTTCAATACCAGGATCCCGTCTGGTTATCCTTTAAGGGCAGTAGAATGCTTCAATGCACTTTTCTCTCTTATCAGTGCATGAGTGCAGTATAACTCTGTAGTGAGTGTTTCAAGCTGTTTCATCAATGCGGCACAGACATGTAGCTAATGCACAATAGGTGTATCATGATGACAAATTCACATGAAGCCTTCAAGCACCATGCCGTCCTATAAGGGTTAGGGCCCTGGCCATATCCGCTCATGATAGCCTCACTATTACCATCAGGGTTTATGGATATGTGCATGTCCCTTTTCTGTGACATTCTCTATACACAGTTTGCTAACCAATCACAGAAACTGTCTGTCTCTGTTGTCTTCTATACATATTCTTTATTTGTACATCATGGTTATGTATATATATATGATCATGTCTAGCCTCTATAGTCACTTATACTAGCATGGCATGTATATACTAAAGTGAAAGGCTATGGCAATAACTTTTTATTTCGGTATGCTTATTATGTACATATGGCTCTAATAAATATGGAGTATCTGCTGTCTGTATATGAGTATACAGAAGTAAAAAGCTATACTAATAACTTGGTTCCCAGTATGTGAGGTCAGACACTATAAAGGGGTCTGACAAAGATGAATTGAGGACCAAGTCCTGAGGCCATTTTCAATTCGGCCCAGACATACAGATAATATCTCATTATACCAAGGCATTCTACTCATTTTACATTTACCTTTCCTGGTTGTATACTAAACCATTGTCCACCTTTTCACCATACCCTTGGTATCTGCCATATCTATGTCATGTGTCCTACCCCCTCCTGTTGTTGTCCCCCTACCTTGTCTTCATCCCTACCTATTTCTCCCTCTGACTAACCACATCTACTTTGATCCTTTTTTCACATTCCTACCTCCTACCATTCACCCTGGAGAGAGTATGGGGAGGGAGAGTTGGCCCTTTGCCAGGTCAGTCCTCCCAGCTCCTCCCATGCTAGAGGCTGTATAGTGGGGTAGCCCCTTTTAATACTAAAGGCAGCCCTATATATGGGGGATGTCCCCTTATATAGGGGTGCACAATAGTCCAGGGTTCTGCAACATTCTATGGGTGTATAGGGTTCTGCAATATACTGTGGGTGTATAGGGTTCTGCAATATACCATGGGTGTATAGGTCTTTAGATCTACCCCTCCTTGAATACAGAGACTGCCTACTGAGTTGGCCTCCTTCATACCTTATCCTTAGGACTGCCAGTACTTTCTGGAGGCGCACTGCCATATTGTATTGTTTCCAATGCAAACGCAAAATCCTGGCTTTCAGGGGGCCCTTCTTACTATACGCATTGGCCCGCTATGGTTGTGCTAAGGATATACCATAAGGTCTGTGCAGAAATCCCTCGTAGAAGTTATTGGTCTATAAACTATATGTCTTTAGGTCTTTAGATCCCTTGTGTGCTAGGACTGCCTGCTGATTTGGCCTCCTACATACCATATATGCCATAAGGTCTGGACATTAATACTTTATAGTAGTTATAGGTCTATAAGATATGGGTCTATACTTTCTTTAGATCTTAAGATCTCCAAGCTGCCTCCCCCTCCTTAAGTGTAGGGGCTGCCTGCTGGGCTGGCCTCCTCCATACTATATACCATAAGGTGTGGACATGACTCCCTTGTAGTGGCTGTAAGGACTGAGAGGAGTTATGGTTCATACATTATGCAGGTTTGTGCCATATATAGCAGTGTGGCTACTAGTGGGTGCATGTCTAGGCTACTTACACATGTTATAAATATATATTCTATATATAGCAGTTGTTCCAGAAACTGACCAGGTCCATACCTAACTCTCAGTTTAAAGGATTGTTTGCCAAATAAAAATGATTTAAATCAAACTCAACGACTTGAATAATTCCCTCCTGTGTGCAGCCTGAAGAGTTCCGAGACAGCTACGGTTCGGTGTGCTTGCTTGCCAAAATGAAATCTTTGCTCCATATATATTTTAAATGATGTTGTCCAAAGCTAACCTAATGCATAACTAAATATAGCACCAAATGTAAATATGCAGGTGATATACCCACTTATTCATCATCCTACACTCTATATTTGTGAGGCTCTACCCCCTGCCTTTCACCTATTTTAACTCTTAAGGGGTGCATAGTGCTTTGGCATGTAACTCACTAGTGCTACATTCATGCCTCAAACCACCCATTTTGGGATGGTATAAACCTGTAGGGCCAGCAGCATGATGCTTGAATCCAGCCATGGCAAGTTGCTCCCCATGACTGCATTCATGCATTATGACAATAAAGGACATAATGCCTTAAAAGCCCCATGTGGCCGTTAGCCCTCACTGAGTAGAGGGTGTCCCCTTACCCCATATGTAAACAGTGGTGTGAGACCTTAGGGTGCCGAGGGAAGCACCGCTGTGACACCTTAGAAGGGAGGGGTGGGTCCCCATCCTTCATTTTGTTAAACAAACATGTCTGAACACCTCACCACAAGGCCGTGTCAAGGCCGCTTTACTATTGGGGAAATAACGGTCTTTGCATTTAGCGCGCCAATTTTGAATATATACCTGACTACCTGGGGCTGTGTGTGGTCACCTGTCCATGTCCTGCAGCCCAGGGCAGGCATTAGGCCACCACAGACATCGTCCTGTAGGGAGGGGGGGGGGGGTAAGGTAGTCAGAGGCAGATATAATAACGGATAAAATGGAAGCAAAACCTCTTCCACTGTGGCTTTAGGCTTCAGGTCTCCTGTACTGGTGTGGGTGCATGGGTGGGTCGAGGTCTGGGGTGGGGGGAGGGAACTACAAACCTCTTCCTGAAGGGAGGGAGGGGGAGTATATATAACTCAATTCTTTTCAGTGCTACTCTTCTCTCATTAAATAACAGTCATACAGCTATTAAGGTATGACTGAGTGCCTTGGAGCTACTACATTTAATATAGTAGGTGGTGCTAGAAGGATGGGATATATCCTAGTACCTGGGGCTGGGTAGGATCACCTGCCCATGTCCTGTAACATATGGGGTCACCACAAACCTTCTAAGGAACGAGTAGGTAGCGGGGTCACCTCCTGAAGGGAGTGGGAGTAAAGTAGTCAGATATAATAAGAGATAAAAAGGAAGCAGAGCCTCTTCCACTGTGGCCTTAGGCCCCAGGTCTCCTGTACTGGTGTGGGTGGGTGCCCGGGCCAGAAGGCAGTATCTACTTCTTAAATCAGTGGCCACTGCAACCAAACTGATTTACCACTGCATATTTCAGTATGCACTGATACAACACTCCCAAAACTACTGATCACTCACTGCTTTATTCAGTGCAGACCCAGTAGTCCACTGAACTTCCACTGCTATCTCTTTGTCATTTCATGGGTTATTTTCAGGGCTACTGATCCAAGACTTCTGGGATATAGTCCCCGGGGCAAGTGTCAGTGTAATTCAGTAGTCACTGATTCAATACTGACATACTGGTACTTATGGTCTACTTTTATTTGGGTTACTAGACACATTCAAATCTGACAGTTACACAGAATGCGCCAGAATCCAGGGGGACCAACAGAGAAACACATAGGGAGCATATTTTACAGAAATATTCTGACAAGGAGGCTACTCAATCTTACAAGAATGGGCATACAATACATTCAAGACCCTGTGATCACAGTGGACTACTTGAAATAGAATTAAGATTTCACTATGGTAAGTAAATCACACAAACCTATTCTAACACTAACAGCCTTATTCTTTCTATTGGGTCAACATCTTGAAAGGCCTTTTGAATTATACATGTATATACATTTCTATATCCACTGACTGCTCACCTTAGCATCAGTACTACTGATGCCACACTGCTACAGCAGTGCTTCATCAGTAGTCTACTGACCAGCTACTGCTAATACAGTGGTTGCTCAGTACTACTTATCCAATACTGCCACATTCCCAGTTTTATATGGGCTACAGTACTTACTGAATATCCACTGCTACAGCAGTGCTAAATCAGTAGGCTACTGGTTAAGCACTGCCACCTCATTTACATATTTCGGACATACTGATCCATCACTGCTTACAAACTGATATAACACTGATCTACAACTGGATGACTACTGGCCTGCTCTGTAGTGTTTGACAGTAGAATAGCAGTGTACACTGATTTGGCACTGTTACTTACACTGCTTCAACACTGAAGCACTACTGCCATACTACCCTGTTTTCACACTGATTTGTCACTGTCTTTCCACTGCATTCTGGCCCGGGTGGGTCTGGGGTGGGGGTCGGTTGGCTTCAAATTCCTGGAGGAAAGCCTCAACTATCACCTGGGGCTTCAAACCGTTCAGTTTGAGAGGGAAGGAGGGGGCTACTTTAAGAAAATAATGAAAAAAAGGAATACAAAATAGAAATGGCCATATTGAGGATACGGCTGTATGACTAAGAACTGAACTTACGGCATAGGGTCAGCGAGTCTCTGGGGAAACTGGTCCTGAATTAGGAAATATAGGATTTCTACTGGGTTCATAATATCTAGGAAAATTATGGTTTTGAAATAGAAAATAGGTCCTATGGTTGTGGTACCTGTCTTCAATTTCAGTCTGTGAAGTGGGAAATCTGCGTTCTTACTGTGGTAGGTAAGGTTATACCTGATCCTAACCGCCTGGGTGGAATAAGTCGCTTTGCATGTCTGGGTGGGTGTGGGGTTTATACCGAGGGCTTATAACAAAGACAGGAGGGAGACATTGATGTATGTGCCACCATCCTTTAGTCTCTACAGACCGATTCAATGCATTATGCCCTCTTAGGGCTTCTGTTGACATGACGGTATCATGAATGCATCACTGGCGAGTAACTCACGGCGGCTGCATTCACGCAACGTGCCATCCCTATTAAGTTATTATTACTCTTCGAATGGGTCGGTATCGTGCTACACGGCAGCATTGAAGCATCATAACGACAAAGCGCATAGCACATTCAAGCGGTATGCGTCCCTCGCAGGGTTAGTCTTTTACACAAACACCTCCCACGTCCTGACCGTTACGTCTCCCTCCTCTGGCACCAGGTTACAGAGACGAATAAACAAACTTTGTTTTTGTTATTTCCCACTTTTTTTTCTGTTGTCAGACCTTGGCAGCTGAGGTAGGCAGCAGGCAGAGACAGGGCAGACAGGGCACACCACATGTTTTTATAAAAGACACCTGAATAGATGTTAGAGCTGGAACAATGGTAGGTCTGAGGTCCAGTACTTTCTACTCAATGGTAGAATATATAAACTGTAAAGGTTCATCATGAATTGTATTACCCTTGGGAAAAGATACATATTCACATCAAGTAATATATGTTATAATGGTTTTGAAATTTTTAGATTTTTAGAATGGGACCTATTAAGCATGTATTCCACCAACGCCGGTTGGCCAAAATTTAGTCATCCGATAAAAGTCTGTAATGTTAAACTTATGGACAAATCTCATCCGACCGACGGAATTACAGCCGATTTCTTTTGCGGAATACTCCCTTAAGATAGAAGGTCATTGAATCAGCTATAGATCATCTTATAACAGTTTGCTTTGTTAAACAAATGAGCATGAATGAGCATGAATCATTGTAGCATCTAGCCATTCTCACAGTATCATTAAAAAAAAATACAATATTGAATGAGCAACGGTTGATTCATGACGGAGGCATTTCAACCATGTGGCAACCCAATATGTGGTGGAGAGTGACGCAGTATGTGGTGGAGAGTGACCGCATCTTAATGAGTCTGTGGCATGGTGCCAGCCCATCACCCGCTAGCTCTAATGACTCCAATTAGACAGGCAGGAAGTATGTGTAGGCCATCACATACCCGAGTAGGTAGAGACTTATATGGACATGCTAAATGCAGCTACCCTGGCTCACTGGGCTACACTAGGTGTCTAGGTTGTGGATGTAATACACCTCACGACACATACAGCAAAGGGTATGGGATATGCGACACATATGGCGAAGGATTTGGTGTCGCTACACATGTGGCAATGGGTATTGGTGTCCCTACACATATGGCAATGGCCTATAGGACTCCTAGGGGTTAGGCCATAAAGGCAGCCATGTTTTGGGGTTGGAAGTTCAACCAGGTAACAACAGATGGAAATTACATAGACTCACCATTGACTGAAACCCTGACTAGTTACACCTTGCCATGGGGGTGCCTTATAGGATTCAAGCTGTTGCCATGGCTACCAGTTGTACTTTAAGAAGTCTGCAGTGAAGACGAAGTAATCTTTTCATTTGGTCTTATATATGTCTTGCTAATGGCCTATAAACTATCATTATAGGATATCAAGAGCTCAAGCAACAGGCACAACTGACCTGTGTTGAATAATCTGACTAAAAACTAGTTCATAAATTCTGTTGGAACTAGCAAACCATATGATTCCTCCTTAATCCCCTGAGAGACAGAGTGTAGGTGTGGCAGTGCAGACTGCTAGCCCCTCCATCCTATACCACTGCCAGCGATGACAGATAACCATGTAGAGAGGAGGGGGGGGGGCTGAATCAGTGAATTAGTTCATACAAGTATGTTTTAGTTAAATCAGAATGTATCTGCGTATCTAGCTGTGTTGGAATGCCCCTGAGTCATCCCTGTGTTGTGTTTACTTGTTGCTATATCGTGTTTTGATGTAGATAATACCAGGACTGCTGCATTAATACATGGTATTTATAGCTATGTCAGACAAAGACTAGCCTAGCTGGCACCACAGTGCAGTGTCCTACAATTAGGACCCCAGTACCCGTACAGTAGTCATACTTAATACATGATATATGGCCGCACCTCTCTGACTGGGCACTACTAGACTTGTATAGAAGTAGGACTGGGCTGTGCCAAGGTGGGAGCAAAGAGCAAGTATAGTATAATTTACGGTCAAAGAGCTAACACAGAATTATTCACCCTTGGACCTTGGGAGCAAATAAATTGGTATTTATCTTTGGTCAAAGAGCAAATATATGGAAGTATTCATATTTGTTCAAAGAGAAAACAAAGTGTTATTTATCTTTGATCAAAAAGCAAATACACAATATAATTTAGCTTTGGTTATACATGCTGAGATGAACCACCTAGCCTGTTGTCGTATATGGTAACCCATATACATGATACTTTAGTAGACACATGGACCTATTTATGAGCTAGTCCTCAATATGTGGATCATCCTCAGAGCCTGAGCGCTGCTTCTATGAGTGGCTACTTGTCCCATACAACCATTTGTTAAACGCTCTATGATAGCACACAATTTAAGCCAGGTCTGTTTAGGTTAAAGATGTGGATGAACAAGGGTAGTTAATGGAGGATAAGCCCATTTCCCTTTCTTCCCGGTCTCTCTCTCTCTCTCTCTCTCTCTCTCTCTCTTTCTCTCTCTCTCTTTCTCTCTCTCTCTCTCTCTCTCTCTCTCTCTCTCTCTCTCTCTCTCTCTCTCTCTCTGTCTCTCTCTCTCTTTCTCTCTCTCTCTCTCTCTGTCTCGTTCCTCTACGTCTCTCTCGGTTACTCCCGTTATCTCTTTCTGACTCTCTGCAACTCTTTCTCGCTCACTCTCCCTCCCCTTCGCTTGATTTACAATGTACCATCCCCAAGTGGGCCACCATGCCTTCTGTACCTGTTTAGCCGCCTGTAGTTCATCACTTAGTGTTCAAATAGTCTCCTATAGAGTACAGGACATGTGTAGGTCAGAGTGCCCCCACCCACACAGGGCTCCCACATCCCACACAATGACGGCGTTCAGGTCCCTGACGTCACGTCATGGTACACCACTCTGTGGATGTGACGTGAATACACCTCCACACCCACAACATAACATCACATTACCTAACAGAACAGAATCTAACTTAAGGCTGCAGTTCAGATGTGAAGATGTGATATTCTAGGCAAGTGCCTTACAAGGTCTGTGGCAGTACCCTGTTTAGTCTATCCTGTCAGGATATCACTCATGTTAACAGAACGGAAGGTAACTTAAGGCTAAGGTTCACATTGGTCGAACTTCCGTCTTAATTTGGGGATAATATTGGGATTTTGTAGACAATCTTTAGGAGTAAAGTGACAGTGTAATTCATTCTCTATTCCTATTTGTTCTTGGGGGGGGGGGGGTGTTTACAACAATGTTATGCAGGGTTTGTGCCATTAACATGTCTTTCCACCATAAATATCATTTTAAAATCTATCCTTGGGATCAGGGTTGGTGTCATGGTATTCTAAGCATGGAGTCCATCCCCTCCACAGTGGGGAATCTGGGACAGACTATATCTATACCACCTTTTTACAGCCAGTGGAAGTGAAAAGTGAATCTGATATAAACTCTGACTTGGCTAGCAGCTTTAGCTCAAGACCAATCCCTTTCAGTTTAACCTACACACTATGAACTTACAGGCTTCTAGTGTCAGGGAGGGATGTAAAAAACATGATAATAGTCTATATAAGTTGTTACCCTACACCCCTACCCAAGCCTGCCACTTCAGCCTGGGGGTTAACTATCTAAGGACAAGGTGCTGCCTTAGGTTTCATGATCGTGTACAGGATCCATGTAGCTCATCGGTGTTGCATTGGTGCATCAATCTGACTCGTTGGGTCTGCAGCAAGCTAATCAGGGTTGTAGCTCTCGTGAATCGCTCGCCAGAGCTGCACCGATGCATAGCACTGGCAAAGGGGCATACTGCCTTAAATCGCCCTGCTGCTCTAACAGAGTTATAAAGCAGCTAGTGTTTTACATTCCCTACCTTATCTAAGTGTGTGCTGTACAGACAAGGTGCCTGGATAGAGGACGTCTTATAGAGACCTGTGTGCAGCATACTGATAGGGTAGGGGGAGGGGACCAGGATAAAGAATATAGTGGGAGGAGTGGTGCTTTACAGAGAGAATTAAAGGCAGTATGGCAAAGGTAGAATCAGATGAGCGGCCTCCTCCCATTGAATCCATTGATTTCACAGCCTCCTCTATAGATAAACATCCACCCGCACAATCCAAGAGGATTCCTGCTCAGAGAGAGGGAATGCTTTTTTTAAAATCAAGAACCTACTCAAGAACACACTTTGAGTAGCATAACAGAGTAACAATATTAAATACACTGTAAATAGTTGGTGTAGGTACACAGTAGAATCTACTGTGTACCTACAGTAGAATATACTGTAGAATGGATTTACAGTAGAATCTACTGTAGATTTACAGTAGATTGTACTGTTTACCTACAATGAACTATACACCTACAGTAGAATCTACTGTACACTTATTAGAATGGCAACCAACCTTTCACAGTGTAGCATACATTAGTCACTGTCAGAGCCTTTATGACTGCATTAACTCTTTCTGTGTCAGACAACACACTACGGCTGCACTTAGTCACCCTTACCCATCCTCCCCCTCCCCATGTAGCCTCTAAACAGATCAATGCCCGGGCCTGGGAGCAGCAGCTCAGGGTAAGTGGAACAGCTCAATGTCAGGGGAGCAGCTCATGGAGAGGGGAGCAGGGAGGGAGGGAGCTTCTGCTTCTGCCGCTTTCCAGGGAAGCCCTGTACTACTCAGATGGCGGCCAGTCAGGTTACAGGGACCTGTCATGGTGGTGGCCAGCCCTATCCTGGTAGAGCTAGAGCTAGAGCTAGAAGGGATTTAGTCGGCTGTAGATTCAGCAGCATGCCAATATAGATGACTCAGTGCTGGTTCACCTAGATGTACAGGTAGCCCACTGTAGGGTATATCGGGTGCTGCTACCTGAGTGTATTCCCGTGTGTATACTACTCACCACCCTCCAGGTATGAGCTGCTCGGTGCTGCTCTGTACTACTCACAGCTGCTCTATGAGTAACCCTGGGATGCTACCTATCCCTATACTACTTGCCATCTGCTCAGGTGCTCAGTATATAGGATATAGCACAGAGCAGCTCACACAGCAACCTATCACCCTATACTACTCACAACTGCGGCCATTTGAGCTGCTCCCCTGGATGCTATGCTATACCTTATGCCTGCCAGTGGAGCAGGTTCTCAGTATATAGGATATAGCACAGAGCAGCTCACACAACATCCTATCACCCTATATTAGTGCTCAGGTACCCAGCATATAGGATGTAGTACAGAGCACCACACATATCAGCTCACAAGGTAGATAGGAACCTAGTACAAAGTAGCTCATACAGAACAGAGCACAGATTACAGAGCAGCTCACAGAGCAGGCAGTTCCTCATTACAGCTAGAATAATACACCAGGGAACAATCACAGCTATGGCCAGGCTAGGTGTTCATGTTATGCAGGCTTGCATTTCCTGTGTGGCCACATACCAGGCTGTAGGACTGGGTACTGTGTGAGTGTGAGGTGGTACACGCCATGCACATTCCTACCCTGTACTACATGTACAGTAGGTTGCATGCTGAGAGTGTGTGTAACAGTTACATGTGTGAGAACAAGTATTATTTTTTATGAAATACAGCAGTCCCATTGACTTAACCAAAGGAAGCCGTATTGCACACCCCCCGTGAAATAACCTATGGCCGTATTTCACGGCCTGTGACGTCACCAAAATGGTGGTTTGTTTACATTTAAATGCTGTAGAAAAAAGCTATTTTAAGCCCTTAACCACCCTATGGGCATTAATAATCTAATTTGAATCGAAAAAGGTAAAAAATAAACACAAAGGCACACTTGTTTTTGGTCTGTTGGGGGGTTATTTCACTTATTGACCCTCAGGCCGCATTTCACTTGGCCTACGGCCTCGTGAAATATGCCCGAGGGTCAACTCGTGAAATAACCCCCCAACAGACCAAAAACTCGTGCACCTTTGTCTATTTCCACACACCTATTATCACACACATGCATAGCGAGCATTAGCATAGTAAAACCACAAGGTCCTGGCCTTAAGATATAGAAGATTCGGGCATATAGCCATTAGAATCAGCCAATAACTGCCAGGTTCGGTCCGTATGGGCCCTGTGGACCTGCTGACCAGCCTTCGGCTGTGTTGGTTTTAAAACTATATCAATAACTGTTTCTAGTCATAAACCTGCTTTAAAACAACTTCCATATCTCACTTCAAAGATAACATAGAATCTTATCTTATTGGTAGGCACAAGTGGGAGGATGCAGGCGATGCTTACAAGTGTGTTCGCTAATTATAATGAAGACAAGTTCAACTTCTGTGTTTATTCCAGCTAGCAGCCTACAGCACATGGTACTGCCTATGTTGCAATGCTGGCTAGTTTCATGGTGTCATGCACCGTGACTGTGACCTGAGATAACCCATACCTAACAGCAGGTAGTGACAGTATAGTGTGTGTCTGGGAGGAGGACTGAGGAATCAGGGTTCAGACACAAGTGACATGGAACTAGGGACTGGGTGCATAGACAGGCAGGGTCATGGGAAGAGCACCATGCGAGGAGTAAGCTACTTAATCTGCATCTAATGTGACACACTCTGGCAGCGTTGGGCAACATGCAAGGTCCCATGTAATGATGTAGGGTATTATTGAAAGAAGTTTACATTCATAGAGAACATGTCAAGAGAATAGTGGGCAACTGCTATGGCAGAGAGAGGTGGGTAGATCTAGAGCTACTGGTACAGCCATACTCCCTGTGGGCACCGAATTCAGTTCAATTCTGAATCACCGTTTAATCACCGTTGAACCACTTATCAATGCTTTTTCAATGTTCTGTGCCCACTAGGCTAGCAGTACCATACATCAAAGAATTAAAGCCATGGGTGGAGAGGTAGATAGACCAGATAGAGGCCGATATGCAGATAGGTGTGTAGGAAAGTGGGAGTGGTGGCATCCCTGTTATAAGTATCACAGACAGAGAGGCAGACAGTCAGGTTGGTGTGTAGGTGTGTGGATAGAGTAACATACCTGTACATACCTGTACATACCTGTACATACCTGCAGACAATTAAGCCTCAGCTCACCTGGATAGCTAACAGACCGTGCCTCCTACCTGCCTACCTGTAGACACCTGTATAGATACACTTCTGTGTACTGGAGATACCTGCTGACAACAACCCCCCCCCCCCCCACACACACACGTGGATAATAACAACACTATCCCCCCCCCCCAGGATTTGGACCGTAATTGCCTGTTTAAACGATGGAGCCATTAAAGAGGAGAGGTCATGGTTAAGCCCAGGTGTAGGGTCCCTTTATCCCAAAAAAACCTATAAGCACAGGTCTCTGTGTGTGACAGGGGTAGCAAGGATTTATGATGTGAGATGTATGCGGTGCTTAAATGGGCAACTACTATATGGGTTGTATTTATAAGCGCCCAGTCGCTCGTGGATTTAAATTCGCTCATACACCCACCGGTTATATGAGACGGGCACTTATTTGAAGCCAGAATACAGTGCATCAAGTCATTTCAAGGCTCTTGTACTACAGGCGCTTATTTGAGACTTGCACATGTTTAGGACCCGGCGCTTATATGGGCCAATAGAGTATGGTATACAGCTCTACCAAGAGCCACAGGTATGTCTATAGATACCTGCCCTAGAAAACAACACACCCTTACCCCCCCCCCCACACACACCCCATCACAAGGACACACACACACTTGGTGCAGATAAAAACCCTCCCTAGCTGCCTCAGGTAGCACAGCAGGCTGCTGATAACAAGAATTGCGGTTGTTGCCGCGTGAAAAAATGCCTCAGGCATTTTTATACGCGGCAACAACCGCAATTCTTGCATTTGAAGGAACATAATGTCTACATGGTTGGTATATTTGTAGGGGACCCATTCAAGACACTATATAAACAGGGCGGGAGGATGATATAACTGACAGATGTGACACAACAGGGGAAAACGTGCCATTACAGAGATTTAGTGTAATATACAGCCACTAGGTGGCCACCAGTGCAGCAGCACTAATAGAACCATTGAATTCCTTTGGTCCATGTTAGGGGGGTAGGTACGATTATAATCAACCTCAGGAGCATGGAAATAGGTGTTGCTAGGCAGATAAACAATTAGAATAGCTGTTGCTAGGCAGCCAGCTGTCTTAGCAACAAACCAATAAAACCATTGAATTCCTCAGGTCCATATTAGGGGGGGTAGGTACAATTGTAATCAACCTCAGGAGCATGGAAATGAGTGTTGCTAGGCAGATAAACAATTAGAATAGCTGTTGCTAGGTAACCAGCTGTCTTAGCAACAAACTAATAGAACCATTGAATTCCTTGGGTCCATGTTAGGGGGGGTAGGTACGATTATTATCAACCTCAGGAGCATGGAAATGGGTGTTGCTAGGCAGATAAACAATATGAATAGCTGTTGCTAGGCAACCAGCTGTCTTAGCAACAAACCAATTGAACCATTGAATTCCTTGGGTCCATGTAAGGGGGGGTAGGTGCGATTATTATCAACCTCAGGAGCATGGAAATGGGTGTTGCTAGGCAGATTAACAATTAGAATAGCTGTTGCTAGGCAACCAGCTGTCTTAGCAACAAACTAATACAACCATTAAATTCCTTGGGTCCATGTTAGGGGGGTTGGTATGATTATAGTCAACCTCAGGAGCATGGAAATGGGTGTTGCTAGGCAGATAAACAATTAGAATAGCTGTTGCTAGGCAACCAGCTGTCTTAGCAACAAACTAATAGAACCATTGAATTCCTTGGGTCCATGTTAGGGGGGGTAGGTACAATTATAATCAACCTCAGGAGCATGGAAATGGGTGTTGCTAGGCAGATAAACAATTAGAATAGCTGTTGCTAGGTAACCAGCTGTCTTAACAACAAACCAATTGAACCATTGACTTTCTTGGGTCCATGTTAGGGGGGGTTGGTACAATTATAATCAACCTCAGGAGCATGGAAATGGGTGTTGCTAAGCAGATAAACAATTAGAATAGCTGTTGCTAGGCAACCAGCTGTCTTAGCAACAAACTAATAGAACTATTGAGTTCCTTGGGTCCATGTTAGGGGGGGTAGGTACGATTATAATCAACCTCAGGAGCATGGAAATGGGTGTTGCTAGGCAGATAAACAATATGAATAGCTGTTGCTACGTAACCAGCTGTCTTGGCAACAAACTAATAGAACCATTGAATTCCTTGGGTCCATATTAGGGGGGGGTAGGTATGATTATAATCAACCTCAGGAGCATGGAAATGGGTGTTGCTAGGCAGATAAACAATTAGAATAGCTGTTGCTGGGCAACCAGCTGTCTTAGCAACAAACCAATAGAACCATTGAATTCCTTGGGTTCATGTTAGGGGGGGTATGTATGATTATGATCAACCTCAGGATCGAAGGTTGATTAATATTAATTTTATCATTATATGCATAAATTTGTGTTGTGACACCTTAAAACAAAATGGCGGCACCCCTCAAAACAAAATGGTGGCACCCGTACTGACTTCCTGTCAAATGAAAACAATATAATGCCTCAACCTGGTAGTTCGCAAGCTCACCACCAGGGCCCCTCCGGGGCCTTTCGGCCTTAAAAAACCACACACGTCCTCCTTTCTGCTGCTACATTGTTGTTTGTGACTTTGAATTTCACAGTCTAGGCTATATAGCTAATACATTGCATGAATGCTGGCATTTAAGCTAACATAGCCTCACTTAAAGAGTTGCTTTCTGTGGCTAGTAATGCTATACCTATATCATGACAACCGTGCTATATAGACATACAGTCCATGCCGTATGTCTATGGACATTTGACAGTGTAAAATTTGTCAAAGCAAAAATCGCTTAAAAGTACACCATGTCATATGTCTTAGGATTTTCTTGGTCAAGAATCTACAGAATTGTACTGCGTCACCATATGTGTTTATTCTGTAATAAACGAGTTCGCTTAGTGCTCATTGAACCAAAAAGATGTCCATAGCATTTACTGGACACAAAGTGAACAAGGGTTACACTTCACGCAATCATTTTTTTGCGCAAATCTCAACCTTTATGCAGTGGTCGTGCTGAGATTGGTGGAGTGGGGCGGTGTCCATAATACCTCATATACCCCCTATGTGTTTGTGTATTAAGGTGTTACATATAGGTGTAGGTAATTTTCCTGTACTATATTGCCCCTGGCACCCATCCAGTGCTACATGGTGTTTTACCAACTTGGCAGCACAGACTGGTTCGTCAACTTTACACACAACTTGTTGGTTTTGTGACTTTCTTATTATTCGCATATAAACACTGCTTTCTAACAGTCAAGGACGTCTTGATAAAACAGTGTTTATATACATGTGTGCTGCTCCAGCCTAGTATCTGGGCATTCAGCAGGACGTGCATTGTTGACCTGGGTTTACCACCAGCTGTCTGGCAGCTACCAGGTAATATATTGACCATATGTCTGGGGCTCTCAAGATGCTAGCTCTAGCATGGTATCATGATTTTCAATGGATAATTCTCAATACGATTTGCACTACCATCTGGGACTACACTGTAAATAGCTAGTGTAGGTACACAGTAGAATCTACTGTAGATCAACAGTAGAATCTACTGTAAAATGGATTTACAGTAGAATCTACTGTAGATTTACAGTAGATTATACTGTTTACCTACGGTGAACTCTACGCCTACAGTAGAATCTACTGTACACCTACAAAGATGGCAGCCAACTTCTTACGGTGTACCATAATGGCCTGTTTTAAGCGCTGGTCTTAAATAGGTTCTGAGGCTACAGTGGTACTCAGAAAACACTCATTCAGGCCTTTGTCAGGCACGGATCTTGCATAAGAGACAGGCAACTAAAGATCACCTATGGCACTAGATGAAGCTGTGCTCCTGAATTGGGGCATTCTTTAATATATTAGCTTAAGAATAGTTCTTTAATAGCTGCACCTTATAACATGGTGGTACGGCCTTCTCTATGCTAAGCCTATGGGACCTTCATACTCCATGCCCCCATGGAGTATGGTGTAGCCATACTCCATGTCCTCCAAATCTGTTGATTTTCTTCATTTTATGAGAGTAGGACAATGTAATAAACACAAAACCCCACTTAATAACATAAATGCACATCATACATCACTCATTGAAGCTGGGTCAGATCACACAATGCCGAAGGACATATCAAACTCAGCCTTCAGCATCATGTGATATGATCCAGCTTCAACTCGTGAATTATGATGTTTATGTATGTCAATGGCGTGGGGTTTTGTCTAAATCCACAGCCCCAGATACCAGATAACTAACCCCTGGCAGAACCAGTGTAGAGAACCACAAGCCCTACATAGTTGGCAACACCTGATTGCAGCACCACCATATTTGGCAGGTTGGATCTATTTGGATTGGGACACTTACTTTCCTCCTTAACCACTTGTTGTGGCATGGTTCACTTGTCACTGAGACTGGTGTTTAGGAGAACTCCTGACAACACAACAGTAAGGACTGACTGCGACCTTGACATGGCCTGAACTAAGGAATTTATATCTGCAGTATCTGGATGCCTCCCTCCTGTCTTAAGAAAGCAGGACTTTCATTTAAACCAATCTGTGTCTTTTTTTGGGAATCTGGAATCATCGGATATTCATTCAATCAATAATATCAAACATACTTGATATTTCCATACTGTGAACTTAATCACAGTCAACTTTGCCTAAGATGTTAAATCAAATTTGGCAAAAATGTGTTTAGGATTGATTCAGTGGCAGACCTGCTTTAATCCCTGTCTCCTCTATATAAGGCCCAGATCATAGGTTCTTGTTTCACCCCCACTCTTGCTGGAGGGGCATCAACACTTGGACTACTAGCTCTGTGTGCCAGGTTTTGTTTAGCTCTGTACACTGTAGGCCTAAGTAATAGGACTTCCACCATGTTAACCCTTTAAGGATGGCATGTCCCTAAAAGATGGCATTTGTCATCATGATACAATAAAGCCATGGCGAGTAACTCACTAGTGCTGGATTGGGGAATCATTTTAACTGTATGGGAGATTCTTGTATGCTTGAATTTAGAGCTTAATTTAAAGCTGGTGAGTTACTCATCAGTGCTGCATTCATGTATTATGACAACCAATAAGGCATTATGCCGTCCTTAATGCGTCGGGGTGTAGTGGTAGCTTGGCAGGTCTGTGGCTGAGGTATTCCCCAGTTGGCACTGGCCCCTACTCCCCTCACTCAGTGTGCAGGCGCCACACCGGGCAAATTAGGCACCGCCAACATGCGGGAGACACGACCCAATTATAACGTAAGTATCCGGAACATACCTCCTACCTCCTGTATGGCAGACTACTGCCTAGATGTAGACTGGGGACTTGGCAGGGGACCAGGAGGGGGCTGAGGGGGGGGGGGGCAAGGCCTGCCTGAGGACAAGGCACTGGGAGATATAAGGGGAAGAGTACTTTACAACAATGCTGCAACATAGCATAGCTTCACTGAGGAATTATTTCAGGTTCTGCAATATGCTATACACAATTTATGGAATGGATGTCTTGTAAATCGCCTAATATACAAGAGGTGTTACCATGTTAAAAGCAATGTGAACATAAATTTATAGAAAGTAGTTTCTTTCCTGATGAGTCCTTAGATTCGACATGATAGGATACTGGCCTGCTATTGGGTGAATTACTAGAGGTCATGCTTTTAATAGGGTATCTCTCTTTTTGTGAAACCTTCTCACTCTCCCAAGCATAGTGTCTGACCTCCATCTGGGGTATTCAATACCAAGGAGGCCATTATCAAGCTCTCTAGAGAGACTCTGTAGAGAGCAGTGGCTTTCTGTAAAAAGAAATAGTTCACAGAGGTAATGCTTTAGGGTGATGACAATGGCATGGTGGCAGGGACGTGATGGGGACAATCAGTGCTGTATATATACTGTGGTTTATGTGGTCAGTGACACTGCGGGCAGACAGAGGGGTCTGGGTGCTGATTGATTGGATGTCCTGGTAAGGTGAGACTTGGGGAATAGGGGGAAGGAGGTCAGGGGAGGTCAGGGGAGGTCAGGTCAGTCAGCAGACACCAGACAGGTAGCCTGTACAGGTGAGAGGTGATAGAGGGCACTAAAAAATGGCCCTCAGGTCACTTGGTGCAGCTAAATCTGATAGGACACTTTAATGGGCAAGGAATGTATATGGGCTCGGGAATTCAATTCAATATATGAGTTCTAGTGTTTAGTAGAAAACTCCAACCACTTTGTTGACCAGAGTAGCAATATGGATAGTTTCAAAGGTTAGGTTACAAGTCTCCTATTGCAAGATTAGCATTGCATTTGAATAAACTAAATATGCTTACAGGAGCACTTTAAGTATAATATGCTTAAAGGGCATTCTCGAAATTAAATATTCAATTCGAGTAAATGTCACTGAAAGGTGGGTTACCCTTCTTTAAGCTGCTTAAAATGTTCCTTTATGACATCTCAAAGTTGCTTAAATGCAACCATTCATGCATTCATCCACTCATCAACAAGTGTATCACAGTACTACATACATATATGTCAATGGTAATCCGTCCCTGTGTGACAGACCGTCAGGAGGTGCAGTTACTGTGACTAATCCCCAGACCACATGGACACTCATACACTCATACATATATGGATATCATGTACAAGTATAGCTGTATGTGTATAACTCCCACCACTCAGCGGTACTTATCCAGCATCCAGTCCAGGAAACCTGTGTAAAGGTAGCCAGGGCTACAAGCAGTATTCCAGGAAATCCCTGTTAAAGTAGCCAAGGGAACAAGCAGGACACACATAATGCTGCAAGAAATAGTAATCCTGGTGAAATCTGAAAAGAAGATGTCCTTGACATAGTTTGACATGGTCTAGATATATAAGATAATGTGCACACATTGCCCTAGGTTTATACTATATCAAGTATACATCAGTGCTGTGGGGAGAAACTGTAACACCCCTGTTTGTACCTGCTGATGTAAAGGAGGGGGGGGGTTGGGGAGTGAGATTTGGCCTCTGATTTTTTGGGTGGACGGGGGTATCTTGTATACTTGTATGGTGATGATGTCCAATTTTCATATATGTACCTGCTAATGCAAGGGAGGATGTATTGGTATTTTATGAATAAACATGTAAAGGTTGGGTGTTTGTGTGATTTGAGCTGTGGTGGGATTATTTACGTGTGCCATATAGGTGTGATTTGGGGGGCATGATGAGGGGTGTAGGTGTGTAGTATAAGTGTGATGTGGGGTGTGGGTAGTGGTGTATAGGTGTAATGTGGGGTGTAGGTGTGTAGTATAGGTGTGATGTGGGGTGTGGATAGTTTGTAGTTGGGTGTGGGTTGTGTTTGTTGTATTAGAGGTGTGATGTGGGGTGTGGATAGTTTGTAGTTGGGTGTGGGTTGTGTTTGTTGTATTAGAGGTGTGATGTGGGGTGTGGATAGTTTGTAGTTGGGTGTGGGTTGTGTTTGTTGTATTAGAGGTGTGACAGGTCACGTGACTATTGTCCTCACTGACCACCGCCTCAGGGCTTTGTACCACGTGACTTGTGTTGTATCATGTTTTCCGGTGACGAGTCGGGAACAGGGCCAGAGCGGTGGTCACCATTGTTTCAATCAGTATTCACAAATCTGGATGTTAATGTTAATTGCTCAAAATGTGTCCCATTTTGTAGAGTATGTAGGGTTAGACTGTATGGGTGGTATTTCTGTTTATTTCTGTGTCAACTAAAGTGATATATTATTTTGAAAAAGTGCAGCTAATATTCCAATGGTAATTTGGCATTTGTGGTTAAAGTATTTACTGCCTGTAGTTATAAACTGAAATTGGGATTGTAAAAGTGAGCATGTTGGATGCAGTTTGTTAACTGTTTGATTTGAGTATTGTTCTGCTATGTCCTAAAGGGATGGCTTGATTTACAGAGCTCTCAATGAGTGAAACAATGGCCTCCTGCCTGTGTCCTGTGTCCTGTGTGTGTAGGGTGGGATGGTAAGTGTGTGTGTGTGTGGGGGGTGGGGGTGGTGACGGTGTGTGTGGGGGGGGGGGTGTTGTCGCCCAGGTACAGAGTGATTACTCATACACCTATACTGTAGCACTGTAACCTACATACCACATCACAACATAAACCTTCACACAGGCTCTCCAGTGATGACGGGTCTTCCTGCTTCTCTGCTGAAATAAATCAAGTCAAGCTCTGCCCTTAACTGCCTTTGTCTGGGAGCAAAGCCTTCTGTTTTATATGGATTTTTATCTCCCTGTAAGAAGGGATATTGCCCTTTATTGCATGATAACACTTTGAGTATGATGTAGCCACTCAGGAGCAGCAGCAGAGGAGTTACCACTGATGGGTGTAACCACAAGAGAGCAGCAGTCATTTCAATTGTGATTTTGATTTTGAAACTCATTACGACTTTTGAAATGGTAAATCACATTATGAGAAAAACGATTTTAAACACTTTTACATAGTTTTGTTTGTGTGATCGAAATTCGGACGATTTCCGTTTTTATCATGAGTATCTGGCAGTTTAGGACAGAGCTGACTTGTACAACATTACCTGGGCGATATTTGGGGTATTCTTAGATACCTTCAACATAGAAACTGGGTGATATCAGAAAAATCATTCTTACCTCTGCCTTTCCTGTTGGAGGAGTAATCCACGGGTATCTCAGTGTAATCTTCATTCTCCCTGAAGATCCTGGTGAAGGCGGGACGTCGAGCAAGCTTGGAGAGATCCTCGTCTGAGTTATACATGGGGTTCTCCCGGGCCTGTAGGTACTGACCGTGGAACAGATTGGTGTTATCCTCCACCGTCCAGTTCTCGTCTCCCTCGTCATCCGCTACTACGTCAAACACCTTGGGCGCCCCAGTGGTGTCGATGGTGTTCTTGATGAGGATCGAACCGCGTACCACCTGGGGGATGTCCTCCTCCTCCTCCCCCTGGACAACCTCCTGGGTAAAGGTCTCGTGGTGCTCCCGGCGTACGGGCGGGGGGTCCTCCTGGATGTAGATGGATGTGGTGGAGGGTTTCTCGGCGCGCACCCTCATGGTCTCGGTGTGGGTCTGGGGCTTGGTAGGCATGTAGTCCATGGTCATGGACTGGCCGAGGCTCATGCTGAGGTCCCCGTTGGTGGAGGGTGGCGGGGTGGGGCGGTGGTGGACGGAGGAGATCCGGGACCCCCCGGAGTCCACCATATCCATCTCCAGGTGGTGGTTGGAGTGGACCTGGGCCTCCTGCTGTGCCTTCCGGGCTCGGTACCACGACAGCCGGTCCTCAAACTGCTGCCTGCCCTCTGAACTATCCAGCTCCACCTGGGTGATGGTCCTGGTGGGGGAACCCCCGTAGCCCTCATCCCGCACGTCCCCGTAGTAGCGGTTACTGTGCAGGTAGCCGTCATCGTGGTGGTAGGCCCTGGTGGCCGGGTACATGTCGGGGAGGCTCATGGTACTGTTGTACTGCTGCCCCTGCTGCTGGTACTGGAGTGACTGGTGATGGGCCTCCTCCTGTGTCAGGCCCCCCCTGCTCTGTGACACCGACCCGGGCTGGCCGTGCTGGTTCAGCTTTAATGTGATGTGGTACTCGTTGCCAAATGGGTCGCGCATCTTCTGGGCGTCCCTGAGCTCGGGGCTGATGCCGGTCGGCTCCCCTCCTGTTAGTGTGTTGTAGCTGCGGGCTGACCGGAGCATGGAGGAGGTGCCACGTGGGGGCTCCTGGAGGCTGCTGTGACCACGTGGGGGAGCGAAGTCCTGCAGGGAGCTGCTGTGTTGGTGGTAGTCTGCGTACCGCTCCCCCGCTGACCGCTGGTCCTCCAGGCGGACATGACGACTGGGGAGGGTCATGGAGGAACCAGCGGAAGTGGACGATGGTTGACGACGAGGGGCGCGGCGGTTGGACAGGAGTTTCTCCGAGCGGCGTGTACGCATCCCGTATACGGGCTCACTCTGGACACTGTCTCCATCCCCGTACATATCCCCCCCTCCGTACTGCCCTCCGTACTGCCCCCCATACTGCCCCCCAGGGCTGTCTCCATCCACGTAGGTCCGACTCACGTAGCTCTCGTTGTGCTGCCGGCCCTGGTACCCGCGGATACCGCTGCGGAACCCGCCCGACTCAGGGTAACTCGGAGGGTCCACCTTGGGGTACTTGGGGCCCGAGGGGGTCCCTGGGATGTGGCGGAAGCTGCGGCTGACAGTGTCAAAGCCGCCCCCGCTGCCTCCGTCAGTGAGGTCATGTTGCTGGGACCGGTAACTCTGCTGACTGCTCAGCGTCTGCTCCTGGTACGTGTTCCGCAGGTTGTGCAGGTTCTGGAAGTCCAAGCCGTCATCAGGATGTCGGGGTCCTAAGGCGTACCTGCTGCCCCCTCCCTGGTAACTCCTGCTGTGGGGGAGACTCCCACTGCTATAAGGACCGTCATAATAGCCGTCATATCCCTGCTGGGGCACTCCCCGGGGGTCCCCATAGTATCTACCTCCATCTGCAAACTCTGACATCTCATACATAGTGGTAGCGTGTTTCACGGTAGGTGAGGTAATGGAGGTGGGGTGGGTGGCCATCTCAAAGCTGTCGTTGTGCAGCCCCGAGTTGATATCCACACTGAGAGGGGCTAGGGGGATGACCCTGTTGGAGCTGGACCTACTGGAGAGCTCTGACGGCGTGTGCTGCAGACTGTGGGGGCCTCCTCCAGTACCCAGGGGGTGTCTCTCGGTACCATGCCCCCCGCCCTGCGTGCTGCTAGTACTGGTGGTGTAGTGCGCCTCACGGTACGCCGTGCGCTGCTGCACTGAGGTAGCAAGGTTCTCCTTGTTACTGTGGTGCTGGGGGTGGGGGTAGTCTCCTGACGGCCTCATCAGGCTGCTGCTGCTGCTGCTGCTGTCTGCGGCTACTCCTGCTGCTGCTGAGTCTCCTGCTGGCTGGTGGTGGGTAGGGAGGGTGTAGAGCACTCCTCCTGTGTCTGTAGTACTAGTAGTGCCGCTCTGCTGGTTACCTGTCTCAGTGTCTGTGTGCTTGGTACCAGTAGTAGTAGTAGTAGACAGGTGAGTAGTGGGGCCCACTGTGAGGTGCACACCGCCGTCCTCAGCTACAGGTAGGTACTGACTGCTGCCTGCTGCCTCCTGGTCTGTCACTGTCCGCCCTGTGGTGTGGTACTGTGAGGAGGAGGAGGAGGAGGAGGCTGGGGGCGGGGAGTGTGTGTCCTCATACTGCCGTGTGTGGGTGGAGGACGCCCTGACGTCCTGCTCTGTGGTCCCAGGGTAACCCGACACCCCTCCTACGTCCCCTGCTGCAGACAGGTCCCGGGAGGTGGCGCTAGTGGTGGTGGTCTTGGTGCCCCCTGGCGTCCTCTGTCGGTGGGGCCGGGTACTAGTGACCCTCCTGCCGGTTTGGGGGGAGGGGGCGGGCTGGGGGTGCCTGGAGGGGGTGGGGCGGTCCTCCAGGGGGGCCGGCTTAAAGCGGTCTTTGAAGGAGGTGCTGGAGGAGGTATAGGTAGTGCTGCCACCTGGTGACGAGTTGTTGTTCTCGTCTCCCCCTACCTGCAAGGTGAAGAACTACATGTAGTATGGGCACAGGTTTTAACAAGACCTCAGCTTGGTGAGTGTGAGTAGGCTATATATAACATGGGAAGGTGTGGAACTAAAAGTCCACAGTGGTCTATGGATGTGACCTAGACTATACACATCAGTGGTGTCTACAATAGCCCCTAGATGGTGCTAATGCAGACCCTAGCCCAGTGGGCACATAACATTGAATCAACATTGATAACTGGTTGTCAATGTTGATTCAATGTTGATTCAACATTGATTCAATGTTGAACTGAATTTTGTGCCCACTGGGAGGGGCTATTATAGACACTAGTGGTCTGTAGAGTCTGGTGGGTCACGTCCATAGACCACCGTTAAAACCTCTGAGTGTGGGTGACGTACAAGGTCCATAAGGGAAGTACTAAAGCAGTATGCGGCCCTTAAAGGGTAAACTGACAAAAGCTAGACGCATGTGGGGACGAAGCAAGTAACTAAACGCCACCTATTTTACCTGTAATCTTAAAAGACCCACCTTTCCAGTAATCTTAATTAGTTTCCAGGCCTATCCTCTAGATGGCACCACTGTAAGCTGGTAACATTGTGACTATACATGGGGGGCGAAATTATTGACCGTGTTGCCGTGTCGAATTTTAGCAAAGGTGCCGTGTCGCCGTGTCGATTTTTAATTTAGTACTAATTTCTCTAAATGTGTGTGTCCGTCGATTTTTAAAGGGGCCGCGTCGCCCGTGTCGATTTTTAAAAGTGTCGATCGTGTCGAATTTTAATCCATGTATAGTCACAACATTGCTATAAATTTACCTGGGCTCAGAACTATAACCGAACCCATTTACCTCTAAAGGATGGGAGGGTTAAGACTAAAGGAGAGGACATTCAGACTTGCAGACTTAAAGTGGCGCCATCTAGAGAAAAGGGGGAATCATTAAGATTAGAGGGAAGATGGATTTTTGATATTACAGGGAAAATGGGTTTTTAAGATTACAGGGAAAATGGATGGCGTCTAGTCACTTGGTAGGTTCGTCCCTTGTCAGGTAGATGGGTACAGGGGATATAGTGAAGGTCAGGTACACGGTGAGCAGCAAGGGACTAATTGAAAACAGTGCCTTGACACTACTCATTGATCTAAACTACCATGAGGCAAAAAATTACGAAATTCTATGGATGAAAAGTTAAGAGTAGCGATCAACCTTAAATGTCATTATAACATTTTTTTGCGACATTCACTTGGCATTTACTGAACTTTAAGCTGCTTCAAGAGTGAAAGTTTTGCTTAAATGCAGATATTCACGCAGTGTATACGATGCCCTCTGTCATCATGATGCATGAATGCATCATGCCGACCTTCTTGGGGTCAGTGTATCAACCCCATAGGGTTGACTGACATGATGCCTTGTTGCAGCCTTGGCGAGTCACTTGCCTGAGCTGCATTCATGCATTATGAGGACAGACGAGCATTAAAGCACTATGCGGCCCTTAAAGGGCTAACGTACAGAGGGGGCTTTATTTGAACAGGTATGTAGTTATACCGTGACAAGTTAACACATAATGATACCAATGTTTGAAATGAGCACACGTCTTTCTGTGGGACAAAATGTATATTCATTCTAAGTGCCAAAGCAGACTATTTACGTTGGTATAAAACCTTTGGATCCTCAATTGGCAGAGCGGCCTCAACGTGAGAGTTCACCAATATGTAGCAAACACAATGTTTACATTCTGGCCTCAATGGAACAGGCTATGTTAGTAAAGGCACCATATAAAGGAATAGCGCTATATGAATAGAGAAGACGTAGAGACTAGAATAGAGTTAGGATGTTTAGGGTCCACAGCTTCAATAACGGAGTTAGCACAGATAAAAGAAACAGCATCAAAAGGTTGCCTCCAGCATGACTCCTCTCTCATGGGGAGTTCAGGTCGCCTAATGGAGCCCAGGTGACTCTTTAGCTAAGCTAAGGGGGTCACCTTGGGGAGTCTTACGACCCAGAGAGCTATATGATAGCTATACGACTCCTTTTAGGTCAGCTAGAGAGTCACCTAGGCTCCCTTATGCGACCTGGATTCCCCTAGAGAGGGGAGCCATTCTGGGGGCAACCTGGACACCCTTTTGACGCTGTTTCTTCTCTCTGTGAGTACGTGTAAAGGATAGGGGGGAGAATGAGAGGTAGAGACAAGATCAAAGAGGAAAAGAAATGTTAGTTATAGGACGTAGTGGAAATGCACCCGTCTAGAAGGCCATGGGCCTGCTAGACGTTAAACTAACCAGCAATTGAAACTCTGTATAAAGTGTTAGACTTCACCCCCCTGATCCTATATAAAAGCTCCCACTGAACCCTGAATCCTAGTGAATGGGCAGTATAGGCTTTGGGCAAAACTGGTGAATACAATTTTCTCATTGCCCTTACCCCGACGCTTATACAAAACCAGAGCTCATTCAACAGCAGCTTTTAGTGGGTGTACTTCACTACCTCTACATCCCTGACACATATCCCAGACCAGCGCTTATTCAAACATATACGGGTCCTTGGATTCCGCTAGGAGTTGTTTTCTATTAGCCAATTTGGCGAATTTACATCAATTCTGATTAGCCAAATTATATATCAATTAGCCAGACATTTTTTCTGTAAAATATGTTAGCAATAGGGGATCAACCCCCCCCCCCCCGGGGGGGGGGGGGCAGGGGCACTTGGTAAATTTTGTATACACAGATATACTGGCAAGGGCAAAAGGGTCATATTTTGACAAGACTTACTTTTCACCAAATTCCTCTAGCCAAGGGTCATTTTTCAGAATTTTCCCAAAGTAGCTGCGAAAAGGATTCCTTAAGACTGGAATTTCCCTAATTTCAGCCAAATATGTTGACAGCAGTCCCACAACTACCACAAATCCGCCCATTTGGCGAATTTTTAGTGGGTAGCATTAGCCAAAATGAACTTTGATTCGCCAGTGGCCTGGTCAGTACGATACATTTAGTCAGAGAGATTAGTGAGGTTAGGTTCAAGTCCAATATTCATTCATTCTGGATTGCTACGGGCAAATGCCATGAATAGACCATGAATAGACCTACATACAAAGGATACAGTAGTCCCCGGAGTACTAGCAGTAACATAAGGAAAAGGGGAGCAGGCGGTCCTTGACCCCCTTCTTCTATCACAGAACAGTATGTCTGGACCCCCCCCCCCCCTAAATTTGTCAATACCATATTATATACTGCACGTAATTCCCATACCTCAACACTCCTACATAGGAGTGTGGAGCAGATGGCTCTGTACCCCTTATCAGAATTAAATGGGGCTCAAACAATACCTTTACATACAATTTCAATATATGTGTGTATATGCGCCATCACGCATTAAAGCCTACACATACAATTGCCTGGTTTGAATGAAAATGAGTTTTCTGTGCCTCTGAGAAATTTACATAAACCAAGAAGAGTCAAGAAAAGGAAGATGGAAATGATATTTGGAGAAGGAAGGAAAGGTTAAAGTGGATGTGTAGGAAAGGACAAGGGAAGGAAAGACAGAAAGAGGAAGGCTCATGAATATGGATACTGTACGAACATTGGGATATCAGCAAACAAATGGAGTGACAATATAAGCATTCACTGGATTTTATCCAAGTTGTGTTATGTTTGCTTGAATTGCAAAGTTCATGCAGTAATGGTGGAGGGACACATTGATGAGCAATTATTTCATGAATGATACACGAATGCAGCCCTCGTGAGTATCTAGACAGTGCTGCATCAAAGCATCATACAGTTTCCACCCTCTATGGGTGGCATGTTGTGTTGAAGCAATGTTTGTTGTGGTCATTTATTGACAGCAGTGTTGATGTGTACCTTGTAGGCACTCATTGAATTACATATTTAAAGGGTTGCTGCACTGTTAGAAGTAAGTAGTGTTCCTGTACAGCAACTATTGGGGGCAACTTTGGTTCCAGTAAATTCTGCTGTAGACCTACAGTAGAATCTACTGTAGACGCAGACCTGAGTTCTAAAAAGGCTCACATATTCAACATCTTGGAGATTTGAACCCCCAGATTCCAATCCATAGTCCTGAACCATGACCACTACACCAGTGAATCCATGTCAGGTGCATTGAAACACCTCCTACTTATGTGTGAATGGTAATGAGGTCAACACAGGATCCCTGGGGACAATTTTAGAACTAGACTTTTCATGTCTTATGGGTTGATATGAAAATTACCCTATTGCAGTAATGTACTAATAAGGACTGAACTACCATTAGTTGGAGTGTAATCTTGATGGCCTAAAGATGTTTTTCAAAGTAAGTTTTAGTATCTTTCATGCAGATTGTTGAGATACATTGGTCGTATCCTCTGCATATTTTCAATAGTAACATTTCAGTGTACCAAAATATATTATACTTTAGAATTGCATCAGGAGAAATGTAGTTTGTGTGAGAGTTTCCTGCCGGGACTGGAACTGCTGACCCTCAGACTACATCTCCCACGGCTCTACCAACTGAGCTAGAGGGGCAATCACTTATATACATATGTAGCCTGCATCAATAGGCTTTTGAAAAGATCAGGTCATATTTGAGCTGTGTAGTATGGTACTCCCTCCAACCTCTCTGCTCTCTCTCCCTCTGGTTGCTGGTTATGGGATTCGAACCTGCATCTACAGTAACAGAATTGTATGTGTACAGCAAAAGTTGCTGTATTATCTTTTACAGCTAAAGTACTATATAGTTACAGCACATATTGCTGTTCACGAACAACAACTTTTTACAGTGTGCTCTGAGGACGGAATAATGCATGAACTCACCATGCACCTGGTCATCACAATGCATGAATGCAGTCCTGGTTGATAACTCGCCAGCACTGCATCCATGCATCATGACGACCCTACAGGGTTGATACACTCAGCATGATGCACCAATACAGCACTGGCATAACTCACTGGCACTGCTTTCAATGTATGAGCACAACAAATATTGCTTCTAGACAAGATGCCGCCCTTAAAGGGTCGGGAGTACATAATGCCTGGATGCAGCACTGCCTAGATACTCATTAGGCTGTTTCATTCACGTGTACCACTGCACAGAGAAAAGGAACAGCGTCAAAACGTCAGGTTGCCTCCAGAATGACACCCCTCTCTAAGGGAGCCCATGTCTTTATGTGACTCCCTAAGGTGAGCCATTGGGCTATGTGACTCCTCCAGGTGACTCCCTTAGGTCAGCTAGGGAGTGACCTAGACTTCCTTAGGTCACCTGGGCTCCCCTAAAGATGAGAGCCATTCAGGAGGCAACCTGTACTCCATTTTGACGCTGTTTCTTTTCTCTGTGTGCAGCCATGCACATTAAAGCATTATGCGGCCCTTAAAGGGTTAATGCACTACCCCAGTACCCCACCACCCCAGTACGTACCTTGGTGATGCTCTCGTTCCTCCTGGTGGTCACCATGTAAGGCTCCTCCTGTACCCCTACACCACCCCCGGTCACGTGACTGGTCGTCTTACTGGAGGAGTAGTTCCTGGATGAGCTGGAGGTAGTGGTGCCTCCAGTGACCTTACTGCTGTGGTGCCTCTGGTCCTGGAGCAGGTGCTTGCTGCTGAACTTGTCTCCTCCAGGGCCCTGTCCCAGCGTCTCCTCCTGGTGCACCCTCTGTACCGTCACCTCCTGGGGGGTGGTACCAGCTCCTCCAGGGTGCACGCCGTTATGCAGCTTGTGCAGGGTGTCAGTGAGGAGGGTAGGGGAGGTGTCACTCTGGTAGGCAGAGTCTGGGGACAGCGGCCCCAGGGTGGGGTCTCGGCGTCCTGCCGGCTTCATCCTGCCTCCCATCTCCGTAGTGTGGGGGTCCTTGTCCAGTCCCCGCTCAGTGGTAACTGAGGTATGTGAGGTATTCACACCTGTGTGGTGGGGGGAGCCCTCAGGGGCATCCTGTACTGTGGTGGTGGTAGTCTTGGTGGTGGTGGTGGTGTGGTGTGAGGTGGTGCCACCAGGGGGCTGCTGGTGCACCTCAGCTGTAGTTACCACAGTCTCCACACGGGGGCGCGTCAGGGAGGAGGCTGCATACTCTGTGCTACTACTCACAGTACTCTCCTGTCCCTCTGCCCTGTCCCCTCTCCTGTCCGCTATGATAGAGCTCCTGTCTACCTGTCCGTTCCTCTGTTTGATCCCCTTCAGGACACTACTGAAGGCGTTGTGCTGGTCGGGTGAGGGGGAGGTGGGTGAGGTGGGTGAGAGGGGGGTCTTGGTGAGGTTGGCCCGGTGGTCCTTGATAGCTTTCTCAGTCTTGTCCCTCTCTAGGGTGCTGATCTTGTGCTCCTGGACTAAATCCGCCTTGACGTGAGGACGTCGTGCCGTGACGTCAGTCGCACGTCGCGTCACCTCCTTAGCCAGGCTCTCATCCAACAGGTAGGTAAAGCCTCGTTTTGGTTTGTGAGTGCGCTCTAGGGACCCCCCTCCGTCTGAGTCTGGTGAGGTGGGGTGCCCCAGGGTGGACGTGTTGGAGTGGGGGTGCCCCAGGGTGGATGTATTGGAGTGGGGGTGTCCTAGGGTGGAGGTGTTGCTGACTGTAGGGTCATAGTCGGTGTCGGTAGTACCTTCCCGTGTCAGGGTAGTGGTGGTGGAGGAGAGGGGGGAGTGGAGCAGGTTGTACTCCCCTGTCTCACTCACCGACCCACTCCCCCCCGGGGGGGAGCTCTCACCCTGGGGGGTAGTCTCCGTCTCAGGGACGTCTATCCCCTCTACCTGCCACTTGTACTTCTTCTCCTCCCCGTCCTTCCCGTTGCTAGGCGACTTCCCGTTGCTAGGGGAGCTGGCGTCCATTAACCGCGCCGTCAGGTTGAGGTCCTTGAACTTGCCCTTGACCAGATTACCCACAGTTCCGTGTGTGACAGTGTTCTGGGCGTCCTCTATGGAGGGTGAGAGGGGGCGGTCTGCGGGTCGGTACCGGCCGGGACTGACCACACGCTCCCTACTGCTACTGGTGTCCACACTCCTACCCCTGGTACTACTACTACTGGTGGTAGTGGTAGTGGTGGTGGTCTCCTGTTTGGGGGTGTCAGCTGGGATCTGCACAGAGCTGAGGTCCAGGTTGAGGCTGTCCCGTTTACTGCCTCTCTTCTCTAACAGACTGCTCCCTCTGAGGTCGGCACTCTGGGTGTCATGGCCGCCACTGCTGGTTGTTGTGGTGATAACTGTGGTCTCTGTTACCACAGACTCTGTCAGAGGTGTGTCGTGTGTCACAGTGTCATGTGTCACACTGTCATGTGTCACACTGTCATGTGTCACGGTGGCAGGAGTGGCAGAGCTCACAGATGTTGTGACAGAAGTAACGCTCTCGGCCCCCACGCCTGCTCCTCTCTCATATTGACCCTCCGTGTGTAAACTCCCGGCAGACACAGTAACTTCTTGTGTTGTGGTTTTTACATCTTCTTGTTGTGTCTGTTTTCCTCCTTCTGCCCCCTCCTGCCCCTCTCCCGGTGCCCTCTTGGCATGGAGCTCAGAGAACAGCGACTTGGAGATAGCTCGGTGCTGGTTCTCTGCCCTCACGATGGAAGAGGTGCGTTCCGGCTTCTTGCCACCAGGTGTGGAGGTGGAGCTAGTGGTAGTGGTGACCTTGACCTCTGTGGCCTTAACCTCTGCAGCCTTGGAGGATGCCCTGCTGAGGGCAGCAGTGACTTTGCGCTGGGATGCGTTGCTGGGTGTACGGCTCGTCGACTCCTTCTTCGTGGTTTCTACCTTTACATCCGTCGGTGTGGTTGGCTCCACATTGATATCAAACACGCTGCCAGGGGGCGACACTGTCGCGGCCGTCCCGCTGCCGGCAGCCTTGATGCTGAACTTACCGCGGGCTGCACCAGAACTGGTGCGGGAGGCGGGTTTGGACGGCTTGCTGCCCGTGCTGTCTGAACGCTTGGCACTTGATGTGGCTGTGGCTGCAGCAAAGCCTCCCCTAGAGGAGGTAGACCGGGTGGAGTCAGTCTTGGTGACGGTGTCAGCTCCACCGGCTGCTGTACTGGATGTGGACAGACCGGACCCCGTCCTGCTGACCTTACCAGACGCCATGTGAGATGCCATATGAGCCGTCATGTGGTCGGTGGACGCCCCGGACGTCGTCCTGGATACCGACGTACCACCCTTCTCTGTGGTGGACGCCCCGGATGTCGTCCTGGTTACGGATGACCTCTGACCTTCATTACTAGATGACCTTTGACCCTCCTTGCTGGATGACCTACTTCCTGCCGGGCTGCTGTCAGGTTTCTTCCCGGAGCCTTGTTTCCTCCCGGGGGCCGGACTCTGGCTGCCTGAGGCCCGTCGTCCTCCTGTACTCGAGTCCCCTGACCCGAGCCGCTCTCGCTTCTCCACCGAGACTCTGCGTTTGGGTTCTGCGAGTCGCTCTAGTGACGAGGCCTTGATGGAGGTGGTGCTGCGCTGGCTGTCGGAGCGGTGGGTGGCAGGGGAGGCGGGGGTTGTAGGGGCACCCCGGGGGGAGGCCGGGTCGGAGGTTGATGACGTCCGGCTGAGACGTCCAGATTTCCCGCTAGGTGGCCGGCCGGGGTCTCCCACACTGGTGGTGCTGGTTGTGCTGCGGGTAGACTCCCGCTTACTCAGCTCAGTGCCACCCCGCGCCTTCTTGGTGCTAGCAGTGGACGCAGCACTGTCTGTGCGGCTCATCCGCTTGCTCTCCGCGCTGGTAGGGCGTGCCGGTGTACCCACATCCTTGTCTGCTCGCGGGGTTCCTCCAGTTCGCTTACTGCCACTGGCTGCCCCACCCTGCTTGGTAACTGTAGTAGTTGTAGTAGTAGTATTAATCACAGTAGTCTCACTATTCCCGGCCTGCCCATTACGGGTTAACGTATCCTGCAGGCTCGCCTTGAAGCTCTCGTCCGAAGCAGCTGGAGATTTTGGCGTCTCGGTGCGTGGAAGGCTATTGGAGGCTGAGCGCATCTGGAAGGAACCGGTGGTGCCGACACCCGGCTTCCTCGGTCGGGTGGTTGTCTTCTTGTCCCTCTGCATGCTGGAGGTGGGGGAGGTGCTGTCACTGACACTGACAGGCCGGGCAGGTGTCACGACCATCTCGGCTGTACCGGCCAGCGCCTCCCCGGTACCTGACATCATTAAGGTGTCAGCCGCCACCTGGGACACACTCCTCTCTGTGACCCTCATCTCACTGCTACCCAGCTCCCCAATATCTCCTCCTGAGTAACTTATATCTCCTCCTCTAGTTGTGAGGCTTTCCCCACCTGCATCTCCTCCTGAGTAGCTTATATCTCCTCCTGTATTGCTTATGGAGCTCTCCTCACCTCCCTCAGTACTGTAGTGGTGTCCATTCACCTGGGCTGTAGTAGAGGTAGTATTGGTGGTATATGGGGAGGTTAGAGCCTCCCCCTGCTGCCCCCACTGGACCTCCACCACCTGTGTGGTACTAGTACTGGTATCACCTCCATGGTGTGTGGTATCATGGTGTGGCTGTATCTGCACCCCCTCAGTGCTGTACTCACTGATCCTCCTGTACCCCCCTGTACTCCCCCTCACATCCTCATAACTCCTGTTGTACGGGCCCTGGTCGTACAGACTGATGTTCACCTCCTCCGACCGCGACAGGGACCCGGTCGTCTTGGGGTCGTACTGCTGGTAGGATAAAGCACCGAGGGACCGGCCGGAGTCTGACCGCTGTAGGGTGGGCACTCCAGGGGTCTCCTCCTCTGGTGCTGCCCCTATACCTACAGTACTAGAGGTGGTGGTGTTGAGATCCTCCTGTGTGTTAAGGTCCTGTGAGCCTCCTGTAGTGGTGGTGGTGGTAGGTGTACTAGTGGTGTGGGCTGTAGTAGTAGTCCCCTCCCCACCACTCCCTGTCCCAGAGCTGGCTGTGGGAATCAGACCCTGTCGGCCCCCAGTACTGGAGGTACTGGAGCTCTTACCGCTGCCCGTCTTACCTCCTGCCTTGCCTCCTGCCTTGCCTGAACCCTTGCCTGACCCCTTGCCTGAGCCTGCCTTGCCTCCTGCTGCCTTGTTAGAGTTGGTTCTCTTGGCGCTGGAGGAGGTGGTACTAAGGTAGACGGTCCTGGTGGCACTACCATTCAGCAAGGCCTGCTTCCTGTCCAAGCTGCCCTTGCTGCCCTTCTCTAAGCTACCAGTCCTGCTGCTGCCCTTCTCTGTGGTCTTACTGCCCTTCTCTAGACTCCCAGTCCTGCTGCTGTTGTGTTTCTGTTTTAGAGGTGTGCTGGTGCTGGTGGGTGGTGCTAGGACCACCCCTCCCCCTCCCCCTGTACCCTCCATGGTCCCTCCTCCTGTGGGTGGGTAGGTGCCCCCCCCCCCCTTGCTGCTCACCTGTACAGGTGTGTTGTACCCACACACACCACTCAGGCCTCCTCCAGGGCGCCCTCACCCCCGGCCTGGTAGTAGTGCTTCATCTGCACTGTGAATAGTGGATCCAAAATATGTCCTTTTTTACTGTGACCAAACAGTATATTATATTGCCCGTGTACACTAACACTGTAGTATGTACTGAATATTTTACTGTTTAGCTACATTGACTTCTAACAGTGTGGTACCCTTAGTGTTACAGGTGTGTACAGGGTATAGTCGCCCACCCTACCGGTGTCTATTACAGAGTCCTAGGGATTCAGAGTCTGGGAGATCCCCTATTCTCTTTTTAGGAAAAGTATTTCTGGTAGTTACAATATTTTCTTTATTACCAACATCTGTAGAAACCGTTATGGTATTTCCTTCTCAGAGCCCCTATTCGTTATAGCCCCAGAGAGATCCTAGTTAGCAACTACCTGGGTTTGACAATGCCAAGGCTTCTCTGATGTAGCAGCAGTGTCTAGCCAGCAGCTTATAGTATAGTATCACTGTGTAGAACCCTGATGTGGGATTCCAGGATCTAGGCAGCCCCTGCTATATAAGGTATTACCAGGATCCTTCTCTATATATGCTAGACCCTAATACCCCCCTGGTGAGTGAGGGGGGGGGGGCTGTGAGTGGGGCAGTGTTGTATTAAGTTAATCCCCCTCCTAGGGCTGTAGGCCTGTAGACGTGGTCGGTGTGAGTACAGCTCACACACCCTACATGGAGGGGTAGGGCAGCAAATAGAGATTACACACCAACAGGTTATGTGGCTGATACCGTCCACGAAATGGCCTTTAGTTTCAAAATAAGAGTCCTGTGGCCAATATTATACAGTTTGTCTGGTTGGGGATTCCAGACTCTGGGTGGGTAGGAATTATGTAGTTGGAGGTCCTCTTCTTTGACTGACTCCAGAAAGTGACAAACTCCCTCGGTTTGGGTTTGTCCTGTTCCTGGCTCAGTTAGTTTCAGCAGAAGGTGACTTGGCGAAATGCTCCAGTTCCATGAAGAGGAGTTGGTGGCGTCCTTGGACTGTCTTCAACGCCTTAACCTGCAAAATACAAAATTCACCGATTATTTTATTTATATTGACATTCAAGCAAAGTTTCAGACATAACCTTTATTAACTGGTTGATATTATACTACATATATTTAATTAAGTATGTGTTAACAAATAATGCTTATTTCCAAGGGTGTTTCTTTTACCATTTGCTGTATGTTTTATATTGCAAACGCTCCATTTTATTTCAGACCTGTGTTTTGATAAGCACTGGGAAATTGAAGTAAAAAAAAGAAGTTTTGTTTTGTTTCATATTGAGCTTTCCACTCTTCCACCAATTATATTATATTATACTCATATTCTCATGTTCCGCCACAATTAGAACAGGCTGCAGGTAAGGAGGCCTACTTGACCTTAGAGCTAAGCCCCGTCCATATAAATGTTGGTACAACCGCTTCCCAGTGGTCATACTTTATTTAGCGGGTATATATTTCTTGCAGAAATCACAGAAATTGAAAATCCTTCTATGCTTCAGTATGAAATGTAACTCCTTGCCAAATTGCCTATTTTCACTTTCATGTGAAAATGTATGCCTGTGAATGCAAACATTTTAAGAGTATCTGAACATGTCAACCATAATGTGCTCTACCACATAATGATATGGTCACATTACTCATGCTTATTATCTATAGAAGTAGATCTATTTGCCCCCGGGTTACTTCTATGTGAACCTCACATAGGCTCACATAGAGCTGCATGTGTACACCAACAGTGAGGATGTAGCAGCTATTCACCTCAGCACCCCTCTACCTGGCTCAGGTGTGCACTGGGACACCTACAACAGGTAACATAATAAGGGGGGGGGTGGAATCCTGCATCTTTAACTCTTTGAAATGACATGGTCAGCTCTTTTCATACTGAACACTATGATATGATTGTATAGGTGAAAGCTATGCATAAACTATCATTGTAAACCACTCACAATTGAGAAGATTCATACTTTTAAGGAGTGACCTTATTCAAATAGCTCCATGAATCGTTACAGTGTTTTGTTGAACATACAGTGTTGTGACACCTTGAGGAGGGAGGATGTGTGCCATCTGTGACTATAGTGTTTGTCATATGTGTGCTGTGTGAGGTATGGGGGGGGGGGCTGCACCTTACAGAGTTGGAGATGAATAACATTACAGAAAGGCCTCCAGGTAGGTGTGGAGCTATATAGGACTGTGTAGGAGGAAGGTTTGCTGACAACTCCCCCGGGGTAACTCAAAGTGTATACATACCCTACAGGCTTATTGAGAACTTGATGCGTTAAGGGCCACATAGTGCTTTGGGCTGTGTCTCATGAGATGTAGTCTTTGACCAGCAAGCGTCGAAACAGCTGAAATGGGGGCTATGTGCACAGAAATGCCGGGAAAATGTTAATGGATATTACTATATCACTATATCTTACAAATTTCCCTGCATTTCTACGTACATAGCTTCCATTTCAGCCGTTTTGAAGCTTTGTGGTCAAAGACTAAACCTGGTCAAAGACTACACCCGGTCAATGACGTTTCAACTGTTACAATCTCACGAGACACAGCCCTTGGTATTGTTATCTTACATAAATACATGATTGGGAGTCTACCTGCGAGTCTACCCAGTGCACTGATAGATCATGACAACTCCTCAAGAGTGCCTGATGCTGGAATGCGGCACTAGTAAGTTAATAAAATTTGCATCATAATATCAAGGCGCACCCTGCATTAAAGCACTAAGCAGCCCTTTAATGAAAAACTTGAAGTGTGTATAGCCTGTAGGCTGTAATTGTGGAGGTCACACCAAGGCGCAGTTTATACATTCAAACTCCCTATCCCCCCCCCCCCCCACACCCAGACTCAAACAGCAAGTACATTCCACCACTACTTAGCCCACACTATAATAAAGGTATCCTGACTCATAGACCCTCCCCCAGTTAACTCTTTAATGGATGCACAGTGCTTTAATGTGTAATAGATGTTATTTTCCTGATGCATCAAGGCATAGTGCTAAACCCAAGTAGGTGATACACGGTACGTATAATGGTAGGTATAATGCACCAATAGAGTGCCCGTGAGTTAATCGCTAGTTTCACTTTGGTGCACATGTAAATTGTAATGAGGCAAATGTTGATATACTGTGAAAGTACTTACTTTCGCGGGTCAAATTTCCGCGGATGAGTGGAAATTGACAAATTCATAGGTATTTATTCCATACTTAAGCATATAAAAATTTCGCGGATTTTTCATTTAAGCGAAAATCGTGAAAAATACCTACTCAGTGAAATAAAGTACTTTCACAGTAAAATGGGTAACATGTCCTGAAATGGTTAACCCTCCCCTTCAGCTCTAGCTGACTCTATAGAGACCTATGCTGACACACATAGCACCTCCATACTACAAACAGCACCTGAGACATCCCCAACCAGACACAGGTAGTGTACGTCGGAGAGGTCTTCACAAATATAAGGCCCAAAGCCCCTGAATTCGACATGGGCCATTCAGGGGCTTAGCAACAAGTGACAGGAGGAATGAATATAGTGATATGGGGCATGGGAAATTTCTTAAAATCAATATGGCGACATGGCCATTTCTTAAAATTGACAGGGGACATGGAGACCCTCCCTTCCCCCACTAGTTGAATATTATCATATGAGGAATATCCAGCAAGGCGTAAGCTTATTGTATTGCTCTCCTTAGTATTGACAAGTTGTCAGGTTGTGAAGTGCATATCTGTTCCCTGTGATTGCAGATGATTATATTTATATGGTCAATTAAAGATTGTTCTTATAGATACTTTGGGGAGTCCAGAATTACATAAAGAGAGTAAATAATGAACCCAGATATACATCCTTTTATACTGTCAACCTACAGTAGATTATTCTGCCCATGTAAACTAATACCGTAGTTTATACTGTAAAACTACAGTAGATTCTACTGCCCATGTACACTAGTACCCTAGTATATACTGTAAAACTACAGTAGATTCTACTGACCATGTACACTAATACTCTTATACTGTAAAACTACACTAGGTTCTGTTGCTCAGCTTCATTAAGTTCTAACAGTGTAGCATTACCTGACTGTTTTTAAAATACCTGACCCTAGAAACAGCTTCCTCTGACTCTGTGTAGGAGTTGTCGGAATTACCCAGTCATATAAGATATATTTATTTGTGCTTCTATTTCAGTTTTTTTCACTTGACCTCTTTTTACCCCTCTCCCACATACTATATAGCTTTATAATCCACCCCCATTCACTCCACCTCTAGTGGGGATTACCCCCTATAAGTCTCTAACATGCCTGCTCCCAAACAGCTTTTCTATAATTCACAGATATCCCTACACATGATGTGGACCCGTTATTGGTACCACTTCTAAATTCTACAATATCAAAAGCCTTCATCTTCTCCATTCTCAAGCCCCTTACATCACTCCAATTCCATCTGAAGTCCTCTCAGTTCTTCGACATGTTATTATATTTTGGCGTAGCCAACAAACTGCATTGTGTACCTGTCTAACACTCTAACTAAAGTTGGGCTCTAATGGAACTCCTCATGATCTGTCCATGTAAGCTTCTCCTTTACCAAGACACCCACCCCCTGTCCCATTGTGGCAGCTCACCCCTGCTTGGTGCCCTACCCACCCCTATCTCCTACACACCACACACTCCCTATACACCATAACGTATAGCTCTGACCTAACACTTCACCTTACACCCCCCCCCCCCAGCCACCCTAACATTCATACATAACTGTGGGTAAATAACCCTTTAAGGATGGCATGATGCCTCAAAGTGGCATTCTCACCGAGCGTTCCCCGCTCACAATTCTAGTACTGTTCTAGTCTGCTATGTGGTAAGTGCGAGTGGTGAGAATGACCCTTTAAAGATGCATTTTCTGAAGGATTTGCCTCTATTTGTCATCCTCACACAGCCATTGGTGTATCGTACCGGATATAGAGGGGGTCTTGCTAACGGACTTTTTTTCAGATTTTTTTCTAACAAAACCTGATTTGTCGAGAGTCAAGACATGACTCTTTCCAGTACTTTGGAGTTTAGTGATTCTCCTCAACCGATCACAAATACCTTGGTCCGCCCCTGATGCTGACCCTTCTGTACTACAAGTCAACATGTAGGACTCTTCAAAGTGACGATCATAAAATAAACAAGTCAAAACTTGTCTAAGTGACAAGGAAAGCGGGTCTTCTAGCTGGAGATAGAAGACCCACTTGGCATGTGCCAGCCTAAAACCCGACGTTCGACAGCTCCAGATTTGATTTGTGTAATGGTAACCTGATAGGTTAGACAACTTTTGACTTTCGACGAGTCTGGAGACAAGTTTACCTTTTCAGTGTACTGGCAACTTACTTACTAGGGCAATATGCATTACAGCACTGTGCTGCATGTACAGGGTTAATACGCCTGTTTGTGGTGTAGGGTGGAGGGTGTGACCCAGTAGTCCGGTCAGCCGTGAGCAGACTCTACATCCGGCCTCCTCAGGCTCCTGAATATATATATATACAAATATATAAATATATATACATATATATATATATATATATAGATATAGATATATATAGAGATATATATAGATATATATAGATATATATAGATATATATATATAGATATATGTATATGTATATATATTTATATATATACCGTACCATCGCGATAAAGCGCCTGGTCTTGAAAGAGCGCCGGTCTTGAATAAGCGCCGGGGGTATAGGGGCCTCCAAATGTCTCTTAAGCACTAAAAACATGACCTTGAATAAGCGCCTGTCTTGTATAAGCGCCTGTGTAAGAGCCCCTCCAAATTGAAGAGCGCCCCGGCGCTTAATCGCGACGGTACGGTATAGATATAGATATAGATATAGATATAGATTTATATATATATAGATATATATATATATATATATAAACATATATATATATATATATATATATATATAGGTTAAACCTATTAATGATACAGTGTGAGACAGACAGGGTTAACATAGGGCTAATCTGAAGTGAATCATGGGGAATTCTCAGCGTATTGTACTCCTGTAGTTAAGCTGGATTATAGAAACGTATTAAAAAATAGAACTAATGATGTAATGTTTCATGCCTAGGCCTTAATCCCTTTTTATACTTATTAGAGAAAGTTCATTTATCATACGGCCTTATTCTGGTGCAGATGCCATCTGTTCTCTTTTCAAAGGTATCTAGGTGGACGTGGTTGCCAGAAGCAGACATGCGTACCTTCTATGCACTGATGCTACTTGTTTGAAAACATAAAATGATTCATCATCAGGGTACTTCCTCCCCAGGTAACAAGGGTATATTGGGCCAATGTTGGCAATGATCGACTCCATCGCAATCGTTATACCAACCATGGCCCATTGTACGTAATGCATACATTGGTTCAACATACAAATTACGATGATGGCATGAGCCATTACTGGCCCAGCGTTCAAACTAGCGGTGGGCCAATATCAAAATGCCAATATTGGCCCATTTTTCAGTGGTATTTTGGCCCAATCATGGCCCAATGTACTTAAGTTACCTGGGTCGTGTTACTGATGCTTGAATAAGCCTCTATAAGAAGGTTAATGCACTTCACTACGAGTTGTAGGTTTTGGCTGGACCCAACCCAAGACCGCTGTTTAGAGTCTAACTCTAGCTGGCCCCAGAACAGAACCCGGCGTTACACATATACCCAGACTCTGCCTCTGCCCCACTGCCAACCACCATGAACCATGGACATCAGGATCGACAGCTTAGGCCACCCATAAAAAAGGGTTTCTCCTCACCAAGGACAGAAGGCCATGACGAGGGAGGTTAACTTTTGCTATGCTCAAAATGTATGAGGTGATATATTAAACTTATTTTGAGCAGAATACAAATTTAAGTGGTTTAAAGTTTATTGAGTTTTAGAAGTTCGGAAATTGTAAGTTATTTTTATCCCGCTGCATTGCTGGCAGTATAGATTTCAAATATGCAAATACTTGTCCATTTTTTTTAAAAATCATTTGAAAATTAGCAAAAAAAGAAAAACAAGATTTTGACTCAAAACATGAATCCTATGATGAGCTCAGTGATGAGAAATCTGGTTTCATGTTGAGTGGCCTAGGTAATGTGATATACCGTGTTTGATGTATGGTGTTTGGAGGTTCAACAACACCTGCACTGGGCTACTGTGACCTTATACCAGCTCTATTGTAATCCACATGTTTGTTTTGGATCTTAGACCAATTGCATTTGTTCCAGGCAGGCAGGGCTAATTCCTTGGTTAACCCTTCAACAGCAGCACGATGCTATAATAAACTATGACACTGATACATGAATGCAGCACTGCGCTACTTTCCAATGCTGCATTGCTGCAGCGTGTTGATCTCTATTAGTGATACACTCCTGAAGGATCAGCGTGATGTAGCAATAAATGTTAGCGAGCTGACGTTAAATCACTAATTAGTGCATCTTGACGACAGGTTCGAGGAATCGTGTCATCCATAACTCTTTAAGGACAGCATAATGCATGAATACATCATGCCATGAGTCATCATGATGCATAAATGCAGCCCTGGTGAGTAACTTGCTAGGGCTGCATTCATGGATTATGTCGCTTCTACAGTGCCTAGACCAGGAGTGTCATCGATACCCCCCACATCGATACATCGACACTTACGGAATTCCGATTATCGCATCAACAAAAGCATTATATCGATACACCCTTTTAAGTACAACTAGAACAGGGATTTACTTTTCCAAATCTGAAAGAATTATGTAAGAATTCCGACTAGAACTGTACTTATTTTCCATGCAAAGAATGGTACCCTTTGTTGGCCCAATTCTGATTGAATTACCTGTTTCTGAATGATAGATTCCTATGGTTCAGTGATATCAACTGGTCATCCTATACATTTAAGTCTGAGTATAGAAATAATAGCTGTTTTTTAAGAAAGTTTTACCTATTATATTAGCATTGCAATAATCGATATAATCGAAAAATCGAGACCAAAATGGTGATAATCGAAATCGAAATAAATTGGATATCAATGACACTCCTAGCCTAGACACTCCCGGAGGGTCGGCATGATGCACTTATGCAGCTCCAGTTACTCGCTTGGTGTGCATCGGTGCATCATGACAACATATGTCATCTTTTAGCGACATGCTCTCATTATAGGGTTATTACCTGACATGATACAAAAGTACTGATGTCAGCCCTAGCAGGTCTCATATTAAACCCCAGCCTATAAGGCTAAGTACCTGTCCGGGCTCCACTCCGTCTGTCGCTGGAGGGGTACTGAGATCCGCGCCTTTAAAGCTGCTTAAATAACACTATGACCCTTTAAGGACATGCTGTCTTTATAGGGTTGCAGTATTAACACCTGCTGTGTTACGGCGGCCTACATATGCATGGCGGCTTTATGATATAGTGAGTCATGTATCTCGTGTTTACATACAACACAACATTGTGGTCAGGAGTCAAGACACCGTATAGATGTATTCTGTAGACTGCCACTGCATACAACTTTGTACTTAACCGTCTAAGGACGGCATGATACCTTGATGTATCATGCTGTTGGTCGTAAAGATGTATTAACGCAGCCCTGGCCATGGGGAGTCACTGGCCAGGGCCGCATCCATGCATCATGCCGACCCTACAGGGTTGAGATACTCCAAAAGGGTTTGACATAATGCAGCAATGCAGCAATGCAGCAAGAGCAAGTTACCAGGTCTTATGGGTTCATGCTGTCCTTAAAGCGTTGTATACGTATATATGATACTGCATACACTTTTGTATTTAGATATTTCTAAAGCCCTGTTAGACACCGTTAAGGGCCAAAACCCACTAGCCGATTTAGAGGCAATATCGGCCGATGCACCCTCAACACACAGACCCAATATAGTACTTTTGTGGTATAACTTTGTGGGTGTATTGGCCGATAATGCATTCAAATCGGCCAATGGGTTATGGCCCTAAGGGGAACTACGAATAATAACGACCATATATCTCCAATATGTCGTATGGCCCATTTCAGCAACCCTGCGCTCATAGATTTCAAGTTCCTGTTAACCCTTGCGGTTATACAGGGACCTGTACCCATATGAGTCCTTTTAAAGAGAGATTTGAGTTTTAGGAGAGTCCTAAGCTTATGCTGAAACCAAGACCTGCGCTCATTTGAGACCCAAACAGGCCATAATGGTTACTTCAGCCGATAAGAGCCCGGTAGACAGTGGCCGTTACAGACTGCGTGCCTACATGTATATTTGGTCCAACATCAAGGTATATGTCATAAATCTACATGGTCGGGAAGTAAGACTTTTGACTTTTTCTCCTGACCCTCTAGATTCCCCGCAGCACTATGGGGGTGATGTGGGTGTCTGGGGGGGGGGGGGCTTTATTTACATCGTAGTAACTGCGTCATTCACGTGGTGCGCAAGGATTGCGGATGTCTCAACTCACAAGGCTACACTTAGACAATCAACGTGTAGGAATGAGTAACATGGCAAGTCACCAAGACTTCCAGATCTAAAAAGGTATCACGTACGGCTGCTTAAGGAATGATTTAAGTAATGGTCCTACACACACATCTCCATATTACTAACGGGCTACCTGCCTTGGTAGGGACTCTTTCACTCTTCTTTCACTCCAATCCATTTCAAACACATTTATGTCGTCATCTGCTCCATTCCCTAGCCCCATACATCACTCTAATTCCATCTGGAGTCCTCCCCCTTCCTGTGAATCCTATTATAATTTTGGCTTAGCCTATAAACGGCGTTATAAGCCTACCCAGCTCTTCACGTTGAGTTTTAAAATGAATCATCATCACTGTCCCTAAAATATGTGATTCCTCAGGACATCTACAGCTTCTTCCAGAAAAACATGTCTCTAACTTTCTTGTTTAGATCTTCATTCAAATATATGAATTGATTTGTTTTTCAAAACATATTGCTTAAGGGGTATCTTTGGACTCATCGCTGTGCATTGACATAACGATTAACAGATAGGGTATTTGGCAAAATCTCTGCAGAATCTAGATTTCCACTACTTTTTTTAGAAAAACAAGGCCAATATGTCCCTAATTTTCAGAACATCTTGTTTAGATCTACATTCGAATAATTGAATAGATTTGTTCAAGAGAAATGGCATATTTCAATGCATATTGTGCAAGGAGCGTTTTTGGCCCATTGGCTTCTGCAAAGCTGCATTGGCGTAGAAACTGACACGTAAGGCATGTAGCAAAATCTATGAACGCAGCTACCAGGGTACTGATGGTGTAAGGGGTGGTATAGGTGTTACCTCCTGCTGTTATCTGGTCCACCCTGACTGTGTGTTAAGTATAGGACACACAGGGACACACTGAGCTACGGCCTGAATACAGCCGTGTTAACCCTTTAAGGGTGGCATAGGGCTTAAATGTGCTGTACCACTGGTCATCACGATGAATGAATACAGCCTCGGCGAACCTTATGTGAAAGTAGATATTCTCGAGGGTTTCAATTTTTCCGGAAAAGTGTAAAAAGGCATGTTCGCTGGTATTTATTCCATACTGTAGCATATAAGAAAATTCACAGATTTTTAATTTCTGCGAATTCCGTGAAAATATATACCCAGCGAAATAAAGTACCACCACAGTATGCCCTACAGCTGCATTCATACATTATGGGGAGCCCTCTGGGGTAGGGCTAGCATGATGCTTGAATACAGCACTGGCAAGTAACTCATCGGGCTGCATTCATGCATCATGCCAACAGCTGTGTATTACACGTTAAAGCACTCTGCCATCCTTAAAGCCCCAGCGCCCCTATATGTAGGGCTGAGTACCTGTCCTGACTGCCCTCCGACTGTCGCTGGAGGGGTACCGAGATCTGCGCCTTTAGCAAGGTGATATGGCTATTGAGGGGTGCGGGGCAGGTGTAAAGATGAGGGTGCAGGAGGTGGTAAGGGTTGTATAAGTTAATATAAGGCCACTCAAAAAAAAAGTGGTTTCTCATCACCAAGGTCTGAAAAATTTGACAAGGGAGGCTTTTTAAATTTTTTTTTTTTTTTACTCGCAGGTTAAAATGTATGGGATGATATACATTTTTCATGAACAAAATTTACATTTTAGTAGTTAAGAATTTATGGATCTTTAAAAGTAGGGAAAAGAAGTTATTTCTATCCTACTGCATTACTGGCAGTATTAGCCATGATTTGATACCAAACAACCCAATATTTATCCATTTTTATCATATTTTTCATGAAAAATTATCTAAACAAGAATTGCGGTTGTTGCCGCGTAAAAAAATGCCTCAGGCATTTTTATACTCGGCAACAACCGTAATTCTTGCATTCGAAGAAACATAATGTCTACATGGTTGGTATGTTTGAAGGGAACCCATTCAAGACACCAAATAAGTTCCTATGAATTCCTTGGGTACATGTTAGGGGGTAAGGAAATCTGTGTTGCTAGGCAGATAAACAATTAGAATAGATGTTGCTAGGCAACCAACAGTATTAGCAACAAACCAATAGAACCATTGAATTCCTTGGGTCCATATTAGGGGGGTAGATATGATTATAATCAACCTCAGGACCATGGAAATGTGTGTTGCTAGGCAGATAAACAATTAGAATAGCTGTTGCTAGGCAACCAGCTGTATTAGCAACAAACCAATAGAACCATTGAATTCCTTGGGTCCATATTAGGGGGGGGGGTAGGTATGATTATAGTCAACCTCAGGACCATGGAAATGTGTGTTGCTAGGCAGATAAACAATTAGAATAGCTGTTGCTAGGCAACCAACAGTATTAGCAACAAACTGATAGAACCATTGAATTCCTTGGGTCCATATTAGGGGGGGTAGGTATGATTATAATCAACCTCAGGACCATGGAAATGTGTGTTGCTAGGCAGATAAACAATGAGAATAGATGTTGCTAGGCAACCAACAGTATTAGCAACAAACCAATAGAACCATTGAATTCCTTGGGTCCATATTAGGGGGGGTAGGTATGATTATAGTCAACCTTAGGACCATGGAAATGTGTGTTGCTAGGCAGATAAACAATTAGAATAGCTGTTGCTAGGCAACCAACAGTATTAGCAACAAACTAATAGAACCATTGAATTCCTTGGGTCCATATTAGTGGGGGTAGGTATGATAATAATCAACCTCAGGACCATGGAAATGTGTGTTGCTAGGCAGATAAACAATTAGAATAGCTGTTGCTAGGCAACCAGCTGTATGAGCAACAAACCGATAGCACCATTGAATTCCTTGGGTCAATGTTAGGGGGGGTAGGTATGATTATAATCAACCTCAGGACCATGGAAATGTGTGTTGCTAGGCAGATAAACAATTAGAATAGCTGTTGCTAGGCAACCAGCTGTATGAGCAACAAACTGATAGAACCATTGAATTCCTTGGGTCAATGTTAGGGGGGGTAGGTATGATTATAATCAACCTCAGCAACTATCAAAGGTTGATTTATATTTTTGTTATCACATGGCATAAATTTGTGTTGTGACACCTTAATCCAAGATGGCGGCATAATCCAAGATGGCGGCGCCCATTCTGATTTTTGGTAAAATGCAAACATCATATACCTCGTTCTGGTGGTGCCTGGCGGCACCACCAGGTGGCTACGCCACCACTTCGGCATAAAAAAAAAAAAAAGTTTTCCTCAAAAGGTGATTTTTATGATGCGCGCGGTGATGAGAAACCATTTTATTTTTTTGAGTGGCCTAAGAGATGGGAGCACCTACTGTGTACCATACAGGGTACAGCATCTGAGGTGTCACTACCACTTCCGTACACAAGGTACTAGGGTGGATGCACCATGAGTCGGACACACACCCTCACACAGACACTCAAATTCCTGTAGATATCCATATAATAGTACATTCCCAGTCAGCATTTGTCCCTAGGACCATATGTGTTTTACTTGGGCCAGCTGGGCTTACCCATATCTGGGTTATGGTCCTTTTTGTCCAGGGCTACCAGTGGGAGCACAGATGGGCCAGCCCACGAAAACTGTTCTTTTCATAAATGCACTGTACATTTTTTTGAAACATACTGACATCTGATTTCCCTCCAGAAATTATCATCTATTGTACATTTTTATAGTGCGTGCTAAATCTGGGCTTGGGCTGGACACGTTGATTCTGGGCTGACCCATCTGGGCTTCCACTGGTAGCCCTGGACAAAAAGGACCAAAACCCAGGGTGTGCAAACGAGCTTGCCCATGTAAAAACACATGGATCCATTAAGTAATGTTGACTAGGTTGTTGTTGGAAATAAATGACATTTAGATTTTACCATCGTTTTACACAAATAATTAGAGTGCTTGAAAAACATAGATTCAGGTGTCCATCTAAAGGTGACTCTACCCCATAGCTTTAAGTGGGTGACCTGGTATGGGGTGAGGTAGACGTTAAGGATACAGGGGTACTGATGTGTGTATGGGGGCCCAAGGAGACTCTACATGCAATGGTGAGGTTGGTTCTCCGATAGAGCTTACATAGAGAGAAGAAACCGCGTCAAAAGGGGGTCCAGGTTGCCTCCAGAATGACTCCCAGGTCACCTAAGGGAGCCAAGTTGGCTCTCTGGCTGACTTGAGGGAGTCACCTGGGAGAGTCATATGATGCAGAGAGCTATATGACTCCCCCAGGTAACTCCCTTAGGTCAGCTAGAGAGTCACCTAGGCTCCTTTAGGCGACCTGGACTCCCCTATTGAGAGGGGAGTCATTCTGGAGGCAACCTGCACTCCCTTTCAATGCTGTTGCCTTTCTCTGTGTAACTTTCGCTGTTGTTGAAGTTATTGTATGGGGGAGATTTTGATAATAAAGCCCTTTGCAGTTCAGTTCTGCCTTCCAAGCTCTATCTAGGACACTTCCAATCATGGTAATTCAAAGTATGTTGAAATCAAATAAATCGGTCTTCTAAGATATGTTTCTAAATGGATATTTAGTATAATACCTTGCCCCACTTATAACGTATAAAAGGATATGATAAATAGGGTGTGACCCCAAATACATTGTCACTCATATTTAACCGAATTGAGACTGTGAAGTACAATAGCATAATCTAATTTGCTCAGATGGGTTACCCATTCTAGACTGCAGACACTTAGTTATAACCAACAATACTTGCTATTTTTTATATTCATATGCATAGCACACATTGTTGGTTATAATCCAGTTTCTGCAGTCAAACGATGAAAGAGGGAAATGATACTTTGATCTATGTACAGCCCCCTAAGAATGAGAAGTCACCTGGTTGGGTGAAAGGACGGTGTGCAATCTCTACACAAGAATGTGGATTGTGTAAGTGTCAAACCTCCCCCATACAGAGCTATGTGGGGCACAGTGGGGGTGTGGAGGGGCACTGGGCCATGTCCTTATACATATGTATAGGTCTGTGACGGATTATTACAAAAATATCCACTTTGTCCCCTCCAGTTTAACCTCACTACCAGACAGCTCTACCGTAGTGGCGCGTTTAAGCGCCCCTGCGCTTATAAATTTCAAGTCCCTGTTCCTCCCTTTGCTTATTTATAAAGGGGCATGTGCTTATATGGATCCCTTTAAAGGGAGATTTCTGTTTTTTTTTGGGGTACTAGACCTGCGCTTACACGAGCCCTGTGCTTATTAAAGATCCCTGCGCTTAAACGGGCCATTAATGTCTAGGATGGCTTGTCGCTAAAAAATGACATTTATCATCATGATGCAGTGATACCGACCCTGCGAGTATCTTTCCAGGCTACCTTGGTGCATCATGCCATTTGGCTCAACCCATCAGTGTCGGGATGAAGCTAGGATGTAGCGCTGAGAAGTTAAGTACCAGGACTGCGTCATAAGGACCAAGGGATTGATGCCTCGAGGCATCATGCTATCCTTAAAGGGTAAAAGTGTTACTGCCAGTTTCTAGATATGTCTAAACCCCCACACGTAAGTGAGGTATAACTATAGGGTGGGAGTGAATGACGTGTGGGGGGAGGTGTGCACTTATAGCTCCTCGCGTGAGGTTGTCTCTCAGGAAGATGGTAAATGTGGCCCTGTCAAAGTTCACCCCCATTCACGTCTCCTAGAATCTATGTCGTGGGAGTAAAATAAGATATGCTGAGTACAATCACTAATCATAACAGACTTAGATACCACCTGGACAAGAATCTAACACTGTTGAGTGAGTGCCCTCTTTTGCAAGGAGGCCAATCTGCGATTGCAATGCTTTGACGCTTCAATATCATGAACATAAAGCTATGATACAATCAGCCGTCTCCCAGCCTCGGTTTCATTTGGCTTCATCTTGGTTAAAATGTCCAACAAATATTTACCTACGCCCTACTTTTATGGTACATGCGACAATTTGTCATTTTGGATGTTTGAGGAGCTTTATAAAGAAGATGTATTTTGAATTACCAAGGTATTGGCCACGTTACGTTGCACTGTGATTTTCAGATGAGAGCCTGTACATAGCCTGTATAAGGTTTCTGCAGAGATAAGAGCCTCTGATATGGAAAGTGAACTATAAGTAAGGGTGCTGTAATTAGGTCACAATATGGCATACATACTTGTAATAGTCATGGCGGGGGTAATATCTAATAATTACAGTATTTTTATCAGTTTGTTAATGGCCATATTTACCTCACATCCGGGAACCTTTAACCTAAGAGGTATGTTGAACCTCCTATCCGCTTCTTTTTATTATGTTGGGATGAATGGGTCACAGTTTCTGCTTGGTCGCTCAATTCTATTTCACTTTTTCTTATCAAAATAATCAAATGACTTCTTCCCTGTTAAGGTAAGGATTGAGGCTGAAGGTATGCTCCACTAGTACACAGAGCATCCTTCCTGTCGGCGAAAACGATATGTTCCCACTGAAAATTAAAGCCAATCATACATGTCAGGCTAGCTGTGTCGCATGAGATAGGGCCAATGTGAAAGTCTTTGACCAAGTGCAAACTTTGACTGGGTGCCATTTTTGAGTGCGTGTCATCTTTGACCGGCTTGATAGAAAACAGCTTATGTAGGGCAGATGAAGAAAAAAATGGATCGAACATTTGAATGGATATTATAACACTTTAGATTTGTATCTTCATCTTCCCCAAATAAACCGTTTTCTATCAAGCCGGTCAAAGATGGCACCCATTCAAAGACCATCACATTGGCCCCATCTCATGAGACACAGCCATCGGACATTGTTAAAGGAAGGCATAGTTCCCTACCATATAATGGATCTATTGCTAAGGACATTATCTTTACGGTTATTCCTTTTCAACCACTGATAGAAGAGAGGCATATTATCATGGTTTCAATTGTTTCCAGAAAATTCATTCACTTTTTAAACGTTATCGGGAATGATGAACGTTATCAGGAACGCTATCAGGACAAGTACCCCCGTCCCCCGACACCCATAGCCCACCGACCCCCTACCAGGCTACCAGAGTTGCTCTTTATGTATCACAATATGCGTCTGTCTCATTTATAAGCCGGATCTATTTCCCATTTGAAATCTTGTAAACACACGCATGAGCTTATATGCAGGTGTTCACCGTTGACCTGGTCTAACCTTGGTTCACCTTGCAAACAGGTGGCATGTATACATCACACAGACAGTGCTGTAACAGGATTACTCCGTCCAAGCAGAACTCAAGAAGGACATAAGAAAGTATCTTGTGTACTTCCCGGCAATTTTAAGCGCAATCTGTAGAACAAGGTAGACATGGGAGATTCTCAAGGACAGTGAATGTTCCTAGAGTGACATGTGGAATGGTGATGTTATGGTGAGTTTTACTCATGCAAATAACCTGGTTTTCCTTAGTATATGACATGAGGAAAATTCTTGTGATTTCCTGGAATATGAACCAAGAATTGTACTGCTTGGGAAATCTGCCCACATTTTCTCCTTCCAGAAATGTTCTCATTTCTCGTACTTCTGGAGATGTTGTTTGCAGAGACAGAGTACATGGTATGTATCTGCTGATTGGTGCAGACAGTCACGTGACCCTGCTACACCTCTCACATTACCATGTCCACATCTCATATCCCCAATTGACACAGTATAGGGGAGGACGTGTAGGGACATATACAACAAAGCCTTTTACTGGCATGATGTTTACCATAAATTCTTGCCAGGAAGCTACGGCTAGTATGCGTCAGTGCAACTTATAGGATCGGCCCAAAGCTGTGGTGCTTTCCATCCCTCTTCCCCAATCTCCACTGCTCAATATAACACATTGGTGTTGTATAAAAGCACAGCAGGTATCGGCCTCCCCCCAGGACACATCACATACACACATTACATACACACATCACACATCACAGTTCGCTATACACACACCATTACACACTCTACATGCCTCACAACATACACCACCTACAGCACACACCTCCCTCTCCTAACCATCGTTTCAGCAAAAACCACTAACTTTTTAAATAGTTGTCACTAGAGCTTTTGAAATTTTATGAGATTCAACATAGAAAGGCAGTACTTATGACTTCTTATCGGATACACAATCGCGAGCAGACTTTATGAAGGCTATATCATAGACTAGAACATAATATCGGCTAGATTACGGATAGATAACGTTATAGATTAAGTTAATCATATACTATGAACTATTGAGATAAAATCGCTTGATTGACTCTCGTTGGCATTAGTTGAAAAATGCCCCAGTAAACGGCATGAATGTTGGTATTTAAGCAACTATTAGACTAGTTAAAGTCACACTTTAAACATATCTGATTCCAGTAAATGCCGCATAAAGCCGCTCAAATGTCATTACAACCTTTTAGTGACATGGCATTGACTGAACTAAAAGCTGCCTAAAGATAGGAAGTTTGCTTTAATGCCAATATCTATGCAGAGTAAGGTGTCACACACTACAAGGAGCCTGCTAGAACCCACACCAGGACTGCTGTATCATGTCAGTATTTGGTGCTGCTTAGTATGGCACTAGTGTTCCCCCAACACCTCTCCCCACCACAGGCACCCACCACAGGATACCTCAGGTGGGGGCAGTGCCAGGGGGGACCATGCAGACATGCAGGGGGTACAGAAAGGGGTGGTGCTGAGGGGTGGCTTCATGTTTCTGTAACACCCTACCCTGTCCTGTAACAACACTGTGGCCATGTCAAGCTCTTCTAGGGGAGCAGCTCCAGGGGCGTGGCAACCGGGGGGGATGGGGGGGGGGACATGTCCCCCCCACTTTTGACCAAGCCCAAAAAAGGTCAAACCAAAAAGGTCAAGTAAAATGGCGTCAAAAAGGATTACGATACCCCTCAGTCCCCCCTACTTTGAAACTGCTATTGATTGATTGATTGATTGATTTGTTTAACGTCCATACGTACATCAAGTACCTCACGGGACATCTCAAGTTGGCAAGGAGTCATCCACAAATAGTGGTAGTCTGCCTTGCAGTAGTAGGACAGATATTTATATGCTGCTTGCCCAATACAGCAGTGACTGCATCTATGGTTGATCGAATCAATGAAATGAATGACCGCATCTATGAACTACTAGCCACGCCCCTGTGAGCATAGTGCTTCAATGCACTATGCACTTTTTACGGGCAGAATACATGAATGAAGACCTGGTGAGTAACTCACTATACACATACTGTAAGGCCGCCTTCATGCATCAAGCTGACCCTGAGGGGCCGAAGGTCATCATAATGAACCAACACAGCCATGACAAGCTACTTACCAGTGCTGCACTGATGCATCATAAATGAATATGGACATTGATGCTTGATACAGTCCTTATAGAGTTAATGGTGTATATGTGGTGTGTGTTAGTTGGCAGCCAACACCAACTCCTGGTCTTACTAGTTCATATTGACCCAGCTCATATCTGACCCCCCCCCCCCCTTTGCACCATCACCACAGATGTGCCAGGGGTGAACACTGTATCTGCTCACATGAGCACCGGTTAATCAAAGAAGCATTGGTCTCAAATAAGAAGTGGAACCAGAAGGGTAACTAAAATGAATAAATGCACTGTACTAAGGACTTGAAGACGCCCCTGTGTCATTTAAGTGACAGGAATATCTTGGCCTCTAGATATATATAGTGCCTGGTTGCTTATTAGGGTTAGGGGTCAGGGGGAGGGGGACATTTCCAGGGTATAGGGGAATTTCAGGGGGAACAAATCTGGGAGGGGGGTGGATTCGAGTGCTTAAAGGCCACTGCAGAGGGCGGGGATAGAATCAGCCAAATTGATCAGCCAATCGTATTGGACAACATCAAACATGTTCGATCGTACTGATAGATCGGCAGGATGTCGCTGCAGATGTCCCGTTACCCTGGTTCCCGGGCGACTGATCTGGTCGACCCTTCTGCAGAAGGCTGTGTCTCATGAGATCGGGTTATTGTTGTTTTCTTTGACTGGGTGCCATCTTTGACCGGGTATCAGAATAAGTGAAATTGTAAAATATTCTTATTCTGTGATATGTTAGGGGGCTAAAAGAGAAAATGGTGGTCTTTATATAATCAGCATAACGTTTGTCCACCCTATATTTGCCTTTTCCCTGCTAGCTGGTCAAAGATTGCACCCGGTCAATGATTGCACCAGGTCAAAGACGAAAACATTGCCCCATGTTTATGAGACACAGCCTGCAGCTTTAACTGGGACATTACGACACCATTACCCAGCCCCTGTACCAGCAGTGTTACATCTATAAGTGTCAGGTAGCTGGGTGTGCTGTATAATGTGTGTAGGGTGTGGACACGGGTCAGTAACCAGGGAGGCCGCTCTACATACCTCACATACACATGGGACTGTAAAACCTTTCTGATAAGGCCAATTTTTTCTTTTGCAAAATCTTGAAGAAAAACATGATAAAAATGGACAAATATTGGCATATTTGGTATCAAATTAAAGATAATACTGCCAGTAATGCAGTAAAATAGACATAATTTACTTTTTGAATTTTTGTTATGAAAACACATTTTATCCTATACATTTTAGCCCACAAGTAAAAAGGAAAAAAGAGTCTCTCTTGTCATATTTCTTAGTCCTTGGTGATGAGAAACCACTTTTCTTTGAGTAGCCTATAAAGACTTTCTGGTGAAAAAGTCCTGGTTGGCCTATCTGAATAATCCGAATTTTCCCGATTGCTTTTTCAATGTAAATTGATCTAATCAATGATAGATCTATACCATGCATTCTCTTCACCTCATCTCATCGACTTCTATATTAAATTGTTAACATACTTTTCTGTAGATCTATAATGTATTTTGTACCTGACAATTTGTGTGACATATTTATCATTTGTATTAGCCATCACATTAAAGACTGCCATGATACGTGTAACAGGCAGGGGTACGTGTGACCGAAAGGCATCTCGTCGTAGCTAGTTTCTGCGGTCAAAGCTCAAGTTAGACCCTATAAACACTTTGAAAACATAAATATGCCTCCAAGTGGTAAGTCGTCTTATGATGGAGGTTTTCCTCTGGAACACATGGTAGTTATGTATTTATTGAACTGTATACAAAATGTATTAAGGACTTTTAACACATTGCCCACAGTCAGATATGGTGGGTTCAACAGATTCCATGCTCAATAGTCTTTTTTTAAATGGCATGAAATGTGCTAAAACGCAGGAATGGGAGGATTTTTTGTTGTTGATATTTTTCCAATCTCTGATAGATTTGGCTGATAGCATTCTCTCAAAGAGGGGGGTAGGCTCATGAGGGAGGTCTCCTTAATTATCAGGTTTTACAGTAGGTATTATGTAGGGGGGTGTAGGGGTGGGTGTAGGGGGCTGTGGTAGGGGGAATAGGACGTCATATATTGTACATACCTTGACATACGCGGAGTCACTTCTGCTCCAGTACACCTGACCTATATCTACCCCTCTTACCCTTTAATGACAGCACATTGCATTAAAGCTAAATGTATTTGATATGTATACCAACACAGTTCTGGCCAGTGATTCGCATTCATGCATCACATTCCACATAGCCATGTTTTGTGTATGAATGTCGACAATGTTATTCTTGGGTGTAGCACAAGAGAGATGCTTGCCAAGGCTGCATTCATGTACAATCATGCACAATCAATGTATAATACCTACATAATGCATCATACCCTTGGTCGTCCTGACGAATGAATGCAGCCCTGGTGCGTTACTCACCAGTGCTGCATTCAAGGATCATGTCAATCCTACGGGTCTGAGACCATCTTGGAGGCTCAGCATAATGCCTGAAACCGGCCCTGGGGAGTTACGACAAATGTAATCTTTGAGAGACATGCCGCCAAGAGTTAAAGCAGCATACTGCCCCTAAACCGTTAGCGGTGCAGCAGGGGGTAGGACATGTGGGGCGATATAAGGCTTTATAATGAGTGGATGTGGGTGTGTGTCTACATGATGTTGTATCAGGTACCACATTCAGGGTGGTGGGGGAGTTGATATAAGACATCGGGATGCTGGTATGGGGGTATGTGAGTGTGATCTATGATATTCAGGCCGATATGAGACAACAAGAGAAGTGTCTTAAAGGCCAAACCTATCCTACCGATGATACGGTAACAGTTGAACATAAGAGAGGTTCTACACAATCTGAGTCTGGCAGATATTTATCGATGTACTTTCTCATCAATCATTATGTCAACCATGTGTATTGCAAGGCAACAGATCAAAAATGACCACTACACATCTCAAGAACTGGTCATTCAAATCAAAATGTTTTGTGTTTCGCTGATAGAAAATGCTAGTTTTCAGAAGAACTATGTTTGGGTATAGGCATACTGGCCGTGTGTTATGTGGATACGAGAACAGTAAAGTGGTACCATTTTCTTCCCTTTTTCCACAGAAAAGTCCCTTTTCACCCCTTCTTTCACAAAAGATTTCTTTAACTTGAAGTAAGATTAAGGAAGGTAAACTACATTCATGTATGATACCCTTGGTTGTCATATTGCATGAAATCCTGGCGGGTTACTCACCAGGGCTGCATTAATCCATCATGCTGACCATACAGGGTTAATTCCACATGATGCACCAATGCAGTACTCATCGGGCTGCATTGGTGCATCATGATGACAAACGTCACCTTCAAGTGACAAATCGTCCTTAAAGGTCTAAAGCAGTCCCCCTAATTAAGGGTGTGCATGCACTCATATAGGCACTATGATAGGGGGGCTTCAATGTAACTGAACCCGCTAAGGGTCACTGAATGCTTTAACTGTTTGTTGTTTGCAGGCTCCACCTTAAGTAGGGCAGTTAGATGAGGTAATACTACGTCACCAGAACAGGCGCAGTGCTGACCCTCCAGCAAGGACCCCAGTACACCATTGGTTAAAGCTATAGACCCCATGCATCAAGAAAGGGTGACTTTTTCATGACAGTTGTATTAACTTTGGTTTTAGCAGAATCCTTATAGCATTGTTTGTAATAGTTATCTTAGCAAACATCTCATATCAGGGAATTTACGGGTGCGCTGATATTTAATAGTTCCAAATTGAAATGCAGGATTTTGAGGTTATATCCACAAATTTGTGTGTTCAAGCTTCGAAAACTTTATCAGCAACTTTTCTGAAAAAGCCACCCTTTCTTGCTGCATGGATCTATAGTTACACCATGGGTTAAAGCTAATTGTGGGTCAAGGATGTGCCAAGTGCCTCCAATGATCCCACACTGATTGTAGGCTCTGCCGTTAACTTACGGTTACTGACCCGTTAATGGAATTGACAGTATTTGATATCTTTAGCACAGATCCAGCCCTGGTGATTAACTCGGCAATTATCTGAAGAGAAGTATATTCCAGAGGGGTGTCGGGACAGGGGGGCGAGGGATACGAGGGGGGCCATGGCCCCCCCCCCCCCCAATCCTAGCCCCCCCCCAAATTTTGGAATGCTAATAATATATGTTCATTACTCTATAGTTATAGAGAGAAATACCCACAAATCGACCTCAAAATGCACCAAATGTCAAATTTTTCAAAATTCCCCTTGGGGGCCCTGCTCCCAGACCCAATAAATTTCTCAGTGCGTCGCTTTTTAATGCTCGGAATTGTGCACCCTTCTGAACTTTGTTTGGTTCGGCCGCAGACCCCCCAAAGTCAATTTGCTTCGGACACCCCTGCTTAAGAACAAGAGAAACTGCCTCTCTGTGTAAAATGTAAAAAAAACAATAAAAAAACAATCACTGGGTGTAGGCCAGATGTGGATACGTGTACTATGGAAAATGGTTACTATCCTCGGGCTGATCCCTTGGACATCTACCCTTTCCTTGGGCTGGAACACTTATGTATACAGTGACTCATTTGTAGGATATAGTCTATCACTTATAACACCTCCCCAAACATCCATCATGCATCCCCTTTTTAATGATGACTAGTCCTTAAGTAGTACAAAATTCCAAGTAAAAGGCTCAACAAGAATATCTCTGCTAGACAAGTCATTATGTAATGCAAAAAAAACCAAAGATATATCTATTTTATTTCTGTTTATCCTATTTCGAGTAAAGTGTTCACTAGCTGGAGTAACCACTGTTTGCTATTCGTGGTCTATCCGTGTCCTTACAATTACCATATCAATGATTACCCTTCACACTGAATGATCTGTCTCGGATTTCCACAAAGGCATCTACAGACATTCCTGCCTTGATCTGACCTTTAAGGCCGTTAATAGACAACCACTTGGGTTAGGTGAGTGGGGTTAGAATAGACTTTAAACCCTTTAAAGACTGCATAATTCATTAATGGATCATACCCTTGGTCATCATGATGCGTGAATGCAGCCCTGCTGAGTAACTTACCATTCATGCACCATGGTGACCCTTTGGGGTTGATACATGCCCAAAGGGGCGTATGATGCACCAATGAAGCACCAGCGAGCTACTTGCAGTGGGTGCAATGATGCATCATGAGTACAAATTTAATCTTTTAGCGACATGCCGTCCATAAAGGGTCAATAGACATCCACTCGGGTTTGATGAGTGGGGTTAGAATAGACTTAATGCACATGTCTATGTAGGGCTTTATCTGCCTCCCCTCATGTCTATTGTACAGGGGAAACTAAAGGAGGCCGTATAAGGACACAAATGGCTGCAGCGATATAGTGGCAGTAGCAGCGTTAAGAGGGATCTAACTTGTAGCTGGTTCATGTAGTCACTATTTCCTACAGAAAACTGACTGACTAATTTTACTAGCTATATCTAGACAGTAGTTTATTGGAACCAGTGATAACAGTTTGGGGACTAAATGGCGGTATACGTGGTAGGAGGCGTTACAGTGGTATTGCCGTGGTGAGTTGTGGAGATGTCCACTTTGAAAGATAAACACCTGGCTACAGTCTATTAGCACAGTGCTGCATAGTGTCTCTAAGGTACCTAAAAAAGCCTCATACTGTCTGCCATTGAGCCATGATATTGACCTTTCAACACCTGAAGTGTCTGGTCACACAGGCTAATTCTTGGCCACTACTTCCAATGCATATTACTCTGGATAGAAAGATATTGTTACCTCATTAAAAAAATGGAAATTGGATTATCACCTTTTTCATGACATTTTCTCAACCTCAACTAGCAAAATGTCCAACACTCTACCATGGTGGGTGAACCTTAGAGGAGTTATGCATCGAGCCCAATGCAGGGGGGAGTGTTTCTCCGAAAACATCTTATTTTATCATTTAAATAAAGTTCTATTGTACAATATTGGGAGTTCTATCGCACAAAACCAAACCAGTTGTGTGCAATGTGGTTGGGGAAGTCTATAATAGTAACCGTTACAAGTAGGTAATGAAAGTTGTGACGTTACCAGGTTACGGTCAACTCTACTGACCTTCATAGGGCAATGACATGTGTAATGATAATGCTTGTTTCTATTCGGAACATATTCTATGTTAGAATAGGCATAGGGCAAAGGGTGGATCTGACACACATGTACTTCACAGTAGCATGATAGGTACCCTTCACTTCCTATAGAGGCTGGTGCCCTTTATATTAACATATCTGAGCACCTATCCCTGTTGACATGTATACACAGCTAACATGTCAATGTATACATGTCACCACCCAGCCCTAACTAGGTGGAGTAGGTGTAACGGGCACCACTAGGGGGAGCCAGGGGTACAGGGGTATACAGGTAGAGGTCACAGATGGATGGGGAAAGGTCACAGAGGGATGCATGAAGGTCACACAGGTCTGACCTTGTACCCCTAACAACCACCTAGCAACCCTCAAACCTTTACTTTTCTCCACAAGCCTGAAACCCCTCAACCCCCTATATCTGACCTTCACTCCGACCTCCAACCTGGCCTCCTTGACCTTGATCTTGACCTCGACCTTTGTCCTGGTGGGTGCAGTGTTATGGTGTAGGGTATCAGGGTCAGGGAGGTTTACAGAGGCTGTGACCTGTGGAGGTTCAAGGTCATGGTCTATAGACAACTATGATACCAGGTTAAGGTGGCCTTCAGGTATAATGTAGTGCTATCTATAATATATCTCCTGTCCTCAGGTTATAAATCACCTCCCAAACACGACCCATGGGTTCTATTTCTATATGTGTAGCTATTTATGATGTAAATATCAGCCATTTCAAAGAAACCTCATATGGAGGGACCCAGGTGTTTAGAGCTTGAGGGGCTGAAGGCACTTGCATTCAGGGATACAAGGGTAATATCTTTGTCTCAATACACCCATAATCTAAGGTTTGGTCCATATATGTATAGATAAAACAGTGTGGGACTCTCCCATAGTGGCTTACAATTTACAGGAAAGGCTAGACAACATACCATTTTTTGCTGACAAAATAATGTCATTCAGGTATGACCATCCTACGTATCACCCTGCATCCAGGACGGGTACATTCCCATAAACACACGCTGTATGGCTGTTCACACGGCTAAGCAGTGAAAAGGAGGGGGGGGGGGCACTAAGCCATTTAGGACCAGGTACATTTATGGTGGAGGAGACCAGAGACTTAGCAGAGACTTGACAGGATAGCAGACCTTTTGTGTCTGGGTGTGTAGGAAAGAAGTGATCAATTTTGACCCGCTCGCGCAAACACTCACCTCCACCTCCCTGGTGTTAAAAAACTACCATTCCCTCACACCTGCAAGAGAGTGGCAGTCATTTTAGCTAACATCTTATATCAGGAGCCTTGCAAGACAATTATATATTCAGTATTCTCTTAGTGTGTACATTATACAAGAACGTTACCCTCATTTTTAGCTAAAATATGGCACATTAGGATAGATTGTGTCACCATGTACAGGGATAGTGCAGTAAGATTACTGGGGATGTTTTTTTGAGACTTCGAGAAATATGCCAATCGTCACACGTCATCGTCAAGACAAGCTTTTCAGTTAATCCCAGCGTGAGTGTATTGTAAAGGCACCACCACCCAAACCCGGGGATTTAGGCATTAACAACCTGGGCAAATCGTGTATATCTTTTGCCTTTTCTGGTGGTTTAGCGACTTCCCCAGTCGCGAACATTGAATTCCCAGGTGCAGTTTGTAAAGTCGGTACTTAGATGAGTCATGACGGGGTAATTGGCGTGATGTAGTCATGATGGGGGTGGTAGGTGTAGTAAGGGACAAACAGGGTCTGTACTAACTAGGGTATACAGCTAGGTTAACCCTCTAAGGACTACATAGTGCATTAAGGTTAACCCTCTAAGGGCCACATAGTGCTTTAATGAGATATACCCTTTTGCCGGTGGGCACCGACCAAAGAAGGAACATTGATTGAGAGTTGTCAGTACTGATTCAATTATGAACTAATTTTGTACCCACTGGGTTCTCGCCATGGTGGGTATATATGCGGACCTGGTGACGGCCGACCCTACAGCATGAGATAGATGCTGTGAAGCTGTGCAAAGAAAAAAAACGTGAAAAGGACACTTGGAGGTATCATCTGGTCCTCAAGTATCAACATTGGGGAGTGGTCATTTTTTGATAATAGGGGCCGGGATGGGATTGGGGAGGACCAAACAAATTGAGTCCTCACTTGAGGGGAGGACCAAAACAATTTCACCCCATCTTAGCGAAAAAGACACATTTCTATAGCTCAAGGGGTTGGCCGTGTTAAATTGCAACATTCCTGGAGGGAAAAAAGAATTCCCCTCTCATGGGGGAGGGTCGTTAAAAAATGACCACAACTTTCCCGTAGACGTTGCTGCTCTACATATTAAACAGGTAGAGATCTAGATATCCTCAAGTAGAGATTTTTGTGGTTGTCTAAGGAGGCAGGGTTGAGGCTAAGGGGAGTGGTTAGCAGTACAGAACAGGATGTGCATCTATAGGCAGGGTAGAATCATCTACTTTTACATAATTATATAATTGAAAGTTGAAGGAAGAGGTCCTCCATAATCATTAAGGTGCATATGCTAATATGGTCCATTGATTGAAAATGATTTCCAAACTACCTTTTTTTTTGTAAAACCACCCCTGATTTCAAAGCCCTGCAATATGATACTACCCAATAAAATCAATGTTTAAGGAGGGACACAGTCGAGGTTAACCTTGGGTTTATGGAAAAGAAGAACAATATTTTCACTCCAGGTTCTCTCTGATGCCCTGTACACAAAGCATATATGCCTCTTTAACCCTTCAAGCACGGCATGATACCTTAAGGCATCATGCCTTGGTCGTCATGATGCATGAATGCAGCCCTGGCGAGTAACTCGCCAGTGCTGCATTTAAGCATCATGCCGACCCCACAGGAAGGAGAAACTCCCGAACGGTTGGCATGATACACCAGTGCAGCACTGGTGAGTTACTCGTCAGGGCTGCATTGGTTCCTCATGATGACAAATGTCAACTTTTAGCGACATGCCGTCCTTAAAGGGTTAACCAATATGGTGCGGGATTCCACCCCTGTATAGGACCTTACAGGTGTGTATTACAGGTATTACAGGTGTGTAAGGTGATCACCCAGCAGGTGAGGCCCTTACAAGGTCCAGGTACACATACAGGTGTGTAGACAGGTGAGGCTGTAACCCTGGGGGATAAGGAGGGGCATTAAGGGTTGTTAGGGATACCAGCCCAAACTCACCCTGGCAACCTAAAGATACACCTGCATGGGCCTTAGGGAGTGGTCATTTCTTAACACGAGGGGGGGGGCAGTGGATTTTCGCGCAAGTGGGTCAGAATAATTTTTGGTGCCCCCCATCCCCCGCATGAGGGGGTCGACATTTTTTCAGTCCTCCCTTAGGCCGGTTTAAATTGAGCGTGGCCAACCCCATAAGCTATGGTAACATGCTGGCCTTTTCACTAAAAAGGGGTGCAATTGTTTTGGTCCCCGTCTCAGGAGGGGTCTAAATGTCTTTGGTTCCCTCCTTCAAGGGGTCCAAATGTTTTTGGTCCCCCCCAAAAAATCCACCCCCCCCCTTGTTGTTAAGAAAGTGACCATTCCCATATCAGAACTCCCAGGCACAAACCAACCCCTCATGATCACCTTCAGCTTTTACTCTACTCCTGAATCATGGTTTGTGTAGCTTGATAAACATATCAACATTGACAACAATCTGTCAATGTTGATTCAATAGCCTGTGCCCACTGGGGAAGAGCGTACAAACAATTTGATGGAGTTTAAAACTTGCCAACCAATTCACCTATCAGAGGGCCTTGCTGTGCACGGAAACATATGGCGGGTTATTGTGGTGAATTATACCAATTTATATTCAGACTATACAATATATGTAAACAAGAATTGCGGTTGTTGCCGCGTAAATAAAAATGTCTACATAGTTGGTATGTTTGAAGGGGACCCATTCAAGACACCAAATAAGCTAGGCAACCAGCTGTATAAGCAACAAACTAATAGAACCGTTGAATTCCTTGGGTCTATTTTAGGGGATTGGTATGATTATAATCAACCTCAGGACCATGGAAATGTGTGTTGCTAGGCAGATAAACAATAATTAGAATATCTATTGCTAGGCAACCAGCTGTATTAGCAACAAACCAATAGAACCATTAAATTACTTGGGTCCATATTAGGGGGGGGGTAGGTATTATTATAATCAACCTCAGGACCTATCAAAGGTTGATTTATATTTTTGTTATCCCATTGCATAAATTAGTGTTGTGATGCCTTAATCCAAGATGGCGGCGCATTCGAAGATGGCGGCACCCGTTCTGACTTCTGGTAAAGTGCAAACATCATATACCTGGCGGCACCACCAGGTGCCACTGCAAAAAAAAGGGACGATTTCTTAACAGAACAGAGGAAAAAAAGTGTCATGTGTTTCTAAAGTTTATACCTCAAAAAGACCTGTCAAAAGGAGGTTTAGGAGCTTCTACCGCTTAACTGAAAATGGATATCCGGTTTCAGACTATTATTGTCAGGTTAACACTACTTGGTCCTACTTTGTTTATAGTTCATTTTGAGGGAGTTTTTCAATAAGGGCTGTCCACAGTTTTTTGAATTTATGAGATTGTTGTTGAAGTGTGATGACGTATACTGACTATTTTTGGCTAGGCCCTGTAAATCTGTTCACATGTCCTACCCCTACCCTTCCATCCCCTTTTAATCCAACTCTATCAGATTGAAGGATGTAGCAGGATCAAGGAATGATGGTCTATATATGGAGTATCTGTTCTAATCTTAGACATCTTATCAACCTTACAGGCGACACCGGTGTATAAATCAGATAGGAGTGTTTGTAGGTCTAGCATCTTTTTAAATCACAAACATTCCCCACGTCATGAGTTATAGACGTTTTACTGCAACACATGATGCTTCAAGTATGCAGTATGAGCAACATGACGCTCAACACTTGCCAGCAATGCAGCAGTGTATGATGCATTAGTGCATCACACATTAGCTGCCTCGGGCTATAGACAAATGCGTCAAGAAAGGGTGACTTTTTGAAAATAAAGTTGTGTTTACGTTTCTTTCAGTAGAATGCACATAACATTGTCTGCAATAGCTATATTTGCAAACATCTGATACCAAGAGATTCCCAGGACAAGTGTCTCTCAAATAGTATATATGACAATGCAGGATTTTGAGGCTAGATTCATGTATTTGCCAGTCACACATCAGAAATATTCAAAAACTTTATCAACAACTTTTCTAAAAAGTCACCCTTTCTTGCTGCATTGGTCTATGATATAATGCATGAATCGGGCACTAGGCAGTCTTTTAATCAGTTTCATGCACCATGAGGCCCAAATCACAAAGTGTATCAAAGCACTATGCGGCCCGTAATCCTTGCAGCCCCGGCGAGTTACTCGCCTGGGCTGCATTGGTGCATCATAACGATGCATTAATGAAGCATTACGTCTTTAAAGGGGCATTCTCACCACTCGCACTTGACCATATAGTAGACTGAAACAGTACCAGAATTGTGCGTTAGATACCCTTAGTGCTTGTGCCACTTTAAAGGGTTAAAACGTCAAACCGAGTTTCAGAACGAGGTTTTAGTCCCAGCTGACAATCCCGTGTAGGCGTCTCTTTATCCCCCTGATGACGTCACACACCACGTGACCTGCCTACTAACGGCGGCAGGAGGAGGCTGTGTGTGGACACGTGACTCAAGGTGAAGACAACACAAAGAGGAGTATTCTACCTACGTCACCCAGCCCTCCCACACAGTCACACTTATAGTCCGAGTTATTGTGTATATTTATATACAAACAACTGCCTGACCTACTGTGGGGGAAACACAGTGTGGGGTTCAACCTATAGTAGGTGAATCAATGGCATATAAAAAATCATTATAAACATATTTAGATACACGGGTACCGTAAAACCTTGCGTATAAGTCTTACTCGCGTATAAGCCAGCACCCTGACTTACTTTGGTCCATTCCTATTAGTTGCATCAGTGATCTGACTCGTGTACAAGCCGCAGCTTCTGCATGAGGTTTTACGGTACATAACATACCAATCACACGGTCTGGGAGTCCACCAATAACAGATGAAAACAACCTTGTCAACTGTTAGGTCAACATTGATCAACAACAAGGCATCATTGATAATGATATTAACACGTTTCTGTGCCAACTGACGAAAACAGTCAGGCGTCAAGCCGACGACGGACCGGCGATCCTCGGCCAGCGGCCACTATTTGATCTGTTTACAAGAGGATAAAATTTATCCACTCTCAATCTGTAAGACGCTAGACTGAAAACACAAAGTGGAAGTCTTCTAGTGCTACTAGTAAACTTTTCTTTTTGTTAAAAACAAGATTCACTATGCTTAACTATAGGAACCTCAGTATTCAATAGCCCCCTTTGAATACAATGTGGCTGTATTCGATGGGCTAAGTAAAAATGGCTTCCTCTCATTAAATGGCTTCAAATGCCAACTCCATTGATACCGTCTCTGATGTATATCAATGGGCGTTGACATTTGCCTATATATGTTCATGTGGAGAGATGAGTGGGAGGGAAGGCAGGGGGTCAAGGTAAGGGCAATACCTGTACATATTTGTGGTAAAACTTTCGTTTTCTAGACGTCTTGTGTAAACTGGGATGTGTCAGGTGGGGTTGGGATGGCAGCCCGCTGCTACATTAGGGGCAAACAGGAGAGGTCAGCCTTTAAACATTTAAAGTGACATGGTCCAGTTAATGATTAAGGCTCAGAAAATCCATTTCGTCAAAAAAGAACCAGAATGCTCCCTATGGCCATATTTCATATGCTAGCTACTTTATTCAATCTCTTTCCCTAAAATTCAGCTTAGAAGTCGAAAAATTATCACATTATGGCTAAAGTTACTAATTTTTGAGTGCACACTATAATTCTCCCATTGAAAAAACCCTGTACAATGCTATACTGGGGCCACATCTGAACCTCTAATTGGGCTCTTATTGCATAGATGACATTTTATTGGGCCCCATCCCCCAAATATGATATTGTACTAACATTTGAAACACATTTAAGCAGGATTTAGAATATGAAAAAAATCGGACAATGTTACTCTAAGGATAACCTGTTACATTAAAACGTTATAATGTATGTTTATTGTTGCTTTGATGCACCCACGGAGCACCAGAGAGCTACTAACCAGTGCAACATATCAATAGGACATCCACATGGCAGCGGCATGATACAGTACTGACGCCACCCGTTAGAGGTCAATTCCCAGTCGGTATGCATACAGTCATCTCAATCCACGAGTGGATTAAGTACTTTAATCTATTCAGTTAGCATTGGATCTAGACCAAGTATGTGCTGTAGGTTATACCTGCACAGAGAGGCCTTCTGATAACTGCCTCTGCTGCAGAATGTGTGACGCTACCGCCCCCTGCCTCCCCCTGGTGTGTACTGTGTCAACTACATGAACCTACACCACACTGTGTCTGCTGGTGAATGTAGCAGCCGATACTATGCAATGGCTTGAATATCATATATTATCATGTCTTGGCAAGCTTAAAACATGATAACAGAGGGGGCCAGTGCACTGTGGTGATAAAATTAATTGTATTCGCCCACCATGAAGAGAAAAGATGCTACCAAGCCATGATAAGTACACTACCATACCCAAATGCAACTTTTTTCAGACACATTTATCAGTGGCTAATTATCAGGCTCGCTCTGAGGGTTTTGTGATAATACATCATTCATAAACCTGTTTGATAAAAATAGTTGTATTCAGATCTCATATTGTACAGTGTATTTACGGTTACAATCATTATTTTGATGAACAACGACAAATGTTAGGTGCAATTCTGGCCCTTGTTTGTTATAATTATAGTTATGTGTTTATTCATGGTGACTGGCTAAGATGTCAACAACTGAACACCTGGTCTTTGCGCCTTATTCAGACTGTGACATTCGTGGGGACTTCAAAGGAAAAAGTACAAGTCTCTAAGAAGAAAAGTATTCCAACCATGTGACGCCCCCAGGGGGGTAGAAGCTGTGTGGGCATGCAGCTATGAAAATAGGTACAAAGTAACACTTTGAATGATTTCCAAGTTAGATAAACGACCAACAAACCTCCGTGGGTGTTCTCTGGCATAGTCTCACACACTGTCTCAAGGTCTACATCTCTAAACCTTGAGGGGTGGCAGGGTGCTTTAATGTGTTATAGTCCAATGTTATCATAAATGAATGTAGCCCTGGCAAGTAACTCACTGATGTGGTCATGAGGGACTTGCCGTTGCGGCAGTCAGGCATGATTCCCATCATTCAGAGTCCATATGCCTGAATGAAAAGGCATGATGCATGAATAAAACCCTAACAGGCTTTTACTTGTCATGGTCAAATTCACGTAACATGGCAATAAAGGACCCTGGACTATGACGCCTTTAAAGTCCCAAAATAGATAAGGTGGAGATTCAGATACTGAGGTAAGTCCAGTAGAGTCAAGAAGTAACCAGGGGGATTTGGAGTTTAGGGTAAGGATGGGGCTATTTTCTAAGAAATATTACGCACAGGACCCCTTTATGTTAATACATAATAAACTGGGATGGGGGGGATCACTTCTGGAGAAATTTTGCGTCTATACTTTATGGGCGCCCTCTTTACACGTGACCGTTACCCTGATTAAACAGATACTACCACAAGTACTGCCAGGCTTGTACTGTGGGAGGACCTGTGAGGGGCTAACTGGTCAGGGGCCGCAGAGAGCTTTGACGTCATTATGCATGGATGTAACTAGTAACACACAATTACCACATTCAAGCATCATGCCTATTCTTGTGGGTTTATAAAAGCACATTAGATCATGCAGCGGAGGGTACATCTTTTGAACCTTTGACATTTTTTGTTCACGGCCATATCCAGTATTCCTTGCTGGTGTTGCTAATTAAAAAGGTGATCAAACACACCACTACCCTCCACACACAAATACACACACACACACTCTCCCTCTCCCTCTCCCTCTCCCTCTCTCACTCTTACTCCCCTTTCTCACTCTCCCTCTCCCTCTCTCTCTCCCTCTCTCTGTCGCTGTCTGTCTCTGTCTCTGTCTCTCCCTCTGTCTCTGTCTCTGTCTCTCACCCTCTCTCATTCTGTCTCTGTCTGTATCTGTCTGTCTGTCTCTGTCTGTCTCTGTCTCTCTCTGTCTCTGTCTCTGTCTCTCTCTCTCTCTCTCTCTCTCTCTCTCTCTCTCTCTCTCCCTCCCTCTCTCTCTATTTACTTCAGCTTCTACTTGTTTGTTTACAGTGGCGGTAGTCCAGCATCATGTACTGGTCACGGTACGACTGCTATTTGTGTCAGCTATATTTAAACCACCCGGCCGTTTTTACCTGACTCCATCTCTAAGTACGCAATAAGGAGGCAGGGGGAGGCAGGCAACCCTTTAAAGCCTTCAATCAAATTAATCCGATTTATGAATTTTATTAACGCGACCATACAGATTAATAAAGCTTTTAAGAGTCGACTCTGTGATGATACATACATACCTTCTTTCAGCTTTGATATAGGCCTAACAGAATTTTAAAAATCCTTGATGGTATTTCTTAAGGAGTTGGGAGGGGGGACATAAAGGATGGATTTCCTTTATAGTACAATCCTATTATTACAATACAATAAGTTGCTGAAGCCTTATCCAACACCACGGGACCCATAACCATTGTGTCGATTGATAAACCACAGAATTAACTTGTTACCTCCCTTTCCATCTTCCCACGTTTTCGCAACTTAAATTATTTTGCTGGTGACCGGTGTTGACATTATTGTGTCGGCCATATATCATTTAGTGATCAGATGGATAAGATGTAATGGATAAATAATGAGCCCGAAAAAAAAGTCACTATGATCTCATTTTCGGATGTAACAGTTCCCTTAGGTTACGCCAAATATGTTAAACTCTAGACATACTATCGACTGTGGAACTTTGTGAACCCAATATGGACCATAAGGGTCTCACCCCTGACTGACTGGTTAGTTCAGGATCCATCCACCAGCCGGCAGCACCTGCATCAGACTCCCATTCCTATACTACTTACTCAGTAGTGTTGGGTGATGCTAGTTAGAACCTGTTCTCCAGCCATGCTAGGTCATCTCACCCACGATAGGTCAGTGGGCTGTTGCACAGCGAAATTATAACAATATCATCAATAATCTTAACAAAATCAAAGATCATACAGCTATCTTTAAATGCAATCATTATTAAAGTATACCCTAAGATAGATATGACATTTACTGAGAAATACACTTGCCACGATCACTAAAAGATGATCGTCGACATTGCCTTTCTAAAGGCTAACGGTAGCGCTATTAGTTGTGCAAAACCCCACAGGAAAAGCAGTGGCTGCCGGTAGCTGCAAATTTCGACTTCCAGGCACTTTAATACCTAGGGTGCCTGCAGCAGTGCTGCTGTTGTAATATATGGTTGATTCCATTTCACATTATGCAATACCTAAACACATCCGTACTTCCGTGACCCTATGTCTAACCACCCCATTATGGCATTGGTGTCTACCCCAGTTATCACAAATTTACACATCATTCATAACACGTGATGCAGGTCACGTGCACAAGTAGCAGGTGGTTGTAGAGCTGTATGAGAACTCACAATTACATGTCCATGTTTTCAATTTTTACCAGGGGGTGGATTTTCCTGCAGAGCTTTGGAAATCTTTATCCCCAACCCCAGTCAAGATGTCCAAAATGCTTACCCCTCCCCTACCTCTGTTGTTACAATAGTTCACCTAGTAACCATTTCTCAAAATGACGATAAGGGAAATGTCTAAAAATAAAACACTGAAAGGTAAACACACATACAAACAGCATGGTCTCTGATCATATCAATTAGCCCCCACACCAATACTTATACCCTATAGGCTTCCACCCTATATGTGCACCAAACCATGGCAGTCTTAGACCTCCTGTTAGACATTTAAGGTCTGCAGAGAGTGTTAATGTACTTTGTCATTATGATGCGCGAATGCAGCCCTGGCAAATAAGTCAACAGTGCTGCATTCAAGCATCATGCTGACCCTATGCGTTTAAGATACTCCTGACAGATTGTCATGATGCACCACTGCAGTCCCGGCGAGTTACTCACCGGGGCTGCATTGGTGCATCATGACGACAAATGTCATCATTTAGTGACATGCCGTTGTCGGGTAAAAGGGTTACCAAAAGTGCACTTTGGCCCGCGGCTATAACTTCTGTTACAATTCTCCTGACCTGCCTGGTGGGGTCTAATTGTCAAACTTCCTGTTCAGTGTTCAGCCCGTGACACATTCCTTAAATCAACTAAGTCAGATTGAATTAGTTCAAAGGAATGTCATTTAAATCAAAAAGAAATTAAACTAATTTCTGTACATAAAAAGATAAGGTGTCAAGTAGCATAGAGTGCTGTCACCAGATTGGGGGAGTTTGTTTATTTATGAGATGTCAGGTAGCAGAAAAAGACATGCACGGTGTAGTGCACACCAGGAATTGGGGCAAGACCTATATATATGCCACTAGAGATTACATTTCATAGCGACGAACCGATTCCCTGGCATTAAACCCATGATTTAGTAAGAAGTAAAGTGCACTCATTATTATAGCTCTTATCGGTGCTTATCATAGTACTCCTAGAAGAATGGTACGGGTCCCGATGGTGACCCCTGCCTCCACTAGGTGAGTGTCCTAATGGTAACTAGTCCTGCCCAAACTAGACAAGAGTCCTGGGGGTACCTAGTTCTGCCTAGACTCCCGCCAGAACTAGGTAAGGGTCCTTGTGGTAGCTAGTCCTGTACAAATCCTGCCACAAGTAGGTAGGGGTTCTGGTGGTGCCTAGTCCTGTACAGACTTCTGCCACAAGTAGGTCAGGGTCCTGGTGGTGCCTAGCCCTGCCCAGACACCTGCCACAACTAGGTAAGGGTCCTGGTGGTACCTAGTCCTGTACAGACTTCTGCCATAACTAGGTAAGGGTCGTTGTGGTACCTGGTCCTGTACAGACTCCTGCCACAACTATATAAGGGTCGTTGTGGTACCTGGTCCTGTACAGACTCCTGCCACAACTATATAAGGGTCGTTGTGGTACCTGGTCCAGTACAGACTCCTGCCACAACTAGGTAAGGGTCCTGGTGGTACCTAGTCCTGTACAGACTCCTGCTACAACTAGGTGAGGGTCCTGGTGGTACCTGGTCCTGCCCAGACTCCTGCCACAACTAGGTAAGGGTCCTGATGGTACCTAGTCCTGTACAGACTCCTACCACAACTAGGAAAGGGTTGGTGGTACCTAGTCTTGCACAGATCAAACTACAAATAGGTGAGGGTTCTGAAGTTAAATAACTCATTAATCCCTCTAGCATTTGGTTGCAGAGAACCGTGCAACTTATACCACACACATGAGCATCAGCTCTAGATGGCAGAACTACAACCCACAGACCTATTCAGACCATGTGTTTGTGTGTTTGTTTTCATACCGTTGAAGCATGCCGTCTTTATACCAATATTTGACGCTGCCTCTTACCGGCTCATCTCCGCCCTAGCTTGGAGGATGTGGACTTATCCTACTTTCATAAATGCACTCCTTTTTTACCTGTGTATGAATACAAATATCCACACTGCACCCTTACATATTCACCGTTGTTGCTTGTATAAAGAGAAATGCAGGCTTTGACATATTTTGTCTTCTTTCTCTTCCCTTTGTAGCAAGCATTTTCCGTTATTTTGCAAATATTTCTAAAAACATCTATCATTGGTTCTGTACCTTTATTTTCACCATCCCATTCATAATTAATACCATATTTGCTGTAATAAGCGCCATGCCCCTAACCCCCCCTTCCCTTTTTTCCAGATTTTATTATGTGCTCCTCCGGTTTTGTAACAGTTTTTCACACCATTGTGTGGAAATGTAACGCAGAGATAAGTCATGATATTGGCCTTGAATATAAACTATCTGAATTATAATTGTGTTCTTGTTATAAAGCAGTTGCATGCACTCCTGTACAAAGAATTTAGTAAAATTAACATAATGACACCTTCTCCATAAGAAAGTCACGCTGCATGAGTCGCTAACACACTGATCTACATATCTCAGTAAAACACCACTTCCTTCATGTTAAGGCCTTCCTGCCAGCATTTCCTCAAGGTGTGTATATTAAAGTCAACCTGCTATAGACTTAATACCAAAAAGTGGCTGAACAGCTGTGCTACTGCTGTGAATATTAAAGTTAACCTGATGTAGATTTTCCCTTGGGGGAGCGATACATTTTCAACAAAAGGGTGGGGCGGTGAAATTTGGCATGGAGCACGCACGTTTTTAAACTGGTTGAAAAGCTAGGGGTTAAATATCAGCGCACACATAGCTATGCACAGGTCTTTATGCTGTGTCATTTTTCAATGTACAGCGGCATGTTGTGCCTACTTGTACTGAACCATGTAAGTACCAGGGTCTCAAAAGAATGTTGGCACAAAGGTATCGAAATAGATTAATGTAATGGTTCCAAAAAAAAGTACCAGGATTGTATAACACACTGGCTTTTAAGTCAGAAAAAATGAATCAATATTCTAGTTAAAAAGATGGGTCAGGAGGTGTCTTTGAAGTAACAGCACTGTACTTCTAACCGGCTACCTCATCATGTACACAGAACAGTTATTGAGACCTCTTTCTAACTGACAATGCCAGGTCAGGGGCCTCTTTGAAGTTAGTCTACACAGTAAGAAGACAACCAGAGACACGTCTTCCTCCAATGGTCTGTATCCTACCCCCCCTCCCCTATACTCCCCCTCCTCCTCATAGCCACACACACCTCACATACAGGCCTAAACTAAACAGCATGCTTGACTAGTTGGTCTAGGTGTATACCACATAGGATGACAGTCAGTGAAATACTTCAATATTCTCTTGATCGTAGATGACCTCACTGTCGACACCATGTGTATGGTCATAGACAGGTGGTACCATATTGTGTGGAATGATGATGCAGGTATTACACTGTCGTATCTAATGGTATACATTACACCTGGATACTGACCCATCAAGCACGCCACTCAGTTTAAGCCTGTGCCCACACACCCACATGGTGCTCAGTTTAAGCCTGTGCCCACACACCCACATGGTGCTCAGTTTAAGCCTGTGCCCACACACCCACATGGTGCTCAGTTTAAGCCTGTGCCCACACACCTGTATGCTGCCCAGTTTAAGCCTGTGACCACACACCCACATGGTGCTCAGTTTAAGCCTGTGCCCACACACCCACATGCTGCCCGGTTTAAGCATATGTCCACACACCTACTCCCTGAGGGGTGGCTGCCGGTGATGGAGACAGGAGTAATTTACTCGTGTGTTATTGTTGTGTTGTTGTTGTGTTGTGGGGAGAGCTGCCAACAAGCTGCATGACCACCAGGGGGAGGGACTGGTGTGGGAGCTCCTACTGTCACAGCACTAAGGCCGACACGATATGTCTCCAAGCAAGATGCTTCAAAGGTTTCATACTTCTTACCGAATCAATGCAGTTGACGTACATGATCGGTTGACGTACATGATTGGTTTACATACATGATCGATAATGCATGAAATCAATATTTTCTCCTTTATATATTTTTTGGGGGTGATCTGAGATGACTGATCATTTGTGTCAGCAGATCATGTACGTCATGATTCGAACTGCATCGATTTGGTGAGATCGAACCTTTTTTGTCAGTGAGCCTCAGCCCCTAAATATGTCATTGTCCAGTGTCATAAGTGTAATGTTATATTTGCCGTATAAGTATTTAATGATGTCACAAATGCTATCAGGGAGATGCCACGTTAGTCACAAGGGCAACACATACAAAATCTAGTCTATATTAGGGGATATACATGCTAGCATCACCAAAGCAAAATATTAGATGGCCGTGTCTCACGAGATCGGGCCAATGTGAAGGTCTTTGACCAGGTGCCATCTTTGACCAGGTGCCATCTTTGACCGTGTCCCATCTTTGACCGGCTTGATAGAAACGGTTTATCTAGGGAAAATGAAGATATAAATGGGCAACTATAATTACTATTTCAAAGTGTTATGATATCCAAATATCCATTAACCCTTTTAGCCCATTTATGTCTTTATCCCCCAGTCGAAGATAGCACGACGTCAAAGATGGCACCCAGTCAAAAACTTTCACATTGGCCCAATCTCATGAGAGACAGCCAAATAGGTGTTCACCTTCCTTGAAGTGACACTACAAACATTAAGTTAGGCCACCTTTTTTTGATAACTTGGATTACAGGCTTTTGCTTCCAAATTTTTGGAAGGGCAGAGGCAAAAAAAAAAAAAGCTGCCCTACGGGGGGCACCAGATCACAAAATTTCCCGAAGGGCAGAGGCAAAAAATAAAATAAAAAAAGGCATAGAAAATCTCATTTCTAGGCAATCTAATGAAGCTCTCATCCTCGCCTCAATGTGTTTTCATCCTGCTCCTCCACATCAATTGTATGTAATTACATATTATACAAACTGCTGTGCGGATCCGAAATTGGGCGTAAGCTTTATGTTCAGTACAGGATAATAAGCATATATTTTATCTTATCTTATCTTATATCTTAGATATATTGAGAATTGTCCCCAATCTGAAAGGCCTCACTCTACCTTTTGCTGCTCAACATGTACTTCTTTTCTTTTTTTTGGTAAAATTCTCAAAAAATCTCGGAGGGGAAAGGTATTTTTTGTTTTTTTTCCTTTTTTTTTGCAAAATGCCAAAAATCTCGGCGGCGGATCCGTAATCCAAGTTATCAAAATGAAACGGCCTTACCCTCTGTGCACATCCCCTTAATACATATGTGGTGGCCCTGCAGAGTGAAATGCTTTCGTCAGCTAGATACCTGCACCAATATATGTTTCTCACACTCCTATAGGCAATATTGGCCTAGCGTCTTTCCAATGTCATGGCAAAGTTCTGATGGATAGACAATGAATGTTTCTCAATGTCAGATACTAAGGTCATTCTAACCTTGCCCAGCGTTAGCCCAATTTGACTCAACGTATCTTTAAAGGTTGGCTTATATATTATTAGAGCCCACTAGCAAATATAACTAATTGTGAAAACAATATCTTAAGAGAGCCCAGTTTAAGGCAACAAAATGACGCCAATTTTTCGGCTTAGTACTGACAGCATAAGCCATGCTGAGTTAGATATATTCCCACCCTCTCACTTCACGACACTGCCCCCCCTCCATTCCTACTGCACTCCCTCCCTCTTCTAGCACTCTCCTTACCTCCTGTCCTGTTCTGTACTAAAAGGCCTTCTCCTGGTGGTCCTTTGACGTCCTGGCTACCTGATAGATCCTATACGTCTGTGTCAGCCCTGCACTCTTCTGCTACATTTGTCTGCAAGTTGAACCTTCTTAAGCTAGGCCAACCGGAGCACAGTGCAGGTAGGCAAAATCGTGTTTTTGTAAAAAGCTATACCCTCATAAAACATTTCACAAATAAATAAACAAACAGACACAAATTGTGTAGGTCAGATCGCTGGGTTGAAGCTTGCTAGGGCAGGTCCGGATAGGGTGCAGGCAGGTAAAGAGAGAGAAAAAAACTGTTTTTCAAACGATTTCTTATTCTCGCTTCTTGTTCTCCTGTCTTACATATCTCTGAGTCTAAGTTGAAACCTGCCAGAGCAGAGTGCAGGTGGGCAAGAAACTGCCTTTAGAATACTGCTCATACCTTTTTTCTATTTTTCTGTTCCTGTGTTTGAATTACCCACCAAATGCCCCCGCCCACGACCCCTGAGTCAGATCCATAGCTTAGGTACCACTGGGAGCCCATCTGCTTATAGAGCAGAACTGGTTTTGTAAATAACGAAATGCCCCCCTTGAGGTTCACTGGTGTGTGTAGGGGTATGTAGGTGGAGTTCTTAAGGTGATTCTGAAATCTATTTGTGTCTTTGTCCCCTTTATCGTGCTACATTTCTTTAATAAAAGCACAACATATGACATAATCTAACTTTTTTCAACTCTTTTGTAATTAATAATAGTAACTTAGAACCAACAATAATGTATGACTAGACTTAGTAGCAGGACTAGGCAGGTAGTAGTGACTCAGTGTTAGAGTCACAAGGTGGCATCTTTTATTTCATGGTGAATAGACGCTCCAATTGAACTAACCAAAGAACGTTGTGTTCCAGGGCAGTACCTCCCAGCCATCAACGTACATAACTAAACATAATATAAATTATTTTTGGCAAATTCGATTGTAGTGTATAGGGCACCTGGCCATTGATAGCAGCACCACTTGTGCTAAGTCAAGAACCTTTAGTACAGGCCAGTAGTATAGTATGTATCGGAACGGGACTATAGTTAAGTACTGTTTATTACTCAATCGACATGCAGCCAATCAGAGGCCTCCATTTGGTCACGTGACCGGAAGTGACCTACTTAGGGGATTAGTGGTGACGTCACGTGACCTAGTTAGCCAATCAGAGGCCTCCATTTGGTCACGTGACCGGAAGTGACCTACTTAGGGGATTAGCGGTGCATTCTGGGTAACCCTGCAGCCAATCAGAGGCCTCCATTGGGTGACCGGAAGTGACCTACTTAGGGGATGGTGCATTCTGGGTAACCTACTGACCTACTTAGGGGACCGGAAGTGACGTCATATGACCTAATTTAGGATCACGTGATCGGAAGTGACCTGATGAGTCACGTGACCGGAAGTGACGTCACACAACTTAATGGCCAACCGGAAGCGACCTGATTGATCACGTGACCGGAAGAAGAAGAAGTTTTTTTTTTTGTTTAGGATCCCGTGACTGGAAGCGACGTCGTCACATGAGTGACGCTTTAAGAGACTGCGCGACTTACTAGTAAAAGAAGCCGTATGATAATAAAAACACAGCAATATTTTCTTTTAATTTTTTTTTATTTATTTTTTTTTCAATCTTGATAAACACTCTATTTTTGAAAAGATGCACACGCTTATTTTTTTTTTTTTTTTTTTTTTTTTTCATATCTCTAAAGGACTCGTTGTCACACCGTCAGAATGCACGCGACGCTTATAATACAAGTAGCGCACGCCGTCTTTCTCTATGGTGTAGGTGACCATTTTGTTTCGCACCACTTTGAAATTTCTATTTACAGCAATGAGAGTTTTTCGTTGGCGAAGAACATCCAAGAAGGCGTCTGGTTCCTGGGGGTTTTGTTTCTTCTGTACGCCTTTTGCACTCCATTTTTTGGATTTTCTTTCACCGGTGTCGCTGACTCGATCGTAGCAAATGTAAGTCTTAGGGTTGAGACTTAGGATCCCGTCACCTTCCCACTCCGCTTTCATGAGCCCCGAAGTTCTCAGATCGTGAAGGTACCGTCTCTCACAACATCCGCCGGGCGGCGCACACCATTCTCGCACTCTTTCCGTTTTTGTCTTCACGAAAAGCTCTAAGTGCTCGTCGCACACCGCTGTCGGAAGCCACTTTCGTTTCTCTCTGAAGTACGTCTCTCTCAGGCGAGGTTTCACTAGGTCATCCAACGTGGCACCGCTGAGAGCCATGTAAAGACTGTCGGTGTCCATTTGACAAAGGGCATAATCGCGCCGATCGACGAATCTATCCAAGAAGTCGTATGTGAACTCTAACATTTTCAACTTCGCGTACTGGTATACCATGAACCCTATCTGAATAGGGAGGTTGTTCTTGACCGTTTTCGGTTGTAGTTCGACTTCAAACAGATCGGAAGTCAACTCGGACGCCTTTTTGAAGCGCCACGAATTGGCCAATAGTTCGAACTTCCGACTGTCAGTGTATCTCACCGCCGTGTGTTTTTCTTTGTTGCAGATTGTTTTACCGTACGTAGCGTTTCCCATTAACTTGTAACAGTCTGACAGAATTTTCTCGTTCTCGTTCACGTCGCCACGTCTTCGCGCCGCCGTCACTTCGTCCGCGAAACCGGCAAAGGAGCGTTTAGGTAGGTATTCTACCACCAGCTGCACTTTGGTGACTATCAAACCGTGCTCTAAATACCACTTGAGAAGCGGCGTTCCCAAGAGAATATTTTTTCCGTGGTAACTCCCTATCAGACATCTCTGAGGCGTGCTCAACAGCTTTTCTTCCTGCGCAAAGTCTGACATGTGAGGGCCTATGTCCGATTTTGAAACGGTCGCGTTCTTGAAAACGGGGGTCATTTCTTCGAAGTACTCTCGTAGGTGAGGCGGCGTAGTGATGTCCACTTGAACTAAACCGAACATTTTCTCCTCTTTCACAGCGGAAAGGATGTCGCTCTCGCTCATCGCGTTTCGAGACACTTTCAAAGCGTCAACCTTCCAGCGTTGTTGGGAGGCCTTGACCCGCTCATCTCGACGCTTCATCTCTCGCCATTCGCACTCCCACACGACGACCAGCTTGTAACCTAACGCTTTCAAGTAAGCGCTTACTCTGGTCGTTCTGTCGCGTCTCTCCTCTCTCAGTGAAGCGCACTGATATCGGTGCGACGGTATGCACTCGTGAGCGTGGAACCAACACCCGTGAAACTGGAAAACCGTATTAGAGGCCGCGTGAAATCCGTCCACGCGAATTCTCCGACAGCCTACCGCCATCTCGCCGCCGTTCAGAGCGTGGCGCAGTTTCACGTCGCGGTCGTGCTCTACGAAGCGTAACCACTCCAAAGCGCTGTGAGAGTTTCTTTGCCTGATTTCGGGCTTGAACTCGGTCTCGGGCCGTCTCACCGCGTAATAGCCCGTGCAGTGCGCTTCGCTCATGCAGCGCAAGTACAGTGAGTTAGCGTCTAGTCCTAGGATGTGTTGGCACGGTCTCGCTTCTTCGCCGTACTTGTGCTCCCTTATCCGCGTGGTGCCCTTCTCGTGAAATCTATGGAAGATGATGGAAGGACCGCCGACTAGATTCTCTTTGATCAGAGCGTGGAGGACGGCGTCGAACTGGGGAAACGTTGTGAACGCGTCTTCTAGGTTTTGGAAGAGGAAGCGTAAAGTCAAACCGGCGAGAGAAACTCCGTCTTTCAACATGTCGATGCCGCGATCTTGGAAAAATTTAGCGTGATTTTTCAGAGCTTCTATGAAAGGTTTCACGTCTTTGTTGTTGTAGTGGATCAAGTAGTCTTCCATAGTTTGCATCTTCTCGTCGGACCAAACTTTCTGACATGCGGCGTAGTCGGATTCGGACATTTTGACGCCCGTCAGCTCGCTGTCGAAAGCCGATCTCGGCGGCAGCGTTCTGTTTGCCAGTTTCCTGGTAGACGTCATCCATTCGTAAGGAAAGTGACCTTTCTCTTCGTTCCTGGTGAAAGCTCGCAAATAGGTCGCGTAGTTGTAACCGGGTGCCAAATAGTTGACTACGTCCAAGAAAACCGTGTGCTGTGTGTAAACCGCCAAGTATTGATTGCTTCTCTTTATGACGCTGAATTCTTGGTTTCTTCGGTCTCCGGAGGCGAAGAACGAGTGAAGGCGTATTTTGATCAGGTTCAAGTCGTAACGCCCCGAGTTGAAGCCCACCACTGGAGCTTGACGGATGTATCTCAGAAGACGCTTCTTCAGTTGAACTAACGGGTGTCTGGTCTGAGCCGCAGCGAAGCCGCCTGGAGAAGGGGTGGTGAACGTCGCCTCCTCCAGCAGGAGAGCTTCACCTATCGCCGCATCTAACTTCGCTAACGTCGGTCGGTAAAGTTCTAGCACAGCTTCCCCGATCGCTTTGGCGTTCTCGTTTATGTGATTTAAAACTCGGTCCAACAAGGGGTCGGAATCTGCGTCGGACGCTCTGACGAAGCAGACGGGCCCCTCCCACCCCGGAAAGTCGGATGCGACGCTAGCCGACAAAGGGACGTGATCCCACAGCAGGGACACGTGCTCCGTCGACGGTTCTTTGCACGGTCTGAAGAAAGCCTCGAAATCGAAGGCGATCTTGTAAGGGTAGATTCCGGAATGTCCGTCGGGGGGAAAAATGGAGAAGTCTGCTAGCGCTTCGAAAATCGTTCTCGAATTTTGGTAGATGCCACCTACGTAGCGCAACTTGACTTGTCGGCAAGAGGAAAGCTGGTTCCTGTGTCTCTTCAGCAAGAACTCGGTGGTGAACGCCGCCTTACACTTGCAACATTCGTATATGCCCGCGTACGCGTTGAAGTCCGTGACGAGAGAGACGTGCAAACCGCCTTTCGCCGTCAGGTGTAGGTTGACTTTACCTCGGGCGGCCACAGTTCTGGAAGGCGGTCTGATCAGAGTAACGCATCTTCTCAACTTCCGCCCCGGCACTTGACGCGACGCGGTGTAAACCGCTATTTGTACGTCAAACAAGTTCTCTAACGCGGGTAAGTCGCGGATGTTCAGACCCGGAAAGGATTCAGGTGTGGCAGCGGGACAGAACTGACGTAACAAATCTGAAGCGCGCTTGCTGGTGTTGTATAAGTGAAAGGAAATGCAGCGGAAGATGCAGAGGTTGTCCTTGTTGGGAAAATCTAACACGCCGCTTCTCTTTCCAACTCGACCGGCCTGCGTGATCCTACCGCCTATGGGGAATTCCCCCGGTCCCATGTAAACGCAGATGTTCAAATTGGTAGGAAAAAGAACGTGCCACTTGGTGTCAGCGTCGCAAAGTTTCCGTACCTCCTCGCAAGCGACGGTGTTTTGCATCTTTGAGAGGAGCTCTTCCAAAGTTTCTGAATTAGTTACAGTAGGGAGCGGTTGTATGAGAGTTGCGTTGTTCTGGGAGGCGTGGAAGTAGCGCAGTTTGCTCTTGTCTTCTCTGTGTTGTAACAGTAAGCCTACCGAGAAACCCACTTTGTATCTGAATCTTTGTGTCAAGTGAATGCGACGCATAGTATCTACAGCGTCACTCAACTCGCCGGTTGGTAGCCTGAAGTTTGTTACACTCACGCGAGTCCCGTGCATCCTGACGCCCGTTTGTATCGCAGGCCAATTCGCCGTGAACGTTTCCTCCCCGTTCGGTACAGCACATATGCGCGGAGGGACGGTCACCCCGTCCAGAGATTCGCGTCGACAAGCGCTCTTTCGGCAATCCCCTTCGCCGCATAGAGGGCAAAACTTAGCTACTACTCTACAATTTTCTACGTGTCTCTCGTGGTTGTACGCTCTTTTAAACATTTTGAAACACTTTTCGCATACGTACTGTGTCATGTTTTTTTTCACTCGGTTACCAACTACTTAGCCGTCTAACTATCTATCTATCTATCTAGCCATCTATCAATCTGTCGTCTATGTAACTATCTTTCTGTCTGCTGTCTGTGTATCCGTCTGTCTGTCTGTCTGTCTGTCTCATACAGCGTACGTCAAACGCTGTGTGTGTGTGCGCGCGTGAGCGTTGAGCGTCTCTCATTCCGAATCTATGCCGAGATATTTCAGAATGATCTCTGTTTTGTCATCCAACTCTTTGAGCGCTCTGGCGGACAGCGTCACCCCCTGCTGTGTGGGTTTTTTGTCAGGACCTTCGTACTTGCGCACGTGGACGAGGTTCTTACCGCTGTAGTAGCTCACAGCTGCGTACACTTCGCCCGCCTCATCCAGCACTGCGAACCAGGGGGTGTGATTAGGTTTTCCTTGCGCGGCCGCTGTGTCGCGTATGCGCACCACTGCGCGGATATCGGCGATGCGTGCTATGAGCTCGCGCAGCGCGTCGGCCGTGAAGTGCACTCGCTTGCTTCTGGTCAGAGACGCCTCTTTCACCTGGCCGTCTTTTGTGTAGCGCGGCCTCCTAGACAGTCTAGCCACGTCCTCCCAGATCTCCAGCGTCAAAGCTCCGTCTAAGCAGAACTCTAACCCGAGTGTTTTCTCTGCTTCTTCTCGTCCATCTCCTTCTTTTTCTTGTATTTTTCTCTTCTTAGTGGGCCTTGTTGTTCTGGAACTCACCTTAGAACGTTTCACACCCGCAGGATGAGTAACACCATCAGCGTGAGCTGAATCAGCAGCAGAACCGATAGCAGGAGCAGCGTCAGCGCTGGTGGTATCGGAGGTCTCGTTGTTGGAACAGCGCAGCCACACGCCGTCCGTGCTGTGTGTAGCGGTAGAAGATGAAGCGCCGCCGCCGCCCTCGTAAGGTGGCGGTGAGGGCAGTCGCCACGGACCGGACGGGGGGGCGCTAGCAGTGGAGGAAGTGAGGTCGAAAGGTCGAAGAGGGAAGCCGAAAAACGTACCGCTCACCCCTTGCCCTTCGGGTTCTTCGTACGCCTCGTCGTCAGCGTCGTTCTCTGTCTCACCCTGTTGCTGCTCCTCCTCCTCCTCTTCTTCTTGGTTCAGGGGCTGAGTGTCCGAATAGCTGTAACTCTCAGCGCGAGCGGCGTCGAGGGCGTCCGTCGATGTAGTGGTGGAGGAGAGGGGCTGTGCAACGTGCGGCAGGTCATCAAAGTCATCAACAGTAGTGGGGAGGTAAAAACCCGGTTGCCAGTACTGCGCTGTGCCAGGAGCGTTGTCGTCAGTAGTAGTAGCAGTAGCAGCAGGTGCAGCAGAAGCAGCCGCAGCAGGCGCAGCCGCAGCAGACGCAACAGTAGCAGGCGCAGCAGCAGCCTCAGCAGGCGCAGCCGTAGCAAGCGCAGCAGTAGCAGGCGCAGCAGCAGCAGCAGCAGCAGCAGCAGCGGCAGGCGGGACGGCGGTAGCAGCGGCAGCGCGCTTAGCAGCAACGTGTACCGTCGCGAGTGTAACAACGTCGCTAGCACGACGACTGCTACCAGTAGTACTACTAGTACTACTACCACTACTACTACTACTGCTACTACTAGTGCTACTGCTACTACTACTACTACTACTGCCGCGAGCGCTCGCTACAGCAGGAGGGTGATAAGACCAACCGGCTGCGGCGGTAGTCTCATGTTCAGTAGCAAGAGCAGGCACTGACGCTAAACGAACGCTGTTCCGCGTAGTCTTCTTGTTCTTGAACGCCGCTAGCTGTTGTCTTTTGCTCATGGTGGTGACTGTAGAGAGCAGCAAAAAAGAATGAGTGAGTGAATGGAGGTTTCCAAGCCCCTTATATACGCCTTCTCGCTTCTAGAGCTAAGCTACTTACCGACCCTGTTCAGCTGCCGCCGGCTGGCCGGCGGCCATTCACAAAGAGAAACAAAAAGACATAAGGCATGACGTTTTCAGCTGGATCCCTTTCCCCCCCCTCTTTTGAGAGATCGACTGTGATGATGAGCTAAGCCGCTTACCACCCTGTTCAGCAATTCAACGCGCATTAGCTGTATAAAGGGTTAAGCGGTTGCTGCCTGCCGTCGACTGACCGGCGGCGGCCATTCACAAAGACATAAGGTATGACGTTTTCAGCTGGATCCCTTTTTGAGGGATCCACTGTGGTGAGCTAAGCCGCTTACCACCCTGTTCAGCCATTCAGCGCGCGTTAGCTGTATAAAGGATTAACGGTAACGGTGATGAGCTTACAGTGTGTATACAAAAAAAAACTACAGGAGGCGTGTGGCGTGAAGCAGGACCCCCCTAAGACGAACGTGTCTGTCTGTGAGTAGAGGCGTGTGCATGTGGTGAGCGACTTAAGTGTAAGACAAAAATCGCCACCTCCTGCCGTGGTGAGTAGACCGGGCCGGCCAGGCGGGCGGGCGGCCGGCTAGTTCAATAGGGAGGGGTGACAGCTGCCTAAGGCTGTGCATGAAAAAAAATCCGATTTTCACCTGACCTCTGACGTTTGTTACAATGAATGTCAGAGGGAGGGAGACGTCCTCGGGTAGGGGGTAGGAGGTATTAAGGCTATGAGTGAGGAAAAAACACCGTTTTCAGCTGGTCTCCACGGATAGCGATGCCACACCCCCTCGTCATCTAAGCTCTTAAGGAGCGGAGCGGCTGAAAAAGCGTCATGCGGACAGGGCGCTAGACAGCTGGAGCGCTGTTGGAAATGGGATTAAACTCCCTCTGTATAAAAAGCTCTCATTTCTGTTGGAAAAAAAACATATCGCCTCTGACCCCAGTAACGGCTACTACCACCACCACCGCCACCACCACCACCGCCGCCACCGCCGCCGCCGCCGCCGCCGCCGCCGCTGCCGCCGCCGCCAAGACGAGACGAGATGGCTCAAGCTATTCCACTTTCAAGCTCGCCTTCACCGCCCGGTGCGCCTGAAAAAAAGTTAATGCGGCTTGACGACGTGAGACGCGGCGCGAGGCAGCAGACCGATGATGGGGAGACCCGACAGGTAGGACAGCGGCGGTTAGCCTATAGCGACGCCTTGCTTCGTCAACTAGGTAAAGAGTTGAGCGGCTGTTGGAGAGAGTTGGGCAGTAGCTTAAAAGTCAGCGCCGCCCGTATGGATGCTCTAGTAGAGCGCAGTGTCAAGACACCGGAGGAGCTGTGTACGGCGATGTTCCGAGTGTGGTGGGGTGAAACCCCGCATCGTCATAGATGGGGCGAGCTCGGTCGCGTCTTCACCCGCATTAGACGCATGGAACTGTTGGCTCAGTGGATGGCCCTTCTCCACAGACAGGGGTTGGATTTCGAAAACCCCGAGACAAACGCGCCCCTTAGAGTGCCCCCCCCTAGAGTGCCCCCCTCCCCCCCCCCCCTCCCCCCCTCCCCCACTCGCCCCATGCATCCTAAAAGCGCCCCCCTCCCCATGCATGTTAAAAGGGCCCCCCTCCCCCCCTCCCCTCCCCTCCTTCCCCTCCTTCCCCCTTATACACTCTAAAGAACGCTTCTAACTAGTTCAATAAGTCACTTCCAGTCGCTCGTAAAACAATAAAAAATGAAAAAAAAACTTATATCGTGGTGTTTTTTATTAGTTTACCAAAAAAAAAAAAGAGACTCGCCTCCTCCTCCAAAAAAAAAAGATATCACATTTTAAAGCCCGTGACCCCTTAAAGACGCTCATCTCTTCATTAAGTCGCGTGACGTCACTTCTTCTTCTTCTTCTTCTTCTTCTTCTTCTTCCGGTCACGTGATCAATCAGGTCACTTCCGGTCACGTGATCCTCAATGAGGTCACTTCCGGTTGGCCATTAGGTCATGTGACGTCACTTCCGGTCCCCTAAGTAGGTCAGTAGGTTACCCAGAATGCACCATCCCCTAAGTAGGTCACTTCCGGTCACCCAATGGAGGCCTCTGATTGGCTGCAGGGTTACCCAGAATGCACCGCTAATCCCCTAAGTAGGTCACTTCCGGTCACGTGACCCAATGGCGGCCTCTGATTGGCTAACTAGGTCACGTGACGTCACCACTAATCCCCTAAGTAGGTCACTTCCGGTCACGTGACCAAATGGAGGCCTCTGATTGGCTGCATGTCGATTGAGTAATAAACAGTACTTAACTATAGTCCCGTTCCGATACATACTATACTACTCAGGCCCTTGGCCACTAGGTAGAGCAGCTAACCGGGGGTAATGACATCACAGGGCAGGCCACTATTGCTTCTGTCTGAAGTGGTTCCCAGTACTCAGCCCTTCGGCCAATGCTATTCACATGTCTTCAGGGTAACACGGACTGAAGCAATCACTATCCTGATTAAGGCCCATCTAGAGGCAACCAAAGGAAGCACCGGGGGTTGGACATGGCCGTGCCCATGGCCTAACCCCTAGGAGCCCTGTATCATTTTATTCGTACTGGATGATAGGGTCAATGACCCAAGATCATCTCACTCTCGGTGGAAATAGTTCTTTTGATTGAAGTAGTTCATAATTGCATGCTATAAAAGCAAAGGAGCACTCAAACTGTGTGTTCTCTCACACTGTATAAACTCATGCCGCAGTCCTCAGTTTGACTGAACCTTTCCCTGTACTGTAAATCCTCACGTATAAGCTGCAGTTAGTACGCGAGTCAGATCGGCGGTGCGGCTTATAGCATCAACCCAGGGTCAGGGTGCAGCTTATACGCGAGGTTTTGCTACTATGGTACAGTACTAAAAGTCACCATAATCAGATCCCTGATGCGGCCTATGGAAACATAGGAAGCAGGGGTGGATAGTTTTACAGAAAAACTCCAGGACAGAAGTGCTAATAAGGTCAGGTATCAATCTCCAACACACCGGGGTGTCTTTGAATAACTTACGGGCATGCTTATATACAAAAATTGATAAATAAATGTATAGTAACTCTGCGACACGCCTGGGTGCCTTTGTATAGGTGTATTATATACACAGTGGGGTAAGTTTATCATGTTTTGTTGGAGAGGGCCAAAGTAGAGTAGCCTCAACTACCGGTTTACATGGTTAAAGGTTGCTCACTATAAGGGTGAATCCACTGAGGCAAGTCCGTCAGATCGGATGAACCATCACAATGTTAAACTTATGGACGAATCTCATCCAATCCGGCAGATTTACCTCAGTGGAGTCACCCCTTATTGTGTATCAAAGTGAAATCCTGTATATGATCACTGCATGAATGTTTGAATTCATGCAAACCTGTTATTGCTTAAACGCATTTTTTAAACTGCTTTTTGTTCAGTAAATAGCCAAAATAATGTCATGGAAATGTCAGTTGACATATAAGCAGCTTTGGGTGGTATTTACTGCAACTAAGGATACTCAAAATGTGACTTAAGCAGTCCAATGTTTGCTTTAAATGGCAACGTTCATGCAGTGGATGTTTCCTGGGGTAGGTGTATATTTTCTGTATAGGCCTACTGTTTTTTTTGGGCGGGGGGGAGGGAGTAGGATAAAGAAAGCTTCATGACCAGTACAGAGTTAAATTATTTAACCACAGATGAGTTTTTGGTTCTTTGAATTCAACGGATTAGCGCCAAATGCTGCATCAAAGGTCGGTTATAAAGTATATTACATCAAAAGGAAAACAGGATGGGCTACAAGGTAAATAGACCAGTACATTCCTGGCTGAGGACAGTTAAACCACCAACAGGTTGAAGGTTACATGAGGGCGGGATCCCGCGGTACAGTGCAGGCTAAACGATCAATTAGAATAAAAACAGACAACATTCACAGGTGGACCGTTTTTGTGTAGATTCATCAAAATGATCTACAAGCGTGGGCCCTTTCACTATGTCATGATATAAATAAGCCTGCTCAGAGGAGTCCAGGGAGACACGGTGGGGTATCATTGTGATGAGGGAGCTTGGTTATTGACAAAGGTCAAGGTCACATGGTTTTAGTTTCATCGCTGAACTCATTCTGATTGTGTGACACATGTGTGTGTTCAAGCAATCGAGCCCGGAAGAGTTCCTGACTAGGCTTCTTTTATTCTGATTACTTGCATTACGAAGAATAACCATTGTGGCCACTTGCATCTAAGCATTCAAATGATGTGCCATGATCCACAATAACCAGTATCTGTATATATGAATAAAAGAAAACCAATCAATCAACTAAAAATGGACTTTCATTATATCATTTACATCAACTGTCAGTAACCTCGGCCATATAGTCTTCGTGTCTGGATTTTCATAGGTACAATCAATGCAGGCTTTTTGCTGTAGATTAGTACATACAATAGTAGGTCTCATTCAGCCCATGTGTTGGTGTTGGTTTCTTGTTCTCTTCATGTTTTACCCTTTACAGATGGCATGATGCCTTAATGCATGACACCCTTGGTCGTCATGATACACCAATGCAGCCCCGGCGACTAACCTGTAGGGTCGGCATGATGCTTGAATGCAGCACTGACGAGTGCTAGCTAAACGATCAGTTACTCGCCAGGGCTGCATTCATTCATCAAAACAACAAATGTCATCCTCTAGCGACACGTGTCCTTAAAGGGTTAACCTATCAGTATTCACGAGGGCCCCATTATGCTGACCCTGGCCGGCCGTGAGTGACCCCCTATTGACACTCATGATGGTACATGGTGTGGCAGGGTGCCAAACACCAGACCAGTCACTCACTATTACACATGGGTCTGTCTATTATAGTGTTCATCATATATGGATCTATAGACTCAATTATCAAGTATTAGATATACCTATATTCTATTACACGTTTCTGATACTTAATAGTCTATTTGGGCATAGAGAAAAACTTGTTTTGGGAGTTTAAAATGCTAAAATCGGCCCAAAAAAGGGCGTGTGCGCTTGTTAGGGGATGTGCGCTTATTAGGTTGAATACGGTAGTACAAGTGATTTGCTGTATAAGTGTTATAAGCCAAGAACAGGGTTATTGTCTAAGGTGGCAGTTGCGGGTAATTAGCATTGTCCAAGCCTTATAACACTAATGCAGCTAGTTCTGTATATCATATCTGACTTACACTCACAGTAGGAGAGTGTGCTCAATGGACCGCATCCACATACAGCCATGTAAAGGCCCGGTCAGACTAGTCACAGAAACGGGAAAGCTACGATCCGATTTTGTCCCTACCAAATCGGGACTAGAAATCGTGCAGTCTGGCATAGGATTACGACTAGAAAATTGGCAGGAAACCGCCCAAAATCGTACGATTTCAAAATCTTGGGACTTTGGCATGCACGACTCTGGCAGTCATAGCAAAATCGGATCGTAATTTTGACTAGTCTGACCGGGCCTTAAGTAAAATACAGTCAGGCCATTTCTTTTGTTCTCTCAGCCAACTGTGGTGTATGGAACAAAAATTCACCTATCCCAGTGAGGACTGAAGGACGTCGACCAACCAGTTGCCAATGTTGATTCAATGTACTGCTTTTTCATAATGTGTTCATACGGCGAACATGGCTCCGTTCTTTCTAAGTGTAGAATATAAAGATGCTGCTATAGATCGAGTTGTGATCCTGACACCTCTTACCTCACTCATAATCGACTCATTTTGCAACCTGAAACTCAACTTGACTCAGTATACAAGTTATAAAGTTCAGTTATGATGTTCAGTACTTACAATAGGTGGCGTTGTGGTACGTCCTGTAACCACCACGTGACGTAGGGTGACAACACAGATGACGTAATCCAATATGGCTACCTGTAATGAACAACATGAAGCACGTTAGTTAACATTGTCTGCCTAAATGTCAAATGTATTATCATGAATAGAATGTTGTTCACATATTTAGTAGAATCATTTTATTGTGTAATTTCATACTTCATATTGTAAACTTTATATTTGTTGTATCTCATTCGACACACGAGGCACGGTCATAGCCAAATTGTTAGTACACAGGAAGACCACTGCCGTGATTTCTCAGCAATAAGAACTTGTTCAAACTCAAACTCAAATATAGAAACTAGATAAATCCCCAGACGCCAATGTCTTAGCAGCATATCCCCTAGTGGGCCTTATGGGCACGAAATGCAGTTCAACTAAATCAACATTGAATCAACATTGAATCAACATTGAATCAACATTGAATCAACATTGAATCAACATTAAATCAACATTGAATCAACATTGAATCAACATTGAATCAACATCGATAACCAGCTATCAATATTGTGTGCCGACTGGGCCTCACTTTAATTCATCAAAAGTATATTTCAATTTATTTAAGAAAAAATAAAAGTGAGTTGTTTGTTTGCCAAACGTCGTCATCATGTGGTGTAGGCTGAATGTTAAATTTACATCCAGGTCACACATTGTAGTTGAAAGTTGAAGTTCAAACCGCCGTAAGGCACTTTACTGACTACCAATGTGCAGAAATGGATGCTCTGTCTATATTAGATTGGGCAAGGTTTATAAGGTCCTATTTTCCACTCTGTTTCATATGTCACCCTAGCAAATGAACCATATCTCCTACCCATCCATCCTCTATGTAGATGCTCCTATGTTTACCTATATGTTTCATTTTCTTGTTATGTGTTACACCATCCACTGCTTAAAATGGGACTTTCGTGTTCCAAAGGGTCCCCCATTTAAAGGAGGCCGGCACATACAATTTTGCTTAATCGCACAACTTCTACGGTCATCAATAGTCCTACTTCTCCTCTATCTACTCCATTCTTTAGTCCCTTACATCACTCCAATTCTTTCTGGACCCCTCCCAAGTTAGGTAGACTTTAAAAACAACTCTTTGAAGGGCCTATGAACGGCATTATGTGCCTGCCTAACTCTTAATTGGGTTTTGAAATGCATCACCATGTAGTCTATTGTCACCTGACCACTGTATACGACTGTGTATAGGTATAATCTGATGACCATATCTCCGCCCCCTCCATCCTCTATGTAGATGCTCCTATGTTTACCTGTATGTACTCTATATTGTCACCTGAGCACTGTATACCACTGGTCGTATGTATGAGCTGCTGTCTACATTGTAATGTGGGCTCCTGTTGTGTAGATAGGGGTTTAACTTGCTTCTCTTACAGAACCCTATATTTGATGTAAGCTGAGGCTTTATTTGTTGAAGCAGGAAGAGATGACAGACACTGTGATGAGCAGGGTGATCGACCTATGGGATCAATCTTAGTCACAATCACAAATACAGCATCTTCTGAATACGGCCAAGGGATGGGATCTGTGTGAGGAAAGAAGGGCTGGCAAGGAAGTCTCTATAAAAGGCACTATATCCTTGAGCATTTCGTCCTTGAACTAGGTGTGATGACATGGGAAACATAAGTTAGGTTTTTAGGTTATTTGTTTGCGAAAAATACATGTCCATTCATCAGTAACAGTAGACGGCTATTACTTTTAAGAAATGCTAAATGAATAACAAGTGAATCATCTTGCAGTTATTACCATGCACCAAATCACACTGTCAGAAATACTTTGAGGACTGCGTAGAGTTTTAGTGCATTGTGTGTTTTATCGTTACGATGCATGTATGCAGCACTGGCGAGTAACTCGCCAGTGCTGCATACAGGGTTAACACACTCCCAACGGGTCGTAATGATGCATGAGGTGAGTAAGCTCGTCACGAGGGCCGCATTAATACATCATGACTACAAAGGACATATAGCGCACTATCCGGCCCTTAAAGGACTTAACTACACCGTTTACCATGAGTGTAGCAACAAGTACAATTCACACTTTCATCCTCAAATATCACATCAACCATCAAATCATGAAGCACCTCTATTCTCCCACAGAACCTGTTTATTTATTGTATACATCTTCTCATACTTTATATTATAATTCAATGTCCTCACCCCGGGTAAATAACACCTTCAGTTAGCAGGTGTTAATAGAGTTTATTGTCAGCTGTAAGTGTTGGTTAAAGATGTGTCTTGTACACCCACAGCTTTACGACCACCAAGGGTAGAGGCCAGGCGGCTACAGTTACAGTAGGGTACATAAATCACATCTGGATATATACAGTGCTAAACGTCTATTCTACCTGTGCGGTTTATAGAAGGCCAATTTTTACATGACACGCTTTATATGACATATCAGCCGATACATTCCTCAAAACAACACCTGTAATTTAGAAATAAAAGTTAGATATAAGACATCTCATCTTTTACCAATTAGTCTGTTTTGGACTATAAGGTATTTTCTCTTCCCTTTCTCATCTTTTAAGGCTCAAGCCTCACCCTCACCTCCAGTGGTTGTATTGTATTTTGTTGTTTGTCCTGTCATGTGTTTAATTCCTTGTTATGTGTACCACCAACCATTGCTCCACCCTTTTCTGGGTATTGAGCCTGCATAACTCAATTGGCCCATCTTTATAGGTGCCCTACATTACCGTGCTGTCATTCATTGGCACGGGTTTAACATTTTCGATAGACAATTAATATCCTGGCTTTCCCTCTTCCTCTTGTCCCACAGGCCTCTCATCTCTGGCTCTGGATAATCCCTTGTTTATTAATCCAAGTTTTTTTTTCTTTTTGGCACAGTCTATAATAAATAGCGTTGTGTGCCTGTCCCTATCGCTTCCTGGTAAGAGCAAAACGTACCAACCAACAAACGGTTAGTTGTAGGTGAAACGGCCGATATAGGATGTCTAATTAGGTTTCCGAATATGGGTTGATGGTTGGATCTTTACTAAACACTGAGCTCACCATTGGCTACAGATAAGAAAAATATGATAATGAATGCGGCGATAAGTCGAATAACAGGCGAAGATGGTGAGAGAATATATATATGCTTTTCTCATGCCCCAAATAATCTGCCCCATTCGATAGATGTCTCTCACCAACAAGTTTGTATTTTTCTCTCCCCTTCTCTCAATCCGTCTATTCGTCTATTCTATTTACCCACAGCTATTTATTCAGACACAAACAGGTCTTTACATTCCCTGTCTGCAGGATACACCCTGTTTCCCTGCCCCCTTTTCACGCTACATCATTTTAACTATATCATCCCGGTCCCCCTCCTCACCCCCCGCTTTATCAATCACCGCTCTCTCATGGTCCCATCAACTCCCCGCTGTGACGTAAATAAGGGTTGTTATTGTCATCCAACCTCACCTAGAGTTGAGTGTATAGATCAATGTGGCAAGGAAGGGTAAATTGTCAGAAAAACCTTTGATATGATCAATATTTCTGAACATGACCGACAAATCCATAAATATAACCTCAAAATCCTGCATTCTTATACACATTGTATAAACTATAATGGTCCTGGGAGTCTCTTGATATGAAATGTTTGCAAGTATAAGTGTTATTGACAATGTTATTAGGATTCTAATAAAACCAATATAAATGCAACTTTATTATGAAAAAGTCCCCCTTTCTTGACACCTGGGTCTATACCCCTATAGGCTGAACACTGAACCAGCCATGTGTGAGGGTTTTGGTCATGGCTGCTAGTGCTCGTAAAGTATTGGGTACAGGCAGATTATTATAACTGGCTGTATATTAGAGGTGTTTAAAGGTGGGGGTGGTACAGGAATAATAGCAGGTAATTCTAACTGGCTCTGGCGGGGGGGGGGTGATGGAGGAATGATAGGAGGTAATAAGCAATGTCGGTGCTGCTGCTGTAGTAAACCTCAGGGCATAATACTGTAAAATCACATATAAGTCTAACTTGAGCACAAGCCGCGGACGAAATTTTACGAATGTTTGGAGAATTAGCTGTGGAAAGCTGCACTGCTCACAAGATGGGATTACATGTGTAGGGGCTAGAGTTAAGGGTAAATCATATGGCGGGTTTTGTTGGATGCTGCGTTGCGAACTCCGTCCAAACTGACGACAGGTGGCAGCACCTGTTCCGGGCTTGGGGTGGTTGGATCTTTACTAAACACTGAGCTCACCATTGGCTACAGATTAGAAGAATATGATAATGAATGCCACAATAACTGGCGAAGATGGGGAGAGAATAACCTTTCCTCATGTCCCACTTAAACTACCCCATTTGATAGATGTCTCTCACCAATAAGTTTGTATTTTTCTCTACCCTGCTCTCAATCCGTCTATCCATCTATTCTATTTACACACAGCTATTTATTCAGACACAAACAGGTCTTTACATTCCCTGTCTGCAGGATACACCCTGTTTCCCTGCCCCCTTTTCACGCTACATCATTTTAACTATATCATCCCGGTCCCCTCCTCACTGCCCGCTTTATCAATCACCGCTCTCCCATGGCCCCATCAGCTCCCCGCTGTGACGTAAATAAGGGTTGTTATTGTCATCCAACCTCACCTAGAGTTGAGTGTATAGATCTATGTGGCAAGGAAGGGTAAATTATCAGAAAACCTTTGATATTATAAATACTTCTGAACATGACCGACAAATCCATAAACGTAACCTCAAAATCCTGCATTCTTATACACATTGTATAAACAATATTTGTCCCGTGAATCTCTTGATATGAAACGTTTGCAAATATAACTATTACTGACACTAATGTTATAAGGATTCTGCTAAAACCAATATAAATACATCTTTATTATGAAAAAGTCACCCTTTATTGACACATTGGTCTATACCCCTATAGGCTGAACACTGAACCATCCATGTGTGAGGGTGTTGGTCATGGCTGGCTGCTTGTGTTAGTAAAGTATTGGGTACAGGCAGAATATTATAACTGGCTGTATATTAGAGGTGTTTAAAGGTGGGGGTGGTGGAGGAATGATAGCAGGTAATTCTAAGTAGCTGTGATGGGGGAGGGGAGTGGTGGAGGACTGATAAGAGGTAATAAGTAGTGTCAGTGCAGCTGCTATAGTAAACCTCAGGGCATAGTACCGTAAAATCACATATAAGTCTAACTTGAGCACAAGCCGCGGATGAAATTTGGCGAATGTTTGGAGAATTAGCTGTGGAAAACTTCACTGCTCACAAGATGGGATTACATGTGTTTCAGAGTTTACATGGTGAAATAAATCTGATTTCTTCTCAGAAGTGTGGTATAAACTGAATAATACATAGATAAGCCAGCACTTAATGAATAACCAATCGCAACCCTTGTGCCTCCCTATCAACGTATCATATACCACTAATACAATAAGATCTAATTGCCTCCTTTTAAGGCCTTGGTGGAAAAGTAGGGCAAACTATAAACAGAAACCAATATAACACCATTAACAGCCAACAACCCCCTCCTCCCCCTCCTCCCAGCCTGTCCATAATACCCCATGTAACAGCAGGAGTTGGGGCAGCTCCAGGATCAATGAGATCCATACTCCCTCATGTCACACGGTCATGTCCATCGGGTTATTTGTCGTTATTCTGACAAGTTGGACAATGATTTACACCAATTTCAGAAAATTGCCACTTACTCTTACATAGGCACCCTTATATAATGTACAATGGTTCATCTAATACATATTTAACCTTTAGAGAAATTGCCAGTTATCCTCACATAGTCTCACCCATATATATATATATATATATATATATATATATATATATATATATATATATATATAATATACAATAGTTCTTATAATAGATATTTAACCCGTAGAAAATAGAGGTTACTCCCATCTAGCAGAGGCTGATGTACAGGGCTAATCTATACTGGTGTTATGACGGATATTAGTCACTCTATGGTCACGCAGAGAAAGGGGAGGGGCAACCATATCCTTAGCACAACCATAGCGTACTGATGTGGGGTGTAAAAACGGCCCTCCAAACGCCAGTGCTTTATATCAGGGGACCCCCAGAACGTACTGATGTGGGGCGTAAAAATGGCCCTCAAAACGCCAGTGCTTTCTGTCAGGGGACCCCCAGAACGTACTGATGTGGGGTGTAAAATGGGCCCTCCGAAAGCCAGGAATCTGGATGTATGATGGCCCCAAACGCCAGTGGTTTTCACATATTTCACGGATTTCAATGCAATATATGTGTACAGGCAAGGGAAAAGGGATATCCAACGAAAATGCCAACTTTAAAATTGATATTATAAGCTTTCCAGTGATATATTACACAAGAAGATATCATTTCTAGTTTTTGAGAAATGGCTGTTTGAATATGGGTGGGCATTGCCCTATCCAAAACTCAAATTAGCTCTAAGTCTTATAGTTTCCAAGATATCTCTATCTAATGAGCATAATGAGAATTATTAGAAAATTATTATATGTTTTCATTCTATAGGCCATAGATTTTGATCTAGAAATGATAATTTTATTCTGTTTTGACCATAGTAATCCTAGTGAATCATTCTATCATCGGGATTCTTTATTTTCTTTATTTGGAATGAAAATCATGTTTCCATGGCAACACATATCAACAAAGACACCCATTTAGGCTCTAAAACGTTCTTTTCACGTTCCAAATAAGGAAGCTTTCCACCAAAAATGGAATGTTTTGTATAGAATTACTGAATTCGCCAGAAAAAAGTACCAAAAAGCAAATATTAGCCTGTTTCTACCATTTTAGGCCATGGTGGAGCCCCCTGGTGGCTAAAATTGGTACTATTCCCGCGGGGATACCCCTTTCTGCTTGCCTGCTCACATATAAGGCTTAGATTGCACTAGATTGTTAATATTTCTTTTATGATGTAAATGTATGATAAAAGGTTTTATGACTTCTGCCTTCATATACTTTATAACTTAATGCTTTATTAGTACTAATTAACCGTGAAAATCGATTATATCCTAATTTTGCAACATTTGAAATAACATGGTAAATAAAGTAGTAAATCTTGTAATGATTTTATAGCTCAATTTAAATTATCTTGAGTTGTCAGTATAGTTAGATGCTTCTAGTTGAGCATCATCTAAAGATTTTATTAGTTATACCATATGATATCATGAATTTCAATCAAATTAGCATTCTTTCCAAATACACATTATCAGGACTTGGCACTTCTGCCTGTAATATGCACAGGATAGTATTAAAACGTTTTGATACGTTTTTTATACTACAACCTAGATGTAAAACGTTTTAGAACGTTACGGCAGAGTGATATCTATGGTGTTCTTATGCTACAGCTTGAGGGTAAAACGTTTTAGAACGTTACGGCAGAGTGATATCCATGGTGTTCTTATGCTACAGCTTGAGGGTAAAACGTTTTAGAACGTTTTGGCAGAGTGATATCTATGGTGTTCTTATGCTACAGCTTAAGGGTAAAACGTTTTAGAACGTTATGGCAGAGTGATATCCATGGTGTTCTAATGCTACAGCTTGAAGGTAAAACGTTTTAGAACGTTATGGCAGAGTGATATCCATGGTGTTCTTGCACAGAAATTAAACATCTGTGAGATAGGAGTATAAAATGCTAGATCATGTGACATAAGGGTACATAGTTGCCTATAAATAACTAAGGGCTAGATGGTACCAGACCACATGTCATATGATGTGTTCACCAGTTAAAGAAAAGTTAAGTGTTACGCCTGCCTTATTGTTAGACATCAGTCAGCTTGATGAGTCTTTTCCTGGGCAGTGCTGGTGCACATGGCACTGGGTGCTAATTTCCCTCTAGACCCCTAGCTTCAGGAGGTGTACCTCATAGAATACCAGTACCATGGGGATATACTGGTCTCAGGATACATACACAGTGCCCACGGGAGTCACTTCTGGTCGCTAAGGTTACAGCTGTCTCATCACCAACCCCTTTTTGTCACTGCCCCCTGCTTAACTCGCACCCATTGACACAAGTGTCTATAGTGCTTCTGATTTGGGGCTAAGTAGACCCAGGATGGGGCTCGAACAGCGGACCTTCAGATCGCCGAGCGAGCATGCTGTCGACTGCGCTATCCCGTACCCAGGTACACCAGTAACAACATCTAATATGATATAAGCCCTAGTAACGGCATCTAACAAGGTGTGGTCCCCAGTAACAACATCTAATATGATATAAGCCCTAGTAACGGCATCTAACAAGATGTGGTCCACAGTAACAACATCTTAAAATATGTGGTCCCCAGTAACAACGTCTAACAAGATGTGGTCCCTTGTATCAACCTCTAACAACATATGGTCCCCAGTAACAACGTCTAACAACATGTGGCCCCTAGTAACAACATCTAACATGATGTGGTCCCTAGGAACAACATCTAACATAATATTCTCCCGAGTAACAACACCTACCATAAAACTTGTATATAGTCAGGGTACAGTTATACACATGTTTTGCTCCTATGGTACAGTACTAAAGTCTTAATAATCAGATCACAAGTGTGGCTTATAGCATCGGCCCAAAGTCCAGGTGCAGCTACTAGGCGAGTTAGGCTTATATGTGAGTTTCTATGGTACGAAAATGTGGTCCCCAGTAGCAACATCTGACAAGATATACTCCCCACTAACAACATCTTACATAATATGCTCCCCAGCCAAAAACACCTACCATAGACCCTCGCTTATAGTCAGGGTGTGGCTTATGCAAGAGTTTTGCTACTATGGTACGGTGCTAAAGTCACCATAATCAGATCGGCAGTGTGGCTTATAAGATCAGCCCAAAGTCAGTGTATGACTAATAGGTGAGTTAGGCTTGTGTGCGAGGCTCTACATAACAAGAAGTGGTCCCCAGTAACATCTAATATGATATGACCCCTATTAACGGCATCTAACAAGATGTGGTCCCCAATAAAAACATCTAACATGCTGTGGTCCCTACTAACGTGGAGCTACTAGGCTAGTTAGGCTTATAATTGTGAGTTTCTACGGTACAAAGATGTGGTCCCCAGTAATGACATCTGACAAGATATGCTCTCCACTAACAACATCTAATATAATATTTGGGCCAGAGTAGCAAAAACTTTTGTATAAACAGCACCCTGACTTTTGGTCAATCATATAAGCCGCACTTGCGATCTGACTTGTGTAATAGCTGCAGTCTATATGCGAGGTTTTATGGTAGGAGCACTTATTATGTTAGATGTTGGTACTGGGGACCACATCATGTTAGATGTCGTTACTGGGGGGACCACATCATGTTAGATGTCGTTACTGGGGACCCCATCATGTAAGATGTCGTTACTGGGGGGACCACATCATGTTAGATGTCGTAACTGGGGGAACCACATCATGTTAGATGTCGTTACTGGGGGGACCACATCATGTTAGATGTCGTTACTGGGGACCCCATCATGTAAAATGTCGTTACTGGGGGGACCACATCATGTTAGATGTCGTTACTGGGGGGACCACATCATGTTACATGTCGTTACTGGGGGGACCACATCATGTTACATGTCGTTACTGGGGGGACCACATCATGTTACATGTCGTTACTGGGGGGACCACATCATGTTGGATGTCGTTACTGGGGGGACCACATCATGTTAGATGTCGTTACTGGGGACCACATCATGTTAGATGTCGTTACTGGGGGGACCACATCATGTTAGATGTCGTTACTGGGGACCACATCATGTTAGATGTCGTTACTGGGGGGACCACATCTTGTTAGATGTCAATAATGGGGACCACATCATGTTAGATGTCTTTACTGGGGACCACATCTTGTTAGATGTCAATAATGGGGACCACATCATGTTAGATGTCATAACTAGGGACCACATCATGTTAGATGTCGTTACTGGGGACCACATCATGTTAGATGTCGTTACTGGGGGGACCACATCATGTTAGATGTCTTTACTGGGGACCACATCTTGTTAGATGTCAATAATGGGGACCACATCATGTTAGATGTCATAACTAGGGACCACATCTTGTTAGATGTTGCTAGTGGGGACCCAATCATGTTAGATGTCGTTACTAGGGACCAGACCATGTTAGATGTTGTTACTTGGGACCACATCTTGTTACCGTAGAACCTTGTATTAGCCTAAATTGCCTATTAGCTACATGCTTGGCTAATCCTATAAGCTGCACTGGTGGTCTGCTTATGGTGACTTTAGTGGTGTACCATATAAGCAAAAACTTGCATATAAGCTGAACCCTGATAGGCCTGTGGCGAACCTTTCAAAAGAGGCTTGGGATTGGCTTTTGAAGAAAAATCCAAAAAGCAGCCAAAAGACGTGATCTGAGGGGCATATTGTATGATCTGCATGGCACGAAGCCCTCTAGAGACTAAGACCCCCCCCCCCCTATTAATGTTAAAATATTTTTTCATTGGATGTGCACAAATCACAGGGATGACCTTTTTGGGTCTTAGAAATCCGGAAATCCGGATAAATCCGAAACAATCCCATGCCTGCATATATGATGCATATACGTTTTATTCATTTTAAAAATTCCTCCAGCCACCCTACTATAACAACCTCTTGATTGGTTGCTCTATTTTCTACACCAATTTTGGTATGCAATGACAGCCAATTAAGGGCCACTCAAGTAGGGGGGGCGGTAAATCTACTCTTCTTCGGGAGAGGCTCAAACTATGCATTTGGGTCAAAAAACACGGCAAATCACAGATATAATTTTTTCAAACCACTGTCAGCTGTCCCCCCCATATATGGGGTCCAAAGATCAACCAAATAGTGGGAAAACAAGCCAAAATTCTGACTTTAAGATTCCTACTCAAACCTCACCATGCCTTCATCAAAATGGTCAGAAACCTTCATAATTATGCGATCCAAAGAGAACATTTAAAGTCATATTGTTGTATCTATATTTGTTACCCCCTCCAGGGAGGAGATTCGTTCTTGGTAAAGTACCGATAAATCACCTATTTTGAAGGCACATACTCCCATACAATCAAGTCCCTATACTGCCATAAAACATCAATATGAGACCTAGACAGGCAGATTGAACCCTTCCGGAGGGCCCATGTTTCTGTTGACTACCCCCTATGATCCCCCCCCCCCCCCAGCATGCACTAAAAGCCATCAGATCCCCCCCCCCCCCTTCGCCTCCATTTTACACTGTATGCACAATGTCAGGAGCTTTGAATATCAAACCATGACCTGCCTTGGGTGTAGGACAGTGGTGTGTATAACAAAGAAAACATTCCAAGGGGAGGGGTTCCTGAGCACATTTGCTCCCATACAATCACGTCCCTATGCCACTATAATACATTAACATGAGACCTATCAGACAATATTTTGCATTTTTACAGGAGTTGAAACATGTCTATAAGTGGGTTCAATATCAAATTAAGTGACCTTGACCTTGACCAAGGTCACCAATAGTAAGGTCACTTGAGGGTACCCCATATACATACCCCCTGTCAAAATATCTTGTATGTAGCTTAGCTGGTTCCAGAAATAGAGCAATAAATGTAGTCATAAACCATATTTTGATGATTTTTAAGGTTTTTGCACATTCAAGGTCAAATTAAGTGACCTTGACCTTGACAAAGGTCACCAATAGTAAGGTCACATGAGGGTACCTCATATACACACACCCTGTCAAAATATCTTGTATGTAGCTCAACTGGTTCCAGAAATAGAGCAATAACTGTGTCCCAGACTATAGAGTTTGAGAAATTTCATTGTTGCCATGGAAACCATCCAAAATGGCTGACTTCGCACCATTTCCGGCAGGGCCAATATCATTATTCAGAATGCTGATGAAAAATGCTTGAACATATGTGAAATTTAGCTTGTTGAACAATGGGTAGGGGTTCCTCCAGATAATGAGGTCTCTGCCACTGGCCTATGAGTTTGGAAGCCTGCCTGGACTTACAGTTCAGCCTGCATAGTGCACCCATCCCGTTTTTACAGGTCACTCAGCCTGGCATACAGGGTTGTTCTACTAAGGCACTGTGTCTTTAGCATAGCTTTTATATAATCATATTTGCGATTTTTATATGATATTTGCCAAAAATAAAGCCCCCTTGAGTATATAAATCAATATGTTACCTACCATCTTTTGGATGCATTTAGTACATGGTCTGTTGTATTTATGATTAATTGCCAGATTAAATCCATATTTTTTTTGGTTTGGCACATACAGAGCAGGGTATAGCAGCTGTATCTGCTGGGAGAAGGTGTAAAAGCCTGAGCCCTAGCCTGCTATACCAGGCTGATAGGCTGGCGGAGTGTGCCAACCTAACATAGCACCCTGCCTGTCCAGCCTGCTAAACCAGGCTGGGTAGCCTGCATTAACAGGCTGCCTGGAAATACGGGTCAGGCTGTACCTCTGGTCCAGTCTTCCACCTGTTAAACCAAACTATTGGAACTAGATCTACCATAGTGGGTCCATGTGTATTTTGTCTTTGCAACCATGCTGCCATAGTGGGCTTATGCGTATTTTGGAACCTATAACAGACCTGTCAAAGCCTTTTAGGTATTGGAACTAGATCTACCATAGTGGGTCCATGTGTATTTTGTCTTTGCAACCATGCTGCCATAGTGGGCCTATGTGTATTTTGGAACCTATATCAGACCTGTCAAAACCTTTTAGGTATTGGAACCAGATCTACCATAGTGGGTCCATGTGTATTTTGTCTTTGCAACCATGCTGCCATAGTGGGCCTATGTGTATTTTGGAACCTATATCAGACCTGTCAAAATCTTTTAGGTATTGGAACCAGATCTACCATAGTGGGTCCATGTGTATTTTGTCTTTGCAACCATGCTGCCATAGTGGGCCTATGTGTATTTTGGAACCTATATCAGACCTGTCAAAACATTTTAGGTATTGGAACCAGATCTACCATAGTGGGTCCATGTGTATTTTGTCTTTGCAACCATGCTGCCATAGTGGGCCTATGTGTATTTTGGAACCTATATCAGACCTGTCAAAATCTTTTAGGTATTGGAACCAGATCTACCATAGTGGGTCCATGTGTATTAGGGCTTGACCACATCAGAAAAAATGAGTATTTCCTATAGAAATGCCAGAACGTTTTAATGAGTTTTGCTTTTGAAGCTAGACCCACCAGAGTGGGCCAATGTGTATTGTGCATCACAATTTATATTGAATAAAGAGGGAAATCACTCTTTGAATACACATCACTACGTTCTGGGAGCCAAAAACTTGAAAAATCCATTACACATATTACGTTCTGGCAGCCCTATTACAGAAAGCACTGGCATTTGGAGGGCCATTTTTACACCCCACATCAGTACGTTCTGGGGGTCCCCTGACAGGAAGCACTGGCGTTTTGAGGGCCGTTTTTACACCCCACATCACAACGTTATGGCAGCCCCATGGCCGAAAGCATTGGCGCTCCTAAGGATATGTGGCATTACCTGACTTTCCAGTATTGCCTGGTTCTCCTCTTGTTAAAAAATCTGACTCAGGAAATTAAGATGTGACAAGAACCAGGCTGACAGTTGGTTTTTCTTTAAGAACAATTATGTCGAGAATAATTATGCCCACACGCTAAGTACTCGGTGAAGGCAAAAAGATGGCTCATTGGAGTAACCACACTGTACGCACTTAAACCAAAATATGTGTCTTTTTATACTGTAATCCAACAGTTGATGCTACTGTCCATGTACACCAATACCTTAGTTTATACTGTAAACCAGCAGTAGATTCTACTGCCCATGTACCCTTATGCTGTAGCTACATTTACTTCTAGCAGTTCAGGATATGTGGTATCATCCTCTTCTCTCACTCTTGTCCCCATAGCTAACATAGCACCCAGGATGAGTGAGGGGTGCCTTTGCTGAATAGACCTATGTTGCTATGCACATTGATAAAGAGTAAGGTTTGGAATGTATGATTCCTTCCTTGTGTTGAACCACTATTGGCTGCTATTTTAAGCTGACATATCTGGCTTTATCCAAAACCTGTATAGACAAGACACTTAGTTCTGTCTATGAGACTATTCACACCATGTTAAGGCCCATTTAAGGCACTCATATAACAGTCAATGCACTATATAAATACACATTGTGGCGATTAACTGGCCATTAATGCTTCCAGGCATCATGCAGATATTTTCAAGAGGTCGGCATAATGGGTCAATGCATCATAGGGATCGGGCACCAGTAACGAGGCACCTAGTTTTTCCTATAGGACTACTGCCTCATAGTATTTGGCCCAACGTGTCTTTGCTGCACTGAAAATGTAAACTTGTCCCTAAACTTGTCATAGTGACTATCATAAAATAAACGAGTCAAAAGTTGTCTATCGTATCATGTTACCATCCGACAAATAGAAGCTAGAGCTGGCAAATGTCGGGTTGTGGGTCTTTTATCTCCAGCTAGAAGACCCACTTCCTTGTCACTTAGACAAGTTTTTGACTCGTTTATTCTATGACCGTCACTTTGAAGAGTCTGGAGACAAGTTTATTTGAGTGTGGCTTGGATAAGTATAAGCTGACATCATGTTTACGTAAAGTATGAGAGCATTTAAAAGGGCCGCATACATAGTGGTTAATGCATTATATAAATGCCCTTTCTTGCGAGTAACTCGGCAGTGCTATATGCAGGCATTATGCCAACCGTATTGGGTTGATACACTCTCTTCAACGTGATGAAGTAATGCATCATATTGACATAAGGGCATAGCACATTAAAGCACTATGCCACCCTAAAAGGGCTATTCGCAACTGATATAGCGTTGCAGTCTTCTTTTGCTATTTGTTCCAGTTGGTCAACCCTGTAGAAATAAGATATGTTCCCCACTCTACCTTTAGGCCTGATAAAAAAAAAAGGGTTTGTTTCAGGTCACCAAACCGACCCTATCAAAACAGGGCCGACCCTACGTTTTTAATGCAATTTTGGCGTCAATTTTAGGGTCTTCAGAGAGCCTGGGTAGTACTTTCATGTTTAAAAAAAAAAGTTTAAAAAAAATAAGTCCGACCTACCGACCCTACATTTTCTTGCCATGTTACCTGAAACAAAGCTCTTTTTTTGGCCTTAGCCTGAGTGAGGATTCTAGACGTATTCACACAATTTGTGAAGACCTACCCTGTACCCATCAGCAGCATCTGACACTAAACCCTGTACAGTGACACCAGATTACACCCTTTACTCCCACTATAGAGCCCCCCCCCCCTCAATATGGCCACAGTGACAGGCTGGTGGAATGCTGTTCACTCTAAGAGGACATCAGCCTGTCAGGAAGGTTCCTATGTTACAGTGGTCAGGTCAAAGTGCGGAGGTGTCTAAAAGGATTGAGATGTTTGGGTAAAAAGATCCGTGGCACTGAAATCTTTTATATATGTTTCTTATAACTTCAAAATGCTTAGAAATGAGAAGAGATTTGTGTGTTTCAGTTAAGGCAAAATAAAAAAGGGGTGTTTCAGGTTGTCCGACCCTACTTAGCAAAACAGGGCCGACCCTAGAAACTTTTATCCAATTTTCAGAAAAAATTTATATTTAAAGTAACTTTAGGGCTATTTCAGAGTCAATTTAATAAGCTCAGACTCTGAAGTTTGTGAGTCAATTTTTAGGTAAGTCGGGTAATTTTCTATGATTTCTGTAATTTCTACATGAATACCTTTCACCAAAAGGTTTGCCCTAGAATATTGCTTTGAGATCCCGGAGGTCGGTTCTATTATACTAGACTAGATTGAGTCACCTCAGGCAAACACTTCTGTTTTTTTTTGGCAGAAAAATATAAAATGCACAGCTTGTAGACATATCATTTCCCTATAAACCGGAGACAGCTATGGGCATAGCTATGTCTCTGTCATTAGGCGGACTAGTATTCAGGTTTGATGTTTTCTTATGAACTCTAAAAAGTAGAATTTAAAATAGATAAACCTGAGGGATGTCATTCCCCACACACAGAGGCACTCAGGTGGTGTAGCAGGGCATGAACGGGTTAACCCTGTAAGGGCCGCAGAGTGCTTTAATGTGCTATGTTCTGTGTCGTCACGATGCATGAATGCAGCCATGGTGAATTACCTGCCAGCAGCTGCATTAATGCATCATACCGACATATGGGAGTGTATCCACCTGTAGGATCAGCATGATGCATAAATGTAACCCTTGCATGTTTCTCACTAAGGATGCATTCATGCACCATGTCGATAAGGAACGCTATGCAGCCCTTAAAGGGTTAACACTAGGGCAGGGACGTGTTACCGGTAGGAGGCAATTGACTGAGATCTCGTCGTTGTTATTCTGGTTATTTGGTGGTTATTTTGTCTCTATCAAAAGGTTTGTAAGAGCAAGATGTTAGCTCTTAAAAGGGGCATAATCACAGAGCGTATCCCACTCATAGTTCTAGTACTGTTCTAGTCTGCTATGTGGTAAGTGCGAGTGGTGAGAATGCCCCTTTAAGGGTGGGATGAGTCGTTATGTTCAGTTGTCGTCATGATGCCTCTCATTGGCACTGTGTTTGTGCATCATGCCTACCCTCTAGGAGTGCATCAGCCTCTTAGGGTCAGCGTATCGATTGCAAGCAACACTGGAGAGTTTAGGATGATATTTGTCGTCGTGATGCACCATTTAAACCAGAGTGAGTAACTCGCCTGTGATGCACCAATGCAGCACCGCCATCGGTGTGATGCACGGCAGTGCTGCATCGGTGCATCACACCAGCCGTTCAGAGTGGATACACTCCTGAAGGTCAGCATGATGCACCAATGCAGTAAGGGCGGGTGAGTAGCTGAGATGCATTGCTGCATCATGCTGTCCTTAAACCCCACCGCCCCTATTTATAGCGCTGAGTACCTGTCCAGACTGGACTCCGACTGTCGCGGGAGGGGTACCAAGATTTGCGCCTTTAAAGGGTTAAAGCACTTTACAGCCCGTAAAGCAGTCTATACGAAAACCTGCCAGCCACCGGCTATAGCCGGCAAAAAGTCTGCCGGTCCAGCCGAAAAAGGTCTACTGCAGGCCTGAATGGTATTCCAGAGATTCTCGCCTATATGCCATTTTTTACGGCTTGTAAATCGGACCATAAAATAGAAAGTGTGAATATTTTCTGTAATGTTCTTCAATAATTTACATATTAAAATGGTTACAATAATTGTAACATGTAGGGGGAACCCTATTTATCATCATTGCCAGTACAAACACTTGCTTTATATTTCATTTTTAAATAGCAAGAATGTACTCCAATATCCAGGCCTACAAAAATTGAGCCGGGCCTGCAAAGAAAGAAATCTGCAGGACCAAATGTATCATCATTGCCAGTACAAACACTTGCTTTATATTTCATTTTTAAATAGCAAGAATGTACTCCAATATCCAGGCCTACATAAATTGAGCCCGGCCTGCAAAGAAAGAAATCTGCAGGACCAAATGTATCATCATTGCCAGTATAAACACTTGCTTTATATTTCATTTTTAAATAGCAAGAATGTACTCCAATATCCGGGCCTGCAAAAATTGAGCCGGGCCTGCAAAGAAAGAAATCTGCAGGACCAAATGTCCTGCATGGTGAAAAAGTTTTCGTATAGCCTGGTAAAGGGTCAAGGGCTTTAAGGAGAGGCCTCAGGCACATTGACTGGGCTGGGGGTGGCGCCATGGTACGTGATGTTAGGTGTATGTATGGGGACAACTCGGCACATCTCAGTCTCATGGTGTCTGCCATGGGACCTCTGTAGGTACATCCTTTTATACATGTGGATTTTTATATCAACAGGTTGGGGAGCATTACGTGTCAATTTGATAGAAATTGTAAATGAGTCATGTATTATAGTAGCCTTGCAGATACAACGATTCTTTCTGTTTTGGTTTCCATTCTTCTACTTTCTATCCCTAGTTCTCGTTTTTCTTGATTTCTGTAATATACCATTTGATTATGGTGACCCCATATGAACCTGGTCAACGTATAAGAAACCATCTTAGATAGAAGTGGAAATGTCTTGGTGTCGACACTAAATGTGGCATTGAGACAAAAACAGGGAATCAGCATCACTCTTTTCAGAGGCAGCCCTATCACCAAGATCACCCCCTTTGGACTCTTTTTGGCGAATCCATTATCACCAGAACTGCGCTCAAAGAGAGTGTGACTAGGCAGAACTCAGTCTAGAGTCCCAGGTAAACTCTGGAGAGTCCTTTTTCATTCTCTTGATTCATTGATTGATTATTCTTTTATTGATACTGCCAGACAGTGGGGTCAGGTTTCCTCCCTTTGTACAGCCAGGCAGGGATGGACCGCCTGATAACCAAGCATCAACCTGTTTTTGGATACAAGACATGGCTGGGGAAGGTACCTCTATACATGACCACTGTGCACATGTCAGCCCGACTACCTTATACAAATACATGTATATGTATAGACCTTCTACCAATATCTACAGTATACATACATACATCCAAACATATTGCTGGTCACATCCGTACCATGCTGGCCTGAAACCCTGTGGACCCTTTACATATATATCACATAGACTTCATGTATGGTTCAAACCCACACTGTTAGATTTAAATGTAGCCGAACAGTTGAATCTATTTCACAGTATATACTACGGCATTGGTGAATTTGGGTCTTATAATATTCTGTTGGTTTATGTGATGAAAATAATTATTTTTAGGTTCATTATTTAGGAACCGCCTACGAATGTACGGAAGAACCTGTACCCTTTTAATCATTTTAGGGGACCAAAGTGCTTCAATTTAACAAAGTGCTTAAATACAGTAAATGACCCATCCTGGGGGGAAGGGGCAAAGTGTAAGGTTGGACTGGGCTGCTAAAGTTTTTCTAAAAGACTTACCCCCCATTGCGCATTAGGTAACTAGGAGAGCTGTATATTGTTCAGGGAGTCTTTTCCTGTATATCGACTGGGGGAGGTGTATATTATTGAATCTATAAGTTTTTTTTACAAGTTGGATGTGGTGGCAAGACCCTCCCCCTCTTTTCCTACGCCACTTGAGTCTGTGGACAAACTATCGGTATGGCTGCATATGGTATTTTGTTCTGCTATGTGATTTCTACACACCCACAGCAATATTAATCAAAATACTGTGTTTTTAGAGCATAGAAAGAAGTGGCAACATTATCCCACATTCCTTTCTATGATTTCAGCTAGATGTAAGTGAGATATGTACCTGTTATATGTATATTACATGTTTTGTGCCATTTCTCACCATCAGATCTCTGTCCTGTCCACATTATGGACGTTTTATTAAGTCTCCATATTCAGTGCCAAGGTATTTGATGCCGCTTCTTCACGGTTCGACGACGCAGCGACAAAAACATGCCAAATATGTCACCACTCTCCTAACACAGTTCTAGTGTGTTTAACTAGAACACAGTGTGGGTTGTGGACAGAAGCTGTGCTTGGAGGCTGGATCTGTGTGTGGAGGTGTGTGAAGGTATTCCTGTGGACTCTGAGGTGTGCCATCTCTAAACCTTTAAGGGCAGCCTCGTGATTTAATGTGTCATGCCCTCTATTGCCATAGTAGATAAATGGAGCCTTTCTGAAGATAACCCTTCGTAGGTGTATCAACCCCATTGGGCAGGCATGATGCTTAAATGCATTTCTGGCGAGTTACTCTCTGGGGCTACGCTCGTGCATCATCGCAGCAAAGAGGGCAAAGGGTACTCACTCCACTATACAGGGGCGTGGCAACCTTGGGGGACGGGGGGACATGTCCCCCCCACTTTTGACCAACCCCCAAAAAGGTCAAACCCAACAAGTCAAGTAAAAAGGGGTCAAAACGGGTCAAAATACCCCTCAGTCCTTCCTACTTTGAAACTGCTTGCCACGCCCCTGCTATAGGTGGAGAGGCAGTAAAAATTCGACCTTTAAAGAAATATAACGTATTGAGCAGTACCCACAGGCATTCTGCCTCTGCTGAAGACTCATGCAAGAATGGTACTTCCACACCATACGCATCACAGCGAGACTGGAGCCAATCTAGCTCAGGACGAGCATGTACCAACCTGTCGGGGAAAACTGTCGGAACGAGTAACCTCGAGTTATGGCCTTATAACTTGGATACAAGAAATCCCTCTGGAATTGTATCAATAGTTTGTAATAACTAAAATCAAGTTAGATATATGTACCAATGATGGAAAGGGAAACATACAAATGTGATCCTTTTGAATGCATTTTGATATAACCAGGTTTGTTATGACCATGTTTTACTGCAGTATTTATGTGTGTGCTTAGAAGGTGAGGGATGAGTGTGAGATGCATGGTGAATTTCAAACCTCAGAAAATATCCAAACAGCAGCAAACACTACATACCATGTCAGAGGGGGTGCTGCATCCAGGCCGTGTCCTATATGGGGGATCCATGCTTCAGCCTGGCTATAGATGTATAGGTTAAGGAAGCCTTCTCCTCCAAACAGAACTAGAGAATAACACAAGTCGTTTTTTTTACTTTGGCCGGATAAGTAGCCAGAAATCGACTCGCAAACTTTAGTGCTGACTCTCCAACACCAGGGGCGACCCATGGACTATCGACTCTAAAAAAGCCCAAAAATAATTAAAATTGGATTACCAATTCTAGGGTCAGCTCTTTTGCTAGATATGGCCATAGTTGACTAACAAACTTCAATGCCCACCAGCGGATAACAGTGTTGACTCGTGGACTATCATATAAACTCTGAAATAGCCCGAGAATTACTTGAAATATAATTTGTTTTCAAAAATTGGATGAAGATTTTTAAGGTCGGCCCTATTTTGGCCTAAGGCAGGTTTCTGGCAGTATCTCTGGTTAAGATCCAACAGGACATTGAGTATACATTATAGATAGTGTATGTGTTTAGTGAGAGGACTCTATGGTGTAATGTACTGTGTGAGCTGGGTGTTCAGGCCTAAACAACACCCCACTGACTCAGTAGGAGACATACAGGTAGGCTCAGTCGGCCCACCTTTACAGTACCTGTACCTTATATTGAGAGTAATTGAGTTTGAATTAGATATACTGTAAATTCCTGCGTATAACCCACGGGTTATATGTGAACCAAACCTCAAGTGCAGTTTATACAATATTCCCAATGTCTAGGTATGAGGGTTTTTGGCAGTATAGTACAGTACTAAAACGGCAATTTTCAGACCCAAGGTGCGGGTTATTGCATTCGCCGGAAGTCGGGTTATACGCGAAAAAATTCCTGTCATAGATAAAACCTTATTCGTGCGCTTGATGAGGTGGGGGTTGGCAAATTCAAAATGCACAGATATATGATGCATACAAGTAGGTTTCGACCATAATGGATAACTTTTCTACTTCAATTTCAACTATTATATTATGAAATCTGTTATGGTCCGGCTACATGGAACTCATGACATTCTTGAGGTCAAAATAGACACAATTTAAGGCAACCACCACAAACTCACAACAAGATTGGCTTGTAAGAGGTGATTGCTGGTTGAATTATTGTAATACAAACGGACGTCACTACATTTATACCATTTCATATAGATGATATCTATAATCAGATAGTTATTGCCATGACAACCCTGGATACATGCCAATACGACATTATTACTTCAGTATAAGGCCCAATTATACCATACTAGGTCATGCAATTCTCAGGATACAGAACCCACGTGAACATGATAATAACACGACAAGATCTCTTTCATGAATTGGAGTATATTTAACAAGGATTTTTAATCCTGTGTTTGAAATGTGCAGAATAGTGGATATGCTTGTAGATTGTATATGATAATGATTTTCTTTGGATTTTTTTTCAACAAGCGTGACATATACCTAACTAGAACAAGAGTAAAAACATGTGCTATACCAGTCATAGTTCAATAGCCCACAAGTCGTTGTCTAGGAACCATATGGTCAGGGGCTCAGGACTCAGTAGCACCCCATGCCTCTGTAGTTTGGTGTGTAAAAGAACCATAGTCTCAGTAAAGGTGGAGGGACATGCTTTCTACCTTCACTCCTCTCATAGATTCGATTACCATCACCGGCCTGGAAAAAGCCCTAACTGTTGTATATGGTTGAGTGCAACCTCAATCAACCTACTATTGAACTCTATGTATCTTGTTGGATTTGTGAATCCTCAGTCTGAACTGGTTTCCTGAATCAGCAACTGCTAAAGCTGCATACCTACAGTGAAGGGGAATGAATCTTGTTGAAGATGAAAAATGTCTATATTTTAGTTTTTCCTTATTTTTTCATCTTCAATGTGAGATGAAAAGAATCCGTTTACCGCTTTTTCCCCGGCCGCAGAGAAGGCACGCCAATTTCACAGGTCCTGGTCTTGGCACTGGTAGGGGGGTAGGAGGCTATTTATATTATACAGCGGAGGGGCCGTTAACCCTTAGCTGGCAGCATCATGCCTTCACCTATAGGCGTGTAGTTTGTTGCATCATCAACCAATCAGATAACACCCTGGCCTTTTACTGCAGAATTCTTAGAGGGCATTATGTAACAGCTTGTACCCATTGTGATTGCTGTATCAGTGCTTGTCTCGTGGTACAAGCTTAAGTAATGGAGCTGCCCTCAGGACGACCAGCCTGACCCCTATACTCCTTGGTGAGGCATTGGTGGGCTAGTTGCCAAGGATGCATTCATGCAATATGAGGCGAAATAGGCATGATGCACGCTGCATGATCAATCCACTTTAAGCAACTTTATGCGAAGATCAAAATTGTTTGATTGCCTTCTTTCAGTATCTTTAATCATTTTTAAAATGATCAAACTGGTCCAAAATTGCTCTGAACTGTCTAAAGAAGGCCATTAATTGAGTGTTTCTTTCTGAAAGTTACTTAGTTTGGATGGTTCATCCAGTGATGAAAAAGCACTTTGGTAAAGCAACTGATATGCTCTGTGTCTATGCGATGTGCCACAGTAAGCAGGACTACCAAAGTGTACGTTCCTACCATTTACTACAAATCTCAGTTTGTTACCCCATATTCAACATTTGCATTGATATGTTCCCTTTACTGTTTATTTTTAACGTAATGAGAATTCTGGGACTCGCCGGATTTTATCAATAAATTCAAGCGGTTTCCCAGTTTCACTGAAATGTACGTTTCGGTGTCAGGGAGGCACAACACCATCGTCCACCCTTCTCCTTATTCAACATATGGTCACAGCTATCATGACAATACTGAAATGGCCATCTAACCCCCACCCCCAACCCCCTACCGTATTTAACCCCTTTTCCATGTCGCGGGTTCCCATAGTTCCCACAGTCCCATGGCAGCAGAGACAAACAGGTAGAAAAGCTATGTTTCAGGTAACACTGGGCAGTATTAGGTTGGCTTTACTTGTAAGATTGTAAGATTTGTAAGATTTTTTATTCAAACTAGGTCACGGTTTTAACTGCGATTTTCAAAAGTTGAAGAACAGAACAATATGTACAAGCAATTGTGATATGTCTTCCGTTCAATGATCAACTTTGTATTCATCCACAGATTAACTCTGTATTTATACCCAGATGTATACTTGAATGCAGCTCGGCGAGTTACTAACCAGGCCCAATGCATGCATCCTGATAATGGAGGTCATAAAGTATGAAAGCACTATGCGGCTGTTAATAGGGTTAAGCATTGCGTCAATAGGACCTAACTGTACTGGAGTGTTAAAGGGGGTAACCTGAACCACTTTTTCTGTTTGTCCCATTCCTGGTGTTCTGAGGTGGCTCTCCTTGCACCATAATGAAAGGTCATTAAGCAGAGTTGGCATTCTCCTGGTAGTTTGGTATTACTCTTTTCTGGAGCGAAACTAAACGCAGAGCTGACTGCCAAAAGCTGCACAGGTCAAGTTGCTGCGTCTCAGCTACACTTGGTGCTCCGGGGTCTCCTGTGCCATACATACAGGTTATATTGGTTCTCGGTGCATCCACTGTACCTATCTAGCTCTTTAAGAACCGTATTGTTCTGTACCTTTTGTTGTACTGATGGATGAATTTAGCCCTAGGTAGTAACCCTAGTGATGCACAGTTGCATCATGTTGACCCTACCGGCTTGATTACCTCTGGTCGGCTCGGCACAATTGACCAGCTGCACAATATAATAACTGATTACTTGGTGAATCAGGGCCAAGAATGCACCTGATACATTCATGCATCCTGCCGTCCTAAGAGGGTTACATACTGAGCTATTTGGGCAGGTGTTCAGGGGTATAAGTATGGGTGAAGCGGCCAAACACTGACTCTCCTCAAGTGGGGAATCTCTCACCGAGGTAGCATTCACAATGGTACATAATATGTCAGAAGGAGATGTGAGTGGGCTATTTACCTGCTTATATAAAAATGGTTACACAGTTACTGGACAATTTGTGCATTTTATCTCCGATTCCTCAACAAAGTTTGGATAATTCTTATATTTTAAATCTAACAAGGAAAGAGCCGTCTTCTAACGATGCACATACTTGCATACCTAAGTGATCGTAGAACGTGTAAAGTCTCACAGGAATATGTTGGCCATGGTCACTACTCTTTTTTTTCTTTCTATCGAACACGGTAAACGGCAGACTGGTTCCAAGAGGTTGGAAATATGATGCTAGCATGTTGACATGTGACTATAGCAGAGAGTCTGTAATGATAGAGGAGTTGCCTAATAATAAACCCAGTAGATGCGCATTGAGGGAAAGACCATGCCCATGGGTACAGAAAAACCTTGCGCATATCAGTCGGCCCTATAGATGCTGATAAAACAGAGACCATAAGATACAGTGTTGATACCTCTGTCTGACTACCATCTCTTGAGAAAGCTACAACGCATTACCCATCATAATAACACGCCTGCCAGTCTTAGTGGGATTATCATATCTCTGTTAGACCTAAACAAACCATCTCACATTTCTCTCAGACAGAAGTACCTGTAAGAAGCATGTAGTAACACCCTCCCCCCTTCCACACAAAAGGTGTGTATATTTAAACTGGCACCGACACAAAACTATGTGGCCATGACCGGCAGTTTCTACGCTACATAAATGTCTACGGATTGTCCACATTCCTGGAAGTTACTATGAATGCGGCATCTGCTTGTTATATCCATATTTATAGTCCCTCCTGAACTGGAACTTGGATAATGGAGTGTATTGATAACTCCTCTGGTATTCCTATCTTTAGAAAATGACCGTAGAACTTGGATACTCTGTCAGGAATGTACTGGCAATGATCACCAGTCTGATATTCCTATCTTTATCAAATAATGTAAATGGCAAATGTCAAACAGATAAAATACGACCTCTGTCTGACTACCATCTCCTGAGAGAGCTACAACGCATTAACCTTTATAATAACATACCTATCAATCTTAATGGGATTATCACATCTAAGATGAACTATTTTTCTGACAGCAGTACCTGTAAAAAAGATGGATAGGCCTGACTAGCATCTCCTGAGAAAGCAACAGCGCATTAACTATTATAATAACATGCCTAGCAGTCTTAGTGGGATTATCATATCTCTGTGAGTCTAAGACAAACTACTTTTCTTTTCCCTTCTGACAGACGTACTTGTAAGAAACATGGCTAGAATCACCTCTCCTTCCTTCCACACACAAGTGGTGTTTATTTGGACTGGGACCGAGGCAAAATAATGTGGCCATAAACTGAAATTTCGGCGCTACTTAAACAATTGTTCACATTCCTGGAATTTCCTATAATTGAGAGATCTTCCTGTAATACTCAATGATAGAGTCCCTCTTTGACAATTATCCTAGAACGTGGTTAATGTTTCAGGAATGTATTGGCAGGGATAACTTCTCTGACGTTCCTAGATTTAGAGAATAGTAAAGATAAGATAATTAAGGCAAGATATCCTGGGACACGCTTTATCAAAATATATCTCAGTTTGATAAGCCCTCTACTAAGTCTCAATCTGATAAGCCCTATACTTGTCAAAACATACAGTGGCTACATAATGCTGTTATCACAATCTAGCCCATCATCTTCTGAGAAGTCTACAATGTATAAACCCTCATGATTAGATACTCGACAGTCTTGGTGGGATTATCATATCTCTATGAGCCTCAGACAAACTATCTCACCTTCGCCTTAGACACAAGTACCTGTAAGAAATACGGCTAGGGCCACCCCGCCCCCTCCTCTCTGACAAAAAGGTGTTTGTTTATACTGGTACGTAGCACCACTGCCAGTCTCTGTACTACTTAAAACATGGGTCTGCTAAGTCTACTCCAAGATATATCCACGTAGACCATCCCCATAGGCCAAGTCAGGAATGAGGAGTTGTCATTTACATCCCCCCCCCCCCATTCTTCTAAGGTCAAAGAGACAAGAAATAAAATATGACACTCGTACACAAGCGATGAATTCTCTAGTTCAAATTTAAAAGAATTCTGCCAACTTATTTAGACTATGTAACAATGATCTAGAAAACTGAGGTATACACAACTACAGTCTGTGAATCCCATTTCTTTCTCTATGGCACTGGGCTATACCGTTGGGTCCTACGGCCAGATATATAGCCCAAGGGCTCTATTGATATATACTTGTCTTTAATGTCTCTCTATAGGCTGATCGTCTTTCAATAGTTTTTGTTTAAGGCGAAAGGAAATGACACAATAGAGGACGCACTAGACAAATATTGACAGTCTATGAGGATATTTGATTAGATCTACAATACATAGGAAGGAGGAAATGAGGATAAACACACAAGAAGTGTGTGGAGATGAAACTAGTTCAGAGTATAATAGTAAGAAGAATGTCAGCTTTTTATAGATCTCTCCCGAATCAAAATACCTTAATAATAAATCTACCTGTTCTACCTGTTTTCATATTGAAAAATCGCCAATTTATATCTTATATGTCGGTCATGATATCAATTTAAAATACTTTGAATGCGACCGATTTAATATGAAGTTTACCAACGCTGCTCATTTCAACTGTAAAATACGGCTTATTTCAGTGGGAATGATTCATGGGCAAATGCAATGCCCTTACTCTGACAACTACCCGTGAATATTTGTAATATCTTATCAGTTGATTCTTTGATAGCGACAGAAATGTACCTGCATAATTATAAGGTTGTACTGCTTGAATGCACTAATTATTTTACTGGGTATAGTGCCGTCAGGCATCATTATAAATAATCCAAAGTACTTTTTTCTACTCCTGTAATACACATTATATTCTGGGCGTAATGACAAAAACTGTGTTGGATGAGATATGCAAGCAGGGCTGCACTGTTCCTCCTACTACGGAGCCCCCCTCCTCATTGCTTCTCTCACCATCTATATTGCACACAGCAGGTGGGTCTTCTTCTTTCCATAATAAAAGTGGATGTAACCCCGCCTCTGATAACCACTAAGTGCTTACCGTGTAAATATTTCTTACTCCACCTGACTTTCTATAGATTAGCTATAGGCATCTACCAGGACTTAAAATACCTTTCTTTTCTAATTGCACAAATTGATTGGATACAATATTGATAGATGTCCGACGATGTACCACTGTGACATATACTGACCAGAAGGTATCAATAAAAGATAAATCAACCTCTCGATTGAAATATCTTATAGCATAGGAAGCAGAAGGCCGTGCTGTTTTCGACTGTTGTTGGGCTTTTATACAGCGTGATGATGAGGAGGTAGGAAAGAAGGGACACAGCCCGTAAACCTGAGGACACCTACGGCAGCAGCTAGAGCAGGGAGGCCTCTGACCCCCTCCTTCCTACATCGTACCTGCAGCCTGAGGATTTATAAGTGAAATCAGGACCTCCTACTGATGCGGCTGCTGCTGATTTAGCACTGCTAACCCTTTAAGGACAGCATGACGCCATAATAATCATACCTTGGTCGTCATGATGCATGAATGCAGCCCTGGCGAGTAACTCGCCAGGGCTGCATTCAAGCATCATGTCGACCCTACAGGGTTGAGACACTCCCGAAGGGTCAGCACGAGAGAATCGACACAGTCGATAAACTTGAGGAGACCTCCCACTCCCTACATCAAGCTATACACCACACCAGCAGCCTCGGTATAAGTAACCGCAGTACCTCCCAGTCCCTGTGCCACCTGATACAGCTGCTGCTGAGTCAGCATTGTTTAGACAATATTCGAAGCACCATACAAAACACAATGATGCATGGTAATTGACAATGATAGAATTAAGCTTAATTGAATTTCTGCAGAGTGACTGTACTCAATGACTATGCAGTAAGTATTGTTGGCTATGTATATGGTGGATTTTATATTTCCTTCGTCAACGCCCTAACCAGATATGAACTAGTATACTTGGTTTATTATTTTAGTGGATAATCATCAGTGTGGCAGGGGAAGGTCTGACAGTTCCAAATTCAAAAAACAGATAAGCCTCATGGCTTATGCAATAAACTAATTGTATTCCAAAGTTCATGGCAACCCTACCTGTATACGTATACCTACAGGGACAGGATGCTGCGGAGGCGGGGGCAGAGGCGGGGGAGGGGTGGATCTGTAAAAGGAGGTTGTTAGGGGGGGGGGGGGTAGGCTGAAATGATGATGCCTCACTACACTCTATACTTCCATTCACTTACTGACGGTAGACCCTTGAGTGGAGGCTGACAAGGGGGAGATGGGGGTGGGAATAATCATCATCTTTCTGAATACGAGTTGTAAAGCCATGGTGGGGGGGGGATTGATGGACCTAATTATGCCTTACTCCTTTAAGTGGCTACGTACCCTGGTTGTTTTTCCTAACCCCTTTAGTACAGCATAATACCTGAACGCTGTAACTCTTCGGAGCTCCATTGGTATGTAAACTATGATGCGTTTATATATATGCAGCCCTGGTGAGTTATCTGATACAGCGAGGAAGCTGAGAGAGAAGAAGAGAGTTGTTAAGTCTGCTACTGTGTATTCTCCCAAATTAACCACATCCCATTTCAAAATTCCTAAAAACCCCAGAGAGGGCCTGACAATTTCTAATTTAGTACTGTAGGATACTTATAAAAACGTGCTTATGAGCCTCAGAAAGGTAAAAAAATTGCGTATTTATTACCGTAGTGTACTGATAAAAATTTGCTTATTTAGCTGCACTTTGAGAGGGCTGATCCTATAAGCCGCACCGGCAATCTGACTCACATACTTAACTTCACTGCACGAGTTTATGGATTTGCAATGGTTTTTTACATTTGATGCAAAGGCCGATTTTACTGACAATTACAGAATGATACAGACAGTTACAACAAGATTTACATAAAATGTAAATCTGATCAAGATTGCTCTTTGTATAGGCTTTACACCCAGCCTATACAAAGAATGGCTGTATTGACACCTTATTTAAAGTCCTATAAAGCTTGCTGCGGCTTCAACGTGAGAGTTTCCGGTAGTCCTCCCTGCCGCACACACGCAGGGCGGCACCATTCTCCACATACCTCACCCCTCCATCTTGTGTCATCATCTCTATAGACTGATGTGTCAAGGAAAGGCGACTTTTTCATAATAAAGTAGTGCTTACATTGGTTTAAGCAGAATGCATGTAACGTTTTCTCTGGCAGCTTTATTTGTGAACATCTAGTATCAAGGGGCTCACAGAACAATTATCTTTCAATTGGTGTATTTTAGAATCCAGGATGCTTGGGTTGTATGCTTCGGTCATGCTTCAGAGATGTTCAAAAACTTCATCAACAACTTTTCTGTAAATGATGTTTATCTATAAGTGCCTATATGTACACGAGTTTAAGTCGACTTAGCGGCAACCAAATGACAGCCCTTTTTAAATCGACAGAGACAACATCATCGGCTGACAATCTTAAAAACATAATTTGACAACTTCAAAAAAGATGAATAGAAATCGACACCGGCAACTAAGTGACAGATATTTTTTGAAAATTTGACAGCTTCAAAAGTGTGGTTACTCATGTACAGACACTTACGTGTGTACGTGTGTGGTATATAGGGCAAGGGTAGGGGATGTATGTGTGTCTGTGTGTGTGTGTGTGTTTGGGGGTGGGTGAGTTAGACAGCCCTACCTATAATATGCGTACACACATGACCACTTTACATACAATCCCCCTGACTACCCCTGTCTACCCCTGTCTACCCCTGTCTACCCCTGTCTACCCCTGTCTACCCATGTCTACCCCTGTCTACCCCTGTCTACCCCTGTCTACCCCTGACTACCCCTGTCTACCCCTGTCTACCCCTGTCTACCCCTGTCTACCCCTGTCTACCCCTGTCTACCCCTGTCTACCCCTGTCTACCCCTGTCTACCCCTGTCTACCCCTGTCTACCCCTGTCTACCCCTGACTACCCCTGTCTACCCCTGTCTACCCCTGTCTACCCCTGTCTACCCCTGTCTACCCCTGTCTACCCCTGTCTACCCCTGTCTACCCCTGTCTACCCCTGTCTACCCCTGTCTACCCCTGTCTACCCCTGTCTACCCCTGTCTACCCCTGTCTACCCCTGTCTACCCCTGTCTACCCCTGTCTCTCCATAACCCTTTAAGCATAATACAGTGCTTTAATGTGCTATGTTCTTGTGTTATCATGATTCATAAATGCAGCCCTAGGGTGGTACTCATTAGGGCTGCATTCATGCATCATCACAGGGAATCACTTACCAGTGCTGTCCATAAAGGACTATTGAGGTGAGTATACGCACGTTGTCTTAGTCCTAGTTCATCACAACCCTTCACCTGCTTCTGTCACAGCACTGGTATTGTCCTGCAGCTTGCCCATCCTAAGCCATATCCCACCCATCCCACCCCCCACCCTACATCCACCACTACCATCTACCCCACCCCACTCCCTCCTACAGTACCATCACTGCATGACTAGCTCTACACTTTGACTAGACGCCATTTCTCTACACAACTTGATATGGGTAGATACTACTCGGGTGGGACACATACCTTGAGACGGACACTAAGTTTTGTGGTTATTCAAGCATTTTGAGCTCTCAATCTGTGACAATGGTAAGGCTTAAGTGATATTCATTGAAAAAAGAACACACAAGAGGTCGTAATTGTACATGAATAACCTCAACGGCCACTGTCTGCTGCGGGGTATTTGTCGGAGTCATGGTGAATCTACCCTACAGAGTTATATCCTCACCTTGTATACTGTGAAAGTACTTATTTTCACGGGTGTAATTTTTTGCAGTTGAGTGAAAATCAACAAATTTGCCGGTATTTATTCCATACTTAGGTATGTACAAATTTTGCCGATTTTTCACGTCCCCGAAAAACTTGAAATATTTACCCAGTAAAATAAATACTGTCAGAACAGGCTTCTGAAGAGGCTCCTCTGGTCACTGTTCATTACGTTTTCTGCCTTTACTGTGGGCACTACCCTCCTACCTATGAGGGACTGTTTGGACTGCTGCGGGGGGGGGTATGCATTTTGACCAATGGATATCACATCTTTCAGCCAACCCACCACACAGCTTGTCCCCTTCCACATTTGATATCATAGTGCTATCTCTAACTCATATATTGAATGAGATTTTGTGTGAGAACCCAAAATTTGCTCAACCCCCCCCCCCCCCCTCGGTTTCATTTTTTATCATGGCCGACCCCTATTAGCTATAGTAATATGCAGACTTCCACTTTAACTGAGATTTTAACAGGGTGAATTTCTTTCGGTCTGCCCCCCTCAGAAGTTCTCACAAATCACTCTCACACAAGCCTGCCCCCCCCCCAGGACTGTACAATGGGAGTGGTCCATCTTTACTCTCTTTACACGGTTCACAAACCTCTGACACCATTTACCACCTTATTAACCACTACTTACACTCTACCCCGCCCCCCATACACACCTCAACATCCCCTCACCCCATTCCTCATAAGTATGCGGCAGGCTTTTTACTGAAGTGGTATTTTTCAGAAATATTCTCCTTGTCCACAAGAGTCCTGGTCTCACCTAGATCCAGGTGCTGTGTTCTCTCACCTCAGTAAAGCAGTGTCTGGTCCAATGTTAGCTTAATGTGTCATTTCCTCAAGGCTTGAATCAACTTGTCAATATTGAGTCTTTGTGACATTCCTAAGAGATGTAGGTAGACTGGTTCATTTACCCAGCTCTACCTCTTATACTTTCCATTCAGGCTCATACGTCGGACATACCGTATTCATCGTAATAAGCGCCCTCCCCTTTTTGGAGTATGTCTAGAGTAGAACAAAGGCTTAAATTTCGCGATTTTGGAGACAATTAAACCATTAGTACCTAAACCGCAATGAAAATAATTCTACAATCGCCAAGGGCACTCATTACGTCGAATACAGTATGTTATTAGTGAAATGGGAAAATACTACTATGTGTATAGTATGAAGTAGAAGTTCCCATGTTCCTCGTAGTAAAGGTGCTATACACTATATTTATCATTATTCCTATCAGAAATAGCATGCATCAAGGAATGTAAATTGAAATAAAACATGAAAAATAGATAGATGCAATTATCTGTGTCAGTTCGCAACTGTTTGGTGTAAAACTAGGATGCTTTATCCACCCTCAAATTGCTCTGTGGTTACCAGGTATTTCAATGGCTCAATTCATGTAAGGTGCATGGCTGCTTCTGTAAATAAGTTCATGTAGACATACCGTACTGCCCGGGCGCTCTTCAATTTGGCAGGCGCTTTACAGGCGCTTATTCAAGGTCATGATTTTAGAGGCTCCTATATGTGCTTATTCGAGACGGGTGCTCTTTCAAGACCAGGCGCTTTATCGAGAGGGTATGGTATGGCCATATGAATATGTAACATAAAATCCATGTTACATTAGAAGATGTTAATGTTTATCTCTAGCTATATGAAAGGGTGCATTTTATTTCATGTGGAGAAACCAAGTTACTATGCTTAAGTACTAAAATGGCCATTCTCACCCCCCCCCTTATCTAATGCTCATTCTCCATGAGGTGCTTCTCCGCAATGACGTCAGTAAAATAGCTATGAAACCAATCTTTAAATGTGTATTTTGATGAAATTAAATGAGAATTACATGAAACATTGCTTTAACAGCCAACAATAATTATCTCGTTTCAAGAAAATAACATCAAATTAAACTCGCCTGGTGGACAAATAACTAGGCTGAAGAAAATAAATTATTTTCAAACTAGTCATTTCTCCGTGAGACGAGTTTATTTATCTTATTTTCTTGAAATGAGATAATCATTTCTGGCTGTGATGGATCGTATCACACTCATATGATAAGGCAGTATTCCACTGACGGAATTGCCGTGATTCCGCCAGTCGGACGAGATTCGTCCATAACTTTATCATTATAGACTTTTATCGGGTGATGAAATGTCGGTAGAATATCCCAGGAGGAATACACGCTATACAATTCAATGGTTCTCATGACTCCATTTCCCCCTCCCCCTAACACACAGACACGGATATGTCAGAGTTAATTAGTGACACAAAAAGACTAATCAGTGACTAGTGAGGTTAATGGGAGTGAACATGTTAGTTCATTAACCTGACACTAGGGGCAGCCACACACACCTGGGTCCTGGTAATTAGTCAAAAAGGCACAGATAGGGAAACAGAAGTAAGTAGAGTGTATGCAGGGGTGGTGGTTCTGTAAAAGTGATCCCTCAAGCAGTGCCCTTTTGGACATTGTCAGGGGTATCAAGTTAATAAGGGCCCCTGCACGATGAACAGGGGCCTTTGAAACCAAGGTGTTCGGAACAGCCTCTGAACCAGGCCCTCAGATCAGCGGTCTGCTGGGCCCTGACCTTAGAATGCTAGCCCTCTGAACACGGGCATTTGAAAGAGTAGCCTTCTGAGCCAGGCCCTTAGACCAGCAGCCCTCTGAATCAGGGCCTTACAACAAGGACCCCTTGAAGCATGGCCCTTAGAAAAGGAGCCTCTGAATCTGGCCACTTTCGGCAAAAGCCAATCAAACCAGGTCCTTCAAATTGGATAAGTGCAGAAGGGCCTTCATTGATATCATATTGAACAATGGTAGACTCCACTTTGGCCCGTTACCGAGTGTCACCTCCTCTCTCATCTCCACAAGATTTCAACTAAATACCATTGTGTTTTTGGTTGATTTTACATCATCAATACACTCATGGTACCAATATATGTGAGATACACATGACAGGTTTATTGATACTAACAACTAAAGTTCTGTCAGTAACTGAGCCAGGCTGACTATTGTATCGGAAGTGACTGACTGAATCGGCCCGAAGTGAATACTATCATGGGGTACCTTTAGGGATAATTGAATGAGGATGTTTGAGAGTAGTGGAGGGTTCACCTATATCACCTCAGCTTTATCTACCAACATACAGCTGACTTAGAGGTAGAGTAGGGGTGATGTGAGTGGACATGGAGAGTAGAGTAAGGGTTGGGTGATCAAGGAGGTACAGTGACAGCTTTACGTGACTACCATGATGCTGCTCTGTATAATTAACCTTCATTCTTGTTCAGTCCATCTATAGATCTACTACCTGACATTATCATTGCGCAAGAAACATTTGTTGTAAATATGCATCATGCAGACCCTTTTGTGGTCGATCAACCACATAGGGTGTGCATGGATGCATCAAGACGATAAACGACATCTTATAATTTCATCTGGATATTGACTTGACATTTAGGCGATGCTTATTAGGCCCAAAAGGTTTGTTTCAGGTCACCCGACCGACTCTATCAGAACATGGCCGACCCTAGGTTTTTTTCAATGCAATTTGAAGATATTTTCACGTTTTTACCTTTTTTGGGTCAATTTTAGGGGATTCAAAAAAGTTGGTTAGAACATTCATATTTAAAAAAAAATGTAAAAAAAAATAAATCCGACCTGCCGACCCTACATTTTCCTCCCATGTTACCTGAAACAAACCTTCTTCTTTTTTTGGACTTAGTATGCGGCTATTTGCTAATTTGAAAATTGAAAATATCTCGTCATGTTATAACACCTGAGGAGTTTTCAACAGTGAGCTATGAGACCGGAGGTTTCCTGTTTGGGTGTCAGGCGACAAGTGACAAAGGAGTTGCCTATTGCACAACTGTAGAATATAAATCTAAGAAGTCTAAGCTTCTCAGAATACCTCTTGATGGTTGTTTCTTTTTCATGGGAAATCATTTACGCAGGTTCTTCAACAAGTAGAGTTGTGGTAAACAGGTACTTTTAAGCATACAACCACAACTTCTGCATCTAGGCACAGTGATGGTTGCCAACAAGTTAACCTCTCCCTTCAGGCATATCTGGTTTTGAAAAACCTTGGCACCCTGATATACGATTTTGTCTTACTGACGTCTAAGTATGTACAGGCCATGAATGCAGCCTTTGAAAGAACACACCAGTGCTGCATTCATACATCACGTCAAACGTTTACAGCGTATCAGCCATGTTAGGGTAAGCATTACAAATGCATGTAGCGCTGGCGGGTTACTCACCAGGTCTGCAGTTATGCATCATAATGATAAAAGGCATACTTCAAATAATTCAGTGGTTACCAAGCATTCCAATTGCTCAATTCATGTGTTACACTTGGCTGCTTCTGAAGAGGTATTTCATACAGACATATATGTATATGTTACATTATAGAATAATCGGTTCATGCCCCCCCCCCCACCTCTGTACCTCTATTATAGCTTTCTAAGTTATGTTCATATAACCAGCTCCTAATAAGTGTGTAGCTGGATGAATTACTAAACAATGGGATACTCATCTTGCCAGTACCAGATCAAGCGATGGCTGCCCACACAAGGTCTCCTGCTACCCAGACTCGCCCCACCAGTATCTTTTGCCGCAAGAAGGGCTGCAAATGAGACTGGTGGAACTGCAATTCTTAGATTGTTACTTCCTGTCAGGCTGTACACAGGAATTGGTGTACAGGATTTGATTGGTCAACTCCTGAGGGTAAGTAAGTGAAGCAAGTTTTTTATGAGTTTGCCCAGACTCTACTACTGTAGAGTCGGGGCCTGAGACTGCCTGCTTCCCCCTCCCCACACACAGACACATAGACCCAGATATGTCTTCGTTAATTAATGACACAAAATGACCAATCAGTGAGTTATGAGGTTAATGGGATCTAACGTGTTAGTAGGTTACCCTAAAACAGGGGTATTACCTCAAACCTGGGCTCGGGTAATTAGTAAGGACCTCAGGTGAAAGTAGGGTAAATAGAGTGAATCTTGGTGTGCTAGTTCCATAATAGGAGCTTCCTCTATCATACCCCTTTGAATATGGGCTCCTTGAACCATTACCTTGAAAATAGTGGCACTCTGAACCAAAGACTTCCCACCAGGAACCCTCTGAACCACGGCCTTTGAACAGGATCCCCTGAACCAGGCCCTTGGAACAGTAGCCTAATGAACCAGGCAAGTAGTATAGTATGTATGGGAACGGGACTATGGTTAACTACTGTTTATTACTCAATCGACCTGCAGCCAATCAGAGGCCTCCATTTGGTCACGTGACCGGAAGTGACCTACTTAGGGGATTAGTGGTGACGTCACGTGACCTAGTTAGCCAATCAGAGGCCGCCATTTGGTCACGTGACCGGAAGTGACGTCATATGACCTACTTAGGGGACCGGAAGTGACGTCATATGACCTACTTATGGACCGGAAGTGACGTCATATGACCTACTTAGGGGACCGGAAGTGACGTCATATGACCTAATTTAGGATCACGTGACCGGAAGTGACCTGATGAGTCACGTGACCGGAAGTGACGTCACATGACCTAATGGCCAACCGGAAGTGAGTAACCTCATTGAGGATCACGTGACCGGAAGTGACCTGATTGATCACGTGACCGGAAGAAGAAGAAGAAGAAGAAGAAGAAGAAGAAGAAGAAGAAGAAGAAGAAGAAGAAGAAGTGACGTCACGCGACTTAATGAAGAGATGAGCGTCTTTAAGGGGTCACGCGCTTTAAAATGTGATATTTTTTTTTTTTTTTTGGAGGAGGAGGAGGAGGAGGAGGAGGAGGAGGAGGAGGATAAGGAGAGGAGGAGGAGGAGGCGAGTCTTTCGGTAAACTAATAAAAAACACTACTATATAAGTTTTTTTTTTCATTTTTATTGTTTTACGAGCGACTGGAAGTGACTTATTGAACTAGGTAGAAGCGTTCTTTAGAGTGTATAAGGGGGGAGGGGAGGGGAGGGGAGGGGAGGGGAGGGGAGGGGAGGGGAGGGGAGGGGAGGGGGGGAGGGGGGCCCCTTTAAGATGCATGGGGAGGGGGGCGCTTTTAGGATGCATGGGGCGGGTGGGGGGGGAGGGGGGGAGGGGGGAGGGGGGCACTCTAGGGGGGTGGGGGGGCACTCTAAGGGGCGTTTGTCTCTTTTAAGAAAAAAAAGAAAAGAAAAGATTTCAATCGAGAGACACGCTTCTTCCTCTCGAGAGGAATAAGCGTGTCTCTTCATTTTTTTTTGTTTATCACGTGCCTCGATGAGGCGATCAGCTGCGACTGGAGGAAGTGACACTTTAAGAGGACACGCGTCTTAATTGATATAATTTTTTTTTTTTCACTTACTAATAAAGAAGACGTATGAAAATAAAACACAACAATTCACATGTCCGTCGTTCTCGTTGTTTCTTGCTTGATAAAGTCAAGTAATATCGCGATGCCGAGGTCAAACTTTCCCATGTCCTCAGTCAACACTCGAAGGAGTTCAAAAGGCGTACCGCCGGCACCGTCAGCTTCAGCTTGCCACATTTTCAACACTCGGAAGGCCCACTCAGCGGGACTTCCTCCGTATTCGCATTCTTCAGCGATCTTATCTAACCTCTCAGGCGACAATTTTAAATGGTCCCCCACCTCTTTCCACCTGCTACCTAGACGTCTGCCGAGGGTGCCCAAGTGCTTATGCATCGCGCGCGAGTCGGGGTTTTCGAAATCCAACCCCTGTCTGTGGAGAAGGGACATCCACTGAGCCAACAGTTCCACGCATCTAATGCGGGTGAAGACGCGACCGAGCTCTCCCCATCTATGACGATGCGGGGTTTCACCCCACCAGACTCGGAACATCGCCGTACACAGCTCCTCCGGTGTCTTGACACTGCGCTCTACTAGAGCATCCATACGGGCGGCGGTAACTTTTAAGCTACTGCCCAACTCTCTCCAAGATCCGCTCAACTCTTTACCTAGTTGACGAAGCAAGGCGTCGCTATATGCTAAGCGCCGCTGTCCTACCTCTCTGTTCTCCCCATCGGTCTGCCTCGCGCGTCTCACGTTGTCAAGCCGCATTAACTTTTTTTCAGGTGGACAAGGCGGTGAAGGCGAGCTTGAAAGTGGAATAGCTTGAGCCATCTCGTCTCGTCTTGGCGGCGGCGGCGGCGGCGGTGGTGGCGGTGGTGGTGGTAGTAGACGTTACTGTGGTCAGAGGCGATATGGTTTTTTTCCAACAGAAATCAGAGCTTTTATACAGAGGGAGTTTAATCCTATTTCCAACAGCACTCCAGCTGTCTAGCGACCTGTCCGCATGACGCTTTTTCAGCCGCTCGCTCCTTAAGAGCTTAGATGACGAGGGGTATGTCATCGCTATCCGTGGAGACCAGCTGAAAACGGTGTTTTTTCCTCATCCATAGCCTTACCTCCTACCCCCTACCTGAGGACGTCTCCCTCCCTCTGACATTCATTGTAACAAACGTCAGAGGTCAGGTGAAAATCGGATTTTTTCATGCACAGCCTTAGTCAGCTGTCACCCCTCCCTATTGAACTAGCCGGCCGCCGCAGGCCGGCCCGGTCTACTCACCACGGCAGGAGGCGGTGATTTTTTTTTGTCTTACACTTAAGTCGCTCACCACATGCACACGCCTCTACTCACAGACAGACACGTTCGTCTTAGGGGGTCCTGCTTCACGCCACACGCCTCCTGTAGTTTTTTTGTATACACACTCTAAGCTCATCACCGTTAATCCTTTATACAGCTAACGCACGTTGAAATGCTGAACAGGGTGGTAAGTAGCTTAGCTCATGACAGTGGATCCCTCAAAAAAGAGGGGAAAGGGATCCAGCTGAAAACGTCATACCTTATGTCTTTTGTTTCTCTTTGTGAATGGCCGCCGGTCAGTCGGCGGCAGCAACCGCTTAATCCTTTATACAGCTAATGCGCGTTGAATTGCTGAACAGGGTGGTAAGTAGCTTAGCTCATGACAGTCGATCTCTCAAAAGGGGGGAAAGGGATCCAGCTGAAAACGTCATGCCTTATGTCTTTTGTTTCTCTTTGTGAATGGCCGCCGGCCAGCCGGCGGCAGCTGAACAGGGGCAGTAAGTAGCTTAGCTCTAGAAGCGAGAAGGTGTATATAAGGGGCCTGGAAACCTCCATTCACTCACTCATTCTTTTGCTGCTCTCTACAGTCACCACCATGAGCAAAAGACAACACCAAGCGCCGTCCAAGGATCTAAGCAAGTTCAAGAACAAGAAGACTACGCGGAACAGCGCTCGTTTAGCGTCAGTGCCTCCTCTTGCTACTGAAAATGAGACTACCGCCGCAGCCGCTTGGTCTTATCACCCTCCCGCTGTAGCGAGCGCTCGCAGCAGTAGTAGTAGTAGTAGTAGTAGTAGTAGTAGTACTAGTAGTAGTAGTATTAGTGGTAGTAGTACTACTGGTAGTAGTCGTCGTGCTAGCGACGTTGTTACACTCGCGACGGTACACGTTGCTGCTAAGCGCGCTGCCGCTGCTACTGCCGCCCCGCCTGCTGCTGCTGCTGCTGCTGCTGCTGGTGATCCTCGTGCTGCGGCTGCTGCTGCTGCTGCTGCTGCACCTGCTACTGCTGCGCCTGCTACGGCTGCGCCTGCTGAGGCTGCTGCGCCTGCTACTGTTGCGTCTGCTGCTGCTGCTGCTGCTGCTGCTTCTGCTGCACCTGCTGCTACCGCTACTACTACTGACGACAACGCTCCTGGCACAGCGCAGTACTGGCAACCGGGTTTTTACCTCCCCACTACTGTTGATGATTTTGATGACCTGCCGCACGTTGCACAGCCCCTCTCCACCACTACATCGACCGACGCCCTCGACGCCGCTCGCGCTGAGAGTTACAGCTATTCGGACACTCAGCCCCTAAACCAAGAAGAAGAGGAGGAGGAGCAGCAGCAACAGGGTGAGACAGAGAACGACGCTGACGATGAGGCGTACGAAGAACCCGAAGGGAAAGGGGCGGACGGTACGTTTTTTCGGCTCCCCTCTTCCCCAGCTTTCGACCTCACTTCCACTGGTAGCGCGTCCGGTCCGTGGCGACTGCCCTCACCGCCACCTTACGAGGGCGGCGGCGCTTCATCTTCTACCGCTACACTCAGCACCGACGGCGTGTGGCTGCTCTGTTCCAACAACGAGGTCTCGGATACCACCAGCGCTGACGCTGCTCCTGTTATCGGTTCTGCTGCTGATTCAGCTCACGCTGATGGTGTTACGTACTCTTCTTGCGGGTCTGAAACGTTCTAAGGTGAGTTCCAGAACAACAAGGCCTACTAAGAAGAGAAAAATACAAGAAAAAGAACGAGATGGACGAGAAGAAGCAGAGAAAACCTTCTCCCGTCTTCTCGGGTTAGAGTTCTGCTTAGACGGGGCTTTGACGCTGGAGATCTGGGAGGACGTGGCTAGACTGTCTAGGAGGCCGCGCTGCACAAAAGACGGCCAGGTGAAAGAGGCGTCTCTGACCAGAAGCAAGCGAGTGCACTTCACTGCCGACGCGCTGCGCGAGCTAATAGCACGCATCGCCGATATCCGCGCAGTGGTGCGCATACGCGACACAGCGGCCGCGCAAGGAAGACCTAATCACACCCCCTGGTTCGCAGTGCTGGATGAGGAGGGCGAAGTGTACGCAGCTGTGAGCTACTACAGCGGTAAGAACCTCGTCCACGTGCGCAAGTACGAAGGTCCTGACAAAAAACCCACACAGCAGGGGGTGACGCTGTCCGCCAGAGCGCTCAAAGAGTTGGATGACAAAACAGAGATTATTCTCAAATATCTCGGTATAGATTCGGAATGAGAGACGCTCAACGCTCACGCGCGCACACACACAGCGTTTTACGTACGCTGTATGAGACAGACAGACGGATACACAGACAGCAGACAGATAGATAGATAGACAGATAGATTGATAGATAGATAGACAGATAGATTGATAGATAGATAGATAGTTAGACGGCTAAGTAGTTGGTAACTGAGTGAAAAAACATGACGCAGTACGTATGCGAAAAGTGTTTCAAAATTTATAAAAGACCGTACAACCACGAGAGACACGTAAAAAATTGTAGAGTAATACCTAAGTTTTGCCCTCTATGCGGCGAAGGCGATTGCCTAAAGATCGCCTGTCGACGCGAATCTCTGGACGGGGTGACCATCCCTCCGCGCATATGTGCTGTACCGAACGGGGAGGAAACGTTCACGGCGAATTGGCCTGCGATACAAACGGGCGTCAGGATGCACGGGACTCGCGTGAGTGTAACAAACTTCAGGCTACCAACCGGCGAGTTGAGTGATGCTGTAGATACTATGCGTCGCATTCACTTGACACAAAGATTCAGATACAAAGTGGGTTTCTCGGTAGGCTTACTCTTACAACACAGAGAAGACAAGAGCAAACTGCGCTACTTTCACGCCTCCCAGAACAACGCAACTCTCATACAACCGCTCCCTACTATAACTAATTCAGAAACTTTGGAAGAGCTCCTCTCAAAGATGGAAAACACCGTCGCTTGCGAGGAAGTACGGAAACTTTGCGACGCTGACACCAAGTGGCACGTTCTTTTTCCTACCAATTTGAACATTTGCGTTTACATGGGACCGGGGGAATTCCCCATAGGCGGTAGGATCACTCAGGCCGGTCGAGTTGGAAAGAGAAGCGGCGTGTTAGATTTTCCCAACAAGGACAACCTCTGCATCTTCCGCTGCATTTCCTTTCACTTATACAACACCAGCAAGCGCGCTTCAGATTTGTTACGTCAGTTCTGTCCCGCTGCCACACCTGAATCCTTTCCGGGTCTGAACATCCGCGACTTACCCGCGTTAGAGAACTTGTTTGACGTACAAATAGCGGTTTACACCGCGTCGCGTCAAGTGCCGGGGCGGAAGTTGAGAAGACGCGTTACTCTGATCAGACCGCCTTCCAGAACTCTGGCCGCCCGAGGTAAAGTCAACCTACACCTGACGGCGAAAGGCGGTTTGCACGTCTCTCTCGTCACGGACTTCAACGCGTACGCGGGCATATACGAATGTTGCAAGTGTAAGGCGGCGTTCACCACCGAGTTCTTGCTGAAGAGACACAGGAACCAGCTTTCCTCTTGCCGACAAGTCAAGTTGCGCTACGTAGGTGGCATCTACCAAAATTCGAGAACGATTTTCGAAGCGCTAGCAGACTTCTCCATTTTTCCCCCCGACGGACATTCCGGAATCTACCCTTACAAGATTGCCTTCGATTTCGAGGCTTTCTTCAGACCGTGCAAAGAACCGTCGACGGAACACGTGTCCCTGGCTGAGACTCACGACTTTGCAACAATTAAAAGTGAAAAATATGTCAATTAAAAATCTTTTCATTCACATTATTTCTCAATTGCAACGGAAAATATAGGTCTTTGGGGACATGCACATAAAATTTTGTGATATAGCTATGATTATTTCTTACTGTATCATGACCATGAAAATACCATGTAAAATCATGATTTTTCAAGGTTGTCACAAAATCGGACTTTTTTCATATGAAAGGGCTGGTTGCTAAGCAACCATTCAAAATAGAGAAAAATGGATAGCCTCATTGGATTCCCTGACATCGATTTAGGGGGGGTAGGTACTCTTAGAATTATTATAAGACAAATATTAACGACATTATGAGCTGCCATATGTTAATATCTTCTGTAGTTAATATGGCTCTATATGGCGCCATATGGCGTAACGGACGCGTAACGGACGCGTAACGGACACCTTAACATGGTCGTTTTGTGACATTGACTTTAAAATATTGAAAAAAGGAGAAAGAATGTGAATATCTGCATGCAAATGGTGTCTATTAATATCAGAAAAAAAATTCCAATCGTTCTGGAACATTTTCAATTATGCATTATTATGCTCTATATTTTTAAATATTTATACAAGAAATAAAATAAGAGCATTTTAATTGCTATAAATTATAATGGATTTTTTCTGTAAAACGTGGAAAAGCTAAAAAATACCCCAAAAGTTCTAAAATTACATCCCAGAAAAGGGTACAGCATAAAGTTTGTTCCAGGAAATTAATAGGTATGCTAACTTAATTACTTCTAATAAAATCTTGGGGGTGAAAAAAAATATTCACTTTGTGACATCTGGGTATAGATATTCTGTGGCATTCCCATGAGCCTGAGCCCCCTGCTGTGGGATCACGTCCCTTTGTCGGCTAGCGTCGCATCCAACTTTCCGGGGTGGGAGGGGCCCGTCTGCTTCGTCAGAGAATCCGACGCAGATTCCGACCCCTTGTTGGACCGAGTTTTAAATCACATAAACGAGAACGCCAAAGTCATCGGGGAAGAACTTTACCGACCGACGTTAGCGAAGTTAGATGCGGCGATAGGTGAAGCTCTCCTGCTGGAGCAGGCGACATTCACCCCTTCTCCAGGCGGCTTCGCTGCGGCTCAGACCAGACACCCGTTAGTTCAACTGAAGAAGCGTCTTCTGAGATACATCCGTCAAGCTCCAGTCGTGGGCTTCAACTCGGGGCGTTACGACTTGAACCTGATCAAAATACGCCTTCACTCGTTCTTTGCCTCCGGAGACCGAAGAAACCAAGAATTCAGCGTCATAAAGAGAAGCAATCAATACTTGGCGGTTTACACACAGCACACGGTTTTCTTGGACGTAGTCAACTATTTGGCACCCGGTTACAACTACGCGACCTATTTGCGAGCTTTCACCAGGAACGAAGAGAAAGGTCACGTTCCTTACGAATGGATGACGTCTACCAGGAAACTGGCAAACAGAACGCTGCCACCGAGATCGGCTTTTGACAGCGAACTGACGGGCGTCAAAATGTCCGAATCCGACTACGCCGCATGTCAGAAAGTTTGGTCCGACGAGAAGATGCAAACTATGGAAGATTACTTGATCCACTACAACAACAAAGACGTCAAACCTTTCATAGAAGCTCTGAAAAATCACGCTAAATTTTTCCAAGATCGCGGCATTGACATGTTGAAAGACGGAGTTTCTCTCGCCGGTTTGACTTTACGGTTCCTCTTCCAAAACCTAGAAGACGCGTTCACAACGTTCCCCCAGTTCGACGCCGTCCTCCACGCTCTGATCAAAGAAAATCTAGTCGGCGGTCCTTCCATCATCTTCCATAGATTTCACGAGAAGGGCACCACGCGGATAAGGGAGCACAAGTACGGCGAAGAAGCGAGACCGTGCCAACACATCCTAGGACTAGACGCTAACTCTCTGTACTTGCGCTGCATGAGCGAAGCGCACTGCATGGGCTATTACGCGGTGAGACGGCCTGAGACCGAGTTCAAGCCCGAAATTAGGCAAAGAAACTCTCACAGCGCTTTGGAGTGGTTACGCTTCGTAGAGCACGACCGCGACGTGAAACTGCGCCACGCTTTGAACGGCGGCGAGATGGTTGTAGGCTGTCGGAGAATTCGCGTGGACGGGTTTCACGCGGCCTCTAATACGGTTTTCCAGTTTCACGGGTGTTGGTTCCACGCTCACGAGTGCATACCGTCGCACCGATATCAGTGCGCTTCACTGAGGGAGGAGAGACGCGACAGAACGACTAGAGTAAGCGCTTACTTGAAAGCGCTAGGTCACAAGCTGGTCGTCGTGTGGGAGTGCGAATGGAGAGAGATGAAGCGTCGAGATGAGCGGGTTAAGGCCTCCCAACAACGTTGGAAGGTTGACGCTTTGAAAGTGTCTCGAAACGCGATGAGCGAGAGCGACATCCTTTCCGCTGTGAAAGAGGAGAAAATGTTCGGTTTAGTTCAAGTGGACATCACTACGCCGCCTCACCTACGAGACTACTTCGAAGAAATGACCCCCGTTTTCAAGAACGTGACCTATTCAAAATCGGACATAGGACCTCACATGTCAGACTTTGCGCAGGAAGAAAAGCTGTTGAACACGCCTCAGAGATGTCTGATAGGGAGTTACCACGGAAAAAATATTCTCTTGGGAACGCCGCTTCTCAAGTGGTATTTAGAGCACGGTTTGATAGTCACCAAAGTGCAGCTGGTCGTAGAATACCTACCTAAACGCTCCTTTGCCGGTTTCGCGGACGAAGTAACGGCGGCGCGAAGACGTGGCGACGTGAACGAGAACGAGAAAATTCTGTCAGACTGTTACAAGTTAATGGGAAACGCTACGTACGGTAAAACAATCTGCAACAAAGAAAAACACACGGCGGTGAGATACACTGACAGTCGGAAGTTCGAACTATTGGCCAATTCGTGGCACTTCAAAAAGGCGTCCGAGTTGAGTTCAGATCTGTTTGAAGTCGAACTACAACCGAAAACAGTCAAGAACAACCTCCCTATTCAAATAGGGTTCATGGTATACCAGTACGCGAAGTTGAAAATGTTAGAGTTCACATACGACTTCTTGGATAGATTCGTCGATCGGCGCGATTATGCCCTTTGTCAAATGGACACCAACAGTCTTTACATGGCTCTCAGCGGTGACACGTTGGATGACCTAGTCAAACCTCGCCTGAGAGAGACGTACTTCAGAGAGAAACGAAAGTGGCTTCCGAAAGCGGTGTGCGACGATCACTTAGAGCTTTTCGTGAAGACAAAAACGGAAAGAGTGCGAGAATGATGTCCGCCGCCCGGCGGATGTTGTGAGAGACGGTACCTTCACAATCTGAGAACTTCGGGGCTTATGAAAGCAGAGTGGGAAGGTGACGGGATCCTAAGTCTCAACCCTAAGACTTACATTTGCTACGATCGAGTCAGCGACACCGGTGAAAGAAAATCCAAAAAATGGAGTGCAAAAGGCGTACAGAAGAAACAAAACCCTAAGGAACCAGACGACTTCTTGGATGTTCTTCGCCAACGAAAAACTCTCATTGCTGTAAATAGAAATTTCAAAGTGGTGCGAAACAAAATGGTCACCTACACCATAGAGAAAGACGGCGTGCGCTACTTATATCATAAGCGTCGCGTGCATTCTGACGGTGTGACAACGAGTCCTTTAGAGATATGAAAAAAAAAAATAAGCGTGTTATTGCTTGATTGAGTGCATCTTTTCAAAAATAGAGTGTTTATCAAGATTGAAAAAAAAGAAATAAAAAAATAAAATAAATTATTGTTGTGTTTTTATTTTCATACGGCTTCTTTTACTAGTAAGTCGCGCAGTCTCTTAAAGCGTCACTCATGTGACGACGTCGCTTCCAGTCACGTGATCCTAAAGACCCTCACTTCCTAAACAAAAAAAAACTTCTTCTTCTTCTTCTTCTTCCGGTCACGTGATCAATCAGGTCACTTCCGGTCACGTGATCCTCAATGAGGTCACTCACTTCCGGTTGGCCATTAGGTCATGTGACGTCACTTCCGGTCACGTGACTCATCAGGTCACTTCCGGTCACGTGATCCTAAATTAGGTCATATGACGTCACTTCCGGTCCCCCCTAAGTAGGTCATATGACGTCACTTCCGGTCCATAAGTAGGTCATATGACGTCACTTCCGGTCACGTGACCAAATGGCGGCCTCTGATTGGCTAACTAGGTCACGTGACGTCACCACTAATCCCCTAAGTAGGTCACTTCCGGTCACGTGACCAAATGGAGGCCTCTGATTGGCTGCAGGTCGATTGAGTAATAAACAGTAGTTAACTATAGTCCCGTTCCGATACATACTATACTACTCAGGCAGAATAGTGACGGCTATTGTAAGTACTCATGTATAAACTTAACTTGCTAATAAGCTGCCCCACAGAATCGTATAAACCAAACAGGACATTTGATTATGGCAACTTTAGTAGTGCAGTATTCCACTGAAAACCCGCCTATAAGTCTGATTCGCGTAATAGTTGCGAAAATTTACAGTACCATAGATTTGTGCCATGGTGCTATGCCCTTTGGCTTCATGATGCTTGAATTCAGAACTGTTGAGTGGATTGGCCACAACAGCATTTGTGAATCATGACGACAAAGGGTAAAGCCCACTAAAGCAGGGTACACCGTTACAGCTAATGAAATCTGGATATCGTGAGTTAGTGGAGGGTCCAGGGGGGGGGGGGCACTCCCTCAGCATTGGTTACTATGTGTGAACATGAATCCAGGGGAAAGGTTCTATTTTTGGGTCCTAGACAAGGGCCCGCGAGGACCATTGAAAAGGGTTGCAGCAATGCTTTTTAGGCAATTTTGGAGGAAAGGGGGTGCATTTTAAAGCAGAGTGCCTGGAGAAACTCTCAGATGACAATTCAATCAACCATTCCTCAACATTAAAGAGACGTTTTCTTGCAGAATGGGGTCAGGTTTAGATTTACATTTTGTGGGTTATTTTCTATTATTCTTATTGATCACCCTTGATAAGGGAATTTCTGCCCTGGTCCCCCTAATTAGGGTACTTTACTTTGCTGAATTTCCCATTAAAAGGGTGTAATTTTGTTAATATGCCTCCCGTGATAAGGGTCCGAAATTTGAAGTGATGTTCACACATAGCTACTATAGAAAAGATATGGAGTGCCCCCCCCCCCCCCCCCGGGTGGAAGGTTCACCTTCACCACCTCAGCCTTTATCTACCAGCCTAAAGCTGACATGGAGGTACAGTAGGGGTGAGGTGAGGGGACAGGGAGGACACATGGAGGGTTGGCTGATCACACACGTACAGTGACAGCTTTACATGAGAGATACTACTCTGTATAATTAACCATCATTCTTGTCCAGTCCAGATTTAGATATACTGCCTGATATTAAAAACCATTTAAGTTTTTTTTTGTCAATATGCACCAAAGCATTTTTCTTTTGTAAATATGCACAATGCCGGCAAGTGACTCACAGGCACCGCATTGGTGCATCATCTGACTTAATATTGTAAGGGGACAGTGATGGTTGGACGATCACAGGAAAACTGGTGACAGCTTTACGTGACTACCACTGAGCGATACTTCTCTGTACACTTAGCTATCATCCTTGTTCAGACCAGGTTCAGATCTACTGCCTGACAACATTAACCGTTTAAGCTACATTTGTTGTTAATATGTACCAAGTCAGTACTGGCAGCAAACTAACTGACTGCTTTAGTGCATCATGTTGATGCTTTGGGAGTGGATCAAACCCTTAAATTCTCGCGTAAAAGCGTACAGCTTATACGCGAGTTTTAGTCACTATGGTACAGTAGTAAATATTACCATATTCAAATCGCCAGTGCGGCTTGTAGGATCTGCCCAAATTCGGGGTGCGGCTTATACATGAGTTATATGCTTATATGCAAAAAAAATTGGTATAGGCAATGCTGAGCATTTTCTTTGTACAACTGGCTTAAATTTGACTTTTGTTAAAAATGCAGTTCTCATTGTGAACACCTGAGGGTTTCTAACTGTGAGTTACGACACCTGAGAGGTTTCCTGTTTGGCAGAGAGGCCAGACAAAGGGGTGATGTATCTATTGTCTGATTAATACACACTCCAGACAATTTATGTAGGTTTAGAGAGTCTAGAGAGACAAAGCTTGTCCCTTCGGCCATTAAGAATTCCCCGCACCTCTTGATATCTGTCCTCCCTCTTTGTGAAGTTATCATTTGGATTCAACCCCAACCAGTAGAGCTGTGGTAAAGGCAGTGATCCACTGCCGCGAATTTGCTGCGAATGTTGTCGTGCGTGAAAGATTGCGAGTACACTCGTAAAATTCAAAACTTTTTGATTTCTGTGAATTTACTCTCAGCCACATGCCTCTCACGACAGCTTTATCGCAGGGACTCGCAGCAGCTGATCCGCTGCTAGAAAGTTTTATCTGTGTGTACTCGCACAAGTGTGATTCGCAGCAAATTTGCAGCAGTGGATCACTGCCTTAAGCGCAGACCTACTTTCAAACAAGCAGGAAAACCTTCACATCCCACCCAGCACACCCCAGGCTGCCCTTCAGCACAGTGATCGGTGCCAACAAGTTGACCTCTGTCTTCAGGCATTGCTGCTTCTCAATGTTTTGGCACCCTGAAATACTCATTTTATATACGTGTACCAGAGTTCTATTTTGGCCGCTCAAAATATCAAGAAAGGATTTTTTTTTTAATTTTCTACTGAGAGGCCAAAACATTATAGTGAATTATAATTTTTTCCTCCTTTAGTAGTTAAGGATTTAATGATCTTCAGAAGTTGGCAGAACTGAAGTTTTTCCTAGCCAACTACATTACTGACAGTATAAGCTGCAGCCACAAAGGTTTCTATCACCTCCTGTAGGCCTATAGAACGGGGAGCCTACAGGGTATGGGGGCCACTTTAGCCTCCTGCTCACACATATAAGACTGATAAGGATGATAGGTGGCATCCTACCCTTATTTCAATCATCTTAATCAGCTTCCTGCTGCCTCAGGTAACATGTGGCCACATACAGAGGTGTCCATGCACTATTTCTCTCAGATTTTAAATATTCACATCATTGAAAGTTTATCTAATTAAGGCCGTGTCAAGGAGAATCTAGATCTAATATATACAGAAGATCAGCATATGGTAAACGAGAGAGAACCCTATAAAGTAAATTCCACAAAGAGGCAAATTGCCGGCTTGTCACCGACTACCTGAGCCTTTTGGCTCATGCCTGTAAAACCAGGATAGGCTGTCCCCCATGGCTCCTGCCCTGAGCAAGTATTCCATGATAAAGCTTCCACCCCACAGCCACATATTTGATGTAACCACATGAATTCCTGCCGCACCCTGGAGGTAGCCCATGAGGAGATCCGCGAGCTGCCTTATACTGGTGTTTAGGTATACATGTTGTGTACCGTAAAGTCTGGTATAGAAGCCATGGCTTCCTGTATAAATGTTACAAGCCAAGGACAGGGTAATTGTCCAAGTCATCAGCCACAGATAATTACCATTGTCCAAGGCTTATAACACTTATACAGCTAGTCATGCATATCATATCTGACTTACAGTAAGAGACTTACAGTAGGCGAGTTTGATCAGTGCACCGCATCAACATACTGCATATGTGAAATACAGTCAGGCCATTTCTTTTGTTCTCTCAGTCAACTGTGGTGTAAACATGGTGTGCGGCTTATATGAAGAATCAGCTTTTACTTCTTTTTAATCTTACCTTTAATGAATGGCTTCAAATTAAAATATAAACTGCATTGATACTGTCTCTCATGTATTTCACCCACGGGGACTAGAGCACATCCTACTCAGCCACACTGCCTCAGCACCCACTCATGAAACATGTCAGATACAGTATCAATGGGCAGTGGCATTGGTCTTTGTACAGGCGCGGCTTTACGGTAAGTTTCTCACACAGGTGTAAAGGTGTGTAGGTGCCTCCTGTTGGCAGCACACCTTGTGTAGGTGTTGTGTGGTCTACAGGTGGGCATACAGTCCCCACAGGCTGTGTGTGTGGGGGGGGTGTATGTAAGGGCAGCACACCTTGTGTAGGTGTTGTGTGGTCTACAGGTGGGCATACAGTCCCCACAGGCTGTGTGTGTGGGGGGGGGTGTATGTAAGGGCAGCACACCTTGTGTAGGTGTTGTGTGGTCTACAGGTGGGCATACAGTCCCCACAGGCTGTGTGTGTGTGGGGGGGGGTGTATGTAAGGGCAGCACACCTTGTGTAGGTGTTGTGTGGTCTACAGGTGGGCATACAGTCCCCACAGGCTGTGTGTGTGGGGGGGGTGTATGTAAGGGCAGCACACCTTGTGTAGGTGTTGTGTGGTCTACAGGTGGGCATACAGTCCCCACAGGCTGTGTGTGTGGGGGGGGGGTGTATGTAAGGGCAGCACACCTTGTGTAGGTATTGTGTGGTCTACAGGTGGGCACACAGTCCCCACAGGCTGTGTGTGTGTGGGAGGGGGAGGGGTGTATGTAAGAGGGGAGGGTATACCTTGTCCTGCATATCCTGGTGAGCACCCTGACTGTGAGGGCTTTAGTACCAGTAGTATAGTATGTATCGGAACGGGACTATAGTTAAGTACTGTTTATTACTCAATCGACATGCAGCCAATCAGAGGCCTCCATTTGACCGGAAGTGACGTCACATGCCCATATAAGGGCATACCGGAAGTGACGTCACGTGACCTTGACCTAGTTAGAGGTCAAGGTCATGACTCAGCCAATCAGAGGCTTCCATTTGACCGGAAGTGACGTCACACGCCCATATAAGGGCATACCGGAAGTGACGTCATGTGACGTCACACGCCCATATAAGGGCATACCGGAAGTGACGTCATGTGACCTTCACATGTACATATAAGGGCATACCGGAAGTGACGTCAAGCGACCTTGACTTAGTTAGAGGCTTCTGATTGGCTGGTACACCGGAAGTGACCCATTTATGCAAATGAGGGGCCTACTTCTGGTCAAATGGAGACCTCTGATTGGTTGGGTCATGAAGAAATGTGTCTCTTAATTTAATTTTGTTTAGGAAGTGATCGATTTTAGGATCACGCGACCGGAAGTGACCTGATGAGTCACGTGACTAGAAGTGACGACGACACATACCTTAATTAGACGATTCAGCAGCGACCGGAGGAAGTGTCACTTTAAGAGGACACGCTAGTTAATTGTTATATTTGTTTTACTTACTAATAAAAGAAGACGTATGAAAATAAACACAACAATAATTTTATTTTATTTTTTTATTTTCTTTTTTTCAATTCTAATAACACTCTATTTTTGAAAAGATGCGCTCAATCAATCAATAACACACTTTTTCATATTTTAAAGGACTCGTTGTCACACCGTTAGAATGCACGCGACGCTTATAATACAAGTAGCGCACGTCATCTTTCTCTATGGTGTAAGTGGCCATTTTTGGTTCGTACCACTTTTGAAATTTATATTTACCGCAAGGAGAGTTTTTCGTTTTCGAAAACATTTAAGAAGACGACTACTTCTGTACACTTTTTTTGAGATTTTCTTTCACCGGTGCCGCTGATTTGATCGTAGCAAATGTAAGTCTTAGGGTTGACACTTGGGATCCCGTCACCTTCTCACGCCGCTTTCTTTTCTTTCTGAAGTATGTCTCTCTCAGGCGAGGTTTGACTACACACAGGCAAACATCAGAGGCACCCAATAGCGCTAATTCTACCTTCAGACAAAGGTCAGGCACGGCCGGCCTATAATAGATGGGTCAAGGGCTATTCTAGTGAGGGTCAGGCTACGCCGGACATTCAATAAAAAGCTGGAGTTTGGCAAACTTGCTTTTTGAAAGTCTGACCATGCGGGATCCTCATGCCATAGTCTGGCAATGCTGAACTCTTGGGAGAGTATGCCGGACTCTTGCTGGCCAGACTTTCAAGCAAATTTGCCAAAGTCCAGCTTGTTATTGAATTTCCGGCGTAGCCTGACCCTCAGTAGAATAGTCCTTGACTCATCTATTATAGGTCAGCAGCGCCTGACCCTTGTATGAGAGTAGTATTGGCGACATTGGCCGACTCTGATATTTACCCGTGTGTACGGCGGGAGGAGGGGGTTCACAGCCACTGCTTGCGCTTATAGAGCGCTACTAGCGGAGGTCTGGATGAGGAGACTACGGTGTTTGTCTTTTGCTTGTGCAGCTGCTGCTGCTGCTGCTGACGATGTCACGGATGCCGCTGACAGATACTGCTGCTTGTGCTGCACGAGACTGAGTAGCCGCTATTACTAATGCTACTAATACTAGTATGAGAAAATACATTTAGTCAATTGATTAAATCAAGGAGGTTTTCTGACTTCAGTGGATCGTTTAGCCATCGGCCACGGGCAAAACTTGAAACCATTTTATACATGGGACAATTGGCAGAGTCGAAACGTGTTGGTACCATAGGGTCGATCATGTTCATCATCAGTTCAGGCAAAGGAAGTGTGTCGACAGCACGCGAAAACTTCATGTCTGAATGTTTCAACACAAGACTTTTTATCACACTCACACAGCTGCTTTGAAGAGTGAATCCTTGACCAAACTTGTGCTTTTCCAACACAGCTTTGGCCTCTTTCTGTGCAGTAAGGGATCTCTCTTTCGGGTTCATCTCAGTGCTGTCTAGCATGTCCTCAAAGTCTTTAACATAATGTTCCAACGGACTACAAATGATGGACTCCAGATCATCGTCCGCATATGTCGTCTCCTCGCACCATATTGTGTCTTCGCCTGTTTCGAATTCCGTCATTTTCTTGACAATCTCCTCCTGAGTGCCTTGCATATATCGAAGCTCCTTCAAGGAGTTGATAACTTGTATGGCGAAGACTGACAAACTTGAAGGAATTTCACCACAGTCAGGCCAAGTATACGGAGCTAAGAAAAATAGCTCTAACAAAATCTTCTCCCTCTGTCCAAATGAAACTACTGTTCCGATGAAGTTGAAGCATGCTTCTATCCATTGCTCCTTGGTGACGTCCTTCCAATGTTTCTTTACCTCACATGCATCATAGGGCACCGTTTCTCTTCTTGCTTCAAGTGGGAGTTGCTTTTTCTTTCTTGGACTCATTTCGAGAGGGTTTCGATGCTCTGTAGCGTCAACACTTTCATAAACAAAGAAAATAGCAGAACTAACCATCGTAACGTGCTGAGCGAGCGTAGAGTGGACGATGCTACGAAGATGAAGGGCGGGTGGAGAAAGTGTGACTGGTGACAGGGGCGTTTCACTCCTTATGTACCCTGTCCTAGATAAGCCTCTTAAACGGCTGAAAAGACTCTCTAAGTACAGAGCTTCTACCGCAGGTGGGTTTAGACTTAAGCAGCTTAGTTCACACACATGTCTGTTAGAAAAAGCTACTTGCACACGCGCCTTCCTTTTTTCACTAGTATTCACCCTCTGCCGACTTATAAGACACCTATACACTCTTTCTCGTGAAATCTATGGAAGATGATGGAAGGACCACTGACTACATTTTCTTTGATCAGAGCGTGGAGGACGGCGTCGAACGGAGGGAACGTTGTGAACACAGCTTATAGGTTTTTTGGAAGAGGTCTTGTAAAGTCAAACTGGCGAGAGAGATGGCGTCTTTCAACATGACAATGCTGCTATGTTGGAAAAAAATAGCGTGATTTTTTCAAAAAGCTTCTATGAAAGATTTGACGTCTTCGTTGTTGTAGTGGATCAAGTAATCTGTCATAGTTTGCTTCTTCTTGTCATACTAAACTTTCTGACATGTGGCGTAGTCGGATTTCGGCCATTTTGACGCCCGTCAGGTCGCTGTCAAAAGTCGATCTCGGTGGCAGGGGTTTTTTGTTTACTAGTTTCTTGGTATACGTCATCCATTCGTAAGTAAAGCAACCTTTCTCTTCGTTTGTAGTGAAAGCTCGCAAATAATTCGCGTAGCTGTAACCAAGTGCTAAAAAAGTTGACTACTACGTCAACTATTAATTGCTTCTCTTTATGACGCTGAATTGTTGGTTTCTTCGGTCTCCGGAGGCAAATAACGAGTGAAGGCGTATTTTTTGATCAGGTTCAAGTCGTAACTCTCCGAGTTGAAGCGTACGACTGGAGCTTGACGGATGTATCTCAGAAGCCGCTTCTTCAGTTGAACTAACGGTTGTCTGGTGTGAGCTGCAGCGAAGCCGCCTGGAGAAGGGGTGAATGTCGCTTCCTCTAGCAGGAGAGCTTCACCTATCGCTACATGTAACTTCGCTAAGGTTGGTCGGTAAACTTCTAGCACAGCTTTCTCGATGACTTTGACGTTCTCGTTTATGTGATTTTTAAACTCGGTCTAACAAGGGGTCGGAATCTGCGTCGGATTCTCTGACGTACGCTGCCCCTCCTACCCCGGAAAGTCGTATGCGACGCTAGCCGACATCGCTGCATAGAGGGCAAAACTTAGGTATCGTTCTTCATTTTTCTACGGGTCACTCGTGATTGTACGGTCTTTTAAAAATTTTGAAACACTTTTCGCAAACGTCCTGCGGCATGTTTTTCTTTTTTTTGTTTTTTCACTTATTTACCAAATATTAAAAAAATAAACGTTGTTTATCACTTCGAATATTAGACGCCTCTTACCACACGATGCTATTAGCATAGTGAAAGACGTCTGTAGTGTAGGATCGATTTCAACAGATGTCCATCTTACTGCAGGGATCAGACGAGAGTCGTCAACACTGGAGTGTCACAGCTCACTTTTATTTCTTTGGGTACAGCTGCATACAACCCTTGAACATACATTGCGACGTCGCCGCGTCCCATGTAGTCTTCCAACACTTTCATCAGAGCCATAGGCTCAGACGTCTCGTTGTACTTCCAAGCTTTCAGCACTTCATACACAGGGTTCTTCACAGTCCTGTCAGAAGGCACAGGTTGAGAGATGGAAGTTACTTCATGAGAAGTCAACCCTAAGTAGATCCCTATGGTCTTCCAGTCTCTAGGGCAGAGCTCAGCTAAAAGAGAGAAATATTTCTGCACTTTCCACTCCATGTCTCCACTCTCTAAGCCATCCCACATGTCATGCTTGTCCATGTACTCACGTGAGAATTTGATGAGGTCCATACGGTAAGATTCTTCCAAGGCGGTGGCTAGGTCCTTCCACCTACTAGTACAACTTTTCTGGTACCAAGTAGTGAACATTTCTCTAGCTTGAGTTATGACACTTGTCTCACAACTGAGATATCCCATATCCTTCAAGTTCACTTCAAGGAATGAACCTAACCGTATGTAATCTGATGTCGGCAACTTACCACTTATTTTCAGTAGCATAGCGTCTGACAAGTATCCTAACGGCTCTGCTTTGAAGTATGATGATACAGGTACTACTGCAGCAGAACCAATAACAGGAGCAGCGTCTGCGCTGGTATCAGACGACTCGTTGTCGGAACAGGGCAACCACATGACTTCGTAAGGTATTGGTGAGGGCAGGCGCCACGGACCGGACGCACTACCAGTGGAAATGAGGTCGAAAAACGGACTGTGCGCCCGTGACCCTTCGGGTTCCTCGTACGCCTCGTCGTCAGCGTCGTTCTCTGTTTCACCCTGTTGCTTTAGGACATGTATGTCTACTACGCGCTGCTGGGGCTGAGTGTCCGAATAGCTGTAAGTCTCAGCGCGAGCAGCGTTGATGGCGTCGGTTGATGAAGCGGTGGAGAGGTTCTGTGCAACGTACTGCGTGTCAGTACTAGTAGCGGTAGTCGCAGCAAGAGGTGTAGCAGCAGCAGCAGTAGCAGCAGCAGCAGCAGCAGCAGCAGCAGCAGCAGGAGCAAGCGCAGCGCTAGCAAGTGCAGCAGTAGCAGGCGCAGCAGTAGCAGGCACAGCAGCAGCAGGCACAGCCGCCTCAGCAAGCGCAGCAGTAACAGGCGTGGCAGCAGCAGCAGCAGCAGCAGCAGCAGGCACAGCAGTAACAGGCGCGGCAGCAGCAACAGCAGCAGCAGCAGCAGTAGCAGCAGCACTAGCAGCACGAGGATCACTAGCAGCCGCAGCAGGCGCAGCAGCAGCAGCAGCAGTGTGCTCAGCAGCAACAACCGTCGCGAGTGTAACAACGTCGCTACTACTGCTGTGTGCGCTCGCTACAGCGGGAGGGTGATAAGACCAAGCGGTTGCGGCGGTAGTCTCAATTTCAGTAGCAAGAGGAGACGCTGACAGTAAACGATCACCGTTCTGCGTATTCTTCTTGTTCTTGAACTCGATTAGATCCTTGGACGACAGTAGTTGTTGTGTTTTGCTCATGGTGGTGCCTGTAGAGAGCAGCAAAAGACTGAGTGAGTGAACGGGTGTTTCCAGGCCTCTTATATACTCCTTCTCGCTTCTAGAGCTAAGCTACTTACAGCTCTCTTCAGCTGCCGCCGGCTGACCGGTGACCATTCACAAAGAGAAACAAAAAGTCATAAGGCATGACGTTTTCAGCTGGATCCCTTTCCCCTTTGAGAGATCGACTGACACGAGCTAAGCTACTTACTGCCTTGTTCAGCAATTCAACGTGCGTTAGCTGTATAAAGGATTAAGCAGTTGCTGCCGCCAGCTGACCGGCGGACATTCCCAAAGAGAAACAAAAGACATAAGTCATGACGTTTTCAGCTGGATCTCTTTCCCCCCTCCCTCTTTTTTTTTTGAGAGATGGACTGCCATGAGCGGGCGGTGTACCGACTGTACTAATTCAACGCGCATTAGCTGTATAAAGGATTAAGCAGTCATGAGCTTAGAGTGTGTATACAAAAAAACTACAGGAGGCGTGTAGTGTGAAGCAGGACCCCCTAAGACGGGAGTGTCTGTCTGTGAGTAGAGTCGTGTGCATGTGGTGAGCGACTTAAGTGTAAAACAAAAAAAAATCACCGCCTCCTGCCGTGGTGAGTAGACTGGCCGGCGGCGGCTGGCTAGTTCAATAGGGGTGACAGCTGACTAAGGCTGTGCATGAAAATCCGATTTTCACCTGACCTCTGACGTTTGTTACAATGAATGCCAAAGGGGGAGAGAGTTGTCCTCAGGTAGGGGGTAGGAGGTAAGGCTAATGGATAAGGAAAAAAAACACCATTTTCAGCTGGCCACCACAGATGGCGATGACATACCCCTCGGCATCTAAGCTCTTAAGAAGCTCTTACGGAGCGGAGCGGCTGCTGGACAGCTGGGGTGAGTAGACCGGCCGGCGGCGGCTAGCTAGTTCAATAGGAGTGACAGCTGACTAAGGCTGTGCATGAAAATCAGATTTTCACCTGACCTCTGACGTTTGTTACAATGAATGCTAAAGGGGGAGAGAGTCGTCCTCAGGTAGGGAGTAGGAGGTAAGGCTAATGGATAAAGAAAAAACACCATTTTCAGCTGGCCACCAAAGATGATGATGACACGCCCCTCGTCATCTAAGCTCTTAAGAAGCTCTTACGGAGCGGGGCGGCTGCTGGACAGCTGGGGTGCTGTTGGAAATAGGATTAAACTCCCTCTGTATAAAAGCTCTGATTTCTGTTGGAAAAAAACCATAGCACCTTTGACCACAGTAACGTCTACTACCACCACCACCAGCACCACCGTCGCTGCCACCGCCGCCGCCGCCGCCAGTCACAGCTGATCACCTCATTAAAAGCATGTGACGTCGTCGCTTCTAGTCACTTGCTTCATCAAGTCGCTTCCAGGCACGTGATCTTAAAGACCCTCACTTCTTAAACAAAAAAAACGAAGAGACACACTTCTTCCTCTCGAGAGGAAGAATGACGTATATAAGGAGGCTGACACGTGTATAGGTGCCTTATTAGTCGGCAAGGGGTAAATACTAGTGAAAAAGGAAGACAGGTGTGCAGGTAGCTTTCTAACAGACACGTGTGTGCACTAAGCTGCTTAAGTCTAAACCCCCCTGCAGTAGTCAAGTAGCATGTGAAAACTTACTTAACAGATCACTTAATTGAGTAGAGACTCTGTACTGAGAGAGTCTTTTCAGCTGTTTAAGAGGATTATCTAGGACAGGGTACATAAGGAGTGAAACGCTGCTCTCACTCATCGTAGCATCGTCCACTCCACGCTCGCTCAGCATGTTATGAGGGTTATTTCTACCTTTACAGCTTCTTTTCTTATCGAAGTGTCGACGCTACAGAGCATCGAAACTCTCCAAATGAGTCCAAGAAAGAAAAAGCAACTCCCACTAGAAGCAAGAAGAGAAACAGTGCCCTATGATGCATGTGAGGTAAAGAAACATTGGAAGGACGTCACCAAGGAGCAATGGATAGAAGCATGCTTCAACTTCATCGGAACGGAAGTAGTTTCATTTGGACAGAGGGAGAAAATTTTGTTGGAGCTATTTTTCTTAGCTCCGTATAGTTGGCGTGACTGTAGTGGTGAAATTCCTTCAGGTTTTTCAGCGTTCGGCATACAAGTTATCTGGTCTTTGAAGAAGCTTCGATATATGCAACGCACTCACGAGGAGATTGTTCAGAAAATGACGGAATTCGAAACAAAAGAAGTATGGTGCGAGGAGACGACATATGCGGACGATGATCTGGAGTACATCATTTGTAGCCCGTTGGAACATTATGTTAAAGACTTTGAGGACATGCTAGCCAGCACTGCGATGACCCCGAAAGAGAGATCCCTTACTGCACAGAAGGAGGCCAAAGCTGTGTTGGAAAAGCTCAAGTTTGGTCAAGGATTCACTCTTCAAAGCAGCTGTGTGAGTGTGATAAAAAGTGTTGTGTTGAAACATCCGGACATGAAGTTTTCGCGGGCTGTCGACACACTTCCTTTGCCTGAACTGATGATGAACATGATCGACCCCGTCGTACCAACATGTTTCGACTCTGCCAATTGTCCCATGTATAAAATGGTTTCAAGTTTTGCCTGTGGCCGATGGCTAAACGATCCACTGAAGTCAGAAAACCTCCTTGATTTAGTCGACTGACTAAATGTATTTTCTCATACTAGTATTAGTAGCATTAGTAATAGCGGCTACTCGGTCTCGTGCAGCACAAGCAGCAGCATCTGTCAGCAGCAGCTGCTGCAGCAGCAGCACGATCAGCACAAGCAGCAGCTGCTGCAGCAGCTGCACAAGCAGCACAAGCAGCAGCATCTGTCAGCAGCATCCATGACATCGTCAGCAGCAGCAGCAGCAGCAGCAGCAGCTGCACGAGTAGCACAAGCAGCAGCATCTGTCAACAGCATCCGTGACATCGTCAGCAACTGCAGCAGCTGCACGAGCAGTACAAGCAGCAGCAGCTGTCAGCAGCTGCAGCAGCTGCACGAGCAGCACAAGCAGCAGCACCGACAGCAGCAGCAACAGCAAATCAGCAGCAGCAACAGCAGCAGCAGCAGCAGCAGCAGCAGCAGCGGCAATGTGGACTGCTAAATTCGAGATGGTGACATATCTGTTTCTTAGAATCGACATTCGACATGAGGTCTAGTGACATTTGACATGAAGCTTGAAAAACATAGTGACAGGTGACATGAGCAATTCTTAAAATCGACATGAGATATGAGCATAATTAAGCGACATCGACATGCGCCATGGCTATTTTTTATTTTTTTTGAAGACAACCGCCATAGCTTCCTTATCCAGACCTCCACTAGTAGCGCTCTATAAGCGCAAGCTTTGCCTTAAGAGAGCTGTGGCTGTGAACCCTCTCCTCTCTCCGTACACACAGGTAAATATCAGAGTCAGCCAATGTCGCCAATACTACTCTCATACAAGGGTCAGGCGCTGCTAGACTATAATAGATGGGTCAAGGACTGTTCTACTGAGGGTCAGGCTAGGCCGGACATTCAATAACGGGCTGGACTTTGGCAAATTTGCTTGAAAGTCTAGCCAGCAAGAGATGCACATCATCATAAACGCGATCATGATACCTTTCATGGTAAGTAGACTCGCCTCTCTGCCCTCTCTTTTAGAGAGGGCAGAGAAGCGAGTCTCACTCTTAAAAAACCCTACCCCTCCCCTCCCCCCTCCCCCCCTCCCCCCCTCCCCCCCCCATGCATCTTAAAGAGTGCCCCCCAGAGTGCCCCTCTCCCCCCCCCCTCCTAGAAAAAAAGAGCCGCATTTTTAAATTATTTTTTAGCAAGCTTTTTCAGCTTGCTTTTTTTTTCTTTTTTTAAATTTATTTATCCATCAAAATCTCAAGTGACTTATTTTGAAAGCCAACCTAGTAGTCACGTGACCCCCTTAAGTAGGTCACTTCCCGTCACGTGACCTATTTGAATTTCCCGCCAACATGGTGGTCACGTGACCCTCTTAAGTAGGTCACTTCCGGTCACGTGACCTATTTGAATTTCCCGCCCAAAGGTCACGTGACCGGAAGTAGGTCACTTCCGGTCACGTGACCTATTTGAATTTCCCGCCAAAAGGGAGGCCTCTCATTGGCTGCTTTTGAATTTCCCGCCAAAAGGGAGGCCTCTGATTGGCTGCAGGTCGATTGAGTAATAAACAGTACTTAACTATAGTCCCGTTCCGATACATACAATACTACTAGTACCTTTATTAGTGTTAAAGTGGCACAATCACCGAGCGTATCCCACTCACAATTCTAGTACTGTTCTAGTCTACTATATGGTTAAGTGTGAGTGGTGAGAATGCCCCTTTAAGAGAATGCCCAGAGGAGGGCAGCCTCATCCCTATGGTGGTGTCAGTATGGGCCATAAAAATTGGGGAGAGGAGGGGGATTTCATAAGCACTGCCATTAAATACACTGGAGGAAGGGGTTGATGTGGTGAGAAGTTTGGTTTATTTGAGGTCTCAATTTAACCATTGACCACAACAATAAGACTCCACTGAGAACTCATTAGCCAGGCCCTATGTCGGCCTCGCCAGGTTCCAACAGAGAAGGTATAGCAGGTGTGTGTGTGTGTGTGGGGGGGGTGTATAGCATGTAGGTGGTGACACACTTCTTATGGCATCTTCAGCTATTTACCACACACTGGATGCCATGATGGATCCTCCCTCACACACACCTGTGGGGTGCCACGTGCTGCAATAGCTCTTTCTGTACTCTTAATTTCTGCTACCTCAGAAACATTGTGACCGCATGAATATCAGCATCGAAGCAAAGATAGAACTACTCAAATCCACACTTTAAGCATATGTATGTAATTCCAGTAGATGGCACTTAAAGCTGTGCTAAATTTGCATGCTCAGTAAAATTGGAGTGTCCAACTGATTAATTCCTGCCATGGAAAGGGAAACAGTGGAACCCCTTTGTAAACACCTGGCGCCTCATAGAGGGTAGCGTGCTAAGGATCCAGCTGTGGGTTGAGGAGGTAAGGGTTGGGGTACTGAGGGGGTTTGTAGGACATGGCGCCCCATAGAGGGTAGCGTGTGGGAGGTAAGGGCTGGGTACTGAGGGGGTATGTGGGACATGGCGCCCCATAGAGGGTAGCGTGTGGGAGGTAAGGGTTGGGTACTGAGGGGGTTTGTAGGGGTCATGTGTAACCAGAGGTCACTGACAGGACTAACCAGCCACATACATGACAACCTGCTGTGTACATGACAAGCACTCCATTATGGAGACACAACATGTAATACCTGCACAACCTGCATTCCACTTAAGGAAGCCGAGTATAACAGGAGGAAAGCTCTATCAGTATATCTGTATGGAGACGGGAATTCCTATCTGAAGAAGGGAATATCGGTAAAAGGGAATCCCTGTCTGGAGAAGGGAATCCCTGTTTGTAAAATGGAATCCTTGTCTGTAGGAGGTAATACCTGTCTGTATGCAGGAATCCCTGTCTGTTAAAGGGAATCCCTTCCTGGAGGAGAGAGTCCCTGTGTGTAAAAGGAAATCCCTGTCGCTTAGAGGTAATCCCTGTCTATCAGAAAGCATTACTGTATAAAGGAGGAAATCCTTGTCTTGAAGAATGAACATCTGTCTTGAGGCTTAAATCCCATATCCATGACAGGAAGCTTTTTTTGTAACAACCTTTTTAGTTATATTCATATATGAATGTACCGTTTGACGTTAATTAAGACATGTATAAAGTAAACACCCCACTTAGACCACTCATATATCCGTAATGACAGTAATTACTGCAACATCATTAACACCCCCCCCCCCCCCCCCCCGCCGTATGACGCAGTACCTCCTCCATGTCAGCGCGTAACGAGACGCAGCAGGAGTAAAAAGCAGCAGGTGTAAGTTGGTGTAGGTCTGTGTCAGTAGAACACTGCAATGTGCTGAGGGGGTTAAGTCCACACAGACCAGGTCTACAGGCTGCTGCTGCACCTTAACCCTGTAAGGGCAGCATGGTGATTCCATGCGGTATGCGCTATGACTTTTATTGTGAAATGCAGCTTGACGAGTAACTCACCGATGCTCATTGACACAGAATACTGACCCTGCTGAGTTCACACACTCCCCAAGGTCCAGTATTAAGCAGCAATGCAATGTTGCCGAGTTCCTCTTTAGCACTACCTTGATGCAACATAATGACAAATGGACATGGGCCATAAGGTGGTGGTGGTGTTAAGATTTTAATGCCAGCCTGGTGATCCTAACTGCGGAGCGGCTAACCAGACTGGAAGGACCTTCTCGGGGCATTCGCTCTAGGTCCAGGTGGGCCCTAAAGGCACCATGCTGTTCTTAAAGGGTTAAGGCGCCTCCTCCTTTTGCTGCCCCACCTGTGGGTGGTCCCTATCATGTACCTGTAATGTACCTGTTGGTGTAGAACAACCACCTATAGGTAATGCACATTGCGGGAGGGCTAGGCTTTCTTCAGATCCACTTCAAGTAAATTGGTAGTATATTTAAACTGAATTTGATTATAATTTCATACCTGACTTATGATTTGAGTAAGCGATCCCTTTCTTGGCCTTAATTATGTATCGAATCCCAGATTCAAGCCTGTGCACAACCAGCATTGCCAAAGATAAGTGTAAAAGCGTGGTTTTTGTATCGGGGCGGGACCCTGGAGAGTTTTGACAGGCTGGGTGGAGGTAGTTTGGGACCCTGAAGGATCCTAACTGACCAAATGACTCTATACCCCTCATGTTAGAGTTTAAGGTAGTGGAGCAGTGTAATCTGCTGTAGACTACTATGGTATAAGTGTACTGGGCGGTAGAATTGCATTCAGTGTAAAAAGGACGCATTTCTGCTTTCACTATCCACATATGTGGTACAGGAGGTGTGTGGTCTGTGGGGTGTCAGGTGAGGTATAAGGTACGTTTTAGGACACCTGTTACCGCCACCACATCATACCCCACCCTCCCCTATACCCCATGTGTCCCTCCACTCCTCTAACCCCCTGACCCTATCGGGTCACCCTGTCCCAACACAGGGTACCTACATACAGGATAATGCTGAGTAAGGGTTAAACCCGCTGCTATACTCCAGGTGCCGTACATAGAGATCCAGGTGAGAGATGGATGAGAGATACCTGTATAGACAGGTTAGTGCTGCTAGGTAAGTTGTCACAACCTGCCCTGTCGCATCTTCCTGCCCAACAGGGTCACCCATGTCTCTCACACACACATCATACCCCATCTAAATGCTTAACAACTTTTGAGTAAGGATTAAACCTTTTGCCCATTCTCCATGCGCTCCATTTGTAGTAGGTGTAGGATTGAGCCTGCCTCCAGATAAGGTAGGTTGTCACACCCTACCCCCATGTGCTCATTTCTGCCCTGCCCCCCCCCCCCCCCCCCCCAATCCTCCTGGTGACACTCTAAGGGCACCCTACACCTACACCCTACACCAACCATGTAAGGGCTAACCATGCAGCTACAGCTAGTCCAGGTGTGAAGATATGAGGTAAGATCTGCCTCCAGGTCCCGCTCCAGGTACTACCTGTAGACATGTAGGAGAGCTAAAATGTCAATTGGCACCCTCCCTCCGCCCCCTCCGTGTCCCCTCCCTGTCCATCTTCCCGGCCCTATAAGGTCACCCTACCCCACCATCACTGACCATGTTTCCCCATAAATCACTCTTATGCCAATCATCCTCCAGATGTGACAACCACAGGTAAGTGTACCTCCAGGTGAGTGTAAGATCTTCCTCCAGGAGCTATTCATATAGACATGTAGGAAAGGTAGAGTTGTCATCCCCACTGCCTACTCTCTTGTGATGGCACTCCCTGCCCTGCCCCCCTCCCCCATGTGGTGCCCCTTCCCGCCCAAATCACAACCCTCCTGATCACCCAGCCGACCATGTACAACATACATCTCCTCCAGGTGAGACAAACAGCAGTGGATCCACCTCCAGGTGTGTCTAAGGTCTAAGATCTGACTCCAGGCGTTGCCTATAGGATAGGTAGATGCAGTAGTTGTCACCCTCCTTCCCACTTTCTTGTGATGGCACTCCCTCCCCCCCCCCCCCCCCCCCACTCCCCCATGTGGTGCCCATTCCCGCTCAAATTACCACCCTCCTGATCCTATAAAGTCACCGTACTGACCATGTACAGCATACATCCCTTACAGTGTCAATCATCCTCCAATGTATTATAAAGAGGTAGATTCACCTCCAGGTGTTGCATATGGGAGAGGTAGATGGTAGGTTGTCTCCCTCCCACCCACCCTCATGTGGTGTCCCTCACTGTCCCCACCCCCCTGACCCTAGAAGGTCACCCTACCCCATGGTAACTGACCATGTACCAACCCACCCAGCCATCTTAATGTTAAAGATCCTCCAGGTGTGAAAAACAGGTGTGTCTGGGATCTTCTGATACCTCTATACATGTAGGAGAGGTAGCTATACCTAAGTTGTCACCCTCCTGTCCCCTCCCCCCCCCCCCTGTGGTGCCCCTTCCCGCCCAAATCCCCATCCTCCCAACCCTATAAGGTCACCCTACCCCGCCATGACTGACCATGTACCCCCATACAGCCCTCTCAGTGTCATCCCTCTCCAGGTGTGTTACACAGATATTGGTCCACCTCCGGGTGACATACCCAGGTAGTCTATCCATCCAGGTGTGTTACCTATAGTAGAGAGAGAGCCGACTTACCTGGCCGGTCTGCTGTCCCACTCCCAGGTGACTGAGGCAGCTCTCAGCACCACCCAGGTGAGGTGTCTACAGGTGGGTCTACACGTAGGCCTCCAGGGGGGCAGGCAGGCAGGTAGGGAGGTGGACATTCTGCAGCAGAGTGGGGATCTGAAGGCCTCTCTGTGGGGTTCAAAATCTCCAACAGGGGTAGCAGTCCCCACTCTCCAAGCACAGTTTTGGTCCAGATTCAAACCCAACTTAATAGATTAACATTCATCATCCATCTGTGGATAAAGATGGCCGTATTCGCACAGAGAGGTAATGGGCCTTGCCTGTTGGCGCCCTCTGTTGTCTTAGAACAGAGAGGTAGGTGTGTTAAGGTGTACCTCTACACTGACTGCAGCAGCAGGAAGGGCTGGGGATGGGGCAGGGTGCTGGGGGAGGGGAGTGGGGAGTGGGGGAGTGGGGAGAGGATGGGTGATGGGGTCAATAGGCAGGGATCCAAGACTCACAGAAGGGTGGAGAACAGTCTTAGAATATAATATATAGTGTTCATTGCTCTGAGTGTCAGAGACATGCCTGTAGGATACATTCTGCTGAGCATTGTACAGGACATTTAAGGAAGCTCTCACCAAATTAGTCCAAAAGTCTATGACCGGGTGCAAACTATGACAGGTTTATGGCATGTGTACATAGAAATAACCAGAAAAAGTATGTTTCAAGTTTTTATGATACTAGTTAAAAAAAAGTTAATGATGATTTTTCAAATCTTAAATTTCCCGTTGGCCGGTTACAGATTGCACCCGGTCATAGAGTGGAGCCTGTCGAAGACTCTCAACTTGTATCCATCGACACAGCTGTTGAGTAAAACAAATTTAGGGACATGAGAGGTATAAAGTGCATATATCCTGTATAGGCAAGGTATACTAGTATAGTTATACTGATATGTAGTTGTGTATGATATAAGTAGGGCAGGGCTGACACTCGGGTGTCACACCTAAACCTGATAGGTGTGACAGCTGTGGGTGTGGACGTCACACCTCAACTGTCACAGACAAGTCACACATCACTAACCAACAACAACCACTATCAAAGTGACCTAATATACTGAGGCACCTGTCCCTAGTTATATAGATCTGTTTCTACATGTCACTATAGCTCTAGATTAGCTGTGTGTTGCTATGGCTACATATCACTATGGCTGTGTGTTGCTATGGCTACATGTAACTAAGGCTGTGTGTTGCTATGGCTACATGTAACTATGGCTGTGTGTTCCTATGGCTACATGTCACTATGGCTGTGTTTCGCGAGGGCTACATGTCACTTTAGCAGTGCGTTGCTATGGCTACATGTCACTACAGATGTGTGTTGATATGGCTACATGTCACTCCTGCTGTGTGTTGCTAGGGCTACATGTCACTATGGCTGTGTGTTGCTATGGCTACATGTCACTATTGCTGTGTGTTGCTATGGCTACATGTCACTATAGCTGTGCGTTGCTATGGCTACATGTCACTATACCTGTGTGTTGCTATGGCTACATGTCACTCTTGCTGCACAGAGTTGCACAGTGTGCTGCTCATGCTACATGTCGCTATAGTTACTGCTGTATATTGTGTATATGTGTATAATTCACACCTCTCTGTTTGTCTTACTTTGGTTTCAGTCCACAGGTAAGGTGATATGTCTCCACCTGTCGGTCCCCAAGTCAGGCTGTCAGCTAGTGTTGTTGTTGTTGTTGTTGTTTTTACCCCTCTACCTCTACCCTGGGTGTACTGGCTGTAGAGGTGAGTAGGGAGGGGGTGGGGGTGTATATACACAGGTAGGTCTGACAAGGCCTCATCCCTGCTCCAATTACCGCACTACAGGAGACTTCAGCTGTAGGAGACGACCCTCTACTTTAAGGGGCCTCATCTTAACTTAGTAAAGTTGATGATTTTTCTCTCTGGAAACAATACAACTATCTGAAGGGCAAGGAAATATCCTGTGTCTAAATTAAACCCTCTACAGATAGCGTGATGCCTCCAGCATTCGTGTAGGGTAGACTGATCTAAAGGTAACCACATACCATGAGATGTCCACCTTAATTTTGCAGTCATTCATGCATGATAAGCCCCGTTTTTGTGTATCATACACTTTAAGTCTTACTCTTTCCAGCAAAGGACAAATAAAGACAATACCATACATAAATAACTACAAAAGTAAGGTGGATATCTCATGGTACGTGGTTAGCTTTAGGTCAGTCTACCCTATAGTCATAGGAGTACTGCACAAATGCAGCTCTTGTTAGTAACTTGCCAGCGCTGCATTAGTGTTTAAGGATGACACATCGAGAGTGTAGTAATATTCTATGGCTGGCATGATACACAAATTAAATGCAGCACAGTTAGGTAACTCACATGGGTTACATTCATGCATAATTCCAAGGCCAGAAAAAGCTGTGTTTCAAGTTACAGTCTAAAAATCTAGGTAGAATTTCTCTTTTACTTTTACTTTTCTGCCGACTCACCAACAACAACAACAACTCGTTGACTACCGAATCAACTCTGAAATAGCCCAAAAATTACTTTAAAATTTTATTTTTTTTTCAAAAATGGATAACAATTTGTTGGGTTAGTCCCCTTTTACTAGGTAGGGTCGGGTAACCTGAAACACACCTTTCTCTTTTGTTTTTGGCCCAACAAAGGGCAAGGTGCAATAAGTGCAATCCATCCACCTCCAGGTGTTGTACATAGACCTCAGCTAGACTCTGAGACTAGACTCACACAGCGTGTTTTTATACTACCCCCCCCCCCCCCTCACAGGTATGTTGTCTATAGGTCAGCTTACAGAAGAGGCATAGATATAGTGCTGGGTGGGAGGGGGAGGGGGGGCATATCCAGTAAACACCCTACGTAACTCCAACGTAGTTCAGAACCTTCTCCGGGTAGTTGTCTAACCAAAGTTTTAGATTGATAAATTTGGAAGGATTGTAGATGTCAAAACATGAAGGTTTAATTGCGTACAGAAGATGTACACTTTGTTATGTTACATTTATCTACCTCATCCAGAAGTAAATATATGTAGATCTTTGTTAAAAGTTGTAAATTCTCAACTTCAACGGGGTATGTAATGTCTCAGTGTCACACTAGGAGGCAGCATTATCAATTGTGGAGAGAATATCACAGCTCTTTAATGAATCTACCACACTCAAGCAGTAATTTCTCATTAAATATGAATTCAATATTATGCAAATGGACTGTATACAATTCAATATCCATATATAAAGGAAATGAATTAAAACATTGTGCATTGATATATGCATTGCGGCACTTTACTGAGCAGACACCACATTGGTAGATTTACGTCTGGACTACATAAATGCGTTTACTGAGAGGGTATGAATTTAAACTATGTATCAGCTATATATTCTTGGTGGAGGCACCTGACCACTGTCACTATTCTAAATGTTTCTATATATGTACACCTTCCTTACCATGACCTTGTCTCAGACAGACTCGTGAACTAGTTGGCAGAAAGAAGTTTGTCTGCTATTCTGTGTTTAGATTTCCCCCCCTCGGCTAGGATAGCTATGTGTGCCCAAACCAAGGGACAGTTCTGGTGTACAACCTTGGGGCGCTTCTAACTTACACATTAAGGACAACTAAAGGAATTAGATGCCTCGGGCATGGAAACCCCTGAGGTATCATTTGTTCTCAAAGGTTTAAAATGCTCTCAGGGTAAAAGCAAAAGGCAATCCGATCTTAGAAATATGCTTGGGGATATGTTGAACCTCCCAAAACAATTTATTTGAGGGAAGCATACTGCTTTCAAGGCATCATACTTTAATACACTACTATTGCTGTAAATGTATTTTATTTCTGTACATTCTCACAGAAATCATAAACCAGAAAAATGTGGCTTCTGCACAAATTTATCGAATGTAAATATACAATAACCAAATTCAGAAATTTGTGAATTCAAGGACACTAGCAATTATACTTTTTTCCCCGCAAATACGCGACAATTTATACATATTGAAATATCTATATTTACAGCAGGCCATTTTGTGGCATGACACATTCTTGCAGCTCTGACAAATTAGTTGCCAAGGCTACATCCATTTATCGTGCCGACCCTACAGGGTTGATGACCGAAGAGTAAGTGGGAAGCTTGAATGCAGCCCTGGCAAGCTACTCAGAATCCTGCAAGGGTACATGCTACAGATACTCTCTGTTCTCACCCTTTAATATAGGCAGATGCCTTGAGGCTTAATGTTTATCTGTTGTCATGATGCACCAACACAGCCCTACACTCTAAGAATAGTGTGTTATGTTTACACACTTATTAACACGCTTTTCTGAAGCCACTTTTAACACACATTTTTGTGTAACACACTGTGCACTAAACACTCTTTGCCAAAAGTGTTTTGATCTCAAAAGTATGTTGAAAATTTGTGTGTAAAACTCCTCATGCATGTTCCCACGACACACTGTTCTTAGAGTGTAGCACACCCCATTAGCACACGATCTCCAAAAACTAATTTTCAGCGGAAAACACCTCTGGGATTGTAGTCAGAACCTGGAGACAAACAAATCCTGTCACATGGCTACTATCTTTGACCACAAATAACAATAAATACTGAGCCATACCTTTTAGGGTTGGGGTTAGGGTTGGGGATAGGGTTTGTCTCTCTCCAAATTCTGGGAAACAATCATGATTGTTTTGTTGATGATGCCTTCTTAAAAGAGGAGGCTAGTGTGGCTGGAGACCAGAGACATGTCTCATGGCCTTCTAAAACAAGGATTTTCCACCTCAAAATGTCTTCTTATAAAGGGAGATCATGTGCTAATAGCCTACCTTGTGAGTAACTCATGAGTGCTATGGCCATGCATCACATGCTGCCCCCCCCCCCCAGAGTGTATCAAGCCCCTACAACCCTGTAGGGCTTGTGTTGGGTAGAAATCTATCGAGCTACTCGCCATGCTGCATGAATGCATCACCCCAGAAAAAAGGCCCTTATACATTGAGTGGCATGGTTATGCAGAAAAACCCAACCAGAAAGATGTGATTTCAGGTACATCACCATAGAATGCTAAACTCAACTATGTACACCCTCAGAGAAAAGTGAGAGTCGTTGTCGCTTAAACTACCCTCACCTGAGAGTTAGGCAGTGCTGTGTCTGACCCTCAGGTGAGGGTAGTTTTAGCAACAATGACTCTCACTTTTCTGTGTGTGTATATCTGCATCAAGGACTGTACATTTGAGCACCATGCTGTCCTTACAGGTTTATAAGTGGGTTATGTAGTATGTAGCCTATGTCAATACCAGTTCTGCTACCACTGTGTACAAAATGTGTGTGTCTTAGACCATCCTGTAGACCTATCTGTCTCTGTCAGACCTTCAGGTACTTCCACACACAGTTGTTCAGTGCACACAGAAATGGATACGTTCTATATTATTACATATTATGCATGACATACTTTTCAAGGCTTTGTAACTCGCCAATGGTGTGCAGCTATGGATGCCAAGCTAGCATATGAAAATCAACTTCGTACACATTAACATGTTTATCCCCCCCCCCCAAAAAAAAGAAAAAAAGTCTAACATTCAAAAACTTTAATCATGATAGAATTGCCAATTGACAAATCAGTCATGGATGTCATAAACCCTTGTCTACAGGCTAGGACAAAAGCCCTGAATGTTACTAAATGTCCTCCAGTACGAGGTGGGCCATAACTCAGGACTCCTTTAAAACGTCTCCTTGCCCCCCTCTGAGAGGTTAACTACTCCCTTTTCCCTCTACTACAGAGACATTTATGTGAGTTTGAGGCGACTAACAGCAACATTAAAGTCATGTATCACAGAATGTCTGTGTGAGGGGTACTTTAGTAGGTACTAGTCACTTACAGTGGTGAATGGACATGTAGTATGGTACAGTAGGACACAAACATGTAGTGTGGTACATAACAGTAGGACAGGGAAATTTGGCATTAGTACAGTAGGGTACATCGATAAGTAGAATAGGTACAGTAGGGCAGGGTGTAGATTGTACACATGTCCTGTCTACAGTTTCAGCTAATCATTTGTAGAAGGCATCATGCCTCAGAGCCTTATCCTAAGGAGTTGTCATGGAATACCAATGCCATGTAGGCTTCACATTCACTGTGCTAAAGAATTTCAATATAGGAGTCTACCCCGAATGATCAGCATGATGCCCGGATGCAGTACTGGCACCTAACTCGCTAGCGCTGAGTTCATGCATCTTGCAGCCGAAAAAAAGGACACTCTGGAATACAAGAATGGCATCATGTATTTATGCATAACGCTCTTGGCCCTCATGAAGCATAAATGCAGTCCTTGCAAGTAACTCACAAGTGCTGCATTCAAGCATCATGTTGACGCTACAGGGTCGGGGGATGATGCACCACTGTAGCACCGGCGAGTTACTCTCCGGAGCTTCATTGGTGCATCATGATGACAAATGTAATCCTTCAGGGTTAACCGCTATACTGCCTTAGACATATTAGGGTTGAAAGCAGGTGTAGTTGGTGTAGATAGTTAGGGAAGGTTTGTAAAGTAGAGAGAGAGGCAACTGAAGTAGGACATGATTGGTATTGACGAGTGTAGTTTTGTCAATGATACGCAGACAGACACCTGAGATGTTAAGTGGCAGAGCCTAAGGCTGTATCTCTCTTCTCTTTTTCAATTTTTGCAATTACTGCGCACCTCTTTAACACATGCCGTAAAACCTTCGCTATAAGCCTTACTTGTGATTTAGCCGCACATGGCCTTTTGGAATATCTTACAAGCCTCACATGGGTCTAATGATATTGACTTTGATACTGAAGTCTAAGAGGCTGAAATAGTCCTAAGGGGTGGGCATGATACACTGATGTAGTATCAGCCATATACTCTCTGCTGCAGCGTTACAGCGCACATGACGACAAATGTTGCAGAAGGCCGTAAAGGTAATCCCTCCCCCACCATTGTGCCCCTGCCCTCAGGCTCTGCTGCTTTAGTCTGTCATCAACCTTACTATGCCTCTCAGCCTCACTTTCCATCATATATGGCTGTGTCTCACGAACTTGGGCCAATGTTTTTGTCTATGACTGGGTGCAATCTATGACTGGGTGCAATCTATTACCGGCTTGGAAAAAAAACGCTTTATTTAGAGCAGATGAAGACATAGATGGTGGAAAATGTTAATAGCTGTTTTACGACTTTATATCACTCATTTTATTTCAATTTCTATCTACATCTGCCTTAAATAAACCGTTGTCTTTCAAGCCGGTCATAGATTGCAGCCGGTCATAGATTGCTCCCAGTCATAGACAAAATCATTGGCCCAAGTTCGTGAGACACAGCCATATACTCCTTCACTTTCTCCATGCCTATTGGTGCGTTGCTGCTGCGTCCTCAGAAGCTGTCCCATTTTTGCTGCCCCAACTTCACCTTCCTACCATCCTTGGCCTGTATCTCCCCTCCTGTTGGGGCCTACCTGTCACTCGCTATGCCCCACTAAACCTAGAGACCTTTAAAGAAAGGAAGGCCTTTTTTCTTTTTGCAGAAGTTATAGATCGTTACATCCTTAGCACTATCAAAAGGTTTGACTGATAAGAAGAAAAAGCAGCCTAACACGAGTGTATCCGAATCAAGTAATTGGGGATCTTCTGATATAAAACCTTCACATAATGTACTGAGCTCAAACAAAATTATGAGCTTTCTCCTAATAGTCACCATATAAACATATACTCTTTTTTGATTGAAAGTCCCCCTTTCTTATTGCATGGGTCTATATTGTTGCACAATAGCATCAAGCGGTACAGTTCTATATAATCTATCAATGTGAGATTTTAGGTTTGACGCGGCGCCCCGTGGAGCCGGTTTAACTTGTTGCTGACAGCCCGTCCTTAATCTGAGACAGCTTTTTGTGGTAAATTTCTTGCCTTTACACATATATATATATATAAATTGGGGAAAAATACAAATTGAAAGTTGAATGAAGTTAAAGCTACCCCATCAGCAGCTGATCAATGAGGAGCTTAGGCCTTACAGCGGCATTCTCACTGCTTACACTTTACCACATAGTAGACTAGAACAGTACTAGAATTGTGAGTGGGATATACCCGGTGATTATGCCACTTTAATATCACATTCTGATACTTTGAGAACGAATATTGAAATATTGATATCAGATTATCAATATTCTCTACTGTGGTATGAATATTCACGTTAGATCTTCCATGATTTGATAATGCAGATTTCAAGGTAAATAATAAAATTTTAATGGTTTATATTTGGTACTCAATATCAGAGTTTTTGAATCAATATAACAACATAAAATCGATAAAAGCCTTTTGACATTCAATCAAGTACTAAAGGGTTGAACACATCGCCTACCACAGAGTGAAGGGTACTTTCAGGTCCACTGTCACTGGATCCTATGGTATTAAAACTAACTTTCTGTGAGGACTCTTTTCTTGAGCACTGAAATGAGATCTCAAGTTAGCACCTGTCTTGTCGTGGGTAAAGACATGCCACATTGAAAAGTACACATACCCTCTATAATAGCACGAAGGTAAGGCACATCCATAATTCTCAAATACCTCTTTGATATTGAACATGGTTGGCTGCTGGATCATATTGTAAGTTACAACTGATCACAGACCATCCCTCCACTGTAAAATTGTAAAAAGTTGATTCAAACAGCCAGGTATCTATTTTGGTCTCTATCCCCATTGTAACTGAATGGACGGGGTGATGTCTTTTGTGTGATGACTGCTTTTTGAATAAAGTGACGGTTATAACTGAATACGTCTCAAAGCGTTTCGAGATGTATGTCAAGAGGAATGTGGCATGTAGAAGCACGTGCCTTCAGGGAGTCTAGGGCAGTGCACTCCCAAGCTGATGTACAGTGATATTACATACAGTGTAGGGCACTCATGTCTCCCATCTGCTGTGAAGTTGAGTAACCCAGACAATCTGACTGAAAGCAAATGCTATAAACATGCCAGGTATATAGATCCTAATAAAATAATGTCCTGAGCATGCTGCGGCTAGATATAATTATAGTGGAAGTATCAGCTTTTGGACTTGTCAACAGTCTCCTGTGTACTGCAAGCCACTATTGGAGTCTCCAACTCTATGTTATATATGGATCAAACCCCAGAACACTGAAAAAGTTGGCTTGTCTCCAGAGTCTTCAAAGTGACTATCATAAAATAAACAAGTAAAAAAAATTGTCTAAGTGACAAGGAAGCGGGTCTTCTAGCTGTGCCAGCCGGAAACTCGACATTTTCCAGCTCCAGATTCTATTCTTGGAATGGTAACCTGATATGTTAGACAACTCTTGAGTTATATAGTTATATATGGATCGAACCCCAGAGGGCAGGTTATTGACACCAATGTACAGAACAGTAAAGGTGTCAAGCGTGTCTCCCACGTGGCTCTGGCAAAATAGAGAGTCAGACTGCTAATGACTCTGCTTATATGAAGGGTCAACTTTGGCTGACTCAGCGATCAGAGTCAACTAAATCCTGCATATAACCGAGTCATTAGCAGTCTATTTCGCCAGAGCCACGTGGGAGACACAATTGACACCATTACTTTTCTGTGTTTATGTACAGCGCCTTATCCCCGAAGGCACGTGGGTAGAAGTGTGCGGCAGTTGGAGCGTTTCCTGCAGCGTGTGTCAACAGTAATGACAACCTGTGTGTACTTGTGTCTTCATGCCCCCCCCCCCCCCCCACCACCACTACACACATCAGCGGCCCCTTCTACCTATAGGTACATGCAGAGCATCTACCTTTAACCCTTTGTCTGTCTAGCATGCAGTCTCTATCTCTATCTCTATCTTCTGCTCCCCCTATCTCTTTCTGTCTCTTTCTCAGTTTGTCTCCCTCCCCCGACTTCTCTCAAGCTGTCGTTATGACTTTGTCCGTCTGTCTGTTTCTATTTCTTTTTTCTCCTCCCTCTCCCTCTCTCTCTCTCCCTCTCCCTCCCTCCCTCTCCCTCCCTCTCCCTCCCTCTCCCTCCCTCCGCCCTCCGTCCCCCCTATCCCTCCCCCCTCTCCCTCCCTCTTCCTCCCTCCCTCTGTGCCCCCTCCATCCTCCCTCCCTCTCCCTCCCTCTCTCTTCCCTCACTTCCCTCCCTCCCTACTCCCTCCTCCCTCCCTCCCTATCCCTCCCTCTCCCTCTCTCTCCCTTCCTCCCTCCCTCTCTCTCCCTCCCTCCTTCCCTCCCTCTCCCTCATTCTCCCTCCCTCTCCCTCCCTCCCTTCCTCCCTCCCTCTCTCCCCCTCCCTTTTCCTCCCTCTCCTCCCTCTCCCTCCCTCCTTCCCTCCCTCCCTTCCTCCCTCCCTCCCTCCCTCCCTCTCCCTCCCTCCCTCCCTCTCCCTCCCTCCCTCCCTCCCTCCCTCCCTCTCCCTCCCTCCCTCTCCCTCCCTCCCTCCCTCCCTCTCCCTCCCTCCTTCCCCCCCTTTCCCTCCTTCCCTCCCTTCCTCTCCCTCCCTCTCCCTCCCTCTCCCTCCCTCTCCCTCCCTCTCCCTCCCTCTCCCTCCCTCTCCCTCCCTCTCTCTTCCCTCACTTCCCTCGTGCGCCACTGCTTGTACCAGAACGGTCCGCAGGGAGAGGTCCTATATTTCTCTAATTAACAGGTGTCCCCAGCCTCTGTAACTGGCTGCCCTGTGTACCTCTATATGAGTGATGGGGAGCTGCAGGGGACTGCAGGTCCCACCACATTAGACAAGCCGACCTTAACTACTGCATGAAATAGAGTATTTAGTTGTCGTGTTGGTTAAACGGCCCCAACCCTCAGGCCCTGCCCACACACCATATACACTGGGATGTGCTGGCACGGGAGTCAGACCATCCAGGGTTTAATGTACTTACTACAGGATATTCAGGCTTTGTCCCTACATTCCTCAGCTGCCCTTTCTTTTTTAAAGTGTTTTATTGGGTAAAAGATCACCAATACAAAAGTAGATGCATCATCCTAGGTTAGGCGCATTGCCTTACTTCCGCTAGGTCCCCTTCCATCAGACTAGATTAACAGTTTATCATGCATAAAAGGTGTATATGGCGTATATATACCTTTACCTTTAAAACCTGAATGCATCATGCCTTTGGTCATCATGATGAATGAATGTAGCCCTGGCAAGTAACTATACAGGGCCACATTCAAGCATCATACCGACCCTACGGGATTTAAACACTCCCAAAGGGTCGCCATGATGCACCAATGCAGCACGGGTGAGTTACTCACCGGGGCTACATTGGTGCAACATGACAACAAATGTCTTCTTTTAGCAACATCCGTCCTTAACAGCTTAAAGGCTTAAGGACCACATACATGTATGATGAGAATGTATAATTCTATCCCAATCTACAGTATATAATTTGGTATCCCCTCCTCTGTCCTCTCGCCCCCTCTTCCACAAACCCCAAGTAATATCACCATGGTTGACTTTTTTATTTGTAGATCTAAGAGATATAGCTAACGTTCCTGCATGGTTTACCATTCAGGCATATAAAGGCAAACTGAGTACCAAATCACGACTTCTTTCAATTGAATGCGACTCTCTTTGAACCTGAGTCCTTGGTCCTATTTGGTGTTTATCTGACAGGTCAATAGGGACCAGAGCATGGGCCACCACTGAGCTAAACCTTGGGGAGGAGGTCAGGTGTTTCTGGTAACAGAAACAGGGTAGTCAACTCAAAGTACCCCCTCTGCTTTGAGCATCACATTCTGGTGATAATGCATGCATTTTGATACATTAAAATGTCATAATCGCATGGATTTACATGATGGATGATATTACTGGGATGCAGGACACACAATTTTGCATTAAACTGGAGATATACCCATATTTAGCAAAGTCCCCCCTCTGCTTTGTGTCAACATTGCTGCGGTCCTTGAAGCATATGGCCAGCATACCTACAACACTGTGGGGAGCAAGGAAAAGACAGGGGTCTATACACAGGTAGCACAGGTAGTCAGTGTAGCAGGCCACAGTGGCCCACACTGTCCTACCTTACGGCAGGACTAGGACTCTGCTTGAAGACAAAGGTAAGTTGGTGCGCGTGGACTGGAGCAGTCAGAGATATACAGGTCTATTACCAGCCCTGGAGTTATCCAGCACACAGTAAGGATCTGTTTGGGCACAGGCTTCTCTAATGAACACAAATATCGTTTAAGTGCAGATTTAGGACACCCCTGCAATCCCAAAACCTGACTTTATATGGAATTAAATAAGTGTGGGGCCCTGTATAAACACGGGGAGGGGGAAACAGGGAATTGAAAATTGTATTTGAATGGTGCATCATGGCAACATATTACTGTCAGGCCAATTCTTATCCTTATAGACGGTTAAAGCCTGTGGTTTAGAAAAACTCCCTAGCTAAACGTTGTGTGCCTGTCTCTGACAATGAGTGCAAGGAAACAGCAAAAACACACCATAACGGTTCCCGCCATGTCCCACCTGGCATCTACATACACACTCATACACACCTTACACTGACACTTCCTGGTAAAATAACTCTCACTCGCCCATACGTGAAGTGTGCCTCTACATCGGTAAAAATCCACACAGGCAACATGGCAACACAGCCCTTTTAAAAATCGATGAATACAGATAAATTAGAGATAAAAATTGACATACAGAGATTTCCCATGCAAAAAAAGTGACGCAGTGACACACTGTTTCCTTTAAGAGGTGACACAGCTGACACAGCCAAAGAGCGGTAAGATTAGTAGTGGGATACTTTCAGCTAGGAGGCAACTCAGATTTGCCACTTGATGTCCTTTGTCAACACTAAATAATCAAGCAGAATATAAATGATAGTTCAAATTGGAGTCTTGTATTGCACATATCAAAACTCTTTATCCAAAATGAATGGCAGATTATAAGAGGGAAGGAGTTATACAATCATCTGAGATACAAATGAAGAATGCGAGTGTCAATTTGTATAGCAGTCAGGGGTAAACACTGACGCTGGCCCAGGAGCCAACGGCCCGTAGTTTTGGGTCTGGGCCCATAGTTTTCTGCAAAATAGTATTCCTACGGGCCGGGGATGGCCCACAGGAGTATTTTGAGGACATTTAAGGAAAGTTCAACTGACAAGTATAGTCATGCAAAATAATGTTGGAAAGAGGGAAATGTGCCCAACTTAATTATAATGATTACACTCGTTCATAGAACAATCAAGAATAAAAACATCCTTTTTTCTCTTTAAGAAAAAACTAATTTTGACCATCGGCCCACAGATCTTGGTCTGGGCTAATGGTTTCTTAGAGCTGCGGGCCCGGGTGGCCCACAGCTAAAAAACTTAGTGTCTACCCAGTGCCTCAGCAGCTTTAAAGCACTATACGGCCCCTGAAGGTGTCTAGCCGACCCGTGGGTGCCGCAGCCTGAGCTGGTTACCTGCCTGCTGTGGCTGGTTGCTGGTTGTGGTTGGCAGGTACCCGGCACACAGAGGGCACACTGGGAGGTCTGCTGGCAACCAGTGGAGACAGGTCTGGGTATTCGCAGGTTACCAGCTAAGCAGGAGGCAGTGACGAACCATGTGCTTGTCCCAAGCGCCCACAGGCTTAAACTGGGTAGCATCATCCCATCATCTTTCAACCCTAGATGGCCCTACTGTGTCATGTGTTTGGCCACAGGGTAGTGCCATCTAGTTAGTAATATGTAGACTGCTTAGTCCACCCTCATCTTTAGACTTCAGATGGTACCACCTGTCTATGGCCGAACACATGGTAAGTAGGGCCATCTAGGGTTTAAAGATGATTGGCGTCTAGCTCTGCCATACCTTGTGTTATATGCATATAATCATAGCATAAGCGTGCTACTCAGTTTAAGCCTGTGCAAGCGCCATTCTGACACAGAATGGCGCTTGCACACGTCACTTTGAACTTGAGTCCCTGTGGTTCAAATTGTCCAAATATAATGCTAGTAATAGGGATATAGAAATCATGTGGTCTGTACTCTCCAAACCCAACATGAGGAGGATAGTCATTGCCAACATATATATCCCACCCAAAGGGGATGTCGAAAAGGCACTGGATAATATAAAAACCTCATTTAATGAAATAGATTCAGACAAATATAATGAAATTTTCCTCATGGGTGACTTCAATATAGACTATCTACGTCAAAATCCAGACCAGGATAAATTGAATAATATTGCGGCAGGCCTGGGAATAAGGCAAATTGTGAATGATATTACAAGGTATAATCCCAATAGGGAGGGGAATGATTCTATCATCGACCTCATACTTACTAACTCTGATCACATTGCAAGCACTGGGGTTAAGTCGATGGGAGGCATAAGCGACCATGAGCTGGTACATGTCACTAGGAAGCACATCCCTACCCCCAAGATCCCTTTAAGTTTCCCAGGTAGAAGCTACAGACTATATGATGAAAAAAAGTTCTTAGATTCATTAAAAAATCTGGACTGGAATAATTTCTGGTTATGTGAATCGCCCACAGAAGCATGGGAACTCTTTATAGCCTCTATACAGCATTTATTAGACATAGACTGTAAAGTTAAGAATTTTAATTTTAGCCAAACAAAAAAGCCTTGGCTGGATGCAAATCTAATAAGCCTAATTAAAGACAAAAATGAGGCCATTAAGCGTTTTAAAAGGACAAAATCCCAAGATGATAATAATATTAAGCACTTTTTGCAAAACTTGTCCAAACAAGAAAATAAAAAAGCTGAGGCAGCATGGCACAAACAACAAGTGGACGATAATGTAAATAACCCCAAGGAATATTGGAAATCTCTAAACAATATAGTAAATCCCAAACCGGCAAATACATTTTTTAATCTAATACACGATGAACACAAAACCCCTATAAATTCTGATGACACAGCAAACTACATAAATGAATATTTTACCAAAATAGGCCCAAATTTGGCAAAAAATTTAAATGAACCTTGGACTTTCCACCCTCCTGTATATGAACCTTCCTTCACTTTTCATGAAATAGATGAACCCACTGTAATCAAAATAATTAAAAAAATTAAATCCAAAAAACCCTCAGGAGTACCACTTGTTAAGACTACTGTACTTAAAGCTGCCATGCTTGCCTTACCTGCTCACATTACCTTTATTTTTAACCTAGTTATAAGATGTGCATCCTTCCCCGACGCATGGAAAACTGCCACTGTCAAACCATTGCCAAAAGGGGGAGACCCCTCTGATGTCAATAATCTTAGACCTATTTCTATCCTACCATTACCTTCTAAAATCATGGAAAAAATTTTACATATCCAAATTATGAAGCATCTACATACCAACAAAATTCTAACTGAAAATCAAGATGGTTTTAGGCCTGGACGATCCACTTTGAACAGTCTCATCAAATTCACCAATAATATATATAGGGAATCAAATAATGATAAGGGAACAACGGCCATCTTCCTGGATTTCCGGAAAGCTTTTGATACAATAAACCATTTAATATTAATAAATAAATTGGGAAAAATAGGATTTAGACCAGCAGCTAGAAACTTAATTGAAAATTATTTGACCAATAGAGTCCAAACCACAAAGGCAAATGGTAGGATATCGGACACACTCTCAATACCATGTGGGGTTCCCCAGGGCTCCGTCTTGGGACCCCTTTTATTTATTATTTATATCAATGACCTTGGTTTTCCCTTGAAAGAAATGCATTGTCAACATTATGCGGACGATACTGTTTTATATTATCCAAATAACAATTTAACCCTGAATGTTGAAAACACCCTTAATAGGGAGCTAAGCATGGTAAATACTTGGTGTAAAGCCAACAAGCTGTCACTTAATTCTAAAAAGACAAAAGTTATGCAGTTTGGTACTGACGCTCACATCAAGACAATGCAAAAGGTTAATCTCCATATAGATGGAGCTATGTTAAACAGGACCTTTACATATCGCTATTTAAGCATATTGCTGGATACTAACCTAAACTTTAAGGCTCACACCAGGGGCCTGGTTCGTAATGTTAACTACAAGGTCAGATTTCTGAGAAGAATAAGAAGAAAAATGTCAGAGGCTTCAAGCGCCAAAGTGTTAACCTGCATGATCCTACCAACTATTGATTATGGTGATCTTTTATACAATGTCACTCCAAACTTTTTTTTAGAAAATTTACAGTATGCTTTTAACAGGGGCCTAAAAACCACGTATAATAATGAAGAATTTCATGTTGAACCCTGTTTACAAAAGTGTAATGTAAATAAGCTGGAGGACAGAAGGGAAATGCACATGAAGGCAGCAGCTTTTGACTTTTCTCAGGATGAAGCTAACATTGATGTCAGGGACATTAGAACCAGAGCTCATGATGAGCGCCTAGTAAAAATAATAAGGCCCAAAAACCCCCTCTACAGGAAAAGTTATGAATTTCGGGTCTCCAATCTCTGGAATTCTTTTGATCAAAATATAAGAAGATATAAGGAAAAGGAAAAATTCCAGAGATGGAACAAGAAGAGATATAAGGACATACTGCACCCCCCCGATCCTGAAAATTGAGTCGTATCATTCAGCAATGTGTTAGGGTATCCACTCGCTCCCACTGAACCTCTACCTATGATTAAAATTATTGTCTATATTTCTCTGTCATAAGCTCTCATGTGGAAACAACATCATCCACCAATCATTTGGAATACCATCGACATTTGATTACTGCATAAGTAGGCATCTTTCCATCCGCCTAGGGCATAAGATCAGCCCAAAAAATGAGCCTACAGGCCCAGATTTGCTCACGCATCTCTGTGTCTGTATGTTGCTTATTTTATACATTTACAACCAATTATATAGGTTTAACAGAAACAAGGTAATTTAAGCATATCCTAGACCCATAGCCATCTTGGGCCTGGATGAAGTATATTTACATTATATGAAAAGAACTCATTTACAAAATTCCCATAAGGATTTTATGTATTTTTATCATGATTTCCATCGCTGATAATCATACGCATGAGCTGCATGTAAGAAACAGGGCCTGGCCCTATTACCTGCAGGGTAAAATAAACGAATTACAAACAAACAAACAACTTGAACCAGTGGACAGGGACCTTGAACCAGAAAGTAGGATGGGAGTACTGGTTCCATGCATTTTGGTTCTTGTTTGCTGGTTCACAGCTACCAGCAGGCCCTAACTCAGGAAATCCCAGTTCTGGCTCATAGCAAGAAGGATCAGGGGACGAGAGTATGACAAAAGTGCAAGCTTCCACACTCGACACTGTATATGTATCCTGATTAGTAAAGTCCCACCGATATTTTATCAGGTACACCCCTGAAGAATAAGCTTCACGTGCACTTTTAGAAAAGATATGAGCGTCAACCTGATGGTTAAAGCCAAGCACATTAAAGAGGATCTGGTGACTTCTCTTGCATCCTCAAGGTGTTCAACTTTGTCTGACTCTGAGAAGAGGATCAAGCTCTCGAGGCATTTTCCAGGCTTTAAATGAAGGTCCAGTATTACCTGACTCTTACCAAAGTTTTTGACTATGGTGAAATAATGCGATACCTCCCATGTATATGTGTGGAATTTGCTAAATAATTGACCTAATAATCTCAAAAGCTCCACAAGCCATCCTTCCTTTATATAAAAACATTTACAATATTTCTGTCGATCGATTTAATTTGATTCAAATTTATTTTATCTAACCTGTTAGGATGCAATTGCCTGGCAGACGGTGTTACTACAAACAAAAGCATTTTTGTTGACGTTATATAGTATAGTATATCATGTGTACACGACTATGTACTTGTAGGTTCCCTTTGCTAAAAACTGTTACATGATGTAGAAGAATCGAAAGAAGATCAGTAAAATATAAATCAAGTTCACATGCATGTCCTCCCCACTCAGTGATGTAAGTATGTGGACGACATGCTTTGTACACGGCCACGTTTATTCCACCCACCACCCTACCCCCCCCCCCTTACAAACACCAGTGTGGAACTGGACAGTACCAAAGGCCCAGGCCAAAAAAAAGAGGTTTGTTTTAGGTAACATGACAAGAAAATGTAGGATCGGTAGGTCGGATTGGTTTTTTTTTAATATGTAAAAGAAACAAAAAATAAACTAGCCAGCTTCTCCGAATACCCTAAAATTGACCCCAAAAGAAAAAAAAAAAATCTAAATTACCAAAATTGGGTTGACCTTGTTTTGATAGGGTCCGTCGGGTGACGGGAAACAGACCTTTTTTATCCTTAGATACAACTTACCGTAAAACCTCGCTTATAAGCCACGGTTAGTGCGTGAATCAGATCAGCAGTGCAGCTTATAGGATCTGCCCAGGGTTGGTGTGTGGATTATATGCGAGTCTTGCAGTACTGCAATCGACACATTCAAATCGCCAGTGCGGCTTATAGGATCAACCTTAACTGGGGGTGTGGTTCATACGCGAGTTAGGCTTGTACGCAAGGTTTTACAGTAATATATGCTGTGTTTCCAAAGTGATGATTGCTAGAAGTTTTCTATATGGTACAGAAACCAGAGTAACTACACCCCCAGAGTCTGCCCCTCCCCCCCCCCCCCCCCCCCCACCGGGGCCCCCATGTAGTGGCGTTTATGAGGCGTTTATGTGGATTGACGTATCTGACTGAAGTCACGTCATGGGTTGTACATAATTTGACATTTCTGATAGAAATCACAAAAAGGTATTGTAGATAATTTGATGTTGATTTCCCGCCCAGTTACCCGCTAGCGTACTTCCGTCCCATTGTGTGGTTTGGTGGTAGGGTAGAGCATTAAGTCAGCATGTGGTTTATTTAACTCTTTAACCCTCTACCTCTATAACCATGTGTCAAAAACAGTGATGATAGTAGGGCATCACATTAAGCCCTTTCACAAAAAGTGGTTTCACATCACTAAGGACTGAAAAATATTGGCGAGGGGGGCTTTTTTATTTTTACTTGCAGGCTAAAATGCAAAGGATACTATTTGCTTTCGGTCACCACAATTCACTTTTATTTGAGTGGCATATAAGCCTTTAGAGCTGATGGGGTCACAAGTGCCCGTTTGGGGCTAGAAAATGGCCCAAGTAGCAATGAACATACTTGAACTTCTTGCCTTGTGGGAGCCACAGAGAACTTCTTGACACCTGATACCTGTGCCATATAGATGATACAGCATTGTTTGGTCACCTTTGTGTTGTGCCTTGTCTTGTGACTTTATGGTGCTTTGTTGTATTGTCTACCCATATTGATATCACTATTAACAATACAAAGAAACGGACCTGTGGTGGAGCCTTTTAACCCTTTATAGACAGCATGTCGCTTAAAGATTGGTGCATCTTGCCAACCCTGTCTCAACCCCGTATAGGTTTGTCATGGTGCGTGAATGCAGCACTAGTGAGTTACTCACTCATGCATACATTCATGCAGCATTTATATGAGGATTTAAGAGGCTGGTGGTATATATACAGAGACACCGTCCTATGTATACTATGGCTGTGTGTCACAAAGTTGGGCCAATGTTTTCGTCTACGACCAGGTGCCGTCTATGACCAGGTGCCGTCTATGACTGGCTGGCAAGGAAACATACATCTTTGACTATAGAACAATACACATTAATATAGAGCTTAGTAAAACCTTATAAAAATTGTAAAAAAAAAAAAGAAAATACATTCCTCCAAACAACTTTTTTAGATAGCCGGTCATAGACTGCACCCGGTCATAGACGGCACCCGGTCATAGACGGCACCCGGTCATAGATGGCACCTGGTCATAGACAAACACATTGGCCCAAGTTCGTGAGACACAGCCCTATAAGGATACCACAGTACCACAGGCTGTGTAAGAACTGATACATTATGTATGTGGGTGTGGGGCAGGTTGGCACCTGTCTGCTGTGTCTGGGGCTACCTGCTATGTAGTTACATGTATGTATACAGAACTTGGGACATTCTGGATCAGTCAGGGTCCAGGGATGGCTCCCTTAAAGTGACATGGTCCGATTTTTCTGATATTTTAAATCCTACTTAAATGTGTTGCAAATGTTAGTACAATATCATATTTGGAGGATAGGTAACAAAACAATGTCCTCTACGGCCAATAGGTGCCAATTTAGTAGGTCCAACGTGGCTCAGATACAGTATGCAACAGTGTATTTTCAATGGGGGAATTATAGCGTGCACTCCAAAAGTCTTCAATTGAGCATAAAACTGATAATTTGACTGAGTTCTGAACGGAATTTTGGGGAATAAAGTTAAACAAAATAGGTAGAATATGTAGTATGGCCATATTGAACATTCTGGTTTTAACCAAATTAATTTTTGAGCCCTAATCATCAGACTATGCCAGTTTAAACCAGGCCCAGGCAGTACTCCAATCAGTTGTGACATAAACTCTAGGTATTATTCAGGCAATTATGTATTGGTATTTACTGGTAGGTATGTCTTTTGAGTAATTACATATTCTGAAATAGGCATGGAATGGTCTAAAGATGGGCTGGCCTAAGTTTTGAATCAGGGATGATACTCTGGGCTTGCCTAGTCGTACATTTTCTACATGGTAACGTTTAGTACCCATTAAGATCAAATCAGCAAAACTGAAGGTGGTTCATCTGGCTAATTTTAATAACTACCGTAAATTCCTGCGTATAACCCGCACCTCGCGTATAACCCGCACCCCGACTTTGAGAGAACCCTATAACCCGCACCAGAGGTCTGAAAATTGCGATTTTAGTACTATACTATACTACCAAAAAAAACTCGTATTACCCGCACCTAGACTTTGGGAATTTTGTAGTACCTGCACTGAGGGTTTGGTTCGTGTATAACCCGCGGGTTATACGCGGGAATTTACGGTATCTAATTCATTAGCTGAGACCTTCAGCAGGACATACACATAAGCACGACAGCCCCAAAGACCTGTTAATTGATAACTAAACATCAAAAACGGAAGGATAAGATTGAAGCACAATTGGGGGAACATTGAAGACTCACCTGTCTAAGATTGTCCAATTTCTCACACCCCTTCCGTAAAATAATTCTGCTGTTATAGTTATTTTAATCCATTTTTGATAGTCCTAGTTCCCGGGCAGGTGTCCTAGGTCCAGGTGTGAAAGTCCACACCTACATCCCCCTACTGTGTGCTATGTAACACATAGACAGTGTGTGTGTAGGGGGCCTAGATGATGGTGTGTGGTGTGTGACCATACTGTCTGTGTGTATGACAGTGCTGTGGTTTGTGGTGTGTGTGAGGCGCCAACTGCCGGGCGGCACATCCCATTGTCACACAGCCACACCACAGGCTGCTTACCGCACACCAGGCACAACACCACACACTATAGGTGTGCTCAACCAGTAACCCTTTAAGGATTGCATAATAACCATGTCCCACTCACAATTCTAGTACTGTTCTAGTCTACTATGTGGTCAAGTGCGAGTGGTGAGAATGCCCCTTTGAGGACAGAAAATATATAGTGTTTTAATGTGCTAGATGCTTTATTGTCATTTGTCGCCATGATGCATGAATGCAGCCCTTGCTAGTAACTCGCCAGTACTGCATTCATGAATCATCCTGAACCTATGGCGCTGATACAATCCTGAAAGGTAGGCATGATGCGTTAGCTGCTTACCACACATCAGGTACCCTACCACACACAATAGGTGTTGTTAGGCTAGATAGTCTCAAAACTGCGAGATAGTCTCAAAACACTATAGTTTTGTTAGTATCTCGCAACCCTCAGGCTAGATAGTTTCAAAATTGCGAGATAGTCTCAAAAGGCTGCAAGATAGTCTCAAAATTTGAGACTATCTTGCAACAGTCAGGCTAGATAGTCTCAAAACTGCGAGATTGTCTCAAAACACTATAGTTTTGTTAGTATCTCGCAACCCTCAGGCTAGATAGTCTCAAAATTGCGAGATAGTCTCAAAAGACTACAGTTTTGTTAGTATCTCGCAACCCTCAGGCTAGATAGTCTCAAAATTGTGAGATAGTCTCAAAATCCTGACAGATAGTCTCAAAACTGCGAGATAATAACATTATGAGACTTTATTTCTAAATGGTTTGACAAAATATCAAGTCGGGTAGGCTTAGACACTGAGCCTCGTATTGCGCTAAAGGTGAATAACCATCCCCCGTATTTGCTCAAACCTCCGTATTTGCTCAAAACTTCACTTCCGGTCGTGCGTAAGGATCAGTCCGCCAACTGCGTCCTATATCCTCAGCAGGGCTGAGATGGTCTAGTGGTTAGCGTTCTCGCTTTCCGCGGCGGCGGCCGGGGTTCGATTCCCGGACGAGGCGGTTCGTTTTTAGTAGGCAAAACGTTTCTGTCGCGAGTGTTTTTTTCACATTCCCCGGAAAGTAATAAGGTAGTTTTTAGCTTTAAAATGGAGTTATATTGAAAGAAACATAGCGCAGGGAAGAGAAAAGATCCCATATTTCGACGTACAATGGTCAAATTAGGCCTTAACCCCCCAGAAAATTTGGTTGAGACTTCTTAACTTGATGGATCGGCCAAAAATTCTATCATAAAAATTTCCACGATCAACTTGCCAGCGGTTGAGGCGTCTTGAACTTAAACTTGACCTAGATTTATTTTTCGGGCGACAATATATTTTCCGGCGATAAAGGACGATTTATACTTTTATCGTCTTCTTTTTTTAAAGAAATTAACCAATTAAAATTGAAAAGAAGGCCTAATTTATACAAATAAAGACGATGTAGGTGATCGAAGGAGGGGGGACTATTTTTTCGCGCAGGCTTACAGACCGGAAGTGTGTATCGAGCAAGGTGTCATGGCGGATCTGGATGTGTTTCGAGATCATGCAGGTTAATAAAATGTCTTTTTCTCCTTTAATACTTGACATCTGCATTTAAAAATAAATACAGGATCAGTTTAAGTTGTGTATTTCCCCTCCAGATTGACATTTCAAGGCCCCGTATTTCGTTTCAACCCTTATAAAGGGTTTCAACGAAATACGGTGCCTTTCAATGTCAATCTGTCGGGGAAATACACAACTTAAACAAATCCTGTATACATCTTGCAGCCCTTAGGCTAGATAGTCTCAAAATACTATAGTTTTGTTAGTATCTCGCAACCCTCAGACTAGATAGTCTCAAAATCGCGAGATAGTCTCAAAATCCTGACAGATAGTCTCAAAACTGGGAGATAATAACATTATGAGACTATCTTGCAGCCCTTAGGCTAGATAGTCTCAAAATTTTGAGACTATCTAGCCTGACATGTGTTTTGTGACTATCTCGCAATTTTGAGACTATCTAGCCTGAGGGTTGCAAGGTTGTCACAAAACCATAGTATTTTGAGACTATCTTGCAATTTTGAGACTATCTCGCCTAACAGGTGTCCTAAACTACTGACCCTTCAAGGATGGCATATGCTAGGTCCTTTGTCGTCCTTTGTCGCCATGATGCATGAATGCAGCCCTGGCTAGTAACCACCAGTACTGCATCATTGGATCATGCTGTTGATACAGTTCTAAAAGGTCAGCATGATGTGCTGGCTGCTTACCACACACCAGGCACCACACCACACACTATAGGTGTCCTGAACCACTAACCCTTTAAGGACAGCACAGTGCGTATATGTGGCTGTGTGGCATCCCATTGTCACACAGCCACACTGCTGGTACAATGCACTGCAGCATCTTACCAGCTACAGACAGGTTGTATCGTCTTACAAATGCAGTGCAGGTGAGTAACTCAATGGCACTGCATTTGTACACACTCAGAAAAGTCGCACTTTTCTGAGTGTGCACACAATGCCACCCCTGCAATGTGTGAGTGTTTACATGTTGAAGGGTAGGCATGATGCTTGCATGCAGCACTGCTAAGATACGCACCAGTGCATCATTTATGCATTATACTGACAAAAGGCCATAGTGCATTAAATTATCTTTTCGGGTTGCGAAAGAAATGTGCAGGGAGTGATACAACTGGATGTGCAAGTTATGGGTACGGTATAACATATGGTATACTATACGGTATTGAGGGAGGGCGATGCCCCAGGGACTGGACCTAAATACCGTACAGATTTAGGGGTAGGTGATATTGTCTTATAAATGGACTATTGTTGTTTGCATACCTATAGTGTTGTTATCAACCAAATCGTGTTAAACCCTTTTAGGATAGCATTGTGCTTCAATACATTAAACCATTAAAATGTACGGTTATGCTGCATAAATGCAGCATTGACAGCAACTCACTGATGCATCTATGCATCATGCCATCTAAGGGAATGGTGTGTCAAGCTGCACTTGAAGGGAAAATATCTTTAGTTAAATACTGGCTTCACACGTCTCTCAGAATCTTATAAAGCGGTGGCAGTTGGCCTTAACTTTAAATATGAGCTTTCTGCCAGGTTTGCCAAGTACTGGTGATATTTGCTTTTTCTAACCCCAACACACCTCTATAAAGATATTTTGAGGACAGCATATAGTGTGTGAATGCTGTGTCGGCATGATCCACCACTAGTAAGTGACATAACAGCATTGCATTAATGCATCATGCCTGCTTGATTGACAAATCGTCAGCGCTGGTGAGTTACCCATACAGGCCATATTGGTGCATACCATCAACAAAAGAAAATTACGTCTTGATACATTAAGCTATCCTTCATGTGAGAATGTTTAACATAACCCTTCCCTGCTTTTAGACACCATATTCTTTATTGACATGGTGAGTTACATGCTATCGAGTAAAGTAAAGTACTCCCCAAGGCTGTATTCATGCATCATGATGTTAAAACAGCATGATCACCCAGCTTTTTCCGGACACATTTTTAATAGGTACTCTAATACTGTGTAATGAAGTGAGGTGAAGATATTGACCCATGAAAATAAATAGACAAATCCCAACGCCCATTGATACCTTCACACACAGAAAAGTGAGAGTCATTGTCGCTAAAACTACCCTCACCTGAAGGTCAGGCACTGTCCGACTCTCAGGTGAGGGTAGTTTTAGCGACAATGACTCTCACTTTTCTGAGGGTGATCTCTGTCATATTTCACAAGTGGGACTGGGGCCATGTCTCCCCAAGACCGGACTCGTGAAATACGTCAGAGAGGTTTCAATGAAATTGGCATTTGCGTTTATTATTTTTAAATTTTGAAGCCATTTAATGAACTAAATATAACCTTACCCTAGCCCATTGAATACGGCCACATTGTATTCAATGGGGGCATTGAATACGGCTCTTAAGTGCTAAAATATAGGAAATCTTGTATTTCAAAAAATTGAAAGGTCATATTAAAATCACTTAAGCACAGTGCAGGCCCTAAAGTGTCCCCTAAGCAGGCAGTGGGCCTGGCTCAGGTGTCTCACCCCAAGGTGCGTCCTGAATAGCCGCCGCTGGTTTCTGTCCGTTTATGTGTGTTTTCTGTAAATAAGTCCGCCATACCGCGGGTGTTTATAAGGTGGCCTCCCTCAGGGCTGATGCTGTATTCAATATTGTCCGGTGTCGGCGCGGAGTGATCTCACCGGGAGGGTGCTGTGTTTGCACTATTTTTTACGGCGGAGGAAGACGTATTGACATGACCTGTGCTTTGTGAGAGGGACGTGAAGGATTGTGGGATACGTCACGGTCTAACTGTGTGTCACCAAAAGGTGCAGCAGGCATGAGGTATGACTTCTGGTAGAATCCCCAGTCCTTCAGACGTCCTTCAGACGTCCTTCCACTCACCCTGTACTCAGGTTGCCTCTATACTGAGCTAAGCATGGCGGTTGCTCCTTGCGCTTTGAGAAAATTGCCCCCTGTGCCCCAGCATTATTGGCCCTCTTCATCCTTAACCCTTTAAAGGCCGCATAGTAGTTTGACACAGAACACCCTTGGCCAGCATGATACATTGGTACCAGTCCTTCATTTGTGCATCATACCGACGGGGTGTCCTAAAGGGGTGGCACGATACTTGAATGCAGCCCACGCAAGTAGACTTGTCATTGCTGCATTCATTCAAAGGACAGTATGTGACCCTCCCACACCCCTGTTGATTATCCGTTCCTTTTTCCTTGTCCCCCTTGATACATTGGTACCAGTCCCTCATTTGTGCGTCATACCGACGGGGTCGATAAACTCCAGAAGGGATGGCATAATACTTAAGTGCAGTGCACGCAAGTAGACTTGCCAGTGCTGCATTTACGCATCATGATGACAAAGGACAGTATGCAACTCTTACAGGGTTACATTACTCTCTCACACCCCTGTGGATTATCCTCTTGTTTTCCCTTCCCAGTGAACAACAAACATTCAAAAAAAGTTTTTAACGTTTGCCGAAAGCTAAAAAACGAACGTTTGTTTTTAACCTTTTCCAACATCAAACAAACGTTTTTGAATGTTTATGAATGTTTCAAGAAAGTTAAGATAAGAATATTTGTTTTTCATATTTTCTAATATGGGAAAAATATCAAATAAACGTTTATAAATGTTTTTAAATGAACATTCATTTAAAACTTATACACACATAGAAAAATGTTTTTAAACATTTTCTTCACATCCTGTGACCATGTGCTTCCCTATTATCGCCCAGGGTACATTATTGTTCTGCAGTGTGCTTCAAATATACACCATTTTATCGTATGATATGTTGCCAAATGGTGCTTTGTATGTCATATTTTGTATATTTTTTTACTCTTATCTCTGTTTACTTGTTTTACAATCTCAGCATAATCACAAAACAGTGTTAACTCCCATAGGCAAATTGAAATAGGTATTATTACTTAAATGATATTAAAAATTTAATGATGTAGGTCTTAATAGAATGCCAATATATAAATATGTTTAAATATGTTTGAATATTTGTTGGTATATAGATTACTGAACCATTATTCATAAATACCTATTTTGGGATGCAACCAATGTGATAGACATATAGGAATTACTACATATCTAGACCTAACCCAGGCAACTATACCATTTTCATCTATTTACTTCATCTTTATATTAATTTAACATACCTTGTTATCTTAGTTTGCCTGATAAATGGTTATGAGCGTTTGCAGAAACCGATAATTAGTGTTTAAGTTTGTTTGTGATTTAAGAAACGTTATAATAACGTTTTTTAACGTTTTTTAACGTTTTGAATAGTACCATATCTTTACACTAGGTGGCAGTTCAGTTCCTGAGAAGATTTATTAGATAGGTTTCATTCTTAAAAGCTGTCCAAATGTGTGAAAATACTAGGAATGCTAGTTTAATTAATACATTCTACCATCTTTAATCCAGTCTTAATCTTAATTAAAACTTAAATGGCAGAAAACTTCATAATATATTCCATAAAGTCGCTCTTAGGGCATAGATACCCATTGTGTGGCAAACCAGCATATATATATCCCCCTGGCTGTAATTGTTGGTTTGTACCAGTCCTAACTAAGAGTGACCTCTACTCATGGATTGAATTGAATGACTTTATATGTCCATCATTTGTGGACTTTATGTCTATCATAATGTGGACACATAAGTCCTCACAAGAAGATGATTCAGCTTGCCATCAATTTTGGCAAAAGGTGAAAGATCCGAATTGGTTTTATTCCACATTTACCCAGGATTCTATATCTTATATACCCTATATATATATATACCTTTTAAAGCTCTGGGGTAAAACCTGACCGAGCTTCGTCGCATGAAGTGGCCGGTTATGTCCTTGAAGGTCGCTGGTACGAGGTTGCTCTTCCGCAGTAGCGAGCGAAAGCTGGTGACCAGACAAGCCCACATTACACAGTCATTATGATTTTTGAAGTTTACTAGGCGGTACATGGCGAGTAGATCGGACACCGTGACCGTCACTCTGGTCGGTGTCGGGTCGCCCAGCATCCGGCGGAGTCCCCTCAGCGTTGCACTAAAGGCAAAGTCCTGCCTAATAAATTGCACATCGTACCCAAAATATTTGTTCAGACTGATGACACCGCTAACGTAATTGTCTATAGTGCTAAATTTGAGGCTGTCCGAGAGGAACATTATGTAGCGTGACATGGTACGGCTATCCGTTGGTAGCACCTTGACCCCGAGCCAGGTGCAGAATGTTATGAAGCGCTTCCACTGCGAGGCTTTGGTGCGCCAGGTGGCGGGGGACCAGACGTGGGCTCTCGCCTCTGCCGCCATCCGGTCCAGGAGCATGCATCTCTGGTTTGCCCCTGCAACACAGGGAATCAGGGAATTTGCTGTTATCGAATAATAATCTGGATAGGGCGTCTGCGACCACATTTACGTGGCCCGGAATATGAGTTGCTGTGATATGACAATTATAAATGACAGATAGCCAAAAGACCCTTCTAAGGATAATCATCGTTGTGTCATTCTCGCTACGGCCCGTGTTAATCGCGGAAACCACCTGTGTGTTATCTGAGAACACAACTACTCTGCTGTCTGTCATGGAGGGGCCCCACCTCCACAGAGCTTCTATAAGGGGGTAGAACTCCTGTATATTAATATTTGCGGGGATCTTCATGTCCGGCTCGGAACAAAAGTGGCCGTGCCTGTCCTCCCTGCTACTTAGAGGACCTTCCCAGGCACCCGCGAGCCAGTCTTGTTCGAACACGACCCCATAGCCTCTGCCTGAGGCATCCATAGCTAGAGTTAACTCCTTCTTGCTATCTGGGTCGATGATGCGAGCCTCCCCGTTGAACCATCTGGAGAAGCCCTGCCACCATACCAAGTCTTTCTTGAACCCTTTACTTAGAGTTATGTACCTCTTGTTCGCTGGAAAACCACTCAGCATCTTGATCACCCGCTGAGAGAACGTCCTGCCGCCTTTAACGACAGACGAACAATGAGACAGAATGCCACACAGTTTTTGCAGTTGCTTTCGCGTTGCCTGACGGCGACCGTGAAAAAACGATAGCTCTTGCTCCAACCTTTGCAGCTTATCCCCCGGCAGTCTCAGCTTCATATCGATACTGTCTATTTCTATGCCCAAGTAACGCTGTATCCTTGACGGGGAAGACACCTTCTTGTAAGCTATGTAAAATCCTAATTGCCTGAGTAGCTCATGGAGGACACGTTGGGATACCGTGCATTGCCTCTCGCTAGCGGCTAATAATAGGAAATCATCCAGGTAATTGAAACACATGTGGCCCTGACGGCGCATGTACCTGGTAATGGCATCCGTGAGTCTATTAAAAATAAAAGGAGCTGCTCTTGTGCCAAAACAAATACAATTGTCCACCATGTAGGTGTCAGACCCGTCCAACTTCCACTTCAAACCCTGATAATTCCGGTCCTCGGGTCTGATGAGTACCGAGCGGTACGCCGAAGCAATATCAGTCACCGCCATGTAGTACGACGGACGGAGAACCTCGCACACGTCGTCTAGTCTAGCAAACTTGAAGTGTTGAAAAGTGGCAGACATATGGGAATTAATGGACAGTCCGTCGGGCCTGCTCGCATCGGTGATGGGCCTGAAACCCCCGGTAGCCTTGGGAACAGCACCCAAGGCGTGCACACATGTCGGTTTCTCTCGCGACACGCTGAGTTTCCCGCAGCCCAGCTCCTCTTTCAAGAGCTTATCAATAAAGTCAAAATGATCTACCGAAGCTGACGAATAGTTTTTTACCTCATAACTGTCTACCCGTGCATGGGGGTCAACCATCTTGAACCCATGTAGGACACCATCTAATATAAAGTGACAATCCTCATCTATGACACCATGCCCCAACAACATGTCCCTCCAGCCTGCTGGCTTCAACTGCGACACGACCCCCTGAACCCTGTGTCTGCAGCTAATGTCCCATAGAGGGATATAACCTTTATAAATGTCTAGTAGGGCATCTATACTACTTGTGCATATTAGTTCTTCACATGTATGAGAGTGAATGTCTTCCATACATGAGGTGCCGACATCCGCTTCGTAGTCCGCGGAGTCGTGCTCGTCCGTGCCTCACGCGTTACGCTGTTGGCCCCCCTGTTGGCCGTAGTTCTGGGTTTGCTGGCCATAGTATGGATGCTGCTGACCCTGGAAACTACCCTGGCTCTGAGGCTGCCCCCCTTGGTTGTAGGGGTTGTGTGCGCATCCCCGAGCCCCGTGCGGGCCACCGCAGACCGCACACGAGTGTTGCTTCCTGCATAATGTCCAATCGCACGCCGTGAAGTTGAACCGCTTGCACAGGTGGTCAGGGCAATCGATCCTGAATTTTCCCTGACTTGACGGCCTAGCTGGTGGCTTGCCCGGGGCCTTGTTTAGAAGGGACATCTGCTTTGCCATCTCCTGTTGCATCTTTACGTAGGCCAGAGTTTTGTCCATGCCCATGTTGTTTGCCATCGCACCGTGGTCAGCCGCGGCAAACTTGGGGATCTGCTTTTTCAGCACCTTGTCGGTCACCTCTCTATCATACTGGCATATGGCCTTCATGCAATAGGTGGGTTTTATCTCCTTCAGGGCGATGAATTTCATGTGATCTAGGTATGACAAGGGGCTCAAGTCGGGATGATCGGCTATGATCAGGGCCTGCGTGACATTGATCATCCCGTAAATTAACTCCCTATATGACATTTCGCTGTAGTCTTTGTCAGCTGGGAGGTGGTAGTCTGGCCTGATCCACAGCTTGGACCTTTTCCTCATGCTAGCCTCATTAGCTGCATGTAGAGAGGCCAGTATATCACCCTCCACAGCTGACTTACCTGACGCGACGTTTCTGAAGAGGCCATCAACATCACCCGACTGTAGGCCCATGTTGCCGAAGCCCAACCCCGCCGTAGCTAGCCCAGTGTGCAGGGTGTGGCTCGCCCCCAGATTTATGCCTAGCCCACCTGCCGATGGTAGACTAGAGAAACCTGGCGGGGGTGTCGCGGAGAGGGGTTGGCCTGAAGTGTAGGATTGTCGCTGTTGATGCCGGTTGGACCCGTGTTGGCCCCGCTGTTGCTGCAGATGTTGCTGTAGTGTTTGCTGGCTTTGTTGAGTAGACTGGGCAGAAGGGGTCACATCCCCTGCCAACCCAGCCCACTGTTGCTGCTGTCTCCACAGCAGAAATTCTGCATAGGAGGGGTCTGCATCCTCCTGCTGTTGCTGCTGCTGCTGCTGTTGATGCTGCCCCAACACCTGCTGTTGATACTGCTCCTGCTGTTGGGTGTGTCCATGCTTCCCTTCACTGGTGGGATCAGACAGCTGAGAGGATGTTGTGGCCCCAGCAGGCCTAGACACACCCCCTGCTTGCTTAAAACTGCCAGACTGACCTGTACCAGGATGAAGCGTGAAGCTCCCCGGGTGTCCGTGATGAAGCGTGGAGCCGCCCGGCCCCCCGGGATGAAGCGCACCACCCGCGCTTATAGACCAGGCCGCCGCCGAGGTGTGTGGAGGCTGTCCCTGCTCGCCGACGGTCGCACAAAAGTCTCCCAACCAACCTTCCTGCGACATCTGCGACGGCTTTGATGGATGGGAGGGGGGTAATCGACCATGCTCTTTCGTTTGCGACATGTTTTGAGTCTTAATTCGCCTTCGTTCGGCCAAAAACTGCGAAAAAGCGACCCCTTCCTCTCTGTTTTCGTCTGGGCGGATGTTATGGTCCGCCATCTTTGTTTGCGCATGCGCGCCGAGCTGCTGCTTCGCGGACAGAGACGGAAAACTTCGGTCGAAGTCTTCCCCGGGTAATGCGGACAGGTTGTGGCCGCTGGTACCCTCGTCCGCGTAGTATAAGGCCGTTCCGCGGGCGTCTGCGGACCGCTGCAATCCATCTTTGCCCTGCACGGCCCCAACAAGACCGCGGAAGGCGGCTTCTGCGAGGTTCGTATCCTTTTCTATCCGGTTATTTGCTGCTCTTAAACCTGCCAGCTCCATCTCGGCCTCTTTTAATCTCTGGGTCCTCTTTAGGTCCTCTTCTCTAGCCTTTTCTTTTATTGTCAAAGCTTCGATCCGATCCAAAGCTTGCTGGAGCTCTACCTCCCGGGCCGCGCTGTACTCCGCGGCCTGCTCGCTGTGTTGGCGGGCCGTACCGCCCGGGGATGCCGGCGAAGCAGAGCTGCCCTGGCCGGTCTCCTGCCGGCCCTGGGAGCCGCCATGGTCGTCCTGTGCCGGTGCAGGCTGGTCCTGGCCCTGCAACACCTTCCTGGGGGTTCCCTTGTCCGGGTTTGGGGCATTGCATTTGGGGCAGGAATTCCTGTTGCCATGGTACTCTGTTCCGCAAAAGCAGACCGTCATTTTGACCGAATTCTAGACCGAATCTAAAAAACAACCAAAGTCTCTGCTGGCCTGCTGCTGGCCTTGCTGCCTGCTTGCTTGCTGCTGGTTACCTCCCCTCCCCTGGAGAAGAGTTCCACGGCTGGTGCCGGTGGGAGGCACTAGGTGGCACTGGTATGTAACTAATATGGGAATAACTTCCCCAATGGAAGTTATGCCCGACAAAAAAACGTTGGAATGAGTCAACGTTTTAGCGCTAGAAAACGTTTGTGTAAAACGTTCACTAACTTTTAAATGACATTTAAAAACGTCAGAAAACGTCTTTTTGTTCACTGGGTTGTCCCCTACCATCTTCTCTGCTATATATAGTTCTCATTTCTCAGAGGTTTTTTTTCCTAACTCAATATTATGCCAAAAGATATTGTGTGATATGCATATAAGAAGGTGCGTGCACCCCCATACCACTGATACATACCCTTAGGGTATGAGTGAACATAACATGGTGTAATTTTGTGTGAGGTTTTTAGGTCCTGATGTATACGGCTAAACACATTAGGTATCTCCACTACCTATGTGCACCAAGGTATGAAGGGTCTTTTAGGTAGTGGCCTATATATAAAAGGCCCGAATGGTACGATATAATTAATATCCTATAATGATCCGGGGGAGGGTGTGTGTGTGCAGAGATGACTAAGTTCGTTATTTCGTGACTTGTTGTCTATATTATATCGTATAAACCCTACATTTGATTGGACCAAACCAATGATTATAATATAAATCTCATTATCAGAAACTATTCCCCGACTAGAAAGGAATGACTCGGCCTTTTAAAACGGCTCAAAGGCACAACATTTTGTTATAACGTTTATCTATACTATTAGGGACCTTTAGCAACCACGTAAACGCTCAATAAACGCAGACGTAGCAGTGCTGAAGGTATAGGATACGTCTGCATTTAATGAGCTACGTCTGGTTTGCTAAAGGTCCCTAATATAAAACACACGTAATGAACGGTTAAGTTGTGTTTTTATATTCATCATAACGTCCTCCTGTCCCCGGGCTTGTCTCGGTAACCTTTAATTATAGACTTGCCAAAAGTCCCTGTCAGAAGTGGGATTCGAACCCACGCCCACAGAAGTGGACTGCGACCTGAACGCAGCGCCTTAGACCGCTCGGCCATCCTGACTGCTGACTACACCCAACCGGCACAGAGAAAGCAGTGAGGCAGAACCCAAATCCTGATCATATAAACGGGTAGCCTGCTTGAGCCTAGGCAAATATAGAATTGAAGTGGCTGTCTCGGTTTTATAGTAGGAAGGGTACTTTTTAAGAATAAGCATTTCGGATATTTAAACAATTCACTTAGCTATAATGTTTAGCTATGGTGGTAAACATCACGGTATACCCGGGGGTACATCCCTCCCTGGTGTAAGTCTAAAGCCCAGGTCTAAAGGTCAAAGGTGTATCAATAGGGACCTTTAGCAACCACGTAAAAGCTCATTAAACGCAGACTTAGCAGTGTTGAAGGTATAGGATACGTCTGCGTTTAATGAGCTACGTCGGGTTTGCTAAAGGTCCCTATTACTTCTATGTCATGGCATTCAGCCGAATCTACAATCGTATTCTATATTGTACAAATACATTACATAAGTATACGTTATTACGATGTAATTATCGGACATTATCATTTAAACCCTCAACTGGAAATGACACACTTCATAAGCCTCATGCCCGACCATTTTCATCAGTATAAATGAAAAAAAAAAATCAGTCAATCCTTCGCCATGAGTGCCGTGTACGTCCCCGACACCATGTTACAGTGATCCACCATGTTACAGAGGACGGCACGGGGTGCGGCGTTTTGGTACATCGTGTATAGAACCTCCCCATTAACCCTTTAAGGACCACATAGTGCCCTTTGTGAAGTGATTCTGATTACTCTGTTTTCTCTCTTCAATGTTGCAGATGCTGCATTTTATATATATGTGACATGTACTGGGAAAAAGGACCTTAATGCACCCTACACTAAGGTCCCTTTTCACAGATCGTGTCACACTGCTATTATGTTGACACCATCCACAGGCATCACACAGGTTATTGATCTATGCGACCCTTACAGGATTAAAGGATTATGCGACCCTTACAGGGTTAAAGTGCCATGCAGCCCTTAGATGGGCACTTATAAGATTAAAGCACCGTGCGGCCCTTACATGTTTGAAGCATAATGCTGCCCTTATAGGGTTGAATCACCCTACGGCCCTAACAGGGTTAAAGCCCCCCCTGGTAACAAATGACGAGAAATTCCCGGGATTTTTTGGTAATTCTGTGAGCAAAATTTCCCGTAATATCACGAGATTGAAGACGTGAATTTACATGTATAATCTCGTAAAATCACGGGATTTACCCCAGTGAAGCTGTAGGACATGGGTTCGAATCCCCAAAGCTCTATTAAACCTACATGGCGTAGAATCAACCTTCCCTTAACCAATGCCTAAGGGAAGTAAATAATATTGACCATTCAGACATGTGAAAATACACAGAGCGAGTGTGGCTCTGTATAAAATGTTTTAACATGTTTATATTTCAAGAAAAGTGATCAATAGGGACTCGATCTCCTGATGTTTGGATTCAGAGTCTCAGGTCTTTCCAACTGAGTCACCGGGGCTGGTTGTAGGACCTTTGAAATACAACTAGTGTAGGCTAACAATTTATCTTCTCCCAAAGTCCCATGTTCAGCCCTCTCTCATTCATAGAATACATGCATGTATAATTATAACAAAATGAAACAAGTAGGTCTATTGCATGAAACTGTCACTACCACATGCATAATATAATAAAAATGAGTCTTTCAGAGAAAACATATAAAACTTGTCACAATCATTCATAAATTGTCCCCTAGAGGTTCAACAGGATTCGAACTTGCTCTCTTCTCATTAAAAGTCAGGTGCTCTAGTGGGTGAACTAGAGAGACAACTGGTGGTGGTCGTGGTACAGCCCTCATATGTGACTGTGACTATACATGGGGGCTACATGGGTCACTTATATGCTCTCTACTCTATCTAGGCTACAGGAGGAATTAAGGCACCGTAGGGACCTTTAGAAACCACATCAAAGCTCATAAAATGAATTACTTGTTGTCTATTGTGAGGGTATATATTTCTAGCACTGTTCCGTTTCCCTTTAATGAGATATGTCAGGGTTGCTAAAGGTCCCTGTTACCACGACCACCAACAGCTGTCTCTCTAGCTCACTCAATACAAATTAGCAACCCCGTCAAAACTCATAAAACATGGAAGGAACGTAGGTCTTTACCATTACCATCAATGCACGTAATGTATGTATAAGTAGGGACCTTTAGCAAACTCAACGTAGCTCATTTAACCCAGACGTTTCCTATGCTTTCACCACTGCTACGTCTGCGTCTAATGAGCTTTTACGTGGCATGCTATAAAAGGTCCCTAGTGCCTAGTCTGCATTTATTGAGCTACGTTGGGTTTGCTAAACTTCCCTCATACTATCACCCTGAGCAGATATCTCGGCTCCGTGGCCTCATGGTTAGCATGCCCGCCTTCAAGTCCTATAGGTAACTCGCATGTAGGTTCGAAACCAGGTGTGGGCATATTGGATGTTTGTCTTTTTCTTTCCTTTGAAACCAAATGTAAATCTACGTTTTGATCTGTAAATGTCTTTCAATGTATTTAGAAGTTTCTTTAGGTCTTAACATTTCTATAAAAATCTTTTACTAGGCACCTTTAGCAAACTCTACGTAGCTCAATAAATGCATACGTAGGTCATAAAACATGCATTGGTGGCAATAGTAACATAAGTCTTTTTTGTTAGCTGGGTGACCAGCCTTCAGCTGTCTTCTTTTTAAACTATTCTGAATAAGATGTCCATACCCATCAGGTTCAGATAACAGCCTCCATAGCTCACTCAGTAGAGCAGCCATCTTCTAATGTGAAGGAACCAGGTTCTAGTCCCAGTGAAATACCCTGTCCTTGGGCATATGTGTGTATATGTAGTAAGAGGGTTTTATGTTATCTTGAATTAACGTTTTGCCAATTGTTCTAAAGACAGGGAACTATGTGGCACTGGGGATTCGAACCCACATCTTTATGACTGACCATTAAATCCCGTGATATAACGGGAATATTTGCTCACAAAATCCCGTGATATGACGGGAATACAACCCGGGTAAATCCCGGGTCTGACCCCAGTTCAACCCGTGTTATTCAGGGGGAATTCACGGGAATTTGTTTCCAGGGCCCTGCTGGGTTGAAGCACCATGCTGCCCTTACAGGGTTAAAGCACTGTGCTGCCCTTACAGGGTTAAAGCACTGTGCTGCCCTTACAGGGTTAAAGCACTGTGCGGCCCTTACATGTTTAAAGCACTATGCGGCCCTTACAGAGTTAAAGAACTATGCGGCCCTTACAGGGTTAAAGCACTATGCGGCCCTTACAGGGTTAAAGCACTATGCTACCCTTACAGGGTTAAAGCACTATGATGCCCTTACGGGGTTACATTAAAGCAGCATGCTGCCCTTACAGAGTTACATTAAATCTTACAGGGATACATTAAAGCGGCATCCTGCCTTGACAGGGTTACATTAAAGCAGCATGCCGTTCTTACAGGGCTATCGCCCGCCTGTACTTGCCCTATGTCCTGGGGCTTCATTAAAGCAGCATGCTGTCCTTACAGGGTTACAGGGTCAAAGGGTACATGGTACGGGGATGCAGGGTATTTACTCTTTTGTTAGATCATGTGCCCACCTAACAGGGTTAAAGCACCATGCTGCCTTTACATGGTTAATTCTCCCCCATGTTGGGATCTATCCGGCAGAGGTCCAGTACAGGTGCAGGCCCACACAGCCCGGGGGCTTCATACTTTATTATTTAAGTCAGTCCAGGTACTTATTGTGTCATGTACACCCTGTAAATGGGCACGTCCTCAAACAGAGCTGACCGGGACGGGCATGATTTACCTGCAGTGTGTTGTTCTACCCGACACAGGGGTCAACGTCCGCATGGAACATCTAACTTATGGCTGTGTCCACAGGCCGAATGAGAGCCTTGTGGTGGAGATGGTCAGCAGTGGGTTGGTAGTATTAGGGTAAGGCCCGACACTCGTATGGTCCGATCATCTAGGCACCTAGACTCAGACCAGGTATACGCCAGAGACATCTACTGGCTTTATACAACACTACAGATATGAGTCTAGGTGCCTAGATGATCGGACCGTAGGAGTGTCAGGCCTTACCCTAATACTACCAACCCACTGCTGACCATCTCCACCACAAGGCTCTCATTCGGCCTGTGGCTGTGTCTCACGACCTTGGGCCAATGTTTTTGTCTCTGACCAGGTGCCGTCTCTGACCAGGTGCCGTCTCTGACTGGGTGCCGTCTCTGACCAGGTGCCGTCTCTGACTGGGTGCCGTCTCTGACCAGGTGCCGTCCCTGACCAGGTGCCGTCTCTGACCGGACGTCACTTTGGGAGTTTAGTTACCTTCTACCAACAGCAGGAACCTAATTATAATTACATAACAGCTTTCATAAAGTTTTTACAAATCCTTATATATGTGAGTATAGGTTAAAAATTAAATAAAACACTTTTTTTCTGACACCAAGTCAGAGACGGCACCTGGTCCGAGACGGCACCCAGTCAGAGACGGCACCCGGTCAGAAACAAAAACATTGGCCCAAGGTCGTGACACATAGCATTATAAGCACCGTCAAGCCTTTAGAACTATTTATACAGTTAATTTACTTATTAATGTTACCACAATGCTGTTTGCCTGAGCTCTAGATTCATGTGAACAAAACAACGCACTCACGTGTATGCCACCCAAAATCAGCTATGCTAAGTGTCATAGCCTGATCATTATTGACAGTTATATCTTATTCTGGTATACAAACATCTGTGATACTCGCGTGATACGATGCATTCACCTGTGATACTGTGATACTTGAAACAACGATTGACAATAATTGATTGTATTTTAATGTGGTCAATAAATGATAGAAGCCCTTCCAACAAAAAAAGTGTACAGACTTTTAGGTGACATCTGCTTCTAGCCTCTCTTAGAATAAGATGGCATTATCTTCTTTTCTTGCATGCGACACGAATGTTACGCCGGAGCTTATCACGGTATGCTTATCAATAAGGTTAAGACACTCACCGTTTGGCTGGAGAGTCACCCCATTGACTGTCAGGTTATTCTTGGCTGCGAAATTCACTTTATATATAAACGTATATCCCCTTTTCGTCACCTCAGCTGTAATATCTCTGGCCACATTCTGCTCTCCCCTTGTGTTCTGTCCCTCATCCCCTCCTGCTGCCAGCACAATGCACTGATTTCTATGGCTAACAGCCCCGGGGGGGCACTCAGATCTGAAATGACAACCCACCTCCAAATGCCCCACGGAAGCGGTAGCGGTGAATCTAAAAATTAGGGGGCAGTGACACTTTGTAGCCTCAAAAATAGGGGGCGGTAACTCTACAGGAGAGGCCAGAAAACAATTATTATTCATGTCTACTGCACTGTTTGCATCAGGAAATGCAGTTAGTGTTACAGGGGTACCTGAAATAACAGGGGCGGTGACTCATATGTGAGGAATCAGGGAGCGGTCCTTTGTATTTTTTAGGGGCGGTGGTTTGGTGGACCCTGTTTTTAGGCAGGCTGTAGTTTGGAGGTCGGCGGGTACTGTCATAGAGTGAGTGCCCCCCCCCCCCCCCCCACCGGGCTAACAGCCTATACCAGCGCCGATTCCTCACACATACGTATATACCACATATATAGAGTTATTCTCCTCTATATGCCCCAGCCCCACCCCCTGACCCCCCCCCCCCCCCATCCCCCCGGGATGCTCCCTGCAGCCCGTGGTGGTGCCAAGTCTCCCCGGGCCCCTGCCCCGTCCTGGGAGCCTGCCAGTGTGTGTGTGTGTGTGGGGGGGGGGGGGGGTTTAGTCTGGTTAATCTTTAAAGGCTGCATCATGTTATATTGAATTACATGCTCTGGTCATCATAATAATTGGTGAGTAAATCACCAGGGCTGAATCCATGCATCATGACGACCCCTCGAGAATGTATGAACCCTCAGGGTTGCTATCATGCTTAAATGCAATAATGAGTTATTCGACAGAACTTCATCCATGCATCATGACTACAGAGGGGATAATGCATTAAATGACTATGCAGCCCCTAAAAGTTTAAATAGACACCATCATTACTGCCGCCTAGACAGGAGTAATGCTGAAGAGCTTCTACCCGAACATTTAATAGTCCTCAGAATGATCTGACTGTCGATAGAGGTCATTTAAACAATCGTCTGCGGTCCATGCATCATGGGAGGGAGAGGGTGCTACGGAGGAACTAATGGCTCAATAGTAGCCAGCAAATAGGCCCAATGTAGTACTTTGTGGGGATATCAGCTGGTAATACATCCACATCGGCTAATGGTTTATGGTCCTAATTGAACAATTTATGATTATCAGTTATCTGATTAAAGTTTTCTACTGAGAATTGTAGATAGAAAACAAGTGAGGGCGCAAACAGATTCCATCTGTTTGCTAGCCCTCACTTGTTTGAGAAGATACTGGATTTACTATTTTGGAAGGGGTTGAGTTTGGAAACGCATTAGGCATTTGGAGGTGCGTTTGGGATTTATTTCAAAGCTGGTGAGGAAATTTGTTTACTTGATGACATAGAGGTTATAAATGACAACAAAGGAATTCCTTCTGTTATAATAGAAACTGATTTTATTAATAATTAAGTTTTGGTCACATTGGTCTGAGTCCATACCGGTACTGTGTAGTTTAAGTTGTGCTCAGATTTCAAAATTCCCCAACCCCCCCCCCCTGAAGTAAAAAATTGACCCATTTTCCTGGAAATATTTTTTTCTATAATTTCAAGGTCTATATTAGATTGTGTGCAAGTGTCATATTTGAGAAATAGGCCTAACCCCCCGAAATGGGCACTTTAGTTTTGGTCACATTGGTCTGTGAGTCCATACCGGTACTGTGTAGTTTAAGTTGTGCTCAGATTTCAAATGGTGAGTGAAGTTGATCTGTTGGGAGCCTTCCTGACGTGTTGGGAGCCTTCCTGACGTGTTGGGAGCCTTCCTGACGTGTTGGGAGCCTTCCTGACGTGTTGGGAGCCTTCCTGACGTGTTGGGAGCCTTCCTGACGTGTTGGGAGCCTTCCTGACGTGTTGGGAGCCTTTGGTAAAAAAATAAATCAATCTATTTCAGTAATAATTCTGCGAAGAGAAGAAATTACATATAAAATGGCAAATTTTTTCGCCCCCCCAAATGGGCCCTTTGGAAATGTTCAATTTTTTTGAGGTACTTAGACACAATATTTGAGAAATTCTTTTTGCGGGGACCACCACAGATGTGTATAGTATAGAATGCAAACATGCACATAGCTCTGGAACTAAACATGATAGAGAGATAAATCGAACATTTCTGAACACAGCCCGGCTATGTTATGGTCTGGCACGAACAGACTACGATCAGCTGATCATTGACCCGCGCTGTCATTTCTCAAACTCAAGTTGAGCAGCGACAAGGCCGTATATAGGATTTCAACAGGGTTGGGGTGGTGAATTGACCCAAACTCAGGGGGGCTGGGGGGGTCATAAAGATTTCTTTTTTTAATGGGATATCGCAATCTGGGATATTAAACATGTCATCTTTGATATATATTAAGGGCAGATCCCAAAAATTTCTCTAACCCCCCCAAACAAAAAAAAATCGTTAAGCAAATTTTCAAATTATTCTAGTACTGTTCATGTTTAAGGGTCGTGCCCGTATGTGAAAAGTGACTTATACATGTTGCATTTCTTAATAAATCGTATCATTAGAAAGGCCTAAGACTTGGGAGTTCAGAAAAAATTATTTTGGGGCTCCCCCCCCCCCTTGTACAATTTTAAAGAGCAGTTTTCATGTTTGCACCGAGCCACTGTCACTCGGCCCCCATAGACTCCCTATGTTAAAGCACTACCGGGTAGCGTCTCAACCCTGAAACCTGACAGGGGGGGGGGGCTCTTTTTTTTTTTGCTTCAAGGGGGTGCCCTGCCCCAAGCCAAATGTTTGTCAAAGACATACCCGTATCTATAGAACTAAACATGATAGAGAGACAAATTTTACATTTCTGAAATCCTCTTGCCGAGACGCTTCGTTTGGCGCTATGCAAAAGAGTCTAAGTCGAAGCGTTCTACTCGCCAAAATTCCCAAACAAAGTCAAAAATTTTTTGCTTCTAAAATTCTGAAAACACCATCGAGTGTCCCATATTTATGAAGGGTTGTCCTCCTAAAAGGGCATCAAGATCTGCCCAGTAGTTCCTGAGAAAATCAACAAAGAAGTTTCAACCCTATCAGTGCAATCTCCATTCCCTAACCCGTATATGGGAGGAGTTGGGACCAGCATGCAAACTTCTTTGTTGATTTTCTCAGGAACTACTGGGCAGATCTTGATGCCCTTTTAGGACAACAACCCTACATAAATATGGGACACTCGATAGTGTTTTCAGAATTTTAGAAGCAAAAAAGTTTTGACCATCTGTCATTTCTGTCAGCTGATCGTTGACCTATATTCAGATTGAGACGATTTTTTTTTTCATTGGCTTCGTTTGGGGGTTAAAATACATTATATTTAATGGAAACAAAGCCTAAGCGTTACAAAACATCCCATATTTGGACGTACAATAGCTGAATTAGGCCCTAGCCCCCCAGAAAATGTGGTTGAAGCATTTTTCAACGGGGACGGCCAACCGCGCTGTCATTTCCCAACGTCTATCATTTGATCATTGGCTCTGTTTTTTGGTCTTGGCAAGTTTAGAGCCCGGTCTTCGTCTTTTTGCGGAATAACCCTGCTACTGAGCTGTCTGCAATTTCACCCCCCAAATGGAGGGAGCCTAATCTAGCGATAACAACATAATTTGCGGACTAACCTTTCATATTTGAGCTGTAATCCATGAAATTAGCCAATTTGGAACCGAATCATCGTCCCTAGGCGTTCCCTTGTCCGCCATGTTGGATTTTGATACCAGAGATTGCCGAAGCGCTCGATAAACAAATTATTTTTTGATCAAGACGGTAATACTGTCCGAAATGTCCGCAACTGCCTCTATATTACCTGTAGGAGTAATAATATTACCTTGAATGTCCGCAATTTGCTCTATTTCGGAAGATAAAATGTCCGCACAGACCGACCATTCCCGAGAGTCGCAATCTCGCGAAATCCCGTGAATCCGCGAGATGGCCATTTTGTTAACTTTACGTTGTCGTCGTGTCGAACGATAGTAAATGCTTGATCATGGCAATATACGATTAAATATGGATGTCATCGTTATGCTGTATGGTAGGCAATGATGTTATAGATGTTTTTAGATGTTTTTTTAGTAATTATAAAAAAAAAAACTCGATCGTGATTTTTTGCGGTTGTCCTAAAAAAATACACAAATTTCAATTTAGTGAAAAGTTCAGGACGAAAAGAATAGGAATCTGTTAAATAACATGTACAGCAAGCCCTTACTTCCTTGAATTTTGAAAAATGCAAGGAAAAATGGGTTAGAAAGCAAACTATCCAGAAAATCAGTCAAGGTATATTGGAACGTAATGAATGGTAAGACTTCTGTCTGAGAAAGTGAGGGATTCAAGGTACACACAGAAAAGTCGCTATGACTCTGACAGCCAGAGTCACAGTTTGTCTCCCACGTGACATCTGTAGGGGTGAGTCAAATGAGTTTGACTCCCTGTTCCTGAAGAGTCATCAGCAGTTGACTCATCAAAAGAGGGGGAGTCAAAATCGAATACATGAGTGGGGGCAACAGGTGTATATAATTAGTGGGCAGGCCAGGTGAAGCCTGTGAGGGAAGTGAGTAGGTGAGGTTATTGCCCAAGACTGGTCAATAACAAGACATTTTGTAATGTCTACCACTTGCCCCTGTGTGAAAGGGCTAAGTTATATCTGACTCACACTACATTCTACAGACCATTGGCCATACACATTTTAGATGCCAATATCAGATCTATATGAAGTAGTAAGCAGTGCCACACATTGTATCTCACACAGTTAGTGCCAAGCCTTATCTTCATTTCCTGTGGATGTCCTTGGAATGTATTGTACAGTTTGTCATCATATTTGATTCAGGTAAGTTGATTAGAAAGCTTATCTTCATATGCAACTACTATCAGAGTCAAGACATTTTTTATTCGACTCTTCATGAAGGGTCAAACTACAAATGACTCTGCTGTGGGCAGAGTCAACTGCACTTGGCTCTGCACTGAAGTTAGAGTCAAGTTGTACAACGCAAGGGGTATGACTGGAGTGGCTGTGACACCTCCACCAGAGTCATCATGACTCTGCTACAAGAGTCAACTAGAGTTGACTATGGTAAAAGAGTCATGGCGACACCTATACTTTTCTGTGTGAAGTAAATGTTTGAGGAAGTGTGGGATCTACTACGTAGTTAACTAGACGATGTTACGTCGTCGACAGTCTGCAGCATATAATCAGAGAAGAGGACAGACCTTTCTAAAAGTGTCATCAATATTCTATCCTCAGATGTGGCGAGATGGATTATGAATATTGAACAGTAATAATGGATTTAATAAATCTCAGCTCATTTGATGAGACAGACAGATTGTATTATTTAAGATCAAAGCTGGATTGTCCTGGTGTGTGTTGGTGACAATATGGGTGCTGGGACATGACCTCATAGTTAAAGCGTTGATCCACTGCCGCGAATTTGTTGCGAGTGCGCCCGTACCAGAGAGGCTTTCGAGTACACTCGCAAAAATCAAAACTTTTTGATTTCTGCAGATTTAGTCGCAGGTCACTCGTCCCTCGCAGTGACATTATCGCAGGGACTCGCAGCAGCTGATCCACTGCTGGAAGGCTGTTACATGTTTACTCGCACGAGTCACATTCCCAGCAAAATCACAGTAAATTTGCAGCAGTAGATCACCAGCTTTACACATACAGTGGCGTTTCCACCGTCCTTGCGAAAACTTTTCCATACTGTAGGACATTCGGTCCTGCAAATTGTCAATGTTACAGGACCAGCTACATTTTCAAAAGACCAGATAACCACATATCTGATGATTTATGTAATTTAAACATAATATAGTATCGTGCACTAAAAAATACATATTCGTAATATCTATGGTCAAATCAGGATAGATAAATAGTTTCACACAATATATTGACAAACATGTTTTAGCATTAGAAACCCTACTGAATTCCTTTAGTTCAGAAAAGCACAACATACGACTGGACATTTGGTCCTCCTTCTGAATCTGCTGCACCGGTTACATTTTAGGAGGACATTGCCACTGTCCTGCATGTTTTCGCAAAGACTGTTTCCACCATTCAGGATAGTCGGTCCTGCAGCTTGTCAATTTGATTTGTAATGTTGACTTTAAACGATTGTACATTCCCAAGAAACATACATATCGTAATGTATGATGATTAGAGTCCTGGCAAGTTAGCCTACTTGGTGGTGCTGCAGCGGTGCATTATGTTGACAGATGACCGTGAAACCTCAGACATGATGCTGACCGTAAAGGGTTAACCCCCACCGTCCTGACTGTATACACGTCGTGCCTGAGGCGTACAGAGTTAATTAACTGTGGCTCGTTATATCAACTCTTTAAGGGCCGCATATTACTTTGATGACATATGTCCTTTGTTGTCATGATGCATTGATGCTACCAGGGCTGCATGAATGCATCATGAAGACACTTTAGCAGTGTATCAATGCTGTATAGGTTCAGCATGATGCTTGAATGAAGGATGGGTGAGTTGCTTGTCAGAGCTGCATTTATGCATCATGGTAACTGAGGATAGATCACTTTAAAGCCCTTTGGAGCCCTTAAACCTTCAAGGACGGCATAGTACCGTAATACATTATGACATTGTTACTCACAAGTGCAGGATCAAGCTTAATGCTATCCTGATTGGGTTGGCGTACTCCAGAAGGGTCGGCATAATGCACCAATTCAGCCCCCGCGAGTTACTTACCAGGACTACATTGGTGCATGAAGACGATAATGTCATCTTATGATGACATACCGTCCTTAGAGGGTTAAACAGCCAAAATCCGTGTAAACTCCCCCCTGCGGCCATGTCATGATGTGTTGAATGCAGCCCTGGTGAGTAACTCGCCAGTGCTGCATTCATGCATCATGCTGACCCTATGGGGTTGAGATACTTCTGAAAGGATCGCAAGATATACCAATTCAGTCCCGGCGAGTTACTTACCAGGACTGCATCGGTGCATGAAGACGATAATGTCATCTTATGATGAGATGCCGTCCTTACAGAGTTTAACAATTAAACCCTGTGACGACCTCCCCCTGCGGCGTGGTCATGTAGGTGTCATACCTGCCCGTGTTAACGGTAATTGATGGTCTAAATAACACAACGGGTTCATGGGGGTTTCTGCCCATTGTTACGTTTCACGGTAAACTCCTGTTTAAATAGCAGGACAGGCTGGGGGACAAGCCCATTGTTCTGAACTCTGGTAGATCCACTGCAGTGTTTGGCTTTTGACTAAGTCATTGTAAATAACATATTGGGGCACTTATCCTATTGTCCGTGCCTCAAATATCTTTGGCTCTCTGCGGCCTAGCAAGATTTAAGATATTTTATTTCATTATAATTCTTTTTTTAATTTCTCCCTTCACGCTAAAACACACTGTAGAATTTAGTGTAAATATGTATTTTCAACGCTATATAGTTGCTTTGGTTATTGTTTTCCTATAAGGAGTCAAGGCAATATAAAATTATTATTCCTAAAGTTCTTTAACGTGATACTGCCGATACTCTGCGTTAATAAACTATGTACTTGGTAAGATTGAAAGCAAGTCCAGCGAGTAGCTCATTGCTAACATGCTAATCATTGGTGAACTAGGTTAACATTAATAACATACCTGTGAGCCTCGAGCTCTTTTGAGAATGTATCATATTTTGAAATTGACCATGTTTAATAATAAAAGAATAACCAAACAGTGCATGTTGCATTCAAGCATCATGCCTGCCCTATGGGCTAACACACTCCCGAAGCTCATTAGCTTCAAGAAGAAGATTTCAGAAGACTCCCCTGGTCCCCCAGGGAATGCTTCTTAAGATAGCTAACCCTAAATCTAACCCTAACCATTGTCCAGGAGTCCCGTGTAGCTAGTCTCTACTTATGAAGCATCCCCTGGGGGACTGGGGGATGATAAAGCAGTGTGATTTCTTACAAAGCATCCCCTGGGGAGTTAGATGTATAGAATCTATAGTGAAGTGTTTAAAAAAAAAAGAGTATTACAGAAAAATGAACACTGTGACACATGATTCTTTTTCCATTTCCTATTTGATTATTTTTTCAACTAGTATAATCCAAAGTGATTTGCAGATGGTGATAGAACAACATGTTCATTTGACCATCATACAAAAGTTCTCCCATAACCAAAGTTAAGAGTTAGTTTTCATGTGGCATTCCAATAGAATTGAGCACCTCAACATGGCATTTTCTTTACATTTGTTACTCCCTAATATGATAAACTATTTCTATGCGCAGTCAATTGCAGATATCAATAGAATATCTAGATTATCTAGCAGGTAGATATTCCCTTTAAAGTGTGGACACCAACCTGGGTACGAACACTGCGGCACCTAGAGATGTGAAGAACCTGAGGCTGGTCTGTAACGTACAGCATTCTGTGTATAAACGTGCACCGACTGTAAACTACGTACACCATGGGGTGGTGGTGCATAGCATACCAACCACTCACACACTGCTAATCTGAATGCTCCAGGCTTCAGTCTGCAGTGGCTATCCCAGGTTATCAAAACAGGGCAGACCCTACGTTTGTATGCAGTTTATTTAGGAAATTTCCTACCAACCCAACACTTTTTGCCCATGTTACCTGAAACAAACGTTCTTTTTTTTGGCCTAGAACTTTTTGGCCCTGGATGGAAAGGGGTCCCAATGGTGCATGTTGAATTTAGGAAATAGTTATCTCGCTTTTTATAAAATCATCATGTCTAGCGTTGCCTCCAAGGACCAATCATGTACCATGTCAAATGTCACAAATACCCCATGTCATCTCACCCCCCCCCCCCATATGTCACTATGCTGCATGTCACATGTTAACATTAAGAAATACCCGATTGGGCCTGTCGGCTTTAGGGGTCTGGGGCCATCATAGTGTCACTGACACTGTCAGTGTGAGGAGGTTCTGACTACACTACACCGCTAGTGCTGCCACCTGTCGGCACCGACTAGAACCAGCTACAGCACTTATCTAGTACAGGTTAGGTGCAGATTGATGCATAAGCTGGCCCACAGAGTAAAAAGATTATAAAAGAACTAAATAACTTGAAAATTACTGGCATCATTGGGAGCAGGGACACCCATAATTTTTTAAGGGAGTAAAGTCACCCTAATTTTCACAGAATTTTAGTGTTTTATTAAACAGTGGCCCAAAATGATTAATAACAAATGTTTATGAATTAAAGGCTGCATTATCAACCTTTTATTGTAACTTAGCATTGGTTATTATTCTACAGTCATTATGTTTATAAGTGTACAGTTCATCATTATGAGCCACCATCCATTTTTGGACCATGAAGACATCTGGTGTCAGGACTTCATAATCATTATGATATAGCCACTGAGAGACGCATACACATCACTTTATAATCACTGTATTCCTGAGAGAAAGAAAAGTCACAAGATGGGTGTTTATAGTATTACAAGGACTCTTTGTCCAACACAAATGAATCCTTTATTAATCATGAATATTTCATCAAAGTCAAATTATATCGTACATCCATGTTATGATCAATAAATATATGGAAAGGCAATAGCATACAGGCACATTTATATCGGTTTAGCTATTAGACTCGTTAGACGATTCTCCTTAAGGAACTAGGCTGCCACCTAGTAGGGAAAGACAGAACTACCCAGAAACAGAGTTTCACTGTAAAGAAATAATAGAGTTTCACTGTAATGGTTTACAGCATTCTACTGAGAAATCAATGAGATCAAAAGGGTTCACTGTAAACCCAAAAAATGGTGATGTGCTGTCAACTTTAACTAAAGTTCTCTGTAAATTCAAGGGGTACTTTTTTTACAGTGCATGAAGTGGATAGCAGATCAAGGAGTTACAGTTTTTTTTAAAGAATCTCATCCTAAAATTTTATGAGATTATTTTTATAGTTGACCGTATTGCTGTTGGAGGTATGGGTGTGGTGCAATTTCATGGAAAAGTGAAAAGTCACAAACTTTGGGGATTATAACATGTCATATATGTAGCATACAAAAAACATGAATTCAGCGAGAAAAATGTGTAGGGTCGGGGTTTCACCCTTACACACTGTCATAAGTAACTGTAGCTGCACAGCGAATTATACTGTAGTCTTACAGTATAAAATGAGGTATTTTTGGCTTTGACTCCTTCCATTTTTAATGTAAATCTACAGTATAACTTGCTGTGCAGCTACAGTTACTTCTGACAGTGTATGTTTATTACATAACTATATGGTCGTTCAGTAATTGCTATTTGTCGCATTCATGCTAAGGACAGTGGTTTAGGAACCCCTGCTAGTCGGCAAAGTGTTCCCTCTTGCCCGACATGAGTGCCAAAGTAATTGACAGCCATACTGAGGGTTGCATGACCAATCCTACTAAATAAAAGATCGCTCCCTAGAGGGATCATCCTCTCAGTCTTCAGCTGGGACCCCACTACCAGATATTCTCATCTGATTGGACCTATTCTCACATATATGACCAAACAGATTGTTGATATAAACAAACCCTGAAGCATAGGGTTGTTTATATTTACATCTGTTTGTGTCAGATTTGTGAGAATGGGTCCGATCTGACGATAACATCGGTTATTACACGACCTAACGATATTGGTTCGATCCTGTGTAAGAACACAGTGGGAAAACCGTATCAACCGGGGGTGTGGTACGGTTTTCTGTATCGACCCTACGTGTGGTACAGTTTTTGGGGCTCTAGACCAATCAGAAGCCAGCATGTTGGTCATGTGACCTGGCAATGGCGGCGATGTAAACAAAGCAGACGACGATGTGAACGATGCAAATTAACGATATAAACAACTAAATTTACAATGTTAACAATAATTAAAAGGTAGGCGGGGGGCTAGAAAAATGTCTTCTTGTCGTGTAATAAAGCTAGTATTGCACGCTAGGGTCACGCATGAAGCCAGATGTTCCTCTGACTGGTATGGGCCATACATGACCCCTTCATGCAATACTGGCTATGTAGTGGAGTCCCAGTATAAAGCTGTGAGTTGTACCCTTACTGTCCCTGACTAGAGCACTGTGGATCAGACCTGCTGGCTGACCACTGGCCACATGTATACTGTATCTATACCTTACCCCAACAGTGACCTACATGGAATGTGTTTAAGAACCTGTGATCAGTGTGCTGAACTGCTCCCCAATTGTACAAGGCTGTGTCTCACAAACTTGGGCCAATGTTTTTGTCTATGAATGGGTGCCGTCTATGAATGGGTGCCGTCTATGACCGGGTGCCGTCTATGACCGGGTGCCATCTATGACCGGGTGCCATCTATGACTGGGTGCCGTCTATGACCGGCTATCTAGAAAAGTTGTTTGGAGGGATAAACATTAAAGAAAAAGAGAATTACACTTTTTATTCATAGAAATTGTAAAAAAAAAGATTTAATATTTTTTTATTCCTCCAAACAACTTTTTTAGATAGCCGGTCATAGACGGCATCCGTCATAGACGGCATCCGTCATAGACGGCACCCGGTCATAGACCACACCCGGTCATAGACCACACCCGGTCATAGACAAAAACATTGGCCCAAGTTTGTGAGACACAGCCACTATCTTCTCATCATGAACTTGTGATGTCCGGAATTGTACAAACCCTCAGATTGAATTACCTGAGCCTCTGATACCTCTGCATACAATCTCAACATGAACTGTATTCTAACTGTTATTGACAAGAACAGCAACCTCAACATATACATGTATACCCCATGAAGATCTGATATTTCATTATCCTGGTACAAATGGTATATCATTAGTTAGATATGAAGGTACAAAATTAATAGATAGATATCAAAATATATTATAAAAATCACCCATTTAGGAAAATGTTTTCCATAGCAAAGAAATAACCATCAATTAGTAGTGAAGCGTACTGATAGTTCCTGACGTCAGAGTATTCAATTGTGCATGTACATATCATAAGAGAATCAACCTCTTCTGTTATTCAATGGAAACAGATATAATTTTATTCACTTTGAATGGATTAGCAGTATAAAAACTTGCCTTGCTGTCCTACCGGCTGATACACCCTGAACAATGATATCACACTGTGTACAATATCATTATGAAGCTGCCTTTGCCATGTGCGTATTGTGATGAGCACAAATGACTATTATCCCAATAAAATCTCACAAATACAAATCCCAATATCAAAATAAAGTTTGGAGGAAAAGATACCTAGGGCACACTGCAATGAGGTCTCTTTTTGCAGATCATGCCACTTTGTCTGTTATTCTTGGGGAATTTTAGCCATTGTCCTTATAAGGTTCCTTACTATGAGATCCCGCCCAGCGGGGTTCATATGCAGCAAGTCTTTTATCAACAACCTCTTATCTGCCTGACCAGTCTTATTATGGAACAAGGGGGAATGGTCAATGAAATGAGTCCTGGGTATGGAGGCCATCTTTGTTTTTATTTCCCGGTTGACAAACTCCTTGCGTGGGGGGTACTCGGGTATGTCTGCTCTGGGGAGGTTGGCACTGTAGATAACAGAGGCATTAGGGAAGTATTCTGTGAGTGCCTTCAGGACTGTCTCTGCACTGTTAACGATGTAGGAGTTAGAGTGCTTCTCCTTGTATAGACCAGGTGTCGGTTTACGTGGGCGAGGCCGTACATAGTTGTAAAAGTTGTTGGTGCCTGCATGTAAAATAACAAAGCTGTGGTTTCTGGTGCCGAGAGAAGACAAAAGGTCCTTGACCTTGGCCTGAACTTGCTCCAGAGTGTAGCCTGGGTAGAAGGCTACTTGGACCTTCCACCCGGGCAGGTACTTCTTAAACACCTTTTGCAGACCCCTACCATGCGAGTCAGCTGCCACCAACAGGCGCTTAGCTCCCTTTGTCTGAAATAATGAGTAATATAAAGTATTTTAGTATACCCAGTGGACAAAAAACACTCATTCAGTGCTTATTAAACCCTTATATTCTCTGCCTAATGATGCCTCTTTGGCTGAGCTTTGCACAGAGGAATATATTTGGTATGGCTTTGGCACAGCCTGATAAGTTAGGCATTGGACATAAAAATAAAGTTATACCAAAGTCATTGAAATTCATTTAGTGAATCTGAACCAGATTCGGCTGATTATAAACCCTGCCAATAATTTTCTTAGTTTTCACTTTATGGTTCATCATTAACCATCCCTTAAATATTGTACTGCAACTGTGTTGAGACATCTAGATCTGTTTTAAAAAATAGAAAGAAATGGATGGTTACGTTTACTAGAGATGAGAGACATATATGGTACTTACTTGGTTTAGTTTCTGTATATATTCTGTTACAGAGAAGTTTGTGTTGACAGAATTATTTTCAATGATGGCTTGAGTTAACAGAGATGAGTCTTTGTTTAAATGTGAAGATGGCAGTTTTTTTAAGTCAGGTGATTGGGAAAGTTTCTGAGGTTGAGAGAGAAGAACATCATGTTTTCTTGAGTGTGTTTGCTCGGTTTCCTTTTCTGAAAGTTATTCACATGAGGAAATACTATTGACTGATATTTGTAGTATGTTGACTCAAAACGTAGAGCCTTTACTAGCCCTCTAAAGATGGGCTAACATAGAAAATGATGATGATACATTTTGAAACCAAACCTGAAGTTAGGCAGGCATACAACGCCGTCTATAGGCTATTCCAAAAGAGAATGCACTACAAACAAACTGGTGATATACTTTAAAATGTTCAAAGTTAATTAGCAAAAGTAAGAAGGTTTATTTTGTAACATTTGTATATGTATAATTACAGAATGATCTACAAAGACAGCACTGCAAGGTAAAGTGACCAAGATGGTGGTTATTTCAAAAGGGGAGCCCTTTGGCCCTGCTGCAGAATGGCCCGGTGCCACCCGAGTTAAATATCCATTGTCAAAGGCACTTTTAAGTGAAACTCTGTATTTATTTCATGGTATTTCAAGCTAAAATAGATATGCAGACTATGTTTGTATACTTTCACATTGTTTGTTTACTTCCACTGTTTTTTTTCACACTATGTGACTTCTGGGAGCATGCAGAATGGCTGGAGTGTACAAAACAGCTCAGGTTTATTGCACGCTGCCATCAGGAACATACCAAACACTGAAAAAGTAAACTTGTCTCCAGACTCGTCGAAGTGACTGTCATAAAATAAACCAGTCAAAAATTGTCTAACCTATCAGGTTACCATCCCACAAATAGAATCTGAGCTGGCAAATGTCGGGTTTCAGGCTGGCACATGCCAAGTGGGTCTTCTATCTCCAGCTAGAAGACCTGCTTCCTTGTCACTTAGACAAGTTTTTGACTCATTTATATTATGACCGTCACTTTGAAGAGTCTGGAGACAAGTTTACATTTTGAGTGTAAGTTTGACATTGTGATATTCACCATGAATAAAGTGGAGTACTTACCCTTACCCCAGTGGATGTGAGAAGACATGATGTAGACAATGATGCCACACACCAACACACTTAACACAATGTAGGGCCGTAGAACTGCCATTGTATGTGCGCCTGTATCAGAAAATAAGCAAATAAATGATTTTTTTTCTCATAATTAATGAGTGCTTTCTTATTACTGATTTGTTTTTTTATGCCGAAGTGGTGGCGTAGCCATCTGGTGGTGCCTGGCAGCACCACCAGGATGAGGTATATGATGTTTGCACTTTACCAAAAGTCAGAACGGGCACCGCCATCTTGGATTGTGCCGCCATCTTGGATTAAGGAGTCACAACACAAATTTATGCTATGTGATAACAATAATATAAATCAACCTTTGATAGGTCCTGAGGTTAACTATGATTATACCTACCCCCCCCCCCTCCCAATGTTGACCCAAGGAATTCAATGGTTCTATTGGTTGGTTGCATCTGGTTGCCCAGCAACAGCTATTCTAATTGTTTATCTGCCTAGCTACATACATTTCCAGGGTCCTGAGGTTGATTATATTCATACCTGCCCCCCCCCCTAATATGAACCAAAGGAATTCAATGGTTCTATTGGTTTGTTGCTAATACAGCTGGTTGCATAGCAACAGTTATTCTAGTTGTTTATCTGCCTAGCAACACACATGTTCATGGTCCTGAGGTTAATTATCATCATACCTACCCCACCTAATATGGACCCAAGGAATTCAATGGTTCTATTGGTTTGTTGCTAAGACAGTTGGTTACCTAGCAACAGCTATTCTTATTGTTTATCTGCCTAGCAACATACATTTCTAGGGTCCTGAGGTTGATTATAATCATACCTACCCCTCTTAAAATGGACCCAAGGACTTCAATGGTTCTATTGGTTTGTTGCTATAACATCCGGTTGCCTAGCAACAGCTATTCACATTGTTTATCTGCCTAGCAACACACATGTTCATGGTCCTGAGGTTGATTATAATCATATCTACCCCCCTAAGGAATTCATAGGAACTATCATACTTGAAATAATATCATCCTTCCCCCTGATAACCCCCCTACCATGCTTATTTGCTGTCTTGAATGGGTCCCCTTCAAACATACCAACCATGTATACATCATGTTCCTTCAAATGCAAGACATATGGTTGTTGCCATGAATACAAATTCCTGAGGCATTTTTTTATGCGGCCACAATCGCAATTCTTGTTATTATTAGAAAAACTTCATGCTTATTTATATTGTTGAAGGTTTGTCCGATCCAGAAAGACATTTTTTTGACTCTGCATGCTAGACCATACTTACTCCCAGCTGCATGCATGGAGAATTAATGGTACTGCCTGCAGGCAAAATGCAATTAGGTTTATGGCTGTCGTTTTAGTCCTCCCTTAAAGCTGACTGAGACACTGAATATATAATAGGTGTCTATGTATAGAAGCAGACACGTGTCAGTGTGCTTTGTATACTCAATCCAAGACCTGCTGGCAATGCATTTGGACACGCTTTATGGACAATTTCATCATCCGATATTTTATCTAGGTCATTCTATTGTGAGATTCAAAGTGGCACCAGCGAGTACAATAGTTTCTGTTTGTGCACTATTTACACTGCCTAAGCATAGTGCTGGTTACTTATAATGATTATTTGAAAAATCAGGGGCTCTGCCCCTGAACCCCCTTATTTTCATGTATAAAACCTCCAGCTCTGAATCACCAAGAGACTACTTTTGTGAAGCTATATCTCAGTTGACGCAGATCTAATTGACCTACTTCAGCTAGGGACATTGTTATTTTTCCGAGCATTGGTCACGCTTCATGGACAATGTCCCCAGCCGATCTTTTATCAAGGTCATTTTATGCAGTAGTCTCTGTTTGTGCACTATTTACGCACCCTTAACATATTGCTAGTTACTTATAATGATTATCTGACAAAGCAGATAACTCAAAAAGCTCACAGGTGAACTTGGTACTGGATGTCTCTGACAAAATACCGGGGCAATACAATGTGTAGAAGGGGTTGGGAGGGGATGGTTGATGTTATTTTCAAGGACTCTTTCTGTGGGTTGTAAAACTATTAGTGGGGACTGAATTTCCGAATATCATGACCCAAGGAGCATTTCATTCTAAAAGTTGGGAAACGGTTTTCTATACTTAATTCAGTGGTGTAGAATCTGGAAATGACACTCGCAACATTGAATTTTCAGGGGGTCTAGTCATAAGCTCATATACAAAATGGCCGCCACTTTAGCAGCCAGGCTACCAGGCTTTTGGACATACTTTGCTGGTTGAGAATTTATTCACATGAGGGTCGTTGATTAGATAGGCCCCCTTTTACCTTTTACCCTTCCACCGGCTACATTTCTCAAGGAAGTTGGCATAAAACAACCTATATTTGCTATTACCTAGCTTCTATTCCTACATTGTGATAGTGATATCCAAATGACAAGTGGACTAAGAAAATTTAGAAAAAAGAAATTCCCCAACTTGACACTATATGCATACATCGTCCTATACTACCCATCCCCGCCCGAAAGACCCCAATACTATGCTGACAAACACTATGAAATGGCATGACTGCAGTCAGGAAGGCCTTGTCATTGGCTATCAAACGCTTGGATATGGAGTCAATCGGACCAGCGGTTGCTGACTTTTCGCGTTTTGAAGATTTTGGGCAGGAGGTGAATTTTCTTCCCAATCCTGATTGGATGAGAATACGTTAAATTCTATCTCGCAAACCGTTACCCCTAGAGACCTGGAAATGGGTGCAAATCGAAGCTAGTCGCAAGGGCTACTTGCCTGATGTAGACAGGTGTATTTGATGTACAAAACTCTGTGCATTTATGGTACTCATCATCATTGTTCTAACCATCACTTGGTAATTGTGTGCATTTGCACAATGAAATTTTGCTCCGTCTGGTATTGTGGGCGGCCATTTTGTTTTTAGGCTCGCTTCCATGGAAACGTCCATTTTTCAGCTTTGCGAGTGGTCAATTCCCGATCAGCACTTCTATATTACCTTAGAAACACCGCTCGCAAAGTTTTAGAATGATTTGCCCCTTGAGCCATTATGGAGGACATATCTCATGCAATATTTCAGACTATATTGGTAAATGTGATAACCAGGAGGATGGAAAGTTTATTGATAGTGCCTGTAAAAGACTCTCAGGGTAAGTGTTGCATACATTATCAAATTGTACCATAAAATGTCCTCACAGTAGGGGGCCTTGCCAGCAGATCCCAGATTGAGTATAGATATGTACACAGTGTGACCTATATGCCCAACCAAGGGCAGACCTCTACCTGACCCACATCCTATATCAACATGTGCACCTGCACACAGGTATAGTAACCCTGGATAATAATACACACTATGTCTGATGTAGGCCTATATGTGATGTCCCTCATTGAACTTAAACTCTGTTTTTCTAGATGATAATATGGTTATATCTCATCCCTCCATACCTACTACCGTCTATCCTCACTGCCTCTGCCTCCTTCCATCTCATACCTGACTCTCTTAAATCCCTGTAACCACTCTTCCTATCTCCCCCTTCCTATCTAGGGTAGATTCACCTGGAGTCGGACACATACCTGATTTTATGGTTATTCAGGCATCTTAAGCCCTTTATTTGCAAACAATAGTAACAATCAAGTGTTACCCTTTTCAGAAAACAAACCCTAGAAGTAGTAGGGTACATGAATAACCTTAAATCTCACTGTCCGTCTCAGGGCATGTGTCCGACTCAGGGTGAATCTACCCCACTTACCTGTACATGGGTCCCTGCTCCCCCAGCTGCATGCCTTACCTCCTGTTCCCCCTGGGTGCTGCCTCCGTGCTGATCCTGACTTAACTGAGCCTCAAGCATAACTCCATGACAACCGGGGGAGAAGACACCACTCTGAGGACATCTAGAGGTGGAATAATGAACTAAAGAGCACAAGTCTTGCTCTTCAGCTCAGCACGCTTCAGTATTCCTGATTACCACATTACTGTAATATTATTAAACGATTGGGGCCCTGATCATGCTGTTTTTGGATAACACAGTTCTGTTATCACACCATAACAGGCACTCCTAGTTCTAAATTTCAACTTAGTTAAAATCATGCATTTCGTCGAAGGATCGAACCCGGGGCCGCAAGACTACGAGTCTGACGCCCTATCCACTAGACCGTGCCGGCCATGCAGAATAAGGGGATAAAACAAGTCAACAGACACATTCCCAGCCCCCTAGCTCTTATATTAACAGAGATACAGCAATTTTTACACTTTTTGTTATAACTTCTCCTAAAATCAAATTTTTTTTATAATTTTTTTTTCTATAAAGGTAGTAGTTGGACTTTACTCACCTAGTCATTAAAATAATTCTAGGGATTTTTTTCACATACATATAGGCACTTTAAAATTGCTACGTTTCCACCCGTCCCCCCTCAGGTTCGAATCGGGGACCCCTTGCGTGTGAGCCAGACGCGCTAACCACTCGGCCACAGTAGATATGGCACAGTGCTGGGGAAACGCTGCCTATATTGAATTATACAGGGGAGCAGTTAGTAACCAAAACGGCAGGTGGCATGGCAGAGTACCATCGTATACGTTAACACTGAGGCTAGGTTGGGCGGGAGTCGCTTTTAAATAATGAATGCTCACCAAAGAGCTCGACCAATCAGAGACCAGGGTTGGTGGGATGTCAAAATCAACATGGCGCCCACCTTGCTCGACCTAGTCTACGTAAATATCCTTCAAAATGGCGAAATTAGGACGAATTTGAGGTAATTAAACACATTTGAGTTGAAAAATCGTATAATAAACCTAATAATATATGGATAACGGGCACACTCGGTGCTGTATACGTATATAACACCCTCGGTGCACCTCTGGCGTTTTATACGTATACATCCCCTCGTGTGCCCGTTATCCATATATTATTGGTTAACTAGAGCATCTGATAATTACTCACTATTACACCCACATGGAAACTTAGTTTTTTTCTGAAATCCTGAAATAAGCTAACTTTAAGAAATTGATACACAATTTCGTGTTGAGGTCTACTGGATCTATTATAGGTAATAACAATAACGGTTCATAATGTGTATTGTGACCTATCCATAGAGAACATGAGGGAACCTGTCCTTGTGGGTGAACAAACTGTTTTCTTTCAGCAACTACTGAATGGGATATTTCACAAGTCAAGTCTGTACTGTTGTTATGTGACAACTTCCTCTAGTACACACTGCCTAGACTCGGCCCCCGCTGGTATATAATATAGACTGGGAAGGTGCAGCTACACGGACCTACACTCTCCGAGCATAACCGTGACAAAGTCTATGCTTGGTCAGTGTAGCCAGCCCAGTCATGGCTCATGCGCATTACTCTCCAGCAGATCTTTTGTTATGATAGGGTATAGACCAATATCTGCTTGGAGAAGGTACTGCTAAGCCAACGCCGTCCCCAAGGCTGATAAGGCACTAGGTCAGTCCCTGCTTGCGCGGGTGGACACGGGTGGACGGGTCTGACAGCGAGAGACTACACACAGCCCAGTATATACTTCGGTGATATGAGCTCCTTGACTACCAAGCGGTAATACCCATATATCTTAGAGTTATTATATAAACCTTAATACCATACCCAAATATAATGAACAGATGTGAATATAATGACCCATATACGTATGTGTGTATAGACAAAGGTCTACAAGTTTTGGTTTGTTTTGCATGTTCACCAAGAGTGCCCTGAGTTTTATTCTTTAAAATTCTTCGATTTAAATTACCAAAATTATGACAGAGGAGAGCCAAAGATTTGTTTCACCCTACTTACATGTAAATGAACCACCATTTTGATTGTGTCATAGGGCCGTGAAATACGAGCATGAATTATTTCATGAGGTGTGTGAAATACAGAATTATTTTGATCAAATCCATAGGACCGCTGCATAAAGAAAATGAGTTAAATGATGAGAGTTCTAATCATCTGTCTATGATATACTTATGGTATTCTGATATATGCTATCATTGTGTTGAGGTGATGGGACTTATTGTATTGTTGCTCAATTGTATGCAGGGTATGAGCCCCTGTAGTCTTCTCCCGTGTATCTTTCGAAATACATTATTGTGGACTATAGATACACCTCTTCTAAACACATATACGTTGTTTTTAGAAAATCATTTTATGAGGAAATAAACATTTGACAATTCAAAAACTACCAACAAGATCTCTACATCAGGAAAAACTTTTATTACTTTGGTTTTAACAACAGAAGGTGATGACAGCACATTTAAGCTGAAGGTTTCTTGTTTTTACGCTCGATGATACGGGCTGGTCTCACAGCATGCTTGGATTAAGCCGCCTTCTAGACTGCGTTCTTCTCCTAAGGTACTCTGACCTCTTCAATGACCCAGTCATGATCAGCTGCAACTGTTTGTTAGTATCATCAACATTTAGGATATATAATATCAATGATAAATATATGTATATAATTTTTGCTTGACAGAAACAACTCTCAATTAGGCCATTAAAAAAACTGGTTTCTCATTTCCGTGCGCATCATGAAATTAAGTTTTTTTGAAAGATTTTTAAAGAAAAATATGTCAAAAAGTGGTCAAATATTGGCATATTTGGTATCAAACTATGAGTAATGCAGTGAGCCAGGAATAACTTACACTATAACACACACCCTTTTTGGATCACTAATCACTTAACTACTAAAACGTGAAAGTCATTCCCGGAAAGTCTTTTTCTATATATTTTAGCCTTCAGCAAAAAAAGGAAAGATAAAATAAAAAACGCCCTCGTCATATTTTTCACTGCCGGGTGATGAGAAACAACTTTTCTTTTCAAGTGGCCTTACCTTAAATATGAGAAAGTGACGCTAAAATACTATATATACATTATTTAAAGTTTACATATAAATCCAAGCTCATAAAAGACTATTATAGTTGCCAAAACCCTAAATTTGATTATCTGAGCTAAAAGTATCACACATAGTATGTAAGTAGACTAAATAGTTCTGTAAAAGCAAAATTTATCTTTAATAATGCCGCCTGTTCGTTACTACTTAGGTGAAAACAATGTAATAGACAATACAGTAAAGGAAATAATAATTTAATAAAAATGTACTTACAATTGCAAAGGGGGACTGAACCCATGACTATGCCATTGCGACCACATGTTCGACCCAAGTTTCCTGACTCCAGCACAAAACCATCAAGGCACTCATATTCAAAGTACTGTCCTGCTGCAATAGATGCGTTTGTCACCATTTCTATAGCATTGGCTACAGGTCCAGGGTTCTGGCACCTAGCTGTGTTATCTACAAAATAGTTAAGTTCATAAATTTAAACAACAATTACATGCATGTATGAGGGACGGAAGAAAATTAAATTACATGAACTATTCATTTCAATGATAGCTACGACAGAGAAATTTTATAAGTCCTAGGGTCTTATAGAATGGCAATGGATAACCAGATTTTCACTGATTCTTAACTAGAACAATGTAATGTTTGCTTGGAATAAATGCCATCACTTCCATTTTTTAAAATCTCCTAATCAGATAGCAAAATCTGATTAATTTACAATGAACAGAAAACAGTTCCTACCTGGACAAAGGCCACAGGTGTATTGACAACCATACTTCTCATGTAGGGCATACTCCTCCGTGCAATAGTAATATTGCTCTTCAAGTACCCACTCACAGATATCAAGGGTATCTCTACAGACGGCATCTCCAGGAACTGTATGGAAATAGTATCAAGAATAATCTAACCTCATGGGAATAATTAATGTGCACTGTAAATAGTGGACCTAAAATACGTCCTTTTACACTGTAAAACTACAGTTTATTCTACTGCCCATGTACACTTATACCGTAGTTTATCTGTGAATAAACAATATAATATACTCTGCAGCTACACTAACTTCTGAAAGTGTAGTGTGTTATCCATTTACGTAGTGAGGGAAAATGAAGAAACTTGAGAAAATAAAGCAAGAAAACTCTTGCAGTGAAAAATTCAGCGGGTCGCTTTATATCATGGGTCAAATTGAGAATAAAATAATATGAAAAAACACTATTCATCACTCGATCATAGATACAGGCTAATATTGTTTTAATGTTGTCTCATAAAACTAATCTAAGGTATTCTCCAGACACATAGTATGTTCCACGCCAAACACTTCTGAGAGCAAAATGGCTTAAAAAATTACCAGTTTATAATTTATCGTTAACTCAACTGATAATAAAGATATACAAACGTTTGCAGACTGGAGCCGAACCCATGATTGTGCCGTTGCCGGCACATGTCCGGCCCAAGTTTCCCGACTCCAACACGTAACCGCCAAGGCACTCATATTCAAAGTACTGTCCGGCTGCAATAGATGTGTTTGTCACCATTTGTGTAGCATTGGCTACAGGTCCAGGGTTCTGACACTCCACAGAGTTACCTGCAAAAAACAAAGTCCATATGTTAAAGCAGCAAAAATATTTTTGAGGGATCGAAGCGCATACCTTACCATAAACTATTTTTATTTCGATGCTTATTACAGCTGAACAGTTAAGGCTTCTTCTTGGGGCCCATTTCTCAAGTTTGAACGATTCATCCTGCTTATTTTAGCACAAGTAAAGCAGTGAACGATTCATGCAACTCTTACATATAGCAGTGAACGATGCATGCAGCCCTTATATATAGCTGAATTGTCCAGGTGAGTTGTACCCCCTGACAATTACCTCCTTTTGTACAGAGCTGTCATCTGGGGCTGGCCAATCTTGTGCTGGTTAGTTTATTGGCCGGTTGCTCCCTGTGGACCCAGGCTTAATGGCTCGCCCCAGGTATACCATACACCTTCTGGGACATATCTGGACGAAAGCTCTGGACGAAAGCCATGCTTTGAACATATAGCATCCCAAAGAATTTGACAGTCGGAGAATTCACACTGGACGAATCTCAAATTCTTCGCATATTTTGCCACAGTGCGATCATTTCCCATTGAGAAATGGCCCCAGAGTTGTGTCAGTGATCAGGTTCTGTCAACCACTATGTAGCACACCATAATCGATATCTTTGAAAAGTGTTATTAAGTGCAGTCAAACTCACTGTATCATTATCAATATCCAAAATTAATGGAGATATCTCTGATGTAGATTGTCTGAAACCGGGCCACCCAGGCCTTTCAATGTGATACGTATATCTCTCTCGATTTTGAGAGAAAGCTTTGTCAATATGATTGTGTGTCAGGGATACTATTGAAATTATGTTATACTTCTGCATATATATTATTACTGCACCTGGTTATACGCTGTTGGACACGGCATAATGATTATGGTAAAGGTCTTCTTTATATACCTGCGTTAGGACATGTAAAAGTATGTTATATCAGCTTTAATTTGTAATTGGGCATAAGACCCTTTAATGTGACTATTATGGATACTCCATACCACGCTTTTCACATATCATTTTTGATTGTTGTTGTATTTTGAAATATCATTTTATGAAATAAATACACACTGCAAAATCAAAAAAAATCCTCATGCAGGCAGTGTCTCACCAAACCACACATGTTGAAGCTCTATAAGCAGCGCACCCCTATGACTGGCAACTTATAACTATGTTTGACATATTTTCAGTAAAACCCTGATAGCCTCGATCCTTATAAACAGTACTGGTAGAGGAATCTCTCGTCAACTCTCCTTGAAAAACATGTGGCAGGTAGGTTAAGCATTACTAATACTAATTTTAGTTACTCCAGTCTTTGCGAAAACATGCAGGACAGTGGCAATGTCCGTCTAAAATGACACCGGTCCATCAAATTTACAAGTGTAGCAGGACCGAATGTCCTGTCACATGTTTTGCTTTTCTGAACTAAAACAATTTAGTTGGTCTCTAGACCTGAAATATGTTTATCAATATACTGGGAAAATCTATGTATTTATCCTGATTTAGTCATAAATGGTTACAAATAAAATGTATTTTCAATTGACAATTATATTTTATTTTTAAACATAAATCGTCAGATATGTGGCTATCCGGTCCTTCAAAAATGTAGCTGGTCCTGCAACATTGAACATTTGCAGTACCAAATGTCCTGTGGGATGAAAAAGTTTTCGCAAAGACTGTTACTCTTATCTTGTACTGATAATCTAAATGCTCCGAGCCATAGTCTGAAGTGGCTATACCAGATTAGTTATAGGGATATTGGTCACAATGACAAACTGATATTTAAAAATGAGTAAGGCAAAACAAGAGATGGCTAATACTGATAGGGAAGGTATTGCTGCAGCAGTAATCAATAGCACGGGCTGAACTAGGGCGGCACAGGGCCCTGCGAAATGTAGCGATCTTTTTAGTGCTTTGTTCTGAAAATTCATTTCGCTGCAGTGTCGCAGTATTGCCCTGTGCTAGCGATACTTAGGGTGACACTGTCGCAAAATAAGGCGAAATGTAGCAATCTTTTCTGGGACAAAGAATTGAAAAGAACACAACGTTTCGCAGGTATCTGTGTTGCCCTAGTAGCTTGAGCCAATAGTTCCAACGATAATCTTAACATAGGTTTTTTAATTTTTCACAAGTGCAGGTGTCATCATTCATGTTTAGGTGTAGACCACCGTGAATCTTGTGGAAGTGATGAATGGCAACCAACTTCCTTCAACTCAAAAAAACATTGAACAGAAAAAAAATGCTTAGGCCAAAAAAACAGAAGGTTTATTTCAGGTCACCCGACCGACCCTATCAAAACAGGGCTGAAGCTACGTTTTTATGCAATTTTGAAGAAATTTCCGTATATTTACCCTTTTTTGGTCAGTTTTAGGGTCTTTGAAGAGGCTGGCTAGTATTTTCATGTTTAAAAAAAAGCTTAAAAAAATTAATTCCGACCTATCGACCCTACATTTTCTGCCCATGTTACCTGAAACAAACCTTTTTTTTTGCCTTACCTGGACAATATCCACAGGTTTCTTTGCACCATCCTTCATGGTCAGGATCCTCAAAGGATGACTCGTACAGTACGCAGTACTTATAAGACGATGTTATGTCTTCCCAGCATTCAGAGTCGTAGTTGACATCCCTACAGTCATCTGCTGCCACATAGTGAGCATCATGAAGGATGGTTAACAGCAGCACTCCAATTAGGCACCACATCTTGTACCTTTAATGTGAAATACGTTTATTTTTTTGGAAATACAAAATCTCCTATGCTTAAGTACTGGAAGGCTGTATTCAATGCCCCCCATTGAATACAATGTGGCCGTATTCATGGCATAATAAAAGTTGTTTTTCCTTCATTAAATGGCTTCAAATTAAACAAATAAACACAAATGCCAACTACATTGATACCACTCTGATGTATTTCACTCATGGGGGCTGGGGCGCATCCCACTCAGCCTGCGGCTTCATGGGATACTGCCCCACCCGCCACTCTTGAAATACAACAGAGATGGTATCAATGGGCGTTGGCATTTGTCTAAATCTTCGCAATGTTATATAAGTAAATACAATTATAGGAGATGGAACAGGGTAATCAATCATGGTTTAACAGCCACTAGTATCACTCTAAATTGCATCAATGAGAAAAGAATATTGTCACATAGATATTTAAGCAAAGACTTTATGAGCGAGATCCTTCCTTAAGTCTTTGCAGAGAGAATACTTCCTTGCTTGGGTGATAATGCATTTTAACTTGATAATATTGATCATCTTGGTCTAACTTTGCCAAAAATCAACACTCTCAAATTCTGTAGGAAAGCATTATATACTCACAACAGTAGATATGGCTTAGACGTCGTTGTCGGAGTGGAGGATTCTACTGCTACTGCTAGCTGTGGCTGGCTTGGATGTGAAATGGAGGAGGAGAGCATTGCAGACATTAATTTACATCCAGAATATTTTCATGCTAATTATATTTATTATGTTATCACCATATGGTGCCAGAGGTACATCTCATAAGTCACTCACTCCGCGCTCCCCCCGTCAGGACAGACAATCTCCCAACAGATTCTCTCCTCTATTTGTGTCTATGTCTCATGAGTTTGGGCCAATGTCTGTGACTGGGTGCCATCTTTGACTGGCTTGATAGAAAATGGTTTATTTAGGGCAGATGATAATATAAAGGGGTTGGAAGGGTTATTGGATGTTATAACATTTTAGATTAGTAATTTAGTAGACAATTTATGCCTTTGTCTCCCCATCATAAAACATTTTCTATCAAGCCGGTCAAAAATGGCACCCAGTCAAAGACATTGGCTCAAACTGATGAGACACAGCCTTGTACAGACACTTCTTCTTTAGACAGGTTCTCATGGTAGAATTTTATGATAATCATTGGAACTATATCAATTCTAATCCCTATGGTGAGAGAATACGGTGGTTCTATCTACTGCTCGACCAGGCGTAAACTATATTTAGCCTACATGGAAGACAGATTGTAATGCAGATATGAGAGCAGACAAGTAGTGCAATCTTCCTCCCTTCTTCCACAAAATATTTCCTGAAGTCTGTATAGCAGAGTCTCATTTGTTCATACAACTATGATTTGAGTCTAATATGTTAAAGGGACAAGTGGAGAGCAAATGTTTAAAATTTCAGAATTATTGCTCATGTTTTGATGGTCCAGAGTTGACATATTCCTTAGAACTATTTTTGATGTATTGAAATGGCAGTGTGAGCAGACAAGTAGTACTGTTTACAGACCTTTTTCAAGCCTTTTTCGGAGTTCCGAGAGTCCGGGCCTTATGGCAGAGTTTCATTTGAGACTGTGCTGGGAGAGTGGGCATGTCGACGTGGCACTGCGGAGTACCTCACCTGTTTTTGCATCATTAGGTGTGTGTCAACTATACAGCAGGGGAAGTGAACGATTTCCGTTATTTGTCATCCAGCAATGTGTGTGTATTAGGGAGCGTTCATTATTTATGGCAGGGGGGGGGATGAGATTTTCGTTCGGCAAATACCCCAAAATGAACCGCCCCCCCCTCGCGAATACCCTAAAATGAACTGCCCCCCCCCTCGGAAATATGCTAAAATGAACCGCCCCCCCCTCGGAAATATGCTAAAATAAACTGCCCCCCCCCAACTATAGGAAAGCACAAACAATTGTGTAACAAGGTAAACTTAAAGAAATGGTCATTACCTGCTACAAACAATGTTCATATCCCCCACCCCAAATTGTTTGGAAATCTTCTGCGATGCACCCTTTAGCGCACGCCCTTTCTTATAGGTCTAGTAAGGAAGATGCTATTTCACTAAAAACAGCAGGCTGAATTATCTTTAAATACAGATTTACTCTATCATATATGTGACCCTCATACAATTCCCTTTCATAGCTACAACACGGTACACATCTAGATATAGATACGCTATAGCTGTGGTACATCAATTAGGGATAAACATGGAAATTCTAAAATGGAAAAAAGTCCATGATTTTCTGAAGTTGGTGATGTATGCCCTTCTGAGCAGTGCAATCCAAGTACAGCGGTGCTACTTGGGGGTTTGGGGAAAATTTGGAAAGTCTAGACTTGAGATGGTGCATTCAGATTCATTTGGGCACAAAATATATTGAGGTTCAACTCTGCTTTATCCAAAATGAAGCTGGATGGATCCTTGTTTTTGAAGGGAAGGCTTTTGGAAAATTTGAAATACCGTATTCGACGTAATAAGCGCACACCCCCTAATAAGCGCACACCCCCCGTTTTTGGCCCATTTTTATACTACAAATAACCAAAAATATCTCAATTTTTGACCCCAATTAAACTCTTAACTACTAAAAAGTGTCTATCATCATTTTTTAAGCGCATTGTGCGCTTATTACATCGAATACGGTAGTGTATTATCCAGCCTTTATAGGGCCTAGCTATCTGTCCTTGATGATTGGGACAGGAGCGAAAGACCTTTCAAAATTGAATTTATAGACTTGAAATGATGCATTTTGGCACAAAGATATTAAGGATCATATCTGTATTTGCCTTGTCTATTTGGGGCTGGCTCCCAATCTGCCGTTCTGATACGAGACCTATATGAATGCACAAAAGGTGGTAATGACGTCACTATGTGGTGGTGTTCTTGGAAAATGCCTGTCTACTTTTAGGAAACTGTTTATGAGCAATCCCCCTGACACTTTGGACTAGAAAGAGCTACGTTAGAGAAGCCCAGCCTCTGGTGACAGTGTTCTTCCTGTGGTCAGTAAATATATTTCCGCTAGGTGACAAAGCTAGGTTTGGGCATGAGAAAGGGCACAGCTTTGGAGTCAGAAAGGGCCAAGGTTGGACACAGAAAGGGTCAGATTTTGCCATTCTCTTGTATTTTTGAAATCTTAATTGCATATTTTGATTATGATGAAGCCTAGGAGTGAGGTTTAGCCCAGGCGACATGCCACTGTCATCAGCGCAGCACCACAACTACCGTAAATTCCAGCGTACTATCCGTGGGTTGTATGTGAATCAAACTCAGTTTTCATTTAATACCAAGTATGCCTATATAGGGTGCCGGTTATACAAGGGCTTTTATTACCTATAGAACAGTGCTATATGGAGATTTTCAGATCCAAAAACGGGTTATATGCAAGATGCAGGTAATACACTGAAATTTACAGTACTAAAAGGGGTTGGGGTGTGTACTTTTCTCAAGAAAATTTTGAAAATCTAGAGAATCTAGAGGTCATTTGGTGCATTTTAAGACATATTGGTATCAAAATGAAGTGCACTCAACCAAACAAATGTCCCAAAATGAAGTGCCCCCCCCACATGAATACTCCAAAATGAACTGCCCCCCCCTCGGAAATAACCTAAAATGAACCGCCCCCCCCTCGGAAATACCCTAAAATGAACCGCCCCCCCTACGAATAGCTCATCCCCCCCCCTGCCATAAATAATGAACGCTCCCTTAGGGAATATATTTCCATTATATATAATCTAATTTAACTGCAGGTATGCTGTGTCCACTATGATGCACAAATGCAGCCTAACTTCGAAGACCGGGGCGTAAATTTGACATTCACACTAATATTAACGAAAGTTTTTAAACACTAATGTAAAAAACGTTAATCATAGCGTAATAATGTTCCGTAATGTCATTTAATTTTGTTTTGTATCAGGCCCCTGGTTGATACATACCACACTACACACAGAATGCTACTCAATATTTACATTAGCATTAGTATGCTGGTGAGGTGCCTGCAAATTCTGTATTGGCAGTTTAGATGCTGGAGATATCTACCAGGAGGTGCAGCCTGATAGCATCCACAACACCTGTTTGGGGAAGGTGCTGTTGTACATGTAGTTGATACATGCCACACTACACACAGAATGACCATCTGTTAACCCTTTACAGCTTAAGTGTTGCTTTAAAGTACTTAGTTAGGCCAAATTGAAAAAAAAGAATTGTTTCAGGTAACATGGGGAGAAGCTCTAGGGTCGGTAGGTCGGATTTTAATTTTTTTTAAACTTTTTGTCGTTTTAAAACCTCCTCTAGATACCCTAAAATCGGCTGAAAACTATAAAAATGGGAATACTTTTTTCAAAAAATTTGTTAACCTAAATTAGATCCCAAAATAGTATAAAAATATAAAAATGTCTTCAAAATTGCATAAAAAAACGTAGGGTCGGCCCTGTTTAGATAGGGTCAGTCGGGTGACCTGAAAAAACCTTCTCCATTTTTGGCATTATCGGCTGGCGAAGTGGCACCAATGATACTCAACATTGACATTAGCATCAGTATACTGGTGAGGTGGCTGCATGTTCTGTATGACCAGTTTTGATGATGGAGATGTGTGACAGGAGGAGCAGCATGATACCATTTTGCTTGAATGCAGCATCGGGGAGTTATTCCCCAGGGCTGCATTCATGCATCATGATGACCAAAGGCATGATGCATTAATGCATTGAACCTCCATTAAATGGTTAACATTAGTATAACCGGTTGAATATAACGATTATGGCTGAATATTCTGTATGAGTAGTTCTGATGCTGGAGATGTCTGGCAGGAGGTGCAGCCTGATACCATCTGCAACACCTGGTGGGGGGGGGGGGGCGTCGTGCTACTGTACATGTGTGAATAAAATAGGGCAATATGCTCTTTGTAAACTACTCCATGCATGTATTCTTTATAATTCTTGGAAAATATGTACCCTAGTGCCCAGCTAGAAAAATACTACAATAAATCCTGTAGTTTACTATAGTAGACTGCAGTAATCTACAGTATACTACAGTATACTATCGTTAACTACAGTACAGTGGGCCATCCTGTACTGTAGTTTACTATACTATATCATGGTATACAATAGTTTTTCCTGAAACACCCTTAAATGTGATATAGTATATCATTTGTCACTATAGTTTACTATAGTAAACTATGGTATACTGTAGTGTTTCCAGCAAACTTTGACACTGTAGTAAACTAAACTATTTTCTACTCTAGTTTACAGTAGTCTACTATAGTATACTATAGTATTTCCTGCATTTCCTGCATATCCTGACACTCTACTGAACTATAGTATATTTTACTATAGTTTTCCCCGTAGTTTTCTATAGTTTACTATAGGACACACCTTTACACTACAGTGTGCTGTAGTATATTTTACTATAGTTTGCTATAATATTTCCCGCATACACTGATGCTTTAGTGAACTGTAGTATATTTTACTATAATATATACTAAAGTATTTCCAGCACACCTTGATAGTACAATAAACTGTAGTATGGTTTAATATATTATTTCATAACACTTCGACTCTACCTTAGACTGTAGAATATTTCTTGCACACCTTGACACTATAGTAAACTGGAGTATGTTTTACTATAGTTTAATATAGTATTTTCCGCACACCTTGATACTATAGTCAACTGGAGTATGTTTTACTATAGTTTAATATAGTATTTTCCGCACACCTTGATACTATAGTAAACTGGAGTTTGTTTTACAATAGTTTGATATAGTATTTCCCGCACACCTTGACACTAGTAAACTGGAGTATATTTTACCATAGTTTACTTCAGTATTTCCTGCACACCTTGACAATGTAGTAAACTGTAGTATGTTTTACTATAGTTTGATATAGTATTTCCTGCACACCTTGACACTATAGAGTATAGTAAACTGCAGTATAGTTTACTATACTATACCCCTGCCTCCTTAGCCCTATCTCACAGCCTAACCAAGCCGTTTCCGTTCTACCCAGCTCCTCCTCCATTTATATTTTACAAGATTATAAAGTGTTTGTAACCTCAGGCATATATTTTTGGATGCCATGACCACATTCATATAGTACATGTATTGTGGTTATTACTATAGATTACTATAGTATTTCCCGCACACCTTGATACTATATTACAGTAAAGTGATAGGTAACAACATAAATATACATATCTATGGTAACAAACTTGTTTTTAGAATTTAGTTCGGTTTAAAGATTATGATGTCATGTTAAATATTTCCCAAGTGATCATGCCCCCCCCCTCTGTGGATAGTAATATAGTATTTGTTCCAGGAGCAGAATATTGACATCCCTGATTTAATTATAATGGTTCTAGTCATCACAAGGAGAAAAGAAAAATATGTCCATAATGCTGACAATGTAACCGACTGGACTCTAATGTCATTGACAGCTATTTTATAATAACAAACATATTTTCATATTTTAGTTGGTAACATCCCCCCTACCCACACACCCAACCCCCCTCCCCCCCACCCCTATGTTCGCACCTTGCCCCACCTGCCAGGTGAGACCCATGAAACAATGCACCCCTAAGACAATAGCCATGACCCCTTACAGCAAGCCTTGGCTTTGTCAGAGGTGCGAAATACAAAGCTATTTCTAAACAGGGTCACCAGTAGTCCACTAGGCAGCAGACAGACAACATGTATGTAACTTTGGGTACTTACATACATATATCCCAGGTAGGCATATATACACATATAATGTAAGGTCATTGTTTGATAGATGATTAGAATAGTACTGGGTACTCCTATTAGATAATTTATAATATACATATGTTCATCTATCATATAATTATTACTAAAACCACCCTTGAATCAAAATAGATGTATAACTAGAATAATTATATAACTGTCTGAAATAGCATGTCATAATTTATTAATTAGTCAATACAAATATCAGTGTCGGAATCTATGCCTTATTCTACATCTATACATGTATGATTTGTTTCAATTTGACATCTAAAATTTTTTTTTTTTACAAGTTCACATGTTTTCCAGACCGTGTAGAGTGTCCAGCTGGCCGGGAGGAGGGTCCAGGGGGCCGAGAGGAGGGTCCAGGGGGCCGGAGGACCTTAAAGGGGTTATTGTAAAAATGGGTGGGGGGGGGGGGGGTCCCCATGTCCTCTGTTGTTTTTAGGAAATGATGAAACTGATGATAAATAAAATATGGTATAAAGATAAATGAAATACTATGGTATACTGTAGTATACTACAGTACACCATAGTGAATACAGTAATTTACTGTAGTGAATGTACTATAGTACACAAGAGTAGATACTATAGTAGACAAAAATACTATAATAAATCAACTATAGTATATCATAGTAAATACTATAGCAAACTATAGTATATTGTAATATACCACAGTAATACTGTAGTTTACTCTAGTAAATACACTATTGTATACTATAGCAGACGAAAACACTATAGTAAATTTACTATAGTATACCATAGTAAATACTATAATAAACTATAGACTATTGTAGTATACCGCAGTAAATACTGCAGTTTACTCTAGTAAAGATACTATGGTATACTATAGTAGAAACTATAGTGGACGAAAACACTATAGTAAATTTACTATGGTATATTACAGTAAATATTATGGTTTTACTATAGTATTTTTCTAGCTGGGTGGACATGCATTTGTAGCAAAATAAACGACTCAAGGGAAATTAATACATATAACAAATTTCCTGTCCACTGTTAGACTACACCTGCAAGCGTCCACATCCCTTGTCATCCTGTGGACACAGGGCTATTAGTGTACACTTTTATTTAGTGTTAAGATATAACAGAGAGACTCAAATCTACATAGTTTAGTTTGACACCAGCATATAGACAGTATCATTGTGCTCTATGGCGCCTACGCTTAGAATAATCAGGATTTCTAGTTGGTTAAGAATAGTAATAGTATTTACAAAAGAAAAAGGGAACAATAGAAAATCATTTTAGATTACATTATGAAAATTCAGAACCAACAATAGAGGCCTATAACTGAAAGGTTTATGACCCTTAAAGAAGTATGTATATATATCTGACATGACAGGAACCAGCTTTAGCTAATCAGCTGACTGTTTTAGTAAGCGGAGGACAGAGCACTGGTACCAGACAACATGGCCCTGTACAGTGATCATCTTGCTTATGCGGAATAGACGGCAATCTGAGTTGATTTAACGCAATATAGAGAAATACATGAAAAAACAGCAACCCTCACTTTCGAAAATTATTTATTATAGTGAATGCTAAGCAAGTGTGATGCTACGATGTTTTATTTGTGTAAGCACTTTTTATGAACAACAGAGCTTAGATCATGGCCTCAAATTGCAAGTCAAAGAAAAAGGTGCATAACTACAGATAATGTATGGTATGTCTCCAAATTAGGATTAACTTTCTGTTTGTTAAAGTTAAATTAAATGAAAAGTGTCATTTTCATTGAGGGTTGGTTGGCCCAATATATCTGTATAATATGTATATGGCTCACTCTCACCAAATCAGTGCAACTGAAAAGTGGCCGTACATGATCGGTGGCCGTACATGATCGGTGGCCGTACATGATCTGCAGAGTACAAAATCCACCTTTTACCCCCTGAGCTAAGATATTTAACTCATCTAACCAAACCTACAGGCCATTACTATTTTTAGCGGAAACAGGGGTGAAAAAAAACGGTCCAAATAATTCAATTGTGCAACAAGGGGGGGGGCTGAATGAAATTTTTGTCAATTAAATCGTAACTTTTTTGTCACAGTTTGTCTTCTTTGCACCCTTCATACCTTCTGAGAATGAGGTAGAAGAGAGTAGCAGTGAGACGGATGAAGCATGACATACAAATGAGGCAGACAAATACAACGATGCGGACCGACTAATGGAAGTGGACTTGAACACCTGTTTAACGAGCCCCATGCAGGATGGAAGACTCCAGCAGCCCATTACAGAATGCCCCGAGTGGGTCGAGAATCCGGAGGTTGGCTTTTTGCTTGCAACCGATTCAGAAGGCGACGACGACAATGACGACGGTCATTGCCCCGAGTGGGTCGAGAATCCGGAGGTTGGCTTTGTGCTGGCCACCGATTCAAAAGAAAACAATGACGACGGACCGTGCCCCCAGTGGGTCGAGAATCCGGAGGTTGGCTTTGTGCTGGCCACCGATTCAGAAGGCGAAGATGACGATGACGACGGTCCTTGCCCCCAGTGGGTCGAAAATCCAGAGCTAGACTTTGTGATGTGCACCGATTCAGAAGGGGAGGATGGACATGATGGGGACTTACACCGCAAGTTCGTCGTGGAGACGGACCTGGCCTTGTCCTTTGCTACCTTCTGCAAAGCAAGGGACAAGCACACCGTGAAGACCTCTGTCCAGTTCAAAAGGTGGGACAAGGAGACACAATGGTACCCCCCGGAGGGCCCTAAGCGACGTAGGGTGTACCACACAGTCCTGGAGAAAAAAACAGTACTCAAAAAGGAAGCTCAAGAAATGATTCCTATCTGCTCTTAAAGTTTTCAGAGTGCACCAGGCAAGGGTAGAAGCCCAGTACACAGCTATCAAACTCCTGAAGGAAAATCTACCACCAAAGCATGTGATTTGTCAAATGGACTATGCTGAAAATTGGTCCCGTCTTTCATGGCAGAGATTCAGGCAGCCTTCTTCGGAAAAGACCAGTTGACATTACACCCCATGGTGATGTATGCAAAGTTGTTGGGAGAAGAGGGGGCGGAAAAGTTGAAAAACTTTAACTTTGTTGGAATAAGCAGCGTGAAGCAAAAGTGTTTCCCCACAACCTTCACCTTCCTTTTACTCCTTGTTGCGGAAATAAAGCGTCTGGTACCGGACATGGAGCACCTACACCTGGTAACAGATTCTCCCTAGTAGTATAGTATGTATCGGAACGGGACTATAGTTAACTACTGTTTATTACTCAATCGACATGCAGCCAATCAGAGGCCTCCATTTGGTCACGTGACCCGTTGCCATGGTAACGTGACCTACTTAGGGCTCTCAGCCAATCAGAAGCCAGCATTCTGGGTGACCTACTGACCTACTTAGAAGCTCTCAGCCAATCAGAGGCTGGCATTCTGGTAACCATGGTAACGTGACCTACTTACGTCACGTGACCTACTTAGGCTCAGCCAATCAGAAGCCGGCATTCTGGTAAATAGGGTAATGTGACCTACTTAGGGTTTTGTTTGTAAACAACACCACGTGGCTCTCTTGTTTGTAAACAACACCACGTGACACGTGACTGTTTGTAAACAAACAAACAAAAAAAAGTTATGTAACTTATATATAGAAATAAAAACACAACAAGATAATTTCTTTTCTTTTCATTTTATTCTTTCTTTTCATTTCAATCAGAAAAAACACACAAGTTTATGCTTTTTTAGCTTGCTTCTTCGATTTGCAGCAACTCAACAGGCCGCAAAGTCTCACGCCGCCGTCACTCGCACCACCACACCCCGGACGACTTCTCTCCAATAGACATTGCACGACTTTGGATAAATCCAACACCATTTCGGCAAGGCAGAGAATCTTTGCCTCCATGAAACGGCCGCCATCGCAACAACCCGTCACAACAGCATCATCGATAGCTTCTGACTCACGGCCCGGTCGCTCAGCTTTGGGATTTTGCTCATGCGCATGACGCACTTCTTGGGGTTTCTTGTTCGACATGCTTCAATTAGGAAATCAACGCAATGAGGTCCACAGGTGTCAGCAGAAGTGTCTTGTAGTTGAATGCGGTTTCTTTGCCACTTGAACGGAGCAGAGCGTTCCACGAAAGACAAGAACTCCGCACTCAGCGGCGGTAAGCCGAAGGAATCAAAGTAGTACACTTCACCCGTGCTCGACACGTAAAACGCCACCCAATGCTGACCTGGTAAATGTTGCGGATCTGTGTTGCTCACGAAACAAGTGTCTTTGATAGGGTGCTTCGGAATAGTGTCACAAGAGAAAACGCCCAGGAAACGATGTTTTGTGTGAACGTTTTCCTTCAACACTCTGCTTATTTCAAGCGTGTTCATACGATACGCCAAGTACTGCCGTCTTGTCTTCAGTTCATGTGGTAGTCGGTGATGGGGTGTCGATCTCGGGTCAGCTCGACGACGTTGTCGTACACCAAGTAGAGTAGCACCGTTGTTGTCGCTTGTAGCGCCGAGCGGAAACTGACTTCCACCCTCAGCTGACCCGCTCTTATAAGGTTCACGCGACACCCGTCGTGCGATCTGTCTGGGGTTAAGTCGAGGGGGAACACCGTGTAACCGTTCAGGAATTGATCGTATGAAATACCGCAGGAGTGCGCGCCCTCGTACATCCCCGTTTCCGTGTGTAGCGCCAAGTACTCTCTCACGGCCGCTTTGGTCTTAAAGTCGGGCACGTAGGCGTCGTTCGGCACTTTCTGATCGTTCACTATCACTTGAAGCGAGCTGATGTCGTAATGCTTCATCTCGAACGGGTTCTTGGTGTAGCTACCGTTGAAGGCGTCGTGGTCCAGGAAGCAAATCATCATCGACTTGGGAAGCTGGCCTGTGTTGGAGTGCGTGTAGCTGTGATCTCTGTTACCTTGAGGGATGGCGTACGTCGTCACCTCCACTCTGTTCACCGGGTAGTCGAAGGGCCCGTGTTCTATCACCGCTCTCTCGTGCGTTTCCGCTACAGCGTCCGCCACCAGCACGCGTCGCACGTAGAGCTTTGCTTTGTAGATCTTCAAGCTGTAGCCTCCGTCAGCGGCGCACATCAGATAGAAAGAGGGCGCCGCCTGTTTCAGAGTGAGATTGATTTCTGTCTCTCCAATGATGAGCTTCGGTTGATGAGCCAGGTCAAAGTGCAGTCGCGCCATCAGCGAAAAGCGCTTGTTGGAGATTAGCTTCTTGCGCGCTTTGTACCCCGCATTCGCGTCAGTCAACGTGTCAAACTGACCGGGCGTATCTTCATGCCACCCCTGGGCGCTCATGACGCCGTCCTTCACGTCTTTGTTGTAGTTGAGTAACCCTTCCAAGTAAGCTCGGTAAGGGTAGGTCTCGGTGTTGCCAGACACTTTGAAACCGCCGATGGAGACTTGGACGTCTTTGAAGAGCGAGTGAGCCAAGTTGTTCACCGGAGCTACCGCGTCGGTGTCCTCGATCGCCGCTCCGTTCGCTTTCAGCACTTGACATTCCAGATGAAGGTAATTCTCGTTCAGGTCTGTGTACTCTTGCGACTTGTTGATGGTGAAATTTATGTTACCTCCATCCTCTAAAGAGTTTTTTGTTTCTATCCCCAGGAAAGACGACTTTAAGATAGTAGTCTGAGTCGGCGCTACGGTGTGCAGGTCGAGCTCAGAGAGCGCGCACTCGTTACTGCTCTCGTGTACGTAAGCCATTTTGTTCTCTCTTCACGCGGCCGACAGACTGACGCCGGCCGCCTCCAGTCTTTTTATTTATACCTGAACGCCTAGGCGCTTACCGGTCGAATACATCCCCTCTACGTCTCTTGCAAGAGCCACCGCCCGTCTGAGGAGAATGCCGGCGACGTTTCGACCCTTTCTTAGACGCGACAGTCGTCTTTCCTCCCGAGAACGCCGTACTGGCCAGTCTCTTTAGAGCGCCTGCGCCTCGGTCTTTCACGCTGCTCTTTAAAGTCCGACCCGCCAGCACATCTTTAGCTACGCCCACACCGGCGCGGAGCAGCGTTTTTCCCACCGACTTCAATAGCGGGGTAGCCGAGCGCATCAGACCTAACAGAGCGCCGCCCAAACCGTGCCCGCTCTGGAAAGAGCGCCCGCTGTACACGTTGATGCCGTTGCCCAGCTGCGCGTTGTAGTAATCGCTGTACCCTCTGCCGACGGTGCGCCTGGGTGGAAAGTACGGAACGCGTTGACGCATCATTTTTCTCTCTTTCAGCGCTCAATAGGTCTCAGATGAAGTGTCACGGTCACCTCGCCTCTACCGAATGGGATGGAATGACCGGATCGGTCTCTTAAATAGATGCCGACCTCGGTAAACCTCTTGGATTTCAAGGGGAAATAATCCAAATGGGGAAAACTGATAGCTTGCACGCCACCTCGACGCTTTCCGCCTCTGTCCACCGCGACGCAGCGCAACAGCGGCACTTGCATGTCGCCCACACGTCTCTCCTGGATCATGTCGGTGTATATGTACACAGAGTGCACGTCCCCGTAAACATCCATCGAGTAGGCGCCGGTAGTCGGCGACGCGAAACACGTCTTCTCTCCGAAGCCTAGAACGCATGCGAGATGCTGAGTCAGCAGGACAGCGCAGTGTCTCGGCGGTTTGATGGTGACGCGTTTCGTGTTGGCGTCGTACGATAAGATCCGCATCGGTTTGAGCAAGAAGCTGGAGCCCTCTAGTCTGTCATCTCGCATCGTCTGACTCAAGCGCTCGACTAGGGTGTGGTTGCTTCCGGTGAAAATAGGAGGTATCTGGAATATGTTTGGCATGAAACTGCGCACTCCCATGTCTTTCTCCATCTCTTCGATCATCTGTCTTGCTTGATCGCTGATCGCCTTCTTCTTCACCGCCGGGGACAAGAACTGCTTGTATACGGCATTCGTCTGTCTCAAGTCGACCTCTCTCTTGAACCTTTTTGTTTCCGGTTTCAATCGCTGCTCTTCCGACGTGTCTGATATCTCTTCCACCGTTACATAGCTCGCTTCCTTCCAGCTCAGCGGGTATTTTGAGCTGAACGTCAGCTTGCTCAGACCGTTCGCGTTTTTCATTCCACTCCAGTCTACCTGTGGTTTTCTTCCTTCGGCGAATTTAGTTTCTTTTAAAACGTTGATCGCCTCCTCTAGCGAACCCTTGGTGCGCAGAGGAACAACGATGATCAAGTCGTCGTCGTGCACGTTAGTCCATTCTGTAGGGAGGATGATCTCAGTCAGAGCCGCTTCGTACGCTTCGGGCAGAAGGAGCGGCGAGTCGAAGTGAGTTCGGAAAGACGTCAAGCTGTTGTCAGGATAATACTCCATAGAGCTGTTGCTAGGTAGAGTGATGTTCATTTTTTTTTTTTTTTTTTTTCTACGTTATTTTTTTGACGGGGATCCACTCGTTGAACTTGTCGTCGTAACCTAACCAACGTACGAAAGCTAACTCTTTACCGTCGACGGTCTTGCGGCGCAACACCTCGTCTATCAGGTAGTTGTTGTCGTAACGACTCTTGTACACCTTCTGAACCTCTTCCGGGTAGAAGACGCCTTTTATCTCCTCGCCCTTGTCGTCTTTCAGCTCGAACCCTCTGCTTCCCAACGTCTTAGCAACGTCGACCACTTCCTCGCGCCAGTTTCCCTCGTACCCTTTGTCGAAGGCGCCTTTAGTTCTCAACATCCTCACTCTGTCACCCGGAGCGATGACGTCGACGGCGGACGTCTTTGTTTTTTTCTTCTTTTTCCATATATCGTCGATTTGTTTGTTAGTTGGGAGATCTTGTCGGTAGAAAACTGTTTTGCTGTTTTCCGAGCTGACTTGAGCCGGCGCCATTTTCAACGTCTTGTGGTGAGTGCGATTGTAAGAAGACACTACATGGTGCAGTACGTCTACGTAGCGATACGTGCGCTTGTGTGTGAAATAACGCCACAGCTTCTCCTTCAGACTGCGGTTCAAGCGCTCCACTAGACTAGCTTTGATGTCGTCGTTCTCGCCAGTGAAGAACTCTATGCCCTCGCTCTTCAAGTGATCTTGAAAGATCTTGTTCAAAAACTCTTTCCCCTTGTCTGTCTGAACAGTGCGCGGTCGTCTCTCGCCAGTGCCTGTCATCTCTCGGAAGGCCTCGGTGACATCAGCGCCGCTCTTGGATTTAATGGGAACGGCCCACGCGTACCTAGAGAAAACGTCGATCGCCGTCACCACGTACCGGAAGCGGTCGTTGTGAGAAGCCAAAGAGATCTATCTGCCACTGCTGATCGATTGCGCCGGTTATAGTCTTGTTCCTTGCGAATTTTCTCCGAATGGGTTTATGTTTAGTGTAGGCGTCCAGCGACACTAAAGCATCTCGGATGACGGCCGGGTTCAGGTGGCGAAAATGATGTTTCTGGAGTTTAGTCACGCTAGTGAAACTGGAGGGCGCTTTGACGTCGGTATATCTAGCTACTACGCGCTTCTTTTCTTTTTCCTTCTTGGTCAGTCTCTTCACTGGTTTGCCCATGGTGGGCCTGTTGAGGGCGTGAACGACGACCTCGCAGCTAGGCGGTTGCGCCCTTTCCTTTTCTTACTCGCCACGCTCCTATAGGAAGTCGGAGTTTGGAAAAGTTCACTGTCCTCCTCGTCGTCAGAGGATGGATCGTCCACCTGGAGAGAAGAGTCTGCTGCTGCTACTGCTGCTGCTGCTGCTGCTTCTCCTTCTTCCGAGTGGAAGCTCGGTCGTTTCCGACCTCTGTCAGCGAGCCGTGTGTCTAAGCTTTGGCCAGGTCCGCTCGCTTTATACAGATGGTTTCCGATCAAGGAGTCTGTGGGAACTGCTTCGCGCAGCGCTTTCGTGAACGGAGAGTAGCCTGCCGGTCTGGGCGCCGTCTTCCTGAACCTGGCGGCGTCGTTCAGTAAGTCCACTATGTTGATGCGATGCTCAGGTGGTATTCTCCGACCCGACATCTCGCGCACCGCACCGTCCTCGTTCCACTTGATCACACCGGATTTCTCCAATTGTTTGTACAGCGCCACGGTCCGGGTGCGATTCCTCTTGGGAACTTGGTTCGCCAACCGCTCAAGTAGGGACGCGCTGGCCTCTTCAGCAGACTGACGGAGTAGAGCCGGGGGCGAAGAAGAGTAGGACGAAGAGATGTTGCTGTTGTGGGGATTCGCGAGAAAAAATTGCAATCTATTCAACAACCTTCGGTATTTCAACATTTTCTCGCGCGATTCCAAAGTGGGATCGTTCAACACTAAGTCCAAGTCCCTGTAGATAAACTGTAGCACCTGGTGCAAGGCCGCGTCGGGATGAAGGGACTGTTCTGCCTGCTTGTGGTAATAGGCCATGTTGGCAGGTAGGCGGGCGGCGGTGGCAGGAGCGGAACTCTCGTTCTTTTCAGCGCGCTCATCAGGAAGAGGAGGAAGGTTTGGAGCAGTAGAAGTACTAGCAGCAGCGACTGCAGTAGTAGCAGCGCTAGTAGTAGCAGCAGCGGGCACATGATGAAGTAGACCTGCTTGTGATGATTTGTAGAGCGTCTCAGGATCCACGAGCGCTAAGCGTTTGTAGTGTTGTTGCTGCTCTGAGTCCGTCATGGGGACGACGGTGGCAATGACGCTGGTGGTGGCGGTAGTGGTGGTGGTGCTGTCGGCGAGTAGGTGTCGAATGAGGTGTCTCATATACGGAGAATGCTCTTTATAAGCGGTAAGGCCATCCCTATGAGAGCCGGAATGAGGAAACCTCCCTCTTGTACCAAGACGCGTCTTTTTTTTTTGATGGGCGTAGATTTTTTGCCGACCTCCCTCAACACGTCAGCCGATTCTCGAAGCTTGTCCAGTTGTTTGTCGCTGAGCGGGATGTTCCCTACCAGTAAATTGTGACAGATCTCACTCAACGCTGCGATCAGATCGTCGCTTCCAGAGTCTATTAGATGCGAGCAGTCCTTTGGCGAGCACTTAGCTAAGTGCTTGAGAGTACCAAAGTGTCTTTCGAGTAGATGAGAAGACATTTTTGCTACTGCTTTCTCTTGTTCTTTTTTTTGTCTAGCGGTACGAACACTAGCTGAGAGTGTATGGACGTCAAAGAGGAGCGTATTCTCAGATCGTCAGGTGTTGACTGCTTGAAGTCCAGAAGGAGGTATGAGTGAGGTCGCTTGAGTTCATGGGTAAATATACTAGAGAGGGCCGCCGCGTTGGACGGAAACACCTGGCGAGACAGACTAGCTATTTGCCCCATGTCGCGCGGGTTCTTGAAAACGATCATGTAGTGAGCGTTCAGACTCATAGTTCGAAAGTCGGGTGATTTCTGGAATAGGTTCTGAGTGATGTATATGACGCTCACGTTCCAGTGATGCGAGTATTTAGTAAAGATGTCGGCTACCACTTGCTGATTGGAACTGCTCATCAGATCGTCCAATATCAGTAGAGTGTGTGGTCGTAAGGCGTCTTCTGCTACTTCCACGTCTCCCGCTATAGTCTCTTTGCTAGGAAGACCTTCTCTGAATTCCACACCGTACTGATTTTGCATTTTTTCAAACAGAGGTTGCCACTCGCCGTAATGGTAAAAAGTCTTTTCCACCGGCGGCGTGACCAAATTGTTCACGTCGCTCAGAAATTGATCCACCAAGCGCGATTTTCCACAACCCGACGGACCGCTAATGATACAACTAAAGGGTCCTTGTAGTCGAGCGTCGAAATGAATTTCTGTGAAAAGTTTGCTTCTACTGCTCGACATTTTTTTTTTTTTTTTTTTCAGCAAGCGTGAGAGAGCGGTTGTGTGTCTGACTGTCTGCTGTGTTTCTCACTCGAACGGTCGGTAGTGAATGGTTGTGGAGAAAAGTCCGCCGACCTTTTTATTGATTCCGGCCGGTGTCACAGTAGCGGCGGCAGAAGTGTCTTTTTTTTTCTTTTTCTTTTTTGCGATAAAATTCTATTTTCACTCAATAGTCATAAATGTTTTGTATCAGACTCCAGAGGAGTCTGATACAAATATTTATTTTTTTTAAAAAAAGAAGAGGGAGAGGAGGAGGAGGAGGAGGAGGAGGAGATTAATATTTATTTTTATTTTTTTGATCATTTAGGCAAAGCTTGTCGCTTTGCCGCTTTTTTTTCTATTTCTCTGTTGTGACACGATCGTCTCGAAAAAGCAATAAGGCGTGTGAGCGCGGCGGTGACAAATACATATTGGAGCGTATGGTTTAAAATAGTGCGTCCCTATCTTCTTCAATTCGGCTGCGTTGCAATATGCGGGATAACAAGTGACGACGTCGAAACGTTTAGAGACCGTGTTCACGTCGGCCACAACGCGCGCCCAGCGAGTGGGAGCTGCAGTCGCTCCCAAGAAACCGATCGGCTTGTCGAATCGTTTCATAGCACTTATTCTCACTTTATAAGAGGAGGCAGGGTGAGGAGAGTAGCGGCGCTCTTTCTTTTCATGAAACGCCCAACGAGTGGGGGCGCTGAGAGCAGCTGTTATGCAATGGTAGAGTAAATACTGTTCTGAGAAGACGGCTCTCTGCCATGTCGCTACGTTTTCCTTTTCCGCTCTTGTATAACGACGATGGCGCTCAGCTTTGCATTTCTCGAGAATTCGGTACGCTTCAAGAGATGCGTGAACCTCAACTACGTGACGCTCTCTCCTTTGAGATAAAAAAATAGCCGGGCAGTTGAGGAGGGCACTTTGTTCGCGCGACCCTCTTTTAGAAACTCGCGCCCTCTGCAGCGCCATATTTCTTTCCTCCGAAACAAAAAAGACTGAGTGAAAATAAAAATTTCAAAAAACAAAAAGCTCAAAGAAAAAAAATAAGCAATAAGCAGACTCAGCTCGAAATTCCCTGCTGGCGTGATGGCGGTGACTGCAGGCGGTGGCGGCGGTCGGCTGGCCGGCGGTGGCGGTGTCGGCGGCGATGGTAGAAGAGACGCATCTCAGTCTTTTATAGGAGCGGCGAGTCTGACATTTTCAGCTGTCGCATGCTGACCTGCTGCTATCATAAGAGAAACAAAAGCCCTAATCACGCTTTTCAGCTGGATCCTTCCAACCCGCCAGACATGGATCCAGATGGGAAGGTGGTTTAAAATTAAATCCGTGTACCGACTGTCATACAATAGAGTAATTAGTTGAACGCGTGTTACCTGTATAAAGGATTAGCGGGTCATGGGCTCAGCGTGTGTATAGAAAAACAACTACAGGTAGCGTGAACAAAAGCGACCCCCTCCCTTTCTGTCACTCTGTCTGTGACTAGAGGGTGCGCGTGTGGTAAGCGGCTTAAATCTAAAGAAAAACAAATCACCCTCTCCTGTCGTCAGCAGTCAGCCGGCCGGCGGCTGGAAAATGCGATTAGAGGGATGATGAGCCGCGTAGTAAGCGACTTAAGGCTGATCTAAAGACCTGCCGTGAGGGGGCAGCTGGCCAGTGGCTTGAAAAAAAGGGGGGAGTAAGGGTATATAAGGGGGAGTGAAACCGTATTCGGCATCGTCGTCATCGTTCACGCTACTACTACTACTACTACTACTACTACTACCACCACCAGCACCGCGCCTCAATTTGCAGATCCCCATGATGGAAAGTTGCTACCGTGACATGAAGCGGAATGACGAAGCGGCGCGCGAATGTGAAGCTGATGCTGTAGCCTCTGCTACTGCTGCTGCTAGTGCTGCTCAGCGTGCTACTGCTGCATTTACTGCGGCTGTTAGTGACGCTGGTTGTGATGACGTTGTTGTTGTTGCCGCTGCGGCTGTGACTGCTGCTGTTGCTGCAGCCGATGCAGCTACTCATGCCACCGATGCCGACGCTGCTGCTGCTGATGCTGTTGCGGCTGCCGATGTCGCCGCTGATAACGCTGCTAGTGCCCGCTCTGCCGCCCTTGCTACTGTCGCTGCTGCTGTTGTTGCTAATGCTCACGCTACTGCTGCTACCGCTGCTGCTGCTGCTGCTACCGCTGCTGCCGAGGCTGCTGCCGCTGCTGCCGATGCTGCTGCCGATGCTGCCGATGCTGCTGATGCTGCTGATGTTAGCGGTCGCGTCGACAAAGAATCGTCATTTGTCACTCTTAAACCTCCAGTTGAACGCGCGACGAGTAGTAGGGCTACCAACGCGACGGCCGGATGGTGCAAATGGTGTCGTCGCTTCTGCTCGTGCGCTTGCTTTTCTTCCAGTCCTACCTGCTGCTGCTACAGTATGATAGTGTTATAGTGTTTGAATGAGAACGCGCGTAGTTACACATAGACGCTGTAACAGATGTGCTTTTTTTTTGAAAATATAATTTTAACATAACATGGAACTTGTTGTGTTTATTTTCTATATATAAGTTGTTTGTTTACAAACAGTCACGTGTCACGTGGTGTTGTTTACAAACAAGAGAGCCACGTGGTGTTGTTTACAAACAAAACCCTAAGTAGGTCACGTTACCCTAGTTACCAGAATGCCGGCTTCTGATTGGCTGAGCCTAAGTAGGTCACGTGACGTAAGTAGGTCACGTTACCATGGTTACCAGAATGCCAGCCTCTGATTGGCTGAGAGCTTCTAAGTAGGTCAGTAGGTCACCCAGAATGCTGGCTTCTGATTGGCTGAGAGCCCTAAGTAGGTCATGTTACCATGGCAACGGGTCACGTGACCAAATGGCGGCCTCTGATTGGCTGCATATCGATTGAGTAATAAACAGTAGTTAACTATAGTCCCGTTCCGATACATACTATACTACTCTCCCTCTTCACAATACAGAAACAGGTACACTTGCCAGATGCTGAAGCAGGCATCTAACTTGTTTGGCATCCGGATAACCTGGAACTGGTTAGAGGCAGGCCACGGAAAAGGTCCCTGCGTCGGAGTAGGCGGTGCTCTGAAGGGTTTGGCAGACAGAACAGTTAAGTCTTGTGGATCGATACAAACTGTGGAGGAATTCGTTTCTGTTGTTCAACCACAAACTGAAAAGATCAACCTACTGAAAGCAGACCCTAAAGAAATCAAAAGCAGTACAAAGGTAGTGGAGAGTTGGAAGAGTAAGGAGGTACGAGGAATAACAGCTGTACGTCAAGCCACCTTCCAAGAAGGAAACCTCTATCTTCGAGAAACTTCCTGCTACAAAGATTGCTGCTTGACTGACGACCTACGCACAACATGTGACGACTGGTTCAAGGAAGGGAACAAACCCCCTAATGTTGACCCACCCAAAAGAAGGAAGAAGAAACGTCGCCTCGCAGGAAGTGCACAACAAGAATCAGAGGACAGTTCTCAAACTGACAGCGAGCCTGATTCCAATGTGCAACCCCATTCCACCAGCGAGTCCGACAACAATCCGGACAGTGAAGAGGAGAATCCAGAGGTAATTGATATCGAGATTGCCCATGCCCTAGGAAGCAACGAAACCGCTCCTTGGGAAGCAGAATTCACCAGCGACGAAGATGATCTGCTTGACGAAGTGCACTCGACACATCGGACAGAACTTCGTCGCCATAATGAGGTAGAGAGGACACGCAGTGCTGTGAATCAGGCCAAACACAGACTCGCACTACATGTCACCCAAGTCGGCGAACAGATGGAATACACCAGTGGCAGTGAGGAAGATACAGATGAAAGTGAGAGTGACAGTGAACAAGATGCCAACTTAGGGGAGAAGTACTCTCGGTCTGAAGTGCAGCAACAAGAAAAGATAAAAAACAAGAGAAATGAAGGAAGGTTTCTGAATGAGGTGAGGGAAGAGGAGGGTAACACTTCTTCTGATGAATGGCCCATTTATGACACGCTAGCACTGAGAGAGTACCTGGAGATACAGGAAGCCAAGACACAGAGTTCCCAGGACGAGTGGAGTTTGGCCGAAACACTGTCTCTACATAGATAAAAGGAGCTTGGTCTGCACCTAATACCAAAATCAAAAGGGAAAGGGAAAGGGAACAGAAAATCGTCAAGGAAGTGACAATATCAAAGACATACGAGCATAAATCTTAAGTAAATTATTTGAATAGTATAATAATGTCAATATCTTGAGAAGATATAACTTTGCTAGTTGACGAGATGTTTTACCAGTAACACTCTGTGAAGTATTATTTAGCTTTACGTTTCCTCCCTGGTGTGATACTATATGCACATCTTCTGAAGGGTGCCACAGTGATGGAAGAACCACTCTTTAAATATTCTTGTTTCTGACAAACTTCAAGTCAGGGTTGAGCCTTTAACAGAATCTAGAACAAATGTAGCTTTTATTGTCCATACTTGTATTGTGGATACATGATTGTTGCCGCTGTATGAATACATGTATATATTTTTGTGAACAAATTTAAACTTTATTTGCACTTTTGTATAGGGATACCGGTACATATAAAATTGTGTACATCTTTGCTTGTGAAAGACGAGTTACATTCAGCTATTTATCGTCATCCTGAGCTTGTATATGAACAGGATCTATGTAAGATACGCACAGTTTTGTTATCTCGCCATTTACACACATAAAGGACACTATGGGATGTATATACTGTAAATATAAGTTTGTGTCACACCATCAGCAGTGATCGAGTTGCCAACATAATATTATGTATTAAAAAGCAGATGAATAGGATTTCTACCAAAAAATATCGCAGTCATTGTTGTTGATTATTAGTTATTGCATACCGGTAGCTATTAACACATAATAATATTAATTGAATACAAAACAAAGAAAATACCAACGGAGAGGAGGTACATTATTGATATGTAAGTGATATATACATGATAGAAAATGACGTACGTGATCGATGACGTACATGATCGGTGACGTACATGATTGTACATGATCGGTGACGTACATGATCGGTGACGTACATGATCGGTGACGTACATGATCGGTGACGTACATGATCGGACCGTACTGAAATGGGACAACAGAGAGTAAATAAAAGGAAATGTTTGCATGTAACAAGTGATATGGGGAGGGACATATTGCCCACTACAATTAGTCACCGATTACAGCAATTGGGTCAAACGAATGTGGCAGAAAAAAACTTTGAAATTTGTTGCGTGCAAAATAAGTAAAAAATGGTTGAAAAAGAACAGAGGAACAGGTATATTTCAACATAAGCATCATATTTAGGCATGTTCTTTGGGACATTACAGGAGACCAGGGGGAGTGGGATAACATACTTTCTTACAAACCTGAAATCCTTACATTATAATACGATTTTGACTACATACAGATTCGCCGATCATGTACGTCACCTGACGTAATAAGCAATTAATAACAAAGCTCTGTACTGCCCATGACACATATTTAAGAGATGGGACTTTCTTATATGCTGAGACAACACTTGAGAGAAGTTGGAAAAAAAATTTCAGACAAAAATAAATCTGCCGATCATGTACGGCCACCGATCATGTACAGCCACCAATCATGTACGGCCACTTTTTAGTTGCACTGATTTAGTGAGAGTGAGCCCTATGATGTTTACAATAAAAATACTGAACTTGAAGTGGGGTCCTACAATTTTTGTCCCCCCCCCCATATTAGGTTTGTATTTGCATACATACCACAGGAGCTGTCAGTCCATATATTATATAGCCGGTAGCAGGGTCAGATATACAATTTGATTTAGAATGTAACAGGTGCCTTTTTCTTAGTTTGATCCTTACAGAAACAATACATTGTGATGTCTCGATCATGGCAACACCTAGACTGAGTTTCATGCCTATTAAATCTCTCTATAACCCCTTCTCTTATAAATTTTGGTTCATTACGGAGGGACGTCTTCTTACTGTGATAATTGAATGTCAGAATGCCAACAAACCTGCCAGATCCGGGTTTAGTGGTGTAGACTATCTTATAATATGCCCGGAAATCATTATCAACACTGAGAGCAACTGCTGACAAGACAAGCTGCAGCTCAAGCTGGGCACATATCTCAGTTGAATTCTGTAACAAAAAGTTCATCTCACGGACCAGGAAATTGGCTCCTTGTCTTACAAGGGAGCTGTTAACACTAAGTTTCTGCTGCTCTTGCTTACATGTACAGAACTGTAAGGGGATGGTTACATCCTTACAAGTCCTCCCTCTAGGCACCTCTGACAGAAGACTAACACCATGTCCTGACTGAATCTCTCTTTTATCATGATTTAAAGCTATGATATCCAAAAGTGTTTGCCAAACATCAAAAGGAGTGGTTAGACTGTGTTGATTTTGTTTCAGAATTTTTACTAAAGTGGGATGTGTTTTCTGGAACTGTTCCGGTAAGACAATGTACATCATAGGTAATTTCTCCTCCAGGCCCCCGACCTCTGTTTGGAATATCTTACCCAAGCGAACACCATGGTCTGCTAAAAACAACAACACTGCGTTATCAAAAATGCCCTTTTCATTCATAGAGGTCAAAGATTCATAGTATAACTGGTCTAGCAGTCTGGAATCAGGGTTATAATCATGGGTGAGACCGTAGGTATACATGAATCCAAAGTATGGCTCCTTCTTATGGTATCTTTCAGCAAACTTTGAGAGGTATTCTAAAAGCATTCTAGGTTGTGCAAGACGTTTCTCACATCCATTGAACTTTAATTCTTTGTCTTCATACATAGACCTCCCCAATGGTCTATAGTAAAAGTCAGCTGGGGCCTTATTTAGTCCTTTCTTCCCATCATGGTAAAAAATGTTACTATGTCTTGCCTCATCAGAAAACATTGTCCTGTAACCAGCAGCAGAGAAGTTTTTAAATATCAATGGGTAGTCATCAAAGGGACCCCAATAAGGCAGTGAGGCGTCTTCTTTTATGTGTTTACCGGTGAGTAGCGGGATCATGTTGGGGAACGTGTTGAGGCCCACTTTGGTGTACCCTAACATTGCTGTTGCATTGAGATGGTGCATCAGGTATTTGTGAGTCTGTGGGAAGTAGCGGATGGCAGCCGAGCGGGACATGGAGTCAGTGTGCAGGAGTAATACATTCAAAGGGTTTCTGTTACTGCCACTCGTCTCCTTAACCAGCTTCTTAGGAGGTGCCCTGTTTGTCACCAGAACATGGTAGTTTCTATAAACCAGCGACTTCTTTTCACCATTACCGTAGCACGATACACGGATAAAGTCATGATTTACTCTAACACCCAACTTAAGCACAATCTCTACTGGAGTCTGATCCTTCCTTTTATGGTGGTATGGCATATACAGATATTCACATTTAGATATGTTGTAACTTTCCCTAAGCAAGGTCTGGTTGATTTTCAGCCAGCTTCCCTGCATGTAGCTCAAATGTGAGGCCCATTTGCACCAGCGCAGGGGGTTTCTTTTCACGGCGTGTAATATGGTCTTATCCCATGGATCTGGGATGGGTATTTTGCAAGCAGATTGCTTCAAACTCAAATGAATCAAATCTTTCTTGCTTTTGGGGAGGTTCTGATGATAAAGAATGATCAGAATCATGACTAGGGGAGTAGCTGCTAGAAAATGCTTTTGGAGACGAACCATCTAAGGAAGGAGGAAAGAAATACTTAGTTGTATATTTTACCAAATGTCACATGTTATCATTGTTTATAGTCAATACAGATCCTAAGAAACTTAAATGAAAAGAGATTAATTTAATAATTGTCTTTTGTACTTCAGTAAATATTGATTATAATATCCATTACAAATAAAACTCTAATTTTGTACATTCAATCCTCAGATGCTGAAAAGCCTAACTCAGTTGGTGTCTCTGAGAAACCATCATCACCTTTATGTCCTTCTTCATTACGATGCACCCATCGTAGATGATAACAGAACCTACCCCCAACCCCGCAAAATTTGAATATATTCAAACATGTGGGTATCGGGACTTGAGGCTAATAACTAAGCTGAGGCTAACATGAACGGTTAGAACTACTTTGGAAAACTACTAAACTGAGACCTTCAGAGAACATATTAAATTTGGTGTGACTTCATTGAAAATTGGTGCTGTTGATGCAACTTAAAAAAAAAATTGATTTCGCGAGGTTTTCTCTTAATTTTTAAATCTTTTCTTGCTATCATTATCGGAAATCCGTGCCGTCTGTGTCAACTTTTGCTGATGACAGCTATATTTTTGATAAAGTTGACAGTTGACCACACAAATATTCAATGTTAACAATAAAAAAAAGCTTTTGAGAAAATTAAATAGATGACACAGACATGTTTAAAAAAGTAGCTTTTTTGGGGGTATCCCTCATCCGCTTCCGTAGTCCATGGATGGGAATAAACTACTAGAACTATCCAATCACCATATGAAGAAACAATTATTGAATTTAAAACCAAACTTGTTCAAAACATCCAAAATCCTCCATACCCCTCTCCTCGCTTGCGCTTTTATCCCTACCTTTTCCGCTTCTGGAGATTCCAACGTGAGGTAATTATCTCCTCAGTGTGACCCAGCCTATGAATGGTGCTGTGGCCTGTCCCTATTCTGCTGGCACTTTAATATAGTACTAATACTTCTACTATTGTATATTGTTGGAGATTGGATCACAGAAAACCAGACAAGTTGTTTACAGTTCGGTTGGCAAAATTTATTGGTAGAAGTTTGCATTTAAGTAGTTGGAGGAAATTGATGGTGTTTTGATTTCAATTAATGAATCTTCATCAGGCAATTACAAATACTTCTACTATTATGAGGGTATTATTCCTTATATTACTAATCATGAGTTATTTTTGGCCCTTATCATCAGAAGTGTACATGTTGCCATGCAATGACTCATAAGAATTGTATACACCCTTTAAACAGTATCATTATGTGTGGCTGCTTACACACGCTAAGTAGGGCTAAGGATAATTAGATTATGATTTTCTGCAATGATTAAAGAGTTGATAGACACTGTAATGAGAACCAGAAAGCGCAACTGGCAATATGTATGATTATATTGAAATGTATCACTGTCACACTCAGTGGCTGTGTGTTCTGATTTTAAGTGATGTACCAAATGCTGAATTGGTCATGCATAATTCCTTGAATGAGCACTCATTTTGTGTTAGACGTCTTTTATGACGTCAAATAAGTCTAGTTAGGTAGGTCTGCCCCTGTTTTCATTCAGGTCATTGAACAGTGTTATTACAGTTTAAGCACCGGGAAATCATTATTATTATTCATAACTTTGGCAGGTTAATATATAGGGCGTTCAGGAAATTTTTATAGAGTGTAGAAATGTTGCGTTTTTTGTGCCGGATAGATAGACGGGATTTTAACTAAGAGAATTCTGAACGAATTATAAATCTTCCACCACTGGAACTTGGTTAAATTGGGTTTTCTTTGCAGAAAGTTAGGTGTTTTGAGAGGACAAGAGAGCCCAGTCTAAGCATGCAGTGGATTGGTCCTGAAAGAGCACTCCCCTGAGTAGTATAATATGTATCGGAACGGGACTATACACAGTACTGGGTTTTACTCACTGGACATGCAGCCAATGAGAGGCCTCCATTTGGTCACATGACCGGAAGTGACGTCACATGACCATATTAGGGGAGACCGGAAGTAATGTCACGTGACCTACTTAAAGGTCACATGAGTGGAAGTGACCTGATTAACCAATCAGTGACCTCCATTTTGGTCAAGTGACTTCACATGACCTAATTAGAGGATAAGCGTTACGTCACATGCCCTATTTAGGGAGACCGGAAGTGACGTCATGTGACCTACTTAAGGGTCAAGTGACCGGAAGTGAACTCATTAACTCGACATGCAACTAATCGGTGACCTCCATTTGGTCACGTGATTGGAAGTGTTGTCAAGTGACCTATTTAGGGGATAAGTGATGACCGGAAGTGATGTAAGTGACCCAATTAGAAAAAAAATAGGCCAAGGGACCGGAAGTGGCTTACTTAAGGGGCCATGTGACTGGAAGTGACCTAATTAACTGGGGGAGGAGGAGAAGGGGGGTGCATAGCGGGAGGGGGTCTTTTGGGGTGGGGGGGGTCTCTCAGGCTGTATGAGGAGGGGGGGAGGGGGTTACTTTGGGGGGAGGGGGCACTTTGGGGGGGGTCTTTGGGAGTGAGCGTCTCTTTGGGGGAAAAAAAAAATTTTACGCAATTAAGCGACGCTGTCTTGTTGCGATTTTTTTTCCAACACCAATACACCTCTTTTTTTCATAACTCTAAAGGACTACAGTTTTCTCTATTGTGTAAGTGACCATTTTGATTCGTACTACTTTGAAATTTCTATTAACAGTAAGTATAGAATTTCGGTTGGAAAGAACATCCAAGAAGTCTTTCGGGTTTTTAAGGTTTTGTTTTTCTTTATACCTTTTGCACTCCATTTTTTGCATTTTCTTTCACCTCTCGAGTCTTTATCGTAGCAAATGTACGTCTTAGGGTTGAGACTTAGAATCCTGTCACCTTCCCACTCAGATTTCAAAAGCCCCGAGGTTCTCAGATCGTGAACGTAACATCTCTCACAACAACCGCCAGGTGGAGGGAGCCATTCTCGCACACCTTCGGTTTTTATCTTTATGAAAAGGTCTAAGTGATCGTTGCACACCGCTGTTGGAATCCACTTTAGTTTCTCCCTGAAGTACCTTTCTCTCATGTCGACTTTACCAGGTCATCCAACGTTTCACTGCTGAGAGCCATGTATAGACTATCGGTGTCCATTTGACAAAGAGCAAAATTGCGCCGATCGATGAATCTATCCAAAAAGTCGTACGTGAACTCTAACATCTTAAACTTAGCGTACTGGTACACCATGAACCCTATTTGAATAGGGAGGTTGTTCATGACCGTTTTTGGTTGCAGTTCGACTTCAAAGAGATCCGAGGTCAACTCGGCCCCCTTTTTGAAGCGCCATGAATTGGCCAATGATTCGAACTTTTGACCGTTAGTGTTTTTCACAGTGGTGTGTCTTTCTTTTTTGCAAATTGTTTTACCGTACGTGGCATTTCCCATCAACTTGTAACAGTCTGACAGAATTTTCTTGTTCACGTTCACGTCGCCATTTCTTCGCGCTGCTGTTACTTCGTCTGCAAAATCGGCAAAGAGTCATCTAGGAAGGTATTCTACCAACCACTGTACTTGGGTGACTATCAAACCGTGAACCAAATACCACTGAAGAAGCGGCGTTCCAAAGAGAATATTTTTTCCTTGGTAACTCCCAATCAGACTTCTCTGAGGTGTGTTCAACAACTTTTCTTCCTTCGCAAAGTCTGACATTTTGAGTTCCTATGTAGGATTTCGGAACGTTTACGTTCTTGAAAACTGGAGTCATCTCTTCAAAGTATTCTCGTAGGTGAGGCGGTGTAGTGATGTCCACTTGAATTAAACCGAACATTTTGCTGTCTTTGACAGCAGAAAGGATGCCGCTCTCAGTCATGGCATTTCAAGACACTTTAAAAGCGTCAACCTTCTAGTGTTGTCCGGATGCCTTAACCTGTGGATCTCAACGTTTCATCTGTCTCCATTCACACTCCCGTACAACGATCAGCATGTAACCTAGTGCTTTCAAGTAAGCGCTTACTCTAGCTGTTCTGTCGCATCTCTCATCCCTGAGTGAAGCGCACGGATATCGGTGCAGCGGTATGCACTCGTGAGCGTGGAACCAACACCCGTGAAACTGGTAAACCATATTAGAGACCGGGTGAAACCCGTCGACATGAATTCTTCGGTAACCTAGAATCATCTCGCCGCCGTTGAAAGCGTGGCACAGTTTCACATCACGAGCGTGCTCTACAAAGCGTAGCCACTCCAAAGCGCTCTGAGAGTGTTTTTGTCTAATTTCAGCTTTGAACCCGGTCTCAGGTCGTCTCACCACGTAATTACCCGTGCAGTGCGCTTCGCTCATGCAGCGCAAGTACAGAGAGTTAGCGTCTACTCCTAGGATGTGCTCACACATTCACGCTTCTTCGCCGTACTTGTGCTCCCTTATCCGTATGGCACCCTTCTCGTGAAATCCATGGAAGATCATCGAAGGACCCCCGACTAAATTTTCTTTGATCAGAGAGTGGAGGTGGGCGTTGAACTGGGGAAATGTTAAGAACATCGCGTCTGTGTTTTGGAACAGGAACCGTGATGTCAAACCCGAAAGGGAGACTCCGTCTTTGAACATGTCAATTCTGCTATCTCTGAAAAATTTAGCGTGATTGTTCAGAGCCTCTATGAAAGGCTTCACGTCTTTGTTGTTTTAGTAGATCAAGTAATCTCTCACAGTTTGCATGTTCTGTTCGGACCAAACTTTTCCACATTTGGCGTAGTCGGATTCGGTCATCTTGGTACTGGTCAGTTTGCTGTCGAAGGCCGATCTCGGTGGTAGTGTTCTGTTTTCCAGTTTCCTGGTAGACGTCATCCACTTGTAAGGAAAGTGACCTTTCTCTTGATTTCTGGTGAAAGCTAGCAAATAATTCGCGTAGTTGTAACCGGGTGCCAAATAGTTTACTACGTCCAAGAAAACCTTGTGCTGCGTGTAAACTGCCAAGTATTGGTTACTTCTCTTTATGACGTTGAATTCTTCCTTATTTCGGTCTTTCGAGACGAAGAACGCATGAAGCTGTATTTTGATCAGGTTTAAGTCGTAATGCTCCGAGTTGAAACCTACGACTGGAGTTTCACGGAGATATCTCAAAAGCCTCTGCTTCAGTTGAACTAACGGGTGTCTGTGTCGAATTGCACAAATGTCGTGGTCGGGGGAGAAAGTCTGAACACTGCCTCCTCTAGCAGGAGAGCTTCACCTATCACTGCATCTAACTTCGGTAACGTCTGTCGGTATCCTTCTAGCATTCTTGCCCCGATGACTTTGGCGGTGTCGTTTATATGATTTAAAACTCTGTCCAACAAGAGGTCAGAACCTGCGTCGGATTCTCTCACGAAGCAGACCGGACCTTCCCTCCCTGGAAGGTCGGATGCAACGCTAGCCGACAAAGGGACGTGATCCCACAGCACAGACAAGTGTTTGGTGGATGGTTCTTTGGACGGTCTGAAAAACGCCTCGAAATCGAAGGTGATCTTGTAAGGGTACATTGCGGAATCACCGTCAGGAGGAAAAATGGAGATATCTGCTAGCGGTTCGAAAATTGTTTTCGAATTGTGGTAGATTCCACCCACGTATCTCAACTTAACTTGTGGACAAGAGGAAAGCTGGTTCCTGTGTCTTTTCAGTAAGAACTTGGTGGTGAACGCCGCCTTACACTTGCAACATTTGTAGATGCCTGCGTATGCGTTGAAATCCGTAAGCAGAGACACGTGCAAACCGTCTTTCACCGTCAGATGTAGGTTTACTTTACCTTGGGCGGCCAGAGTTTTCGAAGGTGGTCTGATCAGACTAACTCATCTTTTCAACTTCTGTCCTCTCACTGCACAAGTGGTGTAAAGCGCTATTTGTATATCAAACAAGTTCTCTAACGCGGGTAAGCTGCGGATGTTCAAACCCGGAAACTGACATAGCAATTCCGAAGCGCGTTTGCCAGTCTTGTATACGTGAAAGGAAATGCAGCGAAAGACCCATAGTTTGTCCTCATTGGGAAAATCTAACACACCGCTTCTCTTTCCAACTCGACCCAAATGAGTAACCCTACCAAACTGACACAACATTTCCGAAGTGCGTTTGCCAGTCTTGTATAAGTGAAAGGAAATGCAGCGAAAGACGCATAGTTTGTCCACGTTGGGAAAATCTAACACACTGCTTCTCTTTCCAACTTGACCCGAATGAGTAACCCTACCACCTATTGGAAATTCCCCGGGTCCCATGTAAACGCAAATGTTCAAATTGGTGGGAAAAAGAACGTGCCACTTGGTGTCAGAGTCACAAAGTTTCCGTACTTCTTCGCATCAGTAGGTGCAGCAGTAGCAGCTACTGTTACGCAGTAGCAGTAGCAGTAGCTAGGTGTAGCAGTGTAGGTGCAGTAGTAGGTGTAGCAGTGGCAAGCGAGGCGTGCACAGTAGGGGTCCTTGTCGATGTCGTAGCAGTAGCAGCTGCATGCCTAGCAGGTGCAGCAGGTGCAGCAGCAGCAACAGAAGCAGCAGCATGCGTAGCAGCAGCAGGTGTAGTAACACTACTACCACTAGTACCACCACTAGTACCACCACTAGTACCACTACTAGTACTACCACCACTAGTACTCGCTAAACCGCGAGGGTCATAAGTCCAAGAGGTTGCAGTGGTAGCACCATCTTCAGTAGCAAGAGAAGACGCTAAACGACCGCTCTTCCTCGTCTTCTTGAGTAGCTGTAGCTTACACGGTTCTGCTCATGATGGTGTGTGTAGAGAAAAGAGTGAGTGAGTGAATGGTAGTTTTCCACCTCCCTTATATACGACTGCTTCGGGATACCTGCTGGTTTTGCTGACTCTTAGAAGAAAGAGCGCTAAGGCTGTTATCACGGTAGGATGTCTATAAATCAGATTTGCACCTGACCTCTGCTGTTACATCATAAAAGGGGACAGTGGTCCTCAGGGAAAAGAGTCGGTATGATGTCTATAAATCCGATTTTCACCTGTCCTCTGCTGTTACATCATAAAAGGGAAAGTGATCCTCAGGGAAAAGAGCTCGGTTTTTTTATGTGTTTAGAAAAAAAAAAAGACCAACACGTGGTTAGACAGCGATGACGTTGCTGTGGAACATTTCAGACATTCTCCTACTTGTCAGTTGGCCTGTAAAGCAAAGCAAAGCAGAATTTTGCTGATGGAAATGCTGAAGAAAATAAACCTGCATACCGATGAGATAGCGGCTCTCAAAGGGCAGATGCAAGGGTTGCCAGTGGAAAACGGTAGGTGTTTCTTCCGTTTGGATGAGGACACCGTAGATAGGTCGTCGTAGATGATTCACTGTGGGTCAATATACATTAATCAAGTGATTCAAAATGAACATAAAAACAAAATGAAAAAATAGTTTATTTTGCTGTGTTTTATTTCATACGAAATCTTTATTTTAAACTAAACATTAAAAAATTTAAGTTAAATCAATTAATTAGGTCATGTGACGTCACTTCCGGTCACGTGACCCAAATGGAGCCCTCTCATTGGCTGCATGTCCAGTGAGTGTAACCCAGTACTGTGTATAGTCCCGTTCCGATACATGTTATACTCCTCCCCTGCTACAGTGTAAGTGGTGGGGATCGAGGTGCAGTGGAGGGTGACTTACATAGGTAATGTACTACTCCTAAGAAAAGGTAGATTCACATAAGTGTAAATCTGGTGGCCAATTCTTTTCCAATCACTTTGTTCTTCAAACAGGAGCTAGTTTACATATATTATATGGGATTTAGATGTATGCTCCCACATTTTTATGTTCCTCTATTTTAAAGGTGATTCCATGTATTTTAGGAAATATTTTGCTGTAGATCAGGATCTGGTAGTACATTCAACATGTGGGATATATGTAAATGTACGCCTATATCTTAGCATTACAATCCAATCAATTCTGAATTGACTGCACAAATAGCCTCTGCCAGAAATATATTCTAGTACAGGGCAGCTGCTTGGCAGCTATCAATCACTAGTGACAAAATGTGGGCCTGCACAGGGAGCACATACTCCCCAGTTTCTACTTACTCATTCATATAAAACCACTAATGGAAATGTAAAAATCTTTGCATAAACCATACATTGTGTAGAATGAAACCATAGATTTCCAATGGTATGACCATATCTGTACTTATTGGAGTCAATTAGCCATGAATGGGACATGAGTGTAAATAGAGGGGAGAACAGCTGGTTGTCTAGCCCGTGGCAGGCCGCTCTGAACACCCTATAATATATTGCATTTATTCCTCACTCCAATCAAAGACTGAATATCATTGTTCTACATAACTTGTTGATCCTTTCACAGAAAATAATAATTGCAAATAATTCATATTTCAAATTAAAGGTATAAACAAAATATCAGTTGACAAGGAGGTAAATTAATTTACCGAAATGTTATGCACTCTTTATTGGGCCAAACAAAAAAAAAGCAGTTTCAAACCTTTCACCAATAAAAGGCTGAACCTGGTTTTATTTTTAGAAAACCAAGTCTGTTGCTGTTGCTCTGCTTGCTTGCTGCTTGCTTTGTCTAATGGTGCTACCCCCTCCTATGGTGGAGAGTTCCATTGCTTCCAAGGGGAGGCACCAGGGGGCACTGTTAGTCCCACTTATATAAGGATAACTTCCCCTACTGAAGTTGTGCCTAAACATTTTGCTAGATTTTAGTGAATGTTTGGTCATGTGGAAAAAGGTACAGCTTTAATGAAGAAGGATAGAGGTCAAGTTTTATAATATAACAGAGAAACTTAAATCTACATAGTCAAGTTTGACACTAGTATATATCATTGCGCTCTATGGTGCTTACACTAACAATATTCAGGATATCTAGTTGGTTAAAAATAGTAATAAAAGATGTAATAATACAAAATCATTTTAAAATATTCAGAACCCACAAATGAGGCCTATCACTGAAAGGTTTATGACCCTTAAAAAACAATATGTTGAACCTTAAAAAACAATATGTTGAACCTTAAGAAAAACAAGATGTTGAACAGAACAGGAACGTGCTTCAGCTTATCAGCTGGCTGCTATAGTTAACAGAAGAAAGGCCACTTGTACCAAAGAAAATGGCGCTGTACAGTGATCATCTTGCTAATGCGGAATAGACCACAATCTGAATTGTATTAAAGCAATATGAAGACATAATTTAAGAAAAACAGCAACCCTCATCTTCGAAAAAGTAATAAGATATTTATTAGGGTATATGCTAAGCAAGTGTGAGGCTACAATGTTTTATTTGCGGAAGCACTTTTTATTAACAACCAAGCTTAGATCATGGCCTCAGAGTACAAGGTGCATAATTACGGATAATGTGCTGTATGTCTCCAAATGAGGATTAACTTTCTGTTTGTTGAAAGTCAAATTAAATGAACAGTATCATTTTCACTGAGTGTTGGTTGGCCCGATATTATAACAGTATAATATGTATTATGGTCTTTACAATAAAGATACTGAACTTGAACTCGAAGTGGGTCCTAACATTTGTGTCCCCCCCCCCATGTTAGGTTAGTACTTGCATACATACCACAGGAGCTGTCAGTCCATATATAGGCAGCAGCATATTCATTTAGAATATAACAGTTGCCTACTTCTTAGTTTGATCCTTACAGAAACAATACATGTTGATGTCTGCATCGTGGCAACACCTAGACTGAGTTGAATGCCTATTAACTCTCTCTATAGCCCCTTCTCTTCTAAATCTAGGTTTCTTCTTATGGTTATAATTGAGTGTCAGAATGCCATCAAATCTGCCATATCCGGGTGTAGTGGTGTAGACTATCTTATAATATGGCCGGAAATCATTATCAAAACTGAGAGCAACAGCTGACAAGACATGCTGCAGCTCAAGCTGGGCACATATCTCAGTTGAATTCTGTAACAAAAAGTTCATCTCACGGACCAGGAAATTGGCTCCTTGTCTTACAAGGGAGTTGTTGACACTAAGTTTCTGCTGCTTAGGCTTACATGTACAGAACTGTGGGGGGATGGCTACATCCTTACAAGTCCTCCCTCTAGGCACCTCTGACAGAAGACTAACACCATGTCCTGACTGAATCTCTCTTTTATCATGATTCAAAGCAATTATATCTAGAAGTGTTTGCCAAACATCAAAAGGAGTGGTTAGACTGTGTTGATTTTGTTTCAGAGTTTTTACTAAAGTGGGATGAGTTTTCTGGAACTGTTCCGGTAAGACAATGTACATCATAGGTAATTTGTCCTCCAGGCCCCCGACCTCTGTTTGGAATATCTTACCTAAGCGAACACCGTGGTCTGCTAAAAAAAACAACACTGTGTCGTCAAAAATGCCCTTTTCATTCATAGAGGTCAAAGATTCATAAAATAACTGGTCTAGCAGTCTGGAATTAGGGTTAAAATCATGGGGGAGACGGTATGTATACATAAATCCAAAGTATGGCTCCTTCTTATGGTATCTTTCAGCAAACTTAGAGAGGTATTCTAAAAGAATTCTGGGTTGTACAAGATGTTTCTCACATCCATTGAACTTGAATTCTTTGTCTTCATACATAGACTTCCCCAATGGTCTATAGTAAAAGTCAGATGGTGCCTTGTTCAGGCCTTTCTTCTCATCATGGTAAAACAGGTTACTATATCTTCCTGTTTCATCAGAAAACATTGTCCTATAACCAGCAGCAGAGAAGTTTTTAAATATCAATGGGTAGTCATCAAAGGGACCCCAATAAGGCAGTGAGGCGTCTTCTTTTATGTGTTTACCGGTGAGTAGCGGGATCATGTTGGGGTACGTGTTGAGGCCCACTTTGGTGTACCCTAACATTGCTGTTGCATTGAGATGGTGCATCAGGTATTTGTGAGTCTGTGGGAAGTAGCGGATGGCAGCCGAGCGGGACATGGAGTCAGTGTGCAGGAGTAATACATTCCATGGGTTTCTGTTACTGCCACTCGTCTCCTTAACCACCTTCTTAGGAGGTGCCCTGTTTGTCACCAGAACATGGTAGTTTCTATAAACCAGCGACTTCTTTTCATCATTACCATAGCACGATACACGGATAAAGTCATGACTTACTCTAACACCCAACTTAAGCACAATCTCTACTGGAGTCTCATCCTTCTTTTCATGGTGGTATGGGATATATTGATATTCACATTTAGATATGTTGTAACTTTCCTGTAGTAAGGTCTGGTTGATTTTCAGCCAGCTTCCCTGCATATATGTCAAATGTGAGGCCCATTTGCACCAGCGCAGGGGGTTTCTTTTCACGGCGTGTAATATGGTCTTATCCCATGGATCTGGGATGGGTATTTTGCAAGCAGATTGCTTTAAACTCAAATGAATCAAATCTTTCTTGCTTTTGGGGAGGTTCTGATGAGAAATGATCAGAATGATCAGAATCATGACTAGGGGAGTAGCTGCTAGAAAATGCTTTTGAAGACGAACCATCTGAGGAAGGAGGAAAGAAATACTTAGTTGTATATTCTGCCAAATGTCACATGTTATCATTGTTCATAGTCAATACCAATCCTAAGAAACTTAAATGAAAAGAGATTAATTTAACAACAGTCTTTTTTACTTCAGTAAATATTGATTATGATATCCATTACAAATAAAAATCCAATTTTGTACATTTAATCCTCAGATGCTGAAAAGCCTAAATCAGTTGGTGTCTCTGAGAAACCATCATCACCTTTATGTCCTTCTTCATTACGATGCACCCATCGTTAATGATAACAAAAACGTACCCCCCACCCCGCAAAAAAACTAACTTTCCATGTTTTCAATTGAATGTGTTGCAAATATATTCTAAATCAAACATGTTACCTTGCACAGATAGGTACTAGTGATGTATCTGGCACAGTGTCTCTGTCTTTAGTGGTAGGACCACTGTATCCTTACTTAGAATGGAACCATGGCAGACAATTATGAGTCAGTCTGGTCTGTGGTAAAACATACAAATCATTTAATGCATTACCATCTATCTTCTTCCCCTGGTTTTGAATATATTCAAACATGTGGGTATCAGGACTTAAGGCTAATTAAGCTGAGGCTGACATGAACGGTTAGAACTACTTTGGAAAACTTCTCAACTGAGACATTTAGAGAAGATATTAAATTGTGTGTCACTTCATCTAAAATTGGCGCTGTTGATGCAACTTTAAAAAAAAGAATTGATTTTGCGAGTTTTTCTCTTAATTTTTAAATCTTTTTTTGCCATCAATATTGAAAATCTGTGCCGTCTGTGTCAACTTTTGCTGATGACAGCTATTTATTTGATAAAGTTGACAGTTGACCACACAACTTGTCGATGTTAACAAGAAAAAAAAATAGAAACAGTTTTTGAGAAATTAATAAATGACACAGACATGTTTTAAAAATAACTTTTTTGGGGGTATTCTTCATCCACTTTGGTAGCACATGGATGGGAATAAACTACCAGAACTATCCAATTACCGTATTAAGAAACCAATATTGAATTCAAAACCAAACTTGTTCAAAACATCCAAAATCCTCCACACTCTTCTCCTGGCTTGCCCCTGTTGGCTCTACCTTTTCGGCTCCTGGAGATTCCCTTGTGAGATAAGTGTTAGTTTCTCCTCTGTGTGACCCAGCCTATGAATGGTACTGTGGGCCTTTAAAACAGACTAATACTTCTACTAGCATGAGGGTATTACTCCTTATATTCCTCATCATGAGTTATTTTTGGCTCTCATTATCAGAATTGTGTATGTTGCTATGCAATGTTTCATAGAAATTGTATGCACCCTTTTAATTGTATCATTATGTGCGGCTGCTTACACATGCTAAGTAGGGCTAAGGAAAATTCGATTATGATTTTCTGCAAAGGGTAAACAGTTTATAGATACTGTAATGGAAACCAGAAAGCGCAACTGGCAATGTATATGATTATATTGAAATGCATTTCGGTCACATTCAGTGGCTGCGTGTTCTGATTTTAAGTGATGTACCAAATGCTGAATCGGTCATGCATAGTTCCGTGAATGAGCACTCATTTTATGGTGGACGTCTTTTATGACTGAAGTCAGTGACTGAAGTCAGTGACTTAAGATGGGTCTAGTTAGATAGGTCTGCCCCTGTTTTTATTCAGGTCACTGAACAGTGTTATTACATTTCAAGCACCGGATAATCATTATTGTTATTATTCATAGCTTTGACAGGTTAATATATTGTATTTATTCCTCACTCATATTAAAGAGTGAATATCGCTGTTCTGCTTTACTTGTTGAACCCTTTACAGAAAATCCATAGTGCATATAAGTCTTATTTCAAATTAAAGATATAAACAAAATATCAGTTGACAAGGAGGTAAATTGATCTACTGAAATGTCAAGCACTCTTTATTAGCTGTTTCAATCATTTCACCAATATAACCGAACCTAGCCTTTTTTTAGTTTTGGATTTCTTTTGATTCATTTTTTAGATATCCATATTTTGCTAGATTATGTCAAAAATTTCGTCAGGTAAAGCTGACTTAAGTGGCCTAATTCATTTTATTATACGACCTAACGTTATTGGTATGATCCTATGTTACGATAATGAAGGGAAAGGTACCAAATGGGGGTGAAGTATGCTTTCGCGTACCACAAGGGTGCTTTTTGGGGCTCTAGACCAATTCGAAGGTAGCATTTTGGATCACGTGATATGGCAATTATGGCGATGTAAACAAAGCAGAAGACAATGTGAACGATGCAAATTAATGATATAAAAACCAAATTTGCGATGTAAACAACAACTAAAAGGTAGGGGGGTTAAGTAAATGTCTTTTGTTAGTGTAATAAATCTTGATACCAATATCAACATCATACAATAATGGCTATGTCTGATTGTCAAGAATAATTTTTTTTGCAAAAAACGGATTTGGAACTCTGATGTACGAATGCAGTCCTGGTGAGAAACTCACCGGTGCCTTCTTCAAGAATCAGGCCAACCCTTTTGGGTTGAGACAATCCCAAAGAGTTGGTATGATGCACCAATGCAGCACGAGTGAGTTACTGGGCGGGACTGCATTGGTGCATCAAGGCGACAAATGTAGTCTTTCAGTGATATTCATCCTTAAAGGATTAAACTCTGTCTTTGATCTTATCTGATCTCAATCATTGAGGCAGGTCATAAGTGGGATAAGTCTGACCTTGTTTTACCTCAGCCCTTTAACCCTTTAGGGATGGATGTCGTTTAAAGATGGCATTTGCTGGCATGATGCACCAATGCAGTCCCGGCAAGTAACTCACCGGTGCTGCATTGGTGCATCATGCAGACCCTTCGGGAGTGGCTCAATTTGGTATGGTCGGCATGATGCTTGAATGCAGCACTGGCGAGTTACTCACCAGGACTCCATTCAGGCATCATAAAGACAAAGGGCATGATGCATTAAGGCACAATGTCGTCCTTAAAGGGTTAAGCATCAGCTCTACGTGTTGGTCTCAGCAGGCCATGTACGCCAAGTTCTTTCCAAACTCCTCGTACCGCATTTCGCAGAGACTGCGTTTTGGCCATCAAATCAGAGCGGGTGTCCATCTCAGAGGGAAGTCCTATCTTGTCAAGCAGTGTCTGCACCAGATGGCTAGCGGGGGCTAGCCTGTGACATGATCGGCTGAGATATTGCCCCGATACTAGGGGTCTTGTCCATGATGGTCCATATAGGAATAACACATGGTGAAACTGGCCTCAACGACAAACAGCTTCCTGATGGGTGAGGCTAGTCACTTTTCGGCTAAATTAATTAAAATTAAAGGTGCATTCTCACCACTCACACTTAACCACATAGTAGACTACTACTAGTACTAGAATTTTGAGTTGGGTAAGTTTGGTGATTGTGCCACTTTAACATCTCATGTTTCATGTACCGCAGGTTATACTGTAATTGTACAGAAGTATACTTAATCATATATACGAATACTTACTACAATGGACAAAGACGCATGTACCATGGCATTCATTGTCAAACTCAGAACCATCTTGATTAAAGTTTATTCTTGTTTAAAAAAAAGGTATCAGGCTGCAGTGTCACTGGACCACAGGAATGTACTTACAAATCAGTATATATACTGATCTTGATATGAAATGAAACTCGCTTACACTTAATACCCGAAACATTCCCAAAATACTTCACTGTCTTGAGTTCAAATCCAGTATGTTATAAATCCAGTTTTTAGTTGTCATATTGCAGCAGAGATTTGCAGGAGGTTACCTTTAACAGCTCAGGCAGGTGGTCCCACAATGCACAGCGAGGGTCTTTGACCGCTACTCACCAAAACTATAATAGAAGTTATAGAAATGAAGAGACTCCATATTCTACAACACTCTCCCTTGGTGTCAGTGTTATAAACCCCCCACATGGACACTGGTCTATGCACACACCCAACCTGGTGTCGTGTTCAGGAACCATACCTGGTAAATAAGACAGTGTAGTACCCCCTGTTTCTTGCAGGGGGCAGCAGGGTGGGTGAAGACGTCCAATCTGCAGCAGTAGTCTCTGCGCGCTTCAGTTCACCAGCGTAGCCTTCACTCTCAAGCAGATGTTTGGTATTGACTAGATTGGAGTAGCGGGCATTGTCCATTATTGAAGAGTGTGGGAGAATGTAACCCAACAGAGATAGAATTCAAGGACAGATGTGGAGACATCTATTGCCAATATCTCGAGATAGATTGGAAGATGTCATCAAGTTTCAAGCCAGATTCATCGCTTGATGGGTAGTTAGGTCACAAAATATAATCCCTCGTAGATTTACCAATGTATGGCCATATATGGCATATATTATATGACAGTATCATTAGGATTGTTGATTATTGTAGTTATAATAGATCTTGAAGAATGCCATCGTCGTCCTAACCTTTTTCATAATGTAACACCATTGACTTGATCTTTGACCGGTGACCTTGACCTTGATGAATATGCAGCGCATCTGGCCTACTGTACCATCTTGCCATGCTCTGATAATTCACTATGACTGTGAGGTCCTAGTAGGGAAACACTAACCTATATTATGTACATACACAGACAAAAACAGTAGGCTCCAGCATACAGACACTATCCAGTGGAGGTAACACAGTATAAGGTATGTGGAACAGCTTATAACAAATGCAGACCTGCAACTGGGGTGAAGGCTCGATAGAATGAGAACACGGGTAAGAATTTAAGCGTCACTATTGTGACTACAGATGGGTCAAAAACGACCTGATGACCTAGGCTGTTTTGGAGGCGACTTTCGACCTAAAGCAATAATATAAGGGACCTGGCGACAATAGAATAAAGGGTCCAAAAAAGTGGCTTTTCGACCTGGACCCCTTAATTTCAGTGACTTTCCGACCTCAGGGGGGGTCTCCTCTGTACCCCCACTATTCCAAATACAACCAAATATTGACTTTCAGACAGTGCCTGACTCTCAGAAAGTGACAATGACAATTGTCTTAGTGCATCCTGGTATTTGACACTTGGGCAGTGCATATTTTTCTTCTCTTTGTCTCAGATTAAGCCTCAGAAATGTATTAATATTTTTATAGGGCCAACAAGAATGATGCATTTCCAAAGAAATCACATTGAGTCTCACTGGCATTAGCTATGGTAACTAACCCCATAGACCCTGTATATCACTAGGTTATTATAGGGGTATTGGTTACACCATGATGTGGCTTTAACTGTCTGCATACAAAGTTATTTCATAACGTGGTGCAATCCAGGGCTGGCCACACAGTGTGGTTATGTTGATACACTCACGCTGACTCATGTCGTCACTGGGGGGGGGGGGGGGGGTCTCATAACCACCACTTCTGTGGGTATACCAGTCTGGATAGGAAGAATGAGATTTGTTCAGGGTTTGAAAATAGACAAGCTGACTCACGGGTCCCTTGTACAACGAATTTAATTAGGGAAAATATGGCTGGTCGGGTGAGTATGAATTACCCATGTCCGATATGGGTGATGGCTTCTAATTACATGTATTGTAACAGAATATCACGGACAATAATCCATTGCAATTTCTAGGATTTAGAATTGGCGGGGAGTTGTAAAGGCTCGTAGTGTATCGCTGAACGCTTTTTGTTTTATTCAGTAGAGGGATCTGGCACGAGCCTCAGCTTGTAAAAGAGAATTCATGAAATTTGCAATATTAAGCAATATATATATACTAATATTGACGACCTTTAAACTGAGTGGGACAATACAAATTGGTTTAATTAGGCGCTAGTTTTCTAAGACCCCACCTCGCATATCGGTTCTATTCAGTAGAGGAATAAAATATGCCATAACTACTAGCCTAGGAAGCACTGATAGATATCATTGAATTGGCGCCTTTATCCCTTACCCTTTTTACCTGGGTCCTTCTGCGAGGTTTCAACTAGTGTATGTATAGATACATATGTTCTTAATCACTAAAAAGTTACAATCAATCGCAAAAATCAGTAAGTGGGATCTAACATTCTCTGTGAAACGAATATTCCAGATGGCTGTCTCTCGTTCTCTACCGGAAGAGAAAAAGGTACTCCTTATACAAAAAAGAACAGAGTTACAGGATATCGTCGACCCGTCTGACATTTTCCTGGCTGAGCTACAGAAGAACGATGTCATTACATCTTCATCTATACAGAATATAAAGGTAGAATAACCTTGCCAATTAACTTATTACAGCTTGCAAAATCACATTTCATTATAAACTGGAGACTTGTTTATTTTATCATTACGGTGCACATCAAAAATGTTTCTTTCATCATTGTATTGATTATAAAGAATCCTGTTTATTTTTATGTTTTCAGAGAGGTGGTACTGCTGCTAAATATCGGCAAGTTGATGACATCATCGACCACCTTCTGCGAGGAAAGTTGAGCTGGTACGAGGGTTTCCTCCGGGCTCTCCTTGATACTGGACAAGAACATGTGGTGACAGATGTTCTCGGTGAAACAGCTCCTACCAGTCCAGTTCGCCAGTGTCCAAAGGTCAGTTACAATCTTTGATTGGTAGGAAGTGTGTTCGTGTATTTAGAGGTGGCTTTGCATACCTTGGACCGCACTGGCATATATATATATATGTGTATATATATATATATATATATATATATATATATATATATATATATATATATATATAAACACCCGGCACTTCTAGATTCCAATGCAGTTCCTCGTGCTCAGTACTTATGCCTATACCTTGTAGACCATGGCTCATTCAAATGCCCCATGCATAAAGGAACCATTATTGCAAGTTGATTCCCCATACTAAATGTTTCTCCCTCTCAGAGGGATTTTGCTATCTGACCACACTCGCCCACTTATAAATGTTGAAGTATCACCTATACAGAGGATGAACATTGTATTGTAATTAGACAATTCTAGCAGTAGCATTACTACAAAAAAGATCTTCATTTATATCTGATATAATGAGAAATGCTAATTATACATGTATTTTTCGCCAGATGTCAGGGTCTAGTCTCCTACCAGATGAGAAAAAGGAACTACTGACAAATATGCGCAGCAAAATGATGGGAAGTATTGAGCTGTCCCCTTCTTTATGGGCAGAACTGGAGAAAAACAAAGTCATCACACAAGCAGTCGGTATTGACATACAGGTAAGTGATACTAGACTATGGGTGTGTCTTTCCTATCGTTGCGGATCAGTAATGGAATTTTGTAGGTGTAAAGTTTATTGTAGTATTGGAGTCTACTGTAGGTGTACAGTTTATTGTAGGTAACCAATAGAATCTGCTGTAATTATATTGTAGCTGCTGTCAAACTGCAGTAGGCCACTCAAAAAAATTGTTTCTTACCACCAAGCAGCAAAAAATATGATTAGGGCTTTTTCTTAAAATTTTTTTACTCGGGACTTAAGTAAATGGGAAAATTCGGAATTTTTGCAACCAATTTTCACATTTTAGTAATTCTGAGTTCATTGTCAGCAAAAGTTTGCCAATATTTTTCCAATTTTAACATATTTTTCATCAAAAAAAAAGAAAAGAAAAAAAGTTTCCCAAAATCATGATTTCGGTGATGAGAAACAACTTTTTTTAGTCGCCTACTATCTACAGTGTATGCCTCACCCATAACTTGGTAGACTCCTATAAGTCGAACAAGAGTATTATAGCTTTAGAAGTTTGGAATACTTCTAAAAACTCTTACTGCATCATGCATGTTTGGTATCAAAATTCGTGTAAGCCTCATGGTCCAGCCTTTGCTTGTAGAGGAGAATTCATGAAATTTGCAAATATTAAGCAATATCTATAAATATGCTAATATTGACGACCTTTAAACTAAGCGGGATATTACAAATGGGTCTAATTAGGCGATTATTTTTTAAGGACTCACCTCCCATCTCCAGTCACATGTTGGGCTTTCCTGAACTAGAAAAGTTCAGTTGGGCTTCTAAAGATAAAATAATTATGTCAATATACTGTGTAAAACTATATATCTAATCTGATTTGGCCATAAATGATAACAAATAAATTGTATTTCTAATAGACAAAACACATTATGATTTATATTCATCTGCTACAGGCACTTGCCACTCCCAATGCTCAGGTGTATGAGATGATTGAACACCTCAAACGAGGCACCAAGACCAGGTACCAAGGCTTCCTGCAGGCGCTGATAGACACACAACAGGGACATATCGTGACCAACGTACTGGGGGAAGGCCTCTGTCAACAATCTGAACCAGAGGGTTCTGCAACGGTAATTGAACCCTGTCCATCGGAGGGCCTATGCATGGTTATCCCACCCTCAGCTGCCTAAGTTTACTATTCTATGAATGCTTGCTTATAAGCCTAATCTAGTTTGGGACAAGCTATACAATGCATGAATAACTGTCACCAAAGCGATATTTTGTATAGGCACGTTTGGTACCAAATCAAAACTGAGACTCAATCTTGTACAAGCCATATGGTGGCCTACAGATCATCATTTTACGGTAGTAAATGTTGATGGCTGAGCGAAGGGCTTACACTGGAGCCTTCTAGTTTATTTATGTTATTTCGAGGGCTTAAGTAGGCACCTATTGTAAGGACCCTGGTCTTTATTGGTCTGGTCTCAAGTTTCTATTGCGGGGGGCACTTGAACATATCAGCCTGATATTATTCTGAATTTAGAAAGATGCAATATTTTTGTTGGAACTTGTATACACCGATTATTGTGTGATATTCCTTGACTAAATATATTTTGACTTAAGGTATCAAAGAAAATGTGTGAGTCAAGTAGTTTCTGTATTAGTGGCAGGTGTAGGCTGACTCTACAGTTTAACGATGCATAAAGATATAGGAGATCATATCATGAAAATTCAGTATTGCCCGTACTCATGGGGCATCCCGACTAGCATGCTCCATTATCATATGTTAAAGCGGCATAATCACCAAGCGTGTCCCATTCAAAATTCTAGTACTGTTCTAGTCTACTATGTGGTAGCTGTGCAAGTGGTGATATTTCTCCATCAACAAATTTCAGATAAACGAAATTAATCCACTTGGGGAAAACAAGATGAGACTGCTGAAAGACAGGGCACCTGACCTGGCACAGCATGTCCACGTAACTTCAGCATTCTGGGATGCTTTAGTCTACAATCATGTTTTGTCGCATCTTGAAGTTGAAGAATTCCAGGTACTGTGCTTGATAAACATATTATAAAGACAACTTTTTTTTTTAAGTTTTGAATCATTAAATGATTCAACAAACTCTCTACTTCCTAAACATAAAACTGTTTTTAGATTATTGGTGAGTATTTATTGTCATAAATGATTTTCATCTTCTGAAAAACAGCTGGTCTATTTCAAGGTATTCATCCGACCATAGTGTGCTAGAGGTAGCTTGAATCGCTGAATGATATCCCAGCTGGGAATAAATAGTCATTAAATGAACAAGAGGGTCATATAAAGAAACCAATTGTAAGTGCTTGAAAGTTATCAAAATTAGAAATCAGGACTGACTAGTTTGGCATTCATTGAGATATAATCTATTTTAGAGTCAGGAACGAATCTCACCATCAGAGCAAGTACACAAATTAATAGAGTATCTTAAAAGAGGAAACAAGAAGACATACCGTGGGTTTCTGTACGCCCTGTCAGAGACGGACCAGCTACACGTTACCAAAGGCATCCTGGGGGAAGACGTGCCAGACCTCTTTAAGTCTGTTGATGATTCCCAGGTAAGAAAACATATGTATACTGTAACTATGGGACCTATTAGCCCTTTAAGGATGCATGACGACCAAGGGCATCAACCATTTTCAGCAATGCGATTTCCATGAACCGCCAGATTAGTATAGTTCAAAGGGGTTGGAGAACGAATTCTGGTACCTTTGAGTAGGCCATACTTATGCAGAAAATACACCGATCTCAGCCCCCACTGCCTGATTATTTTCTGATGATACCTCCTAATGTTCTTTAGAACCCCAGTGTAAGGATGCCATTGACGGATAGGAAGAGGCAGAAATTGCAGGAGAAGAAATCAGAATTGACAGATGCGCTCACACTACCCGACAGCATTTGGACCATGTTTGTGAAACATAGGGCATTGACTAGTGAACAATCAACTTATATCAAGGTAAGTGTAAATGACAGTGAAAGCTGTTGAAATAAACATAAAGATGTTGTGTTCATAGACTGACATTAGAAAAGTAGCCTAAATGCTCTCCTATTCAAAGAAAAAACACAATCCCAATTAATAATACTACTGTTGTATAGACACATCTATGGTAAATGTGTGCCATCGATTGTTTTCAGGCTGAAATAAGAACTCTTCAGGTTAGTAGACTGGTGGATGTGCTGTTAGATGGAACATCAGATCAGTACAACGGGTTCATCCGTTCTCTACTTGAGATAAACCAGAGAGGCATAGTCACCGACATCCTCGGCGAAGATGCAGACTATTATCTTGTTTCAAATGAAGGTAAATTCATACCACACAAAACATAGACAGAGCGGCACGCTAAGGTGCCCTAGATTGGGGGTTAAGGTTGTCACTCCACCTATTTTTTTATTATTTCCTAAGCCTCAGGTTAGTTTTTGTCACTAAGAAATGGAAAATGGAAAAATATAATGGGCACTCCAAGCTAATTCTTTTTATTACAGGGTTTTGGAGAAAAAGAAACATATTTCAAATGACTAATCCTATATGGTGTCCTTAATTGGGAAAAATATATGGTCCAAAAACCAATAAATCTTCATGTAAATTGATATAGATCTCATCACTGTGCTTAAAGACAAAGGTAAAAATATATTCACTTTTTACCCAAATCCTTGACCTTTTCCCCATTATTCTGACCTTTAAATATAAGATTTAGACAGTGTTTGTCCTATTTCTTGACTTCAAATGCATGGGACCCCTATTTTTATGTTAACAAATGATCTGAAAAATAGGACGTTCCGTGGGTTTCTGTACGCCCTGTCAGAGACAGACCAGCTACACGCTACCAAGGACATCCTCGGGGTAGATTTGCCGGACCTCTTTACTGAGAAAGTAAAAAAGATAGTCTATGGATTTTTTTGGCTATTTATTAACATATTTTTGACAAATTTAGCATCAGATTAATTCACAGTATTCCCCATGAATTTAAGACAAATCATTACTCATGCAGTTGGGGAAATCTTACCATTAATACCATTCAGGGAGAAATGAGAACGAATAAGAATGAGGGGTTTCTTCCCCTGATTTCAGGTTGTATGAAATCTTCAATTCGACATAAAAATCCAATTTGCTATTATCAGGTATATGTGAATCGGCTTGTATAACAGTCTTGTATGTCGTGAAATATATATAACCAAAACAAGTTACATTTATGTTGACTCCCTCCCGCCCCCTTCACCCCTCCTTCACCACCCCACCTGCACAAGATACCAAACTGGGAGAATCCCCCTTGGAGGTGCGGGACCGTCGGTGGCCCTTATCTCTGTAGAGATAAGGGTTGAGCATCCGTCAGGGAGTAAGGGGAACCTTCCCTTACTGGTTGAACCTCCTCTATGGGCTACTATACCTATAGCGGAGACAGTCCAGGGTTATCCAGGCCTGTTTTGTAAAACCTCTTGCAGATAGCCCTTGCAAATAACAAATCTAGATTGATGTAGTTTCCTAACATCTATCTCATGTTAAAATGGTCTCATTGCAGAAATCCTCGTAACCAATAGATTACTTCATCGTGCAATACTGAATATAAGGAAGGATTACATTGACAACATGTTCAAGTCTCCCTTACATGCATTCAGCACAAAATCTATGGAGATAGACCTCAAAAATGTTTACACACCGCTGGACATCATAGAGGATCATCGCAGCATGAAGAATCCTTGGTAAGAAGAAAAATTATTTCATATAATTTACTTATTGCATAGATTTATCACATAGAGTTTCACATGCGGTGCCTGACCGTATTACTTCGGTTGTTTATATGTTGATTGTCAAATGTAGATTAAGGTATTATTTATAATCTTACCAGAGTTAATTACCAGATTTCTGATATAAAAATTCGAATCAATTATCTGTTTCCAGCACTACTATAGATGAAAATAACATTCTCAAGAATGGAAATGACAGAAAGGCACTGACGTTGTGTGTAGGAGACGCTGGGTCTGGAAAAACTACCCTGGCCACACGACTAGCATGGCTCTGGGCAATGAAGCACACCCATGCAAATGAATTCTGGAGAGGCATTAAGGCTGTTATATTTATCAAACACACCATGAGAGGAACTTCTCTGAAGGACATTATCAAGAATTCTGTACCAGGGAATGAGGTCGACAAAGCATTGATTTGGGACCTGTTAAATGATGAACCAGAGAATGTACTAGTTATCGTGGAGGCCTTCGACCAATTCAGAGGTGATTCTCTTATGGAGGCGATTGTATCGATGATAAACTCTCGAGCAACAAACATGTTTGTAACAGTAAAAAAGAACAACCCATGCTTGACTTCAGAATTTGAGTCTCACTTCAATCAACACATAGAAGTCAAGGGGTTCAGCCCAGAGAACCGAGTCGAGTTTGCAAAGAAGCTGCTTTGTGAAATGAACTGTGGACATAATGTAGAGGGGTTCCTGAAGACAATTGGTGGGAAATCCAATTTTGACTCCAACCCACTAAACATTATGCTAGCCTGCCAACTGTATGCTGAAGGCACAGTTTCTAGCGAGGCCTTGGATGTACTGACAGAAGTGGAGTTGTATTCTATAACAGAAGAGAGACTTGTTGAAAGAGAAATTCTCAAAAACAAGAAAGTCAAAACAGGAGAACTTGCTGCGAGAAGGATGAACTCGGTTGAAAAAGTGCATGACCTTGCTGCATACTTATTGTTGGCGGGGAGGTCTACATGCAGACAAGAGGATCTAGATCACCTGAAGATGGACAGTAATTCACCAGGGTTGGCTTTACTTCAGGAGAAATGGGAATCTTCAGCAACACACGGAGAACAGCACTACTGGATGTGGCCTCACACACGCCTTCAGGAGTTTGATGCAGCCAAGGCTATTGTTAGAATGAAGAACTTCAGGAAAAGCAAATTACTCTATTTGGTTGCAAGTCGGTCTGATCTCAATTCAATGGCTAAGATGGCATCAGCAATACTTGGAAAAGACAGAAGGTTTGCAGATGTTAAGGCTTTGACAGATGCAACAATCTTACTCCAAAGTACAGTATCATGTCAGGCTGATCAAAATGACGTGAACCATCCCTGTAAAAAGATCGCAAATATCCTGTTGGACCTTAAACCAACACAAATTATTCATCCTTTTGATCGAGATATCTCTGAAATCCAGCTTCCAGACCTTTCCTCAGTGTGTGCCTGTTCTGGCAGTCCTTTCAATGGGAACATTCAACTGTTCCGGCAAGTTAACTCATGGATTGTAGGATTACTAAGGGAGGAAGACAGTGTCTCGGCTGGGACATGGTCACTACTCTTCCCTGCCATTGACAGGTGCTTATATTGTGTATATGATATCATACTTACTTGTTTTTATTATCGACTTATAATCACCAAGCTATTAAGAAATGTAAACACTAGAAAAAGATACCATTGCAGAAACATCTGCAAAGTATTGCAAAACGTAGTTTGCCAAAAGTGTTTTTACTCGGTTTCTCATTATTGATGTCACAAATATCTTTCAGGTGTGTGTCAATGTATACTGAGCATTACTTTGATACTGTTTTTTTCCTTCAACACATTATTAGATCTGCTGACACTGTTCACTTCATGCTGTCAGACCTGGGTGATTGGAAAACAAACATGAATCCTTGCGATACTCCTCTAGCCTCATTTGTCGAAATGTATTCCATCTCTTCCACCATCATGGGGAATGACTTTCTGCATTGTCTATTGGAAGAGCTTGACCGAAAGTCATCTATTGGGCCTGAAACTGGGAGATTAACTATTCTCCCAGAAGTTATCCAAATTCATGTTGCATCACCATTGCAAGCCTCGGCCATACAAGCTCTGAATGAGAGAATGTATTTGGTCCACCAAAATGATAATGGATTGACCATCTGGAGAAGGTAAGGCTCTCTTTCATCAAATGAGATCTCATGTGGCCTGTCCGCGTGTCTAGTGCCAAACAGTTTCTCTTGTTTTTGATTTTCACATTGATTCCACACTTGTGTGATGTTTACTAAACTTTATTCAATCGCAATGTGCTTATGTTAGGACATTTTGGATTATTTTATTCTCTTACCTCTTTTTTAAAAACCAGCTATCATTGTCTCAAAAGTTGTGAGGGCCTTTCTTATTTCTATCTTGTTTACTGAATGAAATCACTACATTATATGTGTTCTCCTTTTCTGTAGGGACAATGATATCAAGACATTTCAGAGACTGGTTCCAAATACTGACAGGTTTGTTTACATATCAGAGCTTACCCCCTCCCTCATAGCAGTAGACGTACATCGCATCGAGGACATGCTGACAGAATGTGATGAGAAATATTTTGGGACAGCTTCAATATTTGTGAATGTTGGGTTTTCACAGACAACCCTTTACTTTGGACCTCAACCGCAGGAATCAAAAGACATTTGGGAGAAGGTTATTCTTCATATCCTAGATAAGTGGCACCCGATGGATGGCCTGACTATAGAAAGTCACAGAGAAGGTTTCCTTAATGAAGGCCTTACGGACTCTCTCATAGAAAAGCTTTGGTGCCTACCATATGAGGTAACTCAGAACTCACATGGTGTGATGATCATCAAGAGGTTGTGAGTATTAACTTCCTTTCATACATTCATATAATTGTGGTGCAGAAAACCATTTGTATGAATTCGGATACTAGATGAAATATCCTAATATATGAATCTCCTTTCAGATACTGTTCTATTCCAGTGAGTGATATCTCAGGGACTGTGATATGATTTACTTGCAATGTCATTTTTCAGGAGTAACTTCAAGACAACCACAGCTGTTAACCCAGTGCATGTTTACAGCGATTCTATGGGTAATACTACTGTAAGGGCCACCAGTCTAGCTCATGTGCTGGACATCCAACATGCTCACATTAACGCTGATGAAAGTAAAGAACTTCATGTTATTATGCCAGAATGTGAAATCCTACATAGGACCAACCTCATAACATGTGTCAGGCATCTGGTGCATGAGTTCTATGTGGATGATATACACATCAGAAAAGCCAGCATTGATGTCGCTGGCATTACTCACACTCAGCCAGTCGAATATTTTGAAGAAGGGGATTTTTCTTATCGGGTCAGTCAGGATGAGAAAACAGTATTTGTCCAAAGGTAAGATATAACACACAACAGCAATGCAGCACCTTATAGTAGATATTTTAAAAGTCCTGGTCCTGAAATCCACCCTAGGCGTTCAGACAGACCTGCCCAGGTCTCTGCTGCTACCGTATAACAACTCATCGGTATCGCTTATGTATACAGAGGACATGGCTTTAGTATAACTGTACAGGAAACAACAATAATGAACATTTTGCTGTTCCAGTGGTATGTATATACACACATGTATATATATACATATGTATATATACATATGTATATATATACATATGTATATATATGTATATTCATTACCTTATACTGTACTAGCTACAAAATTCATTAACATAGTCATAGTTAATAATAGTTTGCAGAGTAGCATTTTGTCTAAACAACATGATTTAGCAGACAAGTATATAATTGTATTGGTCGACATCATTTTTACTTCACTTTTGTTTGTAGATGGGCAACAGTTGGGCCGTGGAGAATAAAGAAGAGGATGTGGTGGGTGCGGATCCTACCTGTAATCGTGATATTTCTGATGGCATGTCTCCTTGGTCCAGCCGAACAGTGGCAGCACTGGAGACGGTGGTTGCCTGTCATAGGAGGGTTTTTAGTGGCAACACAGCTACCAGAGCAGTGGGGTGGAGAACGGATCAGTCTGGCGAGTGTAGCTATATTTTTTGGTGGAGCTTGTGACACGTGCCTGTTGAATCTAGTTTACTGGACTTCCCGTTTATTGATCGTCAAGATATCCACAATCTGCTCGGATCGCATCAGATTACAGGGTGGCTGGCGGCCGATAGCTGCCCCTGCTGCTGTTATAGTGACATGGATGCTGATTCCCTATAGTTGGGTAAAACAGAGATTCTGGACAGTGCCATTAGCTATGGGAGTGCTATGCACTGAGAGAGGCCCACATACAGCCTGGCACATCATGCGGGTGGTACTGATAGTGACCCAGCTGGCTTATCTCCTTAGTAGTACCAAATGGTTGATGCAAGTGGCAACCATCTTAGCCATAGCAGCAACAGATCTAGCAGGCTGCAATACCATCAGCGGCTTTGCATTTAGTGTAATAATAATATCTCAACAACCAGAGTCAGAAGACGTGATTGTTTTACCGACACCACTCTACAATTTGCTTTGGTGGTTTCTGGTAATCAGTATAATTTTGGGTTTTCTTGAGGGACAAGCATGGTGGGGAGAGACCCCATGGTGGTTTAGAAGTGATGTGCTGTTCACTGGATGCAGTTGTCTGTGTGTAATAAGTATCAGTACGTGCAGAGACTGCTGGATGCGCTGGTTAGTAATACCAGCAGCATTTATCATAGATTGGTTTTGTAAGACGAAGCGCCCACACAGCACTTTGACCAATAACCAACAGTAAGGTTTCATTCTTTATAAACTTTCTCACGTATGATACTTGACAGTTCCTTAACAACTTATCATTAAATCATAAATACTGTATTTAATGTTATAAGCACCCTACGCATTGAAAAAAACACTATTCTAAGTGAAAAAATCAGCCTCAAATAGTCTCTTATCATTTATATTGTATTCAAAGTTTGGAGCTGGTAGTACAAGGCTATTAAAGGTCCATAAATTATACTAATCGACACTTCTAAAGGTCCCCACTCTCAAACACAAAACTCAAATGATATACAGCACTGTATTGAAGAACAATAACACTTTACATGAGAAAACGTTTTCATTTCAATTAATTAACCACTGGGAAATGTTACTATATTAAGTCTCAGGTTTAGAAAAAAATTGTAATTGCTGTGAAAATTATAATAGTTTGGGTTTGAGGCTCAATAAAGTGTCTTGCATCTGACTCATTTACATTTTATTAAACAGTTCTCAGTATATAAAAGTGTGCTAAAGCCAAGCCGTTTTAACGCTACACATAGGTCAGGAACACATGAAATCAGTGTCTAAGGTTTTACAAAATGTCATAGTTTCAGTACGACATAATATGTTTAGCCTACTTTGCAAACTAAAACTGAGTTTACACACCACTCTAGGTGCGCAAGATTGTAAGATGACGTAACTTATACATAATGAATCTGACATGATGACACAACAGGCACAACCCCATGGACATGAGGACAAACATGTTTTATTTCCAGAAGATTATATTAAATTATTTTATCAAAGATACCCAAGCAGCACCGTCTTCATCAGTCAAGCTATAGTAAAAGTTGGAGGAGAGTTCAGTGGCATAATCTTTAAATCCAGGAATCAATGCTGGCACATCAGAGTAACTCTGCAGAGCTTAAAAAGATCTTGGTGACAAATAAACCGGGAATTCTGGACACATATACAGTGCATTCTCTGACAGGAGTAGAGCGGCAGTAGCGTCCTGGTGTCAATGTGACAGGAAGGGACTACTCCCACTGATATTCAATAGTAGTACTAACTAGTTAGACGTTCACAGAATTTTGAGAAATCATGACATCTGTAGGCATAAGGCAAAAAATGTTACATATTCTTCAACCCTTCCTGATGCACTCTATATAGTGGTCCTTGCCGCCCCTCATCCATGTGGCCCCCACCAGCTGCAGGTCGTGTACAGTAATGAAGGCCTGCACCGCACCCGGCAGGCACCTGAAGGACAAAGCAGTACATGATTATAGGATAAATTCAACATATTTGAGGATGCATAGATTTCATTTTAGTGTTTAAGGTTGAATCGTACGTTATACTTATACAAATTCTGAAAATCTTGCTTTTTCTAAACTTCCTTAAAGAGGGATCACTCTTTCATCAAACTAATCGCTTGTCTCCTTTCCTCTATTTTCATGAATTTCTGTGTATGGAATAAGAATAAAAGGTGAAGCATTGTCAATATGTTGCCACCTCTGAGAGTTACACCTAAAACCTTGGGGCCTGGGTCACCAATCAGTTTCGTGTTTACTACGTGAGAACATTTGGAAAATTGGAAATTCATATGTCACTAGCTATAAGAATATGTGAGAAGCTATCATTCTTAACACAGAATGACAATATTAACGCAATGGAGGGCCGTTCCCAATGGGAGTGTGCAATGACCCTAGGGCATACTGCATTGAAATGGCGGTCCCAGGGAAGTAAACAAACACTTTCGATGTGAACAAACATATCTATTTTACATCAGCATACCCTGAAATAAATACAGAGCATCACTTAAAGTGGGTATATCTGATTTTTCTTCAAATTTTAAATCTTACTTGAATGTATTCCAAACACTGTAAAAGTTTAATATTAAGAGAATAGAGGTTAATTACATGTCATCACTGGGTGTTAATAAGTCACAAAGGAATCCTCTGTCCCCAACCCATGGGCTTTTCTACTGTATTTTCAATGGGGGGAATAAAAGTGTGCACGCTCTTATTCCAAAATAACCATATGAATTGGGCAAAAGAATTGAATTAGGGCAAAATCAGAGAAAATAAGGGGGTGTAAAACAGATAGGAAGTCAAATATATTATTTGTTAACATTATAACTCATTTGTATAAAAATCTATTTTTTGGTCCCAAACATCGGATGTACTAACTTTAAAAGTGATCATTTCAGTGATTGTTACCATCTAGGTGCCTGTCCCGTACTGCACTAGGCCTGCGGCCATCGTACAGTGTAGGACAGGCAATTCTGGTGTAATAACCACTGAAGAGGTCGCTTTAGTGTGCAGCTCTGTCTATTTAGTCTATGAGGGAGTGCTAGTCAACACCCTGAAGTTACATTAAAATATAAATACCTGTCATTAGGGCAGGTTGTTTGAGTGAGGCCGGCGGTGGCAGTGTGGCTGATCTCCGCCTTCTGTTCAAACAGCAGGAAGTAGTAGGTGTTAATGAACCGGGGCCCCGGTCTGTTGATAGACGGAGGTCCAGCCGGCTGCACATAAGGCACAATGGTTGTTCCTGAGGACACATCATCTCCATGGATGTTGATAATCAGCCCATGTATGACCTGAGCACCTTCATCGTAGATGATCATTGTGTATAGTTTCCCTGTAAATGGTAAAAAGAAACAGAGTGAAAAATTATTGAAAATGCTGGTCAGTAAGGCAACGTGCAGCCTACGTCAGAAAGGTTTGCAGTTTCAGAATCAATTGATATACACAAACTAAATTTATCTTTATTATGTCAACAAAATCAATGTATTATTCAAAAGGGATCGGCCCTAAAAGTCCCCCTAAATAATCCATGAAAATATCTTTATTAAAAGCATGGAAAGGGGCAATTTAATGGCTAAAAATCAGGAATCAAATTTTGGAAACATGTGTAAACTGTAGTCACATTGTATTATCTGTATATTCATCAATTTTCCTTTTTTCTAAAAAATAAATATTTCTATAATTCCAGAGTGTACCTGACACACATCCAAAAAAAACTATTCGATAGACACCTTTTTGTAAGAAAACAATAAGACATTTACTGCAAGGAAATTCTATACTGCTTTACTGTGAGAGGACTGTGTTGTAGAGCACAGACCATCTTTTTCTAATCAAAAGTGATGAACTCTTTTTAAGAGAATCTACCCCAAACACTCCCCCCAAACTATTTATGTGATTTCTTTTTCATCAAAAGCACAGGACGGTTCATTCTGATGGCTATTAATCTTCTCCGAAAGTAGTTTAATTTTGACATATATGTATTCTATCTCTTGTTTTTTTGAATAATTTCCCTAACCATACTCAATACACTTGTCCAAAAAATATAAAAAACAAAATTCAAAAAGAAAGGCACAGGCTGCACAAAACTATCTTTTTTTTTTGTGGGAGGATCCTGTTGCAGAAAAGAAAAGAAAGCTGATAGAGTCTCATGTAGAGTCCAGCCCTAACCTGCAAAGTCCACCTCATTGTTGGGGTGTGTGGTGTTCATCTGCATGTAGTAGTTGAGTGTAGCTTCAGTCCGTATGTCTACCACATTCAGAACGGGGTTACCAAGAGGGTCCAGGTACAGGTCTCTACCACTAGGGGTGGAGGAACGTAATGGATTGTAATCAATGAAAAGCAGAAATACATCATGATAGGTGCATTTTAGGCAGAATTCACTTATTTCCTTTAAACATTAAGATATATTCCTCATCGTAACAAATGATTATCAATTTTCAATAGTTATATTAACAATGTTGCACTATGAAGGACACCACATTGAAGAGTTAATATTCATTCTTCATATCCATTTGTTCATGCTTTATTGAATGTGAGTAAGTCTTATATGATATATTTAAGTGTTTTTAAAGGTTAGTTTTTAATACACTTACGGGTGCGTGATTGAGAGTGGCCCACACTTGTACGTCAGCTCCTCAGTTGTGAACCTGACACGGAGGTGCACCGTCAGGTTGTAGGGCTGAGTCAGGAAGGGCAGGTCAGGGCTCTGCTTCTCTAGCTCTGTAGTGAACATGGTTATTTTATGTTAGATAATCTATCACAAAAACCTGCTACTCATAGCTGATTCCTTTCTTGCTGACATCGCAGAGAAACCTTATGATCTAAGTAACCTCGGACTAACCCATAATTTATCAAACATTAATCCCTTTGTTACGCTGTTCCCTGAAATCGTTCAAATATTGTCCATATTTTTTTTTGATTAAAACAAAAACATCTCCCCGATGTTAATTCGGAGTTGCACATAATTTTCCCTCTCTGCATCACAATGTGTAGATGTAGAGAACAGGCCCTGGGCCTGACTTATACAGCCCAAATAAAATAATTCTCAGCTAACTTCATATCGTGAGGGAGAAACTTGAAAATATCCATGAAAATATGAATATACTGCTGTTCTTTCTGAATTATCCAGCATACTCTTATTCGTCAACCACCTTATTCCAACATTGATACCATGTTTTATGTTACCTTTCTGAATTAGTGATGCACAGTTCTGTAGTCCAAACATGGACTGTGCATTACCGACAGAGTTAGGATCAGCTTCCACCATCATCCAGTTGATGCTATTGGGTCCTGTATCATAGACAAAAGTTTTGCCATTTTTTAAAAATATTTTTAGTTCGTTGTCAATAAAACTACACATAACCAAATTTGTTTTTAAAACATTGTTACAAATCCATCTACAAAAAGAGGAACATTGATATGATTGGAAATATTAAAGATTTTTTTAATACAACATGTTGATTGAAGGCTTACAAACCTATGCTGCGCACTGGGCGACAGACCGTTACAAAAAAATTAGGGCTTTATTTGTTCAAATATTTTCTACTGAACAGCTAAATATATAATCAAATATAAAACCTTTGCGAACAATTTTCACATGTTAGTAGTTAACATCTGTACAGCATTCTGTATCCACATTACCTTGTAAGTTGTGCCTCTGCACCAGGCTGGTGATGTTGAAGTTGAAGGGTGGTAATGGCTCAGAGAAGATAACACGAGTCTGCTTGTACAGCACAAAGGTATAGACACGGGGGATGGACCTCATGTTCCCAGGCCCTATGTACTCTCTCAACACCTGCAACAAAGTTCCGTATTTTGAGGCGATTTTTTCTCATGAAACAACTGTTTTAAAACCCTACGTAGAATGCAAGTCAGATCGCCATTGTGGCTTCTAGGATCATGTGAGTTTCTAGACGACACTACTGTACTAAAGAAACCATAATCAGGCCCCCTGTTAGACTTATGGAATATTCCCCAAAAAAACAGGTGCAGCTAAAATGCAAGGTTTTACAGTAGTGTTTTATCGAAAAGAAAGGACCACAAAAAGAAGGGCATCAGCAGTGCATCAATCCTTTTGGGGTGTAACTCTGCTATTGTTTCAAGTTTGATCTTGTCTTCTTAGTTCAAGATCTGTTTTGTTATAGACATAGATAATGAAGTGTCTGACCTTTAACTACAAAAACAAGAAAAAAAAGCAAGCATTGACTGATTGATTATCGATAACAGGGGCCAGAATATGAACCAAGTAGCATCAATTTCTCATTTCATATTGACGCATTATTGACCTTCCTTGTTACTACCCTGTTAGTATTATAGTATATCTGGAAACGTAATTCAAGATTTGCTTCCTTAAAAATTCTTCCACGTCATTTTCCAAATCCTATGGGGTTAAAGCTATATGAACTGTTTCTGTCAAATGATGAGTGACATAGCACTGAAGAGAGGGAATCCTTAAAACTATTTACCTGTGAGTTAGCGACATCGTTCCCCCTGATGTTGATGTAGGCGGCCTGTAGAACCAAACTCTCAAAGTCCACAAACAGCAGAGTAAACAGCTCGTCCTCCTCCGCACGCCAACGGAATCCGGGCTCCTGCCGCACTGTCCAGGAGGGAATCGGGACCTCCGAGAGTGGGTCCAGCTCAAACTCTACCTGGTCCTGTGTTGTATATGTAGTGTCACAGCCTGTGTATGTCCCTGTGGGTGAAAAGTTCAAGTTCAAGTTTCAAGTTTTGATGCTTCTTAATGTAAACACTTTCCACCTTCGGCAACCCGGGCGTGGTCAGAACCTGTACAATTTTCTTGGAGTTTCAAATGCTATGAATACAGATGATCCAGTGTTTTTATAACTCGGAGAATAAAGTTTACAACAAAAGTGGAATTTGTCCCTTTCAGGACAGCATGGCATCACATTTCAAGTTTATTTTGGCGCCATAAAAGATCAGTGCAGACACTAACAATACTTAAAAGGTAAAGGTAAAGGTAATAAAAAGTAGACATTTTCTAATGTAAAATAGTGGTGTTTTGAATATCTAAAACAATCGTAGGCATGTAAAATATCAGTAAAATATAATTTAGTCCACTGCATTAATTTTTGAATTCGGTAAATGGAATTAAAGGAAAATTGAAACATCTTCATTTACAGTAAATACAACTTAAACTTGCTTAAATGCAAACATGAAAGCAGTGGTTTTAACCTCAAATGGGAAGAGACATTTAATTCTGAAGTTACCTGGAGGAGATACATAACCGACAAACATATAACGATCAAGTCCAGCCAGTGGGTCCACTGCGCAAGATGGTCCAAAGGCCAGCATTGATAGTGAGTAGGGCTGGTCTAGCGGCAGGCGTTGAGGTGTGTTAAAACATGCCACACTGGACTCCGGTACCTCAGGAGGACAGAGGGTAGAGAAGGGGGCGCTGAACGGGAAGGCTGATGTGTCCTGGGCCTTCTGACGCATCAGGGACAGACAATGCGCCCCGTCATCATCAAATCTAATAACAGGCCTGCAGTTTGTCGCTTGGCCTTTCACATCTGAAAACGGAAATCATTTCATTGGTAATCTTGAAATTTCATATCTATAAAAGGATTCTATAGTGTTATTTTAACCTGTCATTGTGTGGACTCAAAATAGGGCCATCATAATTAGATTGGCAGAGGTATGAAAGATTCTCTATGATACAAGGATAGATACCAGGAATAAATTAGTTGTCCCAGAATAAAGATTTCTCTCGTGAAAGATCAATAACTATGCTTGATTAATATAATCATATAAGATACACAACTAGGATGACAGACCTTATATCTTAAATTCGCTTATATCATAAGTTATTTCAGAAGGCAATACTAATATTTGGATAATGTAAGTGCCAATAATCCCATGATTAATCTGCCTCAGTCTATTATTATCGCGAGAGATTTTTATGCCACAAATAAAGATGTGAAGCAATTTTACCTGTGAGTGCCAGGACAAGGAAGAGAAGGGACAGGAGCCTGTGCTGTAGCATGCTGCACGGGAGGCGTCCAGAGGAGCTGTGTTAATGGTCCCTAGGTGTCAGATGTGTATACATGTGGTATCATGCAGCATGCCATCCTGACATTAACCCTTAACTGTCACATAGGGGCTCAATGCCATCTGCTCTGTAGGGTTGCAATTATCTATGAATGCATCTCTGGTGAGTCTTCGCGCAAGGGATGAATTCATGGGTCATGCTGAACCACAAGGAATGTATCAATCATATAGGGTCAATATAGTGGCTGAATGCAGCTGCGATATAATATTAACGGGTTTTAATGTGTTGTACATCTTTAAAAGGGTCAACATGAGGATGAGTGGTGGTAAGTGGTCTGCTAATGGTATTGTCTCAGACGTCATATGTGTAGCATGCCATCCTGCAATTAACCCTTTAAGGATGGCATATTGCATTAAAGCTGGGCCGTCAGAGAATAAGTTCAGCATTTTCCACACATGGACTAAAATAACAGTTACACCAGAGGGCAGCAGTGTTTGGACAGGGGACCAGGAGCATTGTCCAGCTACAACATATTCACCGTATCTTGTGCCTGTAAGAGCTGAGCTACCAGCCCTTAAGAGCCCTCTTGTGAATGAAAACTAAACTATATCCAAAAAGGCTTTTGGCCTCACTTCAACCATGACGGTCAAGCTCTAATGCATCATGCCCTTGCTCGTTGTGATGCATGAATGCAGCCTAGGCGAGTACTTTGCCAGTGCTGCATTCAAGCATAATGCTGACCCAACATGGTTTATACACTTCCGAAGGATCGGCATGATGCTCCTATGCAGCACCATCAAGTTACTCTCAAGGACTGCATTGGTACATCATGCTGACCCTTTTAACGATATGCCGTCCTTACATGGTCAGCTGTCCACTGTCACAAAGTGCCTTAATGCATTAGATTGCATGCTCCTAGTATCGTATACTGAAAAGAGCTCTTTGCAAATACGTCCTTGCCCTATTTGGGTTTTTCTTCCCAATTCATTGAGGATAGACCATGAGTAATGGCGAGACCAGAAGTATTCTCAATTGGTCCAAACAGCCAGACTTATAGCTGCAATAGGGTAATATTTAAAAAAGAAAAAAGGAAATAAATATATTCCATCACATATCAACGTCCTCAGGCCTCACAGGCAACACTGGTATTGACTAATAGCATGTGTATCCTTTTCTCAAAACATTTGCTAATTGTTAACAGTTTTGGGGGGCAACCAAAAAAACAATTGTCCACGCCAACAAGTAGAGTTTCAGGTTTTATTCACCTTAGGTAGATACACACTGTTTTTGAGGAGCTATTCAGAAAAAAACAGTTTTGACAAGGTGTGGCCTTCATCAGTTCCTAAGCCTTAATTCTATATGATGTAAGACATTGCGTGTACACTAAGCACTAATGTATGTTTACTTAACATGGTTGTGTAGCCCCCACGCTGCAGAGTGCAACCATTGTTCTACCACTAGCTGATAGTTATATGTGCAAATATCACGACATCACTTCATTACTGTAAAGCAGGCAACACGAATAGAAACTGCATTCAAAGGAAAAACCGACCGTCCACATATATATATGACCATGTCTCACCAAATCAATACAAGCTAAAGGTCAATGACAGGGTGCAATGTATGACTGGCATAGAACACCCTTTTTGTAGTCTTCGAAATTGAGAAATGCTCCATGAACTGGGTGTTGAATAGCCACCGGTCTTGTCAAAGCACTGGGTGTATATATATATATATATATATATATATATATATATATGTATATATATATATAGATATATATATATTTTTTTCATGGTGAATATGGCCTATCAAGGTTAAAGCTATGGGAGTGCCGTATGCGAAGGGAGCGTGCAATAACCCTCAGCCGTTCTGCAAGCTGTGGCCGTATTTAATGTTCCCATGGGTCGCCATGGGTCGCCATGGAGGTCGCCATGGCGTTTCTAGGTTACCAAAGGTCACGTGACTTGTTGCGGAATTCAAAATGGCGGCCGACGGACGTAAACAAACACCGCGGAAGTAAGCAAACATCGCGGAAGTAATCAAACATGCACTCCCGGGCATGCACTGCATGTCTGTTTTAGATTGATATACCCTGAAATAAACACAGAGCGTCACTTAAAAGTGACCTCGTCAGTAGTTGTGTCACTCCAGCTGCCTGCCCCGTATTGCACTAGGCCTGCGGCCAGCGTGAAATACAGGACAGGCAACTCTCGCGACATAACCACTGACTTGGTCACTTTAGCGTGCAGCTCTGTCTATATATATATATGTCTAAGGTGCATATTGTTGTTTGTTGTTGGTAATATTTATTGGCATTAGTGTCGTAGTACAGTCTTCGCGAAAACTTTTTCATCACACAGGACATTCAGTCCTGCAAATGGTCAATGTTGAAGGACCGGCTGCATTTTTGGAGGACCGGATAGCCACATATCTGATAGTTTCTGCGATTAAAGTACAAGAGAGTTTTGTCCATAAAAAATACAATTTATTTGTAATCATTTATGGCCGAATCAGGATAGATATATAGTTTTACACAGTATATTGACTAACATATCTTAGCTTTAAAAGCCAAGAGAATTCTTCTAGTTCAGAAAAGCCCAACTTGCGACTGGACATTTTGTCCTGCTACACTGGTAAGTCTGCAGGACCGGTGGCATTTTAGAAGGACATTGCCACTGTCCTGCATGTTTTCGCAAAGACTGCTCACTACTGACACTGAACCCCATAGTAAACTAGAAAGGTACTAGAATTGTGAGTGGGACTCGCTTGGTGATTATGCCATTTTAATACTATTAGCTTGCTTCAACTTACAATGCATTGTAAATTACTATCTAATGAAAAAGATAATGAAACATTAAATTGCTGCAATGCTTCTGTATGGTAAGATATCATGAAATTGCTTTTGGTGTAGATGAAATTGTATCATACACTCTACCCCAGTCTCCTAATCAAACCGCTTCCCATGGTCTTTATTTGAACTTTACACATGGGGAGTTAATCTCAATACATTATTCTTACATAAAACACCCTGATGATATATGCTGCCGGTAATGCCAACCACTTTGTCCAGCAATCACTGCATGTACTAGCAGATGTACAAGACAATACTAGGGCTCCTTTAGACAGTACATCAGACTTCAGCCACCACACTGGGGCCCTCCACCATGGCTGCTGCTCCAGGCAGTGTACAACAAATCCTGCTAGGAACAAGTATAATAATGGTGTTGGTACCAGAAACGTTGTATGAAGACATGTTGGTAGACACAGTGTTGGCAACGCTGCTAACAATACTGTGGCACAAAGGTTATAGCCTGCTAGATCTACAGCTGCTACTGCTATGATGACTCCCACCACCTGTACCCAAGATTTGTTACTATTGGGAAGATAAACTAGCTGCACCACTATTAATACTATCCTCAGGATGTGCCATGTGGTATGTGGGCCTCTTTCCGCCATTAGAGTCCCAGCAATTATCATCATTGTCCAGTCTTGATTCCATAAACCACTGTAGTCCATCAGCATCCCTGTCACAAACGCTGCAGTGGGTGCTGCAATGAGCCACCAGCCTCCGTGTGTAGCGATATGATATGAGCAGGCCATAGATATCAAAACTATACAAATCATAAATAACCAGTACAGCAGGTTCCACCAACATGTGTCACATGTTCCTGCAGCACCCACTACACCTGCCGCCACCAGCCAATCCCACCGCCTCCCCCAATCCCGCGGCCAATGTGTAACTGCTACTGCACCCGCGATGGCAGGTAACCACTGTTTCCAACATGACAATTGTCCAGCCTGACCCATGAGGGCCTCTATCAGGAGTACCATCATTAGCACCACCATCCACCACCACCAGATCCACCTCCTACTTTTACTTGGCCCCACAGTCATCCACGATTCAAACATCAGCAGAGCAGACAGAGACTCTCCCAGGAAAATTGCAGAGGGTATTTGCTGTATTATAAACATTGCTGTTATTCTTTGGCTGAAATGTTGCAAATTAGGTGGCTTTCTGTAATGAAAACGAATAAAAAAGTTCATTAACCATCAGGATATGTTCTACATATTATCATTATCTTGGTTTCAAAATAATTCAAGTTAGCTAAACGCATTTTCAATCACAAATACAAAACTAATTGTCTATGGTGATAAATCTATATCTATAAAATCATTTACATCTATTAATATGCAGATACATATTGTATTCCTGCATGCTGCTTCTTGATAATGGTATGTTAAAAGTGTCATCTTTATATCATCATTCAATTTACTGTCATGACAAGTAAAAGCTATTTGGAAATAAAGAGGTCGCAAATCCTAGAAAAATTAGCTGATACTATAAGTAGTTTACAATGGCAAATTTGATTAAATTTTGAGTTCAGTTGAAATGAAGTGGAAATTGTGTCCAGATCAGGACTGAGCCGACACACAAAATCCTCCTCCTCAATGGTCCACTGCATGTCGATGCTATTGATACCGTTGTTTCTGAACTGAGTGCTGTTTGGGCCCACCTTTCTGATGAGGACGTCATCTATACAAAATCCATTTACAAGGTGCCGTATACACTTTAAGGGGTTGGCCCTATTGGCCCTATCTGAGCTTTCAAATGTTTGTATGACAACTTGCACTTGCTTACTTGTATCGAATTCGAAATCTTCTGAATGTAGGTCCATGACATGAGGTAGGCTAGGGGCTCGTAGAACAACATTGCCATCACTGTCTTCATACACCGAAGTTGGGTTGCCAGCTTCAGGGGTTATGAAGTCACTTCTGAAAACCAGAGTAACAGACTGACATTAATTAAAGTCCATAGGACATAACAGTTGAAGCTATCATCAAAGGTGATCAATTACAATTCATGAATGTACTGATTTCCAATGATTGAGAGAAAGATTTATAGAGACATATAACACTCTAGATGCATTCAAGTGAAAACCTAGATACTAACAACTTCCGTATGATTATCACACCATTTGACTGAAGCTCTGACTCATAAGGTAAATGCCAGAGTTTTTCAATAAGAGAGGCTGGTAGACCTTTCTCAAATAAATCATCTCTATGACTTTCTATTGTCAGGTCTTCAGCTGGCTGCCATCTATCTAGTATGTGAAGAATAACCGTCTCCCATATGTCTCTTGGTTCTTGTGGTTGGGGTCCATGGTAGAGAGTTGTCTGTGAAAATCCCACGTTGACAAATATTGAAACCGTCCCAATATATTTCTCCTCACATTCCATCATCATATCTTCAATGCGATGTACGTCTATCGCAATGGAGGATGGTAGCTCAGGGGCTCGATTCATAACAATGTACGACAGCTCAGAAAGGCTACGACCATAAAATAACATGTCTGTAGGGAAAAGAGGGCAAATCGTATTTTCTCACAGGTAGTAGTCAAGGAATAATCCTATGCTGTAATATAAATAATTTGATATCATTTTACAATGAGATTGTAGGACACATGCCCATAACATAATCATGGTCTGTTGTGCAATGGCCATTTTCCCCCCTTACAACCACCATATACATGCATTCTGTACAATAGGGCAGATGGGAAATTTGGTACGATTTTCTTTTGAAATGCACCCCTTTTTTTGTACGACAGCATTCTACGATTTTCTTGAGATAAGCTGGTCATATGAGATAAGCTGGTCGTATGTGTGGTTATTATTCTCCACCATTACACCTGTTCAACAGGTGTCGTAAGAATAGCATAAAATGACCCCTGGACGATCAGCAATGGTCGTAGCAGTAAAATGACCTTCTGTGTCGTAGAAACTTATGAATCGAGCCTCTGATATGTAAACATACCTGTTTGTATTGGCCACAGGCTTTTGGAATGTCTTGATACCATTACCCCTAGGCAGAAAAAAGTACACACACTGTATCAAACGTAGTACAATGTCACTGTAGCTACACATTGCTGATTGAAATTCAATTTAGGGATGGCATTTTATCCAACGGAACTTACAGAAGTTATATTTACCATTCTATTTGTCCATCAATATGTGATCTAAAGTGCCACGGAAGCGTTTTAGAAGAGATGATTAGATATTCTTAGAAACGTTGACATAAATATTATTTTCCAGAACAAAGATCCGATTATGAAATCAAATTGCTTGATATATATCAGTATTTTGTTATATTTCCCGTTGCAATGGAACATGTGACAAAACTGACGCCCAGTACACTATTTTCACATCTTAGGTCTCTGCACTATGATATATTATGTTCATCTCACCTGCGCCAGATTGTCCAAGCAGTATCATTTTGATGCACTAGGTACATTCTCTCATTCAGAGCATGTATGATCCAGTCTTGTAAGGGAGTTGTATGATAAATTTGAATGACTTCTGGTTTAAATTGAGGTAAGGTCTCAGTGAGTGACTTCCCATCGAGCTGCTCTAACAGACAGTCCAGGAAACCATCATCATTCAAAGTAGTATGTGAAGAGGTAGAATATAATTTGATGACTGAGGATGAAGGTGTATCAGTAGTACTCAAATGTTCTCTCCAGTCACTCAGGGCTAACTGCATGACGTGAAGGGTATCACAGGACCTAGTCAGAATAAGTAACAACCTATGTATGCTGAAGATTGCCATACACTTTAAAACATCAAACAAGGCAATGTAATGATGAAATATAGCATATATATATATATATATATATATTAAAGTTCTCAGTGCAGAACAAAATACTTTTATTCTATAAGCCATCGGTAATGTGCAGTTTCATATATGATACGTCTTTAGTACATACAAATACTAATGATGTAGCCTACAATAAATGAATCGAGTATATGTATAGAAATATATATGTGACACAATCTGCGAAAAACGCCCTTAGTGCAGGATGCACTAAAGTCCCTTTCCCCAGTACATGTCACATATATAAATATGTATACATATATCTATACATGTAAATATATGTATACTTTTATATACAGATATATATGTATATATATAGAGAGAGAGAGTATTTAGTTAATTCAATACATGAGACAGGAGGCTCATTCAGAACAACTGACGTGGTCGTAGCGAACTGGTGACGTAACGAAACCTGTTTGACGACCACTAGTAAAATTTCTTCCACAAGATGAAATCTTCAGAAAATTGAATTAGACATATTTGCCATTTTTCTACAGTGTATAGTGTTTGCCTTTTTTTTTAAAGTGTAAAGTATAGTTTATGAAATGGCCCCAATATTCATTTGACTACCACTTGGGATCCACACATTTGCCAAGGTCACCAACACAAAATATTACTCTAGTGAGACCCTTTGACGAAAATTCGATTATGACGACTGACGAGTCTGTTCTGAATGAGCCTCCTGAGGAGTTAATCCCCAACATATATATACCTGTCAATAGCTGGGAGGAGTAGTGGCTTGGTATCTTCCAGGATTCTGTCCTTTTCTTGCAGTAGTCCTACATCAGTAGTATAGTATGTATCGGAACGGGACTATAGTTAAGTACTGTTTATTACTCAATCGACATGCAGCCAATCAGAGGCCTCCATTTGGTCACGTGACCCGTTGCCATGGTAACGTGACCTACTTAGGGCTCTCAGCCAATCAGAAGCCAGCATTCTGGGTGACCTACTGACCTACTTAGAAGCTCTCAGCCAATGAGAGGCCGGCATTCTGGTAACTATGGTAACGTGACCTACTTACGTCACGTGACCTACTTAGGCTCAGCCAATCAGAAGCCGGCATTCTGGTAACTAGGGTAACGTGACCTACTTAGGGTTTGTTTGTAAACAACACCACGTGGCTCTCTTGTTTGTAAACAACACCACGTGACACGTGACTGTTTGTAAACAAACAACGTATATATAGAAAAAAACACAACAAGTTCCATCTTATGTTAAAATTATATTTTCGAATAAAAAAGCACATCTGTAACAGCGTCTATGTGTAACTACGCGCGTTCTCATTCAAACACTATAACACTATCATACCGTAGCAGCAGCAGGTAGGACCGGAAGAAAAGCAAGCGCACGAGCAGAAGCGACGACACCATTTGCACCATCCGGCCGTCGCGTTGGTAGCCTTACTACCCGTCGCGCGTTCCACTGGAGCGGCTTTAAGAGTGACAAATGACGATTCTTTGTCGACGCGACTGCTAACATCAGCAGCATCAGCAGCATCGGCAGCATCGGCAGCATCGGCAGCAGCATCGGCAGCAGCGGCAGCAGCCTCGGCAGCAGCGGTAGCAGCAGTAGCAGCAGCGGCAGCAGCAGTAGCGTGAGCATTAGCAACAACAGCAGCAGCGACAGTAGCAAGGGCGGCAGAGCGGGCACTAGTAGCGTTATCAGCGGCGTCATCGGCAGCCGCAACAGCATCAGCAGCAGCAGCGTCGGCATCGGTGGCATGAGTAGCTGCATCGGCGGCAGCAACAGCAGCAGTCACAGCCGCAGCGGCAACAACAACAACGTCATCACGACCCGCGTCACTAACAGCCGCAGTAAATGCAGCAGTAGCACGCTGAGCAGCACTAGCAGCAGCAGTAGCAGAGGCTACAGCATCAGCTTCACATTCGCGCGCCGCTTCGTCATTCCGCTTCATGTCACGGTAGCAACTTTCCATCACGAGGATCTGCAAATTGAGGCGCGCTGCTGGTGGTGGTAGTAGTAGTAGTAGTAGTAGTAGTAGTAGTAGCGTGAACGATGATGACGATGCTGAATGTGGTTTCACTCCCCCTTATATACCCTTACGCCCCGCCTTTTTTCAAGCCACCGGCCAGCTGCCCCTTCACGGCAGGTCTTTAGATCAGCCTTAAGTCGCTTACTACGTGGCTCATCATCCCTCGAATCGCATTTTCCAGCCGCCGGCCGGCTGTCTGCTGACGACAGGCGAGGGTGATTTGTTTTTCTTTAGATATAAGCCGCTTACCACACGCGCACCCTCTAGTCACAGACAGAGTGACAGAAAGGGAGGGGGTCGCTTTGTTCACGCTACCTGTAGTTGTTTTTCTATACACACGCTGAGCCCATGACCCGTTAATCCTTTATACAGGTAACACGCGTTCAACTAATTACCCTATTGTATGACAGTCGGTACACGGATTTAATTTTAAACCACCTTCCCATCTGGATCCATGTCTGGCGGGGTGGAAGGATCTAGCTGAAAAGTGTGATTAGGGCTTTTGTTTCTCTTATGATAGCAGCAGGTCAGCATGCGACAGCTGAAAATGTCACACTCGCCGCTCCTATAAAAGACTGAGATGCGTCTCTCTCTCTTTCCACACGCCCTTCTACTACCATCGCCGCCGACACCGCCACCGCCCATCGCCAGCCGACCGCCGCCACCGCCTGCAGACACCGTCATCACGCCGGCAGGGAATTTCGAGCTGAGTCTGCTTATTGCTTATTTTTTTTTCTTTGAGCTTTTTGTTTTAAATTTTTTTTTAATTTTCACTCAGTCTTTTTTTTTGTTTCGGAGGAAAGAAATATGGCACGGCAGAGGGCGCGAGTTTCTAAAAGACGATCGCGCGATCAAAGGGCCCTCCTCAACTGCCCGGCTATTTTTTTATCTCAAAGGAGAGAGCGTCACGTAGTTGAGGTTCACGCATCTCTTGAAGCGTACCGAATTCTCGAGAAAAGCAAAGCTGAGCGCCATCGTCGTTATACAAGAGCGGAAAAGGAAAACGTAGCGACATGGCCGAGAGCCGTCTTCTCAGAACCGTATTTACTCTACCGTTGCATAATATCCGCTCTCAGCGCCCCCACTCGTTGGGCGTTTCATGAACAGAAAGAGCGCCGCCACTCTCCTCACCCCGCCTCTTCTTATATAGTGAGAATAAGCGCTATGAAACGATTCCGCAAACCGATCGGATTCTTGGGAGTGACTGCAGCTCCCACTCGGTGGGCGCGCGTTGTGGCCGACGTGAACACGGTAACTAAAAGTTTCGACGTCGTCACTTGTTATCCCGCTTATTGCAACGCAGCCGAATGGAAGAAGATAGGGACGCACTATTTCATACCATACGCACCGATATGTGTTTGTCACCGCCGCGCTCACACACCTTATTGCTTTTTCGAGACGATCCTGTCACAACACAGAAATAGAAAAGAAAGCGGCAAAGCGACGAGCTTTGCCTAAAGAAAAAAAAAAAAAAAAAAATTAATCTGCGCTTTTCTCCTCCTCCTCCTCTTCCTCCTCCTCCTCCTCCTCCTCCTCTTCTCTCTCTTCTTTTTTTTTAAAAAATAAATATTTGTATCAGACTCCTCTGGAGTCTGATACAAAACATTTATGACTATTGAGTGAAAATAGAATTTTATCGCAAAAAATAAAAAGAAAAAAAAGACACTTCTGCCGCCGCTACTGTGACACCGGCCGGAATCAATAAAAAGGTCGGCGGACTTTTCTCCACAACCATTCACCACCGACCGTTCGAGTGAGAAACACAGCAGACAGTCACACACACAACCGCTCTCTGACGCGTCCTGAAAAATGTCCAGTAGTAAAAGCAAACTCTTCACAGAAATTCATTTCGACGCTCGACTACAAGGACCCTTTAGTTGTATCATTAGCGGTCCGTCGGGTTGTGGAAAATCGCGCTTGGTGGATCAATTTCTGAGCGACGTGAACAATTTTGTCACGCCGCCGGTGGAAAAGACTTTTTACCATTACGGCGAGTGGCAACCTCTGTTTGAAAAAATGGAAAATCGGTACGGTGTGGAATTCAGAGAAGGTCTTCCTAGCAAAGAGTCTATAGCGGGAGACGTGGAAGTAGCAGAAGACGCTTTACGACCCCACACTCTACTGATATTGGACGATCTGATGAGCAGTTCCAATCAGCAAGTGGTAGCCGACATCTTTACTAAATACTCGCATCACTGGAACGTGAGCGTCATATACATCACTCAGAACCTCTTCCAGAAATCACCCGACTTTCGAACTATGAGTCTGAACGCTCACTACATGATCGTTTTCAAGAACCCGCGCGACATGGGGCAAATAGCTAGTCTGTCTCGCCAGGTGTTTCCGTCCAACGCGGCGGCTCTCTCTAGTATATTTACCCATGAACTCAAGCGACCTCACTCATACCTCCTCCTGGACTTCAAGCAGTCAACACCTGACGATCTGAGAATACGCTCCTCTTTGACGGCCATACACTCTCAGCTAGTGTTCGTACCGCTAGACAAAAAAAAGAACAACAGAAAGCAGTAGCAAAAGAAAAATGTCTTCTCATCTACTCGAAAGACACTTTGGTACTCTCAAGCACTTAGCTAAGTGCTCGCCAAAGGACTGCTCGCATCTAATAGACTCTGGAAGCGACGAGCTGATCGCAGCGTTGAGTGAGATCTGTCACAATTTACTGGTAGGGAACATCCCGCTCAGCGACAAACAACTGGACAAGCTTCGAGAATCGGCTGACGTGTTGAGGGAGGTCGGCAAAAAATCTACGCCCATCAAAAAAAAGAGACGCGTCTTGGTACAAGAGGGAGGTTTCCTCATTCCGGCTCTCATAGGGATGGCCTTACCGCTTATAAAGAGCATTCTCCGTATATGAGACACGTCATTCGACACCTACTCGCCGACAGCACCACCACTACCGCCACCACCAGCGTCATTGCCACCGTCGTCCCCATGACGGACTCAGAGCAGCAACAACACTACAAACGTTTAGCGCTCGTGGATCCTGAGACGCTCTACAAATCATCACGAGCAGGTCTACTTCATCATGTGCCCGCTGCTGCTGCTACTACTAGCGCTGCTACTACTGCAGTCGCTGCTGCTAGTACTTCTACTGCTCCAAACCTTCCTCCTCTTCCTGATGAGCGCCCTGAAAAGAACGAGAGTTCCGCTCCTGCCACCGCCGCCCGCCTACCCGCCGACATGGCCTATTACCACAAGCAGGCAGAGCAGTCCCTTCATCCCGACGCGGCCTTGCACCAGGTGCTACAGTTTATCTACAGGGACTTGGATTTAGTGTTGAACGACCCCACTTTGGAATCGCGCGAGAAAATGTTGAAATACCGAAGGTTGTTGAATAGATTGCAATTTTTTCTCGCGAACCCCCACAACAGCAACATCTCTTCGTCCTACTCTTCTTCGCCCCCGGCTCACCTCCGTCAGTCTGCTGAAGAGGCCAGCGCGTCCCTACTCGAGCGGTTGGCGAACCAAGTTCCCAAGAAGTAGTATAGTATGTATCGGAACGGGACTATAGTTAAGTACTGTTTATTACTCAATCGACATGCAGCCAATCAGAGGCCTCCATTTGGTCACGTGACCGGAAGTGACCTACTTAGGGGATTAGTGGTGACGTCACGTGACCTAGTTAGCCAATCAGAGGCCGCCATTGGGTCACGTGACCGGAAGTGACCTACTTAGGGGATTAGCGGTGCATTCTGGGTAACCCTGCAGCCAATCAGAGGCCTCCATTGGGTGACCGGAAGTGACCTACTTAGGGGATGGTGCATTCTGGGTAACCTACTGACCTACTTAGGGGACCGGAAGTGACGTCACATGACCTAATGGCCAACCGGAAGTGACCTCATTGAGGATCACGTGACCGGAAGTGACCTGATTGATCACGTGACCGGAAGAAGAAGAAGAAGAAGAAGAAGAAGAAGAAGAAGAAGTGACGTCACGCGACTTAATGAAGAGATGAGCGTCTTTAAGGGGTCACGGGCTTTAAAATGTGATATCTTTTTTTTTTGGAGGAGGAGGCGAGTCTCTTATTTTTTTTTGGTAAACTAATAAAAAACACCACGATATAAGTTTTTTTTTCATTTTTTATTGTTTTACGAGCGACTGGAAGTGACTTATTGAACTAGTTAGAAGCGTTCTTTAGAGTGTATAAGGGGGAAGGAGGGGAAGGAGGGGAGGGGAGGGGGGGAGGGGGGCCCTTTTAACATGCATGGGGAGGGGGGCGCTTTTAGGATGCATGGGGCGAGTGGGGGAGGGGGGGAGAGGGGGGGGGAGGGGGGCACTCTAGGGGGGGGCACTCTAAGGGGCGCGTTTGTCTCTTTTAAGAAAGAAAAAGATTTTCAATCGAGAGACACGCTTCTTCCTCTCGAGAGGAAGAAGCGTGTCTCTTCGTGTTTTTTTTTTGTTTATCACGGGCTGCGATGAGGTGATCAGCTGCGACTGGAGGAAGTGACACTTTAAGAGATCGCGCGTCTTAATTGTTATGATATATATATATTTTTTTTTTTTTTTTTTTTTTTTTTTTTTACTTACTAATAAAGAAGACGTATGAAAATAAAACACAACAATTCACATGTCCGTCGTTCTCGTTGTTTCTTGCTTGATAAAGTCAAGTAATATCGCGATGCCGAGGCCAAACTTTCCCATGTCCTCAGTCAACACTCGAAGGAGTTCAAAAGGCGTACCGCCGGCGCCGTCAGCTTCATCTTGCCACATTTTCAACACTCGGAAGGCCCACTCAGCGGGACTTCCTCCGTATTCGCATTCTTCAGCGATCTTATCTAACCTCTCAGGCGACAATTTTAAATGGTCCCCCACCTCTTTCCACCTGCTACCCAGACGTCTGCCGAGGGTGCCCAAGTGCTTATGCATCGCGCGCGAGTCGGGGTTTTCGAAATCCAACCCCTGTCTGTGGAGAAGGGCCATCCACTGAGCCAACAGTTCCATGCGTCTAATGCGGGTGAAGACGCGACCGAGCTCGCCCCATCTATGACGATGCGGGGTTTCACCCCACCACACTCGGAACATCGCCGTACACAGCTCCTCCGGTGTCTTGACACTGCGCTCTACTAGAGCATCCATACGGGCGGCGCTGACTTTTAAGCTACTGCCCAACTCTCTCCAACAGCCGCTCAACTCTTTACCTAGTTGACGAAGCAAGGCGTCGCTATAGGCTAACCGCCGCTGTCCTACCTGTCGGGTCTCCCCATCATCGGTCTGCTGCCTCGCGCCGCGTCTCACGTCGTCAAGCCGCATTAACTTTTTTTCAGGCGCACCGGGCGGTGAAGGCGAGCTTGAAAGTGGAATAGCTTGAGCCATCTCGTCTCGTCTTGGCGGCGGCAGCAGCGGCGGCGGCGGCGGCGGCGGCGGTGGCGGCGGTGGTGGTGGTGGCGGTGGTGGTGGTAGTAGCCGTTACTGGGGTCAGAGGCGATATGTTTTTTTTCCAACAGAAATGAGAGCTTTTTATACAGAGGGAGTTTAATCCCATTTCCAACAGCGCTCCAGCTGTCTAGCGCCCTGTCCGCATGACGCTTTTTCAGCCGCTCCGCTCCTTAAGAGCTTAGATGACGAGGGGGTGTGGCATCGCTATCCGTGGAGACCAGCTGAAAACGGTGTTTTTTCCTCACTCATAGCCTTAATACCTCCTACCCCCTACCCGAGGACGTCTCCCTCCCTCTGACATTCATTGTAACAAACGTCAGAGGTCAGGTGAAAATCGGATTTTTTTTCATGCACAGCCTTAGGCAGCTGTCACCCCTCCCTATTGAACTAGCCGGCCGCCCGCCCGCCTGGCCGGCCCGGTCTACTCACCACGGCAGGAGGTGGCGATTTTTGTCTTACACTTAAGTCGCTCACCACATGCACACGCCTCTACTCACAGACAGACACGTTCGTCTTAGGGGGGTCCTGCTTCACGCCACACGCCTCCTGTAGTTTTTTTTTGTATACACACTGTAAGCTCATCACCGTTACCGTTAATCCTTTATACAGCTAACGCGCGCTGAATGGCTGAACAGGGTGGTAAGCGGCTTAGCTCACCACAGTGGATCCCTCAAAAAGGGATCCAGCTGAAAACGTCATACCTTATGTCTTTGTGAATGGCCGCCGCCGGTCAGTCGACGGCAGGCAGCAACCGCTTAACCCTTTATACAGCTAATGCGCGTTGAATTGCTGAACAGGGTTGTAAGCGGCTTAGCTCATCATCACAGTCGATCTCTCAAAAGAGGGGGGGGAAAGGGATCCAGCTGAAAACGTCATGCCTTATGTCTTTTTGTTTCTCTTTGTGAATGGCCGCCGGCCAGCCGGCGGCAGCTGAACAGGGTCGGTAAGTAGCTTAGCTCTAGAAGCGAGAAGGCGTATATAAGGGGCTTGGAAACCTCCATTCACTCACTCATTCTTTTTTGCTGCTCTCTACAGTCACCACCATGAGCAAAAGACAACAGCTAGCGGCGTTCAAGAACAAGAAGACTACGCGGAACAGCGTTCGTTTAGCGTCAGTGCCTGCTCTTGCTACTGAACATGAGACTACCGCCGCAGCCGGTTGGTCTTATCACCCTCCTGCTGTAGCGAGCGCTCGCGGCAGTAGTAGTAGTAGTAGTAGCAGTAGCACTAGTAGTAGCAGTAGTAGTAGTAGTGGTAGTAGTACTAGTAGTACTACTGGTAGCAGTCGTCGTGCTAGCGACGTTGTTACACTCGCGACGGTACACGTTGCTGCTAAGCGCGCTGCCGCTGCTACCGCCGTCCCGCCTGCCGCTGCTGCTGCTGCTGCTGCTGCTGCTGCGCCTGCTACTGCTGCGCTTGCTACGGCTGCGCCTGCTGAGGCTGCTGCTGCGCCTGCTACTGTTGCGTCTGCTGCGGCTGCGCCTGCTGCGGCTGCTTCTGCTGCACCTGCTGCTACTGCTACTACTACTGACGACAACGCTCCTGGCACAGCGCAGTACTGGCAACCGGGTTTTTACCTCCCCACTACTGTTGATGACTTTGATGACCTGCCGCACGTTGCACAGCCCCTCTCCTCCACCACTACATCGACGGACGCCCTCGACGCCGCTCGCGCTGAGAGTTACAGCTATTCGGACACTCAGCCCCTGAACCGAGAAGAAGAGGAGGAGGAGGAGCAGCAACAGGGTGAGACAGAGAACGACGCTGACGACGAGGCGTACGAAGAACCCGAAGGGCAAGGGGTGAGCGGTACGTTTTTCGGCTTCCCTCTTCGACCTTTCGACCTCACTTCCTCCACTGCTAGCGCCCACCCGTCCGGTCCGTGGCGACTGCCCTCACCGCCACCTTACGAGGGCGGCGGCGGCGCTTCATCTTCTACCGCTACACACAGCACGGACGGCGTGTGGCTGCGCTGTTCCAACAACGAGACCTCCGATACCACCAGCGCTGACGCTGCTCCTGCTATCGGTTCTGCTGCTGATTCAGCTCACGCTGATGGTGTTACTCATCCTGCGGGTGTGAAACGTTCTAAGGTGAGTTCCAGAACAACAAGGCCCACTAAGAAGAGAAAAATACAAGAAAAAGAAGGAGATGGACGAGAAGAAGCAGAGAAAACACTCGGGTTAGAGTTCTGCTTAGACGGAGCTTTGACGCTGGAGATCTGGGAGGACGTGGCTAGACTGTCTAGGAGGCCGCGCTACACAAAAGACGGCCAGGTGAAAGAGGCGTCTCTGACCAGAAGCAAGCGAGTGCACTTCACGGCCGACGCGCTGCGCGAGCTCATAGCACGCATCGCCGATATCCGCGCAGTGGTGCGCATACGCGACACAGCGGCCGCGCAAGGAAAACCTAATCACACCCCCTGGTTCGCAGTGCTGGATGAGGCGGGCGAAGTGTACGCAGCTGTGAGCTACTACAGCGGTAAGAACCTCGTCCACGTGCGCAAGTACGAAGGTCCTGACAAAAAACCCACACAGCAGGGGGTGACGCTGTCCGCCAGAGCGCTCAAAGAGTTGGATGACAAAACAGAGATCATTCTGAAATATCTCGGCATAGATTCGGAATGAGAGACGCTCAACGCTCACGCGCGCACACACACACAGCGTTTGACGTACGCTGTATGAGACAGACAGACAGACAGACAGACGGATACACAGACAGCATACAGAAAGATAGTTACATAGACGACAGATTGATAGATGGCTAGATAGATAGATAGATAGTTAGACGGCTAAGTAGTTGGTAACCGAGTGAAAAAAAACATGACACAGTACGTATGCGAAAAGTGTTTCAAAATGTTTAAAAGAGCGTACAACCACGAGAGACACGTAGAAAATTGTAGAGTAGTAGCTAAGTTTTGCCCTCTATGCGGCGAAGGGGATTGCCGAAAGAGCGCTTGTCGACGCGAATCTCTGGACGGGGTGACCGTCCCTCCGCGCATATGTGCTGTACCGAACGGGGAGGAAACGTTCACGGCGAATTGGCCGGCGATACAAACGGGCGTCAGGATGCACGGGACTCGCGTGAGTGTAACAAACTTCAGGCTACCAACCGGCGAGTTGAGTGACGCTGTAGATACTATGCGTCGCATTCACTTGACACAAAGATTCAGATACAAAGTGGGTTTCTCGGTAGGCTTACTGTTACAACACAGAGAAGACAAGAGCAAACTGCGCTACTTCCACGCCTCCCAGAACAACGCAACTCTCATACAACCGCTCCCTACTGTAACTAATTCAGAAACTTTGGAAGAGCTCCTCTCAAAGATGCAAAACACCGTCGCTTGCGAGGAGGTACGGAAACTTTGCGACGCTGACACCAAGTGGCACGTTCTTTTTCCTACCAATTTGAACATCTGCGTTTACATGGGACCGGGGGAATTCCCCATAGGCGGTAGGATCACGCAGGCCGGTCGAGTTGGAAAGAGAAGCGGCGTGTTAGATTTTCCCAACAAGGACAACCTCTGCATCTTCCGCTGCATTTCCTTTCACTTATACAACACCAGCAAGCGCGCTTCAGATTTGTTACGTCAGTTCTGTCCCGCTGCCACACCTGAATCCTTTCCGGGTCTGAACATCCGCGACTTACCCGCGTTAGAGAACTTGTTTGACGTACAAATAGCGGTTTACACCGCGTCGCGTCAAGTGCCGGGGCGGAAGTTGAGAAGACGCGTTACTCTGATCAGACCGCCTTCCAGAACTGTGGCTGCCCGAGGTAAAGTCAACCTACACCTGACGGCGAAAGGCGGTTTGCACGTCTCTCTCGTCACGGACTTCAACGCGTACGCGGGCATATACGAATGTTGCAAGTGTAAGGCGGCGTTCACCACCGAATTCTTGCTGAAGATACACAGGAACCAGCTTTCCTCTTGCCGACAAGTCAAGTTGCGCTACGTAGGTGGCATCTACCAAAATTCGAGAACGATTTTCGAAGCGCTAGCAGACTTCTCCATTTTTCCCCCCGACGGACATTCCGGAATCTACCCTTACAAGATCGCCTTCGATTTCGAGGCTTTCTTCAGACTGTGCAAAGAACCGTCGACGGAGCACGTGTCCCTGCTGTGGGATCACGTCCCTTTGTCGGCTAGCGTCGCATCCGACTTTCCGGGGTGGGAGGGGCCCGTCTGCTTCGTCAGAGCGTCCGACGCAGATTCCGACCCCTTGTTGGACCGAGTTTTAAATCACATAAACGAGAACGCCAAAGCGATCGGGGAAGCTGTGCTAGAACTTTACCGACCGACGTTAGCGAAGTTAGATGCGGCGATAGGTGAAGCTCTCCTGCTGGAGGAGGCGACGTTCACCACCCCTTCTCCAGGCGGCTTCGCTGCGGCTCAGACCAGACACCCGTTAGTTCAACTGAAGAAGCGTCTTCTGAGATACATCCGTCAAGCTCCAGTGGTGGGCTTCAACTCGGGGCGTTACGACTTGAACCTGATCAAAATACGCCTTCACTCGTTCTTCGCCTCCGGAGACCGAAGAAACCAAGAATTCAGCGTCATAAAGAGAAGCAATCAATACTTGGCGGTTTACACACAGCACACGGTTTTCTTGGACGTAGTCAACTATTTGGCACCCGGTTACAACTACGCGACCTATTTGCGAGCTTTCACCAGGAACGAAGAGAAAGGTCACTTTCCTTACGAATGGATGACGTCTACCAGGAAACTGGCAAACAGAACGCTGCCGCCGAGATCGGCTTTCGACAGCGAGCTGACGGGCGTCAAAATGTCCGAATCCGACTACGCCGCATGTCAGAAAGTTTGGTCCGACGAGAAGATGCAAACTATGGAAGACTACTTGATCCACTACAACAACAAAGACGTGAAACCTTTCATAGAAGCTCTGAAAAATCACGCTAAATTTTTCCAAGATCGCGGCATCGACATGTTGAAAGACGGAGTTTCTCTCGCCGGTTTGACTTTACGCTTCCTCTTCCAAAACCTAGAAGACGCGTTCACAACGTTTCCCCAGTTCGACGCCGTCCTCCACGCTCTGATCAAAGAGAATCTAGTCGGCGGTCCTTCCATCATCTTCCATAGATTTCACGAGAAGGGCACCACGCGGATAAGGGAGCACAAGTACGGAGAAGAAGCGAGACCGTGCCAACACATCCTAGGACTAGACGCTAACTCACTGTACTTGCGCTGCATGAGCGAAGCGCACTGCACGGGCTATTACGCGGTGAGACGGCCCGAGACCGAGTTCAAGCCCGAAATCAGGCAAAGAAACTCTCACAGCGCTTTGGAGTGGTTACGCTTCGTAGAGCACGACCGCGACGTGAAACTGCGCCACGCTCTGAACGGCGGCGAGATGGCGGTAGGCTGTCGGAGAATTCGCGTGGACGGATTTCACGCGGCCTCTAATACGGTTTTCCAGTTTCACGGGTGTTGGTTCCACGCTCACGAGTGCATACCGTCGCACCGATATCAGTGCGCTTCACTGAGAGAGGAGAGACGCGACAGAACGACCAGAGTAAGCGCTTACTTGAAAGCGTTAGGTTACAAGCTGGTCGTCGTGTGGGAGTGCGAATGGCGAGAGATGAAGCGTCGAGATGAGCGGGTCAAGGCCTCCCAACAACGCTGGAAGGTTGACGCTTTGAAAGTGTCTCGAAACGCGATGAGCGAGAGCGACATCCTTTCCGCTGTGAAAGAGGAGAAAATGTTCGGTTTAGTTCAAGTGGACATCACTACGCCGCCTCACCTACGAGAGTACTTCGAAGAAATGACCCCCGTTTTCAAGAACGCGACCGTTTCAAAATCGGACATAGGCCCTCACATGTCAGACTTTGCGCAGGAAGAAAAGCTGTTGAGCACGCCTCAGAGATGTCTGATAGGGAGTTACCACGGAAAAAATATTCTCTTGGGAACGCCGCTTCTCAAGTGGTATTTAGAGCACGGTTTGATAGTCACCAAAGTGCAGCTGGTGGTAGAATACCTACCTAAACGCTCCTTAGCCGGTTTCGCGGACGAAGTGACGGCGGCGCGAAGACGTGGCGACGTGAACGAGAACGAGAAAATTCTGTCAGACTGTTACAAGTTAATGGGAAACGCTACGTACGGTAAAACAATCTGCAACAAAGAAAAACACACGGCGGTGAGATACACTGACAGTCGGAAGTTCGAACTATTGGCCAATTCGTGGCGCTTCAAAAAGGCGTCCGAGTTGACTTCCGATCTGTTTGAAGTCGAACTACAACCGAAAACGGTCAAGAACAACCTCCCTATTCAGATAGGGTTCATGGTATACCAGTACGCGAAGTTGAAAATGTTAGAGTTCACATACGACTTCTTGGATAGATTCGTCGATCGGCGCGATTATGCCCTTTGTCAAATGGACACCGACAGTCTTTACATGGCTCTCAGCGGTGCCACGTTGGATGACCTAGTGAAACCTCGCCTGAGAGAGACGTACTTCAGAGAGAAACGAAAGTGGCTTCCGACAGCGGTGTGCGACGAGCACTTAGAGCTTTTCGTGAAGACAAAAACGGAAAGAGTGCGAGAATGGTGTGCGCCGCCCGGCGGATGTTGTGAGAGACGGTACCTTCACGATCTGAGAACTTCGGGGCTCATGAAAGCGGAGTGGGAAGGTGACGGGATCCTAAGTCTCAACCCTAAGACTTACATTTGCTACGATCGAGTCAGCGACACCGGTGAAAGAAAATCCAAAAAATGGAGTGCAAAAGGCGTACAGAAGAAACAAAACCCCCAGGAACCAGACGCCTTCTTGGATGTTCTTCGCCAACGAAAAACTCTCATTGCTGTAAATAGAAATTTCAAAGTGGTGCGAAACAAAATGGTCACCTACACCATAGAGAAAGACGGCGTGCGCTACTTGTATTATAAGCGTCGCGTGCATTCTGACGGTGTGACAACGAGTCCTTTAGAGATATGAAAAAAAAAAAAAAAAATAAAAAAAATAAGCGTGTGCATCTTTTCAAAAATAGAGTGTTTATCAAGATTGAAAAAAAAATAAATTAAAAAAAATTAAAAGAAAATATTGTTGTGTTTTTATTATCATACGGCTTCTTTTACTAGTAAGTCGCGCAGTCTCTTAAAGCGTCACTCATGTGACGACGTCGCTTCCAGTCACGGGATCCTAAACAAAAAAAAAAACTTCTTCTTCTTCCGGTCACGTGATCAATCAGGTCGCTTCCGGTTGGCCATTAAGTCGTGTGACGTCACTTCCGGTCACGTGACTCATCAGGTCACTTCCGATCACGTGATCCTAAATTAGGTCATATGACGTCACTTCCGGTCCCCTAAGTAGGTCAGTAGGTTACCCAGAATGCACCATCCCCTAAGTAGGTCACTTCCGGTCACCCAATGGAGGCCTCTGATTGGCTGCAGGGTTACCCAGAATGCACCGCTAATCCCCTAAGTAGGTCACTTCCGGTCACGTGACCAAATGGAGGCCTCTGATTGGCTAACTAGGTCACGTGACGTCACCACTAATCCCCTAAGTAGGTCACTTCCGGTCACGTGACCAAATGGAGGCCTCTGATTGGCTGCATGTCGATTGAGTAATAAACAGTACTTAACTATAGTCCCGTTCCGATACATACTATACTACTCCAAGAGGAATCGCCGCCGGACCGTGGAGCTGTACAAACAATTGGAGAAATCCGGAGTGATCAAGTGGAACGAGGACGGGGCGGTGCGCGAGATGTCGGGTCGGAGAATACCACCTGAGCATCGCATCAACATAGTGGACTTACTGAACGACGCCGCCAGGTTCAGGAAGACGGCGCCCAGACCGGCGGGCTACTCGCCGTTCACGAAAGCGCTGCGCGAAGCGGTTCCCACCACAGACGCTTTGATCGGAAACCATCTGTATAAAGCGAGCGGACCTGGCCAAAGTTTGGACACACGGCTTGCTGACAGAGGTCGGAAACGACCGAGCTTCGAATCGGAAGAAGGAGAAGCAGCAGCAGCAGTAGCAGCAGCAGACTCTTCTCTGCAGGTGGTGGACGATAAATCCTCTGACGACGAGGAGGACGACCGTGAACTTTTCCAAACTCCGACTTCCTATAGGAGCGTGCCACGTAAGAAAAGGAAAGGGCGCAACCGCCTAGCGGCGAGCTCGTCTTTCACGCCCTCAACAGACCCGCGATGGGCAAACCAGTGAAGAGACTGACCAAGAAGGAAAAAGAAAAGAAGCGCGTAGTAGCTAGATATACCGACGTCAAAGCGCCCTCCAGTTTCACTAGCGTGACTAAACTCCAGAAACAGCATTTTCGCCACCTGAACCCGGCCGTCATCCGAGATGCTTTAGTGTCGCTGGACGCCTACACTAAACATAAACCCATTCGGAGAAAATTCGCAAGGAACAAGACTATAACCGGCGCAATCGATCAGCAGTGGCAGATAGATCTTATGGACATGCAAGCTTTGGCGTCTCACAACGACCGCTTCCGGTACGTGGTGACGGCGATCGACGTTTTCTCTAGGTACGCGTGGGCCGTTCCCATTAAATCCAAGAGCGGCGCTGATGTCACCGAGGCCTTCCGAGAGATGACAGGCCCTGGCGAGAGACGACCGCGCACTGTTCAGACAGACAAGGGGAAAGAGTTTTTGAACAAGATCTTTCAAGATCACTTGAAGAGCGAGGGCATAGAGTTCTTCACTGGCGAGAACGACGACATCAAAGCTAGTCTAGTGGAGCGCTTGAACCGCAGTCTGAAGGAGAAGCTGTGGCGTTATTTCACACACAAGCGCACGTATCGCTACGTAGACGTACTGCACCATGTAGTGTCTTCTTACAATCGCACTCACCACAAGACGTTGAAAATGGCGCCGGCTCAAGTCAGCTCGGAAAACAGCGAAACGGTTTTCTACCGACAAGATCTCCCAACTAACAAACAAATCGACGAAATATGGAAAAAGAAGAAAAAAACAAAGACGTCCGCCGTCGACGTCATCGCTCCGGGTGACAGAGTGAGGATGTTGAGAACCAAAGGCGCCTTCGACAAAGGGTACGAGGGAAACTGGCGCGAGGAAGTGGTCGACGTTGCTAAGACGTTGGGAAGCAGAGGGTTCGAGCTGAAAGACGACAAGGGCGAGGAGATAAAAGGCGTCTTCTACCCGGAAGAGGTTCAGAAGGTGTACAAGAGTCGTTACGACAAGAACTACCTGATAGACGAGGTGTTGCGCCGCAAGACCGTCGACGGTAAAGAGTTAGCTTTCGTACGTTGGTTAGGTTACGACGACAAGTTCAACGAGTGGATCCCCGTAAAAAAAATAACGTAACAAAATGAACATCACTCTACCTAGCAACAGCTCTATGGAGTATTATCCTGACAACAGCTTGACGTCTTTCCGAACTCACTTCGACTCGCCGCTCCTTCTGCCCGAAGCGTACGAAGCGGCTCTGACTGAGATCATCCTCCCTACAGAATGGACTAACGTGCACGACGACGACTTGATCATCGTTGTTCCTCTGCGCACCAAGGGTTCGCTAGAGGAGGCGATCCAGGTTTTAAAAGACACTAAATTCGCCGAAGGAAAAAAACCACAGGTGGCCTGGCGGGAAATGAGAAACGCGAACGGTCTGAGCAAGCTAACGTTCAGCTCAGACTTCCCGCTGAGCTGGAAGGAAGCGAGCTATGTAACGGTGGAAGAGATATCAGACACGGCGGAAGAGCAGCAATTGAAACCGGAAACAAAAAGGTTCAAGAGAGAGGTCGACTTGAGACAGACGAATGCCGTATACAAGAAGTTCTTGTCCCCGGCGGTGAAGAAGAAGGCGATCAGCGATCAAGCAAGACATATGATCGAAGAGATGGAGAAACACATGGGCGTGCGCAGTTTCATGCCAAACATATTCCAGATACCTCCTATTTTCACCGGAAGCAACCACACCCTAGTCGAGCGCTTGAGTGAGACGATGCGAGATGACAGACTAGAGGGCGAGAGCTTCTTGCTCAAACCGATGCGGATCTTATCGTACGACGCCAAGACGAAACGCGTCACCATCAAACCGCCGAGACACTGCGCTGTCCTGCTGACTCCGCATCTCGCATGCGTTCTAGGCTTCGGAGAGAAGACGCGTTTCGCGTCGCCGACTACCGGCGCCTACTCGATGGATGTTTACGGAGACGTGCACTCTGTGTACATATACACCGACATGATCCAAGAGAGACGTGTGGGCGACATGCAAGTGCCGCTGTTGCGCTGCGTGGCAGTGGACAGAGGCGGAAAGCGTCGAGGTGGCGTGCAAGCTATCAGTTTTCCCCATTTGGATTATTTCCCCTTGAAATCCAAGAGGTTCACCGAGGTCGGCATCTATTTAAGAGACCGATCCGGTCATTCCATCCCATTCGGTAGAGGCGAGGTGACCGTGACACTTCATCTGAGACCTATTGAGCGCTGAAAGAGAGAAAAATGATGCGTCAACGCGTTCCATACTTTCCACCCAGGCGCACCGACTTCGGCAGAGGGTACAGCGATTACTACAACGCGCAGCTGGGCAACGGCGTGACCGTGTACAGCGGGCGCTCTTTCCAGAGCGGGCACGGTTTGGGCGGCGCTCTGTTAGGTCTGATGCGCTCGGCTACCCCGCTGTTGAAGTTGGTGGGAAAAACGCTGCTCCGCGCCGGTGTGGGCGTAGCTAAAGATGTGCTGGCGGGTCGGACTTTAAAGAGCAGCGTGAAAGACCGAGGCGCAGGCGCTCTGAAGAGACTGGCGAGTACGGCGTTCTCGGGAGGAAAGACGCCTGTCGCGTCTAAGAAAGGGTCGAAACGTCGTCGTGGGCATTCCCCTCAGACGGGTGGTGGCTCTTGCAAGAGACGTAGAGGGGATGTATTCGACCGGTAAGCGCCTAGGCGTTCAGGTATAAATAAAAAGACTGGAGGCGGTCGGCGTCAGTCTGTCGGCTGCGTGAAGAGAGAACACAATGGCTTACGTACACGAGAGCAGTAACGAGTGCGCGCTCTCTGAGCTCGACCTGCACACCGTAGCGCCGACTCAGACTACTATCTTAAAGTCGTCTTTCCTGGGGATAGAAACAAAAAACTCTTTAGAGGATGGAGGTAACATAAATTTCACCATCAACAAGTCGCAAGAGTACACAGACCTCAACGAGAATTACCTTCATCTGGAATGTCAAGTGCTGAAAGCGAACGGAACGGCGATCGATGACACCGACGCAGTAGCTCCGGTGAACAACTTGGCTCACTCGCTCTTCAAAGACGTGCAAGTCTCCATCGGCGGTTTCAAAGTGTCTGGCAACACCGAGACCTACCCTTACCGAGCTTACTTGGAAGGGTTACTCAACTACAACAAAGACGTGAAGGACGGCGTCATGAGCGCCCAGGGGTGGCATGAAGATACGCCCGGTCAGTTTGACACGTTGACTGACGCGAATGCGGGGTACAAAGCGCGCAAGAAGCTAATCTCCAACAAGCGCTTTTCGCTGATGGCGCGACTGCACTTTGACCTGGCTCATCAACCGAAGCTCATCGTTGGAGAGACGGAAATCAATCTCACTCTGAAACAGGCGGCGCCCTCTTTCTATCTGATGTGCGCCGCTGACGGAGGCTACAGCTTGAAGATCTACAAAGCAAAGCTCTACGTGCGACGCGTGTTGGTGGCGGACGCTGTAGCGGAAACGCACGAGAGAGCGGTGATAGAACACGGACCCTTCGACTACCCGGTGAACAGAGTGGAAGTGACGACGTACGCCATCCCTCAAGGTAACAGAGATCACAGCTACACGCACTCCAACACAGGCCAGCTTCCCAAGTCGATGATGATTTGCTTCCTGGACCACGACGCCTTCAACGGTAGCTTCACCAAGAACCCGTTCGAGATGAAGCATTACGACATCAGCTCGCTTCAAGTGATAGTGAACGATCAGAAAGTGCCGAACGACGCGTATGTGCCCGACTTTAAGACCAAAGCGGCCGTGAGAGAGTACTTGGCGCTACACACGGAAACGGGGATGTACGAAGGCGCGCGCTCCTGCGGTATTTCATACGATCAATTCCTGAACGGTTACACGGTGTTCCCCCTCGACTTAACCCCAGACAGATCGCACGACGGGTGTCGCGTGAACCTTATAAGAGCGGGTCAGCTGAGGGTGGAAGTCAGTTTCCGCTCGGCGCTACTAGCGACAACAACCGTGCTACTCTACTTGGTGTACGACAACGTCGTCGAGCTGACCCGAGATCGACACCCCATCACCGACTACCACATGAACTGAAGACAAGACCGCGGTACTTGGCGTATCGTATGAACACGCTTGAAATAAGCAGAGTGTTGAAGGAAAACGTTCACACAAAACATCGTTTCCTGGGCGTTTTCTCTTGTGACACTATTCCGAAGCACCCTATCAAAGACACTTGTTTCGTGAGCAACACAGATCCGCAACATTTACCAGGTCAGCATTGGGTGGCGTTTTACGTGTCGAGCACGGGTGAAGTGTACTACTTTGATTCTTTCGGCTTACCGCCGCTGAGTGCGGAGTTCTTGTCCTTCGTGGAACGCTCTGCTCCGTTCAAGTGGCAAAGAAACCGCATTCAACTACAAGACACTTCTGCTGACACCTGTGGACCTCATTGCGTTCATTTCCTAATTGAAGCATGTCGAACAAGAAACCCCAAGAAGTGCGTCATGCGCATGAGCAGAATCCCAAAGCTGAGCGACCGGGTCGTGAGTCAGAAGCTATCGATGATGCTGTTGTGACGGGTTGTTGCGATGGCGGCCGTTTCATGGAAGCAAAGATTCTCTGCCTTGCCGAAATGGTGTTGGATTTATCCAAAGTCGTGCAATGTGTATTGGAGAGAACTCGTCCGGGGTGTGGTGGTGCGAGTGACGGCGGCGTGAGACTTTGCGGCCTGTTGAGTTGCTGCAAATCGAAGAAGCAAGCTAAAAAAGCATAAACTTGTGTGTTTTTTCTGATTGAAATGAAAATAAAGAATAAAATGAAAAGAAAAGAAATTATCTTGTTGTGTTTTTATTTCTATAATACAAGCTACATAACTTTTTTTTCGTTTGTTTGTTTACAAACAGTCACGTGTCACGTGGTGTTGTTTACAAACAAGAGAGCCACGTGGTGTTGTTTATAAACAAACCCTAAGTAGGTCACGTTACCCTAGTTACCAGAATGCCGGCTTCTGATTGGCTGAGCCGAAGTAGGTCACGTGACGTAAGTAGGTCACGTTACCATGGTTACCAGAATGCCGGCCTCTGATTGGCTGAGAGCTTCTAAGTAGGTCAGTAGGTCACCCAGAATGCTGGCTTCTGATTGGCTGAGAGCCCTAAGTAGGTCACGTTACCATGGCAACGGGTCACGTGACCAAATGGAGGCCTCTGATTGGCTGCATATCGATTGAGTAATAAACAGTACTTAACTATAGTCCCGTTCCGATACATACTATACTACTTACATCCCAGCAGAAGTTCACGTGTTGGAACAGTTGAACATTACCATTGAAAGGACTGCCAGAACAGGCGCAAACAGAGGCCAAGTCCGGAAGCTGGACTCCATCAACACCTTCTTCCCCAAACATGTGAGTAATGTTTGTTCCCTCAAGGTCCAACAGGATGTTTGTTATCATTTTACAAGGATGGATTTCTTCAGCTTGATCAGCCTGACAGGGTGCTTGGCTCTGCAGCATCACACTTGCTGATGTCAACACCTTAACGTCCTCAAACCTCTTCTGTTTCCCAAGTATCGCTGATATCATTTGGGCCAAGGAGTTAAGATCAGACTGACTAGCTATGACGTAAATCAGTCTACAGTTTCTGAAGTTCTTCATCTTCATGATTGCCTTGGCGGCATCAAACTCCTGAAGGCGTGTGTGATGCCATGTCCAGTAATGCTGTTCTCCATGTGTTGCTGAAGATTCCCATTTCTCCTGAAGTAAAACCAATCCTGGTGAATTACTGTCCATCTTCAGGTGATCTAGATCCTCTTGTCTGCATGTAGACCTTCCCGCCAACAATAAGTATGCAGCAAGGTCATGCACTTTGTCAAGTGATTCTGTTCTCTTTGCAGCCAGTTCATTTTGGTCAATCGTCCTGTCCTTTAGAATTTGTCTTTCAACCAGTCGTTCTTCAGTGCTAGAGTATAGTTCCACTTCTGATAATACATCAAGGGCTTCATCAGATATTGTGCCTTCAACATACAGCTGGCAGGCTAGCATGATATTCAAAGGGTTCCCTCTAAAGTTTGGTGTGCCAGCAACACTTCTGAGTAATCCCTCAACATCTTTTCTACAGTTCATTTCTCGGAGCAGTTTTGTTGCAAAGTCAACTCTGTTCTTAACAGCAAAACCCTGGACCTCAACTTGTTGATTGAAATGGGACTGGAATTCTACAGTGACAGATGGATGGTGCTTTCTTACTGTAATAAACATGTTTGTTGCCCTACTGTTAACCATGGAATTAATTGCTGATATTGCATGTTCATTTCTGAACTGGTCGAAGGCCTCCACAATAACCAGAACATTCTCTGGTTCATCAGTCAATAGGTCCCATATCAGTGCTTTGTAGACCTCACTCCCCGGTACAGAGTTCTTGATGATATCCTTCAGACTGCTCCCTCTAACAGTGTGTTCTATGAAGATAACAGCCTTGATATCAGTCCAAAAGTCATTAGAGCAAGTTTGATGTTTTGCCCACAGCCATGCCAGTCGAGTCGCCAAAGTGCTTTTTCCAGACCCAGCTTCTCCTACGCACAGGGTCAGGCCCTTCCTGTCCTTTCCTTTCTTCAGAATTTCATTTTCGCTTATTTCAGCACTAAAATTAGATGCATGACATGCAAGATATTGATTATGTATCCGCTATATGATCTGTTTACTAAAAGAGAATAATTGAATTTGACCCTTCAATGCAAACTACATCTTTTGTTTTAAGATGTACCTTTTAAGTGTCACAGTTGTCATGTTTATTGATCACCGTAATACATGTTATACACCAGTGGGGCACCTGTAGGTCAATGATTCACCCGGGGTTATAGCTATTTTTTAAACAGCAATTTAACTTTGTTTGGCATTTTGTTGTATCACAGTTGTATCCAGTCCTTTGATAAAAGAAATTATCGGGTATCCTTGAGTAGTTTTTCAAGCGTCTCATTTACTATAGCAGGTCTGGTAAATGGAGGAAAACCCTCCCCAGAGCCGTTATTTACACCAGTGTAAATTTTCACAACGCAGGTAGGTGTGAAAACACTGCAGGGCTAGAATTAGCAACGGTTTTGCATGTAGCATAAATACTGCAGGGCTAAAATTAGCAACAGTTTTCTTATAACCCATTTGCTGAATTTTCTATCAATCCCATAAGATAGATTAATGTATGCTCTTGAATCATACATGGGGAATAGTGAATCATACAGGTGATTGCCATGAAATCACATATAAATAAACTTTTTCTATAGATTTTCCCTCTGTGCTCCTCCATTTCACCCAGCAGGCAGTGAGCCCTGCAGTGTTTTCACACCTACCTGCGTTGTGAAAATTAACACCGGTGTAAATAACGGCTCTGGGGAGGGTTTCCCTCCATTTCCCGGACCTGTATAGAGAGGTCACATGCTGCTCATTATAGAGTAACAGTGCATGCTGACAACAGCACCACAGAGTATGTAACTAGGTCAAGGGCCCGTCTGTGGCTTGTAAATTACGATAGCTACAATTATTGTGTTAGTTATGCACAATGGTCGTGAGCCTTTATAAGGGCACTAGAGATACTTGATGTGAAGAACATTGTTTTCCATTCTCTAGATAGTGTATGAATAAAACACTTGCGAGGTTATTCACTTTGGCTTATGTCATGCACCATAACAACAAAAAGGCATTAAAGAAAACCCTATCATGAAATGAGCGGCTGTATAGTTCTATAATCAATTTACCAGCACTGTAATATATATTTCATTGGAAACATACCTTGGATTTCGTTTTTCATGTTGACTTTCTATGATGTCTAGAGGTGTGTAGACGTTCTGCAGGTCTATCCCCTGAGACATGGTGCTGAAGGCATGCAGGGGAGACTTGAACAAATTCATGCTGTACTCGGTTTTCAGATGCAGTATCGCCTGATGAAGGGATGTGTTGGTAACCAGGATTTCTGCAACAGGAATTTCAAGAAATTAGTTTTAAGGTAGCTGTCTAGGATAAAAAACGGACCCACTGCACATCTCATTGCACATACCAGAGGGCAGGGCAGCAAATGTTGCTCTACCCAGATAACATGATGTGCATAGCCTTATATACTTATACAGGCATTTCTCTATCAATACACTAGGGGGCAATAGTTGGCCAAAAAATCAACATGCACTCTCCCAGCATAAGGCTTAATCACTAGAACACTTTAAGTAGAGGCCTCAGGGCAAAATGATTAAACAAACTAAAATAATGCATGGGACCCTTTGTTAAAATTACTTTGATTAATTTGAAAATGATGGTATGGATGTTTTGTGGAAGTTTAAGCATAATTCAAAAACCTTTACTACTATTCCTCATTGATTAAAAATATTTTCCCTCTTTCATCTTAGGGAAATACTTTTATTTTTCAAAATTCTATATTTAAGAAAGTAGCCTGGGACTACCCATATTTCTTTTTGCTATTGGGTTGAGAATTATGCAAAGAATCTGGAGAAACGTTTTGGTGGGAATTCAAAAACTTTCGATCCATCTTAGACAGCCACCTTATTATTAGGACAGGTTTTGTTTATTCAGTGTGGGCTTAAAGTCTTGCTGGTTGCTGATAACTGTACTATGGGTATCAAAAATACTTATAATACAGTGATATTATAATGAAATATTTGCAGTGTTTCTTGTGCATACAATACCTTCATTTGTAACAAGGTAGGCTTTGACATCTTCTTCTAGGATGTCTCTGGCAATGTCTGTCTGGTTTGTGTCAAGTAGTGACCGAATGAAGCCATTGTATTGGTGCGTTGTCCCTGATGTCAGAACTTCGAGGATCCTATTAACTTGTAGTGCAGATTCCTCAGTCTAAAAACAACAGTATTTCAAAGAAAACAATGAATTGGCTCGTAACAGATGGGTAATCTTTAATCAGTAACAGCTATAGCTGCTGGATAGCCGTATTATTTTCCGCAAAGTAAAGTATAAAAAATTGCTGTGAGAACAATGAGGGAAATATTCTCTTTTGACAAGCAATCAGCAGTTGCATTGCTTCTGAATGGTCTGAATTAGACATTTTAGCAGAGTAAAATTATTAAATACTTTCACTAGTGAATACGTTTAATGGAAGAGTTTTACGCTACAATTATTGAATATAATATAAACAATAACACTTGTGTAAAAATACTTACCAAATAAGCAACTGATTGGCTTTCAGAGAGCATCCTATGTTTCACCAAGGACCTGCACATTCTGTCGGACAGTTTGAGTCTTTCAGTCAGCTCTGACTTCCTCTCCTGTAACTTTTTCTTCTTTCCATCTGCCAGTGCCTCACTCACGATATCAGCCTGAAGAAAACGAAATAGTAAATACATTACTACTTCTAAACTACCCTGAAACTTTGGCCCGCCTTTAAGCCGTACCCCCAATTTCAGAAAGAAAAATCTGCTATGGGTTAAAGAAACACCAAAGTATTCTTGTGATAGAGGCAGGTTTTTATAAAAGTGATCAATATGTTTGTTCTGAATCTAGGGATGTGGAAACGACCATAACACAGTCTAAAATATGTGTGCTATGGCAGCATGCATTTAAAGAGTAACCCTTTTTTGTCAACACAGTCCTAAGATCAACACATATTTTTTCAAGGGTGTATTATAAAGAATTGTGTGTTAGAAGTAGCTGCAAAAAGGCGTGTATAAACAACAACCACCTTTGTTAGAGTGTATATATAGTCAGAGTTTAAACATGGCCCGATTTTCTGATTGAAAACGCAGGTTCATTCCAATAACCATATTACCTTTAATATGAGAGTAAGCTGGACTCACAAGCTTACAGATTTTCATTCAGTTCTTTCACCCACCGTTAAGCCTTCGGTCAACATATACAGGTCGGGCACGTCTTCCCCCAGGATGTCTTTGGTAACATGTAGCTGGTCAGTCTCTGACAGGGCATACAGAAACCCACGGTACGTCTTCTTGTTTCCTCTTTTAAGATGTTCTATTAAGCTGTGGACTTGTTCTGACTTAGATGAGTTTCCTTCATTCTGAAATTTAGAAAGAGCTGATTTCAAGCCTCCTCCTGCCATAGACACAATGAATAAAAGTGGACTGTGACCCCCAGGATTGATAAGCTTTTGATATATCCCTTCACCATTTTGCCACGTCAATTAAGACTTTGCCAATTAAGACTTTGACCTACACAGAACTGCACTGTCAAAGGTTGTGTGTACAAGCATTGATTAGAAGTTACTGATTGGCCTAGACCATAAAATGTTATATTAGAATTTGTATATCAGTAGTATAGTATGTATCGGAACGGGACTATAGTTAACTACTGTTTATTACTCAATCGACCTGCAGCCAATCAGAGGCCTCCATTTGGTCACGTGACCCCTTCATTTGCATAATTACGTAATAGGCCACGCCCCCTCATTTGCATAATTACGTAATAGGCCACGCCCCCTTGATCACCAGCCAATCAGGGGCCACCATTTGGTCACGTGACCCCCTCATTTGCATAATAGGCCACGCCCCCTTGATCACGTGACCCCCTCATTTGCATAGTAGACTACACCCCTTTGATCACCAGCCAATCAGTGGCTTCCATTTGGTCACGTGACTCCCTCATTTGCATAATAATGGGTCACGTGACCCCCTCATTTGCATAATAGGACCACACCCCTTTAGTCACGTGACTGGAAGCGCTCTTTATTTGGAAAATAGACCACACCCCCTTGGTCACGTGACCTGACCCCCTCCCTCATTTGCATAATATAGACAATAGACAGACTACGCTCCCTTTTTGGTCACATGACTTGGACTAGCTAATGGGAGGCTTCTATAAGGGGGGAGGGGAGGGGAGGGGGGGAGGGGGGCACTTTAAGATGCATGGGGAGGGGAGGGGGGGGGGGAGGGGGGCACTATTTATGGGGTGGGCGGGCACTTGGGGGGGAGGGGGGCTTTTGGGGTCTGCTCGGGAGAAAAAAAAATAAATTATCTGATCTCTAGGGAATCGCTTCCTCCCTACCCCCCTTTAGGGGGGTAGGGAGGAGGCGAGTCGGAGGTGACTGTAGAGGAGTTTTTCGGTGACTTGATGACTTTCAAACGACTGTACTGATAGTTGATGAATTTGACTTTTTGACTTGAATATTTCTTGCGACTTTGCGAAAGCGACTTTGCGGCTCGTAGCCCCTTAAATAAAGAGGTGACTTTGTAACCTCAGGGGGGAGATCCTTCTACACCACCACAGAAAAAGATCTCGGTTGATTGACTGAACGCGGCGGGTATGAGTCATCATGGGGCCCTTGACGGGTGGGTCCTCCCCATGCAGCCGTATGTCGAATTTAAGAAATGCCCGTGTCACACGTCACTAAGGGAGAAAACGTTTTTTGAAAATATTTAGAACCCGAATTTGAGCATTCTGGTACATTTTTAAAGACTCAGACACCGCAAAGCCGGGTACCATCCAAGAAAAAAAAAAAAATAATAATTTGGCGAAATGCTTAGGTTTGAAATGGTACTTTTTCTGATGCACTCTTCGAACATTTTTTTTTTTCCTCATGTCACTATGGTCCATGTCACATGTCGGACTCAAGAAATGCCCCATGACCCATGTCACTTAGATGTCCGTGTCCGTGTCGTCGTATCGATTTTTTAAGAAAATGACCATGTCACCATATCGAATTTAGGGGTCTAGTGACATCAGCATGTCCGGCTATCCTCCACAAATTTAGCTCTAAAATGTTTACTTTTTTTTTGGGCCGATTTTTCATCATTTTAAAAAAACAATAGGCTGTTGAAATGTTTGCTGTTGTAAATAGAAACAAAAACAAAACAAAAGCGCATGGTAAGATTATGTCACATTGCAGTCGCGGGTCCGCTCGTGGCTTATCCAGCCTCTTCGTGGATCCGCGACTGTCAATGTGATCATATACTAATCACCCGGCGTTTACGGTATTATATACTAAGGTATGAGACAGGTCCTACAGAAAAGGTGTCTAAAAAGCGCTGCGACCTGATTGAAATGACGTCAGTGCCCGGCTGTAGCCCGTAGGACATGTCATTCTGCTTTTCTGGATGTTTTGAAATATTTTGATTTAACTGATAATACCTGATAACAAGCCTCTGAAGCAGTTTTTGATCGAGTACGTCTTCTCTACGTTTCCATCGATTAGCTGCTTCAGCAAAAAAAATCGCGCGCGCGGTCTAGTCTAGATGACGGAGTCGCTAAAGCTCTGTTTAGAGAGTGGAACTTGACCTTGACTATAGACTCAGTACTAACTGAACGCCCCGCTATGTCACTCCTCACGTGGGTATATGTACAAGCTCGGGTTCTTCACTTTACGGCTTGACTAAAACTGAGACGCGTCCATGATAAACTCTAGCCTTTTTTTCCTTTTCTAGGATCGAGAGAGAGATTTTAAATGGGGCGGTTATCTAAATAGCGTGGAACTAAAATCAGGCTGCGGCAGATAGTATCTCTGCGCACCTCAAGACTCAACGTAACTTTCACTCTCCAGCAGAAGTTTAGTTGTCACTAATGATGGGCGGCGACCGTCGTGCACCGGCGGATATTGGAGAGTGTTGGAGAGCTGAACCTTACAGACATATAAATCAATCGCTCTGGTGGAAATATCTCGCCATAGATTGGAACCGAATACTTATCTAATGGAATCGTTATCAGTTTTCAGTTTTCTTGCCGTACAAAATTTATTTCCAACTCTTAACGTGGTGATAGCTGAAGGTCGCTCGTCGTAGGTACGTGTGACCGGAACACCCTTTTTGGTTTTGGCGCGGGTTGACATCAGATTTGTACCGTACTGTCGCGATTAAGGGCTCTGAGGGAGCGCTTTTCAATTCGGTGAAGTTCTTACTCAGGAGCTATATACAAGCCAGGCGCTGGCGCTTATTCAAAGTCGCGATTTTAGTGCTTGAGAAAAAACATTTGGAGGCTCTTATACTCCGGCGCTTATACAAGACCGGCGCGCTTTTCAACACTAGTTGCTTTATCGCGACCGTACGGTATGACTTCGGTGTCACAAGGTCCCAAACTCCAAATAAGGAAGTGAAACGACGTCGTCTGTCTACCTCGTGCGCGTCATAGCGTCGTCGAAAATAGTGTGACGTCAGCATCTCTCAGGCGGCTAGGAAGTCAGTTCGACAAAATGGCTCACGGAGTGAACTTCGTGGCCGTTTCTCGATCTATGATCGATGCGGCCGTGGAGAAGGAATTCGTAGCCGTGCTACAGAGAGAGGAGGTGGAGAGACAGAACTTCGTGGCCGTTTCTCGATCTATGATCGATGCGGCCGTGGAGAAGCAGTTCGTAGCCTCGCTACAGAGAGAGGAGAGACAGCGGACTGCTGCTGAAGCAGAGGGTTTGGTGGATGAGCTGATCGCGAACGTCGCTGATCAACTCATCCGCCAGTGCGTGGAGCGAGTCAAGCAGCAAGTCTGCATGGAGGAAGGACTACCGCCCGCCGTGCTGGAGGAGCTGCTGAAGGACCACCACGCGTTATGACCACGCCCTCCGCTTCAGCAGCAAGGTCCCTGCGACCCTCTCTCTCTACCAAACGGTCCTTTTAAGGACCAACCACTGATCACAAAAGTTGAAAATCAATCTCAATATAATATACGCATCAGAAAAACCCCGAATACGCTCTACACTGAAACCCTGTTGAGTAGGTAGATCGAGTTGGGCTTTTTGTGTTGTTTTTTTTTAGGAAGGGCAATCAGGTCATTGTGTGGAGATCATCAGGTGTCCTGTGTGTGTGTGTGTGTGTGTGTGTGTGTGTGTGTGTGTGTGTGTGTGGGTGTGTGTGTGTGTGTGTGTGTGTGTGTGTGCGGGTGGGCGGGTGTGTGTGTGTGTGTGTGTGTGTGTGTGTGAATTTTATACAAATACAATTATTCATTCCTTTCAGCAAGAAAATTAGCTCAATGTAATCATATGATTTGAACTGCCCTACTTATCAGAGCCTTGACGACATCTGACCGCCCCCCTTTTCAGGATCTAAATGGAAATTCACCGCCGCCGCTTTTCAGAGTCGCGCTGCAGGGGTTATCCAATACATGGCGGAGAGCCATTACCTAATTCTTTTGTATGTGAAAAAAAACCAGGACTGATAAGGGGTTTAATTAGACAGATATTGGTTCTACACTATCAAAAAATAACCCCTCAGCGCTTTAATGCTAAAGGTAGCATAGTGCTTTAATGCGCTACGCTCTTTGTCGATATGCCTGTGTATGCATGCATGCAGCCCTGGTGAGGAACTCTGAGTGCTGCATTCATGGCTTATGACGACAACGGGCACTGCACATTAAAGCGCTATGCGACTATTAAAGGGTTAGATCCAGTCTTGCTCCAGTCATCCCGAATGCTATACCCAGAGTTGGTGGTCTGGTCCAGACTGCTGTACACAGATTGTGGACGGGATGGCGGGTTGCTGCCAGACTATCCCTCTGGTACGATATGCGGCTGGCGCGGCCGAGACTGTGTTATATGATGCTGAGTCGAATTATGTATTAGATACCCTACGAGTAACTGAGAGTATGTCAAAATAATCACGGCAAACTGACTGGCGACTTCATAGGATTATAGGGCGGTTATTATTACATAACTCAGTAACCTTTGGTTATGTGTTAGATAGAGTACACTTTGGACACGGTTATTCCATATACCCACTGCCCCACAGGGTCAAGACGAGGTGATTTAAATAATAAGACCCAGACGGGTAAAATAGCCAAAGTCAACAATGACCTGTTTTTTTAGCCAATATGGACAAAGAGACACGGGGTGCTGTACACAGGTTGTAGACAGGCTGGCGGGTCGCTGCCAGACTATCTCCCTGGTCCGATATGCAGCCGGCGTGGCCGAGACTGTCTTATATGATGCTGAGTCTAATTATGTATTAGATTCCCTACGAGTAACTGAGAGTGTGTCAAAATAATCACGGCAAACTGACTGGCGACCTCATAGGTCAGTTATTATTACATAACTCAGTAACTTTCGGTTATGTGTTAGATAGAGTACGCTTGGACACGGTTATTCCATATACCCGCTGCCCCACAGGGTCAAGACGAGGTGATTAAGTAATAAGACCCAGACGGGTAAAATAGCCAAGTCAACAATGCCCTGTTTTTTAGCCAATATGGACAAAGAGAAACGGGGTGCTGTACACAGCTTGTGGACGGGGTGGTGAGTCGCTGCCAGACTATCCCCCTGGTCCGATATGCAGCCGGCGTGGCCGAGACTGTCTTATATGATGCTGAGTCTAATTATGTATTAGATGTCCTACGAGTAACTGAGAGTGTGTCAAAATAATCACGGCAAACTGACTGGCGGCCTCATAGGTCAGGTATTATTACATAACTCAGTAACCTTCTGAAACAAGAACTCGACCGTTTCCATGACAAATTGAGAACTATTCAATTTTGGTCGAAAGATGATGATAAGAAGGATCTGGGTATGTACCCAGAACCCTCTACAGCACCTTTCTCTAGGGAATGCGACTTGAAAAAATTCAAGCCCCCTTCCACTTGGAAACCCCCTAAGGGCCCTCCTAACCTGGAGACCTTCATTAGTCTTAATGAAATTTGTCTCAATAAAAATGAACCCCTTTGCAATACCAAACAAAATGTAACAAAGGATGAGCGCAGAGCACTGAGAACTCTAGCTCGAAACAAAAATCTCATTTTTAAACCTGCAGACAAAGGGGGCGCATTAGTTATTCAAAATATTGAAGACTATGCCAAAGAGGCCTATAGACAGCTCAATGACCCTACCACATATACCCGACTTGGGAAAGACCCAAGTGAGGAGTATATGACATTAGTCAATGAATATGTAATGTCCATGGTCGCACGTGGAGAAATTACTAATTCAGTGGCTGGGATGCTCACCAATTCCAAGGTGAAAACTCCCCAAGTATATTTTCTTCCAAAAATACACAAGAATGTCACTCCCCCGCCGGGGAGACCGATTGTCAGTGCCAATGGTTGTGCCACTGAACGCATTTCAGCGTTCGTTGACATTTTTCTGAAACCATTGGCATGCAGAATCGAATCCTATGTCAAAGACACAACTGACTTCATTAATAAAATTGAAGCAATTGACTGTCTCGAAGAAGGCACAATTATGGGCACTCTGGACGTAGGTTCACTATACACTAACATCCCTAATGATGAAGGTATAGATGCAATTTCTCGGGCGTTGAACAAAAATCGCCCTAGTTGGACCAATCCTAAAAATGACTCCATTGTGGATCTATTGAGAATTGTTTTAAGCAAAAACAATTTTCAATTCAATGGCACCAACTACCTACAAATAGGGGGGACAGCCATGGGCACTCGCCTAGCACCCTCCTATGCCTGTCTATTCATGTCCATCCTGGAAGAAGAAATCCTGGATTTACATGAATGCAGACCAACAATCTGGCTCAGATTCATAGATGATATCTTTTTCATCTGGGAACATGGCGCTGATAAACTCAACACCTGGATCCAACACCTCAACAATGCACACCCCACCATAAAATTCACCTCTGAACACTCACTGTCAGAAGTAAATTTTCTAGACACAACAGTCAAGGTGGGTGCAGATAGGAAACTGTACACAGATCTGTATTGTAAACCAACAGACTCTCACAGTTACCTCAAATTCGACTCAGCACATCCACCAAACTGCACCAAGAGTCTCCCCTACAGTCAATTCATCAGATTAAAAAGAATCTGCAGCAGAGAAATTGACTTTGTAAAACATCTAAGGAACATGGTCATGTACTTTAAAGCACGTGACTACCCAAATGTGATCTTAGAAGCAGCACTGAGGAAATGCCTCGATAGAAGCAGGGCAGACCTCCTCAACCCTTCAGAAAGAGACACTGATCTGGCCATAGAAGATAAAATCTTCATGACAACCACATTCAGATTAAATGACAGGAGACTAGAAAACATAGTCGCCGAGAACTGGGATCGCCTAGGTGGATCAAAAACCACCAAGAAAATGCACCGCAAAGGGTGGGGCCGCAGCTACAAGAGGCCTAAAAACCTTAAAGACCATTTGGTCAGAGCAGCAACCCATTACAACCCATTTGCCCCAGAGGATGCCATCACTAAGAATGCTCCAAAAAACGTATGCAAAAGGAAAAATTGCCCACACTGCCTCAAGTTGGACAAAAGTGGTCGCATATACAAACCTGGGACCACAGTGAGCTTCGAAACAAAAAGCATGATTTCATGCTGTAGCTCCAACCTCATCTATTGCCTAGAATGCAGAAAGTGCGGCATTAGATATGTAGGTCAAACATACCGCCCACTAAAGAAAAGACTGTGGAAACATGTGTATGAAACCAAAAAATGCATTCTCAGTACCGACGTTCAGTACCACTTCGGTCTACAAGGCCACAATGTCGACCAGGACATGAAGGTCTACGTGCTAGATTATGTGTATGAACATCCTCTCAGCAAAAAAGCCCTTAAACTAAGGCTTAAAATTGAGTTTAACTGGATTTTCCGGTTAGGCACTCAGGCTCCTAGGGGTTTAAACACACTGGACAGTGTGTATGGGTGAAGCTAAGACACTCACTGCCTCGTAACAAAATTTTTTGTTCGCCCTAAACATAAAATACCGTACGGATCATTTAATGTTTATGGGGGATCTGTGTAAAAACAGGATCCCCGGGATCTAGTTAAAAACCTAGAACCACCGGGGGCAAACACAATTTTGACCACATCAGTTGAATACTGGTGCTTCATCCCATACTACCGGGACAAGTTTACTTAAAAATCTACTATTAGATTTTTTCTATGCACCGTGACATTATTTAATTAGTGTCTCAGCACGTGTCCACTTTTTCTAAAAAAGTGGTTCCACCATTTCCCTGGTAAGGAATGGGGAGCAAGTCTACCCTGAAAATTAGACTTGCTCCAGACACAGGTGTCTCAAGGATTTTTGTAAAAACATTTAATCTTTGATTCACTACCCCTACCTGCCACCAAACTCCTGATGAGACTAGTGTCGAAACCGTATACCGCGGTCAACCCCCACAGAAATAATAAAACCCTTTCTGTCTCCACCCTTTTTTAGGGAACAGTCTACCTGTGTGCTACCCCTGTGTACATGCACCTAGACACATAGCAGGTTTCATAACCAGCACTGAGCCCCAGTCACCCACACCCACCCAGGTGGGAAGGGGTGACTAGAGGCATGGTTGACCACAAACCCCCATACACACACACACACACATACACCTGTGTGGATGTGTGGGGGGGTGCTGAGGTGCAGGACAAGGGCCAGCTGACCTAGGAGCCTCCTATATAAGGCAGCTCACCCTGACTTGTCCGTCATACGGTAGAGTGTGGTAACCCATAGCCCTGTATAGCTCTCCCAGCCGGGAAGCTCGCTACTAACTCAGTAACCTTCGGTTATGTGTCAGATAGAGTACACCTGGACACGATTATTCCATATACCCACTGCCCCACAGGGTCAAGACGAAGTGATTAAGTAATAAGATACCCAGACGGGGGGTAAAATAGCCAAGGCAACAATGTCCTGTTTTTAGCCAATATGGACAAAGAGACACAGGGGGTGCTGGGAGTTGGCGACAAGGGGCAAGACGAGCAAGACTACTTCTCAAAATAGACAATGCCAATGGCCAAGACCTAGTTCTTAAATTCAACAAGGCCCATTGGTATCTCTTATATTCGACAAGTGACACATGTGCCCCGTCTGTGGTCCTAATATAGATTTTCTAAAAAAAAAAAAAGTAAAAAAAAAAGTAAATTTTCTGCACCGTGTGACAACGACCGATCAGCTACATAGCAGAGATTTCCCCAACCTATTTTTGGTTATTTTTCTATTCAGTTTTTGATCAGCGCACTATATTATCGTGGGTTTTTTTTTTTTTAATTTTTTAATCATAAATAATATGTAGACTTGGAAAAAAAAAGAAAAAAAAAGAGAGCTGACACGCAAACTCCTACTCACATGTCGCTGTTTTGTCACTAAACCCAAAGACCCACCCACCCCGTAGGAAGGGGAGACGCTTGTGAACGTTCCCTTAGACCTCTATTCTTTATTTTATTGTGTGGCCCCTAAAGAGGGGCCAACCAACTGACACTGTCAGTTGGTTAGATGCTGCACAACATGGGCGTAATTAATTACGCCTAGTGTTAAGCAGCATGGATCACTGTGGTTTGACAGACTGACCTCAAAGAGCCCCCGTTGGATGGGGGCCCTTGTGGCACAACGAGTCAAAACGAGTTGATCCGTTTTTCAGATTGCCGACTCGGCGAGAGTTTCTGACTATGTATCTTTTATAAAGCCTTAGATATGGTGTGGTATTTTTCATCTCGCTATAGTTTAGTTGGTATTCAAAGAAACTGCCTCATTTCTATCAGAAATACACAATATTGAATTGTTTTTTATATTTTAATATATTCAGAAGCGCACTTTGTTGCCTATATAGCTCATTATGCGTTGAAATGTTCGCGAGCATCGTAGGAATGTACAAAACCCCTATTGTGGCGCCATCTGACGAAAGAGCGGGGAACTATACGTGACCTGAACCCCGCCCTCAGCGCGTTCGTTATTCGCATCTTTGACAGCAACTAAGAGACGCTCAAACTGTCTCTTATTTAGTTTGAACTTATCACAAATTTGTCTTTGATAGGTCGTAGATTGACTTCTGACTTTTTTTCTTTTTTAGTTAGAATAAAAAACAAGTGACGCCGACACAGACCTGCGCATTAACGCGCTCCACCGTCTTCAGAGGGTTGAGTCTATAGTACAGTAGATTCTACTGTGTACTTACACTAACAGTGCTACATATACATACCTGAGTCATAAGTGAGGAGTTTTTGTTGTTTTTTTTAGGAGAAAAAAAAGTGATCTACTCACCAAACCGCTATTAGTAGGTAACCTGTATGACCCATACCGCAAACATCTGCCTCGTGACTGATAGTGTACCGGTGGTGAAGTGCTGTTGCAAGAACAATTGAGGCTCTTTATATAGCTGAGAGAGCGAATGGTCTAATCTTGTTTTCACCTTGAGCCCCACCCTATTCCAGAGAGGGTATCAAAAATCACATGTACACGTATATGGGCTTACAGCTGGTGAATAGATAAGGCGGGGCAACTGTGTATACTAACACTACAGGGGGCGTTTTAACGACAGGTGTGACGCGCCAGCCCGTGGAGGGAGCTTTTGTTTTCACCTAGAGAGTGTATACAAAGCCTACAGGGGGTGATTAACGACAGGTGTGACGCGCCAGCCGGTGGCCGGATCACCGCATCTTCTAAGCTTTGTTTTCACCTAGAGAGGGGATCGAGAGTGTATACAAAAAACAAAAAAAACCTACAGGGGGTGTTTAACGCGGCCGGCTGCCTACATGCTATGGTCTAAGCCTGTTTTCAGCTAGAGAGGGACCTAAATCACCTAAGCCTTTTCCACCCTTAAATCGATCTGATAATTACCATAAAGAGGAGTAATGCGCGTTACATGTATATGGGCTTATAGCTGGGTAAGAGATTAAGATGCTAGTCAACTGTGTATGCAAAAAAAAAACTACAGGGGGTGTCTAAAGTCGATTGTCATGCGCCAGCGGGCGGACGGAAGTCTGCCACTCTAGCTGTGACTACAAGCGCGTGCGTGTGGTAGACAGCTTAAATCAAACACAAGTTAAGCTCCTTATAGCTTCCTACTGACTGCGGATTCGAGTGCTTGAAAGATGGTCTTTTGTTTTTTTTCATCTATTTCCTCGGGGGGTCGAACAGGATTAAAGATGTAACGAACCCGCACCTACACAGGTAGACAGCTGGTCGCCTTCCTAGTGAGAGTTTTCCTCTTGAGTTAAGAAGCTTATCTCGGAGCCTAGTACATAAGCGAGAGTGAAACATGAGTCCCACACACTTCTTCTACCACCTTCAGCATGGCGTCATCAGGAATCACTCTACGTTCTACCGAATGTGAGCAATCCCAACACTACTACAGAGCCGCGACAACACCACACGAGGAGACGCCCATGTTTACTGATGAGTTAACAAGTAGCAAGGTGGAGGTTGGTTTTTATCAAGATTCGTACGGGTGGCTGGAAAGTGTGATGGCTACTTCTGCAGCTATTGCTGCTGCTCGTGCAAAACGTGAAGCTCGTATCGCTGTTCGTGCTACACATGCTGCATACGAAGTTGCCAATGCTGCTAACAACGCTGCTGTTACTCTCGCCGCTGCTGCTCGTGCTGCTAATGTTTTTGCTACTGTTTCCGCTCTTGCTACCGATGCTGCTGCTACTGATGCTGCAACGTCTGCTAAAAGTGTCGCTGTTGCGGCTGCTGCTAGGGCTAATGCTATAAATGCTTGTACAGCTGCTAAAAAAATAGCCTGTTTTGCTTATGCTAGTCGCAGTGTCGCTGTTACGGCTATGGCTGATGCACATGATGCTAAGTTACGGGCTTTTGCTTTTGCTGAAGATGCTGTTGATGCTGAAGATTTTGCTGCTGCTGCTGCTACTGCTGCTGAAGATGCTACTGCTGCTGCCGCTGCTGCTGCTGAAGATGCTGCTGCTGCTGCGGCTGCTGCTCTAGACACCTATGACGCTGCTGCTCTAGACACCTATGACGCTGCTGCTGCTGCTGAAGATGCTGCTGCCGCTGCTGCTACTGCTGCTGCTGAAGATGCTGCTGCCGCTGCTCTAGACACCTATGACGCGGCTGCTGCTGCTTTTGCTGAAGATGCTGTTGATGCTGCTACTGCTGCTGCCGCTGCTGCTGCTGAAGATGCTACTGCTGCTACTGCTGCTGCTGCTGCTGCTACTGCTGCTGCTGAAGATGCTGCTGCCGCTGCTCTAGACACCTATGACGCTGCTGCTACTGCAGCTGCTGCTCTAGACACCTATGACGCTGCTGCTGCTGCTGAAGATGCTGCTGCTGCTGCTGCACTAGTCATCTATGACGTGGCTGCTGCTCTAGACACTTATGACGCGGCTGCTGCTGCTGCTGCTGCTGCTGAAGATGCTGCTGCTGCTGCTGCTCTAGACACCTATGACTGAAAACTTAGTAAGCGTTATTTACAAACACTACTGCTACCTATGACTAAACTTAGTAGGTGTTATTTACAAACAAGAGAGCCACGTGGTGTTGTTTACAAACAAAGAGAGCCACGTGGTGTTGTTTACAAACAAAGATAGCCACGTGATGTTGTTGTGGCCTATCATGCCAATGAAGGGGTCACTTGATCAAGGGGGCGCGGCCTATTATGCAAATGAGGGGGTCACGTGACCAAATGGCGACCTCTGATTGGCTGGTGATCAAAGGGGTGTAGTCTACTATGCAAATGAGGGGGTCACGTGATCAAGGGGGCGTGGCTTATTATGCAAGTGAGGGGGTCACGTGACCAAATGGCGGCCCCTGATTGGCTGGTGATCAAGGGGTCGTGGCCTATTACGTAATTATGCAAATGAGGGGGCGTGGCCTATTACGTAATTATGCAAATGAGGGGGTCACGTGACCAAATGGAGGCCTCTGATTGGCTGCAGGTCGATTGAGTAATAAACAGTACTTAACTATAGTCCCGTTCCGATACATACTATACTACTTATATCCAATGATTTAGAGCTCTAAAATCAATGCTCTTAGAAATTGAGTCAAAATGTTAAGAAATGCCAAGATTCAGCTGGACCCCTATTTGGAGCCTTGGTGTCTTTGGAATGTTTTTTCAATCTCCTGTCAGTTCAATCGAACATTGTCACAGTGTGGGGAACATATTAACTAATGCGTATACATGTTAGAATATAAATTACCTGGAATTCCTCCACTTCTAGGTGTGACAAAACATGGTTGTAGACCAAAGCGTCCCAGAATGCGGGGGTTACTTGGACGTGTTGTTCCAGTGCTGCTGCTGCCTCTTTCAGTAGTCGCACCTTGTCTTTCCATGGTGGGTTGAGGTCGCCTGCCATCTATAAATTTAGGTGAGTTCACTAGGTATAAGTAGGCATTAATTCATGAAATGTTTTATTTTATTGAAAGATGAGTGTAGTTCTATAAATACAGGATGGTTAATATAGCATTTGAATGGCTTTGTGCTTGTGTAACTATGTAGGTGCAGGGGCAGACACTAATGCTGGCCCAAGAGCCAATTCACTCCGATTTTAAGTATGGGCCGGCAGGTTTCAGTATTGTTCCAGCACATTTTAAGACTTCTTGACCAATATTTGGATAATGGAAAACGATTTCCTTCACGTTGAGACTCTCTACTCTGGTCCGGGGCCCGACACCACAGTGCATGATAGTCTACAGAGTCAAGACATGATGAATGAGTTTCCTTTTGTCTTTATTAAATGTTTTCTCTGAATATTCGTTTTTATCATCAGGTTCCATACAAATCACCAGGGCAACAGCACTTGGTTGCAGAGTTAGAGCAGCGCCAGTAACGCCAGTAACTCCCTGTAACTAAGCAACCGTCTTTGGCAATAGTCTGTAACTAACATCATGTTTGGTGATGCTCAGTATTGAGGATGTTGTTTGGATTTTATTGTCACTACTCCACAGCATTATTATCGTGTGTTCATTGCCCCTTTTTCTGGAACTACATGACACATCACATTTTATGACCCATCAATACGTGATGAGAGTTAAAACTGTCAGATATATCTATAACTGTCCTTTTGTTCGGCCAACCCTTTTATACTTTTTTTTATGTGCCCTTGGAAAGAGGAAAATGGGATAAAGTTAGTCAAATATGTATTATTGGTATCAGTATCGGATACAGTCAGGGGTTTCTCTTTTGGATTGGCATTTTTCAATGATACAAACCTCTGAAAGTTGTTTACGTTGAGTAGGCTGGCTGAGCCCCTCTCCCAGGATCTCGGTCACAATGTGTTGTTGTTGTGTATCTATCAGTGCCTGCAGGAATGCTCAGTACCTGGCCTTGGTAGTATGGAGTAGATGCTCCACCAGTTGGTAAACTTGCTCATGTTGATCGGCGCTGGCACTCTGTGTATATGTGAACATATCAAATAAAGAAACATATTCACTGACTTATGACTAAGCATATCGATTGGTTACAGATTAAGGTATATGAAATTGTACAGTAAGTAATGAATGCTGTATGTTGGTCTAATTCAATATTGCAATGAAACATACTATACATGAGTTATAAACTGTTCTAATAAAACAATTACAGTAAAACCTCACATATATAGGCCGTGGCTTGTACTCGAATCAGATCATTGGTGCCACTTATAGGATTGGCATAGAGTTGGGATGTAGCTCATATGTGAGGATTTGCTATTATGCTAATTGGGCCATCCCCCAAAGGGGAGCTGGCCCTTAAACTCTTAAAAAAACGTATCTCCATTGAAGTACGTCCCTCAATGTACCTACGTTGCTCCTTTCAGTGTTGGGACTCAACCTGAAAATCTCTTAAATTCATTCATTTGATTATGATAGTCCCTCATTGACATCATAATTTTGGTCAAGATATATATCTACGAAACATGGGCATTATCTTTGGATAACCCTTTGAACTGCTATTATTAACACCTAGACAAGAAAAAACAAACATTCTGATCCGAACCTACCCTGATGGCAACGATATCCGCCTGTGTACAAACATCATGCTTTAGAAGATATGCCCAGAACAATGGCGACAGCTCCATCCTTGTAATTAGTTGGTCTCTCGTCTTAGTCAGTAGCTCTTCTGTCTCTTCCGTTAAAAGACTGCAATCCGCCATCTGAGAGGGAGAGAGATTGTAAATACATAATAACGTTTCCTAGCAGCGATTCTTGCCACAATTTGGGAGTTCTCAAAACCTCAAAAATTCGCCCCTCCTGGGAATTTGCCCCTCTTCTGGAGCTATCCTTCCTGGAATTAAGATGTAGAGTGCACACTAAAAATGTATCAAACATATTCTTCAAAAACAGTAAAAATAATGTTGATTGAGTACTTAGTTCATAATTCCGGGAGTTTGGGTTCAGATGAAATAATATAGCAAATAAACTTAACCAATGCCTCAGTCATATACAACATATAGCAACATGATAATTCAGATAAGTGTGTTTAATTCAAAAACGTCTGACAAATTTACGCACCAACATACTCAATCCTTCTCTAGTTTGGCCAGTAGGAATTAAAGATCAATAATACTTTGCGTCTTAACTGATGTCATGGTTGACAGATCCTATTCAGTGAGCTACCAAGTGGCTCTATACAACGGTTATTCTGGGCCACCTCCTGCAGAGCCATCCACATTGAACCTATTATCTATGTAGCCTTATGCCTGTAACATAAACCAGCCTAGCTATAGCATAAACTATATGTCTGGTTGTTCTGGGTTTATCTAGATACTCCGATGCATTTAAAAGAAGGGGCTACCACTAGTAGATATATATACATTTGTTCACTAGAATTTGTAAGACTATTTTGACGCTAAGAAACACAATTTAATGCTGAAAAACATGCTTTGCTGTGAACAAGCACGTTTTTGGCACTGACAAAACCGTTTTGTCGATGCCAATGTTTGTCGATGCCAAACAGTCTTATGAATCCTAGTGGACACAGGTCTTTTCTGAGACAAATCATGTCATCCAAGGCATGAAGCCACTATCAGACTACCGAGATTTCTGTTGCTAAGTACTAACATGACAAAGGTACTATATATTAACCAATGTTACCCTGTATTCATTGCAGCCTGTTATACTGGATTTGACGAATAGATGAGTTAATATATGGCTCTTTCTGGGCTCCCCTAAAGAGGGGAGTCATTTTGGATGCAACCTGGACTGGCTTTTGACGCTTTTTCTTCTCTCTGTGTATGTAAGAACTCGTCATTTGCTTAATAAACGAGGACGATGTACCGAAACCTTTTTTGATAATTCCTACTAGAATAAGGGAACTCTTCCATAAATACCTGCTAATAAGAATCAACATCAGAACACTTACGTAAATTAAGTGACATGGACTCGACATACCAGTAGTTCCACAATAAGCCACAGGGTATGCATCAGCACCATCTAGTGCATGCTTCGGATACTACTGGCATGTAGAGTCTATTGTTACATCCAAGGATAGCTGTAGACTTTTAGTTGCACATCCTCCTATGATATACCCTGTATAGCCTCCTCACTCGTCAAGCTGAGGTCTTGTTAAAACCTGTGGCTAATATATATGATATTGTTAAAAATGTAGTCATCACACCAAAGCCTTGGCTCTGCATTGATTATCAAGGCTTATAGACATCAACAAGCCAATATAATGGATGCAGGGCTATGGCTGTGGTTTAACTGGCTTATACCAATACTACCTATTTTAATTGCTTTGTACGTATTATATAGCTGGCCGTTTCCCTTTGTCTTTCCAGCTAAGAGTGGTATAAATACACTAATGGCAGTCATAACACACATGTACAATCTTGCAGATCTTACCATAGAAATAATTGTGTCCAATTTAGAGTAGTGGGTATATATATTTGGCTAACGTGAAGACTTTGTCCTCAGCGATATACAGGTGGATTTCCTCCTGGTGTACCGTTCAGCTATGGGTGTCTACTACTGACTCATGTGTGTCTGTCTGTGCTAGGATACCATGATAGACATGCGCAGACACCAGACACATACTCAACTTGGCCGGTTAACTCTTTAAGGGAAACATGCATTAGAGTAACTTTTAGGTCCTATGTATGCATCATGCAGAGCCTATGGGTATAGTCTCAAAGGGTGGGCATGAAACACCAATTCAGTACCAGTGGCCTAATCAATTGTACTGCCTAGCAGGATCCAACAGATATAATCCATAAAAGGTTAATTGAGGACTAAAAGAGAGTACTGAAGGCCATCAGATATTTATCAAATATTAACTCTTTATGGACACTATTAAGTAACTTGGCAGTTTACCACTATTAACTGAAATATCTCCAAAGGTTTAGCATATGCCACAGTAAACTGACAAGTTACTATTTAGGGTCCACATGTTGTCCTTAAAGCCCCAGTGCCTGTACATATAGGGCTGAGTACCTGTCCCGGCTCCACTCCGACTGTCGCTGGAGGGGTACCGAGATCTATGCCTTTAACCCCTTGCTTCCTGCAAAGTCACAGTAAGTATCCGGCAGGACATGGATTCTAGGCTTTTGTCACCTTAGGAAGACTGACCTAGCTAACAAGGCTTATTACACTTTATCGAATTTGGCTCCTTTGCATTCTTGAGGGATCCCCGATATAACTCAATGTGCTAGCTATGGCTGAGAATGATCTTCCATTAATATAAACTCAATTTCTACATTCTCCCTCAGCACTCAAGATGAGATTCTGACTCAATCTAGGAGTTTCCATCTCAATTACAGTTTTTCGGTCAATACGTCCAGCTCAAACCAACATGTGTCACCTAGCTTCAGAATATAATTGCTGCAGTCTTTCCATCACCAAGATGGATGGATTGATGGATAGGCGTTTCGTTAGATAATGACTTTATGTTGGTCTTCGCTTTTGCAGAATGAAGAGATTGTGTCAGTTAAAACCCCTTATACCTACCCTTAGGCTGTCGTCTGGGATGTTACACACTGTAGAGTAGGGCCCCAGCCTACAAAATACGTTATTTTACGTAAAATAAAAACGTTTTAAAACTTTATATAACGTTATGCCATAGTAAGGAACCTTAGAGAAACGCTATATAACGTTATGAAAAGTTGTTTGTTGTTTTTTGTTTACTGGGGAATCCCCATGAATATTGTGCAATAGCCCTGTGTGCTTTTGTTTACACAACATCTGACCCTAATAGTGACCAATAAAAGGGTAAGAATACGAAGATTTATTCAAAATTGCATAAAAAACATAGGGTTGGCCCTGTCTTGATTGGGTCATTCAGGTGACCTGAAATGAACCTTGTTTTTTTGGCCTAAGATCTCACGAGATAACTGGTATCTGTGTACACAGTTTGAGCGCTATGGAGAAGGTGGGGGTTTGAAGGCACCAACACTTGGTGGCTCCACCTTCCCGTGCCAACACACACTAAATGTTCAGGCTTTCCGTACTTTGACATATCTGGCCGACAGGTGGAAGGAGCAGCACAGTTCCCACAGTTTTCTTCAAAATAACCTTCCCATGGGCCCGGGTGGCCCACAGGAGATTTTACAAAATATTTGCAAGGAATATACTTGATGTGTATAGTCATGTAATATGTTGTTGGAAAGAGAAAATGTGAGCAATTGAAGCAATTTGGTCTCATTTTAACATAGATAAATCAGAAATATATATAACTTTTCTCTTTGAAAAAAAGTAAAATGTGGTCTCTGGCCCACAGCTGAAAATCCTGGCCAATATATCTTTGGAGCTACGGGCCCGGGTGGCCCACGGCTGATAAAGTTAGAGTCTACCCCTGGTGTCACACTACTCAACAATCTACCTGGGTCTAGAAGAGCAGAAATAGTTGTTTTCTACCGTTCTTCCATGAAATACCCTTTATCTTCAGAGCCTTAGGTAGAGCTTTTGAATTGAATTGAATTGAAAATTCTTTTATTTATAAAAGAATTTTCAATTCAATTCAATTCAAAAGCTCTACCTGAATACCTTTATATCAGACTTCACTGATATGTACTACCAGAAACACAACGGGACAGGTAACATATTGATAATTAGATTAATGTGCACCAAACATCTGGTCACTGAGTCCTATTTGTCTGGTCACATGAGATTTGCTGTATTGTTAATTATTCATTATGTAGGGGCACAATGTCACAGGGTGTGTCCCGAACCCCGCAGGGGGTGCCATAACCGGCTGTCATCATGCATCGTCCCCTATATGTCCGAGGGACTTGTCAATGCAATCCAGTAAGGTGGGGAGCGGAGAACGGTCAGACAAGAGTTGGTAGTGTAAGGGTTAGCACGCTTGTCACCGGTGCGAGAGGTCTGTGGTTCGATTCCCGGCCGATCCAATGACTAAGTTTTCCGCGACCCCTACAATTAAAAGAAATTATGTCATTGATCCCTAGCTCTGCGCCAACCTCTTCTCATGAGGGTTCTGATCTGAATGGCTGATCGACCCTCTTCCTGGAAACACAATAAACCCCTGCATGCGCTATGGACCCATCAACCGGTGGCTCGGTCAGGTTCTAGGTACTTTAACCTAAGTCTTATAATTTTAGCTGAACTACATTTTCAATTCATACATATTGTGGATAAATTATATTAGGCTTTGAGTATTAGAACAATGAGTTATAACTGCACTTTAGTATGTTCAATTAACTAACACAGCATGTAGTATGCTATTAGCTAATATAGTTTCACAATACACCAGCAGGTACAGCCGCCGACATGCAACCTGAGCAATAGAATTCAGTCCTGATGAAAATATTCAAAAAAAATCATAATGGTATTGACAAAGGTATCCCCATTAGCCATGTCTTACCACAGCATGCAATGTTTCACTCTGCATTCTAACACGATCGTTAGGCAGTGTCTGACCAAATTGATACAAGTTTAAAGTCTATGACCATTTATTTATTTCTTTTTTAAAAGTTATATTGACTAAAACTCATGAAGATGATCACGCTCCTCCAGTTCAGCATAACATACAACAAGAGGAAACGACAAATGTACAAATATATATAGAGCAAAGTGACAGTTACTTGCTGGTTGTTGTAAATGACTTAGTAAGTTCTACACAGTTGGTAATATCCACCACTGTGAGAAGTCAGTGTTCATAGTAGGTCCTACAGATTTTTGCACAAGTTACTTCAGAAAAGTAACAAAAAGAGAATAAGGTATGTACATGTAAATATATTAAATTCAGTTAGATTGAGCGGCCATTGTGATGTGGGTTCGGTTTAAAAGGAACCAGTAGTAGTCCAAGGCAAATTTAATGACCATAGATAATACTAAGGAGGTTGGGTAAATGGAAACAAAGGCCACAAGTTGATCATTTAAAGGTCAATCTATGACTAGGTGCAATTCATGACCTGGTACCTGTGACCAGCATGACAGAAAAGGGCTGATTGACATCAAAATGCCCAGAAAAACTTAATGGATGTTTTAAGACATATATTTATTTCAATAAAAAAAAGAAAGAAATTAAACTCAGTCTTGGCAGTAATAGATTGCACCCAGTCAAAAACTGCACCCTGTCATATATTTTTGACTTGTATCGATTTGGTGAGAGATGGCCTTCAATTTAACATTAATTTGTTCACCACAAGTGGTTGCTCCGACTACACATGTCAGAGTGGGTACCTTAAGATATCAGAATGTCACATTGCTACATCAAGATGTCACAGAAGGAGCTCCTAGTCTGTCTGCTCATGTGCTGTACATTCAAAGGTAATTGTACTGTGTATTTGATAAGTAATCAGCAGTGTGTTTAGATGTCCAACTATAATACTACTATTGCCTGATGAATGTCCATGAACTAGATTGACATGTCAAACACCAATTGATACTTACATTCTACTACTTAGATATAAAATTTACCTTGTCAACCTAAGTAAACTTGTTTTGTTTTGTGTAGTTCCAATATCCTAGGTATATACAACAATGATATTGTATCTTCAAATGTATTAAACACTAACATTAGAACAGACTAGTTAAGATTTTGGTCATTAGCTTTTATTAGAGTTTTATATAAATTGACAGTATCGGATGATGGGTTCCCGTCTGCCCCGTACCAAACTGAGGTACATCTGGGGTACGGGCATGCAGGAACCCAGCATTCAATAGAAGATCTTTTACATGACGAAAACTCTGACCCTGACACTCCACTACCCAATTTTCTTGTCTGATCAGACCTATTCTCATAAATTGGACCCAAACAGATCTAATTATAAACAAACCCTGAAGCATTGGGTTGTTTATATTTACATCTGTTTCAGTTTGATTTGTGAGAATAGGTCCGATCTGACAACAAATTCAGGTAGTGGAGTCCCAGCTTGATATTTGCTTTTTTTGTGGGCTCAACATTGTTATTTCAATTGTTTAAATTGTTTGTTCCCCTGTTTACATCAGTCTCAAATACAGCCTTCTGATAGGTCTAGAGCATCAAAAAGCATACCACACATATGGGCAATACGGGAAAACGTACCACACCCCAAGATTGTATATCTCTCATTCTTTGTTCTTATAAAAGATTGTACCAATAATGTTAGGGAGTGGTCATTTTTTTTAAAACGGGGGTGGGGGGTGGATATGGGTGGGGACTAAAAAATTTGGACCCCTCTTGAGGGGGGGACCAAACAAATTGCATCCCTTTTAATGAAAAAACCTGTGTGTTACTATAGCTTAAAGGGGTCGGCCGTGCTCAATTTTGACTTGCCTAAGGGGGGCGCCAAAAGATATCGACCCCTCCCGCGGGGGGGACCAAAATATTTTGAGCTGCTCGCGCAAATATCCACTGACCCTCACTGTTGTTTAAAATATGAACACCCCCTTAGGTAGTGTAATAAATTAACAATACTCCCCACACTTTTTGTCAGTTGTGTGTGGCCAGGATACAGCCTGTCATCCAGAGAGGCGTGCTGCTGATGGTGGAGCCCGGTGTCTGTCAGAGATCCGTCAGAAGGCCATGGACACAGCAGCCTTCCCGTTCAGCGCCCCCTTCTCTACCCTCTGTCCCCCTGAGGTACAGGTGTCCAGTGTGGCGTGTTTTAACACACCTCAACGCCTGCCACTAGACCAACCTACCTCACTGTCCAGGCTGCTGTTTGGTACATCCTGTTCAGTTTATCCTCTCGCTGGACTGGACCGATACTTAGGAGTGACTTATACCTCTCCACCAGGTAAGTAAATTGTTTATCGTAAAACTGCTCAGATAAGTGGACCCCCCCCCTTTCACCCCTGTGTTGCTGCAATTCTTCCAAACAACTTAAGGTCACTTTTGATTGAACATTTGTAGCCATTTCGACATTATTATTTTTTGGTTTTACAGCAACTTTGTAAAACTACAGGAAACCCCATCATATAAGTGAAACCCTAAGCTGGAGTGAAACTTAAATGTTTAATTAGGCCTCAGTCCCCCTTAATATCAAGGTGCATACTGTTACGATATTTGTATAATCTTTCTTTAAAACTAGTTTGATTTAACCATAGGAAGCTATGCTTTATACACCCCATGAAATAACACTGCCCTGTGACATCATCAAAATTGGGGTTTGTTAACATTTGAACTGCATAGATAAAAGCTATTTTAGGGCATATCTTATCATAATTTTGGACAGTATTACATCGCTACCTGTCGGATCAAAGCTGCCAAGAAATGCCTTTTTGAAATGTCTTTTTTACAAACTACAGAATAAAAATATCAAAATCTGATATTAGTACACAAGCTACCCAGAGCCCAAACATAAGTGACCATTCTTCTCCCTTTCCGTCAGGTAACGTCACAGCCTGTGATTACCGATACACAACTAAGGATGAGACTCAGTTTGAGTTAGACCCAGTCTCCGACTCCGTCTTCACTTCATGGCATGTCCGACAGATGCCGACCTTCACCTGGTGTGCCGAGGCTGATGAGCTGTTCACATTGATAATGTTTGACCCTGAGAGTAGAAACATGCATGCAGGATTTACTAATATCAGAGGAAATGATGTAGAAAACTCCTTGGTAAGATTCTTTGTTGTACTTTGAAAAACATCAATAACACACAAATGCAAAATTATGAAAATAATCATGACCTGATCTTATCAGAATTGAATGTCCTTTCTTATTACTGTAGATACACATGAATAATTAAGTAAATTAATCATGTATTTAATTTATGCATTCAATTACAGAATTATTCATGTGGATTACATCAGTGTTGCATCATAATGTATGGAGTCATACTTGCTTCATACCGATACTTTAGGTGAAACACAGTGGCGAGGTCAGCCTCATTTACAGATGAAGAGCAAATTATTTTTAAATTGGGCACTGTGATGGTAGATCCAGCAATAGCAAGACGTCTTTTGGATCAATTCATTAAGGATGCTCCAATCCTTTATGGGTCAAATACAAATAACACCGAGCCCTTTCCAACTGTAGGTGTTGAGTGACTATGTAGGACCAGGTAACATGCGCGCCAACCCGCGTGTGTACAGCTTCATCCTGTACAAACAGCCGGGAGTCGTCAACCTGCGGCAGCTGCCAACGCCCACAGGGTTTGACGTAACGGGGTTTGCAGAGAGCAACGGTTTGCAAGGTAATATGTCTGCTGTCTTAATCACGGGCTGAAACCCAGTCTTCTGGTGAAGATGGTCGGCAGGGCTTAGTGGTGTCAGGGTAAAGGTCTGACACTCATTTGACACATTCATTTGGACACCTAGGCTCAGACCTGTAGTGTAGTGTGAAGCCACTAGATGTCTCTTGGGTAGTCATGCCATTACCCTAATACTACCAACCCCTGCCAACCATCTCCACCAGAAGACTCTGATTCGGCCTGTGATCTTGATAGAGCTTGATTACTCTCTATCAGTCACAGATATATGCTCTAGCCGTAGGAGCGTACCTTATGCTGTAACTACTACTCTACAAGATTTAGCATCAATTAGCTGATTCTGAGGTCGGCTTTAGCCCTACTAGCCTAACAAATTGTCAGTTAGTACATCCGATGTCCCTCAAAAGGGTGATAATGTTCAAAAATAATACATTTGGCCTCCTATCTGTTATATTCCCCCTAATTCCCATGTCAATGTCACTAGGTTTTGCAGAGAGGAATGATTTGCAAGGTAATATATCTAGGGTCAGCTTGATTACTCTCTATCAGTTACAGAGTATACATGGCTAATATATAGGAAGTTACAACGCTATATATAGTCACTACTCTGCAATTTATACCAGCTAGATTCTTAGATCTTCTTTACTTAGCTTACAAATTGTCATCAGTTAACCTTAATTATCTGAAAATTAGTTTAAATAAACTGGCAGGTTAATATATTATTGCTGTTATTATAAAACCCTATGTCGTTACATCTTTAGTATTTGATTAGAGAAAGGGATAACCAAAAAAGGCCTGGACATCATAGACGCATTGCGGAGTCAAATGGAAGATCATGTTTCAACATAAAAATACGTTCACCTTTAATAAAACACTTTGAAAAAAAAGAGAGGCCGTATTCTGTTTTAAAACGATACACTTCTGCCTCCTCCCAAGGTCCTGTTGGTATAAGCTGGATGCTGGTTGGAGCTGATGTAAACGGCGTTCACGCTACGGCCGCACGACATGGCACGGAGCTCAACTGTGCCTTCCTGATACAGCGAGGTACCGTAAAATACTTTATTTCGTACTGAACAAATTTTTTGTGTATATAATTACCCCATTATTATATAAGTACCAGCCCCTTTGGCGGCTGGGATTGTGGTTGGGGATTCGGCCTAGGCCAAGCCTATACATGCCTATCCCGTTTCGGCAATTGAACTACACGAAAAAGAACTATCCATCTGGGCATAGGCTTACCCTGACATACTTTGATATAGCCCCTTTTGGTTCATCTCGTCCTGTCAAGCACCTCAAGCCTGATTTAATGGGGTGGGTACCAGCGGCCAAATAATGCTGTTTTATATACAGGGGAATAGTGCTACGGGTATGACTAGTTTCACTGTTGGTTATGTTACCATGCTTAGTTTCGACAAACAGCTCTATATAAAATTATCCGCAAAATGTGAGTCATCCCGGATGTTTTGGCTTTATCATTGTCCACGCTTCATACATTAGCCCCTTAAGTGTCTTATCCAATGCAAGAGACCACTGTCTTGGTGGTCAAAGCCCATGCAGAATAATTGAAAATAAACAGATAAGATACTTACCATATCATATGACCAATGCAAAGCCATTTGACCATGTCATGAGTAAACAAGAATTGCGGTTGTTGCCGCGTAAAAAAATGCCTCAGGCATTTTTATACGCGGCAACAACCGCAATTCTTGCATTCGAAGAAACATATTGTTGACATGGTTGGTATGTTTGAAGGGAACCCATTCAAGACACAAAAAACACAGGGCCGGGAAGGGGTTATCAAGGGGGAAGGATGATATTACTTCAAATATGGCATTTCCTATGAGTCCATATTCCTTGGGTCCATGTTAGGGGGTAAGAAAATGTGTGTTACTAGGCATATAAACAATTAAAATAGATGTTGCTAGGCAACCAGCTGGATAAGCAACAAACTAATAGAACCATTGAATTCCTTGGGTCCATATTAGGGGGATAGGTTTGATTATAATCAACCTTAGGACCATGGAAATGTGCGTTGCTAGGCAGATAAACATTTACAATAGCTGTTGCTAGGCAACCAGCTGTATTAGCAACAAACAGATAGAACCATTGAATTCCTTGGGTCCATATTAGGGGGGGGTAGGTGTGATTATAATCAACTTCAGGACCATGGAAATGTGTGTTGCTAGGCAGATAAACAATTAGAATAGCCGTTGCTAGGCAACCAGCTGTATTAGCAACAAACAGAAAGAACCATTGAATTCCTTGGGTCCATTGGGTCCATATTAGGGGGGCTAGGTATGATTATAATCAACCTCAGGACCATGGAAATGTGTGTTGCTAGGCAGATAAACAATTAGAATAGCCGTTGCTAGGCAACCAGCTGTATTAGCAACAAACAGATAGAAGCATTGAATTCCTTGGGTCCATATTAGGGGGGGTAGGTGTGATTATAATCAACCTTAGGACCATGGAAATGTGTGTTGCTAGGCAGATAAACAATTAGAATAGCCATTGCTAGGCAACCAGCTGTATTAGCAACAAACGGATAGAACCATTGAATTCCTTGGGTCCATATTAGGGGGGGTAGGTATGATTATAATCAACCTCAGGACCATGGAAATGTGTGTTGCTAGGCAGATAAACAATTAGAATAGCCGTTGCTAGGCAACCAGCTGTATAAGCAACAAACAGATAGAACCATTGAATTCCTTGGATCCATATTAGGGGGGGTAGGTATGATTATAATCAACCTCAGGACCATGGAAATGTGTGTTGCTAGGCAGATAAACAATTAGAATAGCCGTTGCTAGGCAACCAGCTGTATTAGCAACAAACAGATAGAACAATTGAATTCCTTGGGTCCATATTAGGGGGGGTAGGTGTGATTATAATCAACTTCAGGACCATGGAAATGTGTGTTGCTAGGCAGATAAACAATTAGAATAGCCGTTGCTAGGCAACCAGCTGTATTAGCAACAAACAGAAAGAACCATTGAATTCCTTGGGTCCATTGGGTCCATATTAGGGGGGCTAGGTATGATTATTATCAACCTCAGGACCATGGAAATGTGTGTTGCTAGGCAGATAAACAATTAGAATAGCCGTTGCTAGGCAACCAGCTGTATTAGCAACAAACGGATAGAATCATTGAATTCCTTGGGTCCATATTAGGGGGGGTAGGTATGATTATAATCAACTTCAGGACCATTGAAATGTGTGTTGCTAGGCAGATAAACAATTAGAATAGCCGTTGCTAGGCAACCAGCTGTATCAGCAACAAACGGATAGAACCATTGAATTCCTTGGGTCCATATTAGGGGGGGTAGGTATGATTATAATCAACCTCAGGAACTATCAAAGGTTGATTTATATTATTGTTATCACATAGCATAAATTTGTGTTGTGACACCTTAATCCAAGATGGCGGCATAATCCAAGATGGCGGCGCCCGTTGTGACTTCTGGCAAAGTGCAAACATCATATACCTCGTTCTGGTGGTGCCTGGCGGCACCACCAGGTGGCTACGCCACCACTTCAGCTTAAAAAATACTGTATTTGTGCCATATATCTGTCCATCTAAATGGAATACATCCCTATCACAGATGCTTATTATTGTGGATATTTTGCCATGGTTATTTTGTAGTGGGTTTGGTGATCAACAAGTTTTTATTCAAAGGGTTATGCTTGTTAATTTTCCAAAAGGAAGTAGCCCGGTAAGAAATAGCTCGCTCATTTTAGCAATCACTTTTTACATGTGCCTATGTATTTCTTGATGATAGATGAGGGTTTTGCATATTTCTACAGAGTTAGAGAAGCAGAGCCCTGACCTGCCCTTTCTGACACAGCCCTACAACCTGACGGTGCACCTCCGTGTCAGGTTTACAACTGAGGAGCTGACCTACAAGTGTGGGCCACTCTCAATCACGCACCAGTAAGTGTATTGGAACCCACCTTTAGTACCAAATTATATATATATCATATTCAACGTAATAAGCGCAAAGTGCACTTAAAAAATGATTATGGAAACCTTTAAGTAGTTAAGAGTTAAATTGGGGTAAAAAATTGAGATATTCTCGGTTATTTGTAGTATAAAGATCGGCTCATATAATTATATCACCCAAAAGTTATTTGTTTATTGAAATAGCTGCACTCTTGAAGTAAGTTCTGCTTCTAAGGCACCTTTTTATTTGCCATATTTTTCTTCACCCTGAGAAGGACTAATAGCTTTACTCCACCCCTAGTGGCCATGACGTGTACCTGGACCCTCTTGGTAACCCCATTCTGAATGTGGCAGACATACGGACTGAAGCTACACTCAACTACTACATGCAGATGAACACCGCCAACCTCAACAATGAGGTGGACTTTGCAGGTTGGGGCTATACTCTATACGAGGATTTATCAGCTTTTTGCTCCTCTATATTGCAATCCTCCCAAAGTAAATCTGCATTGGCAGATCCAGGGGAGGGGGGCAAAAAAAAGGAGGCTAAGAAGAGAGGAAAAAAGGGGAAAATAAGAGAGCAGGGGACAATACCATATAGACACAGACCATCAGCATTTAGACCATCAGCGTTTTCTTGGGTGGGGGGGGGGGGGGGGCATGTCCCCCAAAACCTCCTAGTATGGCCACTGCACTTTGGTCGGATGCCTTAATAGTTACTCCATGGTTTACCAGGTTTGGGCCCCCCCTCTGGCAAATCCTTGATCCGCCACTGATCCGTAGAGAATTTCCCTGCAGCCAATGTCTTATTGTTTTCTTGCAAAAAGATGTCTTTCGAATATGTTTTTTTAGATGTGTGTCAGGCACTCCCTGGAATTATAGAAATATATCTAAAAAAAGAGAAAAATTGATGAATATCCAGATAAAACAGTCAAGAAGGTTAAATTTGTAAACACAGTTACCACCCAATTCCAAAATTTGATTCTTGATTTGTAGCCATCACATTACCCCTTCCCATGCTTTTGATAAAAGGAATTTCATGGATAATATAGAGGCATTTTTGGGGCCGATTTCTTGAAAGAATTCATTGATTTTCTTGACAAACATAAATTTAGTTCTTGAATTTCAATTAGTTCTGGTAGAATGACTGAAAGCCTTTTTGACAAAGGATGTAGGTTGCCTTACTGAATAGCATTTTCACTTCTCACTCTGTTTCACCCTACCATTTACATTGCAGGGAAACTATACACAATGATCATCTACGATGAAGGTGCCCAAGTCATGCATGGGCTGATTATCAACATCCATGGAGATGATGTGTCCTCAGGAACAACCATTGTGCCTTATGTGCAGCCGGCTGGACCTCCATCTATCAACAGACCGGGGCCCCGGTTCATTAACACCTATTACTTCCTGCTGTTTGAACAGAAGGCAGAGATCAGCCTTGCTGCCACCGCTGGCCTCACCCAGACAACCTGCCCTAATGACAGGTATTTATACGTATTGTAATAAACCTTAAGAGTAGTCACTACCACCGACCGAAATAATGTTATGTACAGTTTCATGTGGCAGCTCTGTAGTGTTCTGGAGAGAGCTATTTCCATTGGCCCTTTAGGCTATGGTCAATGATTTAGCAGATGGCGGTACATGGCATTATTCCAGTATTTCAGTTCCTTTTCTTACTTTTAATGATTAAAGGATCGCTAATTTGTTTACTGGTGATGTCAATAACCTGGGCCTCAAGAAACATTGCAGACATTCAACTTGTGTAATTACCAAATTAATATATCAAACCTTTTGAACCTTTTTTTATATATATTTTATGGATGAATTGAAAAGAAATATCAAGAAAGAGAGCTTCTCAGCTGTGACTCTCAGGAATTCACAAGAATGGAGAAAAAGAGACATTCATTAACATTTTGGAGATAACATTGATGAAAGATTGAGGGAAATTTCTCTTTTTTGTATTTTTTTCATCCCTCGCCAAATTAGGCATTTTTAGTGAAATTTGACTTCTACTGTTCTTAAACTTTTTTCTCGCCAAATTGGGCCTTTTTAGGGAAATTTCACTTTTTTCCGTTTTTGACCTTTTTTCTCGCCAAATAAGCTCTTTTTAAACAAATAATATCCCATTCCTCTCCATTCCCCCATACTACACCCTTTGTTTGGTTTCATATCAATGCTAAAGGATACCTGTCACAAGCTGTTCAGGGCTGGGCATGTTGTGATATGCTGGAGCAAACCTAGAAATCTTTGGAGCAAAGTATTTCAGATAGGCACACAGTAACTAGATGTGTGTGTGCGGGGGACCCTCCCCCCCCCAAAAAAAAAAAGACAAAAAAAACACACCAAAAAAACAAAATAAAATAAAAAATAAAATAAATATAAAAAAAAAAAAATCCTTGAGGTAAATTTTGGGTGTGAAATAAAGAGAAAATTTGGATATTTTTGGCTTTAGTTTGGTGTGCTCTGATGGGTTTCAGGGGAGATTGCTAATAGCTTTGTTTTGGGCATATTGCTCCCGGAAAATAATTTTAGAATGGTGCATTCTGAGAGTTTGTTGGCACATTGCTCTAGGAAAATTTTGAGATTCTACTTTTAGATCCATGTTTTCTATGAACTTTTGGGGATATATAATATTATAATTGGCTCCAGGAAAACTTTGGATTTCTACTTTTCTGAGGAGTTCTGAGGAGTTTGGTAGCATACTGCTCACCCAAGATTTGGAACTTCTACCTTTTAGAAAGATGTATTATGATGGTTTAGGTAGCATGTTGTACAGAAAAGTTAGAATTTTCACCTAATAGTTAACTTCGATGTATTTTGATCTTTTTGGAAGTATGTTGCGCCAGGGAAATTTTAAAAATTGACCTTTAGGTTGGTGTTTGTTTGTGGTGTTTTGGGAGCATAGTGTTCCATGAGAAATTAGTTATTCCATGTCCAGATTGGTATATTTTGAGGGGATCGTGAGACAATGTTCCAAGAAATTTGAGAAAATTTATTTTTTAAGTTGGGGTATAGTTTTTTGGCATGTGGCTCCAAAGAATATGGGCATTTTACTGTCAGATTGGTGTATTCTGTTGGCATATTGCCCTGGAAAAAGTTTTGAATTCCACCTTGAGATTGGTGTACTCTGAGGGGTTTGTTGGTGTATAACTCCAAACAAATTTTGAAACCCCATTGTTATATGGGTTATGGGGAATATTGCACTGGGAACACTGTGAAACATATTGAAATAGTCCTAACTTTGGTGCCTGCCTGGTGCGGTTTTACAGTAGATGCTATAACTGTATACATGCTTTGTCCTTCAGGTGCCTGCCGGGTGCGGTTTTACAGTATATATGCTATAACTGTATACATGCTTTGTCCTACAGGTGCCTGCCGGGTGCGGTATTACAGTATATATGCTGTTACTGTATACATACTTTATCCTTCAGGTGCCTCCCTGGTGCGGTTCAGGCCTTCATCTCTGTCCACGACCTGCAGTTGGTGGGGGCCACATGGATGAGGGGCGGCAAGGACAGCTATATAGAGTGCATAAGGCAAATATAAAGAATATGGTACTTAGTTGACACCACACCTATTAACCCTTTAACTTTATAAGGACAGATGTCACTAAAAGATGGTATTTGTCATCATGATGCACCAATATGGCACCGGCTAGTAACTTGCCAGTGCTGTATTGCTACATAGTGCTGACCCTTTGGGATTGTCTCAACCCTAAAGAGTCGTCACGATGCTTGAATGCGGCACTGGTGAGTTATTTGCCAGGGCTGCATTCATGTATCATGACGACCAAGGGCATTAATGCATTGTGCCAGATGGTCGGATGCCTCAAGTCTTTATGATGCTTCCAGCGCTGCTAACCTACTCTGATATGCTGTATCAAAGAATTCCAGGAGTGTTTGAACATCATCATAATAGGGGGGGTGGTTAGCGCAAAAATTTTGCGGAATGCAGCCCAAAAGATGATACTCATCATGAGAAACAAGAATATGAGCTTCATTTTTGATTTTGAAAACTCTAACCCCCCCGTACGCCCCCTCTGAAGATAAAAAGTTCGAAAATAATTAAATAAATCAGTTAAAAAACTCCCCACGGTTGTGCATCCCTTGAAATACTCATTAAATCACTTTGAGGTGAAATATAAAAATATAGTGCACCAAAATGAACTATTTTGAAGTTTTTGCGAAATTCAAGATGGCCGCCATTAGCGAAAACTACCGTTTTTCACTGCAATTATAGCTATATTTGGTTTTGCACTCATAAAATTTATATGAAAGCACTTGGATATGTAATATAATATAATACTGGATCAAATTCAGCTATTTTGAAGTTTTTGAAAAATTCAAAATGGCCGCCATGGGCAAAAAAACTCACTTTATTGATGTAATAATATCCATATTTGATCCACCACACATGAAACCCAAATAAGGACACTTCAACATGGATTGTAACATTATACATAATTTTGAGCTTTTCTAGCAACATCAATTGGTGCAGAAACCCTACTGTAAAACCTTATCTATAAGCTGTGGCTATTCCGTGAGTCAGATTACCAGTTTGGCTAATAGGCTTAACACAGAGTTTGGATGCGGCTTATACGCAAGTTTTTGCTCCGATAGTACAGTACAAAAGTCACCATAATCAGATGGCCGGTGCTGCTTATAGGATCGACACAAGGACATGGGTCTGCCTGCAGGATCCATTATGTGTAAGGCTATGGGACCCTGTGTACAACACAATGGGCAAGGCATAGTTTTTGGGAGTATTAACCAGCAACTCCTTGAAATGACCATGCCAGTGACCTTTCAGTCCGTAGTCATTTTTCACCCTGGCTTCCTTCACTGCATCCCACATAGAGGGCTGAGTTATAAAGCCATGGTAGAAAATGAACCTGCCCTTTAAATCATAGAGAATGCATTTTATAATGGTTATATGAGATATTTGCCTTTATTTTCCAACTGTGAAATCATCCTAGATGGAAGGGGAACCATATATATAAGCAATTTGGTATTTCAAAATATCTCCTAATCACTTTTTTTTAGGTAATATACAAAGTACTTGCAATAGACAAGGGGGAGGATAGCTCTCACAAGAATGCAAGTGTGACTGTTATGCCAAATTTGTGACAGAAAAAGTACCCCACCATTAGTATCAAGTTGTAATCTAGTATAACGTGGAAAATGTTGGTTCCATAAGTATAGCAGTTGAGAAAACTGGATTTTAAACTATATTTGTATGTGTATTCTTTACTTACATACCAGAAACCCATTATATGACTGGCGGGACAAAGCTAAGTCAACTGATAAGGCATAGAGGGATGTGTAATGAATGGGATTACTTAACAGGCAGAGGAATAGGGCATCCCCAAGAATAAACCTGCACAATGGGAGCTGGGGGGAATGGGGAGAATATGCCATGAAGAGCATTGACCCAGGCTTCATAAGCTTTTCTAGGTTCATTTCTTGGCCTCTTCTTCGACCTGTAAATCTTTGGTCCTTATAAGACATATACACTCCTTAACCAGATGCCATCAATCATCTCATATGGTACAGGGAGCTGGGGTGAATGGGGAGAATATGCCATGAAGAGCATTGACCCAGGCTTCATAAGCTTTTCTAGGTTCATTTCTTGGCCTCTTCTTCGACCTGTAAATCTTTGGTCCTTATAAGACATATACACTCCTTAACCAGATGCCATCAATCATCTCATATGGTACACTTGCCCCTAAGATTCCTCTAAAATCCTAGTGCTATCCCTCCCAATGGACCCAATGAAATTGGTCAAATTCAATGTCAACCCCATGACCTATTTGATGCCTACCTTATTGTTTAGATGCCAAGCTGATATTCTATCTGGAGTTGAGGTGTACAATACAATAAAATGAAGTAAGAAGGTATGGATACTGTTTGGGTATCTGCAACATCATTTGTACACAATAAGCAGCCCGATTAAAACCCAATGCTTCCATCATGCAATTGATCTTCCCTGACAGCATTTGGGATAACTAGTTCTATCATAATTTAACCCAGTCTGCAATGCCCGTCTATACTTGGGTAGTACAGCTGGTCTCTCCTATATGATGCATTGCCTTCAGTCATTATGCTCTAAGCAATTTGTAGAGTAAATAGCATGTAGTACGGTCTGCTTTGATACATACACTTTCTGTATATTGCATCAGTTTTTCCTACTAGAAGAATTCTAGATTTTCAAATAATCTTCTGATTATAAATGATACAATATGATCCAGCATTAAATCCCAGGAACCAATAACTCAAACAAATCCTATAACCCACACTTGGGATCTCAATTGGTACTTCTGTCCATTCAAATACCCTCCTATAACCCACACCCTGACTTTAAGGGCCTTCTATAACCCGTTGTGGGGATATAATTAGCATATAATCAGTGGATCCTGTGTGAGAATTCATGGTATTACAATTTTGCTCCAGTCCATTGCTATAAATCACTGACTATCCTGGCAAGGTGCTTGGAGTATGCCTTTGTATACCCCTATACAGCTATTAGGGGTAGGGTAGTGGGTACTGACCATGGCTGCCATCTTGAAATTTTCAGGCACTTCAAAGTACTTATTTTCTCTTTTAATTCTATGCCAAGTGTTTACAAATAGATTTCTTATACGGTATACCACTTAGGAGTATGAAATCAAGAACAAAGACAAATTGCATGTGTTTTTTCATCTATGGCAGCCATCTTGAAATGTTCGAAATCAAAATAGCTGACTTTGGGGGAGTATATCGTTATATTCCTCATCCAAAGGCATTTGTTTGGGTTTCGTGTAGACCAACTATGGATAAAATTACAGCGAAAAACAATGTTGTTTTTTCAAATGGCAGCCATCTTGGATTTTTCAGAACTTCAAAATAGCTGACTTTGATGCAGTATTTTATCATATTACATATCCAAGTGCTTTCATATAAATTTTATGAGTGCAAAACCAAATATAGCTATAATTACAGTGAAAAACAGGAGTTTTCGCTAATGGCGGCCATCTTGAATTTTGCAGAAACTTCAAAATAGTTCATTTTGGTGCACTATATTTTTATATTTCACCTCAAAGTGATTTAATGAGTGTTTCAAGGGATGCACACCCTAGGGGAATTTTTTAATTGATTTATTTAATTATTTTCGAACTTTTTATTTTCGGAGGGGGTGTACGGGGGGGTTAGAGTTTTCAAAATCAAAAATGAAGGTCATATTCTTGTTTCTCATGATGAGTATCATCTTTAAGGCTGCATTCCGCATTCCTAACCTCATTTTGACAAAATAACCACCCCCCCTAATCATAACTGCATAAATGTTGCACAGTATCCACAGTTCTCAGTGACAAAAGATCAAACTGATTCTAATGGCACTGTGGTGCATTCTTAAAGGACAATACTTAGTTCCTGAACAAAGCAGATCAGTGAAATAAAAAAGCAAAATAGGTGTGAAAAATTATTTTGCAGGAGTAACTTCAATACATTAATACAAAAGTTTCCCAAATAAAATACCTTTGCTGTTCCTGTGAGACTATGTGTTATTATTGTCTGATGCATTGGGGCCTTCCATAAAGTATGTACGTATTTTCCCCAGAAAATAGACCCCCCCTTCCCACCCCCCATGTTGCAAGAGGGGTCTATAGTTTTATAACCCCTGGTCAAGAGATTGACATTTCTTTTTGCCGGCCTCCCTGTTGTCAAGAACTGATCGCTCCGTAAATAACTCATATAGGACAACCACATCATGTGTAATGGCTCTATGATGTAACTATAAAGCCCTTTTATTTAAACACCTTCGAGGTGATCCGCCCCCCCCCCCCCCGTGATCTGCCATTGATCTAATGCAACTGCAGAAGCTATATCTAGTTTCGGCCATGAAAAAAGTTAAACAACTATAACTGAAATATTGCATCATATAAAATAATAATAATAAAGTCAGTTTTATCTACAAAAAAGATGTTTGGATTACCGTGATTTCTCTCACAAAAAAAGTGAAAATGCGTTCATAAATAGTATGTTAAAATGGCTCTGGACCCCCCCCCCCGCGGCCCTGTTTTCATGTACGCTTTTGAATGCATTTGAAATGACCCCCCCCCCACGCCCCTGTGTGCGTACATACTTAATGGAAGGCCCCATTGTGTAAGATAAAATAGGAATTCTGCAATCACTTCATAACCCTTTGACAATGGCCGTTCAATGAACAAAAAACACAGTTCACCTAAGTTGTATGCTTAGTAAAGGTTTAATGACAACGGAGAAATAAATAGTTAGATGCATTTAAATGATAACAAATAAATCATGTCTATGCTGATAGTTTATTGTGCAGCACAAAGTAATTTACAGTGCATTTAATCAAGTGCAAATTGTTCAGTAGGAGGAAAATTAGTAATGAAGTAACAGAAAGGAAAGGGAAGAACGAGACTGTAAATATAATATCTAAGCTCAACTGAATCTTCTATATGAAACAATTAGATCAACATTGAATGTTTTGCATGTGGGTTATCCAGTGTTGTCCAGCAACTGATCAGGTTATTCACTGATTACCAAGAACTCCTACTAATCTCTTTCAACTTGGAGGGAGGGTGAACTGAATATGGGGAGTAGGGGACGGTCTGGAAATATGTCCCTTCTTAACAGAGATTATGTCGGTAGTGTTCATTTCAAAGGGTCAGACCGTTTGAAGAAAGCAGGGGTGGTAAAAAAGTCATGCAGCTGCAGCAAATTCCCCCACCTCCTCCCACTGTTGTAGGTGTATGCCTGCTTCTTCAGGGCCCCAGTCGGCATGTGGATAGGTGTGGAGGCATCTTATCTCGTGCAGGCCGAGTATTCATCGTCATCACTGATCATCATCCGGGACACCCCCACAAGGGTGAGCTGGTGGTCAGCCACAAACCCGTCCATGTCCGAGAAGAATGGACTGTTCAGGTAGAAAATTGAGTGTTGATGAGAAAATGGCCAGACTGCTATATGATATAGTATATGGAGAAACCCACCACAGCCGGGCTTTACAATGTAAAATTTAACATTTTATGTTTTTTAATCATTATATGCATCCGGGATGTTCAAAATGTAGAATTTTATGTTTTTTAGTCATAACATTATAATAATGATGCATCTTGGATGGCATAGAGAGCCCCGATAGGTTTCATATAGAGACTGCTGAATCAACCATATAAGGAAATTGTTTATTTTAGCATATATATGACTCCACTTTTATTTGGGTGATACGATACTATGTATTATGTACTATAGTGCAATAATCATACAATATTCAATCTAAATAGTTTAAGATATCTTTATCTCATCATGGAACAGTTTCAAGCTACTGTAAAGCCCTGCATTAAGAGGACCCCACCCTTAACAGTACTCCAACTTTAAGATGACCCCCTCCTTTGAATTGAGAAAAATTGACTTATCAAAAGAATCCATATAGTCATCTTCTTCTTTTGTCATAATGAGACCCAGCCTATAACAAAGAAACCTATTTTTGGGAAAAACAATATCCAAAAATGGTAGGGTTTTAGGGTAATCCTTGAGTGTGTTGATAGTAGCTACCTTCCCATCCTAGCCTCATCACGTTGTGAGACGTAGGGAGCGACATCCACCAAGAAAGTCAGTCTGGTCAACTGTTCATACGCCAGGATGAAGAAGAAATGGTCACGTCCAGTTGAGCGTACCACTGGCATTCTAAATGGTACAGCCTGAAATCCAGAGCTAAGCTGGCCAAACTTTCTGGTCACATTGTCTCCTTCTATATCGATGATTATTCCATGTAGGTCTTGGGTGGTAAAGCTAATAAACATGATGGTGTGCAACTTTCCTGTAGGAAAACATTAAACAGTAAGCATGCTGAGGTACTGCCATGTAAGGGGAAATTCACTTCATCACTCATTCTTAAGGATTTCATGCAAAATGAGCCTATTTGCCAGTGCTGCATTCATAAATGCATAAAACTGTATTAATGCAACAACCTGTCAAAGGCGACTAGGCATTAGCCCACTGCGACACCCTAAGGATATAGACAGAGGTCAATGATGATCTGTCTGAGTGACAGGTTTCTTCATGAGTGGTACGTTTGATCATAATACATGAGGCGGAGCCAAGTGTGATATGATCCGAGGTACCACAAGTGAGGAAACTAGGAATTTAGACTGATTAGAGTAGATCTCTGTGTTTATTTCATGTATTTATTGATAAATAATATCTAAAAAAAAAGACATTTAAAGATTGGTTTCATAGCTTTTTTAGAAAAACACCCATGGAAAATGAACATCAGTTTCTCCACGGAGTGTCGAGAACAGCCACTCTAGTACTCATTTAGGCATCATTTTTTTGGGAGGGTTTTATTATTTATTGACCACATCAATGTACACTTGTAAATTTTGTCCATTGTCAATATATATCTCAAGTTACAATCATACATGCATCCAATATCCAATATTTTTTACAAAGGAAAGGGGGTTTAACAATGAAAATAAATAAACTAACAATAATGACTAGGAAATGGCACTCAGATTTTTGGTGCCAATCTTCAATAATTCTGTAAAAACTCAGTTTCTGCATATGTAATAAAAATATCTACTCACCATCAAAGTCTTTGGGTCGAGGATTCAGCTTGTTCATTATCATTGAAATTGTGGTGAGTGTTGAGGGCCTAGTGTCTGCCATAGATGATACAACCGCCCATGGCTCAATTGGATCCAAATAGAATTCTCTTGCCCTGTGAAGTTATGGTTTAAGACTTTTAAATTATACTTTACTGCCGAAAAAAAAAATTCGCTAGTTCAAACATTGATATGAAAATCTCTACTGACACCTACCTGTGGACTGGTTCACAAAATTAGATTGTCTGCTTTTTTATTACAGTTTTTTCTAATTACTCTAGCAGTAACATTCAATATAGTGACATGGTCAGACCTTGTATTGTAATAATTGTTTTTGCAGAGTAAAGCATACTCACGGTGGAGTTATTGTGTATGTCCCACAGTCATAGGGAGCAGCAGCAGTAGAACGATGAACACGCAGAAACACTTTCAGGTCAACTTCATTTGGTAGAAATTCCACATTTGCACGGAGCCCTTCTAGGGCTATAAATTGAGTACAGGAAATGTTTATGCAAAAGCAACAAACAATGAATATTTCTTTATCATCACGATATATGATGCAGCCCTTAGGCACTCCCCTGAAGACAAGATGATGCAGGTATGTAGAGCTGTTGAGTTAGCTATTGGCACTTTTTTATAGAAAATTAACCATTCTAAAGAATGGGTAATACATTATGATGAGATAGCCATATACATTATGATATATAGTCAGAAATGACAGCAGGGACCTTAGAAATATGTGGGAGGAATACAGATTAGTTCAGTACAAATTGAAAATGTGTTCTGCTACATTATGTGGTAGCAGCACAAACAGATTATTGCTTCTTGACCTACCGTCCTCCACCAGACTTGCACAGTTCTCTCCAAAGGGATACTTCTGCACACCGAATGCATCGTACAAGGTATTCACCGATGAGAAGGCAATAGGACCTGTGTGTATCAAACATCAATAGATAAATAAGGCAATAGGACATGTATGTGTGTCAAACATCAATAGATAAATAAGGCAATAGGATCTATATGTATCAAACATCAAGAAGTAATAAGGCAACTGAACCTAGGCCTGTGTCAAAGATCAACATATAATTAAGGCACCTGGATCTGTGTATCAAGGTCTGGTGTTTAGGTATGAACCACTAGAAATACCCTTTTTAGCTGAGACATATGTTTAACCAGTAAAACTTGAAATGAATATAAAAGTGAGATCAAGTTATTACCCTGCAGTTGGTTCCTTTCAGCGTAGTCAGTGACATTGAAGCCGCCTGAAGGGATGCGTTCCACAAGCAGAGGTCTGGTCTGTTTGTACAGTATGAATACAGCCGGCCGGGGGGCCTTACGGAAGTTATCGGGGCCGTGGTATAATACCAGGTGCTGCAACAAATAGGTTATACAGTAAAACTTGAATATGATCAACTTAGATATGGTGAGGACGGCTTTGTAACTAGCATATCTCTCAGTCCTATTCCCCTTATATACATTATGATCAACTCTGTTGTAGTATGTAGTCCATTATTGTACGTCAAATACTCTTGTTGAAACTGAGTTTTACTGTAGCACAGCAATCACTACAAACCAAGTCGAGAATGCATATTACAACTAACCTGTTCACACCCTATATGGCCGGATACAACATGACCAGTTAATTATGGGAGGGTGGACCAATGGTAGCTTTGTGATAATCAATACTCATCATTGTATCACAGCAATCACTACAAACCAATTTAAGAATTCATATCACTACTAACCAATTCACACCCTGTATGGCCGGATATAATGTGACCAGTTAATCATGGGAGAATGGACTAACAGTAGCTTTGTGATAATCAATACTCATCATTGTGAGGCTTGATGCGTGAATTGAAACCTACCACTCCATTGTCCACATCGTTACCCTCTATGTTTACAACAACATGTTTTGTTGCTCCGTTTGCATCTCGGGCGATGAGAGTGAAGAACTCCCCAACATTGTAGTCCCAGCTGTAGGTGGGCTGTTCTCGCAGGTCCCAGGAGGGGTAGGCACGGTCAGACACAGGGTCGATGAAGAACCCCTTGTCATTGGGATAGGTGTAGGTGTGGTCACACCCGGTGTAGCTGCCTGAAAGGTGAAATAGACCATGAACATGTCCCAGACAATCCTGAATAGATTAGCAGAATTGGTTAGGGAACAAAAGTTATGATAGTTAAACTTAAAACTTATCTAGTCGCTTGTTGGCTCATGGTGGAGCTAAAGAGAGGGCAAGTGAAGAATTCTAGTCAGAATTAGTCACAGGACCTTTGAGTTCATTCTGATTCTTAAGGAGTTTTTCAATCCAGAAGAAAGACAAGGTACCAGCAGCAAAGGACTGAATAGAGTTGAGATATGTTGTACTTTGCAGGATGAATACAAGTTTTCAACTTTAAGTTAATCGCCAGTGCTGTAATCAAGCATCATGTAGATTAGGGTGACTACATTATAATTATGCACAAAGCCTACCTGCGGGTGAGACGTACTGTATGGACAGAAAGCGGTCAATGGTGGTCAGGTCAGGACAGTGCAGTCCAAGTGCCAGCTGTGCCAGAGACCGGGGCTCAGTTATTTTGTCCCCGCCAATTTCAAAACAGTTGATGTCTCCCCCACCTGGTGGGCAGCGTGTGAAGTAAGCTTCCCCATAGGGGGAGTTGACCGTGTCCACTGCCTGGTCCCGTACAGCCGCCAGACACCGGGGCAGGTTAGCGGCTCTAGAGTCCTGACTACACACCGTGCCCTGCTGACTGCTCACTCCTGCAACAAGGTGTACATAAGTGACATGTTTGAATAATGACTAAAATCATAAAATAAAACAGAAATAAAGTGTAAAGCTAACACTGCTGTGAGTCTAAATAAAAGTATATAAAAAACAAAGTCACCTTGAAATGTTGGGAGTAGGATGGCCAGGGCCAGGAGGATGAGCGTGCCCATACTGCTGTGTGTAGGGTGGGGTGTAGGAGTAACTGTTGCTGCAACTGGTAGTTTTGTCCCCAGATGCCTAGTATACTAACCCTGTAACAGCTGCATGGTGCTTTAAAGCTTCACCCTCATGACTTGCAATTCACCTAAAACAGTATCATATAGGCTACATTTAGACCCTCAGGGACAGTGCTGCTTAGAAGTGCTATGCCCTTTGACCATATAACACATGAACGCAGCTCTCATGGATATCTTGGTGTCAGGCCAATGGGGATGATACACTTCGTAAAGGGCAGGATGATGCATAAAAGATTCTTGATGAGTAGACAAACCAAGCTCTATGAACTAAAACGGTTATCCATCACATAATGACTCGCATGTCAAAATCCATCATTACTTATTATGCTGTCAAAGCAGGTGAATACAAGTGTTTCATAGTGGCGTCATGATATCGTGCTGATGCTGTTGTTAACCTTATGAGGACAGCATTGTGCATTAATGCATCATGCCTTAGTCGTCATAATGCATGAATGCAGCCTTTGTGAGTGACTTGCCAGTGCTGAATTCAAGTATCATGCCAACCCTGCTTTGTTGACACATTCACGATAGGTCAGCATGGTGCCCAAGGCAGCACTGGCTCATTACTTGCGAATTGGATAGGTTAAATATCAATAGTAAATCAACTGCATAAGGGCTAAGCTGTTACCCCACACCCTATTCATGTCTACAAGCACTCATATATATTAAATTCCATTAAATTCCATTAAATTCAGAAAGACACCCTTACCTTTGAAAGCAATAACTTCATGAATATGAACATGATATTTAATTTTAATGATTTCTTGGTCCCTTTATGCCGTTATATTGGAAAAGGAATTCTAGACTTCTTCCCAAAATAAAAATTCAGTGTGAGTATGATATATTGCATCCCAATCATCACTTCCAAGTAAAATAATGGTCAGAAAATTAGCCTTTCTGACTAGAAAGAAAGCTAGTCAGAAAGGGGATTTTGTTACACTTGTAATTAATAATATATTGATGTATTTTTTTTCATACCTATCTATGCCACTATGATGCTTTGCCAGTCTACTATTTATGAGGCACCAAACTTTACAATTCCAATTTTTCCTTTACAGTAAAATGATGGTCAGAAATGTTTAGTTTTCTTAAAGTAAATGACAAATGCAGTTGCTTGCTAAGTTGCTTGTGCAGGTTGGACTATATTTAAGGGGACGTAGGGGGCTCACAACATGCAAATACAGTAAACAGATAAGTACAAAAACTCTGCATTCTAAAGACAAAATATACCACAACTATTTGGTCACCATTGTGCTTGAACTGTTCTTTTGCAGTGCAACACAAAGAAATTGGAAAGGTGTTGTTTTTTATAATTTTAAGAATTATCGACCATTCCAAAATAGACAAAAACATCAACCTTTGGTCCTTTTTGGGTATAATATGGACAAAATAAGATACAGAGGTGGGGTAAACTATGTATATTCTGGTAGAACTAAATACTTTGCAACAAATGGGCCAAAGAAGTTAAGCAAAGAGTACATTGGTCGGAAAATATATAGAAAATAGCATGTTTCAGTGAGTTGCACCATGTTCATGAGCCTTCAAGTACATGATCTTCAGTCATAATATTGGCCCGACCTTCCCTCGGTGATACAATAAGCTTCTTGTAATATATGCAAATGATTCATAGATAGTACAAAAGGTGTATGACACATGTACTGTTTGAAGACAGTGGAGTTATCCATATGTTTTTAAATGTACCCGTATAATACCGGCAGTTTGACATCATATAAGTGATTACCAATACTGCTTGCTTCAAACATGTATGTAGCTTTGACATTAACTTGTCACTATGAATATACATTCATGTGTCATAACCCTTGGATAACAGTGGTCTGTATATCAGCATGGAAGTGTGGAAGTCTGCTAATGCAAAAAAGACACGGACACCATAATTATGTGTCATACTTTCACTGAATTATTTTGTTTGAGAAGAAGAAGTCTAGAGATTTTTTTCAATACAAAGGCATGAAGGCTGGGGCCAACAAATCAGTAAAATTAAATATCCTGTACATACCAAGTCATTCCTTTCATAGGTAAGGGTGTCTCTCTGAATTATGACACCCCATAATTATGGAATTTAATATATGAGTGCTTGTAGACATGAATAGGGTGTTAGGTGTCAGCTTAGCTCCTCTGCAGTAGATTTACTATTGATATTTAACCTACCCAAACGGCAAGTAATGGGCCAGTGCTGCATTGGGCATCATGCTGACCTATCGGGAAGTTCTCAAGCACGCAGGGTCAGCATGATACTTGAGTATAGCATTAATGCATCACAATGACCCAGGCATGCTGCATTAATGCACTATGCTGTCCTTACAGGGTTAACAACAGCATCAGCATGATATCATGACACCATGAAACACTTGTATTCACCTGCTTTGTCAAAGAACAGCAGCATTATAACTAAAAATGCGTTTTGACATGCGAGTCATTGTGTAATGGATAACCATTTTAAGTCATAGTCTACTCACCAAGAATCTTTAATGCATCATCCTGACCTTTAGGGAGTGTATCACCCCCATTGGTCTGACATCAAGATATCCATGAGAGCTGCTTTCATCTGTTATAATGTCAAAGGGCATAGCACTTCTAAGCAGCACTCTCCCTGAGGGTCTAAATGTAGTCTATATGATACAGCTTTAGTCAAATTGCAAGTCATGAGAGTGAAGCTTTAAAGCACTATGCAGCTGTTGCAGGGTTAGTATACAAGGCGTCTGGAGACACCACTACTAGCAGCAGTCAGTACTGAGTAGCACCACTACCAGTAGCAGCAGCAGTTACTCCTTCACCCACCCACACACAGCAGTATGGGCACGCTCATCCTCCTGGCCGTGGCAATCCTACTCCCACCATTTCAAGGTGACTATGTTTTCTCTATAATTTTATTTAGACTCAGAGCAGTCTTAGCTTTACACTATATTTCTGTTTTATTTCATGATTATAGTCACTATTCTATGAATAATTTTCAAGTAACTTCAAACATGTCATTTTTCTCACACATTATTCATAAATCATTTTTAAGTTACTTCAAACATGTCACTTCTTTACACATTGTTGAAGGAGTGAGCAGTCAGCAGGGCACGGTATGTAGCCGGGACTCTAGAGCCGCGAACCTGCCTCAGTGTCTGGCGGCTGTACGGGACCAGGCACTGGACACGATCAACTCCCCCTACGGGGAAGCTTACTTCACACGCTGCCCACCAGGTGGGGGAGACATCAACTGTTTTGAAAATGATGGGGAGAAAATAACTGAGCCCCGGTCTCTGGCACAGCTGGCACTTGGACTGCACTGTCCTGACCTGACCACCATAGACCGATTTCTGGCCATACAGTACATCTCACCCCCAGGTAGGCTAATCTGCAGAATTATAATGTAGTTTAAACCTTATCTACATGATGCTTGATCATAGCACTGGTGATTAACTTAAAGTTCAAAACTTTTATTCATCCTGCAAAGTTACACATATCTCAACTCTATTAGGTCCTTCCCTGCTGGTACCTTATCTTTCTTCTGGATAGACAAACTCCTGAAGAATCAGAATGAGCTCAAAGGTCCTTTGACTAATTTTGACTAGCATTCCTCAATTGCTCTCTCTTTAGCTCCACCATGAGCAAACAGCCAACTAGATAAGTTCTAGATGAAACAATCACATAAAAAGGACCAACTCTGCTAATCTATTCAGGATTGTCTGGGACATGTTCATGGTCTATTTCCCCTTTTCAGGCAGCTACACCGGATGTGACCACACCTACACCTATCCCAATGAGAAGCGGTTCTTCATTGACCCTGTGTCTGACCGTGCCATCCCCTCCTGGGACCTGCGAGAACAGCCCACCTACAGCTGGGACTACAATGTTGGGGAGTTCTTCACTCTCATTGCCCGGGATGTGAATGGAGGAACAAGACATGTTGTTGTCAACATAGAGGGTAACGATGTGGCCAATGGAGTGGTAGGTTTCAATCCCAACATAATGCTTCACAATCAAGCCTTATAATGATGGGTATTAGTTATCACAAAGACACTGTTGGTCCACCCTCCTGTAATTAACTGGTTATGTTATAACAGGACCTACAGGGTGTAAAAGGGTAGGTAGTGATATGCACTCGGTTTCAACAAGACTCATGTTTTAGGAGCATTGCCGCACAATGATGGACTGCATACTGCAACAGAGTTGATTATGATCTAAGGGGAATAGGACAGAAAGATATGCATGTTACAAAGCAGTCCTCACCATATGAAGTATATTACAGTTATCTTTACTGTATTTTAGGTCTTTACATTTGTTGCAGCACCTGTACTTATACCAGCAACTCGAAAACTTCCGTAACGCCCCCCGGCCAGTGGTATTCATGGTGTATAGACAGACTAGACCTCTACTAGTGGAACGCATCCCTTCAGGCGGCTTTAATGTCACCGACTACGCTGAAAGGAACCAACTGCAGGGTAATAACATGATCTCACCATTAGATTCGTTTCAAGTTTTACTTTTCAAACAAATGTCTCAGCTAAAAAGAACATTTCTAGTGGTTCATACCTAAACACCAGGCTTTGATACACAGCTCCAGGTGCCTCAATTGTATGTTGATCTTTGACACTGGCCTAGGTTCAGTTGCATACAGATCCTATTGCCTTTTTTATTGATGTTGGATAGATTCAGACCCAGTTGCTTTTTTTACTTTTGATGTTTGACACACACACATGTCCTATTGCTTTATTTATCTCTTGATGTTTGATACATACAGGTCCTATTGCCTTCTCATGGGTTAATGCCTTGTACGATGCATACGCTGTACAAAGTTTTCCCCTTCCAGAGAATTGTGCAAGTCTGGTGGAGGATGGTGAGTTATGTAACAATAATCTGTTTGTGCTACTTCCACATAATGTAGTTAAACATATTTTCCGTTTGTACTAAACCAATCTGTATTCCTCCAACCCATTTTTTAAGGTCCCTGATGTCATTTCTGTCTGTATTTCATAATATGTTGCTAATCATAATGTATTTCCCATTATATATGGCTAATCATAATGTTTTTCCCATTATTCCGAATATTTATTGCTTTCTTTGCCGTTGCATAAACATTTCCTTTACTCAATTTGTAGCCCTAGAAAGGCCCCTTGGAAATGTGAAATATCTACCAGATGAAGTTGACCTGAAGGTTTTTCTGCGTGTTCATCTTTCTACTACTGCTGCTCCCTATGACTGTGGGACATACACAATAACTCCACCGTGAGTATGCTTCACTCTGCCGAAACATTTATTTAGATACAAGGTCTGACCATTTCACCATATTGAATGATACTAATAAAGTAACTAGATAATACTGTATGGTATAATCAAAAATGCAGACAACATCGCATCAGATTATGTGGCCTTCTGAGAAATTCTTAAAATCAGTCCAAATGTAGCCCCCAGTAGAAATTTTCATATCAACACTTGGACTAAATAATATTGATTTTCTTTGAGAGTAAAAAATGATTTGATACATTCAAATCATAACTTCACAGGGCAAGAGATTATTATTATGATCCAATTGACCCATCGAGGGTTGTAACATCTACATCAGACTTTAGTCCCTCAACACTCACCACAATGTCAATGATAATGAACAAGATGAATCCTCGACCCAGCGACTTTGATGGTGAGTACATGTAGATCCTAAGGGTCACAGAGTGGGCTAATGCATACATTGTAAAATAATATGTGTCATGGGAACATGGAAAAAGTGTAGTGTGTTTAAAAAATGAGTGTGCAAAAATATGTGGACAAAAAAGTGTGTCAAAAGAGTGTAATAAGTTAACACACATTTTCAGTGTAATGCTCTTTAACAGCTTGTTCCAATAATGCAGCTCTGGGGAACCTATTTGCCAGGGCTTCATTCATGCATCATCCATTGGTATTGTGTAAGCCCTGGAGGGTCTGCTTCATGCATTGATGCGGCACTTGCAAAAATAGGTTCAGTATATTACCATTACATGGCAGTACCTCAGCATGCTTACTGTGTATTGTTTTCCTACAGGAAAGTTGCACACCATCATGGCTATCAGCACTACTACCCAGGACCTACATGGAGTAATCATCAATATAGAAGGAGACAATGTGACCTCACAGTTTGGCCAGCTTAGCTCTGGATTTTATGCTTTACCATTTAGAATGCCAGTGGTACGCTCAACTGGACGCAACCATTTCTTCTTTATCCTGGCGTATGAACAGGCGACCAGACTGACAGACTCGGTGGATGTCGCTCCCTATGTCTCACTCCGTGAAGATTTCAGGTAATAATACCAACACACCCTAGATTTTTTGGAGATGATTTTTTTCAAACAAAGGTTTCTTTCTTAAAGGCTGGCTTTTATTATATAAAGGAGAAGATATTTAATAAGAAGATTCACAAGACAGATTTTCTCAGCTTAAAGGAGGGGATAATCTTAAAGACCCGAATAATGGCTTCGAGTACTGTTACCCTGGGGTCTTCTTAAGCTTGAAGACCTTTGGTAGAAACGTATTGGACTTTTAATATTGAATATCTCATAATCATTGTAGTGGTTACCTCAATGAATAGTACAGTCATACATGCTGGAATATATAAACACTTCCATTACATAACTGATTCAGCAAGCTCTTTAAGAAACCTTTGAAAGCTCTGTATGCTATCCCTGATGCCTGTATTGTAATAATAAAAAAGGTTATCAATTCTTATATCGTGAAGCCCCCCTTGATACATTTACAACTATGCAAATGTATCACACTGTGGTGTGTTTCTCAATATACCATGTCATACGACAGTCTTGCCTTTTTCTCATAATACTCATCAGCCACCTGAACACCCGCCCGTTCTTCAGGGACATGAACCGGTTTGTGTTGGACAACCAGCTCACCCTTGTGGGGATCTCCCGGATGATGATCAGTGATGATGATGAATATTCAGCCTGCATGAGATAAGATGCCTCCAAGCCCATCTACATGCCGACTGAGGCCTTCAAGAAGCAGGAACAGTGGGGGGTGGGGGGAGGTGAGGGAATTCGCTGCAGCTGCATGACTACTTTGCCACCCCTGCTTCCTTCAAACGGTCTGCCCCTTTGAAATGAGGCCAAACCCTTGTGAAGGGGTGACCCCCTCCTCCCCCCCCTGCAAAAAAATAATAATTTCAAAAACCTTTTTTGTCCCCCCGCCCCACATTCAGCACCCCCTTCATCCTAATTGAAATAGATGACCGCAAATGTCATAGTAGGAGTTCTTGGTGATCAATGAATGACCCGATCACTTGCTGGACAACACTGGAAAACCCACATGACAAACATTCAATGTTGACTTAATTGTTTCATATAGAATATTCAGTTGAGCTCAGATATTATATTTACAGTCTCATTCTTCTCTTTCCTTTTTGTTACTTCATTACTAATTTTCCTCCTATGGAACAATTTGCACCTGATTAAATGCACTGTTAATTACTTTGTGTTGCACAATAAACTATCAGCATGGACATGATTTATTTGCTATCATTTCAATGCATCTATATTTATAAACAATGTTGTTTTATGAGGAGCTTCATGAGTTTACCTTTTATACTTTTAAAGATATACCCCGTCTCAAAAAACAAACTGCTAGCTACAATGCTATGTGCCATGAATTCATAGTGGATCATAAAATAATAATGCCATAGTAATTTGATAATGAGTAATATAAGCACCTAATATAATAATATAATCTGTAAACTTTAGTGAACTGACCATTGTCAGTTTGGGAATTAAGATCATCAATGCCTCAGTCAATTAAACAACACCAGCTCATTAGACATAGTGACACTACTTGGTTAAGAATATACGTCATGAATAAAAAAATACTTCAGAATAGTTTATGACAGAAATATGTTAATTTAGATCATTACAGATTATTATTGCATCTCAGTATCACACATATTTATTATGTACTTTCCTGACCTAATCCAAAGCCACTAAGGGTGTCCTTGTATCAAGGTAATCTAAAAATACAAGCTATCACAGCCTTATCTCTTATATTTGAAAACTTTGTATATTTAAGATCACTTTTGATCTTACAAATTATTCAACTGCAACAAACAGCATTACCTCAAAGAGTCGCATAATCAGTTATTGTACACTGTATAAATTCATTGGTCATAGCTCAAAGGTCATGGAGATGTAATTCTGATATGTTGGTGGCCATCTTGGATTTTGGTGGCCATCTTGCAATGCCCACAACATTTTTCACTCACTGAATCGGAATAGCCCATGAGAATATTCCGGCAGTATTATTATAGTGTACTTTAGTCCTTTTTGGTGATGCATGTTCAGCATTTCCTGCTGCTGCACCAATACTTCCTGTTCTATATACATCCCCATGTCATCCCCATGAAACAAAGAAATTCATGCTTGGATTTTTGGGATATACATTCTTTTTGTTGCAACAGTAAGAAATGAATGGGGTCTTTATTTGCTCGTTCTGAATCATATTTTAGTGAGTATGTGAAATAAGTTCAATGCCACAACACATCTTGGTATACAGTTCCTTTCATGAGAAAAGGTAACTGGCTCTCTGCCCAGATCTTCCACTTATGTCTGTTAAAAGATTTAATAGGGAAGTTAGTCACATACATGTACAATACAGATCCTTGCATTATTTTGACCATAAGGAATAGCTGAGGATATTTTGATGTTGATGTGGCATAGAGTGTCACACCTACAGCTGAATTTTGTATGAAGCAGTTCATTGTTATTGCTTTGTACTATGACAGTTCATGTTGTATAATGCATCAGTATTCCATCTGGTCCTGAGTCAGGCACAGCGCCATTTCCGTGCATTACCAAAATATCAATAGCTGTATCATGAACTACATTGACAAAAACATCAGGTTTACATCTGTAAGAGGCAGCACTATCAGTATTGGAGTTTTTAGCGGTCGGCTCCCATGGCACGACCAGCCTCACTTCTCCAATTCTGTTACTCATGAAGTCGTCAGCAGTAACGCAGGTGTCATCATCCTTGTCAAACAGTATCTGCTGTTTTGGTGGAACCCATTTCAGTCCAGGAATAAGACACGGAAATCTCATAAGATCATTAGAATGAAGTGAAATGAAGTTCATAATTTGACTGACATATGCTCGCTTTAATACTTAGTAATATTCAAAAGATGAAGTGTCTCACAATCTAGCATCATGACTAATGCTACTGGGTACTCTTACTAATGTACTGTACTCAACACAATACAAGCATCCTGGGCAGTTATTGGCATTTTAGTATTTTCCCAGGCAGCAATGATAGGTTGGGTCAACACTGGGCAAACCGTAGGTAATGTTGGACTGATGTCAGATAATGACGTTGGGCCAATGTTCATTTGCCCGTCCATCAGAACGTTGTCATGCCTTCCAAAAGAAATGAAGTTGGGCCAATGACATGGCTGTCAATAATCATCATTAGAGTAATGGTTATTTCTATTTCTGCATTTTACTTAAATTACAGCTTAAAGGGCCAAGTGGTGGTACACAGCCATTCCATCCTTTAGGCCTTATTAACCTGCCATTGCTAATAAAAGGGTGTCATTATAACAATATGGCTAGTATTTTGTTCTTTTACAAAGAAATGTGGTAATCAGTAATAATATAGATTACAGATGGAATATCCATGGTTTCAAAAGCTTATTACACATATAGTTCGCAATTAATGACCAATTTCAATGACAACATAGTAGGTCCGCCGGACAGAAATATCCCCATGCAACCTTTTATGCCCTCTGGTAGTGGTTGGAGGTACTATAGTTGGGCTAATGTTGGGCCAACATTGGTATGACATAGATTATCTGACAATATACCAACGTTGGCATAACACTGGGGCTATTGCAACCATTGGTACAACATAAATTTACCAACGCTAGTATGACTTTAATTATCTGAGACTTTACGGATGTTGGCAAATTACTGGGAGTATTACCAATGTTGGTACTTAAAAACTGAACTGAAAATTGCCAACTTTGTAATAACGTTGTCAGACCAATGTCGGCTCAATGTCAAAATATTGCCAGTAAGGGTGCCAAACATTGCCAATGTTGGCCCAACATATCATTGCTAGCTGGGTTGGTTGAAATGTCTGCAAAATCACAGGAAATTAGGCATTTTTTATTCTGAACAAGGTCCCAAAAAAGTGTGGGTCCTTTTTCTTTGGGGGGGGGAGGTTGGGCACTTATAATGATGAACACACTTATGGTAACACTCATTACTTTGTACCTTGAATATATGCTCCATAGACCTCAACTTCACACAGTTGGAGTATGGCCGTTGTGTCAATCTTGACAGCAACTCTCCGTCCAATAAGCTCATGCTTGCACCAATACACACGTTTCCTGTTGGTTTGTTGACCACACAACTTTGCACATACTTCATAATTTGATGCATCAAAAGTGGTTGTTGAGTCGTCTATACCTCCAACATGTATAGTAAAGTCATGGAGGCGGTGACCTAACAAGATATCATTCTCTATTATGAAACAACATAGCTTCCTGTTATTCATCACGTCAAAGGATCACCGAGATACAATCAGATAAAAGTCTAGTAGTCTATTGTTACATTTCTCATTGAACCACCCGTAACTATATATATGCACTTACCTATGTGACCCGTTTTAGGGAAATTGGTCGGAAGTCACACTTTTAGGAGCCTAGATATGGGCTTTTTAAATAGCATAGGATGAAAAAAAAAAAAAAATTGAAAAATGAGTTTTTGACATTTTTCTGGCATATGAATAGTCATCTTCTGACAAACTAACTCATGAACCAAATTGCAACTCACATTTTTCCCAAAATGATGGCCATAGGTTTAAAGATTGTATTGTATAATTTAGATAGTATCTAATTTAAACCTTAATTGTCTCATTCTAAATATTTCCTATTGAAGTCAACCGAAAAGTATGAATAATATTGCTCAAGAGTGAATATATACTACTTGTCAAATACCAAATGAAAGCTCTTGATGAGCTGTACACGAATATGGCAATATCACAACATTTGTTATGTGTGACTTCCGACCTATTTCGTTAAAAAATGCTACCAGTTAAAAATAGTTGTTGGTATTGTTCAGGCAATAAAGTTGAAGTCAACATTTTGGCATTTAGGCTTCACCCCCCCCCCAAAAAAAAAAGAAACCCCCAAAAATGCAAACTTTAACACACTCAAATGTAGATCCTTAAGAGGTTGACCACCGAGTTTGGCAAAGATTCAAAATTAAAACAATACTTTGATATAGATACTTGATGGCTATTTTCAGACCAATTCTAGTTTTTTGCATATCTTCCAAAATGGTCCAAATACTTGTCGGCAAGTCAACAGTTGAAGTCTAGATTTTGGCATTTAGGCTTGTCCCCCCTCCGCACAACATACTTCAACACACTCAAATATATAGATCCTTAAGAGGTTCCCCACCATATTTGGTAAAGATCCAATCACTCTCCACTATTTCTGAGCTAATATAAAATAAACCGTGTTTGTTTTGGTTACAGAGATTCACATACATCTGGGACTTCACGCAGATGTCAGGGACTTCAGATAGATGTCTGGGACATCACACGAGTGCCAGTAACTTCAGACACAAGTCAAATCTCCTTCAGATACATGTGAAGCACCTCAGATACATGTCTACAACGTCAGACACATGTAGCACCTCAGACCTACAAAAACTCAGTATCTTCTCAAGCAAGTAAAGGCAGCAACCAGGGATCTCGTTGCGCCCTCTTTTGTAAACACTTTATAATTAGGATGAATATCGAACTTCATTAGTTGTCTGCAATCCCTGTTGATTGCACCCAATTCTGATGGTTTTTAGTATCTGTAATGGACCATTTAATATATTTTCTCTAAATTCACTTTTATTGAGGACAAAGATGGCCGCCACGGCCGCCTGCCTCCATTCCCAGACTGCCATGAAAGCTTTTCTTGATGTCCACCATGACCCTAATGATACCTGATTGGTGGCTAAGCTCTTTCACAAATTTCCCGCCTCTGTCCATTACCGACCCTACAATTAGTCCATTTCTGGAGGCTAAAAACACGGGAGGCGCCGCCTAGGGAGTTCTGTGGTTGCTACTGCAGTACTAGTACATGTATGATACACTAGGTGGCCACCCTAGCTCAGTCTATCCCTCAGTCTATGTCAGGGTAGTCCCTCCCATTCTAGGCATTAGTCTCCATGAATGGGTGGATATATCTCTTGCAATGTTATGACTGCCACTGAATGTAGGGATTATCCTACGCTAAACATCATTTTTCATATTTTGAGTTATTGATAGTCTATATCGTTATTGTAGCTGGTTGAGCTATCTGGTCAATTACCAAGAGACAATGTCTACAAGAAAGTAAAGTAGGATGTAATAGATGGTGACTTTATTGTGTCTGAATTAAACTGTACAACCAACTTGGTAACCTAAGGTACACAATGGAATATGGTAATATGTAAATGGCGTGTGATATATAGGTAAAAGTATAATCAACACATTCACAACTTGAGCTCTAGCTAGTATGCCGAAGCAGCGTCTAAGCTAGACTGATTTGGTAGCAAACCAGCCTTGTTCATTTATGATATGGTAAAGGTCACACGACAATCCCACTAGGGACCTCTAGTGGTCGGTAGTCACATACCAGAATAACCAGAATAACAACCATATGAAATGACAATATCGACCATCAGTAGCGACTTGATGTTGATAACATATACCTACTATACCCACCAGGCCTGCTGGATCCAGGGGGGCCCCGTGGGTTGGTGGGGGGGAACAACACTCCACTCTCATCTGTAAACACAGTTCTATCATTGTCTCACCATCAAATATCACATTTTAAACATAATCTACCTTTCAATACTGCTTCAAATATGTTAAAATTATACTACAACAAGGAGATCGCAATTGCTCACATGTATACCATTTTGTTTTAGGACATCACACTTGGGTGGTTGCCATATAGACGTTGAGTTGCTACGCAAAGTGTTGTGACAACCTTGTGTTGCTAAGCAAGTGGTGATAATGACGTCATAGCATGGTGTTGGTCCTCTGACCCACACCATGAACACTGGTCCATTGTTTTCAATTGGAGATGCACGGCTGACCATGATAAAACCGTTAGTAAACCATCGATTTTAACGTTGGTACAACACATGAATATTGTTGGTAACGACTAGACGTCGGTAGCATGTAGTGTTCAATACATTTGTTTACAGAAAAACTCATTAGTGGTTTTAACGGTGACATAATTATTTATATAAGATAAACATTGACAGTATTTATGATGACCCGTTACATAAATGATGACCATCACTAGGGTTAATTTCTGGTGGAAATGTGAAAAGATTGTTACTATTTAATCAACACATCATGATATTGTGCATGTATGTTAGTCAAAAGATGGTCTATCCCTGTATTTTCTATATGGTTGAAAGTATGCCATCTCGCTTACACTATTGTTTTTATCATAGCGTATCTAACCGATGGAGGGCGAGGACTTATAGTAATGTAGCTTTATAGCTCTAGACTGATACATTGGACAAGTACCCCCTTGACATCTACCCCCTAGACTTCTACCCCCTAGGACATCCGCCCTACTGGAGATCTCCCCCCTTGGACTGATAGCATCTAACACTTATACCCCTGGGGACATCTACCCCCTCCACATGATGTGACTCAACTACAGATGCCCAAGGGGTTAAATATCCTAGGGGGTAGATGTCCAGGGTGTAGATGCGCGAGGGTCTTTGTCCTGATACTATTCACCCTCAGTTACCTGAGGAATGTATAGTTTCTCCTAGACTGATATTAGCTGCAGCATTAAAGGCATTGGCTACGTTATATACCCCACGTTCAGATTTCCCTAGCATGGAAACATATTGATTATGTATATATTGACTGTATAAAAATGGCAAAGAAAATTAACTTCACTATTTCTATATTGGCCAAAATGGACCATTTCTTGGATGGGTCCATTGAACGAGTTACAAATTACAAACAGGCCTTTACTAGAAGAACAAGACAACAATTCTATTTTTGATCTCAAAATTTATGTTTATACATAAAAAATCCCATTTTATCCCAACATGCCAAAATGTATGTTCAGATTCTCTTTAAATAAAAACTGTGCAAGCATAAAATATTTATTGACAATTTTGGAAAATAAAATGTGCCCTTTTTCATATTCAAATTTTCAAAAAGGTGTGTCTTCCCCAAAAAAGACTTGGAGGAATTGTTAATTTCTTTACATGAGAATCATTGTTTTTAATACAAGCTAACCCCCCTATATATGAAGTTGATACTACCTGGCTGGTCTTTGTACATGATTCCATATCAGGAGTATGCTTCCCATCCCTTTTCATAATGTAGGACGTTCAGGCCATTTTTATTGAGTGCAGAAAAGTTGCATTTTTTTTTACAGGATAGAAAGACAGGATCCTAACTAAGAGAATTCTGAAAGAATTGTGAATCTACCACCACTAGAACATAGTTAAAATGGGTTTTCTTTGCAAAAAGTAAAAAGGACAAGAGAGCCCTGTCTAACCATGCAGTGGATCGGTCCTGAAATAGCACTCCCTGCTACAGTGTGAGTGACAGGGATCCAGGTGCAGTGGAGGGTGACTTACATAGGGAATGTACTACTCCTAAGAAAATGTATATCCACATAAATCCCACACTTTTATGCCCCTCTATTTTAAAGGTAATTCCATGGCTTTTAGGAAATATTTTGCTGTAGATCTGGATCTGGTAGTCCATATAACATGTGGGATGTATGTAAATGTAGGCCTATATCCTAGCATTATAATCCAATCATTTAGGAATTTACTGCACGAATACCCTCTGCCAGAAATCTATTCTAGTGCAGGGCAGTTGCCGGGCAGCTATCAATTACTAGTGCCAGAATGTGGGCCTGTACAGGGAGCACACACTCCCCACTTTCTACTTACTCATTCATATAAAACCACAAGTGGAAATGTACAAATCTTTGCAGAAACCACACATTGTGTAGAATGAAACCATAGCTTTCAGATAGTGTGAACATAACTGTGTTTTTTTGAGTCAATTAGCCATAAATGAGACATGAGTGTTAATAGAAGGCAACACTGCTGGTTGTCTGTGCCATGGCAGGCCGCTCTGAACACCCTACATAATGCCTGTTTAGAGCCACTACTCCTGTATGACTGCTGAGGGCTGCCTATGGTATAGCACAGGTGGCCAGTGTGTATACTCTGCACTATGTTACTACCTGCGCAGCCAGGCTTTCAATGGTAGCATAGGCCTTTAAAAGTGCCCCCTCTTTCAGAAGCAGGTGCTATTGTAGGTCTACATAGTGGACAGTAGAATTGAGAGTCCTCCTAACTATAGAATCAAATTAGATATCAAATTAAAATGAATATTTATGATGCTTGGATGCGCATACATCTTGCCTTTACCATACAGGAATGTGTTTTATTTTTATCATATACTGCAAACTTATATATTTTGTGCATGTATATATTCGCAAATTGACTACAAAGTGCACTATCACGTGTATCTAAATTCACGGATTTTGCAGTATAGTAGTTATAAGCCTATAGTGTTTAGATATTCGCTCTGTATGTATTTTCGTGATTTTTCAAATTCGACAATATCCCGAATATATGTACAGCACGAAATAAAATTAACAATATTGATTATCTGAGAACCCTTACCATAACAGCATATTGGACAGGCAACCATGTCACAGCTGGAGACACTCATACTGTGGTGTCACGTAACACTCTAAACATGGAGACAGAGGACCCTAACCCTTTAAGGACAAATGTTGCTAAAATATGACATTTGTAGCCATGATGCATCAATCCAGCCTTGGTGAGTTACTCGCTGGTGCTGCATTAGTGCATCGTGCAGACTCTTTGGTAGTGTCTCAACCACAAAGGCTCAGCATGATGCACAAATACAACATTGACCAGTAACTCACTGGGGCTGCCTTCAAGCATCATGACGACTAAGGCAATAATGCCATTTTTTGTCCTTTAAGGGTTAAGCCGGGATGTGGCCGTTGTAGGGCTAACAGCAAAGTAGTTTTGTACCTATTAGAATTTGGATGCAAAGGGAGGAGGGCCACACTTGGTGGGCCTGTGTGCAATTTTTTTATGAACAACCTGATAGAAAATGGAGCACAATTGTCATAGTTGGTATCAAATTAAAGCTAACAATGCCAGCAATGCAGCGGTAGAGCAATAACTTACAATCACTTATGAATATAATTTCTTAAGCAAAAAAATGTGAATTTCGGTCACCAAAAACGTAAATTGTCCTATACACTTTAGCTTGCGAGTAAAACAGTTGATTTAATTGTCTTGATATCAAATTACTCAGACCTTGGTGATGAGAAACTGATTTTAGTTTTGAGTGGCCTAAAAGAAGTTGCACAGTTGCACTTGTTACTTGTCTGTCTACATATGATCTACAGTCAATGTTTGAAGTAGTGAGAGTCTACTCTGTTGAGACAAATGCTTATAGAAAATAGCCAAGATACACAAGATGTACCTTAATTTGTAAAAAGTATTCCATTTACCTATAGATTCGAGAGAACATGTCGAAATAAGACATATTACACAGAGACAAGTAAAGGCGTGGCCATGACTCTTTTACCACAGTCAACTCTAGTTGACTATTGTAGCAGAGTCAAGGTGACTCTGGTGGAGGTGTCACAGCAACTCCAATCATACCTCTTAGATGTTGTACAACTTGACTCTACATTCAATGCAGAGTCAATTGCAGTTTGCTCTGCCCACAGCAGAGTCATATATAGTTTGACTCTCCATGAAGAGTCAAATAAAAAATGTGTTGACTCTGATAGTAGTTCTATATAACACATATGAAACCACCAGATGGGGCAACCCGCACTCATTTAGTATGTCTTCACTTACTCACTTCTCTGACAGGCCTCCCCTGGCCTGCCTACTAATTGTATCCACCTGTTGCCCTCAGCCTAGTCTGACATAATTACACAATCCACCTGATCTGCATGCCCTCATGTATTCAAGTATCAGTTTTGACTCCCCCTCTTTTGATGGGTCAACTGTGGTTGACTCTTCAGGAATGGAGAGTCAAACTCATTTGACTCTCCTCTAGAGGTGTCGCGTGGAAGGCAAACTGAGACTCTGGCTGTCAGAGTCTGAGCGACTCTTTTCCCTCTCTCTGTGTAGGTATAGAGGTTCCTCTAATCTGCTTATTGTAGTTTAGGCTTAAAAAGTATGCTATCTATTTACTAAAATTAACCAAAAATTACCCCCTAATGTGTTCACAATGGGTATTACAAAATAGGTCGAGACCCCCCCCCCCTTCGCCTGATGCACATCTGAAAGCATCTGGCTTGGCCTACGGTGCGTATGTCATGTATGGATGCCCTATCAAGTAGAGAGACCAAACAGCTGTAATTGATTCTGCTCCACTGTTTCTCACTCATTGTCATTGAGTCTCTGTCTCACTTGGTTCAGCCATTTTGACACACACACACATACGGCTGACACCTGGATGTATCTATCCCTGCACTCCAAGCCAACAACACAGTGAGTAATTAGCTAAAATATTTTTTACAGCATGCATTGAGATCAGACAATAAGAACATTTTTCAACTTTTATTTATTTTATAAATGTTCCTGAAATACGACAAATTCAAATTGGTAGTGCACAAGTGAGGGTATGCCCTGGGTGTATTTATACCACATGGAGGTGGTATATGTTATGCTATTAATATTGATAAGCATATATATATAAATGGTTTGAAGGCATTTTTGCCCATGCTAAAGGTTTAGACTTCAAAAAGTAAGCATGTTGGTCCTGATACCCCCTTTCCTACAGCAGCCAACAGTCAGGAAGAAAATTAATGAGCCTATCACATGTTTCCGTTAACCCATGTTGTGAATATTTCTTCAATACAGGAACAGTAAAGATTTAGTTGAATATTGCTGTTTCATATAGAAAAAAATGAAGCTTAGAACATTTTTCTTATATTTTAGGCCATTTTACTATTCTTAATGTGAGTTTAAACATGGGAATCATTATTCAATAAATCATTATCCAGATTGATCCCATCACGTTGCTTGAAATAGCCAAATAGCCAAAAGTATAAATTGCAACCATTTTATACCCTGATTCTGGCCATTCTGCTCCTTATTTTAGCATTTGGTTATGAGATCTAGACCGTTTTCACACTATTTTGTTAACTTCATTGGCACAGTACCCTGAATATACTTCAAATAAAAGATAAAAATCTGTAATTAATAATGAAGCTCCCTCCCCTCCCACATTTTCACATTTTCACATTTTCCATTTTCAAATGATAAATATTGTAATTCAGTGCCCTTTGAAAATATACTTTAACATCTAACATTGCAAGTAACTGGTTGGTTATATAGGTTCTCTAAATACTGCCTGAATAAAGTACATGTTCAATTACTGGCTATCAAATAACATCCTTCTCAGGCATGCTGGAGGGTATCAATTCGTACTTGCAATTACTCTATATTTTTGCATGTCAGAAACATACAATGCAAGGGCATTGGTAGATAAATCAATGAATAAATACGATGCTGCTGGGATTAGGAAAATTAAATACGTAGCATGATATTGAGGCAATAAGACAGGTATCATTTATTAAAACACCTCACGTATAAGCCTAGCTTGTGTATAGGCCACACCCCTAACTTTGACAAATTATATAAGTTGTAGAGCGGGTCTAAAAATTGCTAATTGGATACTGTAGTATAGTTATTAAAACTCCTGAATGAGCCCTACCCTATCTATAGGCATGTTTGGTAACAAAAGGAAGCAGAGTCTGACTTGCGTACAAGCCCCTGCTTTTACATGAACTTTTACAGTATTATAAACTGTACTTTGAAATATCATCTCCAAATTTCAAACTTTTAGATGGCAGTGAGGCTAAGACAGCTGCTGTTCGTGTCAGCATGTGTAGGCATCCTATGGATTCTCAGTGCTACAAACCAGCTGTACAGAGGAAAGGATGAGGTAATGTTACCTCCGGTGCCTACACTCCGGGCGTTGACAAGTGAGGATGAGAATAGGTTTACTACTACTACTACTACTACTACTACTACACTAAAGCCAACAACTGAGGCGTCTACCACTACCACTACCACTACCCCTGCTACTACCTCTACCTCTACCACCACCTCTTCCACTACCACTACAATCATGAAAACAACTGAGAAGGCTGATATCAAGTCTACTATTGAGGAAGCACAGTGCCGGATCCCCAATTTGGACCCTTGGGATAAGACAATATTATCAGCTGTAGAGAGAGAAAAGCTCTCCTCCTGCACCTGGACACCTCAGCTTACTTACATAGAGGGAACCCGCCTGAAAGTGAATCAAACATTGCTAAACGGGAAATACAATAGCACAAAAACGTGTGAGTACCAGCAGGTAATTCCACGGGAAAGTGATGACAATTCAATTCTAGGGAAACCAAAAATATTATCAATGCAAAGTGGGACTGACATGAAAAATGAATTCATTAAAGTCTCTTGTTACAATGGCGGAAAGAGAAATATGACTTATAGAAACTATCATGTTGTTTTCTTCGACAAAGGAAAAGATACTGAGATTAAAACCAAAAAAGACGATCAAAAAGGTGAGCTGTTGAATGTTCTACTGATGGGGACAGACTCCATGTCACAATCAGCAGGAATTCGGTATCTACCAAAGACAAGGAAATATCTATTGGATACTCTGGGTGCAGTTCAACTTTCAGGGTACACTAAGGTTGCTGATAACACATTCCCCAATATAATACCCTTTCTTAATGGTATACACGTAGGAGAAAGGGAGAATCTCTCTACTAATGGTCCATTTGATGACTACCCCCTGGTCTTCAAGAACTTCTCTGCTGCAGGTTACAAAACCTTATATGCAGAAGATGAGGCACAGGGAGCTATATTTAACTATCTTGCCAGAGGATTTCGAAAGGCTCCAACGGACTACTACTTCAGGCCCCTAAGCATATATATAAGGGAAGAGGAAGTGCTTAGCTACAAAGGGTGTGAGGAGAAGGTAATTGAGTCTCGAGTGATTCTTGATTATCTGACGAAATATGTCACAAAGCACCATAACAAAAAGCCGTTTTTTGGCTTCACATTCCTATCACGGTCATCTCATGATTTTCAGATTAGTTCAAGACAATTAGATCAACTATATGAAGAATTATTCTTGAAGTTTGATGAGTTAGGCATTTGGAATAATACTGCATTGCTTTTCTTTGGTGATCACGGGGCAAGAGTAGGAAGCATTCTTAATGCTGAAGTTGGAAGAACAGAAGGAAATATGCCTATGATGTATGTAGTTTTGCCAAAAAAGTTCAAAGAAAAATATCCACATTTTTCTGAGAACTTAAAAACCAACAGTAAAAGACTTACCTCTCATTTTGACTCTCACCAAACTCTTCTGCACATTCTCAGCTTGATGGGAAACACAAAACTGCCTCCAGCAAAACATGGGCTCAGTCTCCTATCCAAGATTCACAAGGACCGAACTTGCTTTGACGCTGGCATTCCATTACAATACTGTATATGTTATCATCAGGAAAAGGTTGACATTAAGAGTCCATTAGTACATGAAGGGGCAGTGTTTCTTGTTAGTCAGATGAACGATATACTAACTGCATCACATAATGTGTGTGCCCAGCTCCATCTTCATAATATATCATCTGCTGTTGCCTTTAAAACATATGATGGATCTAGTTTCTACCGTATTGTGTACACAACCAAGCCGGGATATGGGAAGTTTGAAGGTACTGTACACTACCGCCAAGGGAGTACTAGCCAAAGCGCTAGTAGTGTTGGGGCTACTGCCAAGCCCTCATTCACCACACGTGGGGATATGATTAGATTAAACAAATATGGAAACCAGTCTATATGTACTAATATACGTACACATAAGTTGTACTGTTTTTGTAAGGATCAGGTTAAGTAACTGATAGTTATATCAGGAACATATGGTTGCCATGGATACCATGTTAGTATGTCGCCTAGTATTGGCCAGTCAGGGTTCCTGAAGAACTTTGAACTTAACCATTTGAATAGTATTAGTCTTGTTATTCAGTAATCAAACCAAGTGTATATATAGATCTATATTAGTGTTATCACGATATTGGTCTTATCACGTTATTGGTAATATCACAATAACGGTATCATCATGCTATTGGTATCATCAATTTAAGTACTTGTAATTTATTATGAGACTCTAGGACATAAATCACCTGATTTTTTTTACTCTTATTAGCGGTAATTAAAAGCATCCCAGGCAATGTGACTTTATTTTCAAATTAAAAGAATAAACTACGTCGAACCAAGTTGGTCTTAGTTATTTTGTGAGTTTCCTATCATTAAAATTGCTTTCCACTTTTGATGGAGAGCTAGAAAGGATTTATTTCTACCCATTACTTACTGTTCATTTTTGCTGAATACTCAGATACCTCTGTAAAGGCAACTATGGCGAAATGAAAGCCATTAAATCTGCATCTGCCTAGGTAAAATCCTTTTTATTCTGAGTTTGAGTGTTTTGAATGTTGTTGCCAATGTTCATTTACATGTTATTAAAGTGCAATACTGGGCCGACATGAACCCCCGTGAAGATTTCTATTCTGTATCAAATAACAGATATTGGATTACAAAAATTACAGAAGTATAATTTCTTTGTACCGCAGATTGATAATAAGAAGAACAATATTAATTATACTTGTTTGTATAATTAGGATCAATATACTAGCTGTCACACTTAGTCTGATTGAGTGTGTATTCTGTGGTAGTTAACAACAAGAATGATATATGTGTCACATTATTACTTCATGTTTACATGTTGATGTCCTGCTGCCAGATATACTCCGATCCCCTGCTCCCTTCATCTACATCATACCTGGCTGCTATCACTTTATTAAAACCAAGATTGTATCATTCAATTAGGGATGTCATTGACATTCGTTATATTGACAAATCGCTGTTATGTCAATATGTTATATTGACATTTTTGATATGTTATGTCAATATAATTATGTCAATATTTTCTTCATAAAACTGTTCTCTGCCAGTGTTGAAAGCAAGGTATGCACTTATAATTGTACCTGAAATATGCTTGCATCCTGTTCACCCTCAGAAAGGTTGTTCTCCTCCATGTCTAGTAAGGGAGGGGGGGGCAAGTAAAAGACATATTGTTCTAACAAGCCTAACAGTTGGGCTTACAATTGGGATACTTGTCCTTTCTACCAGCCTTAGGGCAGACTCACAGTATATAATACTGCAGATCTCGCATTTCGCATTTTATATCGATGATTATTATATGAACATTTTCAGTGAGAATAATGGAACTGCTATTCAGTTTTATTTGGTAACCTTTTTCCCAGCTTTTTAAGGCAATAAACAGTGTTTTAGATGTACTTAATAGTCTAAATAGTATATTACAATACATTGATATATTGACAACTATATGTCAATAATCGTCATCGACATAAATTGGATGTCAATGACATTCCTACATTCAAGATCCATTATAACTATGATGGCTACATAATATATAAAGCTATGTATATTTGGAGCAGATATAGCCAGTATTGCATGATGGGGTCCTGTATGGGGTGTTGCCCTCAGTGCATCTGCCTTCATTAGGGACCAAAATACTATTTTTCAGTCCTCCTACCCTCTAGTTGTTGTTAACATCGCAAAATTAGTTGTTTATGTTGTAAATTTGAATTGTTCACATCGTCATCTGCTTTGTTTACATCGCCATCCTTAATACATCATGTTCCCTGATTGGTCTAGAGCACCAAAAAGGGTACCGCACCCCCAGGTGGTATATTTTTATTGCTTAAACAAACACGGGATCATATTGATAACTTTATGTCATGCCACTCCCTAAATAAACGTGAGGCCATGTCCTTAGGTGTTGTCACATACACTCTCAGATCTGAATAATGGGCGCGGCTGAGCATATCTTTAATCCTCCTCTTCCGCCCTGATAAGGGTGACATTATCAATGTTGATTGTACTACACTGAAAACTTAATGGGATAAAAAGTGTTCAAGTGTGAATACCTTATGTGAGTACAGTGATTGTACCCCAGTGATGACTTTGTAATCTCTTGAGTAATCGTTACCCTCACAAGAAATCACTAATAGGTTAGCCCCCTACCTCCTGTCTTAATAATTTGATTGAGAGCAACTCGAGCACTTGTAGCAAGCTAAAGCCCAATAAGAAAGCGAGCCTATCCTTACATCAGTAAATATGGTTACTGACAGAAGAATAGTGTTGATGGGTACTTGTATGTGATCTGTTAAGAACTTTGCTCAAAATAACTTGCGAATTACTTGAGATTCTGATTAGATGATATCCTTCATAAGTAAATTTCATGGTGAAATTAAGGGGTTGGTATAGATAAAATCCACAGATGCCCTGGAGTAGATTTTGCATGTTCTTTTATTGTTTAGAGGGCCCCATAGTGGCAATTATTGTAATCAATTTGCAGGAGGGTTACTTTTGGTCATGGTGATAACCTTAACTAATTACCAGGGCATGTATTATAAAGTAGTCAGTAGTGATCAGTTTCAGATATGCCTAAGTTTTCAGTGTAACAACTTTTATCACAGCATAAGGTAGGCTGTGACTAATAGCAATGTCCAAGATAGCAGTCTGCTCACCTATTTTGAGAACACTGGTCAATACATTATGATAAACAATGGAGTTCCATTCTCTATACATGTACCTATATCACGTTGACATTGCAACAAACATCTGCTATTTGGCAGGCACTTTCGGGCTGACAATCTGATATGATTGTCAGTATAGATATTACAGAGTATGTGTCATAGATATGCTACAAATAAATTGCTGTTTAAGTGTTAAAAGCCAGGGACAACTGATTGTTTAAGGCACCAGCCGTGGATGATTAATATCGTCCGAGGCTTGTAACACGTATGCAGCTATCCATGCATAACCATATCTAACTTATATTTGAAATCATAATGAACGGTTGGTGTGGATAGTCTTAATGATTGATACATATTCCTTATCACACAGCGCGACCTTCTTAACGTCATATAACCATAATAATAAAAAAGTCCCTACTATATTAGCTTTTCTATTGATTTTGAATGAGTATGAACCTTACATGGTGAATACGGCCTATCAAGGTTAAAGCAATCGGAGGGCTGTATGCAAGGGGAGTGTGCAATAACCCTTGGGTATATTGCACGCTCTGCACATAATGCACACTCCCAAGTGCCTGTGTGAAATTCAAGATGGTGATGTCGCGGACATAAAGAAACTGTTGCATGTATCTGAAGTCACTATTTTTATTTAGAATAAATACAGAGCGTCACTCGGGGTGCTGTCCTGTACTAGGCATCCGGCCAACGTGCAGTACGGGACAGGCACTCCTTGTGAAATAAGCAATGACTCAGTCACTTTAGGGTTGAGCTCTGTCTATATATTTCAAAGTATATTACTTGAAACAGAAGCTGTGATGTTCACATGTGAAGATGATATATTCGAAAGCCCCTTGCATGGCACAAGACAGCACAAAACACCTTCTAGAGCTTGTGCCAAACTTAGGAGAATCTCTCTAATCAACTGGCAAACCCAGGATGAAATTAGACTGATGTAAAGGACTACAGAAGGGGAGGACAGAAATAAGCTGGGTTATTGCTATTGAAATATTTAGTATGTATACATGTGAATGTATGAACAGTACAGTTCCTGACATTCAGTATTTTATTGATGCATAATCATTCAAAAAGCTATAGTTCTAGTTGCAGCAGAGGTTGGAGCAGAGATACAATATTTCAGACAAGATATAACATGATTCACCCGGGTGTTTCGTAAAGTATGCACCTCATTCTCAGGGCAGAATGATGAATCATAATGAACCTCATAGCGCATGGCAAGGACATGAGAGTTTGTTGCCAAAAGAAATGTTCTTTGCAGGAAGGAAGAACATGAATGAAAAAATCAAGGTATGCTGATTTTGTACTGTTTTGATATGAATATGAATATCTTAAACATATCACTGGTGTATAGCTAGTTAACCTACGGTGGACGGCCAAGACAAAGCATTTCACACCTTGGTTATTTTCACATAACCGAAGGTTAAGTCAGATAGACAATGGTTATGAAAAGGGTATTAGAATTAACCACAGCTTGCTGGTAGGGCGACTTGGGCTTCGCCCTCGTCTGGCCCCACCAGCAAGCTGTGGTTAATTCTACATACCTTTTCATAACCATAGTCTATCTATTACTTAACCTATGGTTGAGGGCTAAGACAAAGCATTTCACACCTTGGTTATTTTCACATAACCGAAGGTTAAGTCAGATACCCCCCTCGGACCTGAGTTATGTAATATTAACAATGGTAGAGTGTTGGCTGTGGAAGATTGGCTGACTGGTGCCCTATGGGGGCACCAGTCAGCCAATCTTCCACAGCCAATAGACATGGGGTTGATATTCCAAGAGGACCAATAGTCATAGGGTCATTTGTCTTCAAGGCCCCTGAACTGTGTACCTCCAGAATAGGATGCTTTCAATGCCCCCCTGCCCCACTCGTATAGTGCCCTTATAGTTTGAATAAATATGTCTTTCTATAGGCATACCAACAAAACCCTAAAAGGGGGACATGGCAAGATAACATCAGAGTATGTATAGATGTCCTTTCAATATAATTTCCAGATGGCAGTCAGTGCGAAAACACCGCAGTTTCCTTCAACATTCATAATTTTTTTTCTAGATTTTAGCTCATAGCAAAGAAAAAGAGAAAACCCCTATAAGTACCACTCCCTTTTCATGGTGGCTTAGAGGCCTTCCCAGTGGGCACAAAATTCAGTTCAATGTTGGATCAACATTGAATCAACATTGAAACAAGATTGACAACCAGTTATCAATGTTGATTCAATATTCTGTGCCCACTGGGTTACTGTATATTGTTTCACACGGAGGGGTATTAACATTGATTATTTGTAACACCTAGATAATCACACTGATAAGGTATAACCATGCCCACCCATATTGTGGATGATCTACATAGCCTGAGTCAGGTAAGGCCACCACTTCAGTGTTATCTGTATTGATACAGCTGAAGGTGCGGTACACCGATATTCTCTCGCTACCTGTACAATCAATCTCTCAGTTACTATAGTGCCTAACCATGCCAGTCATCTTTTGGCTCCCTATATGACCAATCAATACTGTTTATATTGTCAGGTTGGTCAGTATTGACCAACCCATCTTAGTCTTTCCATTTAAGGCTGACTTTTTTAAGGCTACGAATTTTAAGTAAAGCACTGGATGTTGTTTTGCCTCAGTCATTCTTGAATAGCACTTGGTTATAAATGCCTCACCGATATCCCTGAGACCAACCTGAATTAACCACTACAGACTAAGGGCCGCATCATTTAGATTTGCCCTGTATGAGAGTGATTGTCAGCTCAAACAGTGACCGTCGGGGAAAGTAAAGGTCTGCTCTTGTCCGAGGTTTAAGTGCCGATTATGATGGCACATCGGATTTTCCTATACTAGGCTAACCTGTACATTGTTGTAGTAGAATGATAAGGGCAATAAAGCATACTCCCCTCTTACTACTTGAGATAAATTCAATTGGGAGGAGGTGTCGTGAGGGGGAAGAATAATCATTGCGATAAGAGAAAATGGTCAATACATGCTGATAGAATGTAGGCCAAGTTAGTACTCTCCTTACATATCACTTTGACTCTGCTCCAAACATGGTAATATCTACTAACACTCTCGTTATAACACCAATATTATTACAATTGTGAATCCCTATGAAACCAAGCTAGGTGAGTTAGTATTGTTCGCTTGGTACTGACCAACTCAAGTTGGCCTTTCTAAATCTTCTCTAGGATACAATGATGTAGTTTGTTTGAGTGTTCCCTGTATGAATTTGAACCTCCAACCCTCAGACTACATCATCCGCTGCTCTACCAACGAAGCTAGCAGGCCAGTCGCTCATATGTAGCCTGTATCAATAGGCTTTTGAAAAAATAAGGTGATATATTCTGAGCTGCTAAGGTTCGAAACCCACTCTAATGCCAATGACAAAAGAGATGGGTACATACATACCATTTTCTCTATATGTTGATAGCTGATGGAGTACAAGTGAACCAATCTCCTTGGAGCTGTTGAGTATGGTACTCCCTCCGACCTTCTCATTCTTTCTTCCTCTGGTTGCTGTTTATGGAATTTGAACCTGCATATACAGCAACATAATTGTACATAATCTTTTAAAGCTAAAGTATTGTATAGTTACAGCACTTTTTGCTGTTTATGAACAACACTTTTTTACAGTGTAGGCAGTATGACTGGAGGGGCCAACAACTTAAGAATTGATGATTTAAATCTATATAGATATATGTATTACTTGAACCAAGAGCTGTCCAACAGGTTGGGGCAGAGTTGCAATGCCTCAAACAAGAACACATGATTCAAGATAAGGGCTTTTGTTAAGTTTGAATCCTGTCGAGTCATTTCAGTGGCAGAATATGGGACTATTATGTATCTTCTGGTAGTACCGTAGCCTGATATGGCATTCAGCAGTCTACAGTTGTGTTTGATGGAGTTGATTGTATTTAGAGGAATCAGAATGTGTTGTGTTATATGAAGATGCCACACAAGGCGGTGAGCGGGAACTTTCATCTGGAAAGTTTGATCAATATCTCACTTGGACAAAGTTTGGTGTAAAAGTAATATAAATCAAAATATCAACAAGGTAAGATTTTAATAAATATTTGGATACATGCCTTCACTAAAAACCTCAGGGTTGTGATTTTGACAATACCAAAATTGACAACTTTAGGTGGTCAAGGTGACGACCTTAGGTCATCATTGTGACGAGTCATATCTGATCCATATAGACCAAAGTTGTCATAGTGACCACCTTGCGAAGTCACATGGATTGGGTAGTCAGAATGACTACCTTAAGGTTGTTGTTCTGGGTATTGTAAATTTTAAGACCTAAAGGGATCAGTAATGACAACTCTCAACACCATTTGGTAGTGTAGTGGGACGCTATACTATTTCTATAGAACCAGATTGAGTTATTTTGGTTATGTTTGCTGTGGCGTATCCGGGCCGCACTCCTGTCTGGTATCCGGTATGTGATTACATAAATGGCACCTGAGAATTGGTGGAGTGTGACCTGGTAATACGCACCAAGCTGAGACCGCCACGTGTCACCCGACATAACCCGGGTACTGTGTCGGTCCGGAGAAACTGGTTTCGGGTTACCCGGAGTTCCTCGGGAACTCAAGTGTTTACGAGTAATAGAGTGGAGTTACATAAGTCTCAGTATATAAACCCATGGGTTCTTCTACTCGAGGACCCAGTCTCGCTGTGCACTTCGGCCAGCTTGATTGTTCCTCAACAGAGATTCCTAGAACGCTGTTGTACTTTTCGGCCTAGTCCTGCTGCTGCTCCTAACTTGGTGACCCTGCGTCTCTCTCCGTTCCACCCTTTGGGGGAACAGAGGAGATAGACGCATTGGTAGATAACTCCGGGTCCTGTCTATATGGAGTTTACCAAGATCGGAGAGAGCCTTGGACATTGGGGAATTATTGATTAGACCGTGAGCGTATCACTCCTGTATGTTCATGTAACACCTGTTGTTGGAAAGCATATTTGAATATCACTATCCGTCTGTATGATTACGTGCCGTATGTCAGAATTTATAAAGAGTAATTTCTGAACGACCTATTTTCAAATCTGGAGTTTTTCATAGCTCATGCCTATCTTAGAATAGCCAACAGCTACAGTAGTCATTGGGACAACCTAGGGTCTATCTGGATGTTGGACATGGGACATACCCTGTCACGTGCTGCTACCCAGGGTAAATGATGATTGAAGTAAATGTCCTATCATGAGATATAAACTGGTGACAGTGAGCAGAGTAGTCGCTATACCTTTAAGGCGAACATTCTCACCAATACACAACTTATCCATAACAAGTAAAGCTATTTAGTTTAATCAAGAGTAAACCAAATATGTGAAAGGGATGCCTCCCATTAGGAGTTGAACTAATTAGAGACAATATTCATACACCATTCTCCATTAGTCATTCGGACAACTGGGTTGTGTTTTATGTGTATATATTGTGTGTGTTTCGATTAAGCACACATAAGATAAACTTGGACCAACGATCATGGACGTTTTTTTTTCTGTACTTATCGTTATCTAAAGATAGCTCTTCTTAGTGCTCTAACTTTTAGGTCAAACAGTGTCACTGATACTGCTCAATGTAACGCTGGTATTTTAAGGAGACATGTTTAAGCCTATAAGAGGGCTGCATAGTATGCCTTCTTTGGAAATCAAAATTTTCTTTACAAATTAAAATCTTCTTTATTTATTAAAATGCATGAATGCCATTCTGAAATGTATACTTGCCCTCCAGGGTTAATGCATTACCATAGGTTCTGCATTATGCATGAATGGAGGGTAAACACCATAAGCTCAGCTCAACTTGTTCAACACTATGATAACATTCTCCACACATGGATATTTGTGCCTCTACATGGGTAGTCGCATAATTGACTGTGTCGCCGTGTCGATTTTTTTCGTATGTAGAATATACTTTTAAAAAGGTCTGTGTCTGTCGATTTTTAAAAGGGCCGTGTTGCCTGTGTCAATTTTTAAAAGGGCCGTATCGCTGTGTCGCCCGTGTCAAATTTTACCCATATACAACTCCCACATGTAGCACCCTCTGAGCTAGAAGTCATTTTTTCAACCTGTTTCTAAAATATCATCAAAAATCAGGAAAGGGTGTTTGTTTTAGCTCAGAATGCTGATAAGTAATCTAAGTCATGAAAACTGTTTCCCTAGTTCTAAAAGGGTCATACCAGTATACTATTAAATGAATGTTGTTTTTTTTTGTTTTCAGATGGCAGTTTGGCTGAAAACTATGCTTGTTCCTCTCATACTAATCATAATTGCCATCTGGATTCTTGTTGCTACAGACCAGCTCTATTGGCAGAAGGATGAGACTGATTTTATTGTTGATGAACCACATTGCATGATCCCCAGTCTCGACCCGTGGGATAAGACAATATTATCAGCTGTAAAGAGAGATAAACTCCCCTCCTGTGTATGGACACCACAGCTTACCTACATGGAGGGAACCAGACTAAAAGTGAATCAAACATTGCTAAATGGGAAATACAATGGCACAAAAACATGTGAGTACCAGGTGATACAGCGCAGAAAAGACCATGATTTTTCTATTAAGGTGGGCAGTCCATGGATAATTTCGAAACAAAATGGGAATTATATAAAAGATGAATTCATCAAAGTCTCCTGTCACAATTCTCAAACTGTGAAACAGATCACTTACAGAAATTATCATTCTTTAGCTGTGGATAAAAAGACAAAGAATCAAATAAAACAAAAAGACCGAAAAGGCGGACAGTGGAATGTTCTACTGATGGGGACAGACTCCATGTCACAATCAGCAGGAATTCGGTATCTACCAAAGACAAGGAAATATCTGATAGACACCCTTGGTGCGGTACAAATGTCGGGATACACAAAAGTTGCCGACAATACCTATCCAAATATGATACCATTCCTCACAGGTTTACATGTTGGGGAGAAGAAACTTCCCACAGGTGGCCCATTTGATGAATATCCACTGGTCTTTAAGAACTTCTCTGCTGCAGGTTATGAAACCTTATATGCAGAAGATGAGTCACAAGGAACAATATTTAACTACCTCGCTAAAGGATTTAAGAAACCTCCTGTAGATTATTACTTCAGGCCCCTTAGCCTGGCTGTAAGAAGGGAACGGAATTTTCACTACAAAGGGTGTGAGAAAGAGCTGATTGAGTCCAGGCTGATTCTTGATTATCTGACAAACTTCATCTTGAAGTACCAAAACAAAAAGCCATTTTTTGGCTTCACTTTCCTGTCTCGGTCATCTCATGATGTTCAGTACAATTCCAGACAAATGGATCAGCTATATGAGGAATTCTTTTTATCTTTGGATAAATTAGGCATTTGGAACAATACTGTACTGCTTTTCTTTGGTGACCATGGGGCAAGAGTTGGACGTCTTCTGAATACTCAAGTTGGAAGAACAGAAGGGAATTTGCCTATGATGTATGTAGTTTTACCAAGAAAGTTCATACATAAATATCCACATTTTTCCGAGAACTTGAAAAACAATAGTAAAAGACTTTCCTCTCATTTTGACTCTCACCAAACACTGCTGCATCTTCTTAGCTTGATAGGAAACACAAAACTGCCTCCAGCAAAACATGGGCTCAGTCTCCTCTCCAAGGTCCCTAAGGACAGAACTTGCTTCGACGCATCCATTCCATTACAATATTGTATATGTTATCATCAGGAGAAGGTGAACAGGAGGAGTACATTAGTACACCAACGAGCATTGTTCCTTGTCAGTGAGATGAATACTATACTGACTGCATCACATAATGTGTGTGCGACGCTCCATCTTCATTCTATATCATCTGCAGCTGCCTTTAAAACGTTCAATAATTTTAGGGTTTACCGTATTGTGTTCACAACCAAGCCGGGATATGGGAGGTTTGAGGGAACTGTACACTACAGGAAAGAAGTGTTGGCTTCTGCTAAGCCCTCATTTACCACACCTGGTGATATCAGTAGGTTAAACAAATATGGAAATCAGTCTATATGTACTAATATACGCAGACATAAGTTGTACTGTTTCTGCAAGGATCAAGTTAAGTAAATGATAGGAGGAATATATATGTGACCTGTTTTAATGAAATCAGTCGAAAGTCGCACTTTGAAGACCTAAGATATGGGCATTTCAAGTAACATAGTGTGGAAAAAATATTATTTTGAAAAATAAGTTTTTGACATTTTTCTAGCATACAAACAATTATCTTCTGGTAAACTAAGTTTAAAAAAATAAGTTCTACCCCCGTTTCCCCATGGGATGGGATCTACAATTGTATTGTATGATATAGTTAGTATCTAATTTAAATGTTAATTATCTCATTTTAATTAATTTCCATTTAAATCAATACAAAAAGTATCAAAAATACTGCCTTAGAGTTAATATTAGGCAATATGCCACTTGTCATATATCAGATGAAAGCTTTTGATGAGCTGTACACGAATCTGGTAATATCAGACCATTTTGTGTCTACGATTTCCGACCCATTTTGTTAAAACGGGTCACATATAGCAGTTGGAGTATTATGACCTGTGTAAGAGCTCTGTGGTGTTTAAACAGACCGGCTTTCACCCCAGCAGAGTGCATATTAGCAGCTGAAGGCAATGTTAGTCGGTGATGCAACCACATTTTTATAGAGGAGGTTTTGATCTATGTACTCAATATGCATTTGCTTTACTCAAATTTCACAGGGAAATTGCAAATCAGTTACTGTAAAATATGCGTAAACCCATGGCAGGCAACAGCCTAAAAAGGTGGTGCTTAAACAGACTGAGGCGTTTGAACAGTCTGTACTAGAACACAAGGTAGTCCTTTACCTGTATATGTAACCCGTTTTCTTTTTTGAAAAATGAGTTTTGGACATTTTTCTAACATATGAATAGTTATCTTCTGGAATATTAAGCTACATACCTGATTTTTACTTTTTATTCTATAAATGACGGCCAAAGGATTTATAATTGTATTGTATAACAGGGGTAGACACCCGGGCCTGCAGCTCCAAAAATCTTTGGGCCCAGATTTTCAGCTGTGGGCCACAGACCACATTGACTTTTTCAAAGAGAAAATTATATATATTCTTGATTTATCTATGTTAAAATGAGACAAAAGTGCCTCAATTGCTCGCATTTTTCTCTTTCCAGCGACATTTTACATGACTATAGTCATGAAGTATATTCCTTCTAAATTTTTTTCAAAATTTCCTGTGGACCACCCGGGCCAATGGGAAGGTTGTTCTGAAGAAAACTGTGTCCCCAAACCCAAAATTACGGGTCATTGGCTCTAGGGTCAGCATTGGTGTCTACCCCTTGAATGATATAGATTATATCTTATTTAAAAGTTAATTATCTCATTTTAATTAATTTTCATTTAATTCAATGAAAAAGTATCAAGAATATTGCCAAAAGGTAAAAAATGGCCAATATACTAAATATCATATACCAAATGAAAGCTCTTGATGAGCTGTATTCTATTTATATTCTATATAATTATGTGCGACCCATTTTGTTAAAACGGGTCACATCTGGGCTGTAGCTACCTTCTTGGTATAACACCATTGCACTGGCCAGCAAGCATAACCAAAGAAACACTGACAAACATGGACTTTATTAATCACTAATCAACACAAGTGTTTAATCACCATGCCAATTTAGTTTGAGGGATTTCGCAGGCCTCCTGTCTTGAGTTTCTCTTTTTATACAGAGCTAGAAAATTGCCATTTGTACCCATATGTTACTGAGAACTGAATACTCTAATACCTGTAAGGTACCTACTATGACCTTTGCTGTGATATAAATCTGATCAAAATCATGAGATTATAACCTATAGATAATCTTATCTGCTGACCCACTTACTATGTCTTGATTCACACTTGATCCTGATCTTATCGTAACAATGAAGCTCAGAGTCCATCCATGAGTGTATCAGTGAAATAGCTGTGGCAACATTCATTTAAATAGATCCTTAAATCATGAGGGACGTGACTGGGATTGGAGGCGTAACCAAATTTGAGAACGTCAGCACAGTCAGTTAAGGGTACTTAACAATCTATGTATACGGCACCTGGTGGCAGAAAAAACCACTACCTAAAACCATGATATTTGCATATTTCCCACATTCATATGTCATGACCTTCCTTTATCTGCCATTCTAGTGTTACACCTTCACATTCTAAGCATGCTGATCACTATATCCTTAGCACTGCCATAGCGGGACAATGTGTATAGTAAAAAGGGCCCCCTGAAAGCCAAGATTTTGCGTTTGCATTGGAAACAATACGCTATGGCAGTGCCCCTCTAGAAAGTACCGGCAGTCCCAAGGATATTTTATATTTGCCATGCTCATAGGCTTATTCTGTAGTAAAATGGAAATAATTTGTATTATTCTATTTTTTGACATGTTTCTGAAGGTCATATGAATGCGTGCTTCCATTTTAATTGAGATATTGTTCGGGGATTTTCGGCTGTGTGGAAAAATATAGAAAAATATGATTTTCTCATCAGGGCACCTAGGGTAGGTTCACCTCAAGTTGGCCACGTCCCTCCAAAGTGGATAACAAAGCTGTTATATGCTGTTAAATGATATATGATGTTTAACTAAAAGTCCCAAATAGTTGAAGCAAAGTTTTTCAACCAGATATAAATGTCCATTCATTATTATTTTGCTTTTTATCCACCCTGGAAGGGGGTGGCCGACCTGAGGTTTTTGGCCGACTTGGGGGTGAACCCACCCTAATTTCCTTTTCATTGTGTTCCATAAGCATCAGGCTAATATCCCTGAGAATCATCAAAAAGAAATTGCTGGTCAATCTAGAATCGGTTAGATTGTGTTAAGTAACTGTTAAGTCAGTAAGTGCTGTTTCCACTTACAAACATTTCGAATGCCTGTTGGCAGCCCTGGTGTGCCTGTTAAATGCTGGTTGCTGGGATATAAAGATATTTTAGAAACAATGAAACGGAAGTAGAAGTGAAAATCTTACCTCGTAGTCATTTCAAATAAAGTCAATGAGAGTTTCTTAACTTTGACATTTATTGTGGATATTATGGTGGTGCGTACATCTACAAAGTGTAATATCCAATGTGCCCCAAATGATAATGTTAGTCTATTCAATGACTACAAAATTGAATGTAGACTGGAGATCTAGATTCGCTCCTTAGGTAATGTTGTGTTCAGTGGGGTATACCCTGTTCAATTTGGATGGCATGGGGCCCACACGTTTTCCGCCAGTAGTAGTGATGTACATAAATCATTTAGACATCGTGCTAAGCTCTTTATAGGGTTAAATAGTATATTGACAGTATGGTAAACACATTTGTAAAGGATTCACTTGAGCTCAGCTAAAATATCTAAGAACTGATTTCCTTCAACCCGTGGAGGTTTTCCCTATCATCAGGCATCAATGGCTTGACAGTTTCAGGTACCGATACGGCCATCTTCTTTGCACTATTCTCGTACTCTGACACAGGCGCACAACAATGGAGGCCCAGACAGCGGAGGTAGGCATGGCGGAATTTCTGGTTAGATACCCCGTAGACAATGCTATTGAGGCTGGAGTTGGTGTGGGCGAGGAGGATGGCGTACAGATGCAGCTCATGAGGGTAGACATCTTTGTAATCGAACACAACCACGACGGCATAAGGCAGCCAACAAATGGCAAAAACAATGAAGCAGATGAACATCATCCAGGCCTGGTGCTCAACCTCATGTTTTTTCCTCCCTCCCATCTCCCCACCAGCATGCATTAGCTGGATAGTGGGATTAATCTCCCTCAGGTGCCTGTAGATCATGGCATAGATAAAGCCAATGATAACAAGTGGAATGGCAACACCGATGGTTGAGAAGAAAATACTGTAGGAGAGATCGGCAGTACGGTCCCACACACAGGACAAGGTCTTCTTATCAAACACATGGTCGCCCCAACCCAGGAAGTTTGGCATCTCAGCGAGGAAGCTGACCACCCAGAGCCCCACACACATGAGGAGGGTGTTACGCAGGGTGTAGATCTTGTTGTACCAGGGCCAGTGGCAGATGTGGATGTAGCGGTTTAGGGAGATGGCCCCGATGCTCAGCAGGGAACAGAAGCAAGACGTGAGACACACACAGGCTATGAAGTTACACAGGCCCGGCCTCACGCTGAACCAACTCTCTCCCTTCACAACCCCTAAATAAAAGGTATGAAAACACTTGGTAAAAATGGTGGTGCCGTAAAACCTTGTGTATAAGCCACCACTTATAAGCGAGTCAGATCGCTTGTGTACATTTGTATCAATATTGAAGAGAATCTAACCAGAGGGACAAATCAGACATTATAGAATATCATGCAATGTGAATGTGTTTACTTGTATATAGTTTAGAATCGGTAAAGGTTTTGTCTTTTCTACATGACCTTGCTGTTACAATCCGTTTAAAAAAGATCTTTTTTTGTGATGAATCCCAACATTACTTTACCTACCTACAACACTGAAGGGGTCTACAAAGGCTGTTACACACAGGTCAGCGACGGCTAGGTTAACGATGAATAGGTTTCCTGTTGAACGCAGCTTCTACAACATCAAGCATGTAACATTGTAAACAAAGGGCAAAACTTCAGCAGAACTCTCACACTTACTGTACATTTAGACACTTTCACGCCGTATAAATATTAACAATTTTTTCACCATGAAAATCCGTAAAAAAAAGTAATGCTTGAATATTAACACAGTATTGAAATAATGTGCTAAATTTAGGAAATCCGCAAATTTAAATGCCTGTGAACTTTATTCTTGAATTAGCAAAAATGTATACAGGCAAAAGTATCTATGTATAACCGACCCTTTCTTATGATACTAAATATCATAAAGGAAGAAGTCAAGTCGGTGCGGATACTGTGTGACAGGTTAAAGTGTTTATTGCTTATGGAAACACTTCATTCTAAGTCCGAGTTTGAAGACTCCGGAAATGCAAAAAAGATAAGTTGGTTCGGATAACCCTTTAACCGCTTATGTGAGCAGCATTAAGCTAGCTGGTGAGTTCTTCTGGACATCAGCTATATATAAGTGGCCAAACACGGCATGCATGTATAGTCAAGACCACCTATAGTGCCCCCTGGCTGAACCTCGGAGCCACGATAGGTGCTTCCACCTGTCGTCGACTCCCAGAACCTCGGAACAGGGTTCAGAACCAACATCCAGCAGAACCCATTCACAGCCATAATAGTATTACCAAACCAACCGAGGCCCTACATATGTAAACAATACCTTTTCAAGAAGTACAGCAGAGATGACCAGGGTATTACCCAACGTGCCCCACAGCATGGCGAGGGAGATGATGGTGAGGTAAGGGATGGCAGCAGCAGGGTGGAGCTGTATGTAACCATGGTTACCACTCTGTGAGGTGTTCTCCTCTCGCATGTAGGCAATGTCCATCTGAACACAAAGCTATTAGAATTAATCTACTGTACTTCATGAGTGGGGGCTGGGGCCATATCCTGCAGGCTGGACTGGGCTGCAAACCTGCAGGCTGAGCGGGATATGCCCCCAGCCCCCATTTAATGAAGAAATCCAGCTTTTTCCTAACCAATTGAATACTGGCACATTGTATTCAATGGATGGCATTGAATACGGCCCTTCCTATAGTTAAAACATAATAAGGCTTGTATTTAAAAAAAAAACAGATTTTTTTTCTCGGGGATATGTTAACGTTCCTCTTACTCTATATCCAAAATAGCAATTCGTTTTGGTGATGGTTTACCCCCTTACCGCTAAATAAAGTGACTTCAAACCCCATGTTTTCCCTACACATCCAACCTACCTTTACAAAATGTAGAGACTGTACTTAGCGAATAGCGGACAAGATGACAAACTTACATACGATTCAGCTGCTGCAATTGGAATGCTGCAGTATGTGTTAGCAATCAAAAGAATGATTATTTTATGTCTGTCTTATTCCATCAAATTGATAATAGCTGCATGCGTATTTTAGTACATCACGCAACGATGTACAATGATAATTTATGAGGGACTTTATAATAATGTTACTTTCTAAGAACACGTCAATGGTGATGCATCCTTATCCACTTACCTTCCTATCCAGTGCAGGTCCCTGAGTGAAATGTACCCGATGATGTGTTTTAATAAAAAGTAGAAGTGACTGTACACTGAAAAAGTCTACACACTCTTCTAAGTAGCTGTTATAAAATAGACAAGTTAAAGTTTGTATAGCCTATCAGCTTACCATCCCACAGACACATCAACGTGAGAAGAAAGCGGGTCTTCTAGTTGGAGTCGTCAAATAAAAGACCCACTTGGCATGTGCCAGACCGAAACCCAACATTTGCCAGATCCAGATAATATTTGTGGGATGTTAACCTGATGGGTTAGACAACCTTTTAATTTGTTGATTTTATGACAGTCACTTAGACGAGTTTGGAAACAAGTTAATTTTTTCGGTGTATTTGAATGTTTCCAAGTAATCACACAGATCTGGTGCAAATTGATAACTTTTATAGACCTGATGACAACCTGTGATAATAAAGCATGTTCCAGGCCAGTAACCAGAGTACATTATGGCCCCACGTCTACTCATTAAGCTACACTTGATATTAAACCTTTAAGGACGGATGTCGCTAAAACATGATATTTGTTGTCAAGGTGCAACAATGCAGTCTCGGTGAGTAACTCACCGGTGCTGCATTGGTACAACACGTCTACCCTTTTGGAGTGTCTGACCTCATAGGTTGGTATGATACGTGAATGCAGCCCTGGCGAGTTACTACGTCTTCCTCTTGTACCTTTTACCATTAAGAGAATAATGCACAAAGAGATCTAAATATATGCGTGAAACCAGACATGAAGTGTTAAAACTGTCCAGAAATGAGTATGTTCCTATATCAAGTTCCTGACATGTGTATTGAGCATGATTCTATGTTTAGATTTAATGTTTTTACAGCATTGCCTTAACACTTTAAGGTGGGTCGATCTCTTGGTCTAAAAGTAGCTATATATGCATCATTCTTTTGCCAGAAAACCATAACACCATACACTTCCCAAAGAAGTTGAGAAAATAGGGGGTCCCAGGCTATTTTCTGAGATATTCAAGTTAATGTCTTATGTGGTAGGATTGTATAGTGTTCTGCTACAAATCTGCATAGGATAGTATCGGGAAGTAGCTAAATCTCTATAAAACTCTCTCAGAGCATTGGGCTTAATGGTCTCTATGGCTGAGATATATTTTGAATATATCGCCCCATGCATATTCTAAGGTTTAGGCCCACTGGAATAAAAATATTAAAAAGAAATAAAAATATACTGAGCGCTAGTTATGCATGACATTCCCATGAGTACTACCAGCACAGACTGCATATCGCAGTGGTAGCATTCATTCATTCATGTGCAAAGGTTGATGGTTCTCGCCCAAGTCAGGCAAAATCTTTAGCAATTTTATGACCATTTGAAGTCACCTTTGGTAACATGAGACAGAGGTCCCCTGGTGGTTTGTGGTCAGACTAGAGACAATACCTGGGCAGAAAACGGCGCAGTAAATGGAGATGGCATCAGATCGAGCCGCCTTAATCATCCAGAGACTTTGTAATGGCAGTGTTAATGCAGCACTGTGGGCCCACATGAGCAAACTGATAAATGACGCTTTTATTTACACAATTAACAGGTGGTGCCTGGTATCCTATTGTATTTTTATGACACCTATAATGATGTATAAACGATTTCAAAGAAAGGTGTTTATTTATTGATCTTTATCTATAGTAACTAAACATAATTCACCACCGTATGACTAGCAACGCTCCACCACTGACAAAGTGCACATTTTAGGAGGGTAAATGAACTCCCTTATTGAATTCTATCTCCCGCTGGTTTCTCTAAAATCACATAGGGCTATAATCCTTGAAAGATTCATCAAAAATACCAGAGGAACAAGTCAAAGGTTGACTGTGTGTATTTCGATCTTCATGCAGTGTGGTAACTTGGAAGTAAGTGCCGCCACCTAGTGAGTCATATGAGATACAGGATTGCACTGATTGACTCTCTAGCCTGGCCTCCAATAGGGTACGGTTACGCCGACCCAATATCCTAACAGTATCCTGGGGGATGGGGGCGGGGGGGGCTATTGGGGTATAGGGGTGGGGGCACAGGGGGCGTGCTCCCCATATTCTTCTGTACATTTTAAATGGTTCAACCCTTCCCATACATTAAGTACAATAACCTCCTTTCCCAAATTCCTGGATCCGCCCCATATATTGTGTATGGGATTAATTTGACTAAGTTGTGCTCATCGAATATTAGGGACTGCTGTTTCGGGTTTCAAACTATTTAAAAACATGAGGGAAAAACTTGTATGGCCATCTAATGGGCCCCTAGCCTGAGAGTAGTTCAGGCAGAAGCCTCTACACATAATGTGGCCATCAATCACATGAACGGGATCAGGCAGTAGCGTAGGAAAAAGAAGGGGGGGCAGGGCGGCCCGGGCCCCCCAATCACTGATGAGGGGCCTGAATATGTTTTGCCCCCTCCAAAAAGAATTGTCAAGACTTGTAATATGATACACAAAATGTCAATGCTCACCTCTCCTGCATAGGGAAAAGGGGGCTGGGCCCCCAAATCAGAACTAAATGGGGCTCACATACTACTTTGCCATACAATCTAATATAATGATACATTATGCGTAAAAAACGATACTTAAAATTGGTTGGAGTGCCCCCCCCCCCTGGGCCCCATAATAACTTCCTAGGCCTCTGTTAGGATTCCATATAATTGGTACGGTTTTAAAATGCTAAAAGGGGACAGCACTGTGCCATGGTAACCCATTGTGTGATAGAGCAGGGGCATAGAAGGACTCTCTGTGCAGTTTTAATCTTTAGCAGAGACCTAACTTTCTGAGCAAATTTATGTTGTGGACTCCAGCCCACATGATACCACAGTCTCAGAGGACTTCATTTTTGCCCGTGGGTTACTTCACAGAGTTATGGTTTCCTTCCATCACCATCTTCATCATAGCAATTAGGTTTAGACCTTGAGCCGAGGACTTTTTAGTACCAATCAAGTGTAGTAAAGCAGGCAAAGATTTTTGGATTTGGACATGTCTAAGGAACCCAAATCACTTTGCTTGACATCTGGGTTGCCCAGCTTAGCTTCAGAATCCCACGAGATGTATAGTGACATCACGCTTTTGCCCGCAATCACTGTATCAGTTATACATCGGTTAATATTTGGAATAGAAAGCTTAAAATAGAACCAAATTGAAGCTTTTGAACAGCCTATTACAATGAAATTATCATATGTCAGATATCTCATTCACATGTTTTGAATAATCATTGAAACAAAGAAATTTAATGAAATATTTAAAAAAGCTTCTGTTTCGAATTAAATAGCACACATAAAAATGAATCTAAACCATGTATTATTACATCCAAGTAGTAACAATGTATGTTATGTAAAATGAAAAATATCTTTTATCATAAGTATGTTGTTTTAATTGTATGATTTAGAATTGTTTCTTTAATGGCAAAAGTATGAGGATATCTTTGGGGGTAACAGGAAACCAGTTGTGAAGTCCTGAATAAGCTCCACAGAAATACAGAAGTCCATCTCAATTTAGCTACTTACATAGTTTCATGATAATATCCTTTTGGGGTGGTTTCCTTATACCTGCATGTAATTAATATTCATAAAAATCCTGTTTACTGAAAATTACTCGTCTGACCATTGAGTTTTTGTTCATGATATGAATTGATACATCAAGTCATGTGGTTGTATACGGTATATTGATATTTACATATGTATACATGTATATATTGACGTATTGACATATTATTCCTAACCTTGCTTTTTTTAATGAAGCAGCTCACAAAAATAAATACTTTGCAAAGAATACAGGACTTAATTACTTCAACCTAGAGCCATCTGTATTCAAACACCAGCCACTGTAATCTCCATTCCCCATATTCAAATAGATTTTTATCATAATGGTGCCACTGCATAATGTCTAAGCCATGTTCATAACATGGTTTATGGTTTCTAATTTTCCTCTCTGTCATCATCATCAGAACTGCCAGAAAATCAGTATAGCGACATACATCCTTAACTCTTCCTTTACCAGGCTCCACATAAAGACGGCCATCCCAAGACCAGATTTTTTCAGATGAAAATCAAATGGGATATTGGGATTTAGAAGATGGTCTAACCTTTTAGAAACTGAAAGAATTTTGTTAATATTCAAACTAGAAATGACAAAATGAACAATATTGAATAACCAGAAAGTAAGATACCTGAATCGCTTTAAGTGTTCCAATTAGGGAGATAAAGCCCTATTTGAAATTAGATATAGCTTATTTCAGTGTATAAATATGTTCCATTGAAACTTACATTTAGGCCAGAATGCATCAAAATAGACCTTAACTTTTGGTACCATCTTTTTCAGCAAGAAAAATTGAACAAAATGATTTTTCATCCCAAGAAAAAAATTGTTTGACTGTTTTTTTCGATTTCTGCCTTAAATATTACTCAAATCATATTGAAAATGAGTTAAAAATATCATACAAATTGAGATGCCCAGCATTTCTGAAGTATTAGATGTATGTACAAATGTATTAAGATATGCAGAGACAATATGCCATAGACTACTGTCAGAAAGAAATTGTGGGATTCTACAAACCATAGAGGGTCAAAAATCGGAACGAAAATCGGCGGTTATCTTGCATTAATGGGTGTACGGTCCTGTACAATAAACTCGCAATAATGCATGTATGGTAAAGGAAGGGTTAACCCTTTAGGGCCGAGCAAAAAAAGAAATTTCTGGTGTTGGGGCCGAGACTATTTTATAGGAACTCTCCCAGGCCGAGCCTTTGGTAAATCCCATAGAGTTATGATGACTATAGTCGATGCTCGGCCCCCCATGGCATCGACTATAGTTGATGCTCGGCCCCCCATGGCATCAACTATAGTCGATGCTCGGCCCTAAAGGGTTAAAGGGTTAATTCAGCTACTAATTCCATTGGGCACAGACTTGAACTGTCTATGTTTGTGCATTGGACGAAATATGAGGAAATGTTATCCCTCTCAGTTAATTATGAACCAGTTCCAGCTAACTTGACTGGTAATGCCATCTCAATTGAATTAATATATGATCCCTTACTCTTCTCAGAATATAATCCTCCTTTAAAAAAAACACCAATTACAAGGGATAATACAATATATACTCTTGCACAGAGTGCATGACAACAAAAGACTAAATATCTCACTGGAATTTGCCATCGTTTTGACTTTTGTATGCCACTGAAATAAGACAATTATCAAAGTACAGATATCCAAAATAGCCAAATTGCACGCTGACTATCCATGTAAAGTCATCATTTGAATAAAATATTAAAACATCTTATAATGGTTTAAATAGCACAGTATCAAGTTGTTAGGCGGGCCCCCTAGAGAGGATCTGTTAGGATCTAAGAATGAGGTTGCCACTCTAGCGGATGCCTTGGTTACCATGGTGATTCGGGCCAGACCGACGCTGGCCTGTCCCAGCAGTCTAGAGAAGTTTCCCACTCTTTGGGTAGGGCCTATAGATAGATAAAGGGGGGGCTGACAGTGGGGAAGGGAGGGGTAATTACTTTTCTATGATCCATTTTTGGTTGACAGTGTTGCGTGAATAAGGGACTTGAAAAGACAGCATATTTTGCCATATAAAGATGGCAAAGGGTCCTGTGAAAAAATGGCATAGTTTGTCATGAAAAGAACCCCCCCCCTCAGTCCTAAAGAGGCTGGTTCATTGGATAAAAAATGACACCATGCACAGGTTAGATCTCACCATACTTTTGCCATTAAAGAAACAGTTCTAAATCATACAATTAAAACAACATACTTATGATAAAAGATATTTTTCATTTTACATAACATACATGGTTACTACTTGGATGTAATAATACGTGGTTTAGATTCATTTTTATGTGTGCTATTTAATTCGAAACAGAAGCTTTTTAAAATATTTCATTAAATTTCTTTGTTTCAATGATTATTCAAAACATGTGAATGAGATATCTGACATATGATAATTTCATTGTAATAGGCTGTTCAAAAGCTTCAATTTGGTTCTATTTTAAGCTTTCTATTCCAAATATTAACCGATGTATAACTGATACAGTGATTGCGGGCAAAAGCGTGATGTCACTATACATCTCGTGGGATTCTGAAGCTAAGCTGGGCAACCCAGATGTCAAGCAAAGTGATTTGGGTTCCTTAGACATGTCCAAATCCAAAAATCTTTGCCTGCTTTACTACACTTGATTGGTACTAAAAATCCATATTCTTCAAATGGGCTCAAGGTCTAGTTATTGCCCCCTCAATTAAAATGGAGCAGTTCCTTTCTCGTTTATATATAGCTTTATCTCTAAAGGTCTCATAGAGGGTAATACCGCAGATAACTGAGAGTCATATACAATTCTGGTTAGAAGTGAATACTGCAGTAGCACTGAATGGTCCATACATAATTTGAAAATGATGAAATAATAGGAAAGGGATCTTCAGTGAGTTTCCATTTTTTTAAAGGCTGGATTGGAAATCAGTGAAAATACAATTTATTCAGTGCAAATTCAGGAAAAATTCAGGTAGTTTTAAGCTACAGACCAGTGTTCGGATTTTCCGTGGTCAGTAGCTAGTTTTGGTTGGAAATGTTTTAAAGAAAGGATGTATCTTTTAGGTCAAGGGTGATTTTCAGAAATTGTAAATGTACTGGTTGCAGTTATATTAAAGTATATAGTAGGAGCATTTCCTTCGCTGAGACCTAAAGAGACTAAATTGACCACCTCAGGTAGCGACCTCTCCTGTGCTAAATCATTATCAGCCTGTTACCATTAGTACTTACATCTTGCATCAGATGGCGCCAACAGTTCTCCCTTCACCAAATCTTGACAAACGCAGTGGGTGGTCATTTTCTAACAGCAGGGGTGGTAATTCGGGTGGCCGACTCCTATTAGCCATAGCCGGGAAACTGATTTTGTCTCGCTACTATAGCGGAACTCAGGTTTTTTGGGTTTTTGGTGAATTTAAGTTGGTCCTCCCCTGAAGAGGGGTCCATTTAATTTTTTACACATTCATGTAAGGGTGAAGAATTAATGCTCCCACCACCCTACGAGCTCGAGGCCCAGGACTGGCTCAATGTTGCGTTTCTAAATCATTTCAAAGTTTATTTATATACACAGAGCATGTAATAATATATATTTGCATGATTATCAGTATCCGGTGCCAAAATCATCAGTTACCTAACTTCATACCGTATACACCAAGCGCATACAATTTTCTGACACTGTTGACTCAGGCAAAAAGAAATGAATGTGTGTTTCAGGTTACATAGTCTGAAAATCTAGGTAGGCTAGGTAAGATTTTTTTACTTTTTTTTTTCACTTTGGCCTGAAATATAGCCAAAAAATGACTCGCAACCTTATGCACCCACTCGTCGAAAACAGTGCTGATTCATAAACTATCAAATTGACTCTGAAATAGCCCAAAAATTACTTGAGATACAATTTTCTTTTTACAAAATAGCAATAATTTCTAGGGTTGGCCCTCTTTTGCAGGTAGGGTCAAAAATCCCAAACTTCAGCGCTGACTTGCCGAAAAGAGCGACGACTTAGGGACTATTAAATCGACTCCAAAATTGCCCTAAAATTACCTGGAATATAATTTTTTCTTCAAAGTTGGATAAGAATGTCTAGGGCCGGCCCTGCTTTGCTAGCTAGGGTCGGGTAACGTGAAACACACCTATTTTTTGGCCTCACAATCGTCACGGATGTATGAAGACATATTGTATTCAGTTCATCATTATTGGTGATTTGCTCTTATCTCTTTACTTTCACACAACGCGTGCTACCACAAAAATACAACCATCAAAGATCCCGCTACCGAAAAAGCGTTGGAGGCAAGGGGGAGGGGGGTATAATGCTTACCCTATGAGGAGTCTTTTGAAGCAAGTCATATAAAAAAGGAAGCCCTTGCCATTCTTTATAATGACAGCTCTTTTTTTTCTATCTTTCAGTCTGCTCGGTGCATCAATGTAATCCGACAATGCAGCATTCACTTACAACATTACTTTCTTTAGCATGCAGAGAAAGAAACCTTGGAATCCCACTTGTCTGAAAGGTTAGGGATCCCACTGGTGGGCTTGTGGTGGGGTACATCCCGCTGGTATCTACCACATCCTTATCTGTCTGCCACTACTGTGTGTGTACATGTATACTACACAGTACACCATGCAGATAACCCCTATCCACTATGTTATCTTATAATACATGTGTTGTTGTGACTATACATGTATTGTGGGTTTGGCACTGTGTGAACAAATATTGATACTAACCCACTAACTGAGGTTTAACAGTGATAGGTCCTTAGGGTCACGATATGGGCTACATATATGGTGTTGATCCATATCTGCTATATGCCATACACGCAACTGTCAACATATTTTTAACATATGTACATGTATACTGTTATATGCCGGTCTGAACCAGGCAGGGTTTGGGCTTTATAAAGTACCAATAATTCAAAATATTAGACATATATATACATATCAAGCCATTTGTATTTGATCCAGTGAAGCTCACATTTGAGAATCATGTTTATTGGCAGTTCACACTGTACCCAAATGCATTACGTTATGGAAATGGTGTATAGCTGATGCACATGGATTGGGTGGGGGCGTACACAGGGTGTGTGGAGGTCCACATACCTCCCCTATGTATACAGGACGTACAGCGTCAATAGGTTAAACTTTGTAACTTCACACCATATAACAACAGGCCTCCTGCCCTTAAAGGGGCATTCTCACCACTTACACTTAACCACATAGTAGAGTAGAACAGTACTGAAATTGTGAGTGGGATACGCTCGGTGCATGATCATGCAGCATGAACCCTTTAGGGCTTGGGATAGTGCTTTAATGCTGCCTTTGTGAAAAGAAGATAGCCAGTAACTAGCCAGTGCTGCATCCATGTATCATCCTGATCCTACTGGGCTGATAAACTCCTGAAGCTTTGGCATGATGCAAAGATGCAAAGTGTTGGTGAGTTATACATCATTTTTGCACTTTGTGATGAAAAATGGCTATGGGATTATCCACTTTGAAGGATCAACATTGATAATCTTACTGTAGGTCAAGCGTGCATTAAGCTATGATTTTCACTTATCAATGATTTATGTTTATGTTTAATATTAGATGATTAAGCCATTAAGGATAGTGAGAACGCAGTGTTTACTTTTTTTTATGTATTTCTTTTTCTATATATTCCACTCCAATATAGAAATCAGAGCAATTGGTGCAGGCCAATTTTGCATCCAACATGTATAGTACCCGATTGATCTTTATGGACACATTTTTATGTTTGATATTACCTAATTTATATAAAGATAAATATTCCTATTACAGGTCAAGTGTGTATTCTGTCACTAGTAACTGATTTATTATGTTGTTCTATTTAAGATAATTAGGCCATAAAAACAAATTGTGGGAATGCTGTATGTGTGTTTTTTTTGTTTACATTTTCTTGTTTTCTTTGTTTCCCGCTCTAAATATGAACTGCCAGTACTATGGTGAATATTGATAACTATATTAAGTGTAGGCATAATGACAATGCAGAAACATACTTTACTGTGGGAACATGTCGGAGATAATTGATTGGTCTGAATTGGCACCAAATTAATGGCATTTCAATAGGCAGAAGGGAGCCTTTTATTTGTATTTGATGACACATTAATAACATGATTGAAAGAAATACAACACAATGAACATATGTGTCCATCTATCTCCAAGCATACATTATGCCGACTCTAAACGTATGGTTAACTCCAGAGGACCATCTCTGCTTGGAGTGAGCAGCTCAACTAGAGGTCATCCAGGGGTCAGGGTGACCCGGATGGAGGCATTGTTATTGTTTACTTTTGCCACCAGGAGGGGGGGGGGACTGAAGTTTCCTGGTGACCACTGCATGTATGTATGTGTCCTGAATCAGACCCATCAGACTACAGGCTTGGGGGGAAGAAATAATACTTTGTAGATATGCTATTTCATCATATAGATGTATAGAATTAGGCGGATAAGAGACAATAAAGATAGACACAAAGAGTATGGCAAGAAAAAGTTAAAAGGGAAAGATGGAAGGAAGTGACAACTGCACAATGACACAAACGAATCTGAGTTATATAGGTAGGATGGAAGAAATGAAGAAAGCTAATAAAAATTGACAAAATTAGCTATATCAACAGAGGGAGAATAGCGAAAATGAAGCAAGCACTGCATACAATTAATTTCTCTTTCATAACACTCCATGCTGTATCTGCAAGTGCCCCGCGGCCCCCATTTCACACCCTCACACCCTCGGACACACATAGCACCCAGATAACATTGCATCATTTTGCACCACCGTGTACATGGATTTGTGAGTACTAATACAGGTTCCTCCTGTACGCTAATACTACTACACCAGACACCGGCACGTACCCCGTCACACGGCGTACCGTCACACCACGTGTAGCCACCTCATACCTCCCTACACCACCATGAAGACTTCTCTACCTGCCGTCCTCCTCCTCCTTGGCCTTGTCACCTGTGGTGAGTGTTTGGTTCTTTACTTCACTCTTCTGCTGTAAATTCTTCACATATAAGCCTGACTCCCATACATGAGAGCGGCCTCTACACAGCTAAAAATAATCATCTCATTTTAAGAAAATAAGATTTTTAAACTGGACTGGCGGACAAAGCCCTTTTTGAGTTTAATAATCTTATTTTCTTGAAAGGAGATAGTTAGTTTTGGCTGTGTCGATTTGGGACAATTCTATAAGCCACACATGTGTTCTGGAGATTGTCACTTCAGTGCTTTATTATACCATCAAAAACACTTGGAAAAGCTGCATCATACATAAGCATGTTTGGTATCGAGTTTGGCTTGTGTACAAATCGCAGCTTATAAGGCCAAACAAAAAAAACGTGTTCCGTTAACATAGCCAAAAAAAAACAGGGTAGGTCAGTTGATTTCTTTCTTTTAGGATTGTTTTTGAGATCAGTTGTAAGGGAGAATCACATCCTATAGGGGGGCTAAGTCTCGCGATAAAGTGTTGTCGTAATTTTTTTGCCGATTCTAACTAAACATACCCACATCTAAGTTAGCCTAAAAAGGCCCCAGATATGGAATTTTATGCCCCAACTCTCTATTTTAGTGGAGATATGGGGGGTCAACAATTTTCGCCCATCCTTCAGGCCTGCGGGCGATATTAGGGGGAGCCTTTAAGGGCCCGGAAGTTGCCGATCACGTGACGAGATTTAGCCGCCCTATGGAGTGGTTTTTCAATAGTGACCTTATGATGGCGCTGTCGCATTAAATATCACCACCTATTAGGATTGCACGCCCTCCCAGGTACACTCACTGTATGGAGGCCTACCCCACGAACACGGACTCCGTACTCCCCTGGAGGGGATGGGAGGTTCCCATGTCAACACCGGGTATCTCTATCTATTCAATGTTCTAATAACTTTTGACAGGAGAGTAAAGTACATGGTTAAAGGTACATTTAAAAAATTGAGCCAAGCTTTCTTTTCTTGAAAAAACATATGAGATAAAAAAAACATGAGGAATCGTTAACAGTATTTTACATCGTTCTTATTGAGAATCAGACCTTGATTACCCTATAAAACTGTATCATTTAGGACCTACTGTATGTTCTAGTCACTTTGAGATTAAAAGTCAATACTCGTAATAACATAGTACATGTGGTAGGAGCTGTTGGCAGCTGGTGGTGAGGGGCCAGCAAGCATTATCTGGTCATTACGGCGAATTTTAATACAACAGCTCGATATACTTTTTAGTGTGAATTTCGTTGTGGAATTGACCCGTTAGACTAGTGGAATCAATGTGAGATATGCGTAATGTCAAGGCACGTTTACAGTTCGTCTCAACATGTGTGTGTGACCTGGTACCATGGGTGGGCTGTAACAGGACATAGCCACCACGTGAAGGTTAACCCTTTAAGGACTCTCAGCACCCAAATTGCACTAAAACAGTTTGGAGGGTATACTTCCAAGGAAATGTGTTAAACCTGTACATATTATACATCAATTGCACCCTCTATAATAGCTTTATCAAATTCCTTCGATTATTTCTCATTTTAGTACCCATGGAATGTGGATGGAACAAAAACGTTCCATTTTCAGCCTCTTTTTTTTCCAACAGCATTATGGGATGGAAATTGGACAACATTTTTGAATTTCTCAATTGAAAACTAAAATTCATGTCTATACCTGGGGTCCTTTTTTCTCTTTTCCTGATATTCCAATTGTTAAGGCCTACAGAGCTCTTCAAAGTTGTATAGTTAGCTAAAAAGTGGGTGATAATAGGGGTAAATAGCCATTTTTACCATTTTTTAGTAACTATGCAACTTTGAAGAGCTCTGTAGGCCTTAATAATTGGAATATCAAGAAAATAAAAAAAAGTACCCCAGATATTGACATCAATATCAGTTTAAAATAGTTAAACCTAAGAATTATCTCCATTTTCCATCCCATAATGATGTTGAAATTAAAAGAAGATAAAAAGGAACGTTTTTGTTCCATTCGCGTTCCACAGTGACAAAAATTCCAAATAATGGAAGGAATTTGATAAAAGTATTATAGATGGTTCAAATGATGTAGAATATGTACAGGTGTAACACATGTACTTGGAATTATACCCTCAAAACCGTTTTAGTGCAATATGGGTGCTGAGAGTCCTTAAGTCCTGCATAAGCTCTGACTCAAATAGAGCCACACTGCTTGCTGCATTTTCTACTTCCTTATACATTAAACTATTTTTATGCATAGTTATTTGCAGTTATTAGAATATCTAGATTATTTGCCAGGTTGAAATTCTCTTGGATAAGCTTGGATAAGGCTACAAACTAAGACATGCTTCCACACAGACTGCAAGGACAAGACCTTTGAACATGAAAACATACCTGATTTGTGTCACATTATATTATGTTGAATATATTATAGGAGAGGAGATTATAATGAAGGAAAAAATCATAATTCCCGGGAATAGAGCTTAATTCGACCTATTAGCAAATCTGCCTCATAGGGACCCTGTGTAGCACTATTTTGCAGCACTGATGGCTCGTACTAAATTTATCTGTTTTGTTATCGATATCATCAATGTTGCCATGCACAAGTTTAGAGAAAAGAGATGATTCATTATTATTGTCAACAAATCGATGATATATAACAATTTATTTAAAATATGCCTTGTTATAAAGTATCTAAAACAACAGTGATAATCAAAATTCAGTGTACGTGTATTATGATCTATTGTTTACAGATTTGCCAAAATCCGATGATTATAATTGTCGCTGACTCAAATATTAGCTAAGATGTGACCAGTCTCATGTTAAAGCCATGTGATATCCATACCCTTTATCTTAAAAAATGTGCATTAAAGATCTAAAGACAAATTTGACCATATATTACAACTGATAATTGCAGGTTCAGCAAGTTTCCTGGAGGACCTGCTTGGCTTTGACTGCGTGGACCGGGAGGAGAGTTGTAACACGTTTAACAGACCATGCTGTGACGAGGACGTTTGTTACTTTGCCGGGGGATGGGAGTTCAGCAATGTAAGATACTCAAGTTTACTCCCTCCCTCCTTGCCTGCTCTGCCGCCCATGGATATGGGCTGTCACTTTATTTATATTCACTTTTGGGAACAAAAACCAGGGAGTCGCATAAAGGGTCCAACAGTCTAGACATTGTAATAGAAAAATGTATCTTCCCTATTTCTGTCAAAAATAATACATTAATACATGGTCAACTCTAGTGCTAGTGAAGGAATACTCTTTCTTCCGGCTGGGGGTACCGTAAAACCTCGCGTATAAGCCTAACTCACGTGTAAGCCGCACCCCGACTTTGGGCCGATCATATAAGCCGCACCACCGATCTTAATAGGGTGGCTTTAGTACTGTACTATAGGAGCAAAAACTTGCGTATAAGCCGCAACTGGACTCTGTGCCGATCCTATAAGCCGCACCAGCGTTCTGATTCGGGTACTAGCAACGGCTTATACGCGAGGTTTTACGGTAGACCCTAACACTGTATATACGTGTGGTATGCTTCTAGAAAGAAGATGAGTTATTATAGCTTCAAATATGTCAGCAGTGCTCAATTTTAACCCACCTAGGAGGGAAAGAACATTTTTTGACACACTTCTATGAAAATCCACTGACTCTCTGTTTCTTAAATAATGACCACTGTCTAACGACACATTCATCTCTTTCAGGCCAATAACGGGAAGTGTGTGGAAAATATACTGGACAACCAGGCATGCCAGCGTGACAATCAGTGCAAGGAACCAAGCTTGTGTCAGAAGAAACATCCCAAAGATATCAACGGTGAATGCGGTCCACTCTATGAGAATGGCGTCAGGTGCTACAAAGACAGCCAGTGTGCCACTGACAACTGTGTGCCCCCGAGGGCGTGGCACATGTTCGGAAAGTGTGCCGAGGAGGACGCACGACCTGAGGACTTGTTCCCGGAAGAGTTTGAGGAAGAGTTTGAAGAGGACTAACTCTACACTAAGGACATTGTGGTACTCAATGAATTAAAGCCTCACTATCAGAGGACCTTTGTCCTATTACCTCTGGCAAACATGCAAATACCGTAAATTCGAACATATAACTTACGGGTCATACACCAGCCAAACATGTTGCGCAGGTTATACAATTTAAAAAAAAGTGTGAGTAGGGTTTTCTAACATTTAGTACAGTAGTAAATTGTGTTTCTTTTAGATTGCAGATTTTAGGGATCTCAAAAAGTGGGAGGGCGGGTTAGATGTAGCACAGATAAATTTAATTATAAAGTGATCCAAGATCCAGTAGTAAGGTAAATATCAATTGTATCATTGTATCGATGTAGTTATGCTAGGCGTAAGTGTTCAATATCCACACGTTAGCATCACTATTATCTTGTAGTAACATTGCACTGACTTGTAACCAGGAATGACCCTGCACTGGTAGGATATGTAACCACTCTCCCTGTGTATGTGAATTGGTTCTGTTAGTCGCAATACTCACTCAACTGCCAAGATATATAACTATATACTCTTTTACATCTGTGTATCCAAACACCCATGTTGAATGTATGTCGCTTAAAGAATGCTTATGAATATCAATGCTAACCATATCAGATATATTTTTGTAAGACTGCGAAATAAAAGTATATTTCCATTAATATATTTTTGGATTTGCTGATTAGTAGAGGGTCATTTGGGGGTGAGATAAACACTGTATGCATACTGCCCGTGACACTACTGCAACAATTGGGAATTAGAGATTTATTTAGCATAACCTAACATCATTTATATCCCATGAAACCAATCAAGGTCTAACCAATGATAACGTCATCATCATTGTCGCAAATAAATGTCCCTTTTGGGAATGAAATATTGGTATTCGTGTTCCATAGACTTGAACATTTTAAAGACCATTGAACTGTAAATAAGCACTAGCTGCACCTGAGAGAGGCGGCTGATGCTGTACAGTGATGTATATATACCAAAAGTAGGAAACTGACTATTAACAAGGATCCGAGTATTTCAATTTATTGAAGTAGTCTATTGTACTATATTGTGTATATTTCTTTTTGTCAATGACCGTACTGGCAGAACGTGTTCTCCTTTTACATGATTTATGGTCAATAAACCTATTCAAAAAAAAAAGCAATACAAGAAGGAGACAGAATTTGAGAAAATGGTAAAAAGTCAGTGAGGTTAGATTTAGCCTGAAGGGGGCGCTGTGGTGCAACATTGACTGACACACATAGTTCACGTACAACACACTAGGGGGCGTGCCTGTTCTAGTCTTCCCTCTAGCAACATGAAGGATATACCTCACAGACCAGAACAGTGTCAACCAGTTTGGTGTGCTGGCGTTCATATCTTACTGTAAGAGTGTTTTTTGACCTTCCAAGTTTCAGGTTAATGATTTCCAAGCATGTAAATTACCGGTAGTTCTTGCTCAAACAAAGGCAAAGTATTTAGTACGTAGTTATCTTTGAAATTTATCTAATAACGCATTACAACATACAAAAACCGATTTCAAAATGAACCCAGGTGTGATAAAAGTGAATTAGAAGCCAGCTAATTAATGCCCAGACCTGAGCAAGTTTTACTATACTTACTTCACGAGCAACAGTAGCATAAACAATAATACTTGATTATTCCTTCTTAAAATTAAGGAAATAAAAATCAATAAACAGTCTCAATAATGCGCTACTTGCGGTTGCTTAGTGTGCTGAGGAACTGCATCATACATTGTTTACCATCAACCTTTTAGGGGCTGGTGCTGCCTCTTGGAAGCATCTCAAATACCTTTGGAATTTACAGCTACACTTCTGATACAAATACCAAGTGTTTTTGAAGTTATGGTAAGGAGAACGAGGAGGTAGTTGTTTCCCTATTAGATTTTTCAGTTATCCAAAAGTAATTTTAACATAAACACTACATCCCATTGTCAGGAAAGTGTGAATTCAGTCTCCAATACGACCTTTTTTATTTTTTATCCACTAACCAAGTTAGACATGATTGCAAAGTGGTTAAGTACCAAATTACATCTTTCAATGCCAGCAGTGAATGGGTTATATGAAGCAATGCCATCGGTACGAGAATAGCTCCCTGACCCAGCTTGTCCTCTCATGTTATTCCAGTTGTAGTTTATGCTGGCGAACATCAACCTGATGGGTGTGGGCTTTGTAATGTCTAATGGTGCTCCCAGTAAATGAAGTACATCATTTACCCCCATTTACTGACACTATTCTAGGCACGATCCCACCATAAACAGTTTATACCACAAAGCTTATGTGCATTTTGCTCATTGTTGGGTAAGTTTTTCCATTATCCCGTGTTCTGAATAGCCCGTGATGAATGCATTGGCTTTGATCAGCCTATACATACCCATGTCACGTACAGGGATGGCGCTATGGTAGGGATGTTACTAGGAGGTGTCAGTGTGTGCCCAGGGTACTGTGCATGATTGTCTATTCAGAATACTTCAAGTGTAGGATGGAGGAGGTTAACACTATGTCTCATAAAACCACATAAAAATGTCGTTCAAATCTAAATGCTCCTCTCAGAATATGTCAATTCTTCAAACAGAATATAAAACAACCAGCTAGTAGACTCAGCATTCCAATATGATATCTAAAACAGTAGCTGTTACATGCAGCAAGCTTTGCATGTCGTTCCACTTTATCTCTGATGTTGTTACTTAGAGGCAGGCTTCAAAAACTTTTAAGGCCCTATTAAACATGTACCATTTTTACAGACCACATTTTGATGACACCCGACTCTCACATTTTTAGTTTCGCCCCCCTTCATCCAGAATCCACTATGGGTGCTGTAGTCAGACTTTGCTTTCAGAGGCAAATAAGTTGTGCCTATTCTATCAACGAATCATCTTTATTTCATCATGCTAATTTATGATGCTTTTTTAACATACAAAAAATGTTTTTTTTTGTCATTGGATCGTTTAAGATTCCTCGAGCATCTGACATGTCTAAAAGCATATCTAATAAGATGTTATTGCCGAATATCAGTTGAGCCCATCAAGAAATCAAGCTGCCCCGAACATCGCCTGCCGGGTTTATTGTATGATGGATGTATCGAGGTCAGGTGGGACATAGCAGGAGGCCACATGGTAAATGCATTAGGATTCGTGCCGGAACTAGTTATGCATCCAGAGGAAGACCTGTAAGGAGTTTCTCTACTCGAGGCATGTTTGATAATTGCATTGAAGAACCTGTACTTCGTGTATAGCAGAACATATTTAACATTCTCTGTTTTTTACGCCCTTGGTGAAATCTAATACATTTTAAAAGGTCATAATTGCGAAATTTATAAGAAATTATGAGAGTCAAGCTGGTTTAGCACTCATTGAACCATACAAAACTGCAGTACCCACGCTTGACCATGGTATATCATATCCCACCAATATGTGTGCACATCTATTAAACCATGAAATCATTCCATCACATGATATTTATAAATCGGAGAGACGAATGAATAGATTTTCCACCTTTCCGAGGAACCATGAAACTGAATACCATAGTTAAGAGAAGCCTCACCAGATGTTTGACAGACTACCACGATATCAGTAAGACAGACCACCATCACGACCACCATCAGGAGCACCACAAGGCAGTCACAGGAAATGAACAAAGACCAAGCTGGTGTAAGAGATAATGTAGTTGACTCCCACAATCACCTCCTCCTGCCCACGTGTGCGTGACGTGCAGCTTCATCGTTTCATCGCTCAAGGGACTCGGTGGAAGGCTAAAAGGAAATAAGATTGAGGGAATTTCCTTGGCTTGGTAGGTCTTTGTATTAGCGGTAATGGTCTGAAAGGACTTGATGTCAGAGGCAGTGCATGTTATGAGTACTTCACTTACTTTACTTTTACATAATGACATGTGGAGGTTAATGTAACAATGACAATCAATATATAATAACTTAAAATTAAACATATCATGAAGGCTCTAGTTGAAATGTTATTTTCTCACATAATATACGAGAAAGCTACACTTCACTATTCAAAATGTCATTTCTTTAAAAAGAATACAATTCCCTTGTCATTGATATTTTATCAAAGTGATTTATTTGTGTAATTTCCCATAGAAATATGAGCTTTACCTTCAGTTCAAGTTGGTCCTGTGATGATAGGGGAAGATAGGATAGAGGGAAAGGTAAGGCTTATATCAGCCCTTGTTTGCGTAGTAAGTCTCCTTGCTTCTAATGATACATATACTAATAACCTGGTGACAAACAAACAAGGATTTGCCATCTATTATCTGGTACCATTATAATGTTTATTGCATGTAATGACTCTCTTGAAACAAAACAGAACTCCTCACATACACAACAATCATCATCTTTCCTTTTTGATATATGATGATTCTACAATGTATTACCTAAATCTTTTTCATATAATACCTACCCCCTCTATATAAGAGAACAAATCCCATAACCATTCACTAAAGCAGTGTAGATACAAGGCAGGAGATAAGCTGGGTTGGCTCAGTGGCAGTTGATGGGATTATTCGAGTTAATCCATTCCGGTCTATAAGAGAGATGGTCCCTAGTGGCCCACAGCGCAGCTACAAGGAGGGATGTTAGTTAAAGCCACACCCTAAACCCCCATACTGGATCACCGCTCTCCAAGCACCATCGCTGTACTGAACTCTGGTACTTAATCACTGCTCTCCCCGCACACTATTCTGTAAACAATATTGTACTTGATTATTTTTACATTTCAAAGCCCAAGCCCTGACTGGATTTTCTATTCACAGGATTTCAAACCCTTTTCTTCAGTTGTATCTACCACATTCTGATTCTTTGAAACCGACTAGCCAGAAATGTTATAGGTAGGCCTAATCATTTTTTATCCATTATATATATCATATATTTCAGGGTCTCTCACATTCTTGACTCAACACCATATAGAAAATCATGCCACCATAGCATCAAGTAAATATCCTGGGCATCTCTAGTTACGGCTGTAACTCTCAGATGGGGCAGGGGCTGTCTGAGAGTTACGGAGAGAAGGGTCAATTTTCTACTGGTTGTGTACATACTTACCAATCATGTCGATTTCTAACCCAATCAAGAGAGATTATGAGTGTCTGTTTATGCTACTAAGGGCCTTAATTGGGTGAGGTGAAATGTACAAACTGGTAATTGTAGACATGTCTAGACCAATTGATGTCTTCAATGCAGTAAAGGCTTCCTGCCTGCAAAGACTACCCTCTTCAAAGTCCTCTTATGTGTGGAAATGATTAATAAACTAAAAATTGTAAAAAAATACAAAGGTGAGGAATATGTTTAAGCTGGTCCCTATGCAGTATCATCTCTATGAATAACATATTAAGCACAAGGGAATGCGAGGAAAAAAGTCCTCACAAAACCAGAGCTTTTCCTGTACCAAGATCCTATACCCACAACGCTAGTGGCCGTGGGTATGTAGCCTATACTAGGGCTTCTCTAAAACATCTTCTCATTGTTTCCGTCCCATCCTTTGTTTGTCAGTTGCCGATAATCGAAACACAGACATATTTAAATCTGTGGATAAATGTTGTTGTTTTTTCATGAATATGACCTTAACTGACAAAAACAACCCACTCACACACTGAATTTCCTCACACTCCCACCACACACCCTGATTGCAGAAACAGCATCCATCCCTGTCACCTGCTTGGCTTTGTTCCACAATTTACCCTATGCTGAAGGATCTCTAGGGTCACCAGGTTGTTGGTGGAGGCGTGTACTTCCTGTGATCTTACACAGCTTCCATTTCCTGCACCAATCTTGTTACGGCTAAGCTGACCGTTCACTATATATGCAGTTGCTATACCTTGTCTTGGGAACCTGGCGAGGCTGAAAAAGGGTCTGGCTAATGAGTTCCCTGTTGGAAACTTATAACTGTGGTCAATGGCTGATTTAAGACATCAAATAAACCAAATTTCTTACCTCATAAGTCCCCTCTGCCTGTGTTTTTAATTGTGGTGTTTATACAATTCTTCCTCCTCCCCTCAAATCTTACTGTCCATAAAGACACCACCAAAGGGATGGGGCTGGCCTTCTCCTATACGTGTCATACGTAACATTAATAACTGTATTGATACCCTCAGTGCTAGGTGGCTCACAAGGTTGGTGTTATAGCGATACTTGAGCATTAAATTCCCATATACATTTTGAATTTAGTTGGCATAGCTACGTTGAAATGTCAGGCTCTATTAATTCTGAAATATCAGCATAACAGTGATTAGCTTTTCATTGCCTAGGAAAAAAAACACAGGAATGCTTACAAAACACCCCTGTTATCCTTCCTTCCTGAAATGGCCTCCTGCATCCCTCCTAGTACACAGACATCCCACTAGGAGGCAGGTCCTGAGACACCAGCCAATCACAAGGCTGGTTTTATCTGTACTTCTATTGGGCTTTGATGTCTCCCCTAATGGTGTGCAGAGGGAAGCTAACAGCGCAGTCCATGATGGCCTGACTGGCCAATCAGAGAGCTGCATGGTAGGGAGGTGTAAATGGGTCCTGTAAATAAGACTATAGAGCGATGCAATAGGAAAGGGTGGCTTTTCAAAATAGAGTGGTGTTTACGTCGGTTTTAGCAGAATCTTCATAATATTGTCTGGTTTGCAACCATTTCATATCAGGAGATCAACAGGACAATTATCTTTTAAATAGTCCATATTAGAATTCAGGATTCTGAGGTAAAATTTATGTATTTCTTAGTTACGCTTAAGGAATGTTAGTCAAAAACTTTATCAACAACCTTTCTTAAAAGTCACAGTTTTTGCTACATTAGTCCCCTTCATCATATTTCCTATGCTGATCTTGAATGGGATAAAGTTGTGTTTAAATTAAACTAGTACAGACCCTCATGGATGTAAAAAGGGCATCAACAAGTCAAGGTGCACCAAGGTCACTGCCCTGTTTATATCCCTGGATGTCATTTACATATTGACGGGCGAGCAATGTTCTTCACATCTGCTGCCTGAAGGGACTTTAGGAGGGTTACTTCCTACTTTAATTCCTGCTACACAGGTCTACAATCTCTTTAACCCTTTTCCTGTAAAATGTTGAATGTTCCTTAGTAAATTGGATAAGGCTCTAGCTTCTAGTATTGGCTCCCTTCCTTATATATTGTGTTACGTTGGATGTTATTTGCATATTGCCAGTAATGTTCTTACCACCTGCTGCTGGAGAGTGGCTTAAGCTGTGTTTTACTCACAATCTATATCCTACTTTACTACCAGGCACCCATGCTTAGGCCACTACAAATAATATCCTTGTTTCTCATCACCAAGCCCTGACAAAAATGACGAGGGCGCTTTTTTTCTCTTTTTTCTCTTTTATTTTGCTACTGACCAAATGGGTTGGAAAATATGGATCTTTGGCAAGCTTAATTCATATTTCGGTAATCAATATAATATGGATTAGCAAACGTGGGAAATATGCATATTTTCCCTAGCCCGATGGATCTGCAACGCTGTAAGCTTTCATTTGATACCAAATATACCTATATTTTCCCCTTCGTTATCATTGTTTTCCACTGAAAAATGCAAAAAGAAATCTCCAAAGGAGGATTTTGGAGACGCGCGCGGTGATGAGAATCAATTTATTTGGAGTGACATTACAATCTCTTGAACTCTTTTCTTGATAAATTGGATAAGGGCCTACCTTGTATTCTTTGTTTGCTTCATTATATTATATGACCTTACTTTGGATTCCATTTGCATATTGACGAGAAAGAAATAATCTTCCCACTTGCCGCCAGAAGGTAGATCTATAATCTGAACTGTTAGTTACTACATTAAGTGATGGTGTGCACCATTGTACAACCTTTTCAGTTATGATTGAAAGATACTTTGGGTTAGGACATATGATGAATCACCTGTTTACAATCACATAGATTATAAATGTCTAGTTCAACTATGAACCACCTTACTATTTTCAGGCCTTCAATATGCTGTATTATTAAACAATACAACCTTATGGGGTCAAGGCACTTCAGACGGGTTGGCCTGACGCACCAATGCAGCACTGGTGATTTACTCATCGGGGCTAAATTGGTGCATCATGACGACAAACGTCCTTAAAGGCTTACTAGGCACCAGTAATTTGAATGTATCATTAGACCCAATAAGACCTTTAAAAAAAGGACTAAAAAAACAATCCAACTGAAGAGTCAATTGAAGAGATGCCTCACCTAGCAGTGCAAAAGGCTTGGGTTGTTGTCCCCGCTGGTCTTGCACATTTCACATTTCCTGCGCGGATCTTGACGGAGTACCGTTGTGTTTAGTACAGACCCTGATGGGTGAAAAAAGGGCATCAGCAAGTCAAGCTGCATTAAGGTGACTGACCGCTTCATCTGTTTAGATGCCATTTGCATGTTGACGAGTGAGCTTTGTTCCTCACAGCTGCTGCGTGAATGCTACTTCAGTATGCTATGTCCTACTTAACTACAGGGTACCCATGCCTACGATCTCTTTCCTAGTCTATTGGATAAGGGTAATGCTTCCATTCTTGGTTCACTTCCTTATATATCACCTTACTTTGCATGGCATTTGCACATTGAAGAGCAAGTACCACTTTTTCTACCTGCTGCCTGAAGGTATCACCAGTAATTTGAACACTCAGTTACTGCATAAAAAGATACCAATGTACAACTTTTCTAGTTACCATTAAAAAATACAAGACACATGATGAATGGTCTGTGTAAGACTCAACAAATTATAAGCGTGAAAATATACTATCAACTACTGAACTATTTTAACTGCATAGGAAACAAATGCAAGTACAGAATGGTAAATATAGCTGTTGATATTTTCAATGGAACAACATCCAATTAAATGGACTTCATTGGGGTGAAGGGCCACTAAATTATCATATTAAGAGCTGCTTAACTTCTTATGCCAAAGCATTGACTAACTGCAGCTACTGATTGCACTGATTTGGGTGAGTTTTTCCGGAGTCTGCACAAGACTGGCTTTCCCAACATGATTAAATGTGATCGAAAGAGAAACAAAACAAATTTATTAACAAATGTGTACCTGGTTGATTTGATGATGATGTGATATTTTGATACATATTGACTTACCTAATCCACTTTTTGTAAATTGTGAGAAGTTCACTGAAACTATTTAAAGTGGCCCTCAGTGCACCGGTTTGATACATGTATCAATCCCTGCTACAGGGTTGTGGCACAGAGGGATCACAGCCTAATCCCAACCCTATACCCCTGGACTTTTATTACTGCTCTCCAAGCAGTACAACTGTACAAAATCCCATACTTAATGACTGTTCCCCAAGCACCATAGTTGTACATACATGTACAAGGTAGAGTGAGACACTATGTTTGCTCCCTCTGTTACATGATTTTTGTGTAGAAAATTCAGCTTTCAGAAACCCAATGTGCCTTGGTTTGTCCCAAATATATATATGGCTTAATCTCTGGAGAAAAACCTTTTACTAGGGGAAAAAGAAATAAGTATATGTGTGTGTATAGCAAACTCAGGAGTAATAAGACAGGCACAGACACTGTAATATATATATATATGTGTTGTGAGAACATACATCAGGAGTAACACACATAAATTTGCGACACACTTTTAAGATCAACATACTTTTGGCAAAAGGTGTGTAGTGTGTGGTGTGTTACCAAAAAAGGTGCGTTAAACGTGGCTACAAAAAAGGATGCAATACACTGATCTAAGAGTGTATAGTTGTTCCACAGTGTGAGTAAGGCTACCCATGACAGTGCCAGGTACTTCTTAAGAGGGAAGTAGTACTAACGGACAATGCCCCTGGATATAAGCTGTTTAGCTTCTCCCACACTTCCCTTATATTTCACACTTTGCCTTATATCTCACAGGTGCAGCTGTAGAAAGAAGTACCTTTCTCTGGGGGCTCAGAACATGTGTCTGCGTTAGACTGAAGCAGAAACATCAGTCAGTTTGGGAAACCTGTACATTGACTACAGGAAGACTTCTGGGACATATTTGATCTCTATTTAAGTCAAAATAACAATAATTCTTTTGCATATGCCGACCGTTTATTTTGTCATATTGGTTGCATTAATATATTACTATGATACCAACATAGCCCAGCCCCTGTGTTTATGTGAATGATCTTTAACTCCATGTCTTTCATCCATCACATTTTATACTCCCAGATTCTTTCACAATCTTTCTTTGCCCAACACCATATCTACTACATCACTTTACATCCATGAGTACTATATACTCACACCCCAGCTCTTATCCCCTGCTCTACAATCTCCCACCATACTATGTGATTACAGAGACTCCATCCGTCCTTGTCATGTGGAGGGCTTGTTACAGAATCAGGGTTATATCTGGGGCCATCAGCGTTGCTGGTGGAGACATGTTCTTTTCTGTGATCTTACACAGCTTCCATTTCCTACACTAATCCTATATCACTATAAGCCTAACACTAGGCTCTTGTTATAGAACATAGTTCCCATATCTACTTGTACTTGTTATATTGTTTACTCGCAGGGGCTGCATAGGGGCATCATGACAACAAATGTCATCTTTCATCCATCCTTTGAGGGTTAAGTATATAGAAGAATGCTACAGTAACTGCATGATATAAAAGCTCCCTTGTAGGATCTCCTAGGCCTACCTAGTAGATGGATTCTACCTGCCTTCCTAAAATACAATAAATACACCTCAATCTGATAACAAAGTGTAAGATACATACTATTCATTTCAGAAATTATAAATGTTTTTTTGTAATTATTCTCTGTATGTTCCAATCAACTATTGCCTGATGTCTCAATATGACAAAATGTCAATCAGTGTTGTATAGATGGCAGCAAGCTACTAAAGGCTGTGCACACATTGTCTCATGTTGAAATTATGCTCCTCACGATCATACAACAATCAACTTCTTTTGTGTTGACACTGTTCCGTAGTTTGCATGTCTTTGATCAGCCTCTACATATGCATGTCACGTACAGAGATGGGGCTATCAGGCTATTACAAGGAAGTGCTTGTGTGTGCCCTACACACTGTGCATGTCTCATCCTTGAGGCATTCTTTAGGTGTAAGATGTTGTTCATGTATACACTGTTGCTAACGTGCATAGTTTAGCATCTGATGTTCTTACTCTTTACATATCGACCAAAGCATACCTCACTATGACTGCAATTATACCTGTGCAGTACAATGTATATTAGATTAAAAAAAAGAACACTAATGATCTCCCTGATATGCACTTTCAATATGGTAATATATATCAGGTGCCACTATTGGTTACTTAAATTAAGCCCTGTGAAGGTTTGTCTTCCTTAGGCCTATTCCTTGATGTAAAACATTAATGTGGCATCAGGTGGGGTTTGTGCTAGACATCATACATGCCCTCAGGGGGTACTCTATATCTGAGCTGTTTCAACCTGGGGCATTCCCAGAGGAATAATCTCTCTCTATTTCCACTCCCTCAGCACGGCTTGAGGACTAAGTGCACAATACTTCATGTGAATGTCATCTTGTGCTGAGGGTGATTGGAATAGTTCACTGCCTCATGCATGTATACACAGGACTCATTTTAGTCTATGAGGTCTTGTTTCAGGAAATAACTCCCAGGAGATACTTCCCCTTGGTTTAAACTGCTATGATATGTCTGCTATGATATGTCTGCTTTGCTCTTAGAAGGCATGTCCAAACTCCTTCATTGAATTCTACCCTGAAAAGACAATTTTCCAAATGACCCTGGTGTTTGAATGAATTAAGTTTCCAGCTCATAAGCTACATAATGGAAATGTCACATTTTGCTTGCAGCATTCAACTACCTCAGCCCTAGCATAGTTCAGTGCCTCATACAAATACTAGAATAATTTACAGTCTATAAAAGACCAGAAAAAGGTTTAGTTTCAAGAAATAATTCCCCGAAGAGATTTATCTGTGTTTTGGACTCTTGAATAAGTTTGTTCAGCTATTGGAAGTTTTGTCCAAACTTCACTCGGTATATTATCTTAAAACATGCAATAGGAGAGAATTAATAATAATCCGAGGATACCGATCCTGGGATAGGGTCTTTAGGTAATATCAATTGACCGTTTGGGAGCTAGAATAGAGATTGATGTAGAAACTGAATATGATTAAAAACAAACAATAGAGCTAGATGGCCTCTTTAATTGTTTGAATGCTCATTGGTAATGATTCAGTGCCCTCCCAGATACGAGATTTACATTTGATACACTCTCAAGTTGAATGATTGAGCGCGGCTCCCTTCTTGGATCCTGACTACAAGGGGTACACACACAGAAAAGTGAGAGTCATTGTCGCTAAAACTACCCTCATCTGAGGGTCAGGCACTGACTCTCAGGTGAGGGTAGTTTTAACGACAATGACTCTCACTTTTCTGAGGGTGTATTTACAACTCATTTCCAACTAGGCCGTGTGTTGTGCTATGATATCTTATCACACATCTGACTGCAATGCTCATTTATTCAGTCATCCAAATTTTTCCCACAGAGTAATGCCTCCTTGCTCTCATATAAGCCAAATTTGCCTAGCTTAACGTGAAAATGGCTAAAAGACAAAGTGCTATACCAAGCTCTGTAAAGGGTCTATTACACTGACACGAATCAAATTTAATTGAGTCCCATCATTGGATGAAAGCCCTTGCAAGGTGCTTCATCTAATCAATTAAGTCTTGATTAACCACATGAAGCAACATTTGGAGCCATAATCCACCATTATGGATGAACAGCATCTATTCCTACAGCTATTGAGTCATGAAAAACTCTTAATAAAACTTCTGGCTATCTGATGAATAAAGAAACTGAAAGCGGGGTTTGTGAATCCAAGTAAAGAGAGCAGGAAGGGAGGATGACAGAGGTACGTGGAAGTCACAGACTAATAGAATACTCTGTGGTCAGTTAGTCTGAACTATGGATGGCTTCACTGACCAGAACTTCATGTATTATTCATCCAAAACCAGTAAGTCTACCCCAAGTATGGGGAGCCAATCAAGCAACTAATGTTTTAGATTGTTGGTTGTTATATAGCCAACAGACCATCTCCTAAATGTCTTATTTTACTGTGCTTTTATCAACTCTTTAAGTGCAGCATCGACCTTTAATGCATCACAGCCTTTATCTTATTGATTATAGTGAAGGGCGGCACACAGCCTTTGCGTAAAGACTAGGGCTTGATTGGGGCCAAATCTGATATTATATGTTTGCTGGATTGAGCTGTCCCAATTGAGGTTGATATCCTAAATAATACATGTATGGTATATTACCTATTGGACTGCGTAAGCCGTCTCAGGTATAGACTCTTCTGTAATAAGTCATAATAACCGGGGAGCTGCATATTCATAAAGTTGGGGAGACCAATTACTTTCCAACATTCTGGTCACAGGTTCTGTTAAGTAGGAAACCTTTGGTGCCACCTTTCACAGAATTGCACGTTAGTAATTTAGGTCTTCCTAGAAGGGGGGATAATCTTTAGGCAGAACAACAAAGTGGTAAATGGTGAAAGTTGGTAACTGGGATTGTACTACTATAGCCTAATTCTGGAGTGTTATGCCCACAAATATACCTGATTGCCCACCTGGTGAGTAACTTACAAGGACTGCATTAAAGCATTATACACGAAGCACAAACGGCATCTAAATGATTGGTTTACAGTACAACTCATTAAGTAGGAAATCTTTGCCGCAACCTTTCAGAGAACCATGCATTAGTTATTTAGGACTTCCTAGTAGGGAGGATAATTGTGACCAAGCACATTAAAGCACTGCTCAAAAGGTTCAATGGTATTCTCTGATTAGTTTGTTGCAAGATGATTTACAGAAGAATCTATAAGCAGGCTGCTATTTACATAGGTTAATGATGTTTGTGTAGGTGTATGCCCAAGAGTCCTGCAGATATATGATTGAATGGTTGCAATTAGTATAGGTCCAGTATTGGTGGATCTATCTATGCGAGTTCTGGGAATGAGCAATAATAGAAGCAAAGAACCATTTACATCTATGGAATTTATAATCGTCATCATCATCAGTAATAAGTATTAAATAGTTCATTGTATCAGGGTAATACAGCGTATTGCAATGCCAGACTGATATATTATAGACCTGTTTGACTCAACCGTTACATTGAGGCCAAAAAAACTGTTAAATTAAACATGGATAACAGCAATGCTATAAATCATATGTAAAAGTTCCCTAAGATGATTGGTAAATGTCCTCCATGGAAGATATTGCTGTCAGGGAGGAGGCAGGGGAGGGAACTAAATGTCAGGCTGTAAATCCTAAAAACTTTGTTCCGGTCTAAAATACATTAGGTGTTGCTTAAATCACGAGTCTGTAAGACAGGCTGACCTTTAGTTATCTGTGATTGATGTAGGGTACCGCTAACCCTGATAAGTTGTTTAGTAAGACCTGTCACTATTAAACCTGACTGCATCCCAGATATACAACTGATAAATAGGCCCCTACGGACTACTAAAAACTACAACGAATCATTGAGGACGTCCGGTGTAGATATTACCTCGGTATACAATAGAGTTGGTCAGTCAGTGGTAAATGTGCTGTTGTGCTGTGCTGTACCACCAGACAACCTTATGAGGTTGAGACACTCCTGAAGGGTTGGCATGATTTACCAATGCAGCATCTGTCCTCAAAGGGTTGAGACCCATGACTAGCTTGTACATAGCCACGACAGCATTAGGGGATTACTATATGATAAAACTGGATATGCCTATTGCGGTTCATTACGGTTCATTTTTTCTCTTTCTCTCCCATACTAAGTGCGTCAGTTATCCGTTCACAATGCCTAAATTTTGTGACGGATGCGAGGAAGAGTATGAGGGACGCAGGGCGGATTGTCCGTATTGTAAGGACGACCGTGAGTACAGAGAACAAAGGGAGAGGAAGAAAAGTGACCGGGAGGAGCGTGAAAAGGAGAAGGAAAAGGAGACTCCGCCGGCGGCCACAGGAGGTGCCGTAGGTGGTGCTAAGCCTAAGGACACTACCAAGGACACCACCAAGACTGATCTAGATCCTGGAGGAGTTTAACAAGCTCTCGCTCGATCTGAACGCAAGGATGTCTAAGATGGAGGATATGATGGCCCAAATGATGGCCCGCATGCCCGAGAAACAAGATGGCGCCCATCCTCACCGGCGGCCTTTCAACTTCAGGACCCCTCAACCTGGGGCCCAGCCGGAGGTGCCTCCAGTCCAGGTCCTGGACCTGGAGGACCCCGGAGAGGACGGCATCGACGCTGCAGTCATGGAAGGTGCGGAGATTGAGGCGGGCATCGACAATCTGGGTGGTAGGCCCATTCAGTATCTGAGTAAGTTCGATCTGCGCAGATTTCTACCGGCCGCTGAAAGGAGACGTCCACTTCAGGTGGATAATCCGGAGAAGCTGATCCATCTGTTAACTAGATTGATGGAGGACTTATCCAGTAGGGGGTTCAATATCACCGGGCTACTTTAACACATTTCATACATTTCATGGATGGCTTCCACTGGGATCTATGCTACCGAGGCCCTCATAGAGTATGATTATGAAATGAGGGATAGGGCCCGTGAATTTGGATGCAAGGCTTTTGTGGGGGGTGACACTCACTTATCCAATATGTGTTTGGGTACCAGTGGTACAAAGGCCCACAGGTACCAAGCAAGCAAGGGTCCCAGTTCTCGAGGAGGCAGGAGTCAGGGATATAGCCAGGGGTCCGGTTCAGGGAGACGTTCACCCCTGACAGGTTGGAGGAGGATTGCATCAGAGAGAGGCATATGCTTTGACCACGCCCAAGGACATAGGTGTGATGGGTGTAGGTATAAGCACAGCTGCACTTGTGGTTCCAGTGACCATAGTATGCTGAATTGCCCTCATTATCGTTGGGACGGTGACCAAAACGGCGACCAGGGCGGCTCAGCGTGACCCTCCGGGCCAAACAAAGACTTAAGCCGGATTACAAACTGTGAGCTGAGTCCGTGTACGTGTGTTGTTGACGGGATTAAGCCTTGTTTACGTGAAGATTGTTTGTTTTTCACACCTTTGTGTACAAGCTTTGTTGTTAATTTTGATGGGGGCCGCCATGTTTTATGAGGTGGGCAGCGCGATTCTGAATTCTGTGTACTTGACAATGAAAAATGTGTTGAAAATGTTAGAAATTCTGCGATAGGCTCGAACGATGATTACTGTAATGGAGATAGTGTCGCCAGTAAGCCTCACAGGAGATTATGCTACGCATAGTCTAAGGAGGAGGGCAGCTACTTATCTAGCCTCCTCTCTTCCTCTTCATGAGGTCAAACGTTATGGTGATTGGAAGTCATTGGACATTATTTAAAGTATTTACCCAACAAAGTGTTATATAAAAAAACAAGGTTTATGTTGTGTGGCTTCCACTTAGCAAACACAAGGTGGAATGTGGGCTATTCCCTGTGGGAGGGCCTTGTTAGTGAATATAATCCCCTGTAAGGGGGACCCTGAGGAGATACTGTCAGGCACTTAGTGCTATCCGCTACACACTTCACTAGCTTCCAAGGACCCCCTTATTATACCCCCTGAAGGACTGCATGGTGATTTGTACACTACTCAATGAAATGACTTTTTTTCTTACTTAGACAGGTATGCCCTTGGTTGGAATAATGCATTTTCCGAGCTCTGTCAAATTCTCTTGACAAAGCTGCATTGTTGCACCTTGTCGACTGTTAGGAACAATGATATCATAGACCCTGAACCATCAATGTGATACTTGAGTGTGAGACAAACAGGATACTCTCCAAACCCCATGCCACACCATTTTCTCAAGTGATAGCCATAGTGATTTACCTCTATTCTTACAGGAGCATCGTTGTTCTGGAATTCTCTAGAGGATCATACCTCTCAGCCTAACACATTATATTTGTCTGTTTCCTACATATCACATGCATTAAATATAAATGCACAGAATTCCCATTAGATAAAAATTCCCATCAGCTAAAAGTTCTGTCAGTCAGTGTTGTGCTGGTTGCCAAATAAGATAAAAAGAGAGAGAGCCACGCACCTTTTAAGATGGAATTAGTGCTAATGTACGATGCCCCTGGATACAAGCTCTGTAAGTCTCTCCCAAACTTCCCTGACGCTTTGCTTTATACTTCACAGGTGCAGCTGCAGAAAGAATTACCTTTCTCTGGGGGCTCAGAGCATATCTATTCATCAGACTGAAAGAGAAACATCAGTCAGTTTGAGGAAGCAAACACTTGCTATATTATTAGTGAAACCTACAGGAATATCTTTGCCATAATTACAATAATTCCTAGATTTGCTAATAATTTATTCGGACATCAGATGCTAACAGTGCATGTAAAAAACATACTCAAAACGTGTATATATATAAACAACATCTTTCAACTGTCATATCGGGCCATCGTCAATAAGCATTGGACTAATATCTGAGATTTGATATGCACGAAAGTAAGTAACACTACAATCAGCGGTTAGGTGTGTAGTTTGGGTTTATTGTACATTAGGTCTACGATGGTATGCACCTAAAACCCTACCCAGCTCTCTCTGGCTGGCTAGTAGCCCGTGCTCCTTCTATACGATAGGTTGGTGCAGCGCCACTGGTGGTGGGTGAAGGTACTAGGTAGTAGGTGTTTGTGTGCTTTGTCCTCGGCTTGTATGCGGGAACAAAGCAATCGTATATGATATTCTTGGTCAATTAATAGCGCTTTGAGCCTTCATCATATCACACAACGACAGACTGTTTCATGATGGACATGCACAGCGCCCAGAGCACACACGACCACTTCTTACAAAACAGCCTCCATCTCTGTACGTGGCATTTAGAGAATAGAAAACGACATGCTTCACGTCAAGACTGTCTGTTGGACTATAATGCATAAAGGTGCCGAGCCCTCATAAGACTCAGGAGTAGAGAGTGTTATAGACCTATAGACAGTCGAAATGTGAAGAATGAACTTTGTATTGTTTTTATGAAATGAAACTTAATCTTTCCGTAGATTTGATAGCATTTTCCATGGATTTGTTTTTCGGGGATTTGTTTACTGTCTACTGATGCCTATACAATCTCAGGGAACAGTTGAATGTACTACTATGAGGATAATTGGCACTCTGAGACTGGCACCGTGCTGAGCGTACACTGTTACTAGTTACGGACGGCACTTGACCCCTCTAAAGCTACAATGCATGGTCAACCAATTTATAAGGATACATAGAGGCTGATCAAAGACAAGGAAGATACAGGACACTGTCAACCCAATAGTAGAAGTAGTGTGAATAGCCTTTAGATTTATCCTGCCTTTACACAACGCTGCTTGACATTTTGTTCATATTCGTATGTCATGCAATACTTGATCAGAACCGACAGAGAATGATGACAAAATAACATTTATAATTTTTAAATCATATTGTAGCTTTTATTTTTCCTTTATCATTAACTTTTTGAGGTGTTAGCCTAATATTTCAGGACAGCAAACATATTTAATGTAATAATTAGGCTTTCATATATCCTAGAAGGAGGCTCGAATATCATGCAGTAACTGTATCATTCTTCTAAATGCTTATGTTCAAAACTGCTTATAAGACAAGTAACCCTTGCATAATTGATTCGAAAGATATCCCAACCCTTTAAATAGTCGTATGGAGTTACTAAGTCTATTGTTTTCTTGCCATGAGTATGACCTTAGCTGATGAAATGGCATAGACAATACACTCAATTTTCTCAGATTCTAGCCCTCCCCTTTCTCTAAGAACCACACCCTGACTACTACATCCATCCTTAGTTTTGGAAATTTTTCGCCTAAAGAGGCTTCTAGAATTTTTTTTTACTACATCCAAATTTGTCACCTTCTTGGTTTTTCCATCATCAGCCCTGTGTTGAGGTGATCTAGGGTCATACGGGGTGGGGGTAGAGGTATATATTCCCTATATTATACTTGTCAGGGCAAGCCTTTCTTTTGACCCATGATTATTTATATGTAGTTGCTAGTGTTAAACGAATACTTGTGCATTTTAGATTTATGTTGGAATGTTGAGATATAAGTTTACCCTGATTGTCAAATGTCAGCAGAATCAGTGATCAGATTTTGATTATCTAGAAAAATAACTAGGAATGCTTACAAAAAAAACTGTTTACCTTCCTTCCTAGGATAGCCTCCCCTCTCCTTCTTAGAAACAGACATCCCACCAGGGGCCAGTTCCAGAGTCATTAGCCAATCCCAGGCCTGGATTTATCTGCACTTCCAGTGAGTATTGATGTCTCACCTAGTGGTGTAGAGGGGAACTAACGGCGTAGTCAGTGGCTGGTCAATCAGAGAGTTGCACGGTAGGTAGGTATGAAAGGGTGGTGTAGATAACGCTAGAGGGGGACAATCCAACTACCAGCCCATGTAAGGCCATTTATTTCATGGTGAATACGGAACCACAAGGTTAAACCTATGGGAGGGCCGTATGCCAGTAAAGTGTGCAATGAGTCTCGGCCGTATTGCACGCTGTGGTCATATTGCACGCTCCCGAGGGTCGCCAGGGGTCGCCATGGGGTCGCCATAGCGTCGCTAGGCTACGATGATCACGTGACCTACGCAGAATTCAAAATGGCGGCACCACGGACGTAAACAAACACCACGGAAGTAAAAAAACATCGTGGAAGTAATCAAACATAGACTGAATAGCTATTTTAGATTGATACACCCTGAAATAAATACAGAGCAGCACTTAAAAGTGCCCTCGACGATGGTTATATCACTCGGGGACCCTGGGCCGTTCTGCACTAGGCCTTCGGCCAGCGTGCAGAACGGCCCAGGGCTCCCCTCGTGAAATAACCACCATCTCGGCCACTTTAGCGTGCAGCTCTGTCTATGTATTCCTACATACGTTTACCCAACCTAGTATGTCCGAAATAACTGACATCCTAAAACCCCTTATGTACTGCAGGCTGGCTCCAAAATGACTCTCTTAAGGGGAGATCTGGTCAATATTGGAAGCCTAGGGTACTCCCTGGCTCACCTGAGGCAGTTCCCCAAGGGCAGTCCCATGGCTGACTGGCTAAGAGTCACATACGGACCAGCGCTGCCCTAGGGAGAGAAGCCATGCTGAAGGGCATCAGCAAGTCAAAGTGCACTAAGGTCACTGCCCTGTTTATCTCTCTGGATGTCATTTACATATTGACTGTCCTGCAATGTTCTTCACACCTGCTGCCTGGAGGCGGCATAAGTTGTGTTTTAAACTCGAGCTATGTCCTACTTTACTACCTGCTTACAACCTCTTACAAACCTATTTCCTGTATAAACTAGAATGTTTTCGAGTAAATTGGATAAGGATATAGCCTACATTCTTAGTTGCTCTCTTATATATTGTTTTACATTGGATGTCACTTGCATATTGACAAGCAAGTAACATTCCTCTAACCCGCTGTCTGAAGGCATCTTATAAACCTCCAGCTATATTATCAACTAATCCACTTTTTAACTGCATGCAAAGCAAATGAGGTACACAGCTTTTATTATTTCCTATACAATAACATCGCTCATAATTTGTATGGGTGAGATGATTCCTCTTCCATACAGGGTTATCAACTGCTATTGATGCAATAACCAGGAAGGTGAGAAGCACATTTATGTACATTTGAGAAAAACAAATCATCATTCACTCTACCATGGAAGAATATCCACAGGAAATTAGCAGATCATTGGTAGTCTGTGAGTGTGATGGTCCCTAGCTGGCTGTAGATTTGATGTATCAATGCCTACCACAGTGTTGTACCTTGGAGAGCCTTATCCCAACCCTAAACCCTAGGATCACTGCTCTCCAAGCAGTGGGGCTGTTTATAACCAATACCTAATGACTGCTCTCCAAGCACAATGGTTGTAAAAATGTATATCTATATGTATAAGGTATTTGGAAATAAAAATAGGTGGGAAAAAGCAGATTTCAGAAAGACATGCACCTGATACCTTTGTTCCAGTTTTATTCATGGCTTACTCCCTGGGAATCAACATTTCACTAGGGGAAAAAAAGTAAAAACCTGTGTGTGTTCTGCAAACCAAATTGATAAGAGACACGCATAGTTGTGCCAAAGTCTAGGTAAGACTAACCAGGTGTAGTCTGTCATACAAAGCTGTGCATGTATGATATATATGCTACGACCTATCATGGGAGCACATTGATTTATCCTCAGACACCAGTGCCTTCAGTTCTGAACAAAGCTTCCTTCAGTCAGTGTCAAGCTGGGTGCTGAGTGTAATAAAAAAGAAAGAGCACCAGGCACTTTGAAAGATGGAGATAGTACTAACAGACAATGCCCCTGGATACAAGCTCGTTGAGCTCCTCTCGCAGCTCCCTGGTACTTTGTTTTATACTTCACAGGTGCAGCTGGCAGAAAGGAAAACTTTTCTCAGAGGGGCTCTGAGTGTGTGTCTGACTCTTAAATGCAGAATAAGTTCCCATATGCAACCAATAAACAATTAGATCATGAGAAGCAACACATTTGGAATTCTTACTTCTATTTTAACTGCAAAGATCATCGTAGAAATAAATAAAATAGCTATATCAAGAGAAAAAGAGGGGAAAGCATCAGAAAAATGATACTGGCTAAATAGATTCAGGTATCATTGGTCCCTTAGTTCATCTAGAGGGAAAACAAAAACAGGAGATTCTGAGCTGATTCACATCATTGCCGTGTTCAGCTGAAGTGTAACCTTATTTATTTATCCCCAAGATTAGCTGGGGTCGGTGACAACATTTATCAACCTTAACAGGTGCTTCAAATGTCAAATGGGTGAGAACTACCTCAATTAATATTTAAGTTAGGGGTAACCCCATCAATATTCTAGTAATAACTGACCACTTAAAGCAGTAATTGTTGCCATAATCTGTCAGGATTATGGTATACAGCATAATAGATTTAATTGCATCTTTACCTTAGATTAGATTAGTAAAACTTCTAGATGTATTATGAAAACAGAAAGCTGCATATAAAACCAAGCGGAGGCAGGCAGGGAGGTTAGCAGAATAATGTGTAGGTCTTACACTAACAGCACCCTCTGGAGTTAGTCTGTCTAAACGATAGATGGCTTCACTGAAAGGAGCTTCATGTATTATTGAAACCGAAATCATTAAGGTTGCCTCATGCATGGGGAGCCATACCAGCAACTGATTCGATCAACTGATGATGGCCTGCTTTGGTAGAAACGTTGTTATCTTGTTATTAATGGTAAATAAAAGCATTTGAAAATGTTCTTTCGCTCAAGTGTAATCCATCTTATAAATATGATGTATTAAATTGTCCTTGTAATATAACCAAGTAACAACCTCTAATATCTCTCCTTTCACTGTGTAAGTAATGCATTATACTTGTCTCACATTGATTAACCTGAGGTCAGAGCTCCAAAAACCTGTCCCTCTAGCTTGGTTCTTTTAGGCATCATGAAATCAGGCCACTTAGGGGCCCAACATAGTGTAATATATTTGCTGAAACGACCTGTCATAAATAAGGTCAATGTCCTTCCTAGTGTAATGTCTCAAGGATGTATAAACTCCCTCTTTCGTAATGAGTCATAATGATTGTATGGAGGAGCATAGCATATGGTTTATAGCAATCTGGTCACAAATAGATCAACTCTGTTTCTCAATATTTCTATGCTTGCATTTAGACATCTTGGTTTGGATTACATAGAGAGATTTACTATTTGTCTGCAATAAACAAACTGATAATCTAAAGAGCTTGATTGGGGGGTTACATTTATGGCATAGAAATGGGAGGACTCATCCTTTAATGATATCATTTGGTAGTCAAGTCAAAGAGGACAAAATTGCCCTGCGAGAAAAATAAAGTTAAACTAACATAGGATATATCCTGCAAATTATTAAATAGAGAAACTTCCGTTTTAAGTTAAACAACCCAGCTGGTAGTGGATGGAGAATAGCTTCCTCCCCAAGTCCCAGACCTGGTGCCTCATGCCAGACACTGCAGTAATTTGTCATCTCGCCTTCTTGTCAATAAGACACCAGATCCCACTGCTGTTACCCTTTAAGGACGGATGTCACTAAAATATGACATTTGTCTTCATGATGCGCCAATGCAGCCTCGGCGAAAAATCTACCGATGCTACATTGCTGCATCATGCTGACCCTTCTGGAGTGTAACAACCATGTAGGGTCAGCATGATGCTTAAATGCAGCACTGGCCAGTTACTTGTCAAGGCTTAAAGGTTGAGCATAGAAGCTTAACCCTTACAAGACTACACAGTACTCTATTTGTTTATAGCTATCCGTCATTGTGATGTATAACTGTAGCCCTCACCATTGCATACAGCATAATGACAAACCTATATGGTTATATACTACCGGTTGACGTCACGCATGAATACAGCCCTAGTGAAAAGACTTGCATCATGAAAACAAAGGTCACAGCCCTTCAAGGGTTAAACCAACTCCAAGTGTGCAGATCTCTACATGAGAGTGGAGACTACCAGCAGGATTGGCATCTGGTAGCCTCCTGATTTCAGATCCAGTTCCATCTAACAGTGTCTGACAGACATTCAAACATCTTGTAGACTAATTAGAACAGAGTGTATGAGTCTGAAGAATAACAAGTTTCTTACAATTTGATAATCAACTGAATTAAACTGCAGAAACGTTGGCAGCTGGTGATGTTGTGTCTGAATCATTTCGGTTTGATTCCATTTAGGAACATAATCATTGTTATTAGTATTTTCTGTCTGGGCTGGAGGGTATCTGACACTGTCTGATACCAGTACAGTGTTGGGCTAAGAGAATAGTGATGTTGTGGAACAGAAGATTGGGGATCTTGATTGTTCACATCCTCTCATATTTGATATTTTAATTGTATCAATCTCTACCCTCTGCTTTGAATGACGTTACCATGTCCCCAACCTTATTCATAAACCATTTACAATACCATAATAGATTGGGCATGTATGGTTGTATGCATATTTTCCCTTTAAAATTCGTTTAAGCATACTATTTGAAATGAAAGTCATATTCATAAGCCTTACAACTATATAATTTACACAAGCGATGTATAGCACATAAGATAAAAGTAGGAAAAGATTTGCAGTATTCTCTTGGAGATCCATGTTTTATTTTTGAGTTCTTGGAAGGGAAGATAATATGCATACAGGATGGTTTAATGATGTTGGTGTAACAAGGTGATATATGGTGGAGGTTGGTAGGCCAGATATCAGTAGCGTAGAATAATTATGTTTGTGTAGGATAATGCTGTCAATATATACGCTAGACAGGCTTTTTTTTTTTTGTTAAAATACAATTATCAGAATAATTCAGGTATTTAACCTAGGGTATACAAAAGCTGTTTTTGGGCATCTGTCAGCCCTAAACCACCATTGCCTGTTTTTTAGGCCGATTTTAGCCTTGTGCCACATACATATAATAGACAATGCTTTGTTAATCATTTCAAATGTGGCTATATTGACATTTTCCGGAAGATTACCATTAAAAAGGTCCATTGGAAACCAATGGTAGAGTATTCAGAATTTGCCTTAAATAGACTAGACCACAATGTACAATTGACAAACAAGCACTGCTGGATCTGATGAGATACAACTACAATAAATCAGTGGAGATGCCCTGTGTGGGCGGTGCTGCTTCCCTTTAGCGGATATTATCTTGATGTAACATAGGGTTTGTCAGACAGTGGTAAATGTGCTGCTTGGACAGGGTCACAGTCCTTCATCAGACTGGGGACACCAATACACAACAACACTAGCTTATGATGAACTTTCCTATAATATCTATAACTGAGTAGCAACATATCTGCTTCAGCCAAACCCTCCCTCTGTATACCTAGATTATTTGCTTCAAATGATCAGGCATGTTATAGAGAATGAGGCAGTGCTGGGGTCGAAATTCCGGGTATAATGCCGAGCTGCATCATTGCTGCTGGGTGCCATGAAAAAGGGGCATCGCATAAGTCTGTTATACAAGACTAGCGTCCTCTCCTTTACCAAAATGATTCAATCAATAAATGCTCCAGCTTAAAAAGAGAGTATATTGAAAATATTCTAGCTTTGGGTATCATTGAAGCTCAAATATTTCACAGCCTAGTTATCCATATGGCAAAGACTAAAAGAATATGTATTTACGCTTGACCCATTCAGTGATTAAAGCTTTAGGTCAATGTCACAACTTCATAAGACTTTTCCTATGTGGTCTAATGTGATATGTTTACGGCATCCCTTTGGTATGTTTCATTTCACACCATCAAAAGGGTACTCTCTGAAAAGACAGACATAGATGTATACACACGAGGCTGTAGAGAAGAAAGGCATTAATAATGGGATGAAGAAGATAAAGTAGACAGTCGGGGTGAAGGACCTAGAAGGATAAGAACTAAAATAAGCTTTCGCCATTCTCCACATCCATCTCTGTTTGCAAACACCAATGATCTACCAAGGAGTCTAGTTTTTGCCAGCTATGCATCATACTTATCTAGGTACAAGGGTTATTGTCAACATTTGTTGTAGATGTATACAGGTTTACTCTTATGTATCTCTGTTGAGTTCATGCCATGCAGTAGGTCTGCTTATGTGAGAGTTGTGGGTATTGATATTGTTGGAGTGTGGTCACAATAGCATCAGTGCTAAAGCCTTGATCACCAACACTATCTTCAATGCCTTTGACTAACTTTGAACAAATAGCTTTGTGGCTCATACACAATAATATACAGCATTCTCAGAATATAAAGAAAGCTTCATTCCTGAAGTCAGATATTGTTGTTATTATCAAAGATGGCACTTTTAACTTATCTTTCATTTTAGGCCTTTTAACGAACCATGTTGGTCTTGGATACCGAGGCTTTCATCTTTCATAAGTCTCTTTGAAAGATGGTGCCGATATGCATTCCTTTAATCAGAACCTTTTTTTTATCTCCTCTGTAGAATATGTATGGTTTATGTAGGTAGTTAACCCTTTCAGAGTACCTATAGAACTGCAATACAACATATCATACCAGAGAATTATATGCAGGTCCGGGAAATGGAGGAAAACCCTCCCCAGAGCCGTTTTTTACACCAGTGTTAATTTTCACAACGCTGGTATGTGAAAACACTGCAGGGCTCACTGCCTACTGGGTGAAATGGAGGAGCACAGAGGGAAAGTTTATAGAAAAAGCTTATTTATATGTGATTTCATGGCAATCACCTGTATGATTCACTATTCCCCATGTATGATTCAAGAGCATACACTAATCTATCTTATGGGATAAATACTTTTAACAGCAAATTGATAGAAAATTCAGCAAATAGGTTATAAGAAAAATGTTGCTAATTTTAGCCCTGTAGTGTTTGTGCACAAGCAAAACCATTACTAATTCTAGCCATGTAGTGTTTTTACACCTACCTGCGTTGTGAAAATAAACACTAGTGTGAATAAGGCTCTGGGGAGGGTTTTCCTCCATTTACCAGACCTAATATGTATGATGTACTATTCACAGACCTGACTAATAATACACAACTCAGTGCCATTTGTCATTGTGTAGCTGCATGTTGTTGAAAGATAGTTCAATTTAAGCAACATGCTGTACTCGTTTAATGCATTGAACTTGCAAAGCATTGATGAATCCAATTACAGAACTTTGCATCAGAGTTTCCTAGCATATGTTTTTTCCCATGTGAATGTTGTTTACCCTAAACTTAAACAGTAGACCCGCTGGCACCATACACTGTATTGGTTCTCTCTACAAAGACAAGTGGCACGCTCCCTAGGGAACAAACCATAAGTGCTGACAAATGAGAAAAGCACACAATTGTTTTTCTCCCTAGAAGCCTAGAGTCAGTTGTTTGTTATTTAGCTTCGAACTGGCAGCAGAACTGCTGTAAATTACACAACCGAACTTATTCTACTCATAAGTGATGTTCATAACAGATTGAGCAACATTTTGTGAGAAATTAAGTATCTATATCATTCGGTTTTAATATATCATATTAGCTCAATAAGATAATTTGGAAATGAGTCAGTCATATTGGCCTACTCATTTCAAATTGTCTCAATATTTAAAACATGTAACCAAAAGAGATTCAAGCCTACAAAATGTAATGTGACTACAAAGGTTTACATGTTGTTGTTCCGATATTTGGTAAAGTGTAGGCTGCCCCTTTGGGAGGGCCTTGCTGATGAATATAATCCCTATAGGGGGTGCCAGAAGAGGTAATGTCAGAGACTAAGAGCTATCTGCTTCCCAGGTCATAGGTTTGTCACAGACATCTTCTGTTACTGTCTGTAAATTATCAGTCTATTCCTGCTTCTTCAAGACAGGACTAGTTCAGAGTATGCAGGCTCTGTAAGATAACAGGAAAAAAGACAACCCTCTTGACACAACCCAACATTGAGAAGTCGAGCAGCACGTGACAAGATCAGTCCAGCAAATGGAAACTATGTAAGATCAAAGGAAAGGCACACCTACAAAACCAACCCTGGTGACCCCAGAGACACCCCTATACAACCCCTATACTAGAAGAAAGAATCCTAGAATATGAGGGGATACAGGGGCTAAGAGACTTCCTGATAAGAAAGTAGAAGTAAGTTGTCTAGTAAGGTTAACAGAGAGACTGTCTGAGCCCCTTTTGGTTTAGTGATACTTTTATAGATGGCAGATTGTGAAAATAAATGTTAAAAATGATGTCTGTACAAAAGCAGGATAGATTATTGATAACCCAACAGGATAAACGATTAAGGGGTCGTAATAGGTTGGTTCAAATTAACACATATGCATGCATTATTTGACACAGATATGTTTAAACTGTACATATTATATACCAAATTGATCATATTTAATGTTTCTATCAGATTAGTTCCATTTTGGAAGGTTTCAGAAGCCATGAAGTGCAAATGGAACAAAAACGTTCTTTTTTCTTAAAACAGCTTCATGGGATGGGAAAAGAACACTATCATAACTTTTTATAATTGGAGATTAATCTAGATGTCATTCCCTGGGGCACTTTTCTTTCTTTTAGCTATATCTCAGTTATTAAACTGTACAGAGCTATTCAAAGTAGCACAGTCACATAAAAATTGATGATTTTTCATGAATAATGACTAAAATCCCCTATTTTCCCCTATTTTCGCCTGTTTTCAACAAGTGACTATGCTACTTTGAACAGCTCTGTAGAGCTTAATAATTGAGATATAGCTAAAAGAAAGAAAAGTGCCCCAGGGAATGACACCTAGATAACTCCAAAATAATCAGAGCTGATCAAAATGTTCTTTTTCCATCCCATAATGCTGTTCTAAGAAAAAAGAACGTTTTTGTTCCATTTGCACTCCACGGCTTCTTAAGCCTTCCAAAATGGAATTAATTTAATAGAAAAATTAAACATGATCAATTTGGTGTACAATATGTATAGTCTCAACATATCTGTGTCAAATAGTGCATGCATTATGTGTTAATTTTAACCAACCTATTACACCCCTTAATACAGGACATTTGATTAGAACCTAGGTCAATGTAGATTAATGCTATTGTCAAGACACTCTTGTATGTAATCAAGCATTCCTTACATGACTTAGTGACTTATTGTTAAATACACAGTTACATCAATTGAGACATTTTCTTAAGAATCAAGGGATGTTTTCACTGTTGTAATGATCAAAATACATAATTTATGTTCAATTGAAAGCCACACTTTTCAATAATATTGCAAGCTATTTGAATCGAAATTGATAATTAGATTGTATAAATTTCATTTGTCCTTATTCAAACTGAGTTGTGTATAATCTCTTAATGAATTGCTTGAAGTAACAGCTTAAGTGGGTCCCTTTGTAATGAAATACAGAATATATATATAATTTAATATGGATGTAGGTTGAATTAATTGAGTTAGCGACTCCCAATTCCCTACCATCTGCTGTACTGTTATCCATCCATCATATCATCCCCAAATCATTCAATGGGATTTTGCAGAGGGGAATCTAATTAAGTAGAAAGTCATTCATTACCTCCATAAGCCTCTAGGCCTATACCCATTGATGCCAATGGGAACCACTTGTAGTCAGTCTTTGTCTGTTTATTAAAACTTAAATAGTAAGAGAGGTACAACATGTTCCTATACGCAATAATCTTGACGCAAATTTTATTTATAGTTTCATAGTAAAGGCTTCCACTAAAAATGATAAATGAAATACATTGATGAAATTTTTATTCATGATAAACAATCAGAAGAGTAACAATTGTAATGTTTCATTTATTTTTTGACTGTTAAGACCATTTTTGAAATCATACAATAGATATATCAAGAGAGCCAAATAAAAAAAACCAGGAGATTCGGAGCAGATTCACATCATTGTCATATTCTCCAGGACAGCAAAGATAGAACCTCGTTTCTGTATCCCCTGACACTAAGTGGGGTATGTGACCATATAAATCAAACATAACATGGTGCCTAAAATGTCATGTTATGCACATGGTTGTGAGTACCTGAATGGTCATTTGTATTTATTTTTAAGTTTATACCCAGTTTAATATTCCAGTCTCAATTTTCCACTTAAAAGCAACATTTGTATTCATAATCCACCAAGTGGGATTTGATTACTTATTTACCTTCAGCTTGTAAGTAGCAGAACCTCTGATTGTCTAATAAATAATTAGAAACCAGAAGTGGGTTGTGTAAAACTGAACGGAGGGTGGCAGGGAGGGTAAATTATGAGGAGGTTGTATACTAATAGGACCCTCTGTAGTCAGTATGTCTCAAGGATGAAGAGCTAAGCTAAAAGGATCTTCATGTTTTATTCAAAACTAAATCTGTGAAGCAGCCTCAAGTATGGGGAGCCATGTAAGAAACTGGTGTCTTAGATTGTTGTATCATAGCCAATCTCTCTTTTCATATTATGTGCTTAACCCTACTAAGGCAGCATTATGTCCTTTATCTTGTTTACTATACCAGAGGTTGACGTAGCTAATAGTTGCAGTTCTTGCTAGTTGTTTTACTAAGGCAGAGTGAACTCAGGCCTGGTTGGCCCTAATTGACTTAATTTGCTAGATTTACCTGTCATAACTGGGTTCAATACTCTACCTAATGTATGGTAATAAAGTACCCATTCAGCTATGTGAACTAGCTGAGATATGAACTCCCTCTTCTATAATAAATCCTAACAGAGGGGGAGCTTCATAGCCACTTAAGGAGTGATTTAGCTGTCCAGGGGTAACTTAACAGAGCGAATTTGTGAACCGAGAAATTCTGATAAAATTTGACTCAATGTAAATAGGCCGAAATGTGAAATTTTAAGGTACAACCCCTTATGATGTAAAATTAATGCCTGAAATCACAGAACATTGCACAATTTGGCAAACAATCATTTGAGTTGATCTTTTGCACACAGAACATGATGGAAACAGCATATTTAACGATGTTTGAGGCCTTTATGGGGAAACTCCTTGTTTACATGATAACAGAACATTCGAAAATAGCAATCTCTGTTGATTTTGGTTGCCATGGTAATAACAATTACAACTTTCCCAATGACAGCCATATACAAAAATTCCAATTCATCTGAACTATATTGGTTGGGTTTCCTAAGATATATCAAGATATGAAATAAATGATAATCTGAAGAGCTTGATTTGGGGGTTATACTAATGGCATGGAGATAGAAGGACTCATCCTTTAATCATGTCATTTTGTAGTCAATTCAGAGAGGAAAGAAATTTCCGAGGGAGGAAAAAAAAATCAAACTAAGATAGGATATCCTGGAAATGATTAAATTGGAGAAATATCCTTTTGGGTGAAACTATAAAACTGATCCTGGATGAAGCATACCTTCCTCCCCCAGGTCCTAGAGCTGCTGCCTTGAGCCTCACACTGCAGAAATTTGCCATTGGGTCTTCATGTCAATAAGACATCCCAATCCCTCTACTGTCAAGAATATCTACTTAACCCTTCAGAGGTACATAGCAGTGTATTGTTTATGAGTGTCTGCCTTATAATGCATAGCTGCAGCCCTCCATGCTGCAAACAGCACAATGCCAAACAAATTTACAGCCTTTCAAGGGTTTACACAACTCTGAGTGTGCAGATCTCTAGAGGGAAGTGGAGACGATTGGTTTTTGGTAGGCTCCTGAATTGTGATCCAGTTACATCTTACAGTGCCTGACAGCCTTCCAAACATTTTGTGGACTAATTAGAATAGAGTGTATGAGTTTGAACGAATTAGAATTGAAACCAATTTGATAACCCATATATAGTCCAGCTGGACCAATTTGACAGTCAACTCCTCACAGCAAATTGATGAAATACCAGTACAGTATTTAGAAATGCCCCTAAAAATTCGGACAAAATCAACAAACAGGCACTGTTTGGTCTTGCAGCAATACAGCTACAATAAATCAGTGCTAATGCCCTGTGTGGGTGGTATGGCTAGGGTGGTAGAGTTAGTCAGACAGTGGTAAATGTGCTGTTGGGGCAGGGTTACAGTCCTCCCCAGGCAACACCACCTCATGGAGATACCAGACACCATAAGTGTAGCTTTACATCATCCTACATCATCAAACCTATTGCTTTGCAGGGTTAGGCATCTGAGAGAGAATCACACTGATTCAGAATTCAAGACTGAGCAGCCTGATTGCTACCTGGTGCCTTTAAAGCGATGCATAAATCTGCTATAAGGATGAATCCACTGACATGAATCCATCAGATTGGATGACCATTCAGAATGTTAAACCTATGGACAAAAGTCATCCAATGGGACAGATTCATGTCAGAGGATTCATCCTTTATGCCTGATTAGCATCCTTTCCTTTAACAAATGCTCAAACCTTGATTGTGAGTAAATTTGTTCTGGCTTGAGGTCTTATGGAAGCTCAAAAATGTCACAGCCTAGTTATTCATATGGCAACAATTAAAAATAAGTATTCATGGTTGACCTGTTAAACGATTGCTGCTTTAGGTTAATGCCACAACTTCATGAGGCTTTTTCTATTTGGTCTAATGTGATATGTTTACTACATTGCGTTTGTGTGTTTCATTCCATACCACGAAAAATACGCTCTACAAAAGACACACATAGCTGTAGACACAAAAGCCTGTAAAGGAAGAAGACATTAATACTAGGATAAGAAAGATAAGGTAGACAGTTTGGGTAAACGACCTAGAAGGATGAATGAGCACTAAGATATGCTGTGATTACTCTATACATCTATCTCCATTTGTAAACACCAATGATCTATGGAGGAGTGTAGTTTCTGCCCGCTATGCATCATACTCATCTAGGTACAAGTGTTAGTGTCACCGTTTGTTGTAGATGTATACAGGTTTACTCTTATGTATCTCTGTTGAGTTCATGCCATACAGTAGGTATGCCTATGTGAGAGTTGTGGGTATTGATATTGTTGGAGTGTGGTCACAATAGCATCAGTGCTAAAGCTTTGATCACCAACACTATCTTCAATGCCTTTAACTAACTTTGAACAAATACCTTTGTGGCTCATACACAATAATATACAGCATTCTCAGTACATAAAGAAAGCTTCATTCCTGAAGTCAGATATTGTTGTTATAATCAAAGATGGCACTTTTAACTTATCTTTCATGTTAGGCCTTTTAACGAACCATGTTGGTCTTGGATACGGAGGCTTTCATCTTTCATAAGTCTCTTTGGAAGATGGTGCCAATATGCATTCATTTAATCAGAATTTTTTTTAATATCTCCTCTGTAGAATATGTATGGTTTATGTAGGTATTTAACCCTTTCAGAGTACCTATAGAACTGCAATACCACATATCATACCGGAGAATTATATGTATAATCTACTATTAGCAGACCTGACTGATAATACACGACTCAGTGCCATTTATCATTGTGTAGCTGCATGTTGTTTAATTTTTTTTTGAAAGGTTAAATATGAAAGTTCAACATGCTGTTCTTGTTTAATACATTGAACTTACAAAGCATTGATAAATCCCATTACAGAACTTTTCATCTGAGTTTCCCAACATATGTTTTTTTCCATTTGAATGTTTTTTCCCTTGAACTTAAACAGCAGACTCACTGGCACCATACACTGTATTAGTTTTCTCTACAAAGACAGTTGACACTCTCCTTCACTCTCCCTAGGGAACCAACCATAAAAGCTGACAGATGAGAAAAGCACACAATTGTTTTTGTCACTAGAAGCCAGAGTCACTTGTTTGTTATTTAGCTTCGAACTGGCAGCAGAACTGCTGTAAATTACACAACGGAACTTATTCTTGGTGTTTATAACAGATTGAGCAACATTTTGTGAGAAATTAAATATCTATATCATATGGTTTCAATATAGCATATTAGCTCAATAAGGTAATTTGGAAATGAGTCAGTCATATTGTACTTTTCATTTCCCTCTGTAGAATTGCTGTCTTTTCAAAATGTCTCAATATAAAATACATGTAACCAAAAGAAATTCAAGCATATAAAATGCAATGTAACTACAAAGGTTTAAGTGTTGTGGTTCCCATTTAGCAGGCACACAGGAATAGGAGAACGTAGGCTACCCCTGTGGAAGGGTCTTGCTGATGAATATAATCCCTATAGGGGGTGCCAGAGCAGGTATTGCCAGTGACTAAGAGCTATCTGCTTCACAGGTCATAGGCTTCCTGCCCCCTTGTGTATATAGTTCTATCATGGTCAGCAATGCACCTACCATTGAAAACAGTGGACCAACGTTTATGGTGTTGGTCAGAGGACCAACACCATGCTCTGACGCTATTAAGGTCTTTAAGGTCGTTTTAAGGTCATTTTAACATATTACCATGTGGTTCTCCTGTGCAGGTAGGTGTATATATGTTATTAATTATTAAACAATGATAGAACCGTGTTTACACTTGTCTTTGGAGTGTTGGATCCCCTGACCAACCCATGAGGCCAAGATGGCCTCATGGGTTGGTCAGGGGACCAACACTCCAAACCCATGTGTAAACATGTAGTCAACACTAAAATACCCCAAAGCTATATGCCACACCATGTTCTCAAGTTGCTTTTAGTGCCAGAATCACAAAGGAGGCAGAGCCGCCTTTCTTGTAGGAGCTTCATTGTTACTTCTGAATAGTAGACAGATGAGTTTCTTCCCATTACATTTTTATTTACCTTTTGCATATTTAACCTACAGCATCAATATATTATATAAAGCATCGGTTCAGAGATAGATATTGCATATTCACATCACCAATCCAAAATGATAATTACAGCATATAGTTAGGCATCAAATTTTGCATTTAGTATAATGGAGTAAACAGCATCCACTTTAAACACCGACGTTGGTCTGTCTGGTTCTGTCAAAGATATCCTCTGTTATTGTTTGTAAATTGTCAGCCTCTTCCTTAAACAGAGCATGCAGACTTTGGAAGATCACAGGAAACATGACAACCCCTTTGACTTAAGAGATGGCTCCACACAACTATGACACTACTGTAGACATCTTCACACAACATAATTTCCTGTCCAGTCTCTATAACAACATTTAAAATTTACGTATAATGTGACAAGATTAGTCCAGCAAATGAAAACTATGTAATATCAAAGGAAAGACACACCTCTATCACCAACCCTGATGACTCCAAGGAAGCTTCTACACTACTATCATACTAGAACAAAACATCCTAGATTACGAGAATGGATGTTACCTATGCAATATGTTTTAATGCAGGGGTGATAGGGGCTAAGAGTTCAGGTCTGAAGAGTTCAAGAACTTTCTAATCAGAAAGTAGGTTAATTTGTCTAGTAAGGTTGGCAGAGAAAATGTGTGCCCCTCTTTCCAACTTACTGATGCTCTCATAGATTGCAGATAGTAAGTGAATGTTACACAATGTTACAGAAAAACAGCATTGACTGTGAACATCCTGGTCTCTTTGGTCCCTCAATTCATCTAAAGCCCAAAAAAAACGGGAGATTCTGTGGTGATTCATACTATTGCTGTGTTCCCCGGGACAGCAGAGATAACACCACACCTACGTATCCACTGACATTCACTTGGGTGCTTGACCATGTAAATCATCTTTTACACAGGCCTTCAAATGTTTACGCATGCGCAGGGTTGTAAATACTTGAATGGTTATTTTGATATTTCAGTAGCTAAATTTGTATTCATAATCCACCAAGTTTCATTTAATGACACCTTTGCCTTCAGCCTGTAAGTAGTAAGACCTCTGGCTGTCTGATAAATCATTAGGAACTGAAAGCGGGTTGTGTAAAACCATGTGGAGGAAGGCTAATAGGGAGGATGACAGGATTATGAGGAGGTCATATACTAATGGGACCCTCTGTAGTCAGTCCGTCGCAGGAATGAAGAGCTTAGCTGAAAGGATCTTCATGTTTTATTCAAAACAAAATCTGCAAGGCCGCCTTGAGTGTGGGGAGCCATGTAAGAAAATGGTGCCTTAGATTGCTGTGTCATAACCAATCTGTCTGATCATATTATATGTGCTTAACCCTCCTAAGGCAGCATCATGCCCTATATCTTATTGACACAGCTTATAGGTGCAATTCTTGCTAGACGATCTAGCAGGGCATAGTGAAATTAGACCTGGTTAGGGCTAGTTAACTTTATTTGCTGGATTTACCTGTCATAACAACGGTCAATGTCCTACCTAGTGTATGGTAATAAAGTACCGATTCACCTATGTGAACTAGCTGAAATATGAACTCCCTCTTCTATAATAAATCCTAACAGAGGGGGAGCTTCATATTCATGAAGTTAGGGAAAGCGATTACTTTCCAGCACTCTGGTCACATGGTCTATTTACTCTGAATACCTCTATGCTTCCATTTGGACGTTTGGGTCTTCTAGAGATCTGTACATTTATTGGCCATCAGTTGGCCATCAGTTGGCCCGATTTTTTCAAACAATGACAATCTCAATTTCAGGGGTGAATTGGTGATATATTGCAGTTTGAAAAATACAAGATATTACCATCTTTTGATGTCTGGACGTCACTTTCAAGACGTCATAACTTGGTCTCTACTGTCTCAATGTAGATAGGGAGTATTTTTCAAGGCAATGTGGTTAACTTTGATCAATCATGGTTTCACAAATAAATGTGGGTACAGACAGTTTAGTGGGGGGTTTTACATTGATGCCCTTGCATTTGGATGAGCAGGAAGGGAAAAGGGATCCAGGATGAAAAAAGAGGGAGTTAATTGCTCATTCATGCAGTGTAAACATAGCTCTAATGGGTACTTACAAAACTGTATGATCTACCAGAATGATATGTGCCACATAAGATGATGTTATTAAGTCGAGAAGCTTTGCAGTAGTCATTTGGAGAATAAAGTTATTTGTGCCTTCCTGGAAAGGAGGATGATCAACATATAGGATGCTTGATGATGTTTCTGTACCAGGGTGATAATGAAGCCAATATATATGCTCAAGGTTTTTCTTTTTTTCTTCCTTCCATCATAAGAATATCTCAGGACATAAAAGCTGTGGTTGATGCAATCCGGAAACTGTATGCCATGTCTATCAACAGGGTAAACATTTCTACTTTACGAAAGTTTGTGTCCTCATTCCTTATTATTAAAAACTTTGGGGAAAAGGTTTCCATGGCAATAAGAATATTAAATGCTCAGGTGAAAATACTGATCTATTCTAAGAACCATCCATAAGGAGTAACCATACCAACCTTCACGCTTGTATCACAGTTTGTACAATTCAACTGCAAATGGGCTGTTATCTGCCCCACTAGTTGAAAAGATGGTGCTGATATGCACTCCTAACACAAACATTTTCAATATTTGCTCTGTATTTAACCCCTTTAGCATACCTACACAACAACATATTATACCAGAGAGAGGAATTTATGGATAATGTACTATGAGCATACATGACTTATAATATACAACTCACATTAAACATTGTGTAGCTGTATGCTGTGTTCTTTTTGTTGGATAGGTTTATGGGGAAAAATGTAAGAAATTCAATTGAAGCAGCATGCTGTTCTTGTTTAATACATTAAACTTGTAAAGCATTGACAAATCCCATTACAGAAATTTGCACTGAAGTTTTCCAACACATGTTTTTTCCCTCAAACTTAAACAGCAGACCTACTGGCACCATACACTGTATTAGTTCTCTCTATAAAGACAAGTGACAACCTCCCTAGGGAACAACACATGAGAGCTGACGGATGAGAAAAGCACACAATTGTTTTTGTCCCGGGAAGCCGGAATGAAGTGTTTGGTATTTAGCTTAAGCTGGCTACGGAACTACTGTAAATTACATAGCTAGGCTTTTTCTAATCAGAAGTGGTGTTTATAACAGTTGGGAAATACCATATTCATATCATCTGTTATTGATTTAAAATTACAGTTGAATTAGATAATTTCAAAATGTGTCACCCATAATTGCACTACCCACTTACCTCTATAAAATCTTAGTCATTTCAAAATGTCTAATATTAAATACATGTAGCAAAACGACATTCAAGCCTACAACTAGAAAAAAAGCTACAAAGGTTTAAGTTTTGTGCTTCCCATTTCGCAGGCACAGACCAAAATGTTGGCTGCCCCTGTGCACCGTCTGAATGAATATAATCCCTATGGGGCAGATACCTTTGGAGAGACTAAGGCTTCCTGGCCCCCTTGCGTATACACAGCACTAATATACCCCAATCAGGCTGTAGTATTTATTTGGCTAGTAAGGTTGACAGAGAAACTGTGTGACCTCCTTTCAAACTTATATATGCTTTCATAGATGGCGGATAGTAAGTGAAGGGTGAATGATGTTACAAGAAAACAGCGATGACCGCAAACATTCTATTTTCATTGGTCCCTCAATACATCTGTAACGGTCGCGGAAAAGTCATCTGGAGAAAGCGGGATTCGAACCCACGACCTCATGACTCCGGAGCCTGTGCTCTACCACTGAGCTACTTCCCCTGCTGGCAACTTAACCGCACCGTACGTTACTGGATCGGCATGGTCCTTACATAGGGGTGTAGGATAACCCAAGTGATACCTCCCTGCAGAGTTATCACCGAGGCGCGAGTAATCCGTGCCCCTACTCTGCCCCTACTCAGCTTACATCAACCATTCTAGACTCGGATTCTCCGGGACTGGGCTTTCTCTCCCTCCTAGAAGGGCCTTTATCAAGCAGCGATAGAGAGTCCCAGCCCCCGGAAATCTAGTGGTCCTCCAACATCAGGGATGCTCACCCACTGAAGACCGAAGACCGAAGACTATGCCTTTTTTCTTGTTCACTATACCAGATGTTGACACAGCTAATAAATTCAACTTTTGCTAGAAGATTTTCCATGGCAAAATGAAATCAGGCCTGGTTGGGGCTATTTAACCTAATTTGCTGGATCTACCTATCATATCTGGGGTCAACGTCCTACCTAGTGTATGGTAATGAACTAGTAATGCAGATATGTTTGCCAGCTGAGATATGAACTCCCTCTTTCATAATAAATCATAACAACAGAGGGGGAGCTTCATATTCATGAAGTTGGGGAAACCAATTACTGTCCAGTATTCTGATCATATGTTCTATGAACTCTATTCTTCTTCATCTGAATAATACTTTTATGCTTCAATCTCGATGTTTGGGTCTCCTAGAGAGATTTTCCATGTCTGTTCATATGTAGGCTGTGTCTCATGACCTTGAGCCAATGTTATTGTCTCTGACCGGGTGCCTTCTCTGACCAGGTGCCATCTCTGACCGGGTGCTGTCTCTGACCGGATGTCACTTTGAGAGTTTAGTTATGTTCTACCAACAGCAGGAGGCTAATAATAGTTACATAACAGCTGCCATAACCTCTTTACAAATCCTTATATATTTGAGTATAGGTTAAAATTTTGAAAACACTTTTTTCTGACACCAGCTCAGAGACGGCACGTGGTCAGAGATGGCACCTGGTGGGAGACGGCACCTGGTCAGAGACGGCGCCCGGTCAGAGACAAAAACATTGGCTCAAGGTCGTGAGACACAGCCTTTAGGTCATGAGATGGCCCTCTTTGGAGAAACTGGTGCTCTTATCAAACAATGACTCTGTATACTATCTCCCTGATATCTCCCTGATACACACACATCTGTGTTCCTTCCATGAAGTATATGTACTCTCTGTAACAATGCAAGAATATTGACATTTAAGCAAAGGTCTCATTGCGTTAAGTCACTATTTTAGTGACCTGACCATCAGTTTATGCCACATAAATGTTTTATTTTAAAGTCATGATGACATTTATGCAAATTTCAAGTAGCATATACTGGAATTAAATACCGTATTGGCCCGTATAAGTGCAGGGGTCTCAAATAAGCACACACTTCGTTTAAGCGCAGGTCTAGGACCCCTCTGATACCCCACATCTCTCTCTAAGAGGACTCATATAAGCGCAGATCCCTGTATAAGTGCAGGAGGAAACAGGGACTTGAAATTCATAAGCGCAGAGGCGCTTAAACGGGCCACTTTGGTAGGCTTAAAGTATCACTTGCAGCAATCAAGAGTTAATGACGAGTAAATGCCAATATTCATGCAGTGTTAGCCTAACTTTAATGTGTACTTACAAAACTGTATGATTTACTAGAATGATATACAACACATGAGATGATGTTTTATCAAGTTAAGAAGCTTTGCAGTTTTCATTTGGACAATCAATTTGTGCCTTCCTGGAAGGGAGGATAAGCTGCATATAGGATTGCTTAATGATGTTTGTGTAGCAGGCTGATATATGATGGACATTGGAAGGTATGTGTCATTTAGGATAAGTCGATAATGTTTATGTCGGATAATGAGGCCAATATATATGCTCAAGGGGCTATTTTTGTATGTTGTTTCCATCATTAGCATATCTCAGGTGGTCGATCTAATGGATGTAAAAGCAGGAGTTTGTGCAAGATTAGCAGGAAATACCAAATTTAGTCAGAATAAAGCCAAACGGTTGGGTGATTAAGCAAGTCATTTTCTGATTTTAGCCACAGGCTGGGTGTTTTAAACTGTATATTTGTCAGATTTGACCATGTGGGCCATAAATTAGGCGGGTGCATTGATTAACTTTGTCCTGGAAATTGCTTCTACTAGTATTGGCTAATTTGGTGTCTTTTTGTTGGAGTTTCAACCCTTGAATAAATCACTTACATCACTTCCTACATCTACTGGGAGGCAGTGAAATTTTGATACAAAGCAATTTCCTTTAGTTGTAGACTTGACTCTATTAGCCTACAGATCTGAGAGAAACATGTAAAATCAATGTGACTTTACCTATAGTGTAGTAACTGGTGACCGTCCTCCTCAGCTAGGTGGTGTCAGGTGAGAACTGGGGGACAGCGAAGTAAAGGTCACGCTGGAAATCTTGAGGACTTTGTAAAAGTCTCTAATGTATAGGGTGTGGTCAAAACATAATTCTGAGAGATGGACTGACCTTTAGCTCTCTAAGTTGAGTGTATGGTGCTGATAAAAAGGGGAAACAGGTATCCAACATTTGTAATTTGTTTTTTCGAAGAACTAGACACCAGGTTATGGGTAAAACATGAAATGTAACTGGGAGTTGGTACTACATTTTATTTCTACCGAACGTACCATCGGACTAATATTTTGGTGGGAATTTATTAGATGCATTTCAACTTCAGCTATTTAGGTATTTTCTGTATGATTGCAAATTAAATATTCCAAAATCTGAAAAACAAAAAGATCGTTTGATACTTGTTTCCTGAAAAGAAAGGTAGAGTATGCCCAAAATGCCATTAACGAATTAGACCAGAATTGACAAACCAGTACTGATGAGTCATGCAGAGATAAAACTACAGCAGTGCAGATGTCCTATGTGGGTGCAGCTGGATATTCTCTAGGTGTTATATAGATTTGGTCTGACAGTGGTAAATGGCTTGTTGGGGCAGGGCACAGTCTTTTCCCAGACAACTCCAGCACGAGGACCCAATGTACACCACACTCAAAAAGTAAACTTGACTTTTCCAACTGACAGTTATAAAATAAACAAGTCAAAAACTTGTCTGAGTGACAAGGAGGCGGGTCTTTTAGCTGGAGATGGAAGACCCACTTGGCATGTGCAAGCCCAAAACCTAACATTTGCCATCTACAGACTCTATTTGTGGGATGGTAACGTGATAGGTTAGACAACATTTAATTTGTTTATTTTATGATAGTCACTTCAACGAGTTTGGAGACAAGTTTACTTTTTCAGTGCACAAGTGTTGCTTCATGAGGGCTGATGGATGAAATCTCCCATGCTATCTAAAGACTGAGGAGCAAATTATGCACTTCAGCAAAACACTCCGATGTATTAAATATTTGCTTTGATGTGTTTCATATTCTGACAAATACAAACAGGAAGAAGCAAAGTTGGTTTACAAATCAATTCTATGTTGTGCAAATTGCATCTGATTCATGACTAACCAGGCCCATTATCTAAGTTCTGTCTATAGCAGATAAGGCAACATCTTACAAGAAATCAAAAATTTCTATCATCAGATTTTGATTGAATTCTAACTAGAATACATTATCATTGGCCATTACTTTGAATTATCAGGCATGCCATAATGGTTCAATCAAATGATTTTAAAAACGTATCAGCACATTGTACATTTTATCAGTTCATTACAGTCTATGTCTTTTCAGAATGTCCCAACACTATATGCATATAGCCAAAAAACTAGAGATTTAAACCTACGAAATATGTTATCAAACTACAAAAGTTTAATTTTGGTTTCCATTTAGTAGGCACACAAGAGAATGTAGGCTGTCCCTGTGGGAGGGCCTTGCTGATGAATACAATCCCCTATAGGGTGTGTCAAAACAGGTACAGTCAGAGACCAATCGCTATCTACTTTCAACCTTAACAAGGTACTCTCTGTGTTAACCCAACACATATAGATGCTGCACCACGTTCTTAGGTTTTTCCTGGTGCCTAAGTCAAAAAGTATGGAACACTCCTTTTCTTATAGGAGCTATCCATTTGTATTGTATATCATATCAACAACTAGTACTGTAGGCTTCTGACATTCCCTGCCTAATGAACATCAAGCTTATAACAAAGACATATTTATTGATTATATATCTATATGTCTGTATATACAGTATACTTATCAATGACTACATGCCTACTGGTTACAATGTATCTCCAACATTTCTCCTTCATAGTGAAATTGTGCTGCAAAGCATAAGGAGCTTCATGATAAAACAGGCAGGGAAATAACTTATATTAGTCTGTACATTCTATCTGCCTGTAAAATATGTGGTGTCTAACAGCCATCTATAGCATATATGAATATCTATAACGTTATTGTTTATTGTATCAACAAGCAGTATTGTATCCTATGAAACATAGACACTGTGGTCAATTGTTGCTATATTTAGTCTAAATACAACCTACCTCTCGCCACATTCCCTGCGTAATGTTCATCAAAGACGGACATTTCTCACAACATCCCTGCTCTTGGCGTCATGTTAGTTTTGCGCAGCCCTAAAAGCCCTAAACAAAGGTACATAGCTTATATAGCTGCATGTACCTTAATGGAAGTAAACAGACCTATGAATGGTTGAATAGCGCAGTGTGTAGCTGATCTCCCAAAGTAAGTAGCCATCTTGGTAGCTGATGTTACATAGGATCCTCCAGAGGCTCACTGCCGTCGTTAGGTGAGCCTCTACAACCTTTCTAAATCATCTGTCTTTGATCTGTTATACCCATATATATTATGGAAGTTCCTTTGTTAGAGATTTACTGGGACTGCATCCAAATGAACAGGCTGAATATTGCCACATATGGGTTATGTCAAATCCTTGCCACAAGGTTCCTCATATACAACAGCACCAGCACATTGCTCTCACTCTCTGGTTAACCAGCATTGAGACACTGCTTAATCTACTACAGACAATTAATACCTACAGCTTGTAGATAGGAGACCTGTACATTAATTCCACATTACTCAGCACAGCTACCACTCGACACATTTACACATTTAGCACTTCTGCAGTACTGAGACTCTTGAAGCAGCCTACACTTACATGTGAACTGTCTCAGAGGGAACGCATAACTAACTTATCAAATAAGCTGGTTATCTAGGAATATCTATACTTTCTGCATTTTCAGTGACAGGTTTTCCAACTTGCCACTCCTTGGACAATTGGAACGATTCACCAAAAACTGTTGCAGGAATACAGGCGAAACTCATCAAATCAAGAAGTTTTCTGCCATATAAGACTCACTAGGACATAATTGAGAGAAGAGTCATGAAGCTGGGTGGCCTTGTCCTACTTTGGGCTGCAGTGTACTGCTGTGTTGTCAGTCGTCCAGGCAGTGAGGCAGCCACTACTGCCCCCTCACCAGCTGGGCCCAAGAGCAGAGTTACCACATCGACACCACAGACAACCCGCATGGCACTGATGGCAACTCAGCAGTACTACCAAGAGGAATCAGATGTTAAGGAGGAAACGCCTGGTCAGTACATTCTCTTTGATAAAAGTCAGATTTCTGCCATGTCTGGGAGTGTTATCATGTGTGGGGTGTGGTGCATGCGGATCGCTGTCTGTAGCTTCTTCTCACACGTTCAGAGAGAGGCACACAATGGGGAGTGTGTGCTGTACCGTGATACAGCTGGGGTGGATACAACCGTGGAGACTGACAGGGGAGCCCCAATAACCTTCTACAGCATCCGTGATACACTAGAATCCACCACTCCTGCATCCAGTAAGTCTACTGTAAAGATGGCAATGCCACCTTCTAGTGTTACAACCTCCAGCACTAGAACTTCAGGAACTGGACCTTTACCACCAACAACCACGCTAACCAAGGTTTATGGCTTAGATCATGTGTTGTATGATGCAGACTATGGGTGGCTCATGATTCAGCAGCGTCAATATTTGCAGCTAGACTTTAATAAGGACCTTGCTGCCTACACAGCTAGATTTGGTGATGCTGGTAAAGAAGACTTCTGGATTGGACTACTTAACATACACAGGTTAACAAGAAATGAAGATCAGGAACTCCTCATTGTTTTCACAACTAGCAGCGGTGATAAAATACGCTCTATCAAGTATGGACAGTTCTCTATTAAATCTGACTTCACCCTTCATATTGCTGACCCTGAGGCCCATTCTACAGCTGGAGATTCCCTCTCAGTGTATAATAATGCACCATTCAAGCTTCTGACTGAGACATCATGTGAGACTGACATGCTGGGTGGTGCCTGGTGGATCGACTCTCAGTGTTCAAGTGGTGGATCTAACCTTAATGGTGATGTACCATACTGGTCCACCTATAATGCTAACATATGGACTGCAATGTACATACGTAGACAACTCAACTAGACAGCCCATGCTACTGAACTACCACTAAAAGATACAAAAGTCTCGCAGTGAGTAAAAGCATAACATGATTTGGTGAGAACTGATAGACCTTGGCTGTTTTGACCTAATACCAGTTTGACTTGTCAGACTTTGCTTGACATTTGACATTTAATTCTAGAAGTCGGTGAGCATTATAAGATTTGTTTTTGGTAAATGCTGAATATTACCTTCACAGTAAGGAATAAGACCTCCTTAATGACTATAATCTATTTTAGATAAATTACTTAAATGGGATACATATTCAATTTCCTTTAAATAGAATATACAGATTTGAATATGTATTATTTTCCAATGATTGTGATAAGAAGGACAATTAGAAGGGCTTGTACTCCAAACCTCTTTTTATCTCATGAACTAGTGAGACAATTTCATGTCCCTTGTTTGTCAACATTAATTCCTAAGGATATATCTAATTTAGTCCTTACTTGGTGTTTCATGTTCTACAAAGTATACACAAAAAGAAAATGACTGCTGTGCAAATTGCCAGCTTGGTTTGTGAAAAATAAATATATAATAATATGCGGAATTATGCATCAGAAAAGTAGATATATTTAACTGTGTTTAATTCATTTATCTAAGTGTGTGTATACATAATTGAGGGCTACTTTGGGGCCTGTTTCCATTGAACATTTCCTGATTGTAACATTGGTTATGTAAATTATTATTTCACAAAGATGCATAGTGTTCTGGTAGAAACTTGGGGTCAAAGAAACACATTGTGAGAATTGAAGCATACATATATACATATATGCATTATTTTGATATTTAGATATGTCTAGCTTATTTACTCCTTGTCAGGGTCATTAACATACCTCACCATATTTCATGTTAAAAACGGCCATCCCATTGACTCAGCAAAGGAAGGCCGTATTTCACACCCCCTTTGGAATAACCCACTCCCGTATTTAATGGCCTTTTGATGTTATAAACACTACAAAATAGCTTTTTTAGATAAATAAGGTTGAATTTTGACGAATGTGGTCACGAAAGTGAACGAAAGTGAAGGAAAGTAAGGGATGGATGCATCATTTAAATTGTTTTAAAATCTGCTCATCAGCTTTTTTTTCCAATTTTCTAAAGAATTGTAAATTAGGCTAATGCCAACAGTGGGGGTCTTTTAAAAGGGAGCTCCTTCTATCAGAGAGGTTTAACATAACTTAGTCCTTTTGCAGTAGTGTGCGTTAATGAGTACCATATTTCCGGCATAGAGATTGTATATTGTCTAGCTTGTATATTGTGTGATCCTGATTTTATTATTGTCCATTTTTATACTTGTGATTATTGATCTACATTTTGACTACACTAGTGTGTCTATATGAATCATATATATTAATACATGACTGCTTAGATTTAGAGACTGTGTGTGGTGATACATACACAACTATTAGCTGCATTTAGACACCATTTATGTACTGATCTATTCTTGTAATCAGTTGCATTTAAAACATATATTATGGACACCTTGCAACATTTATAACTGTTGCAAGAAAGTTCTGAAACATGAGGTTGATATTTCTATGGTAGAAGTGTTATTTCATTCGATTTTAAGACAAGTGGTATCAATGAAAGAAAGATTGAACCATGCTTTGGGGTGTGCGTTCAAAGGCATAGAGTATTTATAATAGTTATTTTATCCTTCATATTTCTGTACTACTGTCATTGCCTGATACTACTTGCTACTTGTAATTAAATAAAATAAAAATCTAAATCTTAAGTGGACTAGTTTTAGTTTCTATGAGCATCAAATATGAAATTCTTATTACATAAGGCTTGGATTATATGTTACCTTCTGAGTAGTACTAAACCATGTGCAAGTTTGCTACGCATGACTGTACACCAAAGTAAGGCAATACCATATTGACATATTAGGCTTTTATGCTGTAGTATCACTGTATCCATGTTTACCTTTAAGGAAATAAAATATGCTAAAATGGAAACTCGTTTGAGTAGTTGCCACTCAGATTTGATTTAATGCTATAGTGTCCTATATATATATGGAACAATTACATCACTGCACTAAAATTCCTATTTAAGTATATTTAAGTGTACCAAAATAACCAGGAAATGTCCTGGAAATGTCGTATTGAGATTGCCATGAAATATAAGGAATCTTAAATTGACCGGAAATGTCATTTGACATTTCCAGGACATTTAAGGTAAACTTAAATTTACCGGAAATGTCGTTTGACATTTCCGGGATATTTAAGGTTACCCGGAAATGTCAAACCACTTTTCCGGTAAATTCAAGTGTACACTTAATTCATGGGAAATCTCATACTGTGGTCGTACTTTATTTGGCTGGGTATATATTTTATATATATATAGGCATATATAGGCAATGATCATTCCGTTATTATACATTACTTTGAAGCCCTCTGAAGAGCTAAAACCCGTGATACGTACACAAGAACGAGGTTGTTTGACCGACTTGGCCGGTATCAGGGTGAAAGATACGGTATCAGCCTGAAACCCTTTATAAGGGTTGATGGCTGATACCGTATCTTGATCCCTGATACCGGCCAAGTCGGTCAAACAACCTCATTCTTGTGTTTATCAAGAAATGTGGATTAAATAAGGAAAAATACCAATTTTACTGTGTCATTTCGTCTTCTCGAGCTCCAGACATCGCCATTTTGTTTTTGTGTTGCTGCCACTTCCGGTTTTGCGAGTACGCAAAAAAAAAAAAAGTCCCCCCCCCTCTGTCATCTACATCGCCTTTTTTGGTACAAATTAGGCCTAGTATGCGCTTAAAAGTTCTTAATAATTAAAAATGGAAGACGATTAAACGATAATCTGGTATATATTGGCCAAAAATAATATCTGAATTACGATGAACGAACGCAGAGCCTCACTCTCCCAACAGAGGTTTAGTATTGTAGGTATGTGTAGTATCTGCTTGGAGCTGCACTCGCGAAAAGGGTAAAAAATGCGAACATATTCTTCGCCAAGCACATACTACCCATACACACACTGCTAAGTATGGACTAGGCCTCTGCTTGGAGATTGAGCAAAGCGTCCGATTTACGATAAAAAATTCCGGTAGGACCCGATATTGGCGCCACTGTTTCTCTATGAGGATTTCTCACGACCACATTTTTTCGCCGATCCTTCATGTTAGAAGGCCTCAACCAAATTTTCTGGGGGGTTAAGGCCTAATTCAGCTATTGTACGTGTAAATATAGGATCTTTTCTCTTCCATGCGCTATGTTTCTTTCAATATAACTTGATTTTAAACCTAATAACCACCTTATTATTTTTCGGGGAAGTTGATGAAACCACTCGCGCCCTGCCACTGTCAAGCGCTAGCCGGGCGGCCACATTTTTATCGTCTCAATTTTTCGCCGATACATCATGTTACAAAGCCTCAACCAAATTTTCTGGGGGGTTAAGGCCTAATTCAGCTATTGTACGTGTAAATATAGGATGTTTTGTAGTGCTTAGGCTTGGTTTCAAGCCTAAATATGCTTTTTTAACCCCCAAACGGAGCCAATTAAAAAAAAATGATATCGTCTCAATCTGAATGTAGGTCAACGATCAGCTGATCGCAGCCTCCCGTGCTTTTTCGTATTTACTCGATTTCATCGTTTTATTATAGAAAATCGATGTTAAACTGCTTGATTTGAATGGAATGTATCAAAAGTAAGGTGACAAACACTCAAAATATAACATAAATAAGATTTTTATTTCATCGTAAACGCCACTCCCCCCACGTTCTAGTTCAAAATATCCGCCCGGCGAGTGCCAGCAGACAGCTCGCACGAGGAGGCTTTCCACGCTTCAACTTGATAAAAGAAGACGAAATACGTGAAATATAGGAGGAAATACGCTTTGAACCAACCAGCACAACAAACATAAAGGTATAATGAAGGCATTGACGGTCATATTAACACATGTTATCATCAATTTATCTTAATATTAGTGCAAGAGGCTGAAAGGTCAAGCCAAGTCAACTTGGTGCTGTCAGACATACCACGGTCTGACACCGTCCCATACTTCATAGGACTGACGTTAAAGTCAGCATTCATCTGAGGGATTAAGGGATTCCGCTCACTAGGAGGCCTGATCGTCCAATGATTGTGAATTCGAAGGAGACACGCTCACTTGGGTCTGCGAACGGGTGTCCACGTTTCCATAATGAATGTGGACGTGGACTGCCCCGTTACCGGTTATTGTGGCTCCGGAGAACATACCCGCCACCAAATCCTGGACCGGCGGCATCCCCCTGGTGCGCACCTGCACCGATCTAGGTCCTATGACCGGCCCAATTGCACCATCCAAGACAGGAGCCGATCCGGGGATCACGACTGCAGCCGCATGGGCCACGATAGGAGCCGATACGGGGGCCACGAAGACAGGAGCCGAAACGGGGGCCACAACCGGGCCTGATACGGAGTCCACCACAGAAGGCTCTGGAAGCGAGGCGGAGGAGGCTTCCTCGGCCTCCACTGCAGCTTCGTCGGTCTCCACCGGGGCCTCCGATACTCGCTTCTTCAGGAGGGAGCTTCCCGGAGTGATCGCATCGTAGGTTCTCTTCCGGCCCACGGCGATATGATACATTTCTTTCTGCTGGGGAACGGAGGCTGTGGAGTACGCCTGAATCGAGTTAACATTTCGGAGCCCGGAGTACTGGATAAGAAGGTGCGAAGGTACACCCCCATGAAGAAGGTTGGTCATGTAGGTCTTACGCGGTGTGTGGCCCTTAATGGCCCCAGTGAGGCCCGCCTTCTTCTTCACTTCCTTCATTATCTTGCCGATAGAGTCGTCGCTCATCTCATTCTTATCACCGTGCTTCCAGGGATACTCCATCTCCCATGTGGCCTTCCATATCGGAGTCAGGAAGAAGTGGACCTCCGGTTGCTTCTGGGCAGGGCTTCTCTTGTCCCGGATCCTTTTGTACATCCGTACGGGGCACCTCTCCTCATCGTCAAGTAGCCACATATTGGGGTTGTACATACGGGGGGCACCTTTGCCCTTTCGGGTCTTCGACAAGGTTTCCACGAAGTGAAGGTGCTCATTAGGTGTGCCCTCATCCACCATATAAAGGTGCTTCCATAACACGGCTGTTTGCTCTTGGCGACCCCGCCACCCGAAGCCATTAGCGAAGAAGAAGTACACAGTGTTCTGAATGGTTCGAGGGTCCTGACTCCCAAACGCACCCGTTTGCCAGCATATTTCCACATCCTCATCTGTGAGTGGTACGGCCATATTGGGTTTGTCCCCGAAGCCCAGGTCTTTCAATTCACATCGCCTTGTCTCGATGACTTGTCGAAGGAGATCAAAGTTCGAGTCAGTCATCATATTGACCGGATAGTTGTTATCACGGCAATATCTGCAAAATATAAAGGAAATTAGGAATTAATTGTGTGATTAGACCTCCAAGAGGAGAATTCATAATAGGTCTGGATCAAGTGTGACATTCCACGTATGGTACTGCAGTCATACAGGAGAGACCAGGGCGTCAAACCGTGAGTAGCCAAGTTTGCTTTGAATCTAACCATACAAGCCCTGCCACTGTGATAACGTTATATTTCAGGTTTAGCCTCAATATGACATACCCACACATTGATATCAAGCTCAAAATATGTGAATATATAGGAAACAGGCCAAAAATGGTTAATTTGTGCAAATACTATGACAAGGTAGCGAGGTTACAGTCGGCACGGGTGTGGGACCTGGGTCATACTGAGGGGGGATTATATTTCAAAGTGCTGTATTTGGGTCAAAAATGGGTCTTTTAGGGTCAGGAAAAAAATAGGTGGTACTTCAGCATGTCGACTTTACTCTAACTGAGGCTCAGACATTTTAGGGGCCTCAAAATATCCAAAAATTGAAAAAAGCAAACGCAAGTTGAGCAGCGACGAGGCCGTATATAGGATTTCAACAGGGTTTAGAAGCTGAAGTGACCCTAACTCAGGGGGGGCTTGGGGGGTCTTAAAATTATTTTTATTAAATGGGATATCGCAATCTGGGATATTAAACATGTCACCTTTTATATATATCAAGGGCAGATCTCAAAAATTGCTCTAACCCCCCCCAAACAATTTTTTGTCGTTGAGCAATTTTTAAAGTGATTCTAGTAGCATTCATGTTTGAGGGTCGTGCCGCTATTCGGTTTAGTGACTTCTACATGTTGGATTTCTTAATGAATCACATCACTAGAAAGGCCTGATACTGGAGAGTTAAGAAAAAATTATTTTGGGGCTGCCCCCCCCCTGTGTACAATTTTAGAGCATATTTTCAGTTTGGGTCGGGCCACTGTCAGTCGGCGCCCATAGACTCGCTATGTTAAAGCACTACCGGGTAGCGTCTCACCGAGTGGAAACCTCGCCATAAAAGTTCATTTCCTAAATAACTACTGGATATTATGCAATGGCATCTCGAAATCCTGTATCTCTATATAGTTGTCATAGTCCCCGCAAAAGGATTTGTTCAAATGTCGTCTCTAAGTATCGAAATAATTAAAAAAGCAAACTGAAGAATAGCGATGAAAACTTTTTAAAGGCACGCCTACACCAAAATCCTAAACATGAGCGCCTTGTCATATTTTGCTCATTTAGGTTTTGAAGCCTTCAGACACAATATTTGACAATTTCCTTTTGCGGGGACTACCACAGGTGTGTATAGATAGAGGATTTCGAGTTCCCATTGCAAAATATGTAGTAGTTATTGAGAAAAATGAACTTTTATGGCCAAGTTTTCACTAGGTGAGACGCTACCCGGTAGTGCTTTAAAAATGAGAGCGCGGTTCCCAACAATATTCTTCAGTTTGCTTTTTTTTAAATTGAGGTACTTAGACACAATATTTGAGCAAATCCTTCTGCGGGTACTAGGACAAGTATGCATAGATACAGCATTTCGAGGTGCCATTGCATTATATTCAGTAGTTATTTTGTAAACAGGGTTTGAATCGGGGACTTTGAGAATTTGGTCTAGCTCGTCGCCATTTTGTCAGTTTTCAGTGACATTTCCAAGAATCGAAAATTAAAATACTTAGGGGTGGAATTTTATTCTGGTTTTGACGTATGCTTTGTAGAAGGGATCAATCTATTTATTCATCATATTTTTACCTTGCGGTACTAGTGTAATAACCCGTGAGGGTGTCTGGCTGATGGTACTTTTGTTGATCTGTTGCTTTGTCGATGGTCACTCCTTTTGGGAGAGGTTTCCGCACGCCGAGTATGAACGAGCACATCAGGGAACATAGCCTACGGGGTGGTATGTCAAGCACATCTCGATTTTCGTTCAATTCCACCTTGAAGAATGTGTGTACCTTCCTCATGACCTAAAAATAAAAAAATTAGGGGTTATAATAAGTTAGATATCGATTAAAACAGGCGCGGTATCCAAGTAAATTCTCCCAACTTAAATTCTCCCAACCAGAGCCGCGCCGACACGCGTTCACTCAAAACATCAACAATGGCTTCATTTCTGCACTCACCGACGCTGTCTTTCGGACTGTGTTTTTATTTCTCCTCTCCTCTACATACGTCCTATGGGCGGCCTCTTCTCTGTCTATATCCTCCTGGGTTGGGGGAGGAATTATCTGCTCGTCATGTTCCTCCAGGTCGTCTCTGGATGGTGGTATAAACTCATTTTCCTCCACGTCGTCTGCTGGAGGAGGAGGCCTCACCTCCGGTTCCTCGGCCAAATCAAACTCAAACAGATCGTTTAAAAGGCCGAATTCACCTGTTGTCTCTTCAGCACATTCATTAAGTGCCTCTTCCACGAGCTCCTTGAGAGCCCACTTTTCAAAATTAAAAAAAACCTGGCACGCTACGGCTTGTGGAAGCCTTTCTTTTTCCCTCGGGGTTATGTTGGACCAAGCAAACGGCTCCATATTCGCTATAGCAGACGACCAGAAGCCAACCGGAACTAGTTTTGCGTCTCTGCGTGTGGCTTCCACATATTCATACACTCTGTGATCGGCCGGAAACGGAAGCCACCACCCTCAACTAACCCCCTGATACAGGCCCAAAATACCGGAAGTGACCTGATATGGCTTCCCCGTGTGACGTAGGTACGTTTGAGTATCGATTTAACCACATGGCTTGATAATAAGCACAGTCATGTCAACGTCTTCTGTATCAATTCAAAATATATTACCACTTGTATATGAATTGTTAAACATATAATAATAGCCACCCCCCCCGTCCACAATCAACTCCCAAAGACCAAGCCCAAGGTTGTCACCCCCTCCCCCCTAGTAAATTTTAAGAATATTCATATAAATACTTTTTATTATCACAGGGAGAAAAGAGAAATACGACCATGATGTGAATAATGCATAGAACTAGATAACACTATCCTTAAAAACTCATTCATAATATTAAAGACATTTAGTATTTTAGTTGGTTATTAACACCCTCCCCCCTTGCATCCACACAGTATATAGAACACTCCACCATGACACCCCCCCCCCCCCCCCATTCACCTAACCTACACCTGCCCGCTTTTGTGAGTGAATGCTACCACAACAGAGCAGCAGGTAATACAATGGGAGGTGTGAGGGACTAGGAAGCCGTTGTCCAGTCAACATGTCTACATGCCTGCAGGTAAACAATGGGTAGTGTGTGACCTATATACATACACCAGCCAATAGAAAGCCATCAGGAGTACACAGTTTGGATTTTGAATCATTCAGCAGTTGTAAATGGACAGCAGCACATGACTGAGCTTTTGGTAGTTATATGCATATGGTGGGTATTTTTGCTCTCTTTCATTCTTTTTGTCCCAATTTAATCCGTTTCTCACTATTGAACCAGTGTTAAAAGGTTACCAAGATTAATATAATCATGTAAAGTTAAATGAATTGATAATGAAATACCAGTATAAATATGATAGAACTATCATGTACATTTTAATAAACTGTGTTTTTTTTATATTTCCCACAGGAAGAAGTCACAGCTTTTGGAGGGTTACAACACGTGCCACTAACCAGGAATATTAGGGGACCCTCACCCCCTTATTGGACAGCTGTACTGTATCAATTTAATTGCGATTTTCCCCCCAGCCCCCCTGGAGGCGCCCCCGGCCGCCCAGGGGCGGGTGCCGGCCCCCCAGTCCCCCTGGAGGCTACCAATAAATGATTAATGAATACCCGCTATTGACCCCCCCCCCTCAATAAAAATGTTGCCCACCTTCATTAAAAGTACATTAAAAAAAGCAAGTATAGATGAGTTTAATTATATATACAAATAAGTAAGGGTGGAGCAATTATAGCAATACACATTAAAACTATGTAAAGGTCATTAAATGTGCTTAAATGTCGTTCACAGAAAAACAGCATCCAGACCTTGATATTATGTTTAATTACATTTAAGTACCACCTTTCCATGCCATTTAATCAACTTAAATGAACTTAAATCCAACTTGAATGTCGACTTAAAGTGTTCTTTTAAGTACACCAAAAGTTACTTAAATGTCGGAGATTGACATTTAAGTTTCACCTTAAATGTACTTAAATGTGACATTTAAGTAATAAAAATGACATTTAAGGTACACTTAAATAGGAATTCTCACGCAGTGCATGACATTATCAAAACTAAACAGAGCTAAAAGTTTTCCTTTTCAATGATAGTGAATTTACCTGAATGCAAACATTCATGCAGTCTGTCTGTTATTTGTTTGTTTGGGCTAGCTTCTCGCGATATCAAACCAAATCATTACCTGTCACACACTCAATATATTGTAGCCATTAAATATAATGTATTGATATATTTACTACAGGTATATAGAAAAAGCCCAAAGGGAAAAGTAGCATATGCCGGAGTTCTGTACAGCTTTATACTTTTAAGCTTGTTTGGCAGTTTTCTTTAATACAAATCTTTAGAAGACATATTATGTAACTTGTAAACTTAGATAGGATATCGGGAATATATGGTAGATGTTATTTTAGTAAACGGTATGGTTTTGATGAGGCTCATTAGATAATTGGTTATCTCACATAGTGCACCTGCTATGCATCCTAATCTACATGCTAAAAATAGTGAAACTCTCGTTTGAGTGCAGGGGTATCTAAGAAACACAGGTCTGATTTAAGCACAATTACAAAGCCCCCCCCCCTCATGGAAACCCAAAATGTATCTTTAAAGAGACGTATCTAAGTGTATGTCCCTGTTCAAGGGCAGGGGTTCACAATAGCTTGAAATATTTAAATTAAATTGGCAATTAGGGTACTTAATGCATAAGCACAAAGTGTTTGCTTTAAGAGGTTAAAAGATGATTCATAAATGTAGACTATAGTATTAGGTGGGCATTAGAGCATCCCTGTGTGTAGAGTCAATTACATGAAAGCAATGGTCATCATGCCTAAGTCAATACTGAAGCTATTGGCCTATTGACCATACAGTCAGGTCACCTGATAGTAGGAGGGAGATACAGGACCTACAAGGTAGCTTTAGGCATAACCTCGCTCTCTGCAGCACATTGGGGCCTCATACCATGTGTGAAAACAACATAGAGCAACTGTTGACATCATCCTCAAATGAATTTTCACATTTTTATATTTGCTCATAATATAAGCCACCTGATTATATGCGTAGTTAAGGGGATATATGCAGAGTCTTGAAGATTAGTAGTGTATGCTGTATACGACAAGGTGCCTGTTCACTAGCAAATGTAAAGGGTTGAAAATAAAGGTGTTTCTTATATATTTTGCCCAAAGAACTTACCCAGGCCTTCATAAACGTAGCATTTTCTGATGATTAGAGCTCAAATCAATTTTGTCTAAAATGCTCCAGAAAGTGCAATATCGCCCTACTTCAAGTACCACCTACTTTATTGAACTTTATTCCCCGGAATTCAGTTTAGAAATCAGATAATCATCAGTTTTATACTAAATTCAAGACTTTTTGTGTGCACGCTATGAGTCCACCAATTGAAAACACACTGTAAAGAACTACACCTGTGCTAATGGGACCCTCTTAACTGGCTCTCATTGCCAATCAAAGATGCTTCATTGTGTCGCATCCTCCAGATATGATACTGTTATAACATTTGGACAACGTTTAAGTAAGATTTAAGATGTGTAAAAAATCAGACCATTTTACTTTAAACACGAAAGTAAAATCACCTAGCACATCCCTATTACCTATGAGACCAACACAAAATGAAGAGGAAAAAGATGGTCAATAGTGAGAGTGGCAAGGGTCTGCCTAATTGGGAAGCTTCCAGAAGCATGTGCTATTGTGTCATATCCAGGTCTGTTCTAGAGTGCTCTAGTGTCTGACATCAATCCAGCTACCAGAGTTCTCATCTATTCACACACAAAACGCCACAGTGGGATATGTTTATGATCACAGACCCAAGCAAGGACATTGATCCTGGTTTGAACAGAACACCCCAGTAACTTATCCTTAGAACCAAGCTGGCTTAATAAGATGATCTCCTGGTAATTCTACTCAGATAATTGTCCTGTGAATTTGTGAGCTGCATTCATGCATCATACAGAGCTTTAATAGGGTATTAACCATGTAAAGTATTTGACAAGTTATACAACTGTTAAATGGCAGTTTGTACAGTCGGTCTCCAGCTAGGTGCTATTGATCTCTGGTGCAGTCTTGATCACATTATAACTACTTCTTTAGTGGCATGTATGGCTCCCCATACTTTAGGCACCCCTATTGATTTTGCTCTGAATGAAACATGAAACTTCTTTCTGCTAAGTTCTTCACTCCTCAGACAGACAGACTGCAGAGTGCCCCTGTAGTCTGTGACCTCCTCATTATCCTGTAATCCTCCTGAACTGCTTCCACATCGTTCTACCTAGTGCCTGGACTTAATCATTTCCTTACACAGAAAGACATACTTCTACTTCAAAATCAAGAACATCTTTAATATGAAGGGGGACACTGCATGTCCATTGTACAGCATACCATATCAGTGGACATTTATATTGAATGTTCTATTATAGGCCAGAAAACCACCGAGCTGGAATTATCTGTACCTCATGTAAAGCTTGTTGTCTCACCTAGAGGTTCATATATCTGAATATCAAGATCTTATTTCCATAGTATTAAAATACTATATGTGTAGCATAACAAGGTAATCATTATTTCAAAAAGATCTACCATATTCGATAAGCACACAAGTAGTATAGTATGTATCGGAACGGGACTATAGTTAACTACTGTTTATTACTCAATCGACATGCAGCCAATCAGAGGCCTCCATTTGGTCACGTGACCGGAAGTGACCTACTTAGGGGATTAGTGGTGACGTCACGTGACCTAGTTAGCCAATCAGAGGCCGCCATTTGGTCACGTGACCGGAAGTGACGTCATATGACCTACTTATGGACCGGAAGTGACGTCATATGACCTACTTAGGGGACCGGAAGTGACGTCATATGACCTAATTTAGGATCACGTGACCGGAAGTGACCTGATGAGTCACGTGACCGGAAGTGACGTCACATGACCTAATGGCTAACCGGAAGTGAGTGACCGGAAGTGACCTGATTGATTACGTGACCGGAAGAAGAAGAAGAAGAAGAAGAAGAAGAAGAAGAAGAAGAAGAAGAAGAAGAAGAAGTTTTTTGTTTAGGAAGTGAGGGTCTTTAGGATCACGTGACTGGAAGCGACGTCGTCACATGAGTGACGCTTTAAGAGACTGCGCGACTTACTAGTAAAAGAAGACGTATGAAAATAAAAACACAACAATATTTTATTTTATTTTTTTATTTGGTTTTTTTTCAATCTTGATAAACACTCTATTTTTGAAAAGATGCACACGCTTATTTTTTTTTTTTTCATATCTCTAAAGGACTCGTTGTCACACCGTCAGAATGCACGCGACGCTTATAATACAAGTAGCGCACGCCGTCTTTCTCTATGGTGTAGGTGACCATTTTGTTTCGCACCACTTTGAAATTTCTATTTACAGCAATGAGAGTTTTTCGTTGGCGAAGAACATCCAAGAAGTCGTCTGGTTCCTGAGGGTTTTGTTTCTTCTGTACGCCTTTTGCACTCCATTTTTTGGATTTTCTTTCACAGGTGTCGCTGACTCGATCGTAGCAAATGTAAGTCTTAGGGTTGAGACTTAGGATCCCGTCACCTTCCCACTCCGCTTTCATGAGCCCCGAAGTTCTCAGATCGTGAAGGTACCGTCTCTCACAACATCCGCCGGGCGGCGGACACCATTCTCGCACTCTTTCCGTTTTTGTCTTCACGAAAAGCTCTAAGTGATCGTCGCACACCGCTGTCGGAAGCCACTTTCGTTTCTCTCTGAAGTACGTCTCTCTCAGGCGAGGTTTGACTAGGTCATCCAACGTGTCACCGCTGAGAGCCATGTAAAGACTGTCGGTGTCCATTTGACAAAGGGCATAATCGCGCCGATCGACGAATCTATCCAAGAAGTCGTATGTGAACTCTAACATTTTCAACTTCGCGTACTCGTATACCATGAACCCTATTTGAATAGGGAGGTTGTTCTTGACTGTTTTCGGTTGTAGTTCGACTTCAAACAGATCGGAACTCAACTCGGACGCCTTTTTGAAGCGCCACGAATTGGCCAATAGTTTGAACTTCCGACTGTCAGTGTATCTCACCGCCGTGTGTTTTTCCTTGTTGCAGATTGTTTTACCGTACGTAGCGTTTCCCATTAACTTGTAACAGTCTGACAGAATTTTCTCGTTCTCGTTCACGTCGCCACGTCTTTGCGCCGCCGTTACTTCGTCCGCGAAACCTGCAAAGGAGCGTTTAGGTAGGTATTCTACGACCAGCTGCACTTTGGTGACTATCAAACCGTGCTCTAAATACCACTTGAGAAGCGGCGTTCCCAAGAGAATATGTTTTCCGTGGTAACTCCCTATCAGACATCTCTGAGGCGTGTTCAACAGCTTTTCTTCCTGCGCAAAGTCTGACATGTGAGGTCCTATGTCCGATTTTGAAACGGTCACGTTCTTGAAAAAGGGGGTCATTTCTTCGAAGTAGTCTCGTAGGTGAGGCGGCGTAGTGATGTCCACTTGAACTAAACCGAACATTTTCCCGTCTTTCACAGCGGAAAGGATGTCGCTCTCGCTCATCGCGTTTCGAGACACTTTCAAAGCGTCAACCTTCCAGCGTTGTTGGGAGGCCTTAACCCGCTAATCTCGACGCTTCATCTCTCTCCATTCGCACTCCCACACGACGACCAGCTTGTAACCTAGCGCTTTCAAGTACGCGCTTACTCTAGTCGTTCTGTCGCGTCTCTCCTCCCTCAGTGAAGCGCACTGATATCGGTGCGACGGTATGCACTCGTGAGCGTGGAACCAACACCCGTGAAACTGGAAAACCGTATTAGAGGCCGCGTGAAACCCGTCCACGCGAATTCTCCGACAGCCTACAACCATCTCGCCGCCGTTTAAAGCGTGGCGCAGTTTCACGTCGCGGTCGTGCTCTACGAAGCGTAACCACTCCAAAGCGCTGTGAGAGTTTCTTTGCCTAATTTCGGGCTTGAACTCGGTCTCAGGTCGTCTCACCGCGTATTAGCCCGTGCAGTGCGCTTCGCTCATGCAGCGCAAGTACAGAGAGTTAGCGTCTAGTCCTAGGATGTGTTGGCACGGTCTCGCTTCTTCGCCGTACTTGTGCTCCCTTATCCGCGTGGTGCCCTTCTCGTGAAATCTATGGAAGATGATGGAAGGACCGCCGACTAGATTTTCTTTGATCAGAGCGTGGAGGACGGCGTCGAACTGGGGGAACGTTGTGAACGCGTCTTCTAGGTTTTGGAAGAGGAACCGTAAAGTCAAACCGGCGAGAGAAACTCCGTCTTTCAACATGTCAATGCCGCGATCTTGGAAAAATTTAGCGTGATTTTTCAGAGCTTCTATGAAAGGTTTGACGTCTTTGTTGTTGTAGTGGATCAAGTAATCTTTCATAGTTTGCATCTTCTCGTCGGACCAAACTTTCTGACATGCGGCGTAGTCGGATTCGGCCGTTTTGACGCCCGTCAGTTCGCTGTCAAAAGCCGATCTCGGTGGCAGCGTTCTGTTTGCCAGTTTCCTGGTAGACGTCATCCATTCGTAAGGAAAGTGACCTTTCTCTTCGTTCCTGGTGAAAGCTCGCAAATAAGTCGCGTAGTTGTAACCGGGTGCCAAATAGTTGACTACGTCCAAGAAAACCGTGTGCTGTGTGTAAACCGCCAAGTATTGATTGCTTCTCTTTATGACGCTGAATTCTTGGTTTCTTCGGTCTCCAGAGGCAAAGAACGAGTGAAGGCGTATTTTGATCAGGTTCAAGTCGTAACGCCCCGAGTTGAAGCCCACGACTGGAGCTTGACGGATGTATCTCAGAAGACGCTTCTTCAGTTGAACTAACGGGTGTCTGGTCTGAGCCGCAGCGAAGCCGCCTGGAGAAGGGGTGAACGTCGCCTCCTCCAGCAGGAGAGCTTCACCTATCGCCGCATCTAACTTCGCTAACGTCGGTCGGTAAAGTTCTAGCACAGCTTCCCCGATGACTTTGGCGTTCTCGTTTATGTGATTTAAAACTCGGTCCAACAAGGGGTCGGAATCTGCGTCGGATTCTCTGACGAAGCAGACGGGCCCCTCCCACCCCGGAAAGTCGGATGCGACGCTAGCCGACAAAGGGACGTGATCCCACAGCAGGGACACGTGTTCCGTCGACGGTTCTTTGCACGGTCTGAAGAAAGCCTCGAAATCGAAGGCGATCTTGTAAGGGTAGATTCCGGAATGTCCGTCGGGGGGAAAAATGGAGAAGTCTGCTAGCGCTTCGAAAATCGTTCTCGAATTTTGGTAGATGCCACCTACGTAGCGCAACTTGACTTGTCGGCAAGAGGAAAGCTGGTTCCTGTGTCTCTTCAGCAAGAACTCGGTGGTGAACGCCGCCTTACACTTGCAACATTCGTATATGCCCGCGTACGCGTTGAAGTCCGTGACGAGAGAGACGTGCAAACCGCCTTTCGCCGTCAGGTGTAGGTTGACTTTACCTCGGGCGGCCAGAGTTCTGGAAGGCGGTCTGATCAGAGTAACGCGTCTTCTCAACTTCCGCCCCGGCACTTGACGCGACGCGGTGTAGACCGCTATTTGTACGTCAAACAAGTTCTCTAACGCGGGTAAGTCGCGGATGTTCAGACCCGGAAAGGATTCAGGTGTGGCAGCGGGACAGAACTGACGTAACAAATCTGAAGCGCGCTTGCTGGTGTTGTATAAGTGAAAGGAAATGCAGCGGAAGATGCAGAGGTTGTCCTTGTTGGGAAAATCTAACACGCCGCTTCTCTTTCCAACTCGACCAGCCTGAGTGATCCTACAGCCTATGGGGAATTCCCCCGGTCCCATGTAAACGCAAATGTTCAAATTGGTAGGAAAAAGAACGTGCCACTTGGTGTCAGCGTCGCAAAGTTTCCGTACTTCCTTGCAAGCGACGGTGTTTTCCATCTTTGAGAGGAGCTCTTCCAAAGTTTCTGAATTAGTTATAGTAGGGAGCGGTTGTATGAGAGTTGCGTTGTTCTGGGAGGCGTGAAAGTAGCGCAGTTTGCTCTTGTCTTCTCTGTGTTGTAAGAGTAAGCCTACCGAGAAACCCACTTTGTATCTGAATCTTTGTGTCAAGTGAATGCGACGCATAGTATCTACAGCGTCACTCAACTCGCCGGTTGGTAGCCTGAAGTTTGTTACACTCACGCGAGTCCCGTGCATCCTGACGCCCGTTTGTATCGCAGGCCAATTCGCCGTGAACGTTTCCTCCCCGTTCGGTACAGCACGTATGCGCGGAGGGATGGTCACCCCGTCCAGAGATTCGCGTCGACAGGCGATCTTTCGGCAATCGCCTTCGCCGCATAGAGGGCAAAACTTAGGTATTACTCTACAACTTTCTACGTGTCTCTCGTGGTTGTACGGTCTTTTAAAAATTTTGAAACACTTTTCGCATACGTACTGTGTCATGTTTTTTTCACTCAGTTACCAACTACTTAGCCGTCTAACTATCTATCTATCTATCAATCTATCTGTCTATCTATCTATCTATCAATATATTGTCTATCTATCTATCTATCTATCTGTCTGCTGTCTGTGTATCCGTCTGTCTGTCTCATACAGCGTACGTCAAACGCTGTGTGTGTGCGCGCGTGAGCGTTGAGCGTCTCTCATTCCGAATCTATACCGAGATATTTGAGAATAATCTCTGTTTTGTCATCCAACTCTTTGAGCGCTCTGGCGGACAGCGTCACCCACTGCTGTGTGGGTTTTTTGTCAGGACCTTCGTACTTGCGCACGTGGACGAGGTTCTTACCGCTGTAGTAGCTCACAGCTGCGTACACTTCGCCCTCCTCATCCAGCACTGCGAACCAGGGGGTGTGATTAGGTCTTCCTTGCGCGGCCGCTGTGTCGCGTATGCGCACCACTGCGCGGATATCGGCGATGCGTGCTATTAGCTAGCGCAGCGCGTCGGCCGTGAAGTGCACTCGCTTGCTTCTGGTCAGAGACGCCTCCTTCACCTGGCCGTCTTTTGTGGAGCGCGGCCTCCTAGACAGTCTAGCCACGTCCTCCCAGATCTCCAGCGTCAAAGCTCCGTCTAAGCAGAACTCTAACCCGAGAAGACGGGAGAAGGGTTTCTCTGCTTCTTCTCGTCCATCTCGTTCTTTTTCTTGTATTTTTCTCTTCTTAGTAGGCCTTGTTGTTCTGGAACTCACCTTAGAACGTTTCACACCCGCAGGAAGAGTAACACCATCAGCGTTAGCTGAATCAGCAGCAGAACCGATAGCAGGAGCAGCGTCAGCGCTGGTGGTATCCAAGGCCTCGTTGTTGGAACAGAGCAGCCACACGCCGTCGGTGCTGAGTGTAGCGGTAGAAGATGAAGCGCCGCCGCCCTCGTAAGGTGGCGGTGAGGGCAGTCGCCACGGACCGGACGGGGCGCTACTAGTGGAAGTGAGGTCGAAAGGTCGAAGAGGGGAGCTGAAAAACGTACCGCCCACCCCTTTCCCTTCGGGTTCTTTGTACGCCTCTTCGTCACCGTCGTTCTCTGTCTCACCCTGTTGCTGCTGCTCCTCCTCCTCTTCTTCTTCTTGGTTTAGGGGCTGAGTGTCCGAATAGCTGTCACTCTCAGCGCGAGCGGCGTCGAGGGCGTCGGTCGATGTAGTGGTAGAGGAGAGGGGCTGTGCAACGTGCGGCAGGTCATCAAAGTCATCAACAGTAGTGGGGAGGTAAAAACCCGGTTGCCAGTACTGCGCTGTGCCAGGAGCGTTGTCGTCAGTAGTAGTAGCGGTAGCAGCAGGTGCAGCAGAAGCAGCAGCAGCAGCAGCAGCAGCAGCAGACGCAACAGTAGCAGGCGCAGCAGCCTCAGCAGGCGCAGCAGTAGCAGGTGCAGCAGCAGCAGCAGCAGCAGCCGCAGCCCGAGGATCACCAGCAGCAGCAGCAGCAGCAGCAGGCGGAGCGGCAGTAGCAGCAGCAGCACGCTTAGCAGCAACGTGTACCGTCGCGAGTGTAACAACGTCGCTAGCACGACGACTACTACCAGTAGTACTACTACCACTACTACTACTACTACTACTACTACTAGTACTACTACTACTACTACTACTACTACTACTACTGCTGCGAGCGCTCGCTACAGCGGGAGGGTGATAAGACCAAGCGGCTGCGGCGGTAGTCTCATTTTCAGTAGCAAGAGGAGGCACTGACGCTAAACGAGCGCTGTTCCGCGTAGTCTTCTTGTTCTTGGACGGCGCTAGGTGTTGTCTTTTGCTCATGGTGGTGACTGTAGAGAGCAGCAAAAGAATGAGTGAGTGAATTGAGGTTTCCAGGCCCCTTATATACGCCTTCTCGCTTCTAGAGCTAAGCTACTTACTGACCCTGTTCAGCTGCCGCCGGCTGGCCGGCGGCCATTCACAAAGAGAAACAAAAGACATAAGGCATGACGTTTTCAGCTGGATCCCTTTCCCCCCTTTTGAGAGATCGACTGTCATGAGCTAAGCCGCTTACCACCCTGTTCAGCAATTCAACGCGCATTAGCTGTATAAAGGATTAAGCGGTTGCTGCCGTCGACTGACCGGCGGCCATTCACAAAGACATAAGGTATGACGTTTTCAGCTGGATCCCTTTCCCCTCTTTTTTTGAGGGATCCACTGTCATGAGCTAAGCTACTTACCACCCTGTTCAGCAATTCAGCGCGCGTTAGCTGTATAAAGGATTAACGGTGATGAGCTTAGAGTGTGTATACAAAAAAAACTACAGGAGGCGTGTGGCGTGAAGCAGGACCCCCCCTAAGACGAACGTGTCTGTCTGTGAGTAGAGGCGTGTGCATGTGGTGAGCGACTTAAGTGTAAGACAAAAAAAAATCACCACCTCCTGCCGTGGTGAGTAGACCGGGCCGGCCAGGCGGCGGCCGGCTAGTTCAATAGGGAGGGGTGACAGCTGACTAAGGCTGTGCATGAAAAAAATCCGATTTTCACCTGACCTCTGACGTTTGTTACAATGAATGTCAGAGGGAGGGAGACGTCCTCAGGTAGGGGGTAGGAGGTAAGGCTATGGATGAGGAAGAAACACCGTTTTCAGCTGGTCTCCACGGATAGCGATGACATACCCCTCGTCATCTAAGCTCTTAAGGAGCGGAGCGGCTGAAAAAGCGTCATGCGGACAGGTCGCTAGACAGCTGGAGTGCTGTTGGAAATGGGATTAAACTCCCTCTGTATAAAAGCTCTGATTTCTGTTGGAAAAAAACCATATCGCCTCTGACCACAGTAACGTCTACTACCACCACCACCACCACCACCACCGCCGCCGCCGCCGCCGCCGCCGCCGCCGCCGCCGCCGCCGCCGCCGCCAAGACGAGACGAGATGGCTCAAGCTATTCCACTTTCAAGGTCGCCTTCACCGCCTTGTCCACCTGAAAAAAAGTTAATACGGCTTGACGACGTGAGACGCGCGAGGCAGACCGATGGGGAGAACAGAGAGGTAGGACAGCGGCGGTTAGCCTATAGCGACGCCTTGCTTCGTCAACTAGGTAAAGAGTTGAGCGGCTGTTGGAGAGAGTTGGGCAGTAGCTTAAAAGTTACCGCCGCCCGTATGGATGCTCTAGTAGAGCGCAGTGTCAAGACACCGGAGGAGCTGTGTACGGCTATGTTCCGAGTCTGGTGGGGTGAAACCCCGCATCGTCATAGATGGGGAGAGCTCGGTCGCGTCTTCACCCGCATTAGACGCGTGGAACTGTTGGCTCAGTGGATGTCCCTTCTCCACAGACAGGGGTTGGATTTCGAAAACCCCGACTCGCGCGCGATGCAAAAAGCACCTGGGCACCCTCGGCAGACGTCTAGGTAGCAGGTGGAAAGAGGTGGGGGACCATTTAAAATTGTCGCCTGAGAGGTTAGATAAGATCGCTGAAGAATGCGAATACGGAGGAAGTCCCGCTGAGTGGGCCTTCCGAGTGTTGAAAATGTGGCAAGATGAAGCTGACGGTGCCGGTGGTACACCTTTTGAACTCCTTCGAGTGTTGACTGAGGACATGGGAAAGTTTGACCTCGGCATCGCGATATTACTTGACTTTATCAAGCAAGAAACAACGAGAACGACGGACATGTGAATTGTTGTGTTTTATTTTCATACGTCTTCTTTATTAGTAAGTAAAAAAAAATATCATAACAATTAAGACGCGCGCCCTCTTAAAGTGTCACTTCCGAGAGGAAGAAGCGTGTCTCTCGATTGAAATCTTTTTCTTTTCTTTTTTTCTTAAAAGAGACAAACGCCCCTTATAGTGCCCCCCCACCCCCCTAGAGTGCCCCCCTCCCCCCTCCCCCCCTCCCCCCCACCCTCCCCATGCATCCTAAAAGCGCCCCCCTCCCCATGCATCTTAAAGGGGCCCCCCTCCCCTTCCCTCCCCTCCCCCCCCCTCCCCCCCCCTTATACACTCTAAAGAACGCTTCTACCTAGTTCAATAAGTCACTTCCAGTCGCTCGTAAAACAATAAAAAATGAAAAAAAAAACAAACTTATATCGTAGTGTTTTTTATTAGTTTACCGAAAAAAATAAGAGACTCGCCTCCTCCTCCTCTCCTTCTTCTCCTCCTCCTCCTCCTCCTCCTCCTCCTCCTCCAAAAAAAAAAAAGATATCACATTTTAAAGCGCGTGACCCCTTAAAGACGCTCATCTCTTCATTAAGTCGCGTGACGTCACTTCTTCTTCCGGTCACGTGATCAATCAGGTCACTTCCGGTCACGTGATCCTCAATCAGGTCACTCACTTCCGGTTGGCCATTAGGTCATGTGACGTCACTTCCGGTCACGTGACTCATCAGGTCACTTCCGGTCACGTGATCCTAAATTAGGTCATATGACGTCACTTCCGGTCCCCTAAGTAGGTCATATGACGTCACTTCCGGTCCATAAGTAGGTCATATGACGTCACTTCCGGTCACGTGACCAAATTGCGGCCTCTGATTGGCTAACTAGGTCACGTGACATCACCACTAATCCCCTAAGTAGGTCACTTCCGGTCACGTGACCAAATGGAGGCCTCTGATTGGCTGCATGTCGATTGAGTAATAAACAGTACTTAACTATAGTCCCGTTCCGATACATACTATACTACTACAGTATATTGACGATCATATTTCTGGTTTAGAAACCCAACTAAGTTAAGTTGGTTCAGAAAAGCCAAATATGTGAGTGAACATTCCGTCCCGCTACACTTGACATTCTGCTGGATAAATGTTATTCAAGTAAGGACATTGCCACTGTCCTGCATTTAATTGCAAAGACTGGTTACCCACTATAGGCTAAGGCCCAGAGCATTCAGACTCTCAGTGTGAGGTCACATTGTCTGTAGACATGGGGGTGGCATCTTACGGGTTGGTGTAAGCCAAATGTCAGGATATTAGTCTGTAATAACCTCTGGCTGAGATGTCCTGGTGACTATTGCTGTGAAGATGCATGTATTGGTCAAGCTAAAAAGCGTCAATATAATTATTTAGGGAAAAGGTTGAAGACAGATGCTTGTGGCTGGGAGGTTTTGATGTTCTACAGATGTTTTCTAATAACTCTGGATTATACTTCTTTGATACAATTAGAAAATATAAAAGATCATACATATGCATACTTCCATGGTATGGCCATTCAAAGAACAAATGCTTCAAATATAGGAATTAATGTGAAAACTGTATGGTTTTTACAATATCTTTGATTATTCTCTCCCAGTACTGATATATGTACCAAACTATGCGTGTGTCAAGGAGTTCTTAAGGAACACTTTAAAAGAGAGAAACTAAAGGGTGACAATTGAGATTAAAAAAAAACTTATTTCTATTTCCTTAACTATAGGAACCTAATCTTGCACTCTAAATAGAGGTGCTAAACATGCGTAAATTTGTAATAATTTGCATAGATTTATATTTTTGGGCATTGCAGTCCATGTAGTGATCTGAATTAGGTGGGTATTTGAGACTTGGATAATACAGATTTTTGCCACCAGGTGATTTTTTGTTGTACCCACCTGCATTTCAATGTAAAGCGGCATAATCACCAAGCGTATCCCCCTCACAATTCTAGTACTGTTCTAGTCTACTATGTGGTAGCCGCCCGAGTGGTGGGACTGCCGCTTTAAGAGAATCAGTGCTAAGAGGTACGGCTGTTCCTATCATGACAAAGCAATAACGATGCAGCTTCCATAGCAGCAGCTATGGATACTAAGAACATAATACAGAAAGTGATTTACGGATGCAGTATTATTACGTTATTTGAAGAATATTTTTATCACACAAAACCCAATACAAGAGTTTTATTTTTCCGATTTTATTTGAAGTCTCAGGTATTTGATGACATTTTCTGGTGTTTTTTTGGAGTGATCTCATAATGCTACGTTTCGAGTTATTTAATCACTCTTCATCAGGCAGAGGATGCTTACTTGAGTGTCAACAGGTACTGAGGTACTATAAATGATCACATTTTGCTACAAAAATTACCGTAACCATGGTGACTGGCATGTCAACAACATTTATGAATATGAATAAATATATACATACAAGTATACAACTATTACGTTAGTTCATGTAGTGAAGACACCTGCAGATGATGGATTCTACTCGCACACACTCACACCATTCAAAGATGAGCTCTGGTAGCTGTCAGGTCTTATTTACAAGTGCATAGGATGTGATGCAAGACAGATTCCAATCATTAGCACCTGCCTTTTATAACCTGCATAACTCAGCTTAGAACTGAAATATTTATAAATTATGGAAATATACAGATGGGTATGTAATCATATTTTAGAATGTATTAAAAAGAGGACAAAATCAACCTCAAGACCTATTATTGGCTCCCTGAAACAAAATGTCGCCACCCATACTGACTTTCTGTAAAGTGAAAACAATATAAGGCCTCAGCATAGCAGCCGTTCAGCCTGAAAAAAATATGATGCAGAGAATGCAGCTGCATTAAAGAAAAAGAGTTATGACTATAGCCTTACACTTGTTAGGCACAACTCATCCTACACAGATGACACTGAAGGCAGCTTACTTAGCCCAAGGTCAAACACATGTAAGGAGTGTTTTGTAAAAGGCAAGACTCTCCTAGAGGCAGTAAATACAAAATGAGAACAATTCTTACATAAAAAGGAGTCATGTTGGTCACGCTCCTACAATAATTGATCCATACCGTAGAGCTCATATCCATTCATTTTATAGTAGGCAGGTCTTCCCATTGTGTAATGTTCTGAATAAAAGATGTTCAGTGAGCTGTCTTTGATCAGCTTCTATATATCCATGTCACGTACAGCGGTGGCCATTACAGGAACGTCATTGTGTGCCCTGGGCAGTGTGCATGACCTGCCATGAGACTCTTGTACTAGTCTTTGGTGTGGTTCTTAGGTTTAAAGCATCATCTCTCTCAAACCAATTCTATGATGCCTGAAGACTGAATGAAGAAAACCCTCAAAAGCATTGTATACCACCATACCAAAATGAATCATACACAGCTCAGCTCAAAGGTCATTTATAAGCCCTGCAGATAGTATAAAAGGCTTAATATTATCAATTATAAGATCTTGATGAGTGGTCTTAAAACCCATGTAATAAGATATTTTTGCAGTAAATAATTCGTCAGAAATTAGATTGACTGGAACCGTGAAAGTGTATGGGATTGTACACCCTAATCCTTGTTAGGTGGATGCTCTCTAGCTCCCCATAGCTAACAGATGAATAAATGCCTGTTACAGTGTTTCAGCATTGAGGGATGGCAGCCAGGGCCCAAACCAAATCCCTGTAGTTAATCATTGCCTGCCACCGCCATACTTATTCCCCATACTTTATCACCCAGCACCATGGGAGTGCTGAACCAAATACTTAATGACTCTGTTCTCATCACTTGCTATGAAGATGTATAGACAAAATGGGAAAATACTTATCAATATCCAAGTCACTGTAGGGGTTGTGAAAGTGTGACACAAACACAGGTTCCAATTTGGATTGAATGCAACAGGTTTTTATTCAGTCTCACAATCTCTTTATGTTCTCATATGGACACGGCCTCCAAGGTAGGATTCAATATTGTACAGGTTATCAACGGACATGGTTCGAAGTGTAAAGGTAGCATTCTAGCTAGTTCAAAGTCAGAAGAGCTGGATGATCTGGTCTTACCCCAGCGAAGCTGGTGAAAGAGCCAGAGAGTGGGAGGGGTGTAGGTGCCCCTTGGTCAAAAGTATCAAAGGTATCAAAGGGTGTGGGTCTGAGCTCGGTCTGGGATGTACTCGCAGAGGTGGCCAACCTCTGCCTCTCATATACCCAGGATGCGGACAAAGCAGTGTTGACCTAGCACGCCGTCTGGAGTGCCCCGGTTGGCTCCGCTACCGGATGACTGAACAGGGACATGGTGTAGGTGTTGCCACCTAGCATTCAATGGATGCCATTCTCGCCTTCGAACCTTGACTCCACGAACCCATGTTTACACGTTTTATCCGTGCCCCTACAATAACTGTCTGAAAAGCAAGGACAATATGAAACTTTATCTTTAGTATCTTTTTCTTTATCCATCATGACCACAGTGAGTTGTATGCAATGTTCTTTGCATCGGGAGCTTCCTGACCCCATCGGGTTGAACACAATGATATTATGAAGACTGTGCATGAATCATGAATGCAGTCCTGACTAATAGACTTTCAATTTGCAGAACGAGAGCAAAGGGCACAGAAAACTGTGTGGCCCCTTACTAGCTTACACTATTGGACTGCTTTTGTGTAGCCCCCAGGGAGCATTTATATCTGACAATGGCTCTGTATACTTTCTATTACACACTGTGTACACTGCACCACTCTGACCTATGGCTGTACCAAGTCAATAAGTACCACTGCATGCCCTCTACAATAGAGGCAGGCACAATAGGCACCGACACTGAAGCAGATTCTCTGTAGTAATGCTACTGTTGGGCAAGAAGCCATAGCTACAATGTAAGGAGGGCTTCTTAAGGGGCAACTTTGCCCTATATAAGCAATGCTTCTTAAACCAACACTAAATTTACATAAAGAGAGTGGGCAATCAGTCTTCCTTAGTATAAGCAATATTAGCAGAAAAGCATTACAGAAGCCTCATTGTTCATAAAAAAATGCTAATTCCTGAAGTTACAGCAACAATGAAAGGGAAAAAAGCAATCTAAGATACAAGATAAAGCCAGACACAGTGAACAAAGCATTTCATAAATCTTGTACCTGCATACAACTAGTGGTATAAATAAGTTATAGTCCTTTTACCAAGCGGTAGGGTCATCAATCTATGAGGCTCCATTCCCTGTTTTTGGTACTTTCTTAAACTTAAAACATAATATTTATCTGCAAGTGATTCAAGCATAATCCAGGAGAATTGACGACCCTTTTCTTTTGTGTTAGAAAAAAACATCATCCTACTTATGTATTTTAGAAAATGGTAACGGAGATCAAATTAAACAAGAACTAGAACTGTACTAGTACAGTATGAAAGTCCAAATCAAGAAGTATTAAGCAGACACTGAAATGACTATTGGACTTTTTGAATAAGTAAGGTTTTCCCTCAGAAAAAAAAGCACTCCCATTGACTTAACCAAAGAAGGCGGTATTTAACACCCCCAGTGTATTAATCCTGGCCCGTATTTCACACCCTGTCAAATCATCAAAATTGTCAATTAAACCGATGTAAATAGCTTTTTCAGAGGAATTAAGTGGGATTTTTATGAATAGAAGTAATAATGACATAAAATAAACACAAAGCCTTGTGAAATAACCCTCAGTAAGGAACTGTACTTTTGCACCTTTGTCTATAAATTTTTCTAAATGGCCAGTTTTGACAATGGACAGGTGTTCCTTATATCTGTCCTCCTTAATAAGCAAAACTAGCAGAAATGAATTACAGAAGCTTATTTGTTCCCAAGATTAAGCTTTTTCCTGATGGTGACCAGTAACAATTCAATTGAAAAAAAGCATGATGTGGGGAAGACGAGTATTTAAACCACAGCAGGCATAGAGAACAAAGCATTTTACAAATCTTGTATACTACAACTAGTGGTATAAATAAGTTATAGGCGCTTTACAAGTGAGGGCGCAAACAGATTCCATCTGTTTGCTAGCCCTCACTTGTTTGAGAAGATACTGGATTTAATATTTATGCAGGGTTGTTTAGGCATTTGGAGGGGTGTTTGGGATTTATTTCAGAGTTAGTGAGGAAATTTGTTTACTTGATGAGGTTATACAAAGAAAATACTTCTGTTATAATGGAAAATGATTTTATTAATAATTAAAAGGGCAGCAATGACTTGCATGAAGATTGATATATTGAAGAGTTCCTAGACTTTCTAAATGTCTAGTGGAAATTCCTAGACATAGTTTCTAGACCCATTGATGAGTTTAGATACACATGTTGAAGAGTTCCTAAACATGTGGATGAGTTACCTAGATATGTGGAACAGTTTCCAGATGGGTTTCATGCCTGATTTGTATCTGAAATTCCCTCTCATGAAGTCCATATTTAAAGGGCTAGTATGAGTGTTGGGGAGCCCCTAGGCGTGGTATGGAGCCCCTACATGTGTTGTAGAGCCCCTACACGTGTTGTGGAGCCCCTAGTCATGTTGTGGAGCCCCTAGGTGTGGTATGGAGCCCCTACATGTGTTGTAGAGCCCCTACACGTGTTGTAGAGCACCTAGTCATGTTGTGGAGCCCCTAGGCGTGGTATGGAGCCCCTACACGTGTTGTGGAGCCCCTAGGCGTGGTATGGAGCCCCTACACGTGTTGTGGAGCCCCTACTCATGTTGTGGAGCCCCTAGGTGTGTTGTGGAGCCCCTAGTCATGGTGTGGAGCCCCTACACGTGTTGTGGAGCCCCTAGTCATGTTGTGGAGCCCCTAGTCATGGTGTGGAGCCCCTAGGTGTGGTATGGAGCCCCTAGTCATGGTGTGGAGCCCCTATGCGTGGTATGGAGCCCCTACACGTGTTGTGGAGCCCGTAGTCATGTTGTGGAGCCCCTACACGTGTTGTGGAGCCCCTACTCATGTTGTGGAGCCCCTACACGTGTTGTGGAGCCCCTACTCATGTTGTGGAGCCCCTGGGCGTGTTGTGGAGCCCCTACACGTGTTGTGGAGCCCCTGATCAAGGTTCTGAGTGCTGTGTCCACGTGGCCAAGGCTCCCTCTCCTGCGACTCCGGCGACTCCCGCTCCCGTGGCTCCCGTCTGTGTGACTCCCGCTTGTACCGCTCAGGTTCACTGGAAAATATAAGAATTTACATATAAAATGGCAGAAAAAGAACTTTCACTTCTGATGAACCATGGCCTCTTATTTAAAGTCACTACTGGGTATTTACATGTATTAAACCACAGACAGACCTATTAACCTTTCTGAGTGTTAAATACACTACCGGGTAGAGTCTCGCCTGCTCTATTTGGGTCAAAAGTGGGTCTTTTTGGGTCAGGAAAAAATAGGTGGTACTTCAGCATGTCTACTTTACTATTATCTGAGGTTCAGAAATGTTTGGGGCCCCAAAATATCCATAAATCCAAAAAAGCAAACTCAAGTTGATCAGCTAGGAGACCGTGTATAGGATTTCAACAGGGTTGGGATGGTGAATTGAACCAAACTCAGGGGGGGCTTGGGGGGTCATAAAGAATTTTTCTTTCAATGGGATAGCGGAAACTTGGATATTCAACATGTCTTCTTTGCCACATATTAAGGGCAGATCCCAAAAATTGCTCTAACCCCCCAAAAAAGGGCTTGTCGTTGAGCAATTTTTCAAGTTATTCTAGTAGTATTCATGTTTGAGGGTCCTGCCGCTATTGGTTTAGTCACTTCTACTGGTTGGATTTCTTAATGAATCGTATCATTAGAAAGGCCTAATACAGGAGAGTTCAGAAAAAAATATTTTGGGGCTCCCCCCCCCCTTGTGTTCAATTTTAGAGCATATTTTCAGATTAAGTCCGGCCACTGTCAGTCGGCGCGGATAGACTCGCTATGTTAAAGCACTACCGGGTAGAGTCTCGCCTGCTCTATTTGGGTCAAAAGTGGGTCTTTTTGGGTCAGAAAAAAATAGGTGGTACTTCAGCATGTCTACTTTACTATTATCTGAGGCTCAGAAATGTTTGGGGCCCCGAGATATCCATAAATCCAAAAAAGCTAACTCAAGTTGATCAGCCACGAGACCGTGTATAGGATTTCAACAGGGTTGGGATGTTGAATTGACCCAAACTCAGGGGGGGCTTGGGGGGTCATAAAGAATTTTTCTTTCAATGGGATAGCGGAAACTTGGATATTCAACATGACTTCTTTGCCACATATTAAGGGCAGATCCCAAAAATTGCTCTAACCCCCCCAAAAAAGGGCTTGTCGTTGAGCAATTTTTCAAGTTATTCTAGTAGTATTCATGTTTGAGGGTCCTGCCGCTATTGGTTTAGTCACTTCTATTTGTTAGATTTCTTAATGAATCGTATCATTAGAAAGGGCCTAATACAGGGGAGTTCAGAAAAAAATTTTTTAGGGCTCCCCCTCCTTGTGCAATATTTTAGAGCAGTTTTCATGTATGCATCGAGCCAATGTCAGTCAGCGCGGATAGACTCGCTATGTTAAAGCACTACCGGGTAGAGTCGCGCCTGCTCTATTTGGGTCAAAAGTGGGTCTTTTTGGGTCAGGAAAAAAATAGGTGGTACTTCAGCATGTCTACTTTACTATTATCTGAGGCTCAGAAATGTTTGGGGCCCCAAAATATCCATAAATCCAAAAAAGCAAACTCAAGTTGATAAGCCACGAGACCGTATATAGGATTTCAACAGGGTTGGGATGGTGAATTGACCCAAACTCAGGGGGGGCTTGGGGGGTCATAAAGAATTTTTCTTTCAATGGGATAGCGGAAACTTGGATATTCAACATGTCTTCTTTGCCACATATAAAGGGCAGATCCCAAAAATTGCTCTAACCCCCCCAAAAAAGGGCTTGTCGTTGAGCAATTTTTCAAGTTATTCTAGTAGTATTCATGTTTGAGGGTCCTGCCGCTATTGGTTTAGTCACTTCTACTTGTTGGATTTCTTAATGAATCGTATCATTAGAAAGGCCTAATACAGGAGAGTTCAGAAAAAAATATTTTGGGGCTCCCCCCCCCTTGTACAATATTTTAGAGCAGTTTTCATGTTTACATTGCTATGTTAAAGCACTACCGGGTAGCGTCTCACGTGACAAAGTCAACCCTGAAACCGGACACGGGGGGGGGGGGCAATTATTTTTTTCTTCAAGGGGGTGCCCTGCCCCAAATACCTCTAGCTATGGAACTAAACCTGATAGAGAGACAAATTTTACATTTCTGAAATCCTCTCGCCGAGACGCTTTGTTTGGCGCTATCCCGAGGACTCTAAGTCGAATCGTTGTACTCGCCAAAATTGCCAAAACAAAGTCAAATTTCACAAAAAGTAGGGGGGATGGAGGCCTGACACACTAGGGCCTAATAAAGATGACATTTCTGCATCTTACGAGCCTAATAAGGTGAATATTGGTTGAGATTTACCTTTGATATGAGCCATTTTCAAGACATTTGCCGGGCGCTTGTCGATGGTCGAAATTCCCAGAAAGAAATATGCTGGTTTTTGGGTTAAAAATGGAGTTATATTGAAAGAAACATAGTGCACGGAAGAGAAAAGATCCTATACTTGGACGTACAATAGCTGAATTTGGCCCTAGCCCCCCAGAAAATTTGGTTGAAGCGTTTTTCAACGGGGGTGACCAGCCACGCTGTCTTTTTCCAATTTCTATCATTTGATCATTGGCTCTGTTTTTTGGTCTTGGCAAGTTTAGAGCCCGGTCATCGTCATTTTGCGAAATAACCCGGCTACTGAGCTGTCCAAAATTTCAACCCCCATAAGAGAGGAGCCTAATCTATCAATGACAACAAAAATTGCGGACTGACCCTTCATATTTTAGCTGTAATTCATGATTTCACTGAATTCGAAAGCGTATCATCGTCTCTCGGCGTCCCCCGCCCGCCATGTTGGATTTGAACGCCGAAGATGGCCGAAGGGCTCGATAAACAAATTATTTTTTTATCAAGACGGTTAAACTGTCCAAAATGTCCACAAATGCCTCTATGTTACCTGTAGGAGTAATAATAATACCTTAGAAGTCCGCTATTCGCTGTATTTCGGAAGATAAAATGTCCGTGCCGACCTCGAGCATTCCCGAGCGACGCAATCTCGTGAAATCCCGTGAATCCGCGAGATGGCCATTTTGTTGACATTGTCGTCGTCTCGAACGATAGGAAATGCTTGATTATGGCATAATACGATTAAATATGGGTGTTATCGCTATAATGAATGGTGGGCAATGATCTTGTAGACGTTTTTAGATGTTTTTTTAGTAATTATTAAAAATAAAAAACTCGATCGTGACTTTTTGCGGATGTCGTAAAAAAATGCACAAATTTCAAGAATCCGACGAGTCAAGTTTCGGCGACTAAACTTTGTCGAAAATCAATCAATCCTCCTTAATTTGGCCATGTAAGTAGTAAATTATTGCGGATTATCAAAGAATAATATGTTTTCTTTACGTTGTCAGCTTTTAAGGCAGGAGAAACAATGATAAGTCGTGGAAAATGGACTTCAAGCGAGACGAGTCAGTGAACTCGCTGACTAGCCTGTAAATTAGTGAAATTTCGAAGACGTTAATTATAGGAATCTGGATAACCAAGCGGTAGGGTTATTCAGGCTTTGAGGCTCCCTTCCCTGTATTTCTCATACAACTTGGTACTTTACCTTTAACTACCACATAATGCTGGTATTTCTTTAACTTAAAACATAATATTTATCTGCAAGTGATACATGCATAATCCAGGTTTGGTTGGAATGAATTGGCTCTACCAACACCGGAGCTGTATGTATCTTGACCTCTCACCCGAGATGGTGTGAACACATGTCACACCGCTTTAGTGGTGGACATACTCCACCATAATGTGCCTCAGAGAGGAGAGCCATGTCAGAGAGATACCTAGGTTCTTACACCTCTCTCCACAGACCACAGGACCTGATTGTAAAGCCAATAAGCTATACATACATATTTGCTGTCAGGAACAGGTCACATTTGAGGTTACTAGATATTAGACATATTTGTTGCAATGAATGGAAGTGAAAGAAATCTTGGTTACCACCTTTAGATTCATTTGTTGAATTTAAAATGAAGAAAAAATGTACAAAGTCTTTAAATTGTTTCTAGAATATAGAACTGCCTTTGTTTTGAGTCGATGTCTGTATCTCTATTTTGTTATTTCTATGTGCTCAAGGTATTGCCGTCTGGCCAACAAGATTTATGATGAATCACCTCCTGAAAGTATATAGCCCAAAAAATTGTCAATGATATTGACTGATAAAGCTAGAGCATCTCTTTGCAAAGTTGGGAATGGCTTATAGGGAAGCTTTTATAGTTGTAATGCTTGCACTGCATTATGCACTGATGGATGCCTTGTTTATTCAAAAAACTGTGAATATCTTGCAAATAAATACAAATATATATGTGCCTTTGCCAACTGAAAAACATTTGACAACATTGACATTCTACCTTGGGTATAGATATAGGTATTTCATTACTGTCCCATCGCAAATGATCCATAGCTTGAGCGGCTATAATGCCAGCAATGAATACTAGATATGATAGAGCAAGAATTATGATAGAAAAGAGTTAACATCAATGTAGCTTAAGTTCCATGCTAGCGCCAATGACTTCATTGCAGGGCCACATAAGCAGTACATGCTGAAGCATGAGGGAAAGGAGGGAAAGGAGGGCAGCACAGGACGCAGTCAGTGCACAGTCCCACAGCTAACAGTAAGGACCTCTGGTATGAGCACGGGGAACTATATATCCAGATGTACTTCCTACAACACTAGTGCAGACTAAAGCTAATTCAGCGTTTCCTGCATTCTGCAAATGGTTACACACGCATGTTTCAGTTATATATGTGTCCTGCATGTTGATTTCAAAACCTTTTCTGTATATCTTACACCTCATGGCAGTTCTTCAAAGTAGTATAGTATGTATCGGAACGGGACTATGGTTAACTACTGTTTATTACTCAATCGACATGCAGCCAATCAGAGGCCTCCATTTGGTCACGTGACCGGAAGTGACCTACTTAGGGGATTAGTGGTGACGTCACGTGACCTAGTTAGCCAATCAGAGGCCGCCATTTGGTCACGTGACCGGAAGTGACGTCATATGACCTACTTATGGACCGGAAGTGACGTCATATGACCTACTTAGGGGACCGGAAGTGACTCTAGAGGGGTGGGGGGGCACTCTAAGGGGCGTTTGTCTCTTTTAAGAAAAAAATTTTAATCGAGATTTTAACCGAGAGACACGCTTCTTCCTCTCGAGAGGAAGAAGCGTGTCTCTTCATTTTTTTTTTGTTTAGGAAGTGAGGGTCTTTAGGATCACGTGACTGGAAGCGACGTCGTCACATGAGTGACGCTTTAAGAGACTGCGCGACTTACTAGTAAAAGAAGACGTATGAAAATAAAAACACAACAATAATTTATTATATTTTTTTATTTCTTTTTTTTCAATCTTGATAAACACTCTATTTTTGAAAAGATGCACTCAATCAAGCAATAACACGCTTATTTTTTTTTTTCATATCTCTAAAGGACTCGTTGTCACACCGTCAGAATGCACGCGACGCTTATAATACAAGTAGCGCACGCCGTCTTTCTCTATGGTGTAGGTGACCATTTTGTTTCGCACCACTTTGAAATTTCTATTTACAGCAATGAGAGTTTTTCGTTGGCGAAGAACATCCAAGAAGTCGTCTGGTTCCTTAGGGTTTTGTTTCTTCTGTACGCCTTTTGCACTCCTTTTTTTGGATTTTCTTTCACCGGTGCCGCTGACTCGATCGTAGCAAATGTAAGTCTTAGGGTTGAGACTTAGGATCCCGTCACCTTCCCACTCCGCTTTCATAAGCCCAGAAGTTCTCAGATCGTGAAGGTACTGTCTCTCACAACATCCGCCGGGCGGCGGACACCATTCTCGCACTCTTTCCGTTTTTGTCTTCACGAAAAGCTCTAAGTGATCGTCGCACACCGCTGTCAGAATCCACTTTCTTTTCTCTCTGAAGTACGTCTCTCTCAGGCGAGGTTTGACTAGGTCATCCAACGTGTCACCGCTGAGAGCCATGTAAAGACTGTCGGTGTCCACTTGACAAAGGGCATAATCGCGCCGATCGACGAATCTATCCAAGAAGTCGTATGTGAACTCTAACATTTTCAACTTCGCGTACTGGTATACCATGAACCCTATTTGAATAGGGAGGTTGTTCTTGACTGTTTTCGGTTGTAATTCGACTTCGAACAGATCAGAACGCCTTTTTGAAGCGCCACGAATTGGCCAATAGTTCGAACTTCTGACTGTCAGTGTATCTCACCGCCGTGTGTTTTTCTTTGTTGCAGATTGTTTTACCGTACGTAGCGTTTCCCATTAACTTGTAACAGTCTGACAGAATTTTCTCGTTCTCGTTCACGTCGCCACGTCTTCGCGCCGCCGTTACTTCGTCCGCGAAACCGGCAAAGGAGCATTTAGGTAGGTATTCTACGACCAGCTGAACTTTGGTGACTATCAAACCGTGCTCTAAATACCACTTGAGAAGCGGCGTTCCCAAGAGAATATTTTTTCCGTGGTAACTCCCTATCAGACATCTCTGAGGCGTGTTCAACAGCTTTTCTTCCTGCGCAAAGTCTGACATGTGAGGTCCTATGTCCGACTTTGAAACGGTCGCGTTCTTGAAAACGGGGGTAATTTCTTTGAAGTAGTCTCGTAGGTGAGGTGGCGTAGTGATGTCCACTTGAACTAAACCGAACATTTTCCCGTCTTTCACAGCGGAAAGGATGTCGCTCTCGCTCATCGCGTTTCGAGACACTTTCAAAGCGTCAACCTTCCAGCGTTGTTGGGAGGCCTTAACCCGCTCATCTCGACGCTTCATCTCTCTCCATTCACACTCCCACACAACGACCAGCTTGTGACCTAGCGCTTTCAAGTACGCGCTTACTCTAGTCATTCTGTCGCGTCTCTCCTCCCTCAGTGAAGCGCACTGATATCGGTGCGACGGTATGCACTCGTGAGCGTGGAACCAACACCAGTGAAACTGGAAAACCGTATTAGAGGCCGCGTGAAACCCGTCCACGCGAATTCTCCGACAGCCTACAACCATCTCGCCGCCGTTCAAAGCGTGGCGCAGTTTCACGTCGGGGTCGTGCTCTACGAAGCGTAACCACTCCAAAGCGCTGTGAGAGTTTCTTTGCCTAATTTCGGGCTTGAACTCGGTCTCAGGTCGTCTCACCGCGTAATAGCCCGTGCAGTGCGCTTCGCTCATGCAGCGCAAGTACAGAGAGTTAGCGTCTAGTCCTAGGATGTGTTGGCACGGTCTCGCTTCTTCGCCGTACTTGTGCTCCCTTATCCGCGAGGTGCCCTTCTCGTGAAATCTATGGAAGATGATGGAAGGACCGCCGACTAGATTTTCTTTGATCAGAGCGTGGAAGACGGCGTCGAACTGGGGGAACGTTGTGAACGCGTCTTCTAGGTTTTGGAAGAGGAACCGTAAAGTCAAACCGGCGAGAGAAACTCTGTCTTTCAACATGTCAATGCCGCGATCTTGGAAAAATTTAGCGTGATTTTTCAGAGCTTCTATGAAAGGTTTGACGTCTTTGTTGTTGTAGTGGATCAAGTAATCTTCCATAGTTTGCATCTTCTCGTCGGACCAAACTTTCTGACATGCGGCGTAGTCAGATTCGGACATTTTGACGCCTGTCAGTTCGCTGTCAAAAGCCGATCTCGGTGGCAGTGTTCTGTTTGCCAGTTTCCTGGTAGACGTCATCCATTCGTAAGGAAAGTGACCTTTCTCTTCGTTCCTGGTGAAAGCTCGCAAATAGGTCGCGTAGTTGTAACCGGGTGCCAAATAGTTGACTACGTCCAAGAAAACCGTGTGCTGTGTGTAAACCGCCAAGTATTGATTGCTTCTCTTTATGACGCTGAATTCTTGGTTTCTTCGGTCTCCGGAGGCAAAGAACGAGTGAAGGCGTATTTTGATCAGGTTCAAGTCGTAACGCCCGGAGTTGAAGCCCACGACTGGAGCTTGACGGATGTATCTCAGAAGACGCTTCTTCAGTTGAACTAACGGGTGTCTGGTCTGAGCCGCAGCGAAGCCGCCTGGAGAAGGGGTGAATGTCGCCTCCTCCAGCAGGAGAGCTTCACCTATCACCGCATCTAACTTCGCTAACGTCGGTCGGTAAAGTTCTAGCACAGCTTCCCCGATGACTTTGGCGTTCTCGTTTATGTGATTTAAAACTCGGTCCAACAAGGGGTCGGAATCTGCGTCGGATTCTCTGACGAAGCAGACGGGCCCCTCCCACCCCGGAAAGTAGGATGCGACGCTAGCCGACAGTGATCCTACCGCCTATGGGAAATTCCCCCCGTCCCATGTAAACGCAAATGTTCAAATTGGTAGGAAAAAGAACGTGCCACTTGGTGTCAGCGTCGCAAAGTTTCCGTACTTCCTTGCAAGCGACGGTGTTTTCCATCTTTGAGAGGAGCTCTTCCAAAGTTTCTGAATTAGTTATAGTAGGGAGCGGTTGTATGAGAGTTGCGTTGTTCTGGGAGGCGTGAAAGTAGCGCAGTTTGCTCTTGTCTTCTCTGTGTTGTAAGAGTAAGCCTACCGAGAAACCCACTTTGTATCTGAATCTTTGTGTCAAGTGAATGCGACGCATAGTATCTACAGCGTCACTCAACTCGCCGGTTGGTAGCCTGAAGTTTGTTACACTGACGCGAGTCCCGTGCATCCTGACGCCCGTTTGTATCGCAGGCCAATTCGCAGTGAACGTTTCCTCCCCGTTCGGTACAGCACATATGCGCGGAGGGATGGTCACCCCGTCCAGAGATTCGCGTCGACAGGCGATCTTTCGGCAATCGCCTTCCCCGCATAGAGGGCAAAACTTAGGTATTACTCTACAATTTTCTACGTGTCTCTCGTGGTTGTACGGTCTTTTAAAAATTTTGAAACACTTTTCGCATACGTACTGCGTCATGTTTTTTCACTCAGTTACCAACTACTTAGCTGTCTAACTATCTATCTATCTATCAATCAATCTATCTGTCTATCTATCTATCTGTCTGCTGTCTGTGTATCCGTCTGTCTGTCTCATACAGCGTACGTCAAACGCTGTGTATGTGCGCGTGTGAGCGTTGAGCGTCTCTCATTCCAAATCTATACCGAGAAATTTGAGAATAATCTCTGTTTTGTCATCCAACTCTTTGAGCGCTCTGGCGGACAGCGTCACCCCCTGCTGTGTGGGTTTTTTGTCAGGACCTTCGTACTTGCGCACGCGGATGAGGTTCTTACCGCTGTAGTAGCTCACAGCTGAGTACACTTCGCCCTCCTCATCCAGCACTGCGAACCAGGGGGTGTGATTAGGTTTTCCTTGCGCGGACGCTGTGTCGCACCACTGCGCGGATATCGGCGATGCGTGCTATTAGCTCGCGCAGCGCGTCGGCAGTGAAGTGCACTCGCTTGCTTCTGGTCAGAGACGCCTCTTTCACCTGGCCGTCTTTTGTGTAGCGCGGCCTCCTAGACAGTCTAGCCACGTCCTCCCAGATCTCCAGCGTCAAAGTCCCGTCTAAGCAGAACTCTAACCCAAGAGGCCGGGAGGTTTTCTCTGCTTCTTCTCGTCCATCTCGTTCTTTTTCTTGTATTTTTCTCTTCTTAGTAGGCCTTGTTGTTCTGGAACTCACCTTAGAACGTTTCAGACCCGCAAGAAGAGTAACACCATCAGCGTGAGCTGAATCAGCAGCAGAACCGATAACAGGAGCAGCGTCAGCGTTGGTGGTATCCGAGACCTCGTTGTTGGAACAGCGCAGCCACACGCCGTCGGTGCTGAGTGTAGCGGTAGAAGAAGAAGCGCCGCCGCCCTCGTAAGGTGGCGGTGAGGGCAGTTGCCACGGACCGGACGCGCTACCAGTGGAAGTGAGGTCGAAAGCTGTGGAAGAGGGGAGCCGAAGAAACGTACCGTCCGCCCCTTTCCCTTTGGGTTCTTCGTATGCCTCGTTGTCAGCGTCGTTCTCTGTCTCACCCTGTTGCTGCTGCTCCTCCTTCTCCTCCTCCTCCTCCTCCTCCTCCTCCTCTTCTTCTTGGTTTAGGGGCTGAGTGTCCGAATAGCTGTAACTCTCAGCGCGAGCGGCTTCGAGGGCGTCGGTCGATGTAGTGGTGGAGAGGGGCTGTGCAACGTGCGGCAGGTCATCAAAATCATCAACAGTAGTGGGGAAGTAAAAACCGGGTTGCCAGTTCTGCGCTGTGCCAGGAGCGTTGTCGTCAGTAGTAGTAGCGGTAGCAGCAGGTGCAGCAGAAGCAGCAGCAGCAGCAGCAGCAGCAGGCGCAACAGTAGCAGGCGCAGCAGCCTCAGCAGGCGCAGCAGTAGCAGGCGTAGCAGTAGCAGGTGCAGCAGCAGCAGCCGCAGCACGAATAGCAGCAGCAGCACGAGGATCACCAGCACCAGCAGCAGCAGCAGCAGCAGCAGCAGGCGGGGCGGCAGTAGCAGCGGCAGCGCGCTTAGCAGCAACGTGTACCGTCGCGAGTGTAACAACGTCGCTAGCACGACGACTACTACCAGTAGTACTACTACCACTACTACTACTACTACTACTACTACTACTACTACTACTGCTGCGAGCGCTCGCTACAGCGGGAGGGTGATAAGACCAAGCGGATGCGGCGGTAGTCTCATTTTCAGTAGCAAGAGGAGGCACTGACGCTAAACGAGCGCTGTTCCGCGTAGTCTTCTTGTTCTTGAACTTGCTTAGATCCTTGGACGGCGCTAGGTGTTGTCTTTTGCTCATGGTGGTGACTGTAGAGAGCAGCAAAAGACTGAGTGAGTGAATGGAGGTTTCCAGGCCCCTTATATACGCCTTCTCGCTTCTAGAGCTAAGCCGGCGGCCATTCACAAAGAGAAACAAAAGACATAAGGCATGACGTTTTCAGCTGGATCCCTTTCCCCCCTTTTGAGAGATCGACTGTCATGACCTAAGCTACTTACCACCCTGTTCAGCAATTCAACGCGCATTAGCTGTATAAAGGATTAAGCGGTTGCTGCCGCCGACTGACCGGCGGCCATTCACAAAGAGAAACAAAAGACATAACGTATGATTTTTCAGCTGGATCCCTTTCCCCTCTTTTTTGAGGGATCCACTGTCATGAGCTAAGCTACTTACCACCCTGTTCAGCAATTCAACGCGCGTTAGCTGTATAAAGGATTAACGGTGATGAGCTTAGAGTGTGTATACAAAAAAACTACAGGAGGCGTGTGGCGTGAAGCAGGACCCCCTAAGACGAACGTGTCTGTCTGTGAGTAGAGGCGTGTGCATGTGGTGAGCGACTTAAGTGTAAGACAAAAAAAAATCACCGCCTCCTGCCGTGGTGAGTAGACCGGGCCGGCCGGCGGCGGCCGGCTAGTTCAATAGGGATGACAGCTGACTAAGGCTGTGCATGAAAAAATCCGATTTTCACCTGACCTCTGACGTTTGTTACAATGAATGTCAGAGGGAGGGAGGCGTCCTTAGGTAGGGGGTAGGAGGTAAGGCTATGGATGAGGAGAAAACACCGTTTTCAGCTGGTCTCCACGGATAGCGATGACATACCCCTCGTCATCTAAGCTCTTAAGGAGCGGAGCGGCTGAAAAGGCGTCATGCGGACAGGTCGCTAGACAGCTGGAGTGCTGTTGGAAATAGGATTAAACTCCCTCTGTATAAAAGCTCTGATTTCTGTTGGAAAAAAACATATCGCCTCTGACCACAGTAACGTCTACTACCACCACCACCGCCACCACCGCCGCCGCCGCCGCCGCCAAGACGAGACGAGATGGCTCAAGCTATTCCACTTTCAAGCTTGCCTTCACCGCCTTGTCCACCTGAAAAAAAGTTAATGCGGCTTGACGACGTGAGACGCGCGAGGCAGACCGATGGGGAGAACAGAGAGGTAGGACAGCGGCGCTTAGCATATAGCGACGCCTTGCTTCGTCAACTAGGTAAAGAGTTGAGCGGATCTTGGAGAGAGTTGGGCAGTAGCTTAAAAGTTACCGCCGATGCTCTAGTAGAGCGCAGTGTCAAGACACCGGAGGAGCTGTGTACGGCGATGTTCCGAGTCTGGTGGGGTGAAACCCCGCATCGTCATAGATGGGGAGAGCTCGGTCGCGTCTTCACCCGCATTAGACGAGTGGAACTGTTGGCTCAGTGGATGACCCTTCTCCACAGACAGGGGTTGGATTTCGAAAACCCCGACTCGCGCGCGATGCATAAGCACTATGGCGCCCTCAGCAGACGTCTAGGTAGCAGGTGGAAAGAGGTGGGGGACCATTTAAAATTGTCGCCTAAGAGGTTAGATAAGATCGCTGAAGAATGCAAATACGGAGGAAGTCCCGCTGAGTGGGCCTTCCGAGTGTTGAAAATGTGGCAAGCTGAAGCTGACGGTGCCGGCGGTACGCCTTTTAAACTCCTTCGAGTGTTGACTGAGGACATGGGAAAGTTTGACCTCGGCATCGCGATATTACTTGACTTTATCAAGCAAGAAACAACGAGAACGACGGACATGTGAATTGTTGTGTTTTATTTTCATACGTCTTCTTTATTAGTAAGTAAAAAAAATATTATAACAATTAAGACGCGTGTCCTTTTAAAGTGTCACTTCCTCCAGTCGCAGCTGATCGCCTCATCGAAGCATGTGATAAACAAAAAAAAATGAAGAGACACGCTTCTTCCTCTTGAGAGGAAGAAGCGTGTCTCTCTATTAAAATCGTTTCTTTTCTTTTTTTCTTAAAAGAGACAAACGCCCCTTAGAGTGCCCCCCGTCCCCCTAGAGTGCCCCCCTCCCCCCTCCCCCCCTCCCCCCCACTCGCCCCATGCATCCTAAAAGCGCCCCCCTCCCCATGCATCTTAAAGGGCCCCCCCTCCCCTCCCCTCCCCTCCCCTCCCCTCCCCCCTTATACACTCTAAAGAAGGCTTCTACCTAGTTCAATAAGTCATTTCCAGTCGCTCGTAAAACAATAAAAATGAAAAAAACAAACTTATATCGTGGTGTTTTTTATTAGTTTACCGAAAAAAATAAGAGACTCGCCTCCTCCTCCTTCTCCTCCTCCTCCTCCTCCTCCTCCTCTCCTTATCCTCCTCCTCCTCCTCCTCCTCCTCCTCCTCCTCCTCCCCCTCCTCCAAAAAAATAAAAATAAAAAATATCACATTTTAAAGCGCGTGACCCCTTAAAGACGCTCATCTCTTCATTAAGTCGCGTGACGTCACTTCCTCTTCTTCTTCTTCTTCTTCTTCTTCTTCTTCTTCTTCTTCTTCTTCTTCTTCTTCTTCTTCTTCTTCTTCCGGTCACGTGATCAATCAGGTCACTTCCGGTCGCGTGATCCTCAATGAGGTCACTCACTTCCGGTTGGCCATTAGGTCATGTGACGTCACTTCCGGTCACGTGACTCATCAGGTCACTCCCGGTCACGTGATCCTAAATTAGGTCATATGACATCACTTCCGGTCCCCTAAGTAGGTCATATGACGTCACTTCCGGTCCATAAGTAGGTCATAAGACGTCACTTCCAGTCACGTGACCAAATGGCGGCCTCTGATTGGCTAACTAGGTCACGTGACGTCACCACTAATCCCCTAAGTAGGTCACTTCCGGTCACGTGACCAAATGGAGGCCTCTGATTGGCTGCATGTCGATTGAGTAATAAACAGTAGTTAACCATAGTCCCGTTCCGATACATACTATACTACTCTTCAAGACCAATGTACTATATTTTCTCAATAGATATTTGAGTAAAGCTTACTGGATTTTTTATAGTTTTAGTTATTTTCACCCATACACAAGTGTACATGTAACATTGTTGTTAAAGGGCTGGGGTTATTTGTGCATCATATTGGAATCCTACAGATATGTAACTGCTACAAAGTAATGTATGTTTTAACAACCCATACTAACTTCACTTTTTGAACTGGAAATGTATTACAGTATGAAAGCCCACATCGAGAAGTATTAAGCAGACTGAAATGAAAATTACACTTTCTAAATAAGCACCTAGAAACATGAACAACAGCAGTGACAACTACCCGCCTCATTATGACCCATCTCTAACAGAACACCTCTTTGTGGGTGTTAGATAAATATTTGGTACAAACAGCAGCCGCTCTGCCAGGTACACTGTGTCTACGACAAGTAGTAGCCTATGCCAGGAACCCTTAGGGTGTGGCCCTGTAAGGATAGTATGATGCCTTGATGCATCATGTTCTCGGTCATCAAGATGCATGAATGCAGCCGTAGGGAATAAGTTGCCAGTGTTGCATTTAAGTGTCATGCTGACTTTATGGGATTGGGACACATGATGCCCTAATGCAGCACCGGTGAGTTATTCACGACAAATGCCATCTTTAGCAACATGTCGTCCTTAAAGGGTCAACAGGATATGTCTGTTCTTGGCCCAATGCTCAATTTGCCCGACTTCATTCATTAGTCACTTTGTCAGCCTATGTGCCTCTCTAACACCATGTTCTTCTTCTGATTCTATTCTCTCAATCCCCATACCGTCTGCCTTAGAATGTCTTACGGTGTTTTGGACTGGATGAAATGCAGCTGAGGTCAGCAGGAAAATAGCTTCTCCCACTGCCTACAAAGTCCTGATGTCTCCACTGTCATCTCAATATGACCCATCCTCTCACAGTTGAGGCTCACTGCCAGCCCTCTCATCTGCATCAGACAGCTGGTAAGGGGAGATCTGATGCAGCAAGGTCTCTCTAGTTGCCAGTAAATGTCTGCCGGGATTGGGGTGCCATCACCCTGGTAGTAGATTTGGGTTTTGTGTCTTGTGTATTAGTGTAAGCAGTATAGTAGGTCCCTTCAGTGCTGATGTCTATGGACATGAATATTGTAAAAAGCAGAGGCATAGGAAGCAAATCCTCCGCAAGAGGGGGGGGGGGGGCAAGGGGCCCACTTAAACCAACTGACTATATAATATACACACTATAGTTGATTGTATAGAAAAGTAGTATTTGAGCCCCCTTAGTTCTGATTGGGAGGGGGGAGCAGGCCCCTCTGCCCCCACTTTTCACTATGCTGGGGAGTTAAGAATTAGAAATTGTGTGGAATATATTGCAGGTCTTTACAAAATTTGCTCGGGCTCAAACATATTCAGGCCACCCTCTTCTCAATGATTGGTAGAGCCCAGGCCTCCCTGCCCCCCCCTTTTCCTTTGCCACTGAGAAGTTCCCAATGACCATCAAGATGAGTTCTACCGCTGCACATATTGGGATACCATAACAGTTCTCAATCTAGTCACTGAGGCCCCTCTGCTGTCATGTGGCTGTGACAGACACCTAACATTTTAATTAGCGAGTAGAGGATGGCAGAGGGAGGGTAAAGGCAACTGTCAAACTCTACTATATTGATAGGCAGATAACAAATGACTTGAGCATATTTTGGAACAATCAGAATTATGAGTACCACATGTGTAGTCATAAATCTAAGTTTAGCAATATGATATACAAAAAGACTGTATTTCAAAATGGACATATTCCCCAGCTATGTGATAGACTATGGATTATTCAGATGAGGACAGAAAGAATACACTTGAAAGGTCGAAGTATAGTTACAGCAGAATTACATCCGTGAATTCATAATTTTCAAATTCTATGTTGTGACAACATTTGCAGATGATTGATTGCACACCTACACACCTATTATGTTGCAGAGTTGAGCTCTAGCAGGTGTACAGGTTTATCAAGAAGAGCAGGGCAGATCATACTGTAACTATTCACAGCCTTAACACCTGCCTTTGATGACAGCTATCCCGCAACCAGAGTACACTCAGAGAAATACATAGACATGTGTATATGTAATCTAAAGTTTACTAGATGCTTTATATCAAAGTGGCATAATCAACAAGCGTTTCCCTTTCAAATGTTTAGTACTGTTCTAGTCTACTATGTGGTAGTTATGAGAGTGGTGAGACTGCCCCTTTAAGGAGAGGATAAAATCAAAGCAACATTCTTTGTCTTTTAACATAACTTCTGGGCTTGGATGGGGCCACTGGAGAATGGATCACAGAAGCTGTACTATGGAAAGGCGTGATGGAAAACAGTATCCTTTATCATTTATATATTTGATAATTATATGACATTAGGTATTAGTGTCATAGACTGCCCATAATCCTACCCTGTTTATATTCTGCTTCTGTTCTGGGTTGAGATAGTAGTAATGATAGATCAGGGATGTTGCGCATCATTTATATCTAGTATTCTAGTTTATCTAGTCCCCTTCACATCAGTCATTGGGATCTGGGTTAAAATAGGCTGAACCTGAAATACTTTTAGTAGGAATCGCACAACACTAAATTCATATGAGAGCCAGACCAAGAACTTGGAAGTTAAGTTTAGGAGAAAGGCATAGGCACATGCGCTCTACTTGAAAAAGTACTGCTTGACTGACCTAGATAAAACAAAAAGCAGCCTAGATGAAAAAAAAAGACAAACAGTGTTTTGTGAATGGACTCTTGAAGGCAGTAAACACATTGTAAGAACCATACCAGTGTTTGGATATTATTTTGGTCATGATCCTCAAATTATCAATTCTTACCTTACAAATCATATCCATTTTTCTTTATAATGGGGCATATTTTTCCGTTCTGAATAGCCTGTGATGAATGCCTTGGCTTTGATCAGTGTCTACATATCCATGTCACGTACAGGGATGGGGCTATGAAGGTGGTACCAGGGGATGGTTGTGTGTGCCCTGGGCATTGTGCATGACCCTCTTCATACATTTAATCTACCTTGTAAGCACTGTGTCTCTGTGAGTTGGCATTCCTACAAGGGTCTTCATGTAGTTCTCTGCTAGTGTAATTCCTTTTTGAATGATGAGTTGCATATATGTATGGAGAGTAAAGCTTTCTTAAACATGGGCCACAAATGCTTCGAATCATCAAACTTTTAGCCTATACTCCATTAGCATTAATGAAGGCTTGTTTGAGTAACATTGAATAAAGGTGAAACTCATGCCAAACCATCTTGGTTCATTTTGAGTTATGTCTTATTGTCTTGCATATTAGAGAGACTATATGGAAGTATCCTAATGTGACTCCACATATCCCTAGATCTATACCTATTGTTAACAAGTTTGTTAAATGAATGTCACTAAGGGGTAGCAACCAAAGCCCCACCCTAAACCCCCACTACTTAAAGCTACTATGTCAGCTAACTGTAGGTGATTTTCCCATTTGAGTTGATTACATGATCTATATAATTATATGCAAGTATGGAAAGTTGGACGCTCCCTCATTCATCATTTAAAATAATAAAACTGCAATATAGTGTAACAAATGAATGACTAAAAGCTCACAGAGATCATTTGGTCTATTCCTTTCTTCACATCACAACAAGGAGAACATTGATACCATCAATACCATGAAGAATTATATCAAACACAGAAAAAAGGTTAATGACAGAAATTATTTCATAGGTCAATTTTTGGGCGTTTTAACTGATATTGTAGATTTCTGTTCTCCAAGGACAAACTCTGATAAGACTGATGCATAATCATTGCTTTCTCAGCATTCCTCTGCAGCTGGACTTTAAAGGTGTAATTATGGGTAATATATGACTCTATGCAGGTGGTATATTATGTTTGAACCAACACCATGTACGTACACCGTGTAATGGTAACTCCTTGGTCATCAGGGTTGCCATCAGGGTTGCCCGGCAGGGGTGCGTTCTCTCTCCTTATACGCTCCAGTATCAGTCCATGGAGATTCGCACAGGCCAGATTACCTTGTTTGCAGTGCTGTGCTTGACCTAGGTGAAAGCCTGAGCCCCACACCGGGTGGAAGCTAGCTTCATATAGCTCTTTGGTACTCTGTAGGTGTCCGTTCAATCCAGGGTCTTCAAACTTAAGCCTATTGTACCTGAGCAGATACTTCTCTGCGTCCCTCGACCATTCATTGTTCACAGGTATTTTTTTGGCAGCGTTCATCATTTCATAGGGGCAAGTCTCAGCCATCACAATCTCCCGGGTCCTTTTGTCACCACACATTTCTGCCCGTTTGGCTTGAAAAGCCTGCTCAACACATGAGTAGACCACACCTTCATCTTTTATCTTACAGGGATAAAGGTTGGAAAGACGATTATGTGAGCTTCTGAAGAGTGTACCATCTGGTGTTTGGGCTGTAGTCGCCAGTTCCAGTGTGAGATGTGGTGAAGGCAAGTTGTTTAGCTGGTGATGTTGGTACGCTACCTTGTTTAAGATGACTGACCGCTGGCGCAGTCTGCAATCCATGTTGTTAGCCCTCGCCAGAAAATAGATTGCATGCAGGTCAATAAACTGTCGTCTCTCGAGCTCGTTGAGTTCATCGCCTATTGAACATCCGTACCAATACACATTGCCCTTCAGCAACTTTAGGGATTTCATGAGGGTGGCTTTGATCGTTGGTTTATGGAGAATTACCCGTACAGACCTAACTTTCGGTTTGCGCTGGGCGCGGCCATCTTGGTTGTTTTGATGTTGAAATACGCCTACCCGCTCAACAGATTCGACTTGCTCCACACCCCATGGCACCCGTACATCTTTGACTAATCTCCCTAGAATGTGGTAGAGGTTTTCATTTTGATCCTCCGGACAGCCTTCAATGGTAAATATCCTTTTCTTGTTGAGTGTGTCGAGTTTTTCAAACCTGTTGTTATGCTTTGTAAGCATTCTAGTTTGCGCGACAGCAGTGTCAAACACTCATGACAGCGTTTTCTCAGTACTCACCATTGTTGTTGACAGGCCCGCAATTTCCTCTTTATGTCCATCGAGTCTGGTTAAGATACCTGTCAGAGCAGTAGAAGTTTTCTGGTTTGTCTTGGTAATGGTTGCGAGTGACTTATTTATGGAGATGATTGTCTTTTCAAAGTCTTCAGACTTCTTTTCCTGCTTGACCATGCGCCTTTCCAGCGCATTGACAGTAATAACAATGTCGGCCGGAGTCGCTGTTGCGGCCAAATAATCCTTTTCTCCTCGGGGCGGGTTCTTTGTACCAGGTTTCTTCTGTTCCGTCATGGCTAAATGTTCTCCAGGTCTTTATGAAGAATTTAATCCAAAATTTTCCCTATTTAGAGTAGTTTGACTATGGTTTCTGCTCAAATATTGGCGGAGCTTGTGTTCTACCCGTTTAGCCTTGTGCCGCCATTTTTCGAGCATTTTTACCTCATGCCTTCCACCACACACCCTGATTGCAGAGACCTCGTCTGTCCTTGTCACTGGGACCGCCCTGTTCCAGTACCAGGGTTGTATAGAGGTGTCTCTGGGGTCATCAGGGTTGGTGTACTTCCTGTGATCTTACACAGATCCCATTTCCTGCACTAATCTTGTCATGGCAGGCCTGACTCATAGCAGGGGTAGACACTAATCATTTTCAGCCATGGGCCAGCCAGGCCTGTAGCCTCAGAAATGCACGGGCCCAGGTCTAAAGCTGTGGCCCAGAATGTATTTTTTAAATTTTCTCAAAGAGAAAACTATATATATTTCCAATCAAGGTAGATTCAGACCATACCAGAATGGTAGGCTTTATTGTGATTTTCCCTCTCCAACAATATCTAACATTACTATATTGATTAAGATATGTGGGCCATCCGGGCCCAGGGGAAGGTAAGTTTTCAGAAAACTGTGGGCCCGAACCCGAAACTACAGGCCATTGGCTCCCAGGCCAGAGTGAGTGTCTTCTCCTGTCATAGCTCTTGCTCTGTAAAGCGTTGCAGCTATAGTTTATGTAGCCCGGTTGATTAGATTTGGCACAATATCAGGCTTCATTTATTCTGTCAGGCCAAAGGTACCCAACCACTTGCTTTCCTGACAGATTTAAAACAGGTCAAGGCTGTCTAGACAGTATCTCAAGAGGATTCATCTTTCAACTAAGCCTAAATCACATTAATATACTTGATGAGCAATTTATTTGCTTGGTTGAGCTTCTGACCTCCATATGAATTTAAAATATTGAATTAAACATTCTTTTAGTAACCGCTGGTATTTACTATACAACCACCTACTCTAGTTACCTCATTAATATTCTACAAATCACAAATGATTTAATTGAGATTAACATTTGGAATTTTATTTATATACATGGCATTACTTTAATTACTCAGAGTTATATACAACATGAGTACACACCATTGACCTGCTGAAACACCAAAGGCAGTCTTGGCAGTACTAGGTACCCAGTAAAGACCTTATCATGACCAAAGTCTCCACCAGTATCTTAGTGTGGTTGTCAGGTAAATGTTGGATGCAAACAGAAGCCACTCTGTCTTGTCCACTCTCCCTACACAACCAGTACTCCAGCCACACTTACTCCTCAACACGATACATGTAACAATCCATGTCCAAATAGCTCTGTCTTTGCCATGTGCTAAGTATCTTTCCTGAGGCGTTCCACCAGAATCTCATCGTATTACACTTCAACCGTTTTCATATTCTTCCCTACTCCATTTCTCTCACTCCATAGGTTAGTACATGTGTCACTTGCTGTGCCTGTGTTACAATACGTTCTGTTAATTTAGTTTTTTTCACCCCATTTCCTTTTTTTCCTCATCTATCCAATTGCATATCAGAAATACTAGGGACTCCCATAATCAAATAAAGCAGCAGAGCCTCCTCTGCCACCCGCCTGATACCCCTGCTATCCTACTGAGGCAAAAAAAAGAGAATGTGTTTTTTAGGTTACATGGTCTGAAAATCTAAGGTAGGTAGGTCAGATTTTCTCTTTTTTTTCTTTTCTTTTTTTACTTTGGCCTGAAAAGTATCCAGAAATCAACTCAGGCGCTTTAATGCTGACTCGCTGACAACTGCCTCTACAATTAAATACCCCAAAATGACCCAAAATATAAATATTTCTTTAAAATTTCAACAAAACATGTCAAGGGTCGACCCTGTTTTGCTAGGTAGGGCCGGGTAACCTTAAACACTCTTTTTTTTTATTTGGCCTGATATAAGCCCCTACCTCCCTGTTGGTGCTTCTCTCCAGCCCTCACCAGCAGACAGATGTAGTGGGGCTGAGTCTGATTCCAACATCTCAGCTAGCTCCTTGTGGCTGCTCGGTAAATTCCAACTGGGATTAGGTGCCCTCACTTTCCCTGTGTGCTGTATGATACATGGGTAGCAGCGAGATGGTAGGATATAAGTCCCCTTCTGTGTCATGGCTGCTGACATGCAGTATTCAATACTTTCTGGCTTAAGACACCACCATTAGAGCAGGGGTACCACATCAGCCATTGGCAGTGTAAATGTGACATAGAACGCTAATTACAGTGTTGGCAATGCAAGGGAGATGACAAGGCTTATATAAATAGGCTCTGCCCTATTGAGGGGAGGGATGAAATATTGAATTTTAAAAGTAAATGTAAGTTCTGATGGCATATTAGCGATATAGCGAGGTCCTCATTATTCGTGTATTTTTTTTTTATCAGTAAAGTGTATCTTGTGGATACATTTCTCTCCCCTCCATTATACATTGATTATTTGGATGCATGAAAAACTAAAGACAGCGGACTCAAGGCAACATCAAAGACATTTCAGACAGTGTTTTACTAATAGCAATGGTCTGGGAATGTTTTTTTCAACAAGGGGGGGGGGTCGGTGATCTCTTTGGTCCAACTGTGGTAGGGGTCAACATTTTAGTCCCCCTCCAGGAAGGGTAAAATTGAACATGGCCGAACCCCTTTAAGCTATAGTAATGTGCAGGCTTTTTAGCTAAAGAAGAGGTGCAATTTCATTGATATGCTCCGCAGGAGTGGTCCAGTTTCCCCCCCCCTTTTTTTGGTCCCCCCTCAAATCCAACAACACCCCCTGTTGTTAAAAAATTACAATGCCTTGTTAAGGGCAGTACATATGCTAAAAAGCACTCCTACACCTAGATATTATGCTGGTCACGGTGCTACAATAATCAATCCTAACCTTGTACTTTCCGGGGTAGGGCCCTTCCTCTGAGTAATTTTCTGAATAGTTTGAGCTCAGAGCTTCATTATTGTAGAGATATTTTCATGCAAATGCAAATGAAAGCATGGTGGACACTCTTAGAACAATGTGTTAAGTTTACAAACTTACTAACAAGTTTTTTGTAGCCACCCTTAACACACATTTTGATGTAACACACCACACACTCTTTTCAAAAAGTGTGTTGATCTCAAAAGTGTTTAGTAAATGTTTGCAAAAAATAATGCATGTTCCCGCAACACACTATTCTTAAAGTACAGATAAGTTTTGCAGGTGATACCCTGTTGTTAGGCAGGAGGGAGGTGGTAGTTATGGATGGTAGAGATGCTAAGGAGAGAACAAAGATAGATTTCTACCTTATTTACATACACAATACACTGATGCCTGACTATATATCTACTAGTGTCAAAGTACTCTCATAGTAACACCTTGTTTGTAAAGCATTAGGGTCTGCCTGATAACATGAGCAGCGAGGTAACTTATATTAGTCTCTATGTTTAGTCTGCCTGTGGACTATGTGTACAACATTGTCTAATTAATGTTATAAAGTTTTATTGTGTATTATATCAACAAGCAGGAATGTGTTATTTGAAGCATAGACATAGTGGCAAATTGTTGATGTATTTAGTCTAACCACAACCTACAACTTCTAACATTCCCTGCCTAACAGACATCAGGCTGATAACAAAGACACATTTATTCCCTACTCACATGTATAGTGCACCCATAGGTGACTATGTATCTACTAGTTACAATGTATCTCAGGCATTCTACTATCATAGTGTTCTCTGTCCTGCAAAGCTTCATGATAAAACAGGCAGGGATGTAACTTTTATTAGTCCCTACATTCTAGCTGCCTGTAAACAATGTTCTGAATAACAACCATCCATATCATATATGTATATCAATAATGCTATTGCTTATTGTATCAACAAGTAGTTATATAGCCTTTGAAGCATAGACACAGTAGCCAATTGTTGTTATATTTAGTCTAAACACAACCTATACCTTCGAACATTGTGTGGCTAATGCACATCATAGACAGATATTCTTCACAATGTCCCTGGTCCTGAGCGCCATGTTAGCTTTGGGCAGCCCATAGTAGCAGGTACATAGCTGCATGGTGTATTCAAATAGCAGTAAGCAAACCTATGAATGAGCATGCAAAAACTATTACACCTATTTAATCTAGTGGTATGAATGTCTGAAGTAGTCATTTTACAACAAGAAGGGGCTCAGTGAACTGCAAGAAGAGTCAAATTATTGTCTCCAGCCGGCAGGTTTAATCTGTGCATGGCTGACACCTTTGAGCTATAGTTACACACCAGCTATTTTAGAAATATTAAATCATTTGGTTTTCCCCCCATCCAAAGAGACCAACCCTCCTGTCCCTGCTGTTACAAAATGACCCCTCCCTTAGGGAGAGATGTTGAATATTGTCACATATATGTCATATCCAGCCTTGGCACGGCACATTGAATGTCCTTGACTTTTCTGCACAAGGCTCCTCATACACAACAGTACGAGCACATTGCTCTCACTCTTGACACTGCTGCAGAACATTACTAACAACCGCTTGTGGATTCAGAGACCTACACAGCAATTCCACATTACTCAGCACAGCAACCACTGGACACATTTATACATTCAGCTCTTACTGCAACAGTACTGAGACTTCTGAAGCAGTGCACACTTACATGTGAACTGTTTCAGAGGGAATACAGGACTAACTTATTAAGTCAACGGGTTATCTAGGAGCATCTATACATTCTGCACTTTCTGTGACAAGTGTTCCTACTTACAATTACTGGGAGCAACTTATCATTGCACCAATATTCCCACAAAAGGTATACGGAAGTCATTGAAGCAAGAACTTTCTGCCTGATAAGACTCACTAGGACATAATTGAGAGAAGAGTCATGAAGCTGGATGGCCTTGTCCTACTGTGGGCTGCTGTGTACTGCTGTGTTGGCAGTCGTCCAGGCAGTGAGGCAGCCACTACTGCCCCCTCACCAGCTGGGCCCAAGAGCAGAGTTACCACATCAACACCACAGACAACCCACATGGTACCGATGTCAACTCAGCAGTACTACAAAGAGGAATCAGATGTTAAGGAAGAGACGCCTGGTCAGTACATTCTCTTTGACAAAAGTCAGATTTCTGCCACGTCTGGGAGTGTTATCATGTGTGGGGTGTGGTGCATGCGGGACGCTGCCTGTAGCTTCTTCTCACACGTTCAGAGAGAGGCACACAGTGGGGACTGTGTGCTGTACAGTGATACAGCTGGGGTGGATACAACAGTGGAGAGTGACACAGGAGCACCAATAACCTTCTACAGCATTGATGATACACTAGAACCCACCACTCCTGCACCCAGTAAGTCCACTGTAAAGATGGCAATGCCACCTTTTAGTGTTACAACCCCCAGCACTAGAACTTCAGGAACGGGACCTTTACCACCAACAACCACCCTGACCAAGGTTTATGGCTTAGATCATGTGTTGTATGATGCAGACTATGGGTGGCTCATGATTCAGCAGCGGCAATATTTGGTGCTAAACTTTAATAAGGACCTCGCTGACTACACAACTAGATTTGGTGATGCAGGTAAAGAAGACTTCTGGCTTGGACTAGATAACATACACAGGTTAACAAGAAACGAAGATCAGGAACTCCTCATTGTTTTCACAACTAGCAGCGGTGATAAAGTACGCTCTATCAAGTATGGACAGTTCTCTATTAAATCTAAATTCACCCTTCATATTGCTGACCCTGAGGCCAATTCTACAGCTGGCGATTCCCTCTCAGTGTATAATAATGCACCATTCAAGCTTCTGACTGAGACATCATGTGAGGCTGACATGCTGGGTGGTGCCTGGTGGATCGACTCTCAGTGTTCAAGTGGTGGATCTAACCTCAATGGTGATGTACCATACTGGTCCACTTATAATGCTGATATATGGACTGCCATGTACATACGTAGACAAATCAAGTAGACAACCGATGCTACTGAACTACCACTAAAAGATACAAAACTCTCGCAGTGAGTAAAAGCATAACATGATTTGGTGAGAACTGAAAGACCTTGGCAGTTCTTACCTAATACCAGTTTGACTTGTCAGACTTTGCTTGACATGGGTTATTGGTGAATGGAAGGTTGATGGACATTTAATTCTGGAAGTCGGTGAGCATTATGAGATCTTTTTTGGGAAATGCTGAATATTACCTTCAGTGTTAGGATTAAGACCTCCTTAATGACTAGAATATGTGTTAGATAAATTACTTAAATGGGATACATATTCAATTTCCTTTCTCACTTTTAAATAGAATAAAAATATTTGAATATGTATTATTTTTCAATGATTGTGATAGGAAGGACATCTCAGCAGGGTTTGTACTGACTCCAAAGTACTTTTTTATCTCATGAACTAGTGAGACATTTTTATGTCACTTGTTTGTCAACATTAATTACTAAGGATATACCTAATTTAGTCCTTAGTTGGTGTTTCATATTCTACAAAGTATACACAAAAAGAATATGACTGCTGTGCAAATTGACAGCTTGGTTTGTGAATAATAAATTCATGATAATATGGAGAATTGGGCATCAGAAAAGTAGATATATTTAGCTGTGTGTAATTTTTTATCTTAGTGTGTGTATACATAATTCAGGGCTGCTTTGGGGCCTGTCTTCATTGAACATTTCTTGATTGACACATTGGTTATGTAGATTATAATCTCACAGAGATGTATAGTGTTCTGGTAGAAACTTGGGTTCAACAAAACACATTGTGAGAATTGAAGCATACATATGTACATATATGCATGATTTTAATACTAAGATATGTGTAACTTATTTACTCCTTGTCAGGGTCTTGAACATACCTCACTTGATTTCTTGTTGAATACGGCCGTCCCATTGTCTTAGCTAAGATAGGCCGTATTTCACATCCCCTATTGAATAACCCTCTCCCATATTTCATGGCCTTCTAAATAATTAAAATTGATGTTATGAACACTATAAACTATCTTTTTTAGATTAATAAGGTTGAATATTGACGAATATGGTCAATAATATCATAAAACAAACATAAAGGGGCACTCGTATAGTTCCCCACTGGGGGTTATTTCACTAGGCTGCACCTTATGAAATAACCCTAAGTGGGGAACTATACAAGTGAAACTTTGTCTATATATATATACTACACAAACTACTGCTGTTTTTTTTTCCCTACAACCTTGTTGATAAATGTTCATAGAGCATGGCACAAAAGTGCAGGAAAGGAAGGGATGGATGCATTATTCAAATTGTTTTAAAATCTGCTCATCAGTTTTTTTTCAATTTTCTAAAGAATTGTTAATTAGGCTAATGCCGAAAGTGGGGGTCTGTGTAAAAGGGAGCTCCTTTTATCAGAGAGGTTTTACATAACTTAGTCCTTTTGAAACAGTGTGCGTCAATATCATATCATAATACCATATGTCCAGTATAGAGATTGTATATTGTCCAGCTTGTATATTGTGTGAACTTGATTTTACTATTGTCCATTTTTATACTTGTCATTATTAATCTACATTTTGACTACACTAGTGTGTCTATATGATTCATATAATTATATATCAATACATGACTTCTTAGATTTAGGGACTGTGTGTGGTGATACATACAACTATTAGCTGCTTTTAGACACCTTTTATGTACTGATCCATTCTAGTATTTAAAACATATATCATGGACACCTTGCAACCTTTATAACTGTTGCAAGATAGTTTTGAAACATGAGGTTGATATTTCTACGGTAGAAGTGTTATTTCATTTGATTATATAACAAGTGCTATCAATGAAAGAAAAATTGAACCATGCTTTAGGGTGTGGGTTCAAAGGCATAAAGAATTCATAATAGTTATGCTATCCTTATTATTTCTGTACTACTGTCATTGCCTGATGCTACTTGCTACTTGTCATTAAATAAAAAAAGAGCTAAATCTAAAGTCAACTTGTTTAAGTTTCTATGACCATCAAAAGGGAAATTCTTATCAAATAAGGCTTGGGTTATATGTTATCTTGTGAGTAGTACTATACCATGTGCAAGCTTGATATGCATGACTGTACACCAAATACAATACCGTGTTGACATATAAGGCTTTTTTTGCTGCAGTATCACTGTATGCATGTTTACATTTAAGGAAATCAAATATGCTAAAAGGGACACTTGTTTGAGTAGTTGCCACTGAGATTTAATTCAATGCTATTAACATAATGTCCACATGGTTGGTATCTTTAAAGGGGACCCCTTCAAGACACAAAATAACCAGGGAGGGAGGGGTTATGAGGAAAAAGGATGATATCTCTTCAAAGATGCAGTTCCTATGAATTCCTTAGGTCCATATTTGGGGGGGTAAGTATGATTATAATCAACCTCATGACCATGGAAATCTGTGTTGCTAGGCAGATAAACAATTAGAATAGGTGTTGCTAGGCAACCAGCTGTATTAGCAACGAACTGATAGAACCATTAAATTCCTTGGGTCCGTATTAGTAGGGGTAGGTATGATTATAATCAACCTCAGGACCAAAGAAGTCTGTGTTGCTAGGCAGATAGACAATAAGAATAGCTGTTGCTAGCCAATCAGCTGTATTAGCCAGAAACCATTAGAATCATTGAATTCATTCGGTCCATATTAGTGTGTGTAGATATGATTCTTATCAAGCTCAGGACCATAGAATTGTGTGTTGCTAAGCAGATAAACAATAGGAATAGCTGTTGCTAGCCAATCAGCTGTATTAAAAAAAAACAACAATAGAACCATTGGATTCCTTTGGTTCATCAAAGGGGGCTTAAGTATGATTATAATCAAGCTCAGGACCATAGAAATGTGTGTTGCTAGGCAGATAAACAATAAGAATAGTAGTTGCTAGGCAACCAGCTGTATTAGCAACGAACCCATGGAACCCTTGAATTCCTTGGGTCCACAATAGGGGGGTTAAGTATAATTATAATCAAGCTCAGGACCATAGAAATGTGTGTTGCTAGGCAGATAAACAATTAGAATAGTTGTTGCTAGGCAACCAGCTGTATCACCAACAAACCAATAGAACCATTGAATTCCTTATGTCCATATTAAGTGGGGTAGGTATGTTTATAATCTACCTCAGGACCATCAAAATGCGTGTTGCTAGGCAGATGAACAATTAGAATAGTTGTTGCTAGGCAACCAGCTGTTTTAGCAACAAACCAATAGAACCATTGAATTCCTTGGGTCAATGTAAGGGGGCTAAGTTTAATTATAATCAACCTCAGGAACTATCAAAGGTTGATCAATATTATTGTTATCACATAGCATAAATTTGTGTTGTGACTCCTTAATTGAAGATGGCGGCGCAATCCAAGATGGAGGTGCCCGTTCTGACTTCTGGCAAAGTGCAAACATCATATACCTCATTCTGATGGTGCCTGGCAGCACCACCAGGTGGCTACGCCACCACTTCGGCATAAAAAAAGAAATGTTTCATAATTTGTAAACTTAGATCTATACGATATCTGGAATTGTTAGGGAGAAGAGAATTTTTTGAAAATCTGATGTTCACCAATTGACACTACCTTTAACTGTCTTAACCACCTGCTTTAACTTCTCTACACTCTACATCAATATTAGATATTGATACATAATATGCAGCATTGACAGATGTGTTACTTTCAGAGCAGAAAGAATATAAATAGTAGCGATCTTTTTTATAACATAATCAGACAAGAATGAATCAGACAGGGTATGACCACCTGCCTCTTTGCTGTATTGCTGTATTTGGAGCAACACCTGGGGGTCTGCAGTAATGACTTTCCTATTCCCCAGCTGTGCTATTTCAGATGATGAAATCAGAGTCCACCTGTTCCATCTCTGCACTCAGAATGGAGTACTCCAGTTAAGGCTTTAGTTCATTTTCATGTTATGAAGCCAGAGGGTAGAGTGGTGCATCGCCCTATATTGAAAGTCCCTTAGCCTAACTATGTTAGTGATCTTTGGCTCCATATACAACCAACCTAGGTTGGATAATGTGGTCACCTTAGTCTCACCCCTTTCAATAAGTATGGCTCTGGTCCTTTATGTATTGACCTTAAAGTAGTATCACCTTAGCATCTCCCTTTAACCTGTGATGCCAAAACAGAAAAAAGGAGAGAAAGATAGTCAATAGTGAGTGTGGCCAGAATTATGCAAGGTGATAGGCTTCTATACGCTGTATACATCTCCTCATCTGTAATTATGATGTATTATGGCAGTATGGCCCAACAGTTCATATTGTGGGATATGTTTATGATCACAGACCCAAGGAAGGACATTGATCCTGGTTTGAACAGAACACCCCAGTAACTTATCTTTAGAACCAAGCTGGCTTAATAAAATGATCTCCTGGTAATTCTACTCAGATAATTGTCCTGTGAATTTGTGAGCTGCATTCATGCATCATACAGACCTTTGATAGGGTATTAACCATGTAAAGTATTTATCACATTTTATAACTGTTAAATGACAGATTGAACAGATGGTCTCCAGCTAGGTGCCATTGATCTCTGATGCAGTCTTGATCATATTATAACTACTACTATAGTGGCATGTATGGCTCCCCATACTTTGAGCACCCCTATTGCTTTTGCTCTGAATGAAATATGAAGCTCCTTTAAACTAAGTTCTTCATCCTTCAGACAGACTGACTGCAGAGTGCCCCTGTAGTCTGTGACCTCCCCATAATTCTGTAATCCTCCTTAACTGCTTCCACATCGTTCTACCTAGTGCCTGCACTTATACAGAAAGACATACTTTTGCTTGTCCAAGATCAAGAATATCTATAATATGAAGGGGTAGACTGCATGTCCATTGCACAACATTCCATATCAGTGGACATTCATATTGAATGTCCTATCATAGGCTAGAAAACCCCCGAGTTGGAATTATCTGTACCTCATGTAAGGCTTGTTGTCTCATCTAGAGGTTCATATATCTATTATTCATATTTCTTTAAAGAAAAGGTATTGGTTGGTAATGGTATTGTGAGAAGATGTGGCTTGGGAGGGATTTGACCTTAGGTCCTCTGCATCATAAAACAACCATGCTAACCACTGACGGACAGGTGACATAAGTTATGCCAAGGTACAACCCACTTACAATACTCACACCCTGTTTGTACCCTAATTTTGGACCTGAGATTTGGCTGAGCTGGTTGTGGGAGGTTAGACTGGTTACACTGGTACCAATCAACATGGCGCTGCACACAGGACAGCTTGCTAATGCGGAATAGAGCCATAGGGCAGAGTGGTGCATTGTACACACCTTGTAATGGAAAGGGTAGCAAGCCTTTGTTGGGTACAAAGTGATCCCCTGGGGCTACATGAATGTAGTCAGTATGGGCACAGGTTCAACAAGTCAATATGTATATAGATATAAAGGTAGCATCGACCTGCCACTGTCAAAGTGCTTGGTATTGTTGTCTCTAATCCTACACATATTGATTAATCGAGAAAACTATCATATGGCAGTTACTACAAGAGAAGTATGTATTGCCAATTGGAGTAAAAAAGGGTACAGTAGTTAAATATTGCAGAGTTAGCCCGGACAAAGGCAACCTGAACGGCATTAAACATTCATTTAGAGACAATGTTTCTGTTTATTCACAAAAAATAAGCAGACTTTACAAGATTTAGGCCTGAAATAATTGAATAGAAGCTGTGATATTGCTATGGGGAGATTGCTGCATTTTAACGACAAAAGCATATTACTGTACATTAAATGCTTTGCAGCTTTAAAAGGATTGGGGTATCTTCCGCTTAAATGATGTATAGCTTATTTCGGATTTCCTGGCTACTAAGGAGTAACCCGGAAAACCATTTCATGAACATATTTCTGCAATCCCACTTAAAGACTTCGGACATACACTTGTGGAGTGATGCTGGACGTCAAAACCTCCATGCAGAAATATCTAAGACTTAACTACTATATATCAGGACAAGATTGTAATGTAATAGAAAGAAGTAAATACGTACTACGAAATCAGAATAAGTTGTAAGTGTTTTTTTTTGTGGTTCTTAATAGCCTATGGCTCTTGTATGAAATAAAGAAAGTCATTGCATTATTGCAGCTGGTTCATAGCAAACACTGCACAAGGCCTCCTTCTCAACATAAAAGAAATGTCAGTTTGCACAGTGTAAATGGCAGGGTGCTGCCAAAGCATGTCTCTGCATTCTTTAGACCTAATCTCTCATGTAATCATTATGCTCAGCATGATCTTACAATCGTCAATTCTTGTGCATTATTGTTATTGTGTTGACAGTGTTTTGTACAGTACAAACCACAGATCACATTTAAGATTGCTTTCTGCACAATTTTGTTCGGCCACTTTATATCCTGGTCACGTAGAGAGATGGCTATTACATGGACTTGGTTGCGTATGCCTTGGGCCCTGCACGTGACCTTTCATCGGGAATTCCATTGGTATTAGATGCATCACATGCACTGCTATGCATCTTATTTTGATCCTCCAACACAGACCTAATTTCGATAGCCATTGCATGTATGCTCCTGGAGTTGGTCAGTTACGCGTAATACTGTAAATTCCAGGGTATAACAACCACCTTGCGTATAGCCTGCACCATGACTTTGGTAGAAACTTATAACCCACACATAGGGTTAGAAAAATTGCTGCCTTGGCACTGTGCTATAAGAACCCTCATATTATTGGCACCTTGGTTAACGTATAACCTCTGAGAAATAAGCAGGAATTTATGGATTCAGCCCTGTATATGTGCAATAGAGCGATGTAAAAGGATGGTGACAGTGCTATGCACACACTCACAGAGCCAAATCAATTGTAGCTAAGGAGAAAAAATTCCCATTTACTCCCACTCAAGTCCACTTCATAACACCGGTAAAGTTTGCTGTGAGGATGTGTCGGGCAGATAAAGCAGATTTAGCACGTTGCAAAAATAACAAGCAAGTGTCGAAAGTGTCATTATACTGTTATCATATCAGGATGTTTATGGCAAGTTATTGTATTTTGCACTTCATCTACTTTCATAATCTAGTGAGCATAAAATATAACACCTTTTTCATGCATAAAGCCAATGTGGGACCCTCCTTAACCAAATGGGTCGGAAGTCACTCTTCCTAGAACCTAGATATGGGCTCTTTAAGTAGCATAGAGAGAGAAAAAAATCGTATTTTTGGAAAATGTTTTTTTGACATTTTTCTCACATATAAATAGTTATCTTCTGGCAAACACCGTATGATATTGTTATCTTATTAAGAAGTTATTGATTTCATTTTAATTAATTCCAATTTGAATTAACAACAACATATCAAAAATATTGCATAAGAGTGAATATTGGGCAATATAACACTTGAAAATTGAATGTAGAGTAAAGTCATAGTATCACAGACAAAACCGAGCTTTAGCCTACGACCTTATATATTGCATATTTCTGATTTCTGCAGCAATTTTCATTATTGCAATATGAAGAAGGTGCAACACCATCATTTAATACATTTGGCCTGCTCATTGTCCCTCTAACCAGGACACAAAACTGCAGCCTGCATTTTTTCACACAGGAAAATGCCAGTTTTATTTAGACTTCAAAGGGAACTGCATCAAAGTACAGACTTCTGAGCGAAGTATTGTAGGAGGTCAATATATATCTAGATTCTTGCATCTGCATCTGCCATCTGTCCTTGGTACAAGTATTTGTTTTTCATCAAAAATGCAATTCTTTCCCCTTCTTTCTAGCTTCGGTAGCAAAAATATTGTCATCAACGATGTTAAACCAAACACTGATTTATCTTCCGCCAGAAATAATCTCTTTTATAGGAATTGCAGAACTAGAATTTGGAGGTCCCTTTATTCTTAACATTGGCTAATAATAATGATAATACACAATAAAAGAAATGTTCAAAGCATTGACAAATTCCAGATTTTAACTACACCTAGTTTCAAGATTAGCAGATCAGGAAATAAGTCACGCCTTAGGCACTGTGTCCAATATAGCTCCCACCCACAGGCTCTTACAGAGCATCAAGTACCAGTGCTTCCAGCTATAGAGTCAGCCCCTTTCTACATGCAATATAGCGATGTAAAAGGTTCACTGCAGTGCACACATCCACAGAGCCAGATTGATCCTTGCTAAGGAGTCACTCAACACTCTAGGGGAACTCCCTGAGGACACTTCATAGGACAAGTAGAATTTACTGTGAGGACTGTGTCCGGCAGATATTGTAATTTGCACCTTATTTTTTGGAAATACAAAATCTCCCATGCTTAAGCACTGGAAGGCTGTATTCAATGCCCTCATTGAATACAATGTGGCGGTATTCAAAGGGCTAAGAAAAAGTAGTTTTTCCTTCATTAAATGGCCTCCGATGAAAAAATAAACACAAATGCCAACTACATTGATACTGCTCTGATGTATTTCACTCATGGGGGCTGGGGCTGGGTCTCGGGAACATCTGATTGTTCCCCTTTAATGCACAGAGTAATGATTTGCCAGGATTGACATACATCTATGAGATAAATGTGGCAAATGACATACTAACCACCCTATGTCACTTAGTGCAAGCCCCATCTAAATAATTGCTTCACCAGACTGATTTAATTATGTAAAACTTACTAAGTGGGGAAGCTTTGGCGCCACCTTTCTGAGAATTGCATATTACCTATGTAGGACTTCCTAGAAGAGGGGATGATCTGTATGTAGATTATGTATTATAGAATCGGCAATAGGGTGATACATGGGGGAAGTTAGTAACTTGGGTAATACTACGATATATCTTGAAGTGTTATAAGTTAGTAACTCACAGGGATAGCTTTAAAGCATCATTGGTTGATACAGCACTGACAGTGATGCACTCATGGGTAGGTATTTAGACATGAGTTCGGTATATTGGCTGTTATCGCTTGAGCCGAGAGCAAGTGCAAATAGCAAGCCAATATGCTGAACTAGTGCCCAAATACCCTTTTATGCCCTTATCACTCTATTTCCTCATGCCTTGTCCGGGAATCAAACACGGGCCGACCGCCTTGAAGGCGCGATCATTACCACTAGACTAAACTTATACTCCAGGGAGCAACTGTAGGAGTGAATCAACCCCTCTGCTCCCAGGTCCAATACACGGCTTACTGACGTGGGTACACTGGTAGCAGAGTAGCCTTCTGCTGGCCGCCTACCCTACCCATGTCAGTTGTTGACCATGCTGCAGTCACCTACATCCCCCTTCCCCCAGGCTGCGTGGGCCACTTAAAAAATGTGTTGATTATACCCCCCCCAAAAAAAAAAACACAGGGCTTACACCACTATATATGTAGGCAGTGGGACAACCTTTTACTGCATTTGTCTATCATCTTCTAGTGAGCCTGAAGGTACCGTGGTTAGTGTCAGTGTCTCCAGAACGGGTGACCAGGGTTCGATTTCCGGCCAGTTCATTGAAGTGTAATGAAAAGTTTTGGTCTAGAAACTAAATCCTGAGCATGCTTTAGCCTAAGATGACAGCACGGCAAGTATCCACTCTCCACACACAAAATGCCAGAATCATGGGTAAAGTCTGCATGATGCAGGAATACAGGACTAGTGAGCAGACTTTACAAAGAAAAGAAGTGAAATCACTGTGACTCCCGACTTGATCACTGAGGAAACCTAAGGTTAGCAAGACTCTATAACAACTCTATGGTGACTCATATTCTAAGACTCCCGCATGTTTTGGAGTAATTTTAGAGAGTGGGGAGAGCAACCTCAGTGCTTCAAGTCAATACTTTAGTTATCTCAGTGATCATGTCAGTACTGTGGACTTCTTTTCTCTGTGTTGGACAACATGATGACAAAGGGCATGAAAGCACGATGTGGTTCTACACAATGTCTGTGAAGTACTCAGTAACGGGATGATTGATAGAGGAGGTTGATTAGCAGCAATTATTTACATAGGGAAATGGTGTTTGTGAAGGGTCCTGTGGGAAATGTATATGGTAGAACACTGCAATTAGCAGAGGTTGATTATGTTTAAGCTAGTTGTGGGACATATCAATCACAGAAGGCTCGAACCAAATACTTTTGTCGAATAGATCACCCAAAAAACAATGGCAATCAAGATCTAATGACAAATTTATCCAACCAAAGATGCCCAACTTGGTCAGAAACATGCAAATTATCCAGTATTTTCCGAATAGATTAGAAATGTCAAAGTTGTCAGAGCTTGTGCTATTGATAGTTTTCTGTTTACTTATTTAGCCACATGCCAGCTTATCTCATATTTCTTGACCAGCTTTGGACAGGTGCTGGATGATTTTAGGCAGGTATTTTCTAGCGTTGGTGTCAGTTTTCAGCATCAAATCATTGCCATGTGATACGCCAGACTAACACTTCTATGTCTTGTTGTAACAACCTGCAGATTTGAGAGAAAACTTGAAATTAAATACATATGTAACATCCACAGTATTACTTCTAAGTTTTCTCTCAAATCTGTAGGTTGTTCTAAATAGTGACTGGCAAACATCCTTCTGCGGGTTTTTGATGTCAGGGAAAAATGAAAGGGTACGGAGAAGGGAAGGTCAGGCTTTGAATACTGAGGACTTTGTAGAGGTCAGTAAAAGATTGGTGTGGTAGGAACATAACTCTGTCAGACAGGCTGACCTTCAGCTCTCTATGGTGGATGTAAAGTATGGGCACCTCCCGGGAACAGGAGTCTTTCTTTTAGGCCAGTATGAAACTTAAGTCTAACACAGAACCAACAGCAATGCTCATTTCTTAATATACAGAGATATATCAGCCCATAAAACGTTAAATCTCAGTCTCCTACATTCACTGCATTTCAAATTTGGTGAGTGAAGTCTAGCCAAAGACAGGTTTTGAGTAGTTAAATACTAACTTGCAGTACACTCACATATTATTAATGAACTACAATATTGAAAAATAAGTAAAGTATGCCAGAATGTACAGTTGACAAACAAGTCCTAAAGGCCTCAATGAGACATGTATGATATCATTAGAATAAATCAGTGTAGATGTCTCGTGTGGGCCCTGCGACTGCCCTTTGGTGGATAGTATCTTGGTGCTCAGACATTGGTATATGTGTTGTTGGGGCAGGGCTGTGAGGCCCCTATCCCTCAAAAGGCCCCTATCCCTCAAAATTGGTCCGTTTGAGGGATAGAGACCAGGTGAAGTCCCTATATGCCAAACAGCCCCTATCCCTCAAAACGGTTTGAGACATAGGGCCCATGTGAAGTCCCAAAGCCCCAAATATTTTTTTCCATGTCCCTATCCCTCAAAATATATAATCACTCCTGTGAGGCGGAGGGGGGGAGCTGAAAAGGGGCGAGTGAAAAGGGGCGAGTGAAACCTTTCAACGAGAGGGCCATGGAATATTTTGACTGGAATAGAGGTGGGGGGGCGGGGGGGTTTGCCCCCCCCCCAAAAAAAAATAAAAATCTCTTTAGATATGTGCTATTTTGTCTCCAGAGCAGATCACGAAAATAATATACATGGACTAATTAATATAATTTTAACTCCTCAAACCTCCAGCATTATAACACCCTTATCTAATGCTAGTAAAACCTATTTTATGGGTTAAAACTTTAATAGTTCTAAGTAAGAAACATTTTTTTCGCCCATCTTTTATGTTTTTATGAATCCTGCCAATGAATTCATATTCAAAAAGAATCATAAATTACTTTGTGAGACACACATACCTGTTTTAGGTTGCAAAATATACCTCCTCATGGTTCAGAGTGTACAAAGTGATAACAGGTGTCAGTCTGCAAGCTATAGATATAGACCTCAGAAGGCCCCCATGACTTATTGTGAGGCCTACCTCCTTGCTGCAGAAGCAAGAAATCGTCCTAGAAATTATTACAAAGGTTTTTGATGGATAGGGCTTTTGATACTTAGGGATTGTTTGTAGGATAGGGGCCTGACATGTCCCTATCCCTCAAATGGCCCCTATCCTACAAATATTTGTGAGATAGGGGCTGTTTAAATGTGGTCCCTATGTCTCAAAATTTTGTGGGATAGGGACTTTTTGCTATATAGGGACCTGAGGTGGGCCCTAAGTCTCAAACGGCCCCTATCTCACAAATATTTGAGGGATAGGGGCCTTTTGAGGGATAGGGGCCTCACAAGGTTCACAGTCCTTGAGCAGTTTTTCTGCAGATACTGTTTTGGAGTTCTTAAGTCGTCAAGAATAAAACAGTGTTTAAATGATCAATACTTCTATGGAAATCATTCAGGAGAGTTTTTAAAAGTAAAAGAATCAAGGCTTTAATAGTAATCTTCAAGAGAGCCTTTAAGGGCAATTTGAGATTTTGTATGCTACAGAGGACTTACAATGAAGGAGTAAAATAGGGGCAGCAGAAACATCTGCATAGGAAAATCAATTCCTGGGATTAAAAAAAGCATAATATTAAATTAGATGTTTAATAGTACTAAGAAGCAAAGCACCTCTTATAGTACAAGTCAACAACAACCTACAGTCTATAACAGTGAATGCACGCCACACCTTACTCCTACTTGGTGGGACATGTACAGTATCCAGGGCACAGACAACCACTTCCTAATAACAGCCTAACAGCTCCATCCCTGTAAGTGACATGGATATATGTTGTGGATATCAAACAAGTGCTCACAAGCCTTAAAAACTGTTAGCAGGAGGTGGATAATACAATACCTTGTCAACAAAATCACAATGATATTGATGTACATGATACTAAGGGTAAAAACCCATTATTGTAGAATCATTACAAGCATGATATCTGTATGAGGAATGAGCCTTAGAAAGTGTACAGAGCCTCTGGGTATAACCAGTAATTGAACACTGCTTGACATTTTCCCAATGTCGAAATGGTTGCCTGGTACAATATTAATCTAAAAATGGAATCAGCTTCATCAATTATCATTGGTTTCAATGTGAAAATGAGTCGATTTTTGCAAAACAGGCCTCATATGGGAATAAAACAGCAAGCATCCACGTTTCAAACACCCATGTTTCAGAATTTTCACATTTTTCTATGTATGCCGTCTGCTGTATTCCTGAAATGACATTGATGTTAGCCTGTTCTCCCTCCAATGTCTGCTTCAATAGTAGCTGGCACTTATAATTAATGACATTATAGAGCCAGAGGGCAAAGTGGTGCATTGTACACTGTGCATGATAGGAAGTGTACAGAGCCATTGTCATATGATATCCCTGGGGACTTACAAACACACAATAGGTCAGGGTTCCACAGGGGCAATATTTACATAGATGTTGAGGTAGCATTGGTGCTCTGCCTTTATAGTTCTGAGTTATATATATTGACTGCCAGAAGCAACTCACCATTGAAAACATCACTACAACAAATATATGAGTATGTGTGCTTGTGTTTGGTACAATAGTCCCATAATATGAAGATAGACAAGGCGGGTCAATAGCCTGATTCATTGTCAGCAATCATATGGTTTCACATGGAGATCATAGTATCAATTCAATCATGATATAGATACGGGAACCTTATTCGCAAAACCTCTAATCCTTGCTCATTTACAAAATACATTTAGTTCATGAAAGTCCTTCCATCAATAAGAGTATGAAATATTGCGCAAAATAAGTATAGTATAACCAAAGATCACTATGAATACAAAAAAGGTATTACACACTGTGTGGCTTTCTTAAAACGTTTAGGATATCTTATTCTTCAAGGTTATTAGATGTCCAGAACACTAGGGAATCAGTTTTGCTATGCTTTTAAACTTGACGGAACTTAAATGCAGGGTAAATGCTTTTAGCAGTAATCCATTTCATCATGGTTCAATAAATAAATACCTGCTTGTAGTCTTTTTCCCCTCTCTGTCATCTCTGATCAAATATTGCATCGCATCTTAACATGTAAGAAAGTTAAGGCAGTGTTGTGTAAAGAGAAGGATGCAAGCAAAGTCTGCAGCAGCATTGCCTGAGACTCATTCCCTATTATAGACATGATGCTATAATATGTGTTTTGTAGTTTGCATGTCTTTGATCAGCCTGGCTATGTCCTGATGCCCTTAGATGAACCCTCTGTAGACACTATGTATGTCTCTCAAATAGACATTCTGTAGGTGTAAGATCTTGTTTATGTATAAAGTTATAGGATGTTGTTTACATTCAAAGTTTAGCATCTAATGTCCTTATGTCTTTTGTCTTGCCCAAAGCATGTCTTAATTTGACTGCCATTGCATATTAAGTTCTGTAGCTAGTAATATATGCGCAGCATTGTGTATATTAGATTAAAGAAGTAACAACAGGTCCTTTGGATATGTTAATAATAAGTGCTGTTCGGGTTATTTAAGTAAGCACTCTAAAAAATTGCCACACCTCCTTCAAGCCATTGTTTGATATAAGACATACTCAAGAAATAATGCTAAATAATTTGATTCTTCTTTGCCTTCTAGTCAATCTTCCTCGACATTGGGGCTGGTCATTCTCTTGCTGATGGCTTGTCTGGAGTAGCTTACAACCTCAAAGACACCTTTATTAACTCGCTGCCTCCTAAGAAGCACTCAAGACTGTCTGTTCTCCATCACATGTCATACCGGGCCATCGTGATGTATCAAAATAAGCAAGAATTCTGCCATTGCTTACCTTCACAAGATTCATTCATGACATTTATGTGTGTTTATGTTTCATGGTATTGATTAAAAGAATTATATATTTGCTTATATATCTTTTTGTGATAGCAAAGCTCATTTTATGAAAAAACAGCAAAAGAAAAAAAGACAAAACACAACAAGGATAGTAACTTCATCAAAAGCCAACGATGAACAAGGATATTCTAAGCTTTTTCACATTATGTGGAATTCTCCATAAATCTCATTCATGTATCCACCAACACTAACTGGGGTCTTTAACAGTATAAATCAACCTTAATAAGGTGCCTTAAATGATTCTTATATATCAGTAATACACAATCTACTGCAACATTTGTAGTCGTTATTCACAGAGAGGGAATTTAATACACTCTTTACCTACAGCTTGTCAATTTAAGATAAGTAAAACCGTTGGGCTTCTAATAAATTGTAAGATACTGAAAGCAGGGTGTACAGGATGACAGAATTACGAGGAGGTCATAGACTAATGGTGCCCTCTGTAGTCAGTCTGTCTGAGTTATAGGCAGCTTCATGCCAGGAACTTCATGTTTTATTCAAACCAAAAGCAGCACCGCTGATATGGGGAGCCATACAAACTTCTGGTGTCTAAGATTGCTATTTGTGATTTAGCTGAAAGACAATATCTTAAATGGCTCTTTTCACTCTGTTGTAGTTAACCTATTAAATGTTATACCTTTCATCTTGTTGTATGGTTGGCACAACAAGTGTATGCAGCTCTGGCTGATAGATAAACGAATGAAGAATTAACTTAGGATAAGTTGAGGCTAAACCAAATATGATACATTTGCTGGAATGACCTGTCATAACTAAGGTCAATGCCCTTCATAGTGCAGGGTCTGTATTAAAATTATGTGAGCCACCTTGGCTATAGACAAATCACTTTACAGCATTCCATCAAACTTGTTACATCAACTCTGTACCTTTAACCTGTTGCCAATACATTCCCATGCCTCTTTTTAAATGTCCTAGTTTTGGTTACCTATTACGATATGGAATGATTATGATAGAGCAAAGCTTTTGGATAGTCCATGTATATATGGCATGGCATGGACAGGGAGAGAAATAAAATCGAACTAGAATAATATATTCTGTAAATTATCAAAATGGAGAAATGTCTTGGAGCGGAAAACACTCCACATAGTCCTGGATGCAGTATATCTTCCGTCCCTACGCCCAGACTTGCGGCCTTCAGCCAGACTCTGCAGTAATTTGTCATTGGGTCTTCATGTCAATAAGATATCCAATCCCACTGCTGTCAGGAATATGTGCATAACCCTTTTAGGGCTACTTGGTGTCTTTTTAATTAAGGGTATCTGTATTTATATTACAAAACCTCAGCCCTTAAAGCTACATCCAGAATAATGCCAAAGCTACATTGTTTGTACACTTCTGATTGGGTTTCCTTTATGCATGAATGAAGCCCTTGTGAAAATCCCCGCATCAGGACAAGAAAGTTTATGGCCCTTCAAGGGTTATCCAACTCCAAGCGTGCAGATTTCTGGTAGGAATTGGAGATGACTAGCAGGATTGGCTTCTGGTAGCTTCCTGGAGTCAGATCTTATTACATCTAACAGTGCCTAAGAGACATTCAACCACTCTGTAGACTAATTAAAACAGAATGTGTGAGTCTGAAGAAAGTAGAAGTTCTTTTCAATTTGTAAATCAACTGAACTCCGCAGCAGCAATTAGACAGTCAACTCCTCACCGCAAACAGCATAATCTGATGAAGAATCATCATCATTTAGAAGTTCCTTACCCTAGTAAATTATCAAGATATGGCTAAGTTCAACCTGAGCAATTCAGTAGATAAAGCAACTATCTTAAAGTAGAATGTCCAGAGAAAAACACATTGTCCTGACAAAAGTTACCCAGTGGCCTGCAGGATTATAACTTAGCTCACTTAAATTATTGTAGTGGGTCAGATTATATGCACCGTACCTACTGCACCACAGCTTAATCCCTGACATTCACATAAAGTCTTTCCTGCACTATACTCAGTGTAGGGATGGGGACTACTACTCACACGACTGGAGGTCGGGAATAACTATGCCTCCTCTTTTTCTGTATCAGTTTTTTTGTGATTCATGGAGGGGAGGATACTCTGTATAAAGGATGGTTTAATGATGTCTGTGTAGCAGGGTGATCTATGCTTGACGTGGCAGGTGTAGGTTAATGATGTTAGTGTTGCATAATCAGGCTGGTATATATGCTATTTCTGTTCCTTTTTCCTTTTTCCACTATCAGAAAAGTACTGGTGGTCAATCTTATGAGTACAAAACTACTTTTGGGCATCTCTTAATGCCAGCTTCGATTATTACCTGTGACATGGCCCAATTCACACTGATTAATGGATATTTCATTTATTTTTATCCTGAGGAGATACATAACCATTATAGATTGTATTTCTGTATTCCACAGCATTGTAATAAGGCAATTTGCCGTTAAGCGGAGTACTTACGCACTTACCCATTTGGGAGTGGTAATAGGATGAGGGATTGACCAATGTTTTTTGGCCAACCCCCCTACCATTTATTAGTATTTACGAGGATTTGTTAAGTTATGGTTTGGAATAAACGAGAAGGAACTCTTGTCCTTAGGAGGCAGTTGTTAACTGTTCTTGTGTCATTTGTACTTAAGGTACTGTAGTTGGTCTCTTACTACGTATGTAACACTTGAGTACAAAAACCAGACAAGGTAAATTAGACTTTAATATACGGCGACTTTATTGTAAAGGTAACTCTTGGGTATTATAGTACAAGTATAACCAGCGGATATACAAGATCAGAACAGATATATAATACAGTGGGCAACCCTATAGCATAGAGTTAAGCCTGTGAGCACAGGGTGGTCATGTCACGACAGTCCCAAACCTGACTGACTTCCAATGGAGAAGTAGCCGTCTTATATACAGCGCTGCATAGCCACGTGACCGTACTAGCAGCGCCACCTGTTAGGTTTAGTTATGTAAAATGCTTATGTAACAACTACCGACGGTAACCGAAGGTGGTACCGGTACACTACCGTATAGATAACCGAACTAGAGGAGTCGGTGTATGTAACGAACCGACGATACTAGTTAGATGAATAAAACAGTTATTAAACACAATAGAACCGTGTTGTCTTACATCATACAACATACAATAGATATACAACAATAACAGTTAGACTTTATAGTCAACCCGTTACACTACCCCCCTTTAGAATGTAGGAAGGGTTGGTTTTATAATAATAATACCTCTTGGATACATTATATACCACGTATATCTATTTATCAACAAGTAACATTTCTACTCATAGTAACAACAGGCATACATACATGAACAACCAGGTTAACATGTATATAACAGTTTATATCAACAATATAGTCTTTGGTATCAAACCATAGTCCCGTAGGCACATGATATAAAAACTGTCCAACTGATAGTCCTAGACTAGTATCAGTTAAAAGTAAAGGCACCAAATAACCACCTTGGAAACTCAACACATCACCTACTTCATTCAGCAATGGTGCGAATCCGTGTGGAGTTAGTGTCCTTATATATAAATAGTAGAACTATAATAGCTCTCACTTCCTTTGGCGAAGAAAAGTTTTATAATTGGAACTATAGCAGTTCCCACTTCCTTTGGCGTAGAAAAGTTTATATATAAAAATCCATATTAGCGTATCCTAAATAAGGTGGGATAGATCGTCATCCTTATTAGGGGCGGTACTCCAGTACCTAGCAGTTTATGGTGGTAGAGATGGATAGAGTCCAGTACCGGTATAGTACTTCCATCTCTTGTGAAATATAAATATAAAAAGGTAGGTCCGTGCCTCCCTATAAATAATTATCACAGGAGGATGATCCATATAATAGTTCATAGGTCACAATAGTAGAATGTGACCACCGGATCAGGAGCCCTGGACAGTAGTAGAGCACCGACGGTTGTGGCTTAGTAGTAAACCACGGTTGAAGACATCAGGCTGCTTCCAGTGTGGTGGCAGTAGTGACTAGGTTAAGTCACGACAGCACCGTCGGTCTGCTTCGGTTGTCCAGGGGCGTGTAGCTGCGTCGATGGTTTAGTTTTACCTCCGAGGGGCGGAACAGTGCACCCCAGAGGGCCTGACAGGGGACCATCCTTAGGTGTCCATAGGGACACCGCCGGATGGCTTTCCTTCCCCATCAGGACTTCCTCCAGGAGGGGCCTCCGTGGTGTAAACCACAGCAGCCTCCACCTGGAGAGGAAGGGCTCCACCTGGGGCTACCGAGAGGGTACTCGGCGCCGCAGTAGGCTCCCCGCCACTGACCACCCGGGTAGATTGTGCCATGAAAGAAAATGGCATCTCATACCTAGGTGGGTGTACTGACAGTACCGGGGTCACAGGAGGAGCAGGCCTTGCGGCAAGCCCCAACCTGGACTGGAGATCTGGAAAACCAGTTCTCTCCCACTCTGTCAGCTTTAGCCCGAACTGCCGGAAGAACTTGGCGTCACAAGTTGTCAACCTTGATTCAAGCTGTTCGATCGTAGCCCTCCAGAGGGCATGATCTTGCTCCAGACTCGCCTCACGCTCGGCAAGGACTCTGGTGCGTTCAGCAACCCAAGCTTTCCCTTCCCGGATAGCCTGTTCTCTGAGCAACTTGTACTGCTCAAAGTAGGACTTCTCCAAGAAAGAAACCTGAAACTGGAGTAGCTTACTTGCGTTTTCAGCCATCTTAGCTCTGTAGCACTCAAATCCGGGGACTAGAGTGTCAGAGAATCCAGTGTCAAAAGCAGGACCATCTCCAGGCAACACAGGTAACCCTGCTAGCCCTTCGTCAACAGCCCTGTGCTCAGGTACTGGAGTCACCTCGTCATCCCTTGCGGGGTCAGAGGTTGCTCCGTGCTGGGGTGGAGCAGTCGGCTGGGCTGACGCCCCATCCGGCTGTTGTACCTCTACCTGTTCAGCGTCACTGATAGGTGAGATACTCTCCTGTGGGGCTGAAGCTTTCTTTTGCTTCTGGCTCCACTTGTACTGCTTGACATAGTCAGCAGCAACCTGACCCGCCTGCTCGTCACCCAATGAGTTCTGAACAATAGCCAGTGCATCACCCAGTTTCTGTCTCTCCTGCCTGGGCAGTTGATCAGCAACCGAGGGCAATGCAACCGAAGATACCGTGACGGTACCGACGGTTTGGCTACGGTCGACCTCAGATGTTACCGTGGCGGTGGCGACACGTTTCTTCGCAGGTTCACTGCGGAACGGTCACGTCCACCTTTGGTATCATCTTTGGATGACTGGCGGCCCCTTTTTAGATCTTTCTTCTTCTTAGGAGGGGTATCCTTTCTGACAGTGGGCATCGGAGTTTCTGTTTCTGGCCCGAGATCGGTTTGTTCGCACTTGGCGCCCTTACACAATCTCTCCCAGTCAGCCTCCGTGAGGTAATTCCACTGTTTAAGCTTGTTGGTTCGCCACTTATACTGTAGATTCCCTACACGTTTGTGGCACCCCCAAACCTTCAGTGCAGCCTCAACTCCACGACTAATAGTGCGCTTGTGAACGCCCTTATTGTCGCAAAGATGCCTTACCAAACCAGCCCTCCGTTGGCAACGGAATAGCTCCCCGTCACTGTACTCAGGGCAGGAAGTACTAGTACTCCCACTCACACAGTACAAGTAGGGACGCACATTCATGTGCTTCTCTACTAAATGACGGGCGAACTTGAACAGGTTCGGCCACCGTTTTGCAGCTGTCGAAGCCCCCTTCAGGCGCTGACAGCGAACATACGGGCAGGGATCCCCTGGCACGTAGTTCTTCCAAGCATATTTCAGCTTGGGACGGCATGACCTATGGATGTTAGGTTTATTCCCTTCCAACACTGCCCTGAGGTACACGAGGTACCAGTCAATGGGGTGGGAATCACCTGTCAACCAGTCTTCGTCGTCTGAACCCTCGGTCGTGTGAGGTGCAGGAAGAGCCATTTTGCCATTTTCCTGAAGTAAATCAGAAAGGCTCAGGTTCTTCCGGTCATCATCACGGAGACACAGGTTTAGACGAACATGCGCTGCCTTGGCGCGGAGGCGGCGATTGGCTCTGCTCTCTGCAACAGACCATCCCTCGGCTTCCGCCTTGGACACTCTATCAGCAACAGCTTTGAGCCTATCTGCCTTAGTCGGTGCGACCTCTTCGGTAGCAGGAGTTTCAGGGGAAGATGTAATCCTCCTCTTACGCTTCCGCTTCCGTTTGGTCTTAGCACGAACCGTGGACCCGTCTGATGAATCACCATCAGGGACCGTCGGTTCTTGTGCCAATACACCGGCGGGTTTCGGAGAAGATCCCCCTGCAGGGTTCTCCTCCTGGTTGGTATTACTACCACCCAGACCAGGTTCTGTTTTCGGAACAACATCACCCGACCCCTCAGGGTTAGGTTCAGCTGGTACCGAAGCCGAGCCTTGACCGACGGTTGGAGCACCGGTAGTGTCCATTTCCGTGTCAGACTCGAGAACTCGGTCATCCCCGTCGGAGGCCTCAGCCTTCTTCGGGGCCGTGCATGTGCCATCTACACGGGCTGCCATACTGTTAGCTCAGGCGTAGGTGAACCTCACGGTTCACTCACCCGAGCCTTTAGTAGCACAGCAAGTAAAACAACAGTGTAGGTACTGCCGGGCAGACCTAGGCACCACTGATCAACACGCTACCCTACGGGCAAACGTGTTGATCTGAAGAAGCCTGGCCGCCTGTGGGGCTTATATACCCCACCCGTCCCCCGTGACCCCGCCCCTTGACCGGCTTCTCAGCCAATCAGGGGTCGCGTCTCGAAGACGCGCCGAGGTGACCCAATTTCTCACGGCTCATTTGGCGGGAGAAATCGATCAGGTGACGCGGGCAGCGCCCTTCCCACGTCTGGCATATCCGACGGTGGGAACTCTGACTGTTGTTTACAATTTTCGTGGCGGAGCCACCGGAAAACCCGGGAATGATATACCGGCATTAGAGGATATACACAGCAGCGTGTTACTAAGCAATATGTGGTCAAAACTAATCCCATACTTAGAACTAATCGGCAAAGCCAGCCACCCGCCCTGAACACGTGCTTTTCTACCTCCAACGGATAACCACACCGGATAACCCGTCTCTTCTCGTTGTGTTTTGGTGATCGAGTACCGGGCCAATGACCACCGGCCCAGTACGGAACTGTCCAGGGAAATTTAATCAAGCCAGCAGCTAAATGTCGTCAACAAGGTAAGAAAAAAAATGTTTACACAATTTTATCTCGCTCTCTGACACGTGTGCTCCTCCGTAGACCTTGTACCGGTATGTCCAGCAATGATGACACCGGAGGTATCACCTTGCTTTGTTTACCGGTGCCTACGGTTAGTCCTTTACGCACAGCTGACCCTTTTTTACGAGGCCTACCGCGCTTGGGCTTGGTAACACACGACTGTGGTTCAATCGGTAATTTCCTAGGACGACCCCTTCGGCGCGCTACCGTCGGTACCGACGGTATGACCGTTGGTCCTGCCTTCGGTATCTTCGGTAGCGCAGGGTCGGTTGGTGCTGGTACTCGACCAGCACCGAGGGAATCTTCACCGTCATCTATATATGGAACTCCATACCAAGGTCGGAGTCTAGCCACATGTGATTTAGTGAGAGTCCCTTTTTGCAACCGTATTACTACAGTAGTTTCACTAACCACCATAGTAACCGTATGCGGACCATCCCAGGAGTACAGGGTCTTGACTTTGGAATTTGGTGTGCTAAATCTCGCGACCTTATCCCCCACCTTAAATTGGCGGAGTTTAAGGCCCGTGTCATAGCCCACCTTCTGCAAACTAGCAGATTTTTCCAAGTTGTCCCTTACTACTCCATAGGACTCGCGTAATGATTGTCGAAGTGACTCAACAAACATCACTGTGCAGGGTTGCTCGAGCTGGTGTCCCTGCACTCCATAGACCATGTCACTAGGCATGACTATGTCTTCACCCATTACGAGCATATTAGGCGTACAGCCCGTCGACGCATGTTCGGTAGCATTGTAAGCATGGGAGATATAGCGAGCGTGCTCATCCCAATCATCCCGGTGCCCATTAACCATTGTCGTGAGACATTGGATCAACGTCCGATTGAAACGTTCCACCATACCATCCGATTGAGGTTGGTAGGGGTTCGTATGCGTCTTGCAGATGTGTATTTTACTACACAGTTCTGCCCACAGTCGAGATTCAAACTCACGACCCTGGTCGGAGTGAAGCATTAAAGGACCTCCCCACGTGAGGATCCAATTCTCGAAAAGTGCTTCTGCGCAGGTAACAGCTGTATGATTTACCAACGGATATACTTGGACATACTTGGTATAGTAGTCCTGTACCACCATCATACAGGTATTCCCACGGGGGGTCGTGTTGAAACCACTAATGATATCAACAGCGATCCGGGCAAATCGAACACCGAATAGCTCTTGACTTAGAGGTAGTTTACCAATACCAGGTCCAGGCTTTGATAAACAGCATTGGGGACACTGTCTCACCCAACGCCGTATGTCCAAAGTCATACCAGGCCAGTAATATCTACTCTTAATCTTTGCCTCAGTCCGTTGTCTGCCAAAGTGTGCTGAAGTTCGGTGGCCATGACAGTAATTGAGCAACTGTAGTCTGAGTGACAAAGGCACTACAGACTGAGCTGTTCTCTTCCTGCCAGGTTGCACCCTCCAGCGGCACAATACACTGTTCCGTATAAAAAGATTATCCCACTGAGCTAACAGTTGTCTAACTTCTTTACATTCCAGCGAAAGTGCGGGGCGAACAGGCTTGGACAGACCCAACAACTTCAAGGAGTACACCCTCGAAATAGCTGGATCCGCAAGCTGCTCATCCTTCAAGTGATTTAACGTCCAGTTAGGAACTTTCGCACCCACAGACGCAATCACTGCATTGTGAGACCCACAGTCTCGGCAGTCTACACGGTGACAGTTCCGGATAGGATAGCGGGACAAGCTGTCCGCATTCACATGATCTACTCCACTCCTGTGTATGATATGCTCATTCGTCATGCCAAACTCAGAGAGGTGGTTCAACCATCTACCCATCATCCCCTCAGCGTCCTTGAAGTTAAGGAGCCACTGCAGAGATGAATGATCCGTCCGTACGAGATAATTCCCACCATATAGGAAATGTCTGTACTTTTTTGTGTAAACCACCACTGCCAAGAGTTCACGCTTGGTTGTGCAGTAGTTACGTTGTGTTTTGCTTAGACTGTTGGACGAAAATGCCAGCGGCACTTCTCGCCCATCCTGGATCTGCGACAAGGCAGCACCAATACTTGTATTAGAAGCATCAGTGTCCAAGATGAACTTACCAACAGGTGCAGGGTAGTGCAAAACAGGTGTTTCTAAGAAGAGTCTCTTTAACTCACTGAAAGACTGTTCTGCGGCTGGAGACCAGACTATTTTAGCCTTAGCCTTCTTCTCTCCAATCATCAGCTCTTGTAAGGGAGCTGCGACTCTCGAGAATCCAGGTATAAAATCTCTGTAGTATGAACAAAACCCGATGAAAGAGCGTATCTCCTTCGTGTCCATCGGACGAGGCCAGTTCTGTACCACTTCGATCTTATGAGGATCAGCCATGATGCCATGTTCAGAAACAATTCTACCTAGGTATTCAACTGACTTCCTAAAAAGCTTGCACTTTGAAGGTTTCAATTTCAGACCATATGATAAGATGCGTTTCAGCACAGCTTGGAGGTTCTGTAGAGTTTCCTCCACAGAACCACCGAAGACGATGATGTCGTCCAAGTATACTAGGCACTTTTTCCAAAGTAAACCCCGTAACATGGTTTCCATCATTGCCTCGAAGGTTGCCGGGGCATTGCATAGCCCGAATGGCATGACGTTGAACTCAAATAGTCCCATATGGGTAGAAAATGCGGTTTTTTCTCGGTCCCGGGGGTCCATGCTGATCTGCCAATAACCAGATTGTAAATCTAGTGTACAGAACCATTTCGCCCCACCCAGAGATTCCACACATTCATCTATCCGAGGTAGAGGATATGCATTCTTCCTAGTGAGTCCGTTCAACTTCCTATAGTCGATGCAAAATCGACAGGAGCCATCCTTTTTGGTGACCATCACCACAGGACTTGACCATGGACTCTCACTAGGTTGAATCACATCTTCATCCAACATCTTTTCTACCTCAGCCTCCATAGCACTTTTTTTAGCCATGGGTAACCGACGGTAGGGGATTCTACTGGGAAGCGCGTCCCCAGTGTCAACCCGGTGTTGTACCGTATTGGTACGCCCTAGAGGATCTCCTGGTTGCGCAAAGGCGTCAGATAACTCCGACAGCTCATTGGCCACCATTTCGCTCTCTAGGGTTGTGAGGTGTGACTCACACAACAGGGACCTTAAATGTTTCGGTAGGTTGGATTTGGCTAGAGCCTCTTCGTGGGAAGAGTCTCCCGCCACCACACCTACTTCCACAAAGTCCGTAGTTAGTGAGTCTACCCCATATGCTCGCGTGGTGTTACCAATAGGCGTCCCCTTTCGTAGAGTGATTTCTCTACTACTCGAGTTACAAATCGGTATCACCCCCCAACGAGCGTTGGCCAGGTAAGTATGATAGCCAGCAAGACCTAACTCAGAGAGCTTTTGATCTTCTGGTTCAAACATTCCCGGCCGTTTGGCCTGCACTCCCACGCAGCTGACTAGGACATCGGATACATGTCCTGCTGCCAACTTTGTGTCTTGTGCCACTGACGCCACAGAAGAACCATTCCTTAAAACGCACTGTACAGATTGTTTATAAGGATGTTTAATCTGAAGTCGGCCCGTTGCGGTGTTCATTGTTACCCCGTAAAGAGCAGCAAAGTCCATCCCCAGTATGCCATCATCAGTGATGTCGGTGATGGTTGGACATATCCAGTATGTCTTGCCATCAACCAACATAGGTTTTACAGTTCTGCCATAAGTCTGCATACTATCTCCCGTAGCAGTCCGAGCCTTTACTCCCAGTAGCGGAGCTTCGGGCTGGTTGCAAAGACGGGCCATGAATCTACGATCGACCAAGGTGTGTGATGCACCCGTGTCGACCAAAAATTCACCACGCGTCCCGGAAATAACCAGACTCAGGTACCAACGCTGTCCCCGTAAAGGGACACACTCAGAGGTCAGCATCGGGCTTCCCCCTCCATCCATAGCAACCCCTTTTGTCAGGAGATAATCCCAACACGGGTCGCTCGGGGAGTCTTGAATCACACTGCTCTGGGCAATTGATTCTAACCAAGACTCCTCTAAGCCAGCGACTACAGAATCCTCCGGATTCCGTTCGTCCTTGCCAGCCCCGCCTTGCCAGATGCTTACAGGTTGTACAGACCCTTCTGCCTCTGCGCGGCCTTGGTTCATGGAAGAGTTAACACCGTCTACTAATCCCTTACAGGCATGGCTAACTGTGGGGGCGCCATCCTTGCCAAGAGGATGGGCCCCATTCAGTTTTCCGTCTCCTTTTCAGTTTTAGCAGCGACGGGTGCAGGGGCTTTGCATTCGCTAGCCCAATGACCCATCTTTTGACAGCGTCTACATGGCTGAGGTTTCGTGTCCTTTTTCTTCTTTTTCCTTCTCTTTCCAGATCCAGAATCAGAAGTGGACGCAGAGCTCTTTTCCAAGTGCTTCCGCAACAAACCCTCAATCATCTTTTCCATGTCCCTGTCAGGCATTACTGCCGCCACCTCCTCGGAGGCGGGCTGTTTTTTCTTAGGTGGTTTTGTGGCGGCCTCTACCACCTGAGCTCCTTTCGGGGCTACAGATGGAGCTGCCGACACTCCTCCACTAGGAAAAACAGCCTGTTTGGTGTCATACACATCTGCATGGTCAAAAAGGTCAGCTAGAGATAAGTCCGGCTGCCATTTCTCCCGCAGATATGCCTGGAGATTGGTGTCTCTGACTCCATTGACAAACCTGGAGGTTAACTCCTGGATGACAGTGGGGGTGTCAGGTCTACATCCCTGATAACACTCGGATATCAGTTCTTGTAGAGCAAATCCGTGGGATCTCAGATGCTCGTCCTTGCGTTGGACACGTTTGAGCAGCTGAGTCCTTGGGTCATGCTCACCAATCTTCCCAATCGCCCATTCAGCTGTTTCTTCAAGTGAGCTCAATGTCTTGATCTTCACTCTCTCGAACGCCAAAAGGGCTGGTTCACCTGGCCCGTTGCAGAGTGCTTGCTTCAGAGCAACCAACGCTTGCTGATTGTTCCAGCGATTGCTCTCCACAATAGCCTTGAACCGAACTTTGTACTTTCTCCAGGGTGGCGACCCTGTGAAAGGCGGAATATCGATGGCCTTTTGACGGGCTGCATCAGGATGTTTGATCTCCCCAAAGTTGAAAGGAGCATACCGTTCATCCAGTTCATCGATGTCCCGCGGGACGATGTCTGTCCCCAGCTTCTCAATAGCCGGGTTCCTGTCGTACTTAGCCCGCTGGACAGGCGTTAAGCCTTGTCTAGCTCTGGGTTTGGGTACTGGAACTGAGACCATGGTCTGCTGCTGATTCAACGTCGTTGAACCAGTAGATGGGTGGGTGTACCCTGGAGGTGTTGCCGTGCCTCCAAAGGCGCCACCACAGACCGGAGTCTGTAGATAGCTAGCCCCCATCTGAGGTGTCATACCTGTTACCGTGGTGTGTACTAGCGGCGGGACACTTGAAGGTGTCACTGTCGTGTACACACTGGGTAGGGGTATGACTGGAGGTACCACCGTGGAAGGTGGTGGTACTTTCTCCGACTTCGCCTTCAGGTCCTGATTGACTTGCCTTAAGCCTGCGAGGTCCTGTCTGGCTAAGTGGAGCTGCGTGCTCAAATCCTTTCCCAAGGAAGTTAAGCTTGCAACCTCACATTCGCCGGACACCCTCTGGTGCAAAAGTTTGTCAACCTCCACCTTGTGGGAAGCCATCTCGTTCTGGAGTTCCAGTAGGAACTTTTTCTTCTCATCAACCTCCCTTAGGAATAACTTCCTAGTTTGATTGATGGAAGCAAGTTCCCTCCGGGCTTCCGCGAGCTCGTGCAACTCAGTTTTCCTGGTGGGGATACCCATGGCAGCTAGTAGGTCCCCATCCAGTGGTAAACTGGATGGCTCATCTACTGCTGGCGGGTACCCCTTACCAGGAGCTTCTGTTGCCACATTAGTCTTCTTTGATAGCCCGCCACCCCCCATACCGTTCGGTGTAGGAGTGGCACCATCAGTGAAAACCGACGTGTCTGGATCCAATGAAGGATCTGCTACCGTCGGTGTAGAACCGAAGGCAGCTGGGCCGAGAGTTTTAGGCTCTCTACCCGGTATTTTCTGACCCTCAGGACAGAAAAGATTCGTGGAAAGGGAGTCCAACGATCTCCTGGAGCTTATATCAAAGGGTCCCGGGATTGGAGATTGCTCCCCATCCTCTCCTTTGGTAAAGGCTTCCACAATAGGATCACCTATTGCTTCTTGGGAGAGGTCGTCACCGGGCACCTCCAAGGCTGCCCGGCTCTCCCGCCTATTGGATTTGCCTGTGAAGAAGCGTACATTCTGTACGGCTTCCTCACGTTCCTCAGCAGGGGTTTTAGTCCTGCCGCTGAACGAGCTGACAAAATCGTATAGGTAATCCATATACTGTAAGTCTATTTAATACCCTATCAATGGTCGGTTCGATCAAGTGGTCACGGCACCAATGTAGTTGGTCTCTTACTACGTATGTAACACTTGAGTACAAAAACCAGACAAGGTAAATTAGACTTTAATATACGGCGACTTTATTGTAAAGGTAACTCTTGGGTATTATAGTACAAGTATAACCAGCGGATATACAAGATCAGAACAGATATATAATACAGTGGGCAACCCTATAGCATAGAGTTAAGCCCGTGAGCACAGGGTGGTCATGTCACGACAGTCCCAAACCTGACTGACTTCCAATGGAGAAGTAGCCGTCTTATATACAGCGCTGCATAGCCACGTGACCGTACTAGCAGCGCCACCTGTTAGGTTTAGTTATGTAAAATGCTTATGTAACAACTACCGACGGTAACCGAAGGTGGTACCGGTACACTACCGTATAGATAACCGAACTAGAGGAGTCGGTGTATGTAACGAACCGACGATACTAGTTAGATGAATAAAACAGTTATTAAACACAATAGAACCGTGTTGTCTTACATCATACAACATACAATAGATATACAACAATAACAGTTAGACTTTATAGTCAACCCGTTACACTACTGACAGCCTCTTGTTATCCTAGAGAATCACTTATAGGAAAATAATAGTAAAGTAGAGAATAAAGAGAGAGGGTAGGAAGAGGAAAGTTAAGACAGAAGGAAGAAGTAGAGAAAAAAAAAAAAATTAAGTGATGGGTGGGGGCCACATTAGTGGCGCCCATCCATTATTTATGCAAAAGCCTCAGATGTTGTAGTATAGGGCAAAAATTTCATATCCAAGTTAATGCATAAAGGGGAATATTTGTGTGTTTGTGTGGGCTTACTCACCCCCCAGTGCCAGGGGAGGGGGAACATAAGGGGGGTTGGAAGGGGCTGGTCATACATCAGGTAAGGACTTGATTTTTTTTATCATACTCTTTTTTCAACCATGAGTTGAATCCCGTTGATGTCCTATTTGATCTTGTGGTAACATCTTGTTGGTTCCATAGGATGGCATCTCTATGATAGAGACTTTTCCTGTAGATTGGATTTTTTACCCTGGATATTTTTAAGAGTCTGGCATCATGGGCCCTTGTTCTGAGTGGCCTTTCATCAATATTGTCATCAATTAGGGATGCATTAAAGGCATTCTTCAGGAGATGCATTTCCCGTCTGTCCTTCATGAGATTCAAATCTGCTAGCTTGTGCAATTTCTCATGGTTCCTAGTACCTTTATTCAAGTAGACTGACCTCAAGGCATTACTAGTTGTGGGTTGTAGTGTGTCTAATAGGGTTTTTGGAGCAATGCTGTAGATGATGTCACCATAATCGATTATAGGCAAGAGCATTGTTTTTACCAAATCCAGCTTAGCCTTCTCAGGAAGGCATTTGCTACTTCTTCTGAATATGTACAGTTTATGTTCTGAATTCCGACAGGTTATGCCTACTTGCTTTTTGAGGTTCAACTGGTTATCAAGTGTTGTTCCTAGATAATTATATGAGGGGGTAATGTCAATATTGTCATTTCCAATTTTTAGTAGGGGTTTTCGATGTAATTTCCTGAGGGCTTTATTAGCAAAGATAACACTTTTAGTCTTTTTGGCATTTAGTGAGAGCTTATTTTTTATACACCATAGTCACCAGATATGTACCGTCTTTTTTTCTCCACAGCCATTTAAGTGTATATTGTCAGCAAAATTTTCAAATGTCCTTTCATTTTGATACCACTATACAGTAAATAAACAAGATCCAAACAGTATCCCTTGTACCCTAGATCCTGAGGTAACTATTGTGTCTTTTGCCAGAAATTTTGACAAAAATCTAATATTCAAGCCTCCAGGACCAAATATGTATTGTGATACTTATTTTGGTCTCGGAGTCACCCTCTTATTTTAGTCTCGGAGTCACTCGCCTTGCTGATAATAGTAAAACCCACACAGAATTGTTAATATCCTATATATTTTAGTTATCTTTAGTGCCAATGCTTCCTATCCATCCCCTCTAATGCCCTTAACACGAAATCTAATGATTCCACTAGTTTAACCTACATTTATACAATATTTTATTTTGGTCCCGGAGTCACCCAGGTGACTCCGAGACCGAAATAAGGTGAAATAGCCGCTTTTTAGCCAGTACTGTGCCAAGTAGGTTCAACGAAGGATCCTAATGGTCCATATTTCCTAAAGTATATACCATCAGGATATTGTAGAGTGATTTTGACAATTAATTGAACCATTTTGAGTGAACTAGGGTAAAATGAGGGTATGTTGTTAAAATTTTAACATTTTTGATAAATCTTCAATATTCATTGAGCTGTATCTCAAAAACTATTTTTCTGAGGGTATCTATTCTTGGTATGCCTTAAGATATATGTTGTCCCAGTTTGTAAACAAATTTATTAGTTGCTGTTATGTGCTTTAAGACATTATGTACATAATCACCTTATTTTGGTCTCGGAGTCACCAAAAAATGGACAATCGAGTTTGTGAGGCAATAAAAAATGAACCGCTAGGGTAAGAGATGTATCAAAAAGTGTTCCAAGGAGCTGAGATGTATACCTTTCAATAATATGAACTTGTTTAAATATATTAAGAACTTTCTGATTTGTCCTTCCTCTGTCCTAAAACAACATAAGTCAGGAGTTTGAGCCATATGTGAGAAATAGTAATGGACCTAGGACAGAGCCCTGGGGGACACCACATGTGATTGGATGGGGTTCAGATATTTTATTATTAGCTTTAGTTCTTTATTTTCTGTTAGTGAGGTCATTTTTGAATAAGTTTATTGTTTTATCACAAAATCCAAGAAAATCCAGCTTTTTATATAGTATGTCATGGTTTAGGGTGTCAAATACTTTTTTGAAATCGAGGAAGGTTGCTGTGGTAATTTTCTGTTGGTTTAGGTTTATATAGACTGAGTTTGTAAACTTTTCTAAGCTGTTAATTGTAGAGCGTCCAGGCCTGAATCCATCTTGGTTGTCTGATAATAATCCATTGTTATTAAAGTAGTTTATAGTTTGTTTATGAATTACTTTTTCAGTTAATTTGGCTGGTAATGGGAGGGTTGAGATAGGTCTTAAGTTACTTACATCAGTGGTGTCCCCACCTTTGGGCAATGGCTTGACTAACGCTATTTTCCATTGGTCAGGGGAGGTTGAAGTGTCTAGAACTAAGTTGACTATATGTTGGAAGTGACTAGGTAGGGTTAATAAGGTGTCTTTTAGGGTTTGTGTATTTATATGATCTAGGCCTGAAGGTTTATTTATATTTATTTTCTTAATTAAAGGGATAGGTCATTGACATTAATAAGGTTTAGTGAGAATTTGGTAGCAGTTCTGTTTCCAAGCGGGGTCCAAGGCAGGTCCATTTTTTCAGCTAATCTATCACCAATTGTTGCAAAGTAGGAATTTATAAAATCAGCAGTTTCGTCACTGGTTATTAGCTCATCTGTTTCCTGGTTGACAAGGCAAAGTGTGGGATCACTAATGACAGGGTTCATGAGTTTGTTAATGTTTGCCCAATATGCTTTTGGCTTATGCCTGTTGGCATTTATCTCATTGAGGTGATATTCCCGTTTGGCCTTTCTACAAAGAGCCCGACATTTTTTTATATGATACTCAGTTATATATTTATCATCCTCAGTGAGAGTTCTTTCTTTTTTACTCATGGCATAATTTTTTGCAAGGTCAGCTTTTTTGTGAGACAGTGCTTTTTTGTGGCAGAATCCCTGTTCGACGCTTGTGTAGAGATACCCTTCATAGATGACAGGGACGGGAAACATGTTGCTTAGCATACTATGCTTGCTCTAAAAACAGACGCTATTATCAGACCATATTGTTTTTGCATCGGTTAGCCTGAGTCCCTCAGGTAAGTTGTCCAATGAGTCGTAGTTGTATGCCCTACTGTTGAGCACCAGTCCTTTTCCCTTAATTTTGGCATTTTGATTTTGAGACTTGCCATGTGACACAGCTACCTTCACATCTCGGACCTTGTCCTGTTCAAGAGGGGTCATATCGTCGCTGATAGATAGCATGGACCATTTGAGCATGGTGCTTAGCTTTGAAATGTTGGTATAAATCTGGCCCTTAGCAGAGGATGATTTAAACACCATTTTTACTGTGCGCGTCTTTTCCTGACCGGGTCTGCCCATCCTGTGAGCGTCAAGTTAGTCTTTTTCCCAGGTCAGGTCAGTCCCTAGGTCATGCCCAAGTGCATTAAGTGCAGGTTTTAGATCAGGAAAATCTACCTCACTCAGGCCCCTCATAATCATATTGAGTCTCCTCTTGTCTAGTTCATCTTCATCGTAGGACAGCCTGGTACTGAATGATATTGGTGTTGGATTTTGCCTCAATAGTGGTTAGACGCTGAAGAATGTCAGTGTCGACGCTCCCTGCTGGGCTCTGTTGTACTATGTCAAGTCTCGACTTTAGATTGGCAACCTCAACCTCTTGGTTCTTTAACTGATCAGCTTGTTCGCTTATCAATGTTTTGTGGTCATTGACTTCACAAAAGAGGGTCTTTATATTAGTGATGTTGTCATTTGTAGCTTTAACCATGTTATTTGTGCTTGTAACCAGGGCGTTAATGCTATCCGTCATGGTGGTCAATTTGCCTAATAAAGTGGTTTCAAGTTCCTTGATTGATTTTGCACAAATTGGTTCAAAAACCTTTTCATCATCAGTATGTGGAGTAGGGCCAACCTTGGAGACAGGTTGTAAAGGCGAAGTTGGTAGGCATCTAAAGGAGCATCAGTTGATGATTAAGAACACATACTGAGCTGATGGATGGGGGTAGTCACAGGCAAATAGTGATGTGACGAAACTTGTTCGCGACCACTAGTAACATTTCTTTTACAATATTTCCTGTTGAAATCTAATTGTTGTCCCCTTCCTGGAATGGCTCTTGTGGGGCCTTTATCCCACAAAATGTCCTTTATCCCACAAAGACTATAGTTTTGTTAGATAAAGGCTGACCACGGGCCTTTATCCCACAAAATTAGCGTTAAAGCACAAAAGCCTTTATCCCACATAAAAAATGCCTTTATCCCACAAAAGCCATTATATCACAAAAAATATGTAATAATCATCTCAACTGGCCTCTATATCACAAAACCTATGTAATGATGATATCAACCGGCCTTTATCTCACAAAACCTATGTAATGTTCATATCAACTGGCCTTTATATCACAATACCTATATATACAGAATTTCCCTCAAATAACAACTGCTCTCCTCACATACCAACTTGCCTTTATATCACAAAACCCATATATATTGGTCTCAAATACTGAAATTCCCTGGAATATCAACTATTCACCTCGTACATCAACTTGCCTTTATATCACAAAAGCTATATATACTACTCTAACATGTCAAATTGCCCTAATAACTCCTCTGGCCTCTATATAACAAAACCTACATAACCAGCCTTTATCTCACAAAAGCTAAATAATAATCATTTCAACTGGCCTTTATATCACAAAACCTATATAATGGTTGGATATACCGAATTTCCCTCAAATAACAACTATTCTCTTCTCATGCCAACTTGCCTTTATATCACAAAACCCATATAAAAACTATTCTGACATGTCAAATTGCCCAAAAATCTCCCCTGGCCTCTATATCACAAAACCTATGTAATGATGATATCAACCAGCCTTTATCTTACAAAACCTATGTAATGTTCATATCAACTGGCCTTTATATCACAAAACTTATATATACCGAATTTCCCTCAAATAACAACTACTCTCCTCACGAACCAACTTGCCTTTATTTCACAAAACCCATAGGGGCCCTAAACATTGGTTTCAAATACTGAATTTCCCTGGAATATCCACTATTCACCTTGTATATCAACTTGCCTCTATACCACAAAAGCTATATATACTACTCTAACATATCAAATTGCCCTAATAACTCCTCTGGCCTCTTTATTATAACAAAACCTACATAACCAGCCTTTATCTCACAAAATCTATATAAGAATCATTTCAACTGGCCTTTATATCACAAAACCTATATATAATGGTTGGATGTACCGAATTTCCCTCAAAAAGCAACTTTTCTCTTCTCATTCCAACTTGCCTTTATATCACAAAACCCATATATATACTACTCTAACATATCAAATTGCCCTAAAATCTCCCCCGGCCTCTATATCACAAAACCTATGTAATGTTAATATCAACTTGCCTATATTCACAAAACCTTTATATACTAAATTTCCCTCAAATAACAACTACTCTCCTCACATACCAACTTGCCTTTATATCACAAAACCCATATATATTGGTCTCAAATATTGAATTTCCCTGGAATATCAACTATTCACCTCGTATATCAACTTACCTTTATATCACAAAAGCTATATATACTACTCTAACATGTCAAATTGCCCTAATAACTCCTCTGGCCTCTATATAACAAAACCTACATAACCAGCCTTTATCTCACAATAGCTAAATAATAATCATTTCAACTGGCCTTTATATCACAAAACCTATATAATGGTTGGATATACCGAATTTCCCTCAAATAACAACTATTCTCTTCTCATACCAACTTGCCTTTATATCACAAACCCATATATATATTATATAATACTCTGACATGTCAAATCGCCCTAAAATCTCCCTTGGCCTCTATTTCACAAAACCTATGTAATGATGATATCAACCAGCCTTTATCTCACAAGACCTATGTAATGTTCATATCAACTGGCCTTTATATCACAAAACCTATATACCGAAATTTCCCTCAAATAACAATGACTCTCCTCACATACCAACTTGCCTTTATATCACAAAACCCATATATATTGGTCTCAAACACTGAATTTCCCTGGAATATCAACTATTCACCTCGTACATCAACTTGCCTTTATATCACAAAAGCTATATATACTACTCTAACATGCCAAATTGCCCTAATAAAACCTCTGGCCTCTATATAACAAAACCCACATAATTGTAGTATCAACCAGCCTTCATCTCACAAAACCTGTGCAATATTCGAATCAACTAGCCTTTATGTCACAAAACCTATATAGTGGTCTGATTTCCCTTAGCTAACAACTATTCTTGAATACTAACTTGCCTTTATATCACAAAACCCATATATATATTGGTCTCATATACTGAATTTTCATTTAAAAAACAATTCTCCTCACATATCAACTTGCCTCTAAATCACAAAAGCTATATATATACTACTCTAGCATGTTTTTGTGATATAAAGGCAAGTTGATATGATTGTTACATAGGTTTTGTGATATAAAGGCCAGTTGGTATGATGATTACAGAGGCTTTGTTATATAGAGCCCAGAAGAAATTCGAGAGCAATTTGACATGATTGTTAGAGTAGTATATATAGCTTTTGTGATATAAAGGCAAGTTGATATATAAGGAAAAAAGCTTATATTTGGGGGTAGTTCAGTATAAATTATAGGACCAGTTCATAGGTTTTGTGATATTAAGGCAAGTTGATATGATTAATACATAGTTTTAGTGATATAAAGGCCAGTCCGTATGATTATTACAGAGGCTTTGTTATAGAGAGCCCAGAGGAAATTCAAGAGCAATTTGATACAATGGTAGTAGTATATATAGGTTTATCAGGTTTATCCAACCACTATATATAGGTTTTGTGATATAAAGGCCAGTTGAAATGATTCTTATATAGCTTTTGTGAGATAAAGGCTGGTTATGTAGGTTTTGTTATATAGAGGCAAGAGGGGATATTAGGGAAATTTGACATTTTAGAGTAGTATATATAGCTTTTGTGATATAAAGGCAAGTGGATATATGTGAAAAAAAGCTTATATTTGGGGGTAGTTCAGTATATGAGACCAGTATATAGGTTTTGTGATATAAAGGCAAGTTGATATGCTTAGTACATAGGTTTTGTGATATAAAGGCCGGTTGATATGATTATTACAGAGGCTTTGTGATGTAGAGCCCAGAAGAAATTCAAGAGCAATTTGATACATTTGAGTAGTATATATAGGCTAATTCAGTATATCCAACCATTATATATAGGTTTTGTGAATAAAGGCTAGTTGAAAGCTTTTATGAGATAAAGGCTGGTTACGTAGGTTTTGTTATATGGAGGCAAGAGGGGATATTAGGGCAATTTGACATGTTAGAGTAGTATATATAGCTTTTGTGATATAGAGGCAAGTGGATATATGAGAAAAAAAGCTTATATTTGGGGGTAGTTCAGTATATGAGACCAGTTCATAGGTTTTGTGATATAAAGGCAAGTTGATATGCTTAGTACATAGGTTTTGTGATATAAAGGCCGGTTGGTATGATTATTACAGAGGCTTTGTGATATAGAGCCCAGAAGAAATTCAAGAGCAATTTGATACATTTGAGTAGTATATATAGGTTAATTCAGTATATCCAACCATTATATATAGGTTTTGTGATATAAAGGCCAGTTAAAATGATTCTTATATAGCTTTTGTGAGATAAAGGCTGGTTATGTAGGTTTTGTTATATAGAGGCAAGAGGGGATATTAGGGCAGTTTGACATTTTAGAGTAGTATATATAGCTTTTGTGATATAAAGGCAAGTGGATATATGTGAAAAAAAGCTTGTATTTTGGGGTAGTTCAGTATATGAGACCAGTATATAGGTTTTGTGATATAAAGGCAAGTTGATATGCTTAGTACATAGGTTTTGTGATATAAAGCCCAGAAGAAATTCAAGAGCAATTTGATACATTGGAGCAGTATATATAGGTTTTGTGATATAAAGGCTAGTTGAAATGTAAGAAAAATAGCTTATATTTGGGGGTAGTTCAGTATATGAGGCCAGTATATAGGTTTTGTGATACAAAAGCCAGTTGGTATGATTATTAGAGAGGCTTTGTGATTTAGTGCCCAGAAGAAATTCAAGAGCAATTTGATACATTGGAGTAGTATATATATGTTAATTCAGTATGTTCAACCACTATATATAGGCTTTGTGATATAAAGGCCAGTTGAAATGATTATTATATAGCTTTTGTGAGATAAAGGCTGGTTATGTAGGTTTTTTTATATAGAGGCCAGAGGAGTTTTTAGGGCAATTTGGCATGTTAGAGTAGTATATAGCTTTTGTGATATAAAGGCAAGTTGATATATGAGGTGAATAGTTGATATTCGAGGGAAATTCAGTATTTGAGACTGATATATATTGGTTTTGTGATATAAAGGCAAGCTGGTATGTGAGGAGAGTAGTTGTTATTTGATGGAAATTCCGTATATATAGGTTTTGTGATATAAAGGCCAGTTGATATTAACATTACATAGGTTTTGTGAGATAAAGGCCGGTTGAGATGATTATTACATAGGTTTTGTGATATAAAGGCTTTTGTGGGATAAAGGCATTTTTTATGTGGGATAAAGGCTTTTGTGCTTTAACGCCAATTTTGTGGGACCACGGGCCTTTATCTAACAAAACTATAGTCTTTTGTGGGATAAAGGACATTTTGTGGGATAAAGGCCCCACAGCTCTTCTATCACATTCCACTTCACTGTGCTCTGTCTGAATGGTGGCTGCGATGTGACTGGATATGAGAAGTCAATCACAGTGGAAATTGGAACCATAGTGGTATGTCATGCATGTGCCTGGCATAGCATGGTATATAATTGCAAGTTAGGTTTTTGGAAATCATATGACCACTTCAGATATAGGCCGATTGAGGACGGAGTGAATGTAATTATATCTGAGTCTCTGTGGGAAATTAGAAGGATAAAATCATTAGTTGCATGCATTGCTTTACAACTTAGTAAAGCAGATTTTCTCTTTAAGAGCCACAGGTTCACATGGGATTCTGGGTGAGAACTAGGCAGATGATTTTATGAAATCAAAACTTTATTCGCCTCTCTAGAATTAGATGATCTGATTTGTTGGGAAGATCAACTACCCAGCAGGGTATATTTAGCAGACAGCAACCCCCAAGATGGTTTGATGTCTGCAGGAAGTCACTGTGATAATTGAGTAGCAACAATGAATTGCGTCCCATATTTCATTACCAGGTTCAATGTCCGATAGTGTCATTGACAGTGTTACGGGAATATGAGTTATGTTGATTGCTATGAATTGCAAAGGCCTGCACAATAATAGGGGAGCTCTGTCATTGGTGCAGTAATAATGGTATTCACTGGCTGTATACTTGGGGGTGCAGTGAAGCTAGCTGCATAGAAACTATCACTGATTGAATCAGTCACTTATGGCCACAGCTGTGCTTTTTATCAGTACAGAGAAGTTCTCCTCTATGATAGCTGTATTATTTCTCCATGCAAACCTCCCACAAGGAAAGAATGTGGCACAATATTCTCGCCTGAATGACCATGAAAACCTTGGAGCAACACAGATAGATCAGCCCTGGATAACACAGGAAGTTATCCACTACAGGTATAAAAGCCTACAGCGGAAGTTTCACCAGCAAGGGTAGATTCTCCCACAAATATCATAGCTCCCTGGTGCAGGCTCGGCCCTCATCAAGGGCCTGGCAGGGGAGATAACGGCTGCTGCAGGTCCATAAATCCAAGGGGGAATCTCCCAGTGCAGTATCTTATACAGGGATTGGAGTGCAAATAAAAATATGCCTTATCACGGTTATATTTGGCATTTGAATCATTGTTAAAACTTAGACTGTTATACAAGCCCATTCACATACAACAAGCCAACTATATTGTCTACCTCAAATCAGACATTCCATGAATTTCCTTTGCAGTCCAGATTACTGGCAGTCTATGTCATGTCAAAGCTGATGAGCTTACATCTTTTTCAAGTAAAATCTTTTTTTAAGAGACATAGATTTTTATTGGATAAAGGACCCATTGTGCCTTGGGTGGTACAGTAATGTGGCCAATGAATGACCTCTGTCCTAGACTGGTCTAAAGCCTGACCTTTCCATTCACCTGCAGTTAACATCAAGGACATCTGGCTTTTACCAAGAGGCATTCTCTGTCTGCGGTTCAGTCTGCCTCATCCAGAGCCTGATGTTGCAGTGTCATGACCTCCTTTAAGGTGCCCTGAATTGTGACCTTTTCATCAAGGACCATATTTTCCCCTTTTCTTCTGCTGCTGACAACAGCACAGACCACCATTGTTGACCTAATTCTCTCACGCCATTCACCAAAGAACTTCCTCAGATACCTCTTCATTCTATGACCGGATTTCTCATTACACAAGCTCTTTGACTTTCGCTCTCTCTCCCTCTTCTCTTTATTCATATTTGTTACTCTTACTTCTTTCTCATTTCTGTCTATGTTTTTTTTTTTTGATTGAGTTAAAAAATGTTCATATTTGGCTTTATTATGGTTATGTTTGCTATACTTGTTGACGACGGTAGGTTTGTATGGATATGAGGCAAACCTGCTCCTTCCCCTTTCAGAGTACCTCACAATCTCATTAACAAACTAGCCTCTCACTCCCTGCCCTCTCCCTGACCCCTCACACCCTGTAAGGCTGCTCACAACCTCACTATAGATACAATGCAGCTAGAAAGCTTTTCAGAAAGGTTTTTCAAATTTTTGAAGTATCACTCACAAGTAAATAGATATAACCTTAAAATATTGCATTCTGATATTTGAAAGACAATTGTCTCATTAATTTGGCCATTCAGACAATTTCATAAAAATTCTACTAAAACAAAAATGAACATTGCTTTATTATGAAAAATTACTCTTTCTTGCTGCATTGGTCTATAGCAACCTCCTGCCTCGGCCCTGACCCTCACACCCTATGACTGAGGAGTGTGACTGCCAGCCTGTCCTGATAAGCTGTATTACCCTGTGTCTAGTACCGTGGACCTCCCAGCATTTCGGATAATAAGATGTTTCTATTCAAACATTTCTCTCTGCTGCAACGATAAGATAGCTGCACATAGACAATAATACTAGCTCTATGCATTTTAACAGGGAATGGTAAGGCTTTGCTTTTCTAGGCCTTGAATAGAACTACATAGGTCAGGGAATAATGTTTAGTTAGCATCAACCAAAAAGCTTATAGTGCTGGATGACAGCATGCTCGAGTGTTGACTCTTTAAGGAAGGATGTCGCTAAAAATTGACATTTGTTGGCTTGATGCACCAATGCATTACAGCGATTAACTCAACTGCACTTAATTTGTGATCTTTCTTATGAATTAGCGGGATAAAGTAATGCTGTAAGAAAATAGATAGATACCCCTTCTAAAAGCCAGTGGGTGTACCAAGTTGATTCTATGTTGAATTCAGGAGATAAAATGATTTAAAGTTGTATGTTTATCTTTAACAAGGTACTTTATGTAACTCGTGTGTGTGTTCATCCCCCCACACCCCTCTTTCCCTCATCAGCTACGTTATATGTGGAGACCGTGTAAGCCCTAATGTAGCCATGGACCATACCTGGTCATGAAAGGTCAGTTGTAGAATAGTAGCAGTGGGCAGTATGTGCTTACAATAAGAGAGAAACACACCTAGAAACACATTCAGATCTACCACTCCCTTCCTCAGCAGGAAACAATGTTTAACTGCCCATAATATGACTTTACTAGAAACCATTCCAGTCATGCAATTTAGTACATCAGGACCTACATTTCATTATGTCAATAAATTAACCAATCTACCCTAACTGGCCGATGGTCCCACTATCTATGTACACACATTGATTTAAGTTATAGGCTCAATTGTTTTTGAAACTCCTGTACTTATTTTGAGCTGGGAATTATAAAGAAGTCAATGCCTAGGCAAGCCAATATGGTAGTTGTCTTGAAGAAAACACTGAAGAATATCAAACATGTTCATTAATAATAACTCTCCAGCCTATCTTTGCACTGTTCTCCTGAGGCTAGCACTTAATGTACTGAGGCAATGTACTGCGGGAGCATGATGATTGCCAATCTGCAGCTACCTGAGGCAGGCTAGGCACCCTCCAGGGGTCCTCCATGACTCCTCCTCAGTGGGTCAGGAATGTGACAGGTCTGTGGCTTAGATGCGCTAAATCAGAAACTCCAGTGGAGTGTGGTGTATGCCCACCACAGCCGGCCTACACATAATTCAGCACCTGATCTCCTTTTCCAAGAACCTAATTTTCAGCTGAAAACAGATTTCATCAAAAGCTCAGAGACATTTCTTTTGTTTCTAGGGACATATTCCTTTCTCTCAACACAATGATTCATCACCTTTGGAATTGTAGTCAGAGCCTGGAGATTAAAGAATCCTGTCGCAAGAGCACTATCTTTGACCACAGATTGCAATAAGCTTAGACTCAATTCCCATTGCATAGAAGGACATATATTGACCTTGCCTAAATCAATGTAGCCATACAGAAGAGATAATCTATCGGTTATTGTCCGTGAAATATGATGTCCAGTATATTGGTCAAAACTCACTTGTTTATATGATGGGCGGGTATGATGCACCAATGCAGCACTGCTAGATCGGGCTATATTGGTGCATCATGACCACTAATGTCATCTTGTAGCTACATCCATCCTTGAAGGGTTAACCGTGCCTCCCCCCCCCCCCCGACACACACACTCACAGACCTACTTCCACATGCACCGTATATCTGGTTACCCTCATGTAGTGCTGGTTACTACCCAACCTCCTGCACCACTCCCTTCAGACAGACACAATCAGTGCCTCATCTCTGGTTACAATATAGTGCAACCTTAGAGCTTACAGCATCTAGAAAGTCAGGATATGTCTGTGACTCCTGAACATTGTTTTTAATCTAGAGTCCAATATTTGGAATTGAAGAGGGTACTTGTGAACTTCAATGGTGGTATTTACTTAATTGTTTATTATGTTACAACAAAGCGATTTGTTACATGAAAAATTCTCACAAATTTGAAACCTTTTCTGAATGAGCTTCCAAGGAACTCCATACTTAACCCTCTAAAAATGGTATAGTGCTTTAATGGCCTTGGTCGTCATGATGCATGAATGTAGCCCTGGTGAGTAACTCACCAGGGCCGCATTCAAGCATCATTCAGACCCTAAGGGTTTAGACAGCCATGAAGGGTCGGCATGATGACAACTGTCATCATTTTTAGCACAATCCATCCTTAAAGGGTTGACCCAGCGACATAGAAAACCTAATCCAGTTACTCCTGTTTACAGATCTCCAACCCTCCTGCCACCCATATACCTGTGCTGCTGTCAGTGTATCTGCCCTAGTGTTGTTTACATCCAACCTGGCCTCACCCAGGCTGTGGCAATCAGTGTCAATCAACATCTAATCTCAAATAACCATAGACCTCAGACAGGGGCAATCACCGTGTAATCTCAGATAACCCTACAGTGGCGGCTTAGATGAGGCGTGCTTACAACACCTCGTAAATCCAACCTGAATGCCATTTACAAGGACTGTGGGAAAGCAGGGTCATAGTAGCCCTATCCCCAACCAGGTTGATTGATTGAGTGTTAGGTAGTTTAACATTCGGAGGGCATGTTGCATTCTTAACTGGCAGAATGTATACAAAGCAATGACCCAATTCGTTGGATTAAAAGGTAGACTAAATTAACTAAAGTGAGAAATGAGAGAGAAAGGAGAGAACATTATAAAAAGAAGACCCCCCTCCCCGCGCAAATATCTTCCTTTATCAAAATGATTATTGTAGTGAAAGATAATAATTCAATTGAATAAATCACTTAAAAGACACATTTGATGTAGTTTATATATGCTTTTTTCAGAGGAATTTGCTATAATTACAGGCTGGCAAGTAGCTCACCATTGCTTCATTCATACATTATGCTGACCATTCCAGAATGTATTCCAACCTCATAGCACAGAGGGATCTATATCACGCCTGCTAACATGCCTCTGTCCCCATACCGCTTGAGTATAAATGCATCATTATCATCAAAGGCATAAAGTTCGACCTTGTGGGGTGGATCTCTACCCCCCCTGCTAACACCGTACTCAGAACCCACCTCTCCCTAACTTCCAGAGAGGATGAGTAAGTAGCCCTGGGTTAACGTTACCTAACCTGACCCCACATACCTCATTTATATCTCAACCAGCTGGGCTACATTAACCTTAAGTAGTCAACATATCAAGCTAATCGCCACGGCTGCCATCATGCATCATGACGACTAAGGTTCTGATGCATTAATAATTACGCAGTTGTTAAAGGATTTAGTGACAGTGATTGGCAGATAGCAGTAACAATAGATGATTGGGTTCAATGACTGGCCATGCGAATGTGAGTAATGTTTATGGACTCTCTCTCATGTATTACTTGCCAAGACCGGCAGTTTCTCAGGTCTATAGCAGATGCTGATATGAGTATGTGTCCATTATTGTCACAGTGATTGTGTTCATGTGGTGTAAAATGAGGCATAAGCATAGATAGCTGCACATGAACTGGCACTAATTGGATTGCAGCACTGCTTGTATCCAATATTGTGATATCTATCAACACAAAGAAGTCTGTTTCCGTATACTCTATAAAGCTTCACCAGGAGAGAAGGCAGGAATTTATGAACCCTTTAAGGAGGGCATCATGCCCTAATGCATCATGCCCTTGGTCACAATGCATGAATGCAGCCCTGGTGAGTAACTTGCCAGGGCTCCATTTGAGCATCAGGCTGACCCTATGGGATTGAGACACTCTTGAAGGGTCAGCATGATGCACCAATGCAACCCTTATGAGTTACGCGGCAGGGCAGCTTTGGTGCATCATGATGACATATGTCATCTATTAGCGACATCTGGAACAGGTGTTCATCTAGAAGGATAAGTTCAGCCATACCCTGCAGCATGACTGCACCCTAGAGGCTTAAGAGTCGCTGAATGTCTGTCTAAATGATGAATCTTGTAATACAATTTACCCTTCTGATCCTTTTATTCAATGAAATCTGTTTTGTGCAGGCAGGTAACCGAGCCATTGCAAGGCTAGGTTTTTGTAACAGTAAATATTTAAAAACATGTGTCCTTTAGTAATTGATATAGTAGACTATACTCATAGACTTCCTGAATAAAGCTACTTGATTCAGATAATTAGGCACTAATGAAAGTAATGAAGAAAAAGCACCGAACTGGGTAAGAAGCATAATTAACTATAGGTTCACTACATGTAAGTGTCCCTGCTTTGTTTCAATTAAGGGTCTAATTGAATCTTCTCTCTTGGCCCGTCCTAAGAACAAACTCCATGGAGACTGCTTAAAGTCTATAGCATAAAATGAGGCCTCCTTGTCAAAGGTAGCCAGATAGTAGATCTTGTTTAAAACAACTATTTAATTAACTAAGGGAAATAATGTTAACTCTGTTAAATAGCATCATCAATAAGTTTGGCTTGAGTTTTGTATTTGAGAAGCCTTCAGCTTCATATTTCTTACAGATAAATAACTCAGGAGGGAGTTTGTAAAAAACAGCAACACTCTCTGATGTCTATGGGAAGTGACTGTGATGGGATATGAACCATGCCCTATTTATCATTAGAGGGTTCAATGACCGATGATGTCAGTGACTGTGAGAGGGGGACAGGAGTTATGTTGATGAATGATCCACCACACAGTATTAATTGCAAAGACCTGCGAAGGGGGATCGGGGAGCTCTGCTATGCTTGTTGTAAGGATTGTGTTCACAGGGTGTGTAATGGGGAATGCGGTGCAGTAAGCTGCAGAGGAAGTATCCGTGTTTGAATAAGCAATCAGTCACTTCATGTCTAGCCCGTCTTCTTGTACAACGAATTAAAGTTAATTTTGGATGATCGATCAGTCTGAGCAAGAATTTCCGATAATCCAAGTTTACAATTCAGGCATTGGTCACTGTTCTTCTTTTTAGATATAAGACTACACCTGTCCCCCTACCTATTTGAAATACTCTCCTTCCCTTTAGTAATTTTCTCTGAAGATGTTGTATCTGAAAAATAAAACAAGCCTACTACAGGCATTAGCGAGTCTACTCAACTCCCACACCAAGGTTTCACAGTGTACAATTCTCCATTCAGTGCTGTCTTGCCCAGTTCTGGGGTCACCTACTCTTTTCCAATTTGTTGGAAACATGCCCGGTGTTTCCTGGATACAGACAGCTGTGAGAGAATGAAGCCATCCCAACATTAAAGGGTATTCTGTAAATGATATAAATGTTCAATTGATCATTTAAATGCCCAAATTGACTTAATTTTTATGTTCATGAACAAGTTCTCTACAGACTATATATTTTCAAAGTTCTTAGAATCCTAATGGGAACATGATCGGTATCAGCAGATACTCTTCTACTTAAAGATAAAACACTTAGTGCTAATTGATTGCTCAGTTGGCGTGTAGTATACATTCCTAATAACCTAACAAATCATACTTTTAAAATTGTATATGTATATACAATTTTAAAAGTATGATTTGTTAGGTTATACAATTACTGTACTCAACGTAATAAACGCCCTCCCCCAATAAGCACCTTCCCCTCTCTTCATTTTTTTCCCAGATGTTTTTAAATGTTATTGATTTTCACGCCCTTGTGTAACATGGAACACTTCACATCTGTGCAGATGTTAAGGTCAAGCCAAGTGTGAAGTAATAGGGGTGTGTAGAAGCCGTCCACTAGTTCTAGAGGCCCATGAGGCCTGTACAATGAGTGTATATGACAACCATTGGGGACACTTATTAGGATGAACATCTTTTCTAAAAATGTAAGTGTCCAGGGCGTTTATTATTTTGAATACGCTATATTACATAGCCATGATATAACAGCTGTGAGTTGAACAGAGTAACTCAACTACTTTGCAATATGTAATTAGGGCTCTTTACTAATACAAATACTTTTAGACTAGACTACTGTGAATACAGTCCATACCTACAGAGTCATTATAATGTAGTTGCTGAGGTACGCTAGGCCAACAAGCTGAGGCAGTCCCATTGCCACTATTGATCCTACTCTACTTCACCCTGCTTCTCAAATAACATACGATGATGGGGAGCCTTGCTAGTACATGACACTTCACTCTGCTCTGTCTGAATGGGGGACATGATGAGACTAGATATGAAAAGCATAAAAAGCTGATCTTCTACCAATTCGAACCACAGTAGTCAAGTATGTGCCAATCTTTGACAATCTTGAAATTGCTTCCAATGGTTGTGGATGAGAGTTGTAGAGGAAGTTATGTCTTAGGGTCTGGGGGAAATTCCAAGTGTGATGAGATGGCCGAGGTAGGCATCATGCATTTCCATACTACTGGGCAGTGCAGTTTATATTATACTCAAGAGAAATGACTTGCCAGCAAGTGTACTTCACCCGGAGTACCACACAGCAAACAAAGATCTAAAGAACTTATTACAAAATGGTAAAAGGAAGGTTGACCAATGCTTCCTGATTATACAATACAGTGTAGGTTGCCTGTTTCGTTTACACTGCTATACATCCTTTTTGTCAGACATTGGGAGTGATAAGTTTGCATTTATCCACTCAGCAGGCTCAGTTTAATGAGTTTGCAACAGTTGATACGTCTTTGACCAGGTGTCGTCTTTGACCGGTGTCGTCTTTGACCAGGTGTCGTCTTTGACCGGGTATATAGAAAAGTCTTTTTTTCCATTTTTAAAAATATTTTATATGTATATGATGCAATGTACTTGGTGGCACTTCTTATTGCATAATACTTTGGACAGTGCAGCTGTTTAAAGCATTATGCAATAATAATAATAAGCTGTTTAAAGTTTAAGTAAAATACCAAGTGACATCTTTGACCGGCTGAAGAAAAAAAGCCCAAAAGGGACCCTTAATATGTGCATAAAAAAAATTGGGTAAAACATAAATAGACTGTTTATTACAAATTTGAAGTTTAAATTTCTTTTCTATATAGTACTTTTTTCTTCATTTTAATCCCTACCGGGTCAAAGACTTCACCGGTCAAAGACGGCACCGGTCAAAGATGACAGCGGTCAAAGACGACATCCGGTCAAAGACGTTTCAACTGTTGCAAACTCATGAGACTGAGCCAGCAGCCCTCTCTGACAGGTGGTAGCCTGAGCAACTCACACCTTTCTCTGTAAGTAATGTGAAAGAAAAATTTAGCCTTAAATATATATCAAGAAGTTGATGAAGTAAAAGACTCTTTCATCTGAGAGCAAACTATGTTTTGTCAGTTGAGTTTCTTTAAAGGGTAAGCAGTTGTACAGTGTGCTTGGATTCTGTGTTAAACACACAATCTAAAAATTGTGTGTTGCGGGAATATGTATCAGGTGCTACACACACAAATCTGCAACACACTTTTCAGATTATCCCACTGTTGGCAAAAGGTATAGTGTGTGGTGTGTTACTAAAGAAAAGTGTGTTAAAAATGGCCCCAAAAAAGCATGTCAACATATCTGTAACACAAGGTTCTAAGCGGTCATGTATTGATGGAACAAGGTGAATACATTCTATGGAGATTCATGTGCAGTTCATATTTCCTCTGGTGATAGCTGTAAGAAATAAATGCCACCTCATAGTGTTTAAGGCAGTGTAAATACTGGCACTGCAATACCTTGCATATAAGATTGTACAGCTTATTCAACTCGCATCAAATTCTGATTGATTTTCTGTTACGTATATGATCTGGGTAGTAGGTCCTGTTGCTTGTAAATAGAGTCTAATACAGGTCTACTAACAAAGGAATGGGCCTAAAATGAAATTTGGGTTTTTTTGGGGTGAGGAGCTTAAAACATGTGGGCATCCTGGTTATAATGTTACTTTGATCTTGAGCCCTACCTAGGAACATCAAAGGAGCCTGTTTCCTTGAGATAAGTGATTAGATCAGCGGCACATCCACTTATAATTAGCAAGTCTAGGTTGTTTACCTACAGCACGAAAGAGCGACTAGAAACATTCCTACTTTGCCCAAGATCTCTTTATCTGGTAACACAAGATTCAGGGACAAAACTGAGTAGGGGGGGGGGGTAATCCATAGCATACAACACCACCCAAAACTGTCTGATGTCTACGGGAAGTGGCTGTGATGTGGGATATGAACCATGCCCTATTTATCATTAGCAGATTCAATGACCGATGATGTCAGTGACTGGGAGAGGGGAACGTGAGTTAAAATGATGAACTGTCAGCCATACAGCATTAATAACGGAGGCCTGGACAGAGTGATGGGGGTCTTGCTGTATAAGGAGCTGTTATTGGCTGAAGCTGTATGTAAGGCTGTAGTGGTAGTCTATGTGTAATGAAACTCTGGGGACCGCTAGGCAATTGGTGTCCTGTAGAGTAAAATGTTCCCCTTCCTATTTTGACAAGGAAAATACCTGATTCACCCTAAGGTGTTGTTATTCTGTTGGGCTGTTAGTAAGTTGGCTACAGACTGTTGATATTTGGTAACTGAGTGTGATGGGACTCTTGGGACGCTAGGCTATTGTTGTCCAACTGAAGTATATACTAGCAAGACCAGTTTTTTGGTAATTGTTATATAGAACTGTTTCACTTCTTTTTCATTCACCCTACATGTTTTTAGCCAACTTTGAAGACATGTTCGTATTCTAACCCTTTCTTTATCAATTTTAGGGTTTTCAAAACAGTTGGCTAATTCGTTCATGTTTAAAAAGAAATGAAAAAAAAATAAAAAAAATCCCACCTACCGACCCTCCCATGCTACCTGAAAAAAACCTTTTTTTGTCTTAGGCTGAAGTATATGATCCCATCCAGTCTTCTCCTTTTGCCCAATCCAGGCACGTCTACCATCTGTCCACCTTAGTTTTTACATAGTTCCTTCATTTACTGTCCCCCACTTAATCTCCCTCACTACCAAAATCCATAGTAGTTAACAACTTGTGTACAAGACTATTCAACTGGAAATTACCAATTGCTAGATAATTTCCTTTCCAAGGTGACTTCAACATCTCAAATGGCAGGCTTGCATGACAGCAGTCCATTTGGGAGTCACTTAGATATCCTATATATTCCAGAGCTCTCAAGCACCCACTGCTCTCAGCAGCAGCTACTGCCCCCTCTTTTTGTACAATTAAATTGCATCCAAGTCAGGGGAGTCAGATTGAGAATCTTGTCTGCTTGAATTTCCTCCTTTATGTACTTTTCTCTGAATGTGTTACATCTACACGATATAGAGACTAACTTCAGGCTTGAGCAAGTCTACTCAGCACCCATATCCTCCCATTCAGCAACGTTTTACAGTCTATCAGCTTCTTCTCAATGCTGTCTCCCCCTGTTCCCGGGTCACTTACTCTTGCCTAATTTGATGGAAATGGTGCCTGGATACAGAAAGCTGTGAGAGCAGAAAGCCATCTAAACATCAACGGTATCCTGCCAATGGTATAACTCCAACTCCTAGGGTTTTACAAATATGTGCAATGATCAAAATAAATTGACTGGTCATATTTAAGAAGTGTATGAAGTTTCTTTGAATTGGAATCCTAGCAAGAGCATGACCATAAACAGCAAGTACTCCTCTTTCATAAAAATTATCCGTAGCTGACATAAGGCTGCTTTTCAGTCTCTATAACTAATTACCTAATTAAAGTATGTTTCTCAAGTATTGTATGATATAGCTGTGCGTACATTGAGATCTATACAAACACTCTACCTACAAGGTAGGTTAACTTTAAATAAGATCCATACCAACATATTTGATCCAAATATTTCATTTTGAGTTAATGCTGTCTTTTATTGTAACAAGTGCTTTTCAAAATACAGTTTAGATAATGATTAGAGTGTGTCTCAATTGGGTCTTGCTATGCAAGTATTAGAATATCTCCAACACAGAGTCCACATAAGACATCAGTTGAGGCAGTCTCATTTCCATTATTGACTCTACACTACTTCAACCTGCTTCTCAAATGACAAGCACTGCTGAAGAACACTTATATTTTTGTCACCTTTCTTGAGTAGGTATGCTTTCACATTCCACTTCACTGTGCTCTGTCTAAATGGGGGACTTGATGAGACAAGATATGAGAAGCATAAAAAGTTGATCTTTTGCAAGTTGGAACTGTAGTAGTCTGTCACGTATGTGCCAGGCATCTATTGCTATATGTGAAATTGAGTTGTTTTTTTGGGGCAATCTGGAAATTGCTTCAAATGTTGAATGGGTGGAGTGGATTCAGTTATTACTGAGGGTCTGTGGAAAATAAATAGATAGAGCTGCAAGCTGAAGTGACTGAGTTGGTGGTCATTAGTGGTGCTAGGGCCGTATTGCACGATGGCCATAGGAAACTAGCTTCTCACTGCGATTGAATGTCACTGATATAGCTGTACATACATTAAGACCTATACAAACATTGAAACTTCAAGGTAGACTAACTTTCAATACACTCCATACCAACATAATAGATCTAATATTGTAATTCAAATTACAGCTTACATATGTCAAGCTTGTGTCTCAATTGGGTCTTGCTATACCAACACTAGAATATCTCCAACACAGATTGCACATAAGACATCAGCCAAGGCAGTCTCATCTCCACTATTGACCCTACTGTACACCCGGCTTCTCAAATAACAGCCACTGGTGAGGAACCCTTATAGTTTAGTCTCCTTCCTGTAGGAGCTCTGCTATCCCATTCCACTTCACTGCGCCCTATTTGAACGGGGGACATGATGAGGCGAGATGTGAGGAGCATAAAAAGTTGATCTTTTGCAAGTTGGAACTGTATTAGTTGGTGATGTATTTGCTTGGCAGCTATTGCTCCATGAAATATCGTGTTGCTTATTTTGGCAATCTTAATAGTGCCTCAGATGCTGGTAGACGGGGGTTGCAATGGATTGAGTCATTTCGGAGTCTGTGGGGCGGGGGGGGGGTTTAAAAAAAGGATGATATCCTGGCCCAAGTAAGATCTTCTTCATAGGACTAGATGGTGACAGAAAAGTGATGAATAGTCAGCGGTTGTATTTCACCCAAAACTCTTATTGTGCTACCCAGAGTTCTGAACACTACATATCTAAATAACAACATGTAACTACAAAAATGGTAAAAGGAGCAACCTTTTCTAATACACAGTAGCCTTAGCCACTGGCACATTTCTCTGCATGTAGTGAGAAAAATGAATAAAGCATGGATTACATGCCGAGAATTTCATACGGAAATAGCCTTTTAAAACCTGTCAATAGAAACAGAACTTCAAGGGTGTATTCTTATCTAATTTTGTTGCAATAAGGAGCAAATTGACACAACACAACTGCTATTAACAACTTGTTATCGGGTACAGAAATACAGAGATGGTCATATATTTTTCAGATTTTTAGCAGCTTTATCTCCTCGCATAGTCTATCCACAGTATAGTGCTTGGATCTTAGTTATATAGATGTTCTGTGTGCCTGGATTATGTCCATGCCATTTGAAAAACATGAATCGATGAATCAGAATGATGAGTCCTCCTATGTGTGTATAGTTGCAGTATATATTTCCTCTATTGATAGCTGCATCAACATCATAAAATAAAGCTTCCAATATCCTGTTAAAGGGCAGATTACATTTTTGGGATGTACAGATAGTCCACAATAGCTAATGCAGTGTAATATTGACACTGCAATACTTCGTGCATAAGCCAATTTGGACGTTTTGCAACACATTAATTCAGACCAAATCTTTTCTCATGGAATATAACTTTCTCATTAATTTAACCAAGTACACTCGTACTTTGACAAAGCATTGAATAACTCACGGCCATAGTTCACGGCCCTGTGAATTCCTCATAATGGTGCTTTGTCTACATTTTACCATATAGAAAAGGCTATTCTAGGCTCCCCTATTTTAGTGATTTGAATAAAAAAACTTTAATACAATTAAAATGACATTCCTTAAACCTATTGACTGGGTTATTCAACTTGTTGACCCTTGGTCTCGTAAAATACGGCTCGAAGTAAACACTTGAAACAACCTAGTCAACAAACTGAAGCTCATGCAGCTTTGTCTATATATTGCTGATTCTTTTTTTTTTACTTATATCATCTGGGTAGCTACTCATGTTTCTTGCAAACAGAGTCAAGTGCTAACTGACAGGGAATTGGCACAGAAACAAAGGTTGTGCTCGCCTGATTATAGGTCTTGCTTGAATAAAGTAAGTAAAGTGATGCCTTAATGTTGTTTTGATGCTCCTCTTGGAAAAGCCATGCTAGGACAGTTTGTTGAGGATATTTTACCCATTCTAGATGAGAAGCATAAAACAAGTAGGGGTCCCCGTAATAATATTACTCTGATGTTTGACCCTACCCAGGAACCTTAAAGGAGCCTGATAATTTGAGATAAATGATCAGATCAGCATCACATCAACTGGTAATTAGTGAGGAGACTGGTCTAGGTTGTACACTTATAGCACAGCCATATAGATGCATACCTAGCTGAGGCATGCAGCACTAGATGGCATCTACTGACAATGCGTACTACTGACTCCCAAACTCACACTGCTGTTGGTCATATACAAACATTCTAACACCTACGCTAACACGCCTTCATGTTCATTTGAATTCCAATGACCACCAAACCCTTTGAGATTGAGAATACAATGTCCTTGTCTAGATGACAAACTTTTAGTTTGATACTTACAGCTTGAATATATCAGCCTCCTGTAATAGTGGCCAGAGTGTCCCATATACAGCCCTATCTTTATCCCTATGATTGCCGCCTACCCTTTGCGGTACCCATGACCTACCAGTATATATTGCCTCACAAGGCCCCAATGTTGTTCCTGCACAGATCCCCTCCCTGATCTGCATCTGGCACAGTTGATGGACAAATGATACCTCACTGGAGGTATGGAGATGAGGTTGTCCAGTTGGCTGAGGTAAACAGATATCTCTTACCTCAGACCGTTTTGGACAGTAGCTTTTTCCTCTATGGTTACTGTGAAAGTTCTTAGTTGTAGGGTTACATTTTTTGCGGATGAGTAAAAATCTTCAAATTTGCAGGTTCATGTATTTATTCTATACCTAAGCATATAAAGCATTATGCAAATACATTCCCCGCAAAATAAAGTATTTTCACAGTATATAGTATTCCCATCCATTCCATTGTTAAGAGTTCAAAAGTGTTAAATGTTTGAAACTTTTTGGTTCATTATCTTCCTCCAAACAAATGCAGGGAGGAACATACCCTTGGATATAACCTCAATATTTATAAGATGCAGGTGAATCCTTATCTGCTTAAAGCTTTAAGGACAGAATTCACAAAAAATTGATGTTATGATTTACCAATGCAGCCCGGCAAGTAGCACCCCGGTGCTGCTTTCGTGCATCATTATGTATCCCCATAACGTCAGCATGATGCTTGAATGCAGCACTGGCAAGTTACTTGCCAGGGCTTCATTCATTATAACCAAGGGCATAATTCATTAGGCCATAATGCCATACTTAAAGTGTCAACCTTGACATCATCAATTCACTCAAAATGTTTTTGCCTCAAACGTGAATCTGTGATTGAGGACAACAACACATAAAAACTATATGATCAGATAGGAACACTTTATTTTGGTTATCTTTCGTTGATTCACACTCAAATCACCAACTCAAAAATACTCTAAAATCATTTGATACTGAGCAACTGCCATATGTTCAATACCATGGCTCAATGAAAACTCACTATGTACGGTGAGAACATTTAGAAATACTCCAAATGTAGGAGGAACAATAAAGGAATCTACATCGCCTGGACTCTAGTTTGTGTAACCGTAAACACACGTTTTCCCCAGACAATGATCCTTCCCATATTTACAACGTGTTTGTTTCCAACTCCTCTGTTTATGCATTGGATTAAAGAGGCAGATGTAGCAACGAGATGAGTGATAAGGTTTGCAGACTGCCAGTGTCAGAGAGCTATGATAGTGGCTGCAAGAGTAGCCTGTTTAAATGTTCCATCATGTTGTTTGTCTCAGACCTTTAGCAGATCTATCAGATAGTGACCAGAAAACATAACAAGTGTTGGTACTGCGCTGTATAATGTGGGATGCAGCCCAGGCTGGTAAAAAGTACAAATGAGGGCCATGATTAGTATTAGAGCCAAGGTGTCATATAATTGGGGTAAGGGTATTAAGGTAGAAGTACGAAAAGACATGCTTTACCTCGCAAACATTGCATACCGCCTTCACTAAGGTTTATGGCATTCAGCATTATTTTCCCAAGTCAGTTATTTTATTTATCTCTCTTTCTACATAAGTATGAACGTATTGACTATAGAAATGAAAATTAAAGTACATCCAAAATGAAATGCACCTTTTCATTATCTATACTCTATAGAACCTTGGCAGGGTTATGTGCTATATAATCTAATTTGCATATAAAATACACAATTAAGGTAAATACATCCCTATCATAGTACAATGACTGGGGTCATAAACAAATTATTTCCAAATAGATAAGGTTATCTGATCATTGAAATATTATGCCCTTATTGTATAAGAAACGTTTACTACATTTCCATAAGATTGAATACTGTCTACTTCATTCTGAGGTTTCAGTTTCATCCCTCAATTTGTCCGTTGCGTTGACATACAATTTTGAGACAATCTAGGCACTTTCAATTTTTCCCCTATATGGAACCACTGGTGACCCTGACTAGTGAGAGCTGATTTTATGTGTTAACTTAAATACACATTTCCCTTAGACCTCATTCCTGTCATATTCTTAATTTGTTTGTTTGATATTCATCCATTTATCAATGACATTAATGAGATTGGAGTTGCAAAGTGATAGGAATAAGATTCAAGTAACGCCAGTGTTGGAACTCTATAACAGCAGGTTAAGGGGTAGCCGGTATGAATGGTCCCTCATGCTGTTTGTCTCCTAACCCAAAAACATAAAAACCGCTGTTACAGTGGTAATGTTAATGCAGTGTATAATGCAGGATACAGCCAGCCAGGTAAATAGAAAATAGAGCTAATGATTACATATCTTATGACTTCAGCTGTCTGATCTGTCAACACCTTCTGTTCCTGGATCTATGTAATTGTGGCTTCCTTACAAATACATTGAAAAACACCTAGTGAGGAATGCAGAAATACTGGCAGATCTGCTTGATGGTATATATTATGAATAAACACTGTAATCCCTGAAAGTCATTAGATATAGGTTCTGCTTTCCATAGAAAACAGTGACAAAGTAAACTGGATGAGCCGTTACCCATATATATTAGTTGTCTCACATTTCCAGAAGACAATAATAGGAGAACACAGCAAGGTTGTCATGGCGATTGTGTTTATGTGCTGTATAATGCAAGATAGGACACAGCTATCTGTATATAAAGTACTACTAACTGAATAACAGCATGCCTTATAGTCACTGCAGACTGATCCACAACACAAGGAAGTTCTACTCCAGAATATTTGTCCTCATTTGTTTCCACATAAAACACGTTGGAGGTTGAGCAGGTCAGCGTTTTATGTGTTTTCTATGGAACCATGAGACAGAGACAGCATTTTTGGCCATCTGATTCAAAATAGGCAAAACATATTATTTGATCTGACTCCAGGATAAATAAAAGTATTAACATACATGTATACGTACATACTAAAACTGACCCAGTTCGGTAGAACCTTTTACAGCCCTGAGATCCCGCTTCCCTTCTGCACCTGTTTGGGGTCAGACTGGTTACCTCCATACAACTCACATTGATAAATCCTTTAAGGTGAGGGATCCTAACCTTAGTCGTCATGATGCATGAATGCAGCACTGGCGAGTAAATTGCCAGTGGTGCATTCAAGTATCATGCCAACCTTATAGTTTTGAGAAACTCTCAGAAGTCATTTTGATGCACCAATGCTGCACCAGTGAGCTACTGGTGTTACTGGCCATATTGGTGCATTATGATGACAACTATAAGCGACATCTGTCCATGAAGGGTTTACACCCTCAACCCATCCCCCTTGCACATGCACCCCATTTATCAGCAAGGGTTAGCCCTGTGTGATGCCTGGACATGTGCAGTATGTAGGATCAAGGCGGCAGTCATGTGTATGGACTGTAAACCCTGCACTGGTAGTCATGTGCATTATACCAGTGAGCTATGTAATACCTTAATCCTTTAAGGGTTGCACTATTGGGTCCTTGAACACAACATGATGACTAATTTGTTTTAGCAATATGCCACCCTTAAAGGGTTAACCCTCCATCACATCTCTGAAGGCAGAAGAGTGTCACAAGATGGAAGATCGCGCTGTTGAGCAGCCATTTTTATCAAGTGAGCCTTCTTTTTACAGTATTTTATTGGGTTGAATGATAACACATGCAAGGTAAATCAAACAAAACCTTGCAGATTGCATTACTTATGCTAGGACCCCTTTCCATCCTCTTTTACAATAAGTATATAAGAACATAATATACAATCTTTTTCGAAAACAAGTCATTTGTCCACCATGCAAGTTTATTTATCTTATTTTCTTTGAATGAGATAATTACTTTCGGCTATGTGATGGTCATATTTGTGTTAAATTCCGCGTTCTATAAAAAAAGGCGACAGAGTAACCTGAATGAGCCATCACCCATCCATTATTTGCCTCTCATTCCTAGAAGACAATAATAGGAGAACACAGTCTGGGTTGTCATGGTTATTGTGTTTATGTGCTGTATAATGCAGGATAGGACACATCTTTCTGTGTATAAAGTACTGCTAACTGAATAACAACATGCCACATGTGGTCTGATCCGCCAGATAAGGAACTTCTACTCGGGAATATTTGTACTCGTTTGTTTCCATGCAAAACACATTGGGGGTTGGAAAGGTCAAATGCCAGCATGTAACTTGCCAGTGATGCATTCAAGCATCATGCAGACACTATGGTCTTGAGTAACTCTTGGAGTGTCAGCGTGATACACCAATGCAGCACTGGTGAGTTACTCACAGGGGCTGTATCGGTGCATTGACGACCTCCGTCTCATCCCCCTGCCCGTGTACCCCATGTATCAGTGTGGGTGAAGCCTGTGTGGTGCCTAAAAACATGCAGTTTGTAGGATAAAGGAAGCCGTTACATGCTACAGCATAAACCCTGCACTAGTAGCCATGTGCATCATACCAGTGCACTATACATCCTTAACCACCTAAGGGCAGCACGGCTGCCATGTTGATCGCCATGATGCATGAATGCAGCCCTAGTGAGTGAGTCACCAATGCTGTATTCAAGCATAATGCAGACCATACATTCCTCAAGGGTCAGCATGATGCACCCCAAGAGTAACTTGCCAGTACTACACAAGTGCATCCTGATGACAAATGTCATCTTTTAACGGCATGTCTTTAAAAAGGCTGCCACATGCAGACTGCCTTTGTGTAGCCCCGGTGATCATTTTATATCTGACAATGGCTCTGTATACTTTCCATCACACACTGTGTACACTGCACCACTCTGCCCTCTGGCTCTACAACATCATCAGGTACCAGTATTTGCCTTTTACTAATGGGGCAGGCACAATAGGTAATAACACTGTGACAGGTTTTCTGCAGTGTAAGGGAGTGATCATTTTTTAACAACAGGGGGGGGGCGGTGGGTTTCCGCGCGGAGCGCGCGAAATTTTTTACATCCCCCCCGGTCAAGGGGTCAAAATTTTTTACCCCCCCCCCCTTAGGGTCGAAAATCGGCTCGCGCGCGGGCCTTTTGAAGCATAGTAACGCGCGGGCTTTTTGGCTCAAAACAGGTTAAATTTTTTTGCCCCCCCCCCCAAGAGGGGTCCAAATTTTTTTGCCCCCCCCCGGTCAAGGGGTCCAAATTTTTTTGCCCCCCCCCCCAAACCCACCACCCCCCCCTGTTGATAATAAATGATCACTCCCTAAGCGAAAGTAATAGCAGCACCTTGGTCATCATAAAGCATGAGTAACTCATCAGTGCTGCATTTAAGCCTCATCCCAACCCTATAAGGCTGACACAGGGTTTTGCATGATGCATTATTGCAGCACTCATCGGGGCAGCATTGGTGCATCATCCTAACAAATCTCATCTTTTAGCAAGATCCGTCTTTAAAGTGTTAAACAAAGTTGACTTTTGAGAAAGCTAATTGGAACAATGATAAAGGCACTTCTCTTTTATGTTACAGGACAGGTCTTATGGCCTGCAAGAGACAGCATATTTTTAATAGCAGCTAGCATAGACTGACCAGTCTTCATACCTCAATGTATTTCCATCTCTCACCTCAGATGGTATGTACACATAACATGCAGCCGTAGTGCCCGACATACTCCACCTTGATGTGCTGCAGAGAGGGGAGCCATGTCAGAGGGATACCTGAGAGGGCCTCCCTCCACCTATCACGTGACCTGAGTGTATGGTCAATAGGCTGCTTTAAGGCCTCAGCATTATTTGTAACGTACACATATATACACCCTACTTTTCTGTATGAAAGTACAGTATTAAATGTAATAAGCAACCCCCCCTTTTAAGGGCATTCTTAGACTATAACAAAGGCTCAAATTTCACAATTTTGGAGACGATTAAACTCTTGAGTGCTAAAACACCATCAAAATTCATCATTATGGTATATCAGATAGGAACTTCTGCATCTAGTGCAAAAACCAGTGGGCACAGTACATTTAATCAGCATAGTTAAATCATTGTCAATGCTGATTCACAGTTGATTCAACGTTGAGCCGCATTTTGTGCCCACTAGGAATGAGGATTTGCTTTAAAACATAATGTAGCCCAAATGATTCAACCAAAAATGCCACATTTTATTATCCATCTTGGGATGCCTGCATGTTGTAAGTCAGAGGGCAAAACATGTTCTACGCCAGTAAATCATGGCTTATCTGTACGGTGCATTAGAGACATCATCGAGGGATCTCCCTACTTGTGTTAAACACTGTATCTCCTGTTATCAGGTAAACATTCATCTTTTTTCCCTCCTGTCAGCAGCTTGAGGGGTTGTTTACATATTATCGGTAGTAGATATCCAGGTAATGGTGGGAATGAGAGTATTACGCCAAGTCCTTTTGATTGAGGCATTATTCATGAATATGTCACACCTGGTCATAGCTGAGATAAAGAGGCCAGCACATGAAAGTCGAGTTCACAAGCCACTCCCTTTGTTACCGAGATGCTGAGACCAATGATAAGATTCAGGCAAGACTCCTGAGACATTATCTTAATAAGACTTCTTTGAATCTTTTCACTGAATTTTCTGGAGATTTTGTTATGGTATACAATATGTAATTAATGAGCATAATATACTATAACAATTCTGGTGCTAGCATAGGTCTGAACTAAAGTTCCTCCCGCCTGGTTAATGACTTTCTCATAGTGATGTAAAGCCAGTCTGCACTGATAGTCTAATTGTTCAGCTTGGATTTTGTAAAAAAGCCTGATATCTGCCAATAGTGTTAACAGTCTGCCTTATCACCACAGAATAATTACTGTGAATCAAAAGGAGCTTTTTGCGGTTTAAATCATATTCTAAACAATGATATTAAAATATCTGTGTTTATCATAATCCATTTGGTGGCAAGTTAGGAAGCACATAAACAATTGCAGTTCCTGTTATAACTATCTAGTCCTCACGGCAGTGTATGGTTAAGGGTTCCCCACTGTCTCTGAATACAACCCACGATGGCTTCCTGATCACATCCCTATCCGTATCCTGGCAACACCTGCCTGTTTCCGCCAAATTAGGCATGAGTAAGTGACCTGGCAACAGGAAGCGCCAATGCTGAAGGAAAGCAATGAGACTGAGATGAATGGGAGGATGTGAGGAAAGAGTAGACTTGCTGAAGTCTCTGCTAGGGTAGTTTTTCTTTAGTGTATCACATTACTATAGCCCAAAGGGTTCAGTTGTGCTCAATTATAACGTGCCTACACTGACCCTACTAAGTTGTGTCCTTTCTTCTCAGTGCTGGCTGTCACCAACATTTAATAATAAACACCCTTCAAAGCATGAATAATAATGCGATTGGAGACCCGTCTAAAATAATGTTAAGATTCTCTTAACAGAATATATGGCATATTATGAAACGGACAGAATAATACAATGATCATTGTAGGTTTGAGTGTGCCAGCTTATATGGCAGCTTAAAGTATAGTAGTATTGGTTCTGAGTCCCCTGTGAAGACTGCTACCTGCCCCATCATGACCATGGTCACATAACCTGTTTGTAGTTGTCGGGTAAATGTTGGTTGTAAACACAAGCCACTCTGTCATGACAACTTTCCCTGCATCAAGCTGTGCTAGCCAATATGTACAAAGGTGTGCCGCACCCTGTTTAGGACCTTTATTTAAATGTGACATAATTTGTCCAAAAGGACTACCCTGAACTTATACTATTGAATCTCCCATATATGTTGCATTGCAAACACAAAGGCTGGAATATTAGTAACAAATGCCCTCGATTAACTGTAATTTTCCAGGATAAAAAAAACATATCAGTCAATTAATCAAGAATGCGGGGCCCTCTGCAAACACTTGGGTCTTTCTCTAAGCTTCACCGGTCTGCTTGGCATGCTTTAATTGGTTTCTAAGCAACTCTGTCTGTTCAAAAGCACTTTTCTGTTCTTTATTCCCTTTTCCCCATCCCTTCTCCTTTGTACTTATTTGTCCAACTTATTTTTGTGATGGGATGTAATAAAGCTGAGGTCACCAGCAACTGAGCCTCTCCTACCACCTACAAAGTTTGGTGTCTCCATTGTTATTGCAATGCCACCCCTCCTTTCCTAGTTTACACTTTCAGGACTAAACTAAAGGATGACATCTTTTGTCATGATGAATCAATGCAATGCAGCCCCGAAGAGTAGCTCGCCAGTGCTACACTGGTACATCATGCGGACCCTTCACGAGTATATCAACCCAGTAAGGTCGGCATGATACGTAGATACAGCACCGGTGAGTTACTCGCCAGGGCTGCATTCATGCATCATGACAACCAAGGGCATGATGCATTAAGGTATCATGCTGTCCTTAAAGGCTTAATGCTCTCTGCCTCTTTTCTGCAGCAGACAGCTGTAGTAGGGCAAGATGTGACGTTTGTCTGATGCCAACTCCTGACGCAGCAGGCTCTTGAGGCTTAGACATCAAAGTTCCATAGGTTTAGGGTGCACAGATAATATGTAGTGCCAAAGATTAGTCAATAGCCACCAAACCTAGTTTTTTTGACCCCCTACACAAACAAAGCAAGATAAAGTCAGTAGTGACCAACCCACCTCAATTCATCCTAGGATAGGGGAGCTTGGATAACTTTTACACCCAAAAATTAGTCAAAAGGGGAGTGAAAGCTGGGGTTATACGAATAGGGGCTCTAGCTTCTCCCCCATCAACTGGCCTGAACTGAACTGGCGCCTAGCAACGGACACTTCTGGCCGCAATGGCCTACTACCTGACCATCTGACCAAAATCCTCATGACTAACCTGGGTTACCCAGTCTTTGCGAAAACATTTTTATTGTACAGGACATTTGGTCCTGCAAATTGTCAATGTTGCAGGATGGGCTAAATTTTTGAATGAGCAGATAGCCACATATCTTACAATCTATGCATTTTAAGTACAAAATAGTTTTGTCCATTGACGATTTAAAAAAAAATTGCAATGATCTAAGGCTTAATCATGATGAATACAGTTTTACGGGTTATCCACAAAGATAAAACTATAGGCTAAGGCCCAGAGCATTCAGACTCTCAGTGTGAGGTCACCCTGGCTGTTAATATGGGGGTGGCATCTTATCTTATCTTAGGATATTAGTTTGCACTGTCAGAAGTTTGTAATAACCTCTGGCTGAGATGTCCTGATGACTACTGCTGCAAAGGATCAAGCAAAGAAACATAGATATTAAGGAGAAAGGTTGAGGACAAGTACTGGTGGCTGGAAGGTTCTGATGTTCTCCGATTTTTTCTAATGACGCTGGATTATATGACTTTGATATATCACCAATCAGAAAATACAAAAAAGTCCATATATATATATATGTCTTAACCATCGGGATTAATCTGATATTTGAGACTTGACTGGTTCTGGGCTTTGCCACCAGGTGGTTTTTGCTGTATCCACCTGCATTTCAACTTAACAGAATCAGTGCTATGATGTACCGCTGTTTGTGTCCAGACAAACCAATGGCAATGCAGTTTTAATAGCAGCAGCTTTGGATACTAAGAACAGGATACAGAAGGTGATGTACAGATGTGGTATTATTACATTAGTTCATGTAGTGAAGACACCTGCAGATGGTCGATTCCACTCCCACACACTCACACCAATCAAAGTTGAGCTCTTGCAGCTGTCACGGTTTATTTACTTTGGCATAGAATGTAATGCTACACAGATTCCAATCACTAGCACCGGCCTTCGATAACACCTGTCTAGCTTAAATGAGCTTAGAACAGAGGTGTTTATGAAATATAGAAGTATACAGCTTGGTATGTAATCTTGGTTCACAAGAGGGGACCGAAACATATATCTAAATTGTTGTAGTGTAAATCTACTTCATGGGCCATTATTGTTGCCACAAGAGGATACCAGTCACAATGGTTACACCTGTAGATAGGTTTGGTAAGAAGTACATCAGATTATTGACAAATCTAATTTGAAATCATTGATTCATTCATCTGATTACTGTTGTCCATTTGTAAGGGACATATATGCAAGGCAAAGGACAAAATCATAAGGTTTTCCTATCACTAGCTTACATAGGCAGATGACCAATTAGAATAGCTGTTGCTAAGTAACCAGCCGTATAAGAAACAAACCAAAAGAACCATTAAATTCCTTTGGTCCATGATCATAATCATTCTCAGGACCTTGTTTTTGGCTCCCTAAAGCAAAATAGCGGCACCCATACTGACTTCGTGTAAAGTGAAAAAAATATAAGGCCTCAGCCTGTTGAAACAGCTACCCAGGTGTTCAGCCAAGATGATGCAACTGCTTTAAAGAAAAAAAGGTTATTACTATATGCCTTACAAATGTTAAGCACAGCTCAACCTATACAGATGACATTGGCAGCAGCTTACATAGCACAAGATCAAACACATGTCAGGGGAAGTTTTGTAAATGGCAAGACACTCCTAAAGGCAGTTAGGGTGTGGCCTATACTAGAACTAGTTCCACAATCTTATCTAGTGCTGGTCACGATCCTACAATAATTGATCCGTACCCTGAAGCTCATATCCATTCATTTTATAGTAGGCAGGTCTTCCCATTGTGTAATGTTCTGAATGGTGGGTGTTCAGTAAGCTGTCTTTGATCAGCCTCTATATATCCATGTCACGTACAGAGATGGCCATTACAGGAAAGTCACTGTGTGCCCAGGGCAGTGTGCATGACCAACCATGAGACTCTTGTACTAGTCTTTAGTGTGGTTCTTAGGTTTAAAGCATCATCTCTCTTAAACCAATTCTATGCTGCCTGAAGATTGAAAGAAAAAAATACCTAAAAGCGCTTAAAAGCATTGTATACTAACATACCAAAAAAGAGTATGCACAGCTCATCTCAAAGGTCATTACTAAGGCTTGCAGATAATATATCGCGCCAAATAATCATAAGAGCTTGATGAGTGGTTGGTGCCCACTGAGTAGCTTTGATTTCCACACACTTATCTAAAATGAGATATAGTTTAAGTCCTCCCTTCACAATATGGCTACTGGTTTTCAGGTCTATTTCTAATCATACATGCATATTGTCATTTATGACAGACTTTTTCTTAAAACCCATGTAATTATATATTTTATTTACAGTGAATAATTCATCGGGTTTAGATTGACTGGCACCGTGAAAGTATAAGGGATTGTACACCTTATTTCCTTGATAGTGAGATGCTCTCTAGTTTCCCTTAGCTACCAGATGAATAAATGCCTGTTACAGTGTTTCAGCATTGAGGGATGACAACCAAAGCCAGACCCATAACCCTGTACTTAATCAATGTCTACCTCTGCTGCACTTAGCTACGATACGTTATCACCCACCACCATGTGCGCACTGAACCCAATACAAAATGGCTCTCATCACTTGTTTGGAAGATGTATTTAGAAAAACTGGGAAAGACTTTTCAATATTGTTACTAAACATACTAAAAGACAAAAATGTATGTAGATAAGCCATAACTAATGACACATACTACATTACCTGTCTTGGTATTAAGTCAGATGATAACATTTCCTATTCATTTTGCACCTGTACATTACATGAACATATGATTAAATATTTAAATTAATGCTGTGGCAATTGGATAACTCCGACCATAGCTTCCCCTGGTTGCAATCAACATTTTGAGAATAAAATTAGATTGAATTGATCGTGTTACATTACAATAACTGCCTGAAAAACAACAACAATATATATGACCCTTTATTTTCGGTATCTTTCTCTTCCTCCATCATCCCCACAGTGTGTTATATGCAATGTACTTTGCGATTGCAGCTTTCTGACCCCACTGGGTTGAACACAATAATGTTATGAAGACTCTGCATGAATCATGAATGCAGTCCTTACTAATAAACTTGCAAACTGCACAATGACACCAAAGGGCACAGAAGATAAGAAAACTGTGTGGCCTCTAAAGAGCTACCTTAAAACCTTGTGTATAAGCCTCACTCGTGCATAAGCCGCACCTAGAGTTTGAGTCGATCCTTTAAGCGCAATCACCATCTGAGTAGGGTGATTTTAGTACTGTGCTTTAATGGCTAAAACTTGAGTATAGGCCACACCCTGACTCTGGGCTAATCCTATAAGCCGGACCTGCAATCTGATTTGTGTACTAGCCATGGCTTATATGCAAGGTTTTACGGCAACTCTTTTTGTGTAGCCCCCAGGTAGCATTTATATCTGACAATGGCTCTGTATACTTTCCATTAGACACTGTGTACAATGCACCACTCTGCCCTATGGCTATACCAAGTCATCAAGTACCACGACATGCCCTCTACAATAGAGGCAGGCACAATAGGTACTGACCCTGTAGGATATTCTCTGTAGTAATGCCACTGTGGGGCAAGACACAATTACCACCATGTAAGGAGGGCTTTTTAGGGAGGCAACTTTGACAGCAAAGGGCACAGGAGATGAGAAAACTGTGTGGCCTCTAAAGAGCCACCTTAAAACCTTGTGTATAAGCCTCACTCGTGCATAAGCCCCACCTAGAGTGCAGGTTGATCCTTTAAGCGCAATCACCATCTGAGTAGGGTGATTTTAGTACTGTGCTATAATGGTTAAAACTTGAGTATAGGCCACACCCTGACTCTGGGCTAATGCTATAAGCCGGACCTGCAATCTGATTTGTGTACTAGCCATGGCTTATATGCTAGGTTTCAGGCAACACTATTTGACTGTTTTTGTGTAGCCCCACGGTAGCATTCATATCTGACAATGGCTCTGTATACTTTCCATCAGACACTGTGTACAATGCACCACTCTGCCCTATGGCTGTACCAAGTCATCAAGTACCAATGCATGCCCTCTACAATAGAGGCAGACACAATGGGCACTGACACTGTAGGGAATTCTCTGCAGTAATGCTACTATTACACTAGAGACCAGTTTTATTTATTTCATGGTGAATATGGCACTCCCATTTACTTAAACAAGGAAGGCTGTATTTAACACCCCCCGTGAAAGAATCCTTGCCCGTATTTCATGGCCTGTCAAATCATCAAAGTTGTCAATTAAACCACTGTGAATAGCTTTTTTGGAGGAATCAAGTGGGATTTTTATGAATATTAGTAATAATGACATGAAATAAACGTGATGTGGGGAAGACAAGTATGCAAACCACAGCAGGCATGGAGAACAAAGCATTTTATAACTCTTGTATACTACAACTAGTGGTATAAATAAGTTATAGGTGCTTTACCAAGCGGTAGGGTTATTTAGGCTATGAGGCTCCCTTTCCTGTATTTCTCATACAACTTGCTACTTTACCTTCAACTACTACATAATGATGGTATTTCTTTAACTTAAAACATACTATTTATCTGCAAGTGATGGATGCATAATCCAGGAGATGGTTTGATTGGAATGAAAATGGCAGCCACCATGACCCTCCTGACATGGGAGCTGTATGTATCTTGACCTTGGGGCTGCTAATGTTTATATCTCTATTTTGTTTATTTTAACCCTTAAGGACGACATGATGACTTAATGCATCATGCCATTGGTTTTCATGATGCATGAATGCAGTCCTGGTGAGCAACTCACGAGAGCTGCATTCAAGCATCATGCCAGTTGAGACACTCCAGAACGGTTGGCATGATGCACCAATGTAGCAACAGTGGGTTACTCACAGAGGCTGCATTGTTGCATCATGAAGACATACGTCATCTTTCAGCGACATCCATCCTTAAAGGGTTAAGGCTTTTGCATCGGGCTAACAAGACTTAATCACCTCCTGATTGTATATAGCCCAAACATTGTCAATAATATTAACTCATAAAGCCACAACGTCTCTTAGCAATGTTGGGAATGTCTTATAGGCAAGCTTCTATAGTTACAATATTTGCACTGCTTCATGCACTAATGGATGCCATGTTTACACAATAAACTTTGATTATCCTGCAACAAAATACAGATACAAATGTGCCTTTGCCAACTGAAACAGTTTACAACATCAACACAGGTATTACCAGAGTAAATATTGATGAATTAACATAGAAGAACTCATCTGTCTTTGGTTTCTATATATGTAAAAACCCTGAACAAATATCACAGGGACACAACTTGACCTTCTACCTTGGGTATAGATATAGATATTTCATTGCTGTCCCATCGCAAATGATTCATACTTTATAGGGCTATAATAGCAGCAATGAATAAAAGATATGATAGAGCATAAATTATGATGGAAAAGAGTTAACATCCATGTAGCTTAAGTTCCATGCTAGCGCCAATGACTTCATTGCAGGGCCACATAAGCAGTACATGCTGAAGCTGCAAACTGCATGAGGGAAAGGAGGGAAAGGAGGGCAGCACAGGGGGCAGTCAGTGCACAGTCCCACAGCTAACAGTAAGGACCTCTGGTGTGAGCACAGGGAACTATATATCCAGACGTACTCCGTACAACACTTGTGCAGACTAGAGCTAATTCAGCGTTTCCTGAATTCTTTAAATGATTACAAACGCATGTCACAATATATGTGTCCTGCATTATGATTTCCAAACCTTTTCTTTATAGTTTACACTTCATGGCAGTTCTTCCAGATCAATGCACTATATTTTCTCAATAGATAGTTTAGCAAAGCTTACTGGATTTTTTTAATAGTTTTAGTTCTCTTCACCCATACACAAGTGCACATGTAACATTTTTGTTATAGAGCTGGTATTATTTCTGCATCATATTGGAATCCTACAAATATGTAACTGCTACAAAGTAATTTATGTTTTAACAACCCATACTAACTTAACTTTCTGAACAGGAAATGTATTACAGTATGAAAGCCCACATCGAGAAGTATTAAGCAGACTGAAATAAAAATTATATACTTTCTAAATAAGCACTTAGAAACATGAAGAACAGCTGTGACACCTACCCGCCTCAACATGACCCATCTCTAACAGAACACCTCTTTGTGGGTGTTAGATAAATATTTGGTACAAACAGCAGCCGCTCTGCCAGGTACACTGTGTCTACGACAAGTATTAGCCTATGCCAGGAACCCTTAGGGTGTGGCCCTGTAAGGATAGTATGATGTCTTGATGCATCATGTCTCGGTCATCAGATACATGAATGCAGCCGTAGGGAATAAGTTGCCAGTGTTGCATTTAAGTGTCTTGCTGACTTTATGGGATTGGGACACATGATGCCCTGATGCAGCACCGGTGCGTTATTCACGACAAATGCCATCTTTAGCAACATGTCGTCCCTAAAGGGTTAACAGGGTACGTCTGTTCTTGGCCCAATGCTCAATTTGCCTGACTCGATTCATTAGTCACTTTGATGGCCTATGTGCCTGTCTGACAGCATGTTCTTCTCCTGATTCTATTCTCTCCATCCCCATACCTTCTGTATTAGAATGTCTTACAGTGTTTTGGACTCTGTGACTGGATGAAATGCAGCTGAGGTCAGCAGGAAAATAGCTTATTCCGCTGCCTACAAAGTCCTGATGTCTCCACTGTCATCTCAATATGACCATCCTCTCACAGTCGAGGCTCACTGCCAGCCCTCTCATCTGCATCAGACAGCTGGTACGGGAAGATCTGATGCAGCAAGGTCTCTCTAGTTGCCAGTAAATGTCTGCCGGGATAGGGGTGCCATCACCCTGGTAGTATATTTGGGGTTAGTGTCTTGCGTATTAGTGTAATCAGTATAGTAGGTCCCTTCAGTGCTGATGTTGATGGACATGAATATTGTAGAAAGCAGAGGCATAGGAAGCAAATCCTCCTCAAGAGGGGGGGGGGCAAGGGGTCCACTTAAACCAACTGACTGTATCATATACACACTATAGTTGATTGTATAGAAAAGTAGTATTTGAGCCCCCTTAGTTCTGATTGGGAGGGGGGAGCAGGCCCCTCTGCCCACACTTTTTTCTATGCTGGAGAGGTAAGAATTAGAAATTGTGTGGAATATATTACAGGTCTTTACCAAATTTGCTCGGGCTCAAACATATTCACCCCCCCCTCTTCTCAATGATTGGTAGAGCCCAGGCCTCCCTGGCCCCCCTTTTCCTTTGCCACTGAGAAGTTCCCAATGACCATCTCTAAAGATGAGTTCTACCGCTGCACATATTGGGATACCATAACAGTTCTCAATCTAGTCACTGAGGCCCCTCTGTTGTCATGTGGCTGTAACATAGACCTAACATTGTAATAAGCGAGTAGAGGATGGCAGAGGGAGCGTAAAGGCAACTGTAAAACTCTACTATATTGATAGGCAGATTACAAATAACTTGAGCATCTTTTGGAACAATAGGATTTATGAGTACCACATGTGTAGTCATAAATGTAAGTTTAGCAATATAATATACAAAAAGACTGTATTTCAAAATGGACATATTCCCCAGCTGTGTGATAGCCTATGGATTATTCAAGAGTCCTCAGATGAGGACAGAAAGAATACACTTGAAAGGTCGAAGTATAGTTACAGCAAAATTACATCCATGAATTCATAATTTTCAAATTCTATGTCATGACAACATTTGCAGATGATCGATTCCACACCTACACACCTATAATGTTTCAGAGTTGAGCTCTAGCAGGTGTACAGGTTTATCAAGAAGAGCAGGGGAGACTATGCTATGAGGATTCACAGTGTTAACACCTGCCTTTGATGACAGCTGTCCAATAACCAGACCACATACAAGTGGGATTAAAGGCACGTGGTATGTGGTGAGGGTTTATTCATGGAATTGAGGTTTGATTCTAAAAAAAGAAAAAAAAAGTAGTACACTAATAGAAATATATTGACATGTGTATCTGCTTTATATTTAAAAGGATAAAATTAAAGCATCATTCTTTGTCCTTTGAACATAATCTCTGGGCTGTGAGGGGGGCACTGAAGGGTGGGTCACAAAGCCTATACTATAAATGGGCTTGATGGAAAAAATCATTTATCATAAATACATTTAATAGTTATATGACATCGATCCATTTATTCAAACATGTATCACAATCGATTCATCTTGTCTCTTGTAATACAAGGGACACATGTTCTAGCCATTACTGTCATAGGCTATGCATAACCTTGTGCTGTGTATATTGTGCTTCTGTTCTGGGTTGAGATAGTAGTAATGATAGATCAGGGATGTTCCACATCATTTACATCTAGTATTCCATGAAAGTCCCTTTCACATAGGTCATTGGGATCAAGGTTAAAATAGGCTGAAGCTGAAATACGTTTAGTAGGAATCGCACAACACTAAATTCATATGAGAGCCATCGTGAGAACCATACCAGTGTTTGGATATTATTTTGGTCATGATCCTAAAATAATCAATTCTTACCTCACAGATCATATCCACTTTTCTTTATAATGGGGCATGTTTTTCCATTCTCCGGAGTTCTGAATAGCCTGTGATAAAAGCCTTGGCTTTGATCAGTGTCTACATATCCATGTCACGTACATGGATGGGGCTATGAGGCTGGGACCAGGGGGTGGTTGTGTGTACCCTGGGCATTGTGCATGACCCTCTTCATACATTGGATCTACCTTGTGCGCACTGTGTCTCTGTGAGTTAGTATTTCCTACAAGGGTCTGCATGTAGTTCTCTGCTAGTGTCATTCTTTTTTGAATAATGAGTTGCATATATGCATGGAGAGTAAAGCTTTCTTAAACAGGGGCCACAAATGCTTCAAATCCTCAAACTTACAGCCTATACTCACTTAACATTAATGAAGGCTTGTATAAGTAACATTGAATAAAAGTAAAACGTATGCCAAATCATCTTGGTTCATTTTGAGTTATATACAGTATGTGAAAACATCGTTGACCTGCTGAAAAACCAAAGGCAGTCTTGGCAGTACTAAGTACCCAGTACAGACCAAAGTTCCCAGTATAGACCAAAGTCTCTACCAGTGTCTGAGTGTGGTTGTCAGGTAAATATTGGGTACAAACAGAAGCCACTCTGCTACGTCCACTCTCCCCACAGAAAGCAGTACTCCAGCAACACTTAGCTCTCAACACGATACACGTAACAATCCATGTCCAAAAAGCTCTGTCTTTGCAGTGTGCTAAGTATCCTTTCTTGAAGCTTTCCACTGGCATCTCACTGTTCAATGTGTTAACCATATTAGTATTCTTCCCTTTTTGGTATTCTTCCCGGCTCTCACATTCTTTGTTTAGTACATGTGTCACTTCCTGTGCCTGACCAACAATATATTCTGTTAATTACATTTTCTTCACCTCATTTCCTTCTGTCTTTATCTATCCGGCACTCCCATTGAGTTAACCAAGGAAGACCGTTTTAACACATCTTTGAAATAACCCTTGCTTGTATTTAAACACCTGTAAAATCATGAACATTTTTGATTTCACCAAATAGGTTGAATTTTACAAATATTGTTAATAATGACATGAAATGAACAGAAGAGAACATTCGTAGAGGTCCTCACTGAGAGCTTTATAACTAAAAATGCACTTGTCTAACTCTATACCATTTCTCAACAGGACCTTAGCCTCCTCTGCCACAGACCAAGTCCCGATACCTCCGCTATCCTACTCATATAAGGCCAAAAAAGAAGAGGTTTGTTTCAGGTCCTATCAAAACCCTATGTTTTTTAATGGTCAATTTTAGGGTATTTAAGGCCTTAGCCTGTTAGTGCTTCTCCCCAGCCCTCAACAGCAGACAGATGTTGTGGGACTAAGTTTGACCTTTGTGTGATTCCAACATCTCACTTGGCTCCTTGTGGCTTCTCGGTAAATGCCAACTCGGATTGGGTGCCCTCACCTTCCCTGTGCAGTGTATGATGCATTGGTAGCAGTGAGATGGTAGGATATAAGTCCCCTCTGGTGTCATGGCTGCTGGCATGAAGTGTTACAGGTTGCTTCTCATGAGGACGTCTTTGAGTGAGTGACATCTTTGACCAGGTGTCGTCTTTGACTACAAAGAAAGTAATTGGTTGAAAAAGTTAAGGTATATTATGACACTATATATTATTACAAATTTATACCTTTTTCTATCTATATAGGCCTCATTTCAGCGACTAAGAAACTTGCTGGTTACAGATGTCACCTGATATATAGATATAGTGAGGTGCTCACTACTCATGTATTTTGTATCATGTATTGTGTCACATACAGAGACGGAGCTATGAGGCTGTTACAAGGAAGTGTTTGTCTGTGCCCGGGGCACTGTGCATGTACCTCTGTTTAGTAGTGTTCACTTTTAAAGTGTAGCGTCTGGGTGGTTAACATTGCCCTTTTTTAGACTACTCAGTGAGCGCTTTAAACTAAGATTGTGAGACTATGTGGAAGAAGTTTCTCTTGTTGAAGTATTGTCGTATAAATGGATATCTAAAAAGCATGAATTAGATACGTTTTCCAGTTGACACCCCATCCTTTGGCAGGGAGGAGGTGGTGCCTATGGTACCGGATGGTAGAGTTGCCAGCAAAAGAACAAAGATACATTTATACCTTATTTACATGCACAATACACTGATGCCTGACTTTATATCTACTAGCTTCAAAGAATAGCAGGCATTTTGCTTTCATTGTAACACCATGTTTGTGAAGCATTAGGGTCTTCCTGATACCACAGGCAGGGAGGTAACTTATATTAGTCTCTATGTGCAGTCTGCCTGTGGACTATGTCGTCAATAATATCTGTTAAAATTATGTTTGTATAGTTTTATTGTGTATTAAAACAACAAGCAGGAATGTGTTATTTGAAGCATAGAGATGGTGGCAAAGTGTTGTTGTACTAAGTCTAAGAACAACCTACAACTTCTGACATTCCCTGCCTAAAAGACATCAGGCTGATAACAAAGACACATGTATTCCTCATTTACATGAACAGTGCACCTTTCAATGACTACATATCTACTGGTTACAGTGTATCTCAGGCATTTCACTTTATATTGATATTGTTTTGTAAAGCATTAGGTGCTCCATGCGAAAACTGGCAGGGAAGTAAAGCTATATTAGTCTCTACATTCTGTCTGCCTGTTAACTATGTGGTGAATAACATCCATCCATATCATGTATGTGTATCTACACTATTATTGTTTATTGTATCAACAAGTAGTAATGTAGCCTATGGAGCATAGACACAGTGGCCAATTGTTGTTATATTTAGTCTAAACACAACCCACACCTTCGAACGTTCTGTGGCTAATGCACATCATAGACAGATATTTGTCAGATTGCCCCTGGACCTGAGCGCCATGTTTGCTTTGGGCAGCCCATAGTAGCAGGTACATAGCTGCATGGTGTATTCAAATAGCAGTAAGCAAACCTATGAATAAGCATGTCACAACTTTCATACCTAAGTAGAATCTAGAAGTATGAGTGTTTGAAGTAGTCATTTTACAACAAGAAGGGTCTCAGTGAATTGTTACGGTCCCCCTGCAAGAGGAGCCGGCACATTCAATTTGTGCATGGCTGACACCTTTATGTTATAGTTACACACTGACTCTTTAGAAATATTAAATCTTGTGGTTTCCCCCCATCCAAATAGACCAGCTCTTCTCTCCCTGCTGCTACCAAATGACCCCTCCCTTAGGGAGAGATGTTGAATATTGTCACATATATGTCATATCAAACCTTTGCACGGCACATTGAATGTCCTTGACTTTGCTGCACAAGGCTCCTCATACACAACAGTACCGGCACATTGCTCTCACTCTTGACACTGCTTGATATACTGCAGGACATTACTAGCTACAGCTTGTGGATTCAGAGACCTACACAGCAATTCCACATTACTCAGCATAGCTACCACTGGACACATTTATACGTTCAGCTCTTACTGCAACAGTTCTGAGACTCCTGAAGCAGTCCACACTTACATGTTAACTGTTTCAGAGGGAATGCAGTACTAACTTATTAAGTCAACTGGTTATCTGAGAACATCTATACTTTCTACACTTTCTGTGACAAGTATTCCTACCTACCATAACTAGGAACACTGAAGCAATTTACCATTGCACTAAAATTCCAAAGAATAAATACAGAAGATCTTATTGAAACAAGAAGCTTTCTGCTTGATAAGAGTTGCAAGGTCATAATTGAGAGAAGAGTCATGAAGCTGGGTGGCCTTGTCCTACTGTTGGCTGCAGTGTACTGCTGTGTTGTCAGTCGTCCAGGCAGTGAGGCAGCCACTACTGGCCCCTCACCAGCTGGGCCCAAGAGCAGAGTTACCACATCAACACCACAGACAACCCGCATGGCACCGATGGCAACTCAGCAGTACTACAAAGAGGAATCAGATATTAAGGAGAAAACGCCTGGTCAGTACATTCTCTTTGACAAAAGTCAGATTTCTGCCATGTCTGGGAGTGTTATCATGTGTGGGGTGTGGTGCATGCGGGACGCTGCCTGTAGCTACTTCTCACACGTTCAGAGAGAGGCACACGGTGGGGACTGTGTGCTGTACCGTAATACAGCTGGGGTGGATACAACAGTGGAGACTGACACAGGAGCACCAATAACCTTCTACAGCATCCGTGATACACTAGAATCCACCACTCCTGCATTCAGTAAGTCTACTGTAAAGATGGCAATGCCACCTGCTGGTGTTACAACCTCCAGCACTGGAACTTCAGGAAAGGGGCACTTACCACCAACAACCACCCTAACCAAGGTTTATGGCTTACATGATGTGTTGTATGATGCAGACTATGGGTGGCTCATGATTCAGCAGCGTCAATATTTGGTGCTAGACTTTAATAAGGACCTTGCTGCCTACACAACTAGATTTGGCGACGCTGGTAAAGAAGACTTCTGGCTTGGACTAGATAATATACACAGGTTAACGAGAAATGAAGATCAGGAACTCCTCATTGTTTTAGAAACTAGCAGCGGTGATAACGTACGCTCTATCAAGTATGGACAGTTCTCAATTAAATCCGACTTCACCCTGCATATTGCTGACCCTGAGGCCAATTCTACAGCTGGCGATTCCCTCTCAGTGTATAATAATGCACCATTCAAGCTTCCGACTGAGACATCATGTGAGGCTGACATGCTGGGTGGTGCCTGGTGGATCGACTCTCAGTGTTCAAGTGGTGGATCTAATCTCAATGGTGATGTACCATACTGGTCCGCTTATAATGCTGATATATGGACTGCTATGTACATACGTAGACAAGTCAAGTAGACAACCCCTGCTATTGAACTACCACTAAAAGATACAAAAGTCTCGGAGTGAGGAAAAGCATAACATGATTTGGTGAGAACTGATAGACCTTGGCTATTCTGACCCAATTCCAGTTTGACTTGTCAGACTTGGCTTGACATGGGTAATGGGTGAATGGAAGGTTGATGGACATTTAATTCTGGAAGTCGGTGATCACTATTAGATTTTTTTTGGTAAATGCTGAATATTACCTTCAGTGTTAGGAATAAGACCTCCTTAATGACTGAAATATGTGTTAGATAAATTACTTGAATGGGATACATATTCAATTTCCTCTCTCACTTTTAAATAGAATAAAAATATTTGAATATGTATTATTTTTCAATGATTGTGATAGGAAGGACATCTCAGCAGGGTTTGTACTGACTCCAAAGTACTTTTTTATCTCATGAACTAGTGAGACATTTTTATGTCCCTTGTTTGTCAACATCAATTCCTAAGGATATACCTAATTTAGTCCTTAGTTGGTGTTTCCTTAGCTGGTGTATTCTACAAAGTATACACAAAAAGAATATGACTGCTGTGCAAAATGCCAGTATGGTTTGTGAATAATAAATACATGATAATATGGAAAATTGGGCATCAGAAAAGTAGATATATTTAGCTGTGTGTAATTCATTTATCTAAGTGTGTGTATACATAATTGAGGGCTGCTTTGGGGCCTGTTTCCAATGAACATTTCCTGAGAGTAATGTTGGTTATGTAAATTATTATCTCACAGAGATGTATAGTGTTCTGGTAGAAATTTGGGGTCAACGAAACAAATTGAGAGAATTGAAGCACTCATATAGATACATTTATGCAATTTTTTGATACTCAGATATGTCTAACTTATTTACTCCTTGTCAGGGTCATTAACATACCTAAAAACGGCCATCCCATTGACTCATCAAAGGAAGGCCGTATTTCACATCCCCTGTGGAATAACCCTCTCCCGTATTTAATGGCCTTTTGATGTTATAAACACTACGAAATAGCTTTTTTAGATTTATAGGGTTGAATTTTGACAAATATGGTCAATTATATCATGAAATAAACATAAAGGGGCACTCGTGAAATAACTCTCAGTGGGGAACTATACTTGTGAAATTTTATCTAAATATATATATTACACAAACTATTGCAGTATTTTTACTGTACAGCCTCTTTGATAAATGTTCCTCTTTATTTTATGATTTGAAACCTAGTCTGCCAAATATATTTGCCTTCCATTGAATGTAAGTCTCAAATTATCCCACCTCAAGTTGTGTAAACTTTCATAGAGCACAAAAGTGCAGGAAAGGAAGGGATGGATGCATTATTTAAATTGTTTTAAAATCTGCTCATCAGTTTCTTTCCAATTTTCTAAAGAATTCAAAATTAGGCTAATGCTAAAAGCGGGGGTCGGTTTAAAAGGGAGCTCCATTTATCAGAGAGGTTTTACATAACTTAGTCCTTTTGCAGTAGTGTGCGTTAATGAGTACCATATTTCCGGCATAGAGATTGTATATTGTCTAGCTTATATATTGTGCTAACCTGATTTTATTATTGTCCATTTCTATACTTGTGATTATTGATCTACATTTTGACTACACTAGTGTGTCTATATGAATCATATATATTAATATATGCCTGCTTAGATTTAGGGCCTGCATGTGGTGATACATACACAACTATTAGCTGCATTTAGACACCATTTATGTACTGATCCATTTTAGTAATCAATTGCATTTAAAACATATATTATGGACACCTTGCAACTTTTATTACTGTTGCAAGAAAGTTTTGAAACATGAGGTTGATATTTCTATGGTAGAAATGTTATTTAATTTGATTTTAAAACAAGTGGTATCAATGAAAGAAAAATTGAACCGTGCTTCAGGGTGTGGGTGGGTTCAAAGGCATGAATAATTCAAAATAGTTATGTAATCCTCCATATTTCTGTACTACTGTCGATGCCTGATACTACTTGCTGTGTGTTATTCAATAAAAAATAGCTAAATCTTTAGTCAACTTGTTTAAGTTTCTGTGATCATCAAATGGGAAATTCTTATTAAATAAGGTTTGGATTATACATTATATTGTGAGTAGTATTATACCTTGTACAAGCTTGCTACGCATGACTGTACACCAAAGGAAGGCCATACCATAGTGACATATCAGGCTTTTATGCTGTAGTATCACTGTATGCATGTTTGCATTTAAGGAAATCAAACATGCTAAAAGGTACACACATTTGAGCACTTGCCACTCAGAGTTAATTTGATGCTAGAGTGCCCTATATAGGACAATTACATGATATTACCATAGAGACATATAGATACAAGGGCAATCCATACTAGATATCATCAAGGAAAGCGTTTACGTGTATTAAGAACACTAAAGCCAATAGTTATTAGAAGTTTTCTGTATAGAGCCATAGCAAGATGGAATAGCTTGAAACCCGCATACACTTTAATAGAGACCCTCTGGCAATTTAAGGTAGCCATTCACAAGGACTATCCTAATTGCTTTATAAATACTGTCTAATTCATTATATAAAATGTTATCATATTTCATCTCATCTCATCACATCTACTGATTGATTACGTACTACAATGTAACTGTATAAGTTTTTTATAATGTACACATATGAAATGTGTTTCTTTGTAAAGGTATTGGGAGTCATAGCATATTAAATATAAGACCGCTAAAACAAATTGTATTAGATAGGGGTGCTGGCGGCAGAAGGGCAATGCGCCCGAGCTAGTTTTCGGCCTACGGTCGATTAGATCCAATAAATATACTTCAAAAAAAAAAAACCAAACCCGGCTTAAAGGTTTTCCTTTTTCAATTATATTGAATTAACCTTAATGCAAACATTCATATGGTCTATCTGTTATCTGTTTGTATGGGCTAGCTTCTTGCGGTATCAAACCCAATTATCGAAGATGAACTGTTATATATTCAACATAGCCATCAAACGCTATGTATTGATATATTTACTAGGCAGGTTGATAGAAAAAGACCTAAAGACAGAGTGATATATGCTCCACTTCTTTGTACAGCTTTATGCTTTTGAGCATCTTTGGCTTTTTTCTTTCATAAAAATCTATGAAAGAAATGTTTCGTAACTTATAAACTTAGATAGGATATTTGGAATTGGAGCAGAGGATGTTTTGAAACACAGATGTTCACCAATAGAGATAACCTTTAACTGTCTTAAGCACCTGCTTTTACTTCTCTCAATTCTCCATGAGTACTAGATATTCATACATTGTATGCAGCATTGGCAGATGTGTTACTTTCAGACTTGCGAGCGGAAAGAATATAATAAGTAGCAATTGTTTCTCCAATGTAATTTAACAAGAATGATTCAGACAGAGTAAGACCACCTGCCTCATTGCTGTATTTATAACAACACCTGGCATATTACAGTAAAGACTTTTCAATTCCCCAGCTGTGCTATTTCAGATGATGAAATGAGAGTTACATCTCTACACTCAGGATGGAGGACTCCAGTCAAGGCTTCAGTTCATTCTCAGCCAGAGGGTAGAGTGGCGCATTGCTCGATATGAATAAGTCCCTTACACTGATATTCTTTGACTCACTATACAACCAATCTCTGAGTCATAATGGCCTAACTATATTAGTAATTTTTGGTTCCATATATATATATATATATATATATATATATATACATATGTATATATATATAAACAACCAACCTAGGTTGAATAATGTGGTCACCTTAGTCTTCCCAATTTCAATATGTTCTAGGACAAGTCCTTTTGAGTAAGGCATTAGTCATATGTTGTTATGCCTCAGCCATTTTTGAATAGTACTTAGTCATGCCTGACTTATATGCCTTTGACTAACCTGGGATTGCCAATTCAGACTAAGGGCTGGGGCATTTAGCTTTTTTCTGTAAGGCTAAATACACACAGTGAGGGAAGGAGTTTGGAAGTGTTTAGATGGAGATGTTGCATGGGTCCGTCATGTGCCACATGTGTATTACTTAAGTCCTTTATGTATTGACTATTGGGACGAACTAATCATACTCATATGCACCAAGTAAGCAGAATGCGGGATTAATATGGTTAGGGATGTGCTGCTTCCCAATGTTACATAGGTTATTGCAACGTAAAATATGTTAAGGAGATTTTACCGTCCTTATGCTGAAACCTCACAAATGTTTGAATGCTTTGATACCTTGCTACCATGATGTTATAAAACTCTCCTATTCTGCCTCCTGGGTAGATACAAATAGACAAAATTCTCTGAATAATTATATATGGTAGATGTTATTCTAGTAAATGTAATGGTTTTTACAAGGCTCACTAGATGATGGGTTATCTCACATAGTGCACCTGATATGCATCCTAATCTACATGCTGAAAATACTGAGCGCAGGGGTCACTGAGGAACACAGGTATGATTTAAGCACAAAGCCCCCCCCCCCCTCATGGAAACCCAAAATGTATCTTTAAAGAGACGTATCTAAGTGTATGTCCCTGTTCAAGGGCAGGGGTTCACAATAGCTTGGAATGTTTTAATTAAACTGGCAATTAGGGTATTTAATGCATATATGCACAAAGTGTATGGTTTAAGAGGTTAAAAGATGATTCATAAATGTAGACTATAGTATCACGTGGGCATTAGAGCATCCCTGTCTGTAGAGTCAATAACATAAGAGTGATGGTCATCATGCCTAAATCAATACTGAAGCTAATGGCCTATTGACCATACAGTCAGGTCACCATCAAGGTAGCTTCAGGCATGACTCCCCTGTCTGCAGCACATTGTGGCCTCATACCATGTGTGAAAACAAAATAGAGCAACTGTTGACATCATCCTCATATGTATTTTCACATTCTTATATTTGCTCTCAATATAAGCCACCTGATTATATGCGTAGTAAAGGGGGAATATGCAGAGTCTTGTAAATTAGTAGTATATGCTGTATACGATGAGGTGCCTGTTCACTAGAAAATGTATAGGGTTGAAAATAAAAGTGTTTCTTATATATTTTCCCCAAAAAAACTTACTAACTGTTTTTTTCTGTTGATTAGAGCTCAAATCAATTTTGTCATAAATGCTCCAGAATGTGCAATATCGCCATACTTTAAGTACCACCTACTTTATTGAACTTTATTCCCCGGAATTCAGCTTAGAAATCAGATAGTTATCAGTTTTATGCTAAATTCAAGACTTTTTGAGTGCAAACTATGAGTCCACCCTTTGACAATGCACTGTAGACTACACCTATGCTCATGGGACCCTCTTAACTGGCTCTTATCGCCAATCAAACATGCTTCATTGTGTCGCATCCTCCAGATATGCTACTGTTATAACATTTGGACAATGTTTAAGTAAGATTTAAAATGTGTAAAAAAATCAGACCATGTTACTTTGTACACGAAAGTAAAACCACCTAGCACACCACTAATAGTGAGACCAACACAAAATGAAGGGGAGAAAGATGGTCAATAGTGAGAGTGGCAAGTGTCTGCCTAATTGGGAAGCTTCCAGAAGCATGTGCTATTGTGTCATAGCCAGGTCTGTTCTAGAGTGTTCTAGTGTATGACATCAGCATCCTGTATGTCTATAAAAGGGCAGTCAGACACAGGTGCCAGTGCTGTTGCAGCTATACTTCGGTTGTGATTGTTACCCCATCATACAGGAATAAAGATCCACTATCAATCCAGCTACCAGAGTTCTCATCTTTTCACACACAAAACTCTACAGTGGGATATGTTTATGATCACAGACCCAAGCAAGGACATTGATCCTGGTTTGAACAGAACACCCCAGTAACTGATTTTTAAAACCAAGCTGGCGTAATAATATGATCTCCTGGTAATTCTACTAAGATAATTGTCCTGTGAATTTGTGAGCTGCATTCATGCATCATACTGACCATTGATAGGGTATTAACCATGTAAAGTATTTGATACGTTTTGCAACTTTTAAATGACAGATTGAATGGACAGTCTCCAGCTAGAAGCCATTTATCTCCGATGCAGTCTTGATTATATTATAACTACTACTGAAGTGACATGTATGGCTCCCCATACTTTAGGCACCTCTATTGATTTTGCTCTGAAAAAAGACATGAAGCTCCTTTCGGCTAAGTTGTTCATCCTTCAGACAGACTGACTACAGAGGGTCTCACTAGTCTGTGTCCTCCTCATAATTCTGTCATCCTCCTTGAAATGACATGGTCCGATTTTTTTCCATTTTTAAAATGCTACTTTAATGTGTTTGTACAATATCATATTTGGAAGATAGGGTACAATAGAATGTCCTCTGTGGGCAATAATATTCCAAATAAAGGGTCCTTTATGTCCAAGTAAAGTCTTTAACAGTGTATTTTTAACGGGGGATCTATAGCGTGCACTCCAAAAGTCATAAATTTGGCTAAAATCAGAAAATTATTTGATTTCGCAGCTGAATTCTGGGGAGTATATTTTGAAAAGTCGGCAGCACATGAAATATTGCCATAGGGAACTTTTTCAACAAAGTACATTTTTCAGTTTGAATCATCGGACTATGTCACTTCCACATGGTTCTACCTAGTGCCTGCATTTAATCATTTCCTTAAACAGAAAGACATAGTTTTACTTGTCTAAGATCAAGAACATCTATAATGTGAAGGGGGACACTGCATGACCATTGTACACTTTTCCATATCAGTGGCCATTCATATTGAATGTCCTATCATAGGCCAGAAAACCACCAAGCTGGATTTATCTGTACCTAATGTAAGGTTTGATGTCTCATCTAGAGGTGCAGATTTCTGAATATCGAGATCTTATTTCCATTGTATTAAAAGACTAGATGGCACAAACTCCTGAGTTATGCAGTTTTGGGGCAGAGGAGGGTCAAATTAGAAAATTCTTTATATGTTTAAACAAGCTGATTATATTGAAAAGTATATATCTTGGCTCCTTGGAACACTTTTTGATACATCTCTAACCCTAGTGGTTCAGTTTTTATTGCCTCGCAAAGTCGATTGTCATTATTTTGGGAGATTCCGAGACGGAAAATACATGGATATTGATTTCTTGGTGTTAAATACATCATAGCAACTCCTAATTTTGTTTACAACATGGTACAACATGTATCTAAAAGTATACAAAAAATTGATATCCTCAAAAAAAAAACTTCTTGAGTTGTAGCCAGATCAATTCTGAATATTAGCCAAAATTACGACAATTTCCGTCACATACTCTCAACTTTACACATTTTTCCTCAAAATGGTTTAATTAGTCCTCAAAATCAATCTACCATATCGTCATCATATATACTTCAATATATATGGAGCATTAAGACCATTGGTTGTACCTACTATGCACAGTACTGGCCTAAAGTATGGCCTGATCACTGATTTTGCGTCTTCGAATCACCCATATGATTCACCCATTAAATTATACATAAAGGTCTCCCATCACTAGCAAACTCCACACAACCTCTTTAAACTATCTCTACATGTACTAAACATGTGTGGGCTGAGTCCTGGGAATATTATACAACATTTGCTACCTTTTGAATATGCGCACCTTCTAATATAAACCCAGATACTGAATTTCCGTCTCGGAATCACCTTTATCAAGCTGCTGGACATAAACTTCTCCCATCACAACCAAACTCCACCCAACCCCCCAAACTATCTCTACATGTACATAACATGTGAAGGCTGAGTCCTGGGTATATTTACCATGATTTGGCACCATTTGCCTATATGCACCATGTCTTAAATTTCCTTTATTTTTCTAACTTTCCTGATATAATGTGACCAGATACACAAATAATATCATCATAGTAGTACTCTAATACCTGTATGGCGGAAGGTTAACATGTCTTCTATCAGGTTAAACAGTAACAATGGCAATCATACAGTCCACATACTGATGCTATCCCTTCTAATATGCATCACGTTTCAGGAATTTCCGTCTCGGGAATCACATGGTGATTCCGAGATGGAAAATATGTATACCGTTCCTGGAGGCTAGATTATTGGATTTTGCACAAATCTTTTTTCTCCAGCATAAGACGAATTTGTTACCTTACCATCTGGGGTACAATGGATACACTGTGTATCTTCTTTTTTTACTATATAGGGGTATCAAGATGAAAGGACCGCTGACAATTGTGCTGACAATACACACTTAAAAGGCTCTAGTGAAAAAAATACATTACATATCTAGTGAAATCCATGTGAATGAATTGACAATACCATAGGGCTAACAGAAAATATTAATAGGGATAGGCTGTTACTGTCCCAGTAGACATGGGAGACATGTAAAACATGTTATTATAAGGGTTTTTGACGTTTTTAGGGGTTTTGGGGCCTTTGGAGGGCCAGAAAACGAAAAATATTGGGCCAATACACAAGAAAAAGAAAATTCCGGAATTGTTAGGATGTTTTCTCACATATACCAAATTTTTGAAAAAATGGGTGCAAAACTGGTTATTCTGTAGGGCTATAAGCCTGAAAAGGGCCAGAAAAAGCTAAAACAACATCAGTCAGAGGTTTGAGCCATATATATGTTTAGCATAACAAAGTAATCAAAAGATGTACGGCTGTTGTTTTTTTCAAAATTCCTGCCCTTTCTATCTGTTGTCTGCTCTATTCCTGATAATGACTTTGGATTCAAGCTGTTCTACAGTACACAGTACACAGTGTGTCCATCCATCCCCACTGGTACTAGACGCTGCTATAGAGCCATAGGGCAGAGTGGTGCATTGTACACAGCTCGTAATGGAAAGGGTACCAAGCCATTGTTGGATACAAAGTGATCCCCTGGGGCTACATAAATGTAGTCAGTAAAGGCACAGGTTCAACAAGTCAATGTGTAAAGGTAGCATCGACCTTCCACTGTCAAAGTGCTTGGTATTGTTGTCTCTAATCCTACTCATATTGACAAAACGAGAAACCAATCATATGGCAGTTACTACAAGAGAAGTATGTATTGCCAATTGGAGTGAAAAAAGGGTACAGTAGTTAAATATTGCAGAGTTAGCCCGGACAAAAGGCAACCTGAATGGCGTTAAACATAGGTTTCATTTAGAGACAATGTTTCTGTCTATTCACAATAAAAAAGCAAACTTATCAGCAACACATAGAGTTGCAGCTTGCACATGGAATATCCAGTTAAGATTACTACTCATTTCTGTTGCCATCATTTACAAGAAGGTCTGAAATAATTAAATAGAAGCGGTAATATTGCTATGGAGACATTGCTGCATTTTAATGACAAAAGCATATTACTGTACAGCAAATGCTTTGCAGCTCTAAAGGGATTGGCATATCTTCCTCTTCAATTATGCATAGCTTATTTTGGATTTCCGGGTTACTTAGGAGACCACCTTCTATACTTTAAAATCTGACAAAATGTTGCTGCTAAAAATTAATGCTTTTACCAGTAATGCATTTCATAAATATATTCCTGCAATCGCATTAAAAAACTTCGGACATACACTTATGGAGTGATGCTGGATGTCAAAACCTCCATGCAGAAATATCTAAGACTTAACTACTATTCTCATTTTGTCTGCTTGCTTAAAATATATTGGGACAAGATCGTAATGTAATAGAAAGAAGTAAATGCATACTAAGAAAAGTGTTTATTTTGTGTAGTTCTTAGTAGCCTATGGCTCTTGTATGAAATAGAGAAAGTACTTGCCTTATTGAAGCTGGTTCTTAGCAAACACTGTATGAGGCCATATTCTCAACATAAAAGAAATGTCAATGTGTGCAGTGTAAATGGCAGGACGCTGCCAAAGCATGTCTCCGCATTCTTCAGAACTAATCCCTCATGTTATCATTATGCTCAGCATGACCTTACAATAATCATTTGTTGGGCAATATTGTTATTGTGTTGACAGTTTTTTGTACTGTACAACACAATATCACATCTGCGCAATTTTGTTCAGCCACTTTATATCCTGGTCACGTAGAGAGATGGCTTTTACATGGACTTGGTTGTGTATGCCTTAGGCCCTGCGCGTGACCTTTCATCAGGAATTCCGTTGGTATTATATGCATCACATGCCCCGCTATGCATCTTACTCCAACACACACCTAATTTCGACAGCCATTGCATGTATGCTCCTGGAGTTGGTCAGTAATGCGTAATACTGTAAATTCCAGCGTATAACAAGCACCTTGTGTATAGCCCGCACCCTGAGTTTGGGAGAAACGTATAACCCACACATGGGGTTTGAAAATTGCTGCCTTGGCACTGTGCTATTAAAAAGAAACTCATATTATCGGCACCTTGGTTCAAGTATAACCTTTGAGTAATAAGCAGGAATTTATGGATTCAGCCCTGTATATGTGCAATATAGCGATGTAAAAGGATAGTGACAGTGCTATGCACACACTCACAGAGCCAAATCGATTGTAGCTAAGTAGAAAAAGTTCCTATTCCTGTTCCTATGCTCCCAAGCCCACTTCATAACTGCGTTAGAGTGTGTCACTTAATACAAGTCCCATCTAAATGATTGCTTCACCAGACTGATTTAATTAAGTAAAACTTACTAAGTGGGGAAGCTTTGGCGCCACCTTTCTGAGAATTGCATATTACTTATTTAGGACTTCCTAGTAGAGGGGATGATCTGCATGTAGATTATGTTGTATAGAATCGGCAACAGGGTAATACATGGGGGAAGTTGATAACTTGGGTAATACTGCTATATATATTGAAGTGTTATAGGTTAGTAACTCACAAGGATAGCATGATAGCATCATTGGTTGATACAGCCCTGACAGTGATGCACTGATGGGTAGGTATTTGGGCATGCCTTGGTATATCCGCTGTTAGCAAGCCGATATGCCAAACTATCTAAATACCCACCCCTTAACTCTTCCTTTACCGGATCATTTTGGGCATTTTTTGGAGTATATATGATGGCATGAGCATTCCAAACTTTTGGAATTATGTAAATATTCAAACTACAAGTGAAGTAGTGATACCATGAACTAAGGATGTTGACTCAAAAGGGTGGTACCCTAGTTATCCATATCTAATTAAATAAGCAAAATATGGCTCCATCAAAATAGCAATGATATTAAAAAAAAGTGTATCTTGAACCAATATTCAAACTGCAATATTTCAAGATTTCCTTCATCGATTGAGATGGAATAAAAACCACATTGTAGGTTTTTTTAGGTATTGAATTGAAAAAAAACAACAATGTGACAATCAATGTAAGCACAGCAGTCTCCACCAGAGGGGGCGGCATACAACACCCAAGCAGATAGTTCCAGCACCCGCCACACGGTGTCCTGGCAGAGGTGAGGCTATAGTAAGAGAACCACCAGTATCCTCCCCGGTAATTGTTTCTACACATTTTCAGATTTTGTATGTGGAATGGTCACGACGGCCATATTTGATATGGTAAGCATGGCAACCAATAATTCACAAAATCACTATTTTCAGCATATCTGTTGCTATGGCAACGGATATTTTGATCAAAATCACACCAAAAATAGTGGAAAATATTAGTACCATCTTTTTATTCATGAAAAACTTTCTAAAGTAGGTTTTAACAAAAAAACTCGCATTGTCCAACATTTTTGATGATTTTTACCTGAAAAATCGATTGAATATGGGTAAACATCGAGATGATTGTCTCTCATGTTGGCAAGCCAACCATATAAAGGAAAAAACTAGCAGAAACAAATGGATTGGGGTCCCTAGAGAACACATATCAAATAGTGAGAATCCCATAAATCTAAGCTTTGAAGCAATTTTTCAGAAGATGGCAGGGGGCTCAAAATCGGCCAAAAATCGGCCAAAAATTCGCATAAATGCGCGATCGGGAAAAGAAGAGTTTATTCCTTTATCACACTAATTCCTCTTAACAGTTGTAAAATGAGCTGCCTCATCCGGGAATCGAACACAGGTCGACTGCCTTGAAGTTTCCAGCATCAAATCATTGCCATGTGATACGCCAGACTAACCCCTACAACCTGCAGATTTGAGAGAAAACTTGAAATTAAATACATATGTAACATCATTTTATTTATCTATAAGTTTTCTCTCAAATCTGTAGGTTGTTCTAAATAGTGACTGGCAAACATCCCTCTGCGGGTTTTTGATGTCAGGGAAAAATGAAAGGATACAGAGAAGGGAAGGTCAGGCTTTAAATACCGAGGACTTTGTAAAAGTCAGTAAAAGATTGTTGTGGTAAGAACATAACTCTGTAAGACAGGCTGACCTTCAGCTACCTATGGTGGATGTTAAGTATTGGCACCTCCCGGGAACATGAGTCTTTCATTTAGGCCAGTATAAAACTTAAGTCTAACTCAGAACCAACAGCAATGCTCATATTTTAATATACTCAGATATTATAGCCCATAAAACGTTAAAACTCAGTTTCCTACATTCGCTGTTTTTCAAATTTGGTAAGGGAAGTCTAGCCAATGACAGGTTTTCAGTAGTCAAATACTAACTTGCAGAACACTCACATATTAACATATGAAATATATGAAATATATAAAACATATGAAATATGAACTACAATATTGAAAAATATGTAAAGTAAGCCAGAATGTACAGTTGACAAACAAGGCCTCAATGAGACATGTCTGATATCAAAAGAACAAATCAGCGTAGACGTCCTGTGTGGGCCCTGCTGCTGCCCTTTAGTGGATAGTATCTTGGTGCTCAGACATTGGTGAATGTGTTGTTGGGGCAGGGTCACAGTCCTTTAGCAGACTTTCTGGAGAGACTGACGTTTTTTAGTTCTTAAGTCGTCAAGAATGAAACAGTGTTAAAATGATCTATACTTTTATGGAAATCATTCAGGAGAGGTTTTAAAAGCTAAAAGCTAAAGAATCAAGAACCATTTGTAAACACCCACACTATACAGTAGTTTTTTTCTGCCCACTATACATCATACTTATCTGTAGAAGGGATAGTGTCAGCCTTCTGTTGTAGATGTATGTGGGTTTTAGATGGATAGATTATAGCCGAAGACATAACTATTTTTCATAGACTTTCGTTTGGAAATAAAATGTTGCAGTACAGTAGAAAAAGCATAACATAGCATTCCCCTGACAGTGGCACTATGTGCACTAACATTGGTCACAGATAGTCTGTTAATGGTAACAGTCTGTTACCAAGGAACTCTGGCTGTTCAGGACAGGACCAGTCCAGAATATGGAGGCTTTGTATGATCACAGGAAAAACATAACCCTGATTACCTCAGGGATGGCTCATCATAACTCTGATACTCACAAAGAATACATTTTTTTCTGCTGTGGGCTTTATAACTACAGTCAAAAGTCAGGTTTGTCGTGATAACATCAGTGCAGGAAATGGAATCAGGTAAGATTAAAAAAAAGGACATGCCCCCTTCATCTTTTTTAATGTCCCTGGAGACCCACCTAGAAAGTCCTGATACTGGAACGAATCAGGTCAGGTTACACAAACAGGGTTTCATGTCGGAAGGGCAAGGGTAAAGGGTTGGGGTCTAGAACTTCATAATCAATAAGTAAGGTTATTCAATGAGATGAGTTTAATGTTAAATGGAAAGTCAAATATAGATGATGGGTACTCAATGAATATAACTTGATGTCTGTACACAAGTAGGATACATTATGAATGACCTTAAAGGATATGCTTGCTCTAATGTGTAAGGATTAATAACTAACACATAAAATTGAATCATGATAAAGGTAAACCTAAAGTAAGGGTGTTGTGAAGAGACTCCTATGCAACTTAGCACACCATTTATCACTCAGTGACTGATAACTAAATACAGAGTCACATCTACAATATAGAAAACTACAATATGCACTAATATTATTAATTACCTAAATCAAAATGAATAGCGCAGTTGAATAAATTGGAATTATCCTCTTTGATTTGAAAATGTATAATTGAGCTAATCCCGTATTCGTACCTTCTGCTGTTCTATTATCCATCCATTATCTCATCCCTCCAAAGGGATATTCCAAAGGGAGATGTAATAAATGAGGGGATCCTTCGTTACCCTTACAAGGCTTATGGTATTTGTACACTGTTACAATGGGCACCTCCTATTCAGTCTTTATCTTTTCAGTCAAAACATGATTGAAAGAGAACATAACGCCATATCAGAATACAATCTATTGTTCATATTCATAGAGATGTCTCCCTAGGCAGCAAGCAAGATAATTGTATCTCGCTTTGTTATATCCTTTTGTAGAGATGAAGTAATTGATATTTAGCATTACTGCAGGCAGTAGTGATCGGGAAGTTCCTTTCTTATAATGGTACAAGTTATTAAAGCTATTGTTATTCTATGAACAAGGGTCCATTAACGCTGTCACTTCAAGCAATTCTTACCGATCGTATATAATTTTGAATCGTTTAGATGCATTTTAAATTTAAATGAGCTATTCTTTCAGACCATTTTGCATTGAATAATTGCAATTGAGATGAAATGAATCTCACAATAATGATGAATAACAAACTGCAATTATGCCTTAAAGGTTTATTTGCTTCATCATCCATACCACAATATATTGTAATTATCTCAGATAGCCAGGGATTTAAAAAACTTAAATTGAGGCATTGCTTTGTTAAACAAGTAAAGGTTTACAATAAGATCGTTCTGTATCTATCTAGGTTCAAATTATATTTTATTGTATTTTATTGTTTAATTACATCATGCATCCTTATTATTAGGCCTAGCGTGTACTGTCCTGTCAAGAATAATGAGTATCAAGGTTTTATAAAAGCATCGGAAGGTCATTAGGGTTCAGTGGTATTACTGATTTGGATTGCAAACGTTGAATACAAATTTACTCTTTTGGGTTGTTTATGTAGATATGTTTAATATATGTCTGAGCTTATGTTTAGGGTATAGTCTGGTCATGAACATAGTAGGGGAAATCTAGATGTGTACCTTCAATATCTTCCATATGGAGGTCATGCTATGGATGAATACCATGTGCTAGGCAAAATCTATAAGATCCTCTGCGACAGGAAGTATCAAGGAAGCTTCTGTAAGAGTCCAGCCCCCTTTGGAGATGTGGCACCCATAAGGACATTAATAACTTGGTGTGGCACCCAGGTTTGGGACATATGAGTGCTGTGTGTACACAGGGGTCCCTGGGAAGCATGTGATGTTGGCAGCAGATAGGGCCCAAAAAAAGGTTTGTTTCAGGTAACATGGGAGGAAATTGGAAGGTTGGTAGGTAGGATGTTTTAATAAAAAAATTATTTTTTTTAGGATGAATGTACTACCCAACTTTTTTGAATCCCCTAAAATCGAGCACATAAAGGTAAAAAATGTGAAAATTTCTTCAAAACTGCATAAAAAAAAAGTAGGGTCAGCCCTCTTTTGATAGGGTCGGTCGGGTGACCTGAAACAAACCTTTCTTTCTTCCTCTCCAGGGCCCCCTCTGCAGTGGATTACATTCACTAACAAGGGCATCCCAGAGGAAGGTTCAGTTTGCCTGCTAAGTGGGAACGACAACCCGTAAGCCTTTTCTAGATTTAAATTTCTGACAATCCCTTTTGACATATTCTGATCGCTGTATAACATTAAGAGGATAATAGACAGTTCAACATGCAAAGGTTAAATTGGATATAAAGGAGTCTAATCCTTTTTTTACCCCTCATGAATACTTCCATTTATAATAGAAAATAATACACTATCTGAAAAGATGTACCTCTGTTTGGTTAAAACCCAATTTCCAGGTACAGTCTTGCCCATGTAAAGCTAAGTAAAATGTACCCTCAGGAGAAATAGGAGAGTGTGCCTTTCTCATTTCTCAGCTGTCTTGTGTGATTCCCATGGGATAGAACTACTTGGTTTGTGTACAGAAAACTATAGAGAACTTTTGGTGCCAGCAAGGAGACCGTTTGAATTTAAGAGAAAAACATCAGATGTGATATGCCGATGCCAGGTCTGTAAGGGGTTTTATCTCTGCTAACAAAGTTTGATACATTAAACAAAGAGAAACAGCCCACTGTGTTGGCAAGCTATTGTTATATTAACCCTGTCCCTTGTCCTTGTATACACTAAAGATTTGAATAGGGCTTTCCGGTTAGCAGATGCAGTGCGTTGTATACGGGACAAGGCAGGAGTGTTCTGTGGGGTTTTTATCTGTACAAATTCAGGTTCTACTTCCTCTTCTTCTATTTCTATGGGGTCTGGTAGAACAGGCCTTGGAGGAGGGGTTTCTGTTTAGGGGTATCGGTTTCATAATTCCCTTTCAGGGCCAAATGTATGAGCTCGGCTACCTCCTCCTCTGAGTAATGCTTCTTGTTTGCGTCATCCGTGTCCACATATGAAACGAGACCCGGAGAAGAGTGTTGAGAAGTTAAGTCTATCTCTTCCTCATTCAAATTTAAGAGAAAGATGGTCTCCTCCACCGTACACATTCAGTTTTTTTCTGCATGCTTGGACCCGACTGAGCAGTAGTGTGAGCAGTATTCTGAGCAGAAGGGTTAGCAGGAGGTTTAGCACTAGGTTTTGCAGGAGGTTTAGCAGCAGCTTTTGGAAGCACTGCAGGCTCTGGCTTACTGTTTTGGGAGGCATAACTTTTAACTTCAGTGACTTGAGTGCCATAGCCAATTGCGACTCTCCACTACTTCTTCCCATGGACATAAGAAGGGATTCAGTTTTGGATACTTTTTTCTTTTTGCTGCCTTCCGGATCGGCTGTTTTGGCATTTATTCTGGCGACTAAATCTAACATGTCTCTGCGGGAGATACGTTGAATGGGAGACCGGTTGTGATCACCGAACATGGCGTTGTATGCTTGTGAACTAGACACATCGTCCGGCTCAGCTTGCATGGCAGCGGGCTGTGGATCTGGAACCTCGTTGTACTCCTCCTCCTCTCCACTTTTGTCCCCAGCGGCCGTGTTTTCCTCTGTTGATATAACAGAACATGTAATACATGATAAGTTTTGACTTGGTATATGGTGTAAGTTAAATAGAAATAGCTGCACCATGTAGATGTCCGATATGGTATAACTTTTTGGAAAGTAGGTTTATGTCTGGCGTGTGTGTACGCCATCTTCTTACCGTATCATAAACGGACAAACAATATATACCACAGCAACCATTTCAGTATGAAATATGGCATGAAATAATGCAGACAAAAAGGATGTAAGAATCAGCTTTTATGTCAATGTATTTTGACTTGTTTACAGCACAGAGGTAAAACATAAAAAAGGGAACATACATCCATATACCTATGTGGGGTTTTTTATTTTTAGGTAAAAAGATTGAAATATGTCTCACCCTCATCATCTTTGAGCATGTCCCCATCGGCTATAGCTGCCAATGCGGAGGAGGGGAAACCCATCGCTGCATAGTCGGTTTTTGTTGGTCGGTCAGGATCGTAACAGGACACAAACCGTGGCCGCCCTTCCCCTTTAACACGCGGCGGCTGCATTCCTTCGATCCCTGTAGGACAGTAACATAATACATTGAATAAAAACTGTATTCTTATCAGCTGTACCATGTGTTTGCAATATGGTATATGGCGTTGCTTCAAAGAAAATGATACATACTACAATTATAGCAAATGAAATCTGGGCAGTTCAGGTGTAGTATACAGTAAGGAGACATAGTATATGGTTTGGCTGAATGCTCACCTAGGATTACTTCTTTTCCCGCGTAATCGCATGCAGACTGCTCCAATTCATTGAGCTTGTCTTTTTCCTCCATTTGCCCACTGCCTGTCTTGTATTTTATGTCTGTCAGTTGACGCTATAGAAAGAAACATAAATAAGATTAAAATGATATAGAGGAAGGTGTGGTTTAACTGTAAGTAACACAGGTCATAATGTCACTGGATATTTTTAAAAAAGGCATTATTTTTGGCATCATATGTTGATTTATGTTTTGATACCTCTGGTTAAAAAAAAAAGAAAAAAAAAAGTGAGACATTTCAACTACAATATCTGCATCCGTACCTTCCTCTTGCTCTCCTGCACGAAATATTTTAGCTTGTTTTGACACTTGGTTACGTCTCGGTCGCGCCCACCGTTGGCTGCTACATAGTCTGGCAATAGGAGGAGACAAATGAAATATGAAGTAGACATGTTGTGCTGTGCTTGAAATAGCATGTTGTATAGTGGGACGTAGAACAGGGAGAAAGGATACAGTTTTTGCAAAGTATGGGAAGGGTACATACAGCACAGAGATACAACACAATTAAAATCATACAGCAAACAGCTAAAATAGCTGGGGTGCATTTCATAGGAATGTGATTGACATCAAATAATACGGTATACAGCTCACATTGCCGGGGTGCATTTCAAAGGAATGTAATGAATATTTTTCATATACTCACCAACTAGCTCGCCCCATGCCAGCTTCTTTAGTGCGACCCCATCGCTGGCATGCTTAAAACGTCCCTTAACACGGGCTTTAAGTGGTTCGCCCCCTTTATGAGAGCTTCAAGTTCGTCCGGTCTCCAGTGCTCACTTTTGGCCCGACCTGCCTTTGAGGTACTTACACCAGAGCCGGATGCCACTGAATCGTTCACAACAGTTTTTCCACCCCGCCCTTTGCCACGGCCCTTCCCCCATCGACTGTGTTTTGGGGTGGGGGCTGAGGGCTCCTCTATGTTTACCTGCGGTACAGTGACTGGTGCAGGAGGTATGTAGGTGGGGTCATCACTCTCTCTTCCTTTTCTTTGTCGCTGTTGTATGAGGCCCACCATTAGATGGGTGTTCGCTGGAGGGGGCCTTCCCCTTTCCATGAGCATTCTTTTCACGGTTTCTTTTGATGAGAGCCAAGATATAGGATATGGCTTGGTCGCCCCCATCTCCCTCAAAGTCGGTGGGATTGATCTCTTCTTCTTCCTCCGACGACTCGAACTCGGGGTCATCCTTGTTGGGGGGGCCTGCAAAATATTATATGACTCATTCTCACGAACGTGATGCAACTCAGGTGGAGGGGGGCCCAGAGCAAATTCCGGTATATGGTCAAATCCTTTTATATTTGTGTACTAGAGGTGTTGGTCAACAAAACTGGATGAGTGGTTGCAGTTAAATATGTTTGTGGTAGCCATGGCAACCATTGCAATTGGACATGTTGAAATCCCGGACACATACATACCCCTTTAAGAAATCCAGGGCTATAGCACTGAAAAATGTAGCAATGCATGAACATAGGAATTTTGTCTTAATTGTGTTTTAAGCGCATATGAATGCAGTATCAACAAGAATACCTGTTTCACCCATTATGTATTTCCTTTCAGGATACCCGGTCCCTTTAAATTGGGCATTTTCTCCATTTTCTCACTTTTAAGCAGGTCTAAATAATCAGCAACTTTGCAGTTCCCTACTGCCAAACCTGTGATACATGTATTCACACTTTTTGCTTAATTATATTAGCTTATTACATCATCTATTGAGCTGTATAGAACAATAAGCCATATCTCTGCATTATGCCTCTGTGTTTCCATTTTGCCAAACGGTGTTAAAGGGGTATGTATGTTGCCAATATCTAATACCCTAGGTGCACTAACATATTTAAATAAAGATAATACATGGATATAATATACTGAATGAAACTTAATTGTTTGTTGTTTTTCAGTTAGCTGTGCTCACTGTGCAATGTCCTAATGCATTTAAGCATGTATGGGATACAACAAATTCATGTAGTGTTACTGGAAAAATGGAATCTTTATATTTCCCTCCACCTTTCCAACCTCCATTGTCAACTTTAACCTAGATAACAGTCAATTGCAGGTTCAAATGATACCCTTATATCTTATCTTGGAGTACCATGTTGTAGCGCCCTTATATACTAGCACAAGGAGAGAAATTCAAGAAAAACTCCTTAGAGGGGTATGTATGTGCCTTAAGTCGGTATGTATGTGGCCACAAGTGCTACAGTATGCAAATAGGCCATAGTGTTCAATTTTTGGGCCATTCATATAATGCTTTTGCATCATACAAACAAGTTACAGTACTTTACAACATCATTCCATGCACTGAATACATCACCATGGGAAGTAGACAGTATTTCCTTAAAGCGGTATGTATGTGCCTTAAGTCGGTATGTATGTGGCCACAAGTGCTACAGTATGCAAAAAGGCCATAGTATTAATTTTTGGGCCATTCATGTCATGCTTTTGCATCATAGAAACAAGTTACAGTAACTTACAATATCACTCCATGCACTAAATACATCACCATGGGAACTAGACAGTATTTCCTTAAAGCGGTATGTATGTGCTCAAAGGGGTATGTATGTGTAAATCATACTGGAACAGGAAGTGACGATAATTTTCATGGGTAAATAAAGGGCGGAAAGCTCTCACTCCTGTTGGATTGTATGCAACTAAATGGCCTTTTTGATGGGAAAAAAGGTGAACAGTTAAATATAATTTGGCTGGATGGTACAAGCAGATCACCTTAAAGGGGTATGTATGGTGAATTTTACACTTCAAATATTCAGGACGATGGTGTGACGAGAAAGAAAGCAGATGGTAGTAAAATATCTTTTTGATAGCACATGTTATTCATTGAAATATGCCATGTAACCCAGGAAGTAGGCAGAAATACTATACTTTTCTTGTGGGCAAGGCAAAACTATCCCAGAAGAGGGAAATACCTTAAAGGGGTATGTATGTGAAATTGATTTTTTTCAGGTAATGCTCTCCCCCACCATCTGTATGAGAAAAATACATGAAATTTTCACCCAGGGTGATGCAATGGAACAATATACAATAACAAGACAGAACAAAGAGTGCATTTTAGCTCAATTTCTTTTTCTTTTTCTTTTTTTCATAAAAAAAGATATAAACGGATTGATATATGAACATAGCATGTAAGTGGAGAACAAGTCTTGTCCTTTTTTTCACAAAGACATATTACATACATGAAATATAGGGAAAGCAGGCTGCCCCGTTAATTTTCTGTTTGTGCCCAGGAGCAGGCTGAGGGCATCCAGATTGCCTAAAAGGCTGTTGAAAGACCAGCCAGTTGTTTTTTTTGATTCAGCTTCACTTTTTGTTGTGAGGGGTTGGCTGTCAGTGACCTCCTCCTCTGAGTTACTATCATCCTCCTGAATTCATTAAAAATGCTATGTCAGGCATGTTGTATGGTGTAGCACGGTATGGGGGACAGTTCTATCTGAATTAGCGATATATTTTGGAATGGAACAGTTGTAAGGGGTGTATTCAACCAGTACCGGTACTATCTGACTTGCTTTAAAGCAAAGCGGGAAAACAGACCGGCTAGTTTGGGAGCGATGTTCAAGTATTAAAATCAGAATAACACGCATTACAAAGTACATTGCTGGAATCTATGTGATCTAATGTATGTAATGGCACAGCAAGGACATGTCCTACTTACCCTTTTGTTCCCTCTCCCCATCTTGTTTGGTTGTTGTTGTTGCTTTCGATAGCTTTCCGCACGCTTGCCCGACTCGGTGTTTACTATTGAGAAATTGCAAATGGCGGCGCCCACAAGTCACGTGTGTATGACGTCAGATACGGAATCCCCGGGTGTTCCCCCGGATATAGCCTGGTTGATGGCGCGAAATTCAAATGTGGCAGGTGAGAACAAGAACATACGGAGGTAAAGATACGGAGGGCCGCATGTTGACTGCCACATACGGCAGAGCAGGGTTGTATGTTGATTTCTGGTAGAAAAAGATACGGAGGGTATGCGGAGGGTCAAAAGAAACAGAAAAATTTTCTTTGGTGATATTTTGTCCGCATCTTGACCGCATCTTTCGGCCGTATGTTGTTTTTTATATCAACATACGTTGAAACGGCTTCCAGAAGTAACTGGAAGCAGAGAATGATCATTCTAAGGGCTGCACCAGTAAAAGTGGCCAAAAGCCTTGATGATCTGTTTGATCTGAGTTTTCTTATGTTATGTTGTTGATATATGTCCTATCATATATATATGCATCACAAAGAATAGTCTATAGTTTCTTCCAAGCCAAGCTATTTATTGCTTTATGTTAAAACATGAAACACATTAGGTTGATCTCAAGTATTTGTTTTGTAGGAATATGTGCAATTTATAAGTAAGCACAGATTACTGAGAACTAAGATTAAACAACTTCTATCACAGTCCCTGAATAATTAATCATCCGCAGAGCAAGTAAGATGCCAAACACACTTTTCATTAATCAATGAAAATATTATTATATGAGGCATAGTAGAGGATTCACTTTTGTTTGGCTGCATTAGGTGTATCATTAGTTAAACACGGGAAATGGTATATAGTTGTTTGAAGACACAGTGTGCTGTCTCAAACCTGTCTTGCAAAGATAAACAGCCTTAGCATTTGAGTTCCCCATCTAATGTCTTCCCTCAAACCCAAGCAGCAGACCTACCTGGCACCACAAGTTGTATTAGTTCTCCAAACAGACCAAGTGGCTTTGTCCCATGATGGACGACAAAGAGGATCGGAGAGTTGAGAAAGGCACACACTTCTATTTGTCAAGAGGGCATATCTTACTTTGCTTTAAACTAGCGATATGTTTGCTGGAAAATACACAGCTGGGCTCTTTAAAGTTCACATCTTTTCCTTTAAAAGAAGTCTATCTTGGTATATATCATACATCTTTTTGAAGAACAATGAGAGTTGTGTTACATATGGTCACAACAGCAAAGGGTATCATATATTGTTTGCTTTTTCTTTGCTTCAGTTTGTCATTGCATATTGGATAGTCATTTATCTAGTGAGCGGGATCTATTGCTATTGCAAATATATATGACATATATTTATAAATAATAGCTTAGATATAGAGAAAACTCTATTTTGAACATTAAAGAATTTAATGTGTTTCCTGAAATATTAATGCAATAATGGCAGCTTGGGAAAGCACACGTGAGGTATATCTTGCAATAATGAACTTATACCTCACAAGTGCTTTCCCGAGCAGCCATTAATGCATTTATACCCCTATTTCCTCAAATATATGAGAATTTAACGTATTAGGCCTACCTTTTTCAATTGTCCATTTTGTCTCCCTGATCGACTGGCAGACTCGCCGAGCGCCATGCTTCTCCCAGTGGTACCAAAATACGTAGTGAATAACATCCAAATATGGGAGAATTTGACCATGACAAGCGTAATCCTTCAATCCAGTACATGTTTATGCCTTCTTCTTGATGATCCCGTGCAGTATTAGCCTTTTGATTGCGTAAATTCCTCATATTTCGACATTTTGCGAAGGCAGCCAGCCCCGTAAGAGTTGTACACAGAAGGATGGCATGTAAAGCCAACACCAGTGACCAATCCGTCCAATCGACCTACTTTCCGCCTTGGCTTCCATCAGCTTATCGTCATTTCTAGTCCATTGGTCTCTCGAATTGGCGGTGTTGGTTGCGTCAGTTAGTCACGTGATCTATGTCGTCTCCTTGTTTACTAGTCCCCGCGTGTTGGTATCGATCGCAAAATGTCAAAATATGAGGATTTTACGCAATTAAAAGGGTAAAGCAGCAGGGCATCATCAACAAGGAGCTCTTAACATGTTCTGGATTGAAGGAATAAGCTTGACATTGTCTAATTTGGCCATATTTGGATGTTATTCAAGACACATTGACCGGACGATGAGCGACAAGGTAAGGAAAGCTAAGGTTTCTACATTACATCTTGTCAAGCCCTCTTGGAGCTGGGGGTTTGGTGCCTTTGGCGTGTGTGGTCCATTTTCGATTCCCGGACGAATTCGTAGCCAAAATGGCTATGCATACCTTTCATTACCTTGATAAAATATGTAACAGGGTCTTGCACTCGAAAAAAAATTCTGAGCATGAGTATATCCTGAGATAACCACATGGCAATTATCCACTCTCGGCACGGGAAATGCCAGAATCGTGGTATAACTGATTCTATCATCTATAGGGTATATACAGCAATCAGGATATGTCTAAATGAACAACCAAACTAAAAGATGATGGTTTTAATGTCATTTTAACTGAAGGGAGCAAGGTTAAAGGTCTGTGGTTCCTACTTAGCAGGCCCAAAGTAGACCTAGTATCCTCCCTCTAGGAGGGGCTTGCTAGCTGATGTAATCCCATATAGAGGGCGCCCTGAAGAGGTCCTGAGACTGAGAGCTATCTGCTGCACACATCACAAGCTTCCCCTGAGCCCCTTGTGTATACCCAGCACTAATGAGTTCCAAACCCTTTTGCCCCACTACTTATATATGTTGTCAAGTTCTTTATGGGTCTCACAGCCCTGCAGGGGGATTGAATACTTTCCTTTTAGGAGCTTCTTTGTTATTTCTAGAAATAAAAGTCTGTATATATATGATCAACCAGTTTCTGTGTAGCACATTATAGTTGTCTGCGGCATGTTATATTCATAGTAGATGATGAGTATATAACTAATTTCCCTAGCCTTCTATTTTACCTAATTATATTCCAAATCATCAGTTCAGATATGAATAAGCCTTTGTTGAACCCTAAGAGGTATTCTCATTTAAAACCTGATGCATTTCTCTGTGTTTAAACAATGCAGAACACACAGGCTAGCTACATCCTGAGTCAGCATTGCTCAGTTCTGGAAATAGGGCACTGAAATCTATCAAAGTAGAAAAAACATAGTAAAGAACTTCAAACAACAAGCACATAGATCTTGTGATGTAATACATATTACAAGGCAGCATCAGGTGGGGTTTGTGCAAGATACCACAAATGCCCTCTGGGGGTACTCTATAACAGAGCTGTTTCAATCTAGGGCATTCCCAGAGGAATAATCTCTCTCTATTTCCACTCCCTCAGCAGAGCTTGACGACTAAGGGCACTATACATTATATAAAAGTGGTTGAAGTATTCACATACCTCAGCCTAACCATAGATCAGTGCCTTGGGAAAACACTGTAATAGCTTTAGTACAATATACAAAAAAACTGAACAAGGTTTGTAGATGTTACATTTTAAAGCCTGAACCCTTTCTGGTTCAGACAGACATACAACAAGGAAAGACATGGGGGACAAAAGAAGGAGAGGATGATGAAAAAAGCTAGGTTATTGACGATTGACAATTTAGAACTTATCGAAGACAGCACTGCAGATGTTGGGGGAGCCAGAGCCTCTTTATAATATGAATGCTCCTTTTTCCCAAGAGGTTGGTGCAATGATAACTAGAACATTTATAAAGGAGCCATAGCAGTACAATACTTCATGAAATGTGTAACCCACCAATTGTGAGTACATAGGCCAAGCCTTGGTAAAAATATTTGAATAAGCACAATGATCCAAAGGGATTCATTGTGTAAAAATGAAATGTTTCAAGAAATAATGCTAAATAATGTACTTCTTGTTTTCCCCTTCCAGTCAATCTTCCTGGACATTGGGGCTGGTCATTCTCTTGCCGGCAGCTTGTCTTGAGTAGCTTACAACCATGAACGACACCTTTTCTAACTCGCTGTTACTTCAGAAGGACTCAAGACCGTCTGTTTTCCACCACATGTCATATCGGGCCATCGTCATGTTTCAAAATAACCAAGCATTCTTTCATTGTTTAACTTTACCAGAAAAATTATTTATGACATTTCTGTGTGTTTATGTTTCATGGTATCGATGAAAAGAATTACATATTTTTAACCTTTTATGTCTTTTCGTGATTAGGAAGCTCATTTAATGCACAAACAGCAAGAGAAAAAAAACACAACAAAGATATAGTTACTTCATCCCAAAGCCATAGTAGAACCAGGATACACTAAGCTTTTTCACATTATGCTGAATTCTCTATGAAAGCTTGGACAAAATCTTAACCATATAAATTAACCTTAATAAGGTTTGTCAAATGTTTCATATTTCAGAAATAATTTCCTAAAGCAACATTTGTAGACATAATTCAGCAAAGGTAATTAAATGGACTCCTTACCTTTACCTTGTCAGTTTAAGATAAGTAGAGCCTTTGGGCTTTTAATTAATTGTAAGATACTGAAAGCAGGGTGTACAGACAGCCAGTAGGGAGAATGACCCGTATAAGGACAACAAAGTTTCAAGGGTTAACAAACTCCAGGTGTGCAGATCTCTGGTGGGAATTGGAGACTACCAGCAGGATTGGCATCTGGTAGTCAGATCTAATTACAGCTAACAGTGCTTGACAGACAATCAAACATGCTGCAGACTAATTAAAACAGAACATATGAGTATGAAGGAAGAAGAAGTTCCTTTACATCTGAAAATGAACTAAATTTCATGCAAGCAACTAGGCAGTCAACACGCAAAATCTAATGAACAATCATCATCATTTAAAAGTTCCCAACCCTTGTAAATTTGGCAAGATATCCTTGCTGGCACCTAATGCTGTGTAAGTTTGTTGATAGAACTAAAGGGTTTCCTCCCATGGGTACCACACAAGGCAGCTGAGTGATGAGAAAGGAACACACTTTTTTTGTGCCTGAGAGACTAGAGTGAGGGCTACTTTATTTTGCTTCAAATTGGCATAAGGTAATGCTTGAAATTGCACACCTAGCTAATTATTTTGGGAAGTTGTGTCTGTAACTAAATCTAGTGAGAAATTCTATATATCAGTGTCTTCCCTTGAATTCGGGACATTCAGTCAGGTGAGAATCAGTGTTCCTGGGTCATTTCCCTCTGAGACATAACATAAAGGCTCTATCAGATTGTTTGAAACATATTATTATACACTTACTTTTTCATTGTAGCATTTTAGAATGTCTAAGAAAATACATGTAGCCGAAAAATGGATTTATGTAAACAAAACTACTTTGATTGAATATCTGTTCTTTGCATTTGGCAGACACACAGGGGAATGAAGGCTGCCCCTTTATGTAAAGGCCTTCTCAGTGAATATAATCCCTTATAGGGGGTACCAGGCAAGTTCTGTCAGAGACTAAGAGCTATATGCTCCCAGAGTCCCCTGTGTATACACAACACTAATGTATCCCAGGTCCATGCTGTTCTCAAATTTGTCATGGATGCCACAGACACGAGGGAGGCAGGGCCTCTTTTCTCCCTCAATACTTGTAGATATCAAAGTATATATTGAGTATCATAGGTCTCTGTCAAACACATTATATATCTTCGTCTTTGGCAAATTTCATGTAAAGCAGGTATTGAAATAAAAATTACTGATTTGTCATGACCTATACACTATCAGATTATCGCTAAAGAGATAACTATAAATCATAAATTTTGGTTTAGAAATGAAATGATGCAGTTGAGTAGAAAATACATAACACAGCATCGTCCTGACAGTGCCACTATATACACTAATATTGGTCACAGATAAATGGTTACAGTCTGTTTCCAAGGAACTCTGGCCTTTTTACGACAGGACTAGTACAAAATATGAAGGCTTTGTAAGATCACAGGAAAAAACAAAACCCTGATGACCAGAAATAACTCATCAAAACCCTAATATTCCCAGAGACGACCTTTTTCCTGCTGTGGGCTTTGTGACAACAGTCAAAGGGCAGGTCTGTCTTGATAACATCAGAGCAGGGAATGGAATAAGGTAATATCAAAAATGGACATGCCACCTTCATGTAGTTTGATGTCCCCAGAGACCCATCTAGAGAGTCCTGATACTGGAACAAAACAGGTCAGGTTACATAAGTTGGGTTTTGTGTAAGGGAGGCAAGGGTAGAGGGTCAGTGTTTAGAATTTCATAATCAATAGGTAAGATTATTTAGTGGGATAACTTTAATGTTAAATGGTTTAAAGTGAAAGATAGATGATTGGTACTCAATGAATTACCTGATGTTTGTACACAAGCAGGATACATTATGAATGACCTCAAAGGTTATGCTTTCTCTAATGTGGAATGATGAATGACTAATACAGAAACTTTTATTATGGCATAGGTAAACTTAAAATAATGGCGTAGTGAAGATACTCCTATGCAACTGAGCAATCCATTAATCACTTAGTGACTGATAACTAAATAAAACATCTCTGTTGACATTTTCTTAAGAATCAAAAGACGTTTTCACTGTTGAAATGTGCTTAAGGAATAGTCAATCCTTGAGCGTATGGCGATCTTTGAAAACCACAATGCATTAATGGAAAACTAAATGAATAGCTCAGTTTAATGTATTGCATTTATCCTCTTTGTTTTGAAAATGTATAAGCGACTTCCTGATCCCTACCTCCTGCTGTACTGTCATCCATCCATTATCTCCTCCCTCCAAAGGGATATTACAGAGTGAAATATAAAACAATTAATGAGGTGATACTTCATTACCTCTACAAGGCTGGAGGTTTAATGTACACTGTTGCAAAGGGAGCCTCCTATGATTATGAGTATGATTGAAAGAGAGCATAATACAATATTGGAACACCATCTACTGTTAATTTCCATAAAGATGTCTCCCAGGGAGCAAGCACCATGAATAAAGATATGAATATCTTACCATATGACTATGGTGATTCAAAGAAGTTAATTGCTCTGTGATATCCTTTTTAGAGATGAAATAATGGATATTTAGCATTACAGAAGGCAGTAATGATCGGGGAGATCCTTTTCATAATGGTGCAAGTAATAACAGCTTTTGTTGATTACATTAACGCTGTCACTTCAAGCAATTCCTACTGATTATATTTATTAATTTTGAAGTGCTCAATTGCATTTTAAATTCGAATGAGATATTCATTCAAACCATTTTGCATTAAATAATTACCAGGGAGACGAAAGTAATCTCACAATAATGATGAAAAACTAACTGTAAGTATGCCTTAAAGGTGTATTTGCCCCATCATCCATCCTACATACGATATAATTATCTCAGATGGCCAGAGATTTTACAACCGTAAATGAAGGGATTGCTTGGTTAAAGCAATAGAAGTTTCTCAATAATATCACTCTGTATCTACATGGATTCAAATAATATTTTAATTGTGTCTTATTGTTTTATTGAATAATGCATCCTTGTCTCTTAAGCATATATATTGTCCCGTCATCAATTAGGTTTTGTTACAACCACAAACGGTACCTTTTCTAACTCGCTGTTACTTAAGAAGGACTCAAGACTGTCTGTTTCCACCACATGTCATATCAGGCCAAAGTCATGTATCAAAATATGCAAGCATTCTGTCATTGCTTAAAATTACAAAAAATTCATTTATGACATTTTTGTGTGTTTATGTTTGATGGTATCGATTAAAAGAATTACACATTTCTAATCTTTTATGTCTTTTTGCGATTAAGAAGCTCATTTTATGAAAAAACAGCAAGAGAAAAAAAGACAAAACAAAACAAAGATATAGTAACTACATCCAAAAGCCATAGTAGAACCAGGATACACTAAGCTTTTTCAAATAGCGCTAAATTCTCCAGGAAAGCTGGGATAACAACTTGTTCATGTATCCACCCACACTAACAGGGGTCTTTAACCATATAAATCAACTGTAATAAGGTGCCTCAAATGTTTCATACTTCAGTAATAATTTACCATCTGAAGCAACGTTTCTTGCCATAATTTAAGAAAGCAAATTTAATATACTCTTTACCTACAGCTTGTCAGTTTATTATAGGTAAAACCTTTGGGCTTCTAATAAATTGTAAGATACTGAAAGCAGGGTGTACAGGATGACAGAATTACGAGGAGGCCACAGACTAATGGTACCCTCTGTAGTCAGTCCGTCTGAATTATAGCCAGCTTCACCGAAAGAAACTTCATGTTTTGTTCAAACATAAAGCAGTACCTCTGGTATGGGAAACAATACAATCTTCTGGTGTCTAAGATTGCTATTGGTGATTTAACCGAATGAAAATCACTTAAATGTCTCCATTCACTGTGTTGTAGTTAACATTTCAAGAATTGCATATTCATCCTGTTGACTGTGTTAAAGGTTGGCATAACAAGTGAATGAAGCTCTGGCTGGTAGACAAACCAGGGACGTATGAATTCAGGATACATTGGGGCCAAAGATTATATGATATATTTGCTGAAATGACCTGGGTTGATTGGGGCTGAATATCATATTATATTTTTCCTGCAATAACCAGTCATAACCGAAGTCAATGTCCTACCTCTTGCATGATTTTAAAGTACCAATAGAACTATGTGAGCCACCTCAACTATGGAGTCTTTCTTCTGTAATGATCCATAAAAAACAGAAGGGGCGGTGCATATTGATGACATTTGGAGAACTAATTACTTGTTAGCGATCTGGTAGCTTGTTCATCTCCAATTGTACCTTTTAACCTCTTGCCAACTGAATGATTCCATGCTTCAATTAAGATGTCTTTGTTACCGTTTCTAACTAGAATATAAAATGATTGACGATAGAGCAACATTTTGGAATAGGCCTTGTATTTAAGGCATGGACATTGACAGGGAGAGAAAAAAAATCAAACTAGTATAAGATGTTCTGTACATGATCAAAATAGAGAAATGTCCTGGAGTGGAATACACTCCAGATGGTCCTGGTTGCTACATTCCTTCCGTCCCTACGCCCAGACCTGCAGCCTTCAGCCAGACTCTGCAGTAATTTGTCATTGGGTCTTCATGTCAATAAGACATCCAATCCCACTGCTGTCAGGAATATGTGCATAACCCTTTTAGGGTTACATGGTGTTTTTTTTTTAAATTAAGGGTATCTGTATTTATATTTCAAAACGTCAGCCCTTAACACTACATGCAGAATAATGCCAATCCCACATTGAAGCCCTTGTGAAAAGACCCGCATCAGGACAAGAAAGTTTATAGCCCTTCAAGGGTTATTCAATTCCAAGCGTGCAGATTTCTGGTAGGAATTGGAGATGACTAGCAGGATTGGCTTCTGGTAGCTTCCTGGAGTCAGATCTTATACATCTAACAGTGCCTAAGAGACATTTAACCACTCTGTAGAGTGTATGAGTCTGAAGAAAGTAGAAGTTCCTTTCAATTTGTAAATCAACTGAACTCCGCAGCAGCAATTAGACAGTCAACTCCTCACCGCAAACAGCATAATCTGATGAACAATCATCATCATTTAGCAGTTCCTTACCCTGGTAAATTATCAAGATATGGCTAAGTTCAACCTGAGCAATTTAGTAGATGAAGCAATTATCTTAAAGTAGAATGTCCAGAGAAAAACACATTGTCACAGATTATATGCACTTATATGCACTGTACCTACTGCACCACAGGGGGTCTTGTTGACTGTCCCTGACATTTACATGAAGTCTTTCCTGAACTATACTTGGTGTGGGGATGAGGACTACTACTCACACGAAAGGAGGTCGGGAATAACTATGCCTCCTCAGTAGTATAGTATGTATCGGAACGGGACTATGGTTAACTACTGTTTATTACTCAATCGACCTGCAGCCAATCAGAGGCCTCCATTTGGTCACGTGACCGGAAGTGACCTACTTAGGGGATTAGTGGTGACGTCACGTCACCTAGTTAGCCAATCAGAGGCCGCCATTTGGTCACGTGACCGGAAGTGACGTCATATGACCTACTTATGGACCGGAAGTGACGTCATATGACCTACTTAGGGGACCGGAAGTGACATCATATGACCTAATTTAGGATCACGTGACCGGAAGTGACCTGATGAGTCACGTGACCGGAAGTGACGTCACATGACCTAATGGCCAACCGGAAGTGAGTGACCTGATTGAGGATCACGTGACCGGAAGTGACCTGATTGATCACGTGACCGGAAGAAGAAGAAGAAGAAGAAGAAGAAGAAGAAGAAGAAGAAGAAGAAGAAGAAGAAGAAGAAGAAGAAGTGACGTCACGCGACTTAATGAAGAGATGAGCGTCTTTAAGGGGTCACGCGCTTTAAAATGTGATATTTTTATTTTTTTTGGAGGAGGAGGAGAAGGAGGAGGAGGAGGAGGAGGAGGAGGAGGAGGAGGATAAGGAGAGGAGGAGGAGGAGGAGAAGGAGAGGAGGAGGAGAAGGAGGAGGAGGCGAGTCTCTTATTTTTTTCGGTAAACTAATAAAAAACACTACGATATAAGTTTTTTTTTTCATTTTTATTGTTTTACGAGCGACTGAAAGTGACTTATTGAACTAGGTAGAAGCGTTCTTTAGAGTGTATAAGGGGGGAGGGGAGGGGAGGGGAGGGGAGGGGGGGAGGGGGGCCCTTTTAAGATGCATGGGGAGGGGGGCGCTTTTAGGATGCATGGGGCGGGTGGGGGGGGGAGGGGGGGAGGCGGGAGGGGGGCACTCTAGGGGGGTGGGGGGGGCACTCTAAGGGGCGTTTGTCTCTTTTAAGAAAAAAAGAAAAGAAAAGATTTCAATCGAGAGACACACTTCTTCCTCTCGAGAGGAAGAAGCGTGTCTCTTCATTTTTTTTTGTTTATCACGTGCCTCGATGAGGCGATCAGCTGCGACTGGAGGAAGTGACACTTTAAGAGGACACGAGTCTTAGTTGTTATAATATTTTTTTTTTACTTACTAATAAAGAAGACGTATGAAAATAAAACACAACAATTCACATGTCCGTCGTTCTCGTTGTTTCTTGCTTGATAAAGTCAAGTAATATCGCGATGCCGAGGTCAAACTTTCCCATGTCCTCAGTCAACACTCGAAGAAGTTCAAAAGGCGTACCGCCGGCACCGTCAGCTTCAGCTTGCCACATTTTCAACACTCGGAAGGCCCACTCAGCGGGACTTCCTCCGTATTCGCATTCTTCAGCGATCTTATCTAACCTCTCAGGCGACAATTTTAAATGGTCCCCCACCTCTTTCCACCTGCTACCTAGACGTCTGCCGAGGGTGCCCAAGTGCTTATGCATCGCGCGCGAGTCCGGGTTTTCGAAATCCAACCCCTGTCTGTGGAGAAGGGACATCCACTGAGCCAACAGTTCCACGCGTCTAATGCGGGTGAAGACGCGACCGAGCTCTCCCCATCTATGACGATGCGGGGTTTCACCCCACCAGACTCGGAACATCGCCGTACACAGCTCCTCCGGTGTCTTGACACTGCGCTCTACTAGAGCATCCATACGGGCGGCGGTAACTTTTAAGCTACTGCCCAACTCTCTCCAAGATCCGCTCAACTCTTCACCTAGTTGACGAAGCAAGGCGTCGCTATATGCTAAGCGCCGCTGTCCTACCTCTCTGTTCTCCCCATCGGTCTGCCTCGCGCGTCTCACGTCGTCAAGCCGCATTAACTTTTTTTCAGGTGGACAAGGCGGTGAAGGCGAGCTTGAAAGTGGAATAGCTTGAGCCATCTCGTCTCGTCTTTGCGGCGGCGGTGGCGGCGGCGGCGGCGGTGGTGGCGGTGGTGGTGGTAGTAGATGTTACTGTGGTCAGAGGCGATATGGTTTTTTTCCAACAGAAATCAGAGCTTTTATACAGAGGGAGTTTAATCCTATTTCCAACAGCACTCCAGCTGTCTAGCGACCTGTCCGCATGACGCTTTTTCAGCCGCTCCGCTCCTTAAGAGCTTAAATGACGAGGGGTATGTCATCGCTATCCGTGGAGACCAGCTGAAAACAGTGTTTTTTCCTCATCCATAGCCTTACCTCCTACCCCCTACCTGAGGACGTCTCCCTCCCTCTGACATTCATTGTAACAAACGTCAGAGGTCAGGTGAAAATCGGATTTTTTCATGCACAGCCTTAGTCAGCTGTCACCCCTCCCTATTGAACTAGCCGGCCGCCGCCGGCCGGCCCGGTCTACTCACCACGGCAGGAGGCGGTGATTTTTTTTTGTCTTACACTTAAGTCGCTCACCACATGCACACGCCTCTACTCACAGACAGACACGTTCGTCTTAGGGGGTCCTGCTTCACGCCACACGCCTCCTGTAGTTTTTTTGTATACACACTCTAAGCTCATCACCGTTAATCCTTTATACAGCTAACGCGCGTTGAATTGCTGAACAGGGTGGTAAGTAGCTTAGCTCATGACAGTGGATCCCTCAAAAAAGAGGGGAAAGGGATCCAGCTAAAAATGTCATACCTTATGTCTTTTGTTTCTCTTTGTGAATGGCCGCCGGTCAGTCGGCGGCAGCAACCGCTTAATCCTTTATACAGCTAATGCGCGTTGAATTGCTGAACAGGGTGGTAAGTAGCTTAGCTCATGACAGTCGATCTCTCAAAAGGGGGGAAAGGGATCCAGCTGAAAACTTCATGCCTTATGTCTTTTGTTTCTCTTTGTGAATGGCCGCCGGCCAGCCGGCGGCAGCTGAACAGGGGCAGTAAGTAGCTTAGCTCTAGAAGCGAGAAGGCGTATATAAGGGGCCTGGAAACCTCCATTCACTCACTCATGCTTTTGCTGCTCTCTACAGTCACCACCATGAGCAAAAGACAACACCTAGCGCCGTCCAAGGATCTAAGCAAGTTCAAGAACAAGAAGACTACGCGGAACAGCACTCATTTAGCGTCAGTGCCTCCTCTTGCTACTGAAAATGAGACTACCGCCGCAGCCGCTTGGTCTTATCACCCTCCCGCTGTAGCGAGCGCTCGCAGCAGGAGTAGTAGTAGTAGTAGTAGTAGTAGTAGTAGTAGTAGTGGTAGTACTACTGGTAGTAGTCGTCGTGCTAGTGACGTTGTTACACTCGGGACGGTACACGTTGCTGCTAAGCGCGCTGCCGCTGCTACTGCCGCCCCGCCTGCTGCTGCTGCTGCTGCTGCTGGTGATCCTCGTGCTGCGGCTGCTTCTGCTGCTGCTGCTGCACCTGCTACTGCTGCGCCTGCTACGGCTGCGCCTGCTGAGGCTGCTGCGCCTGCTACTGTTGCGTCTGCTGCTGCTGCTGCTGCTGCTGCTTCTGCTGCACCTGCTGCTACCGCTACTACTACTGACGACAACGCTCCTGGCACAGCGCAGTACTGGCAACCGGGTTTTTACCTCCCCACTACTGTTGATGATTTTGATGACCTGCCGCACGTTGCACAGCCCCTCTCCACCACTACATCGACCGACGCCCTCGACGCCGCTCGCGCTGAGTGTTACTGCTATTCGGACACTCAGCCCCTAAACCAAGAAGAAGAGGAGGAGGAGCAGCAGCAACAGGGTGAGACAGAGAACGACGCTGACGACGAGGCGTACGAAGAACCCGAAGGGAAAGGGGCGGACGGTACGTTTTTTCGGCTCTCCTCTTCCCCAGCTTTCGACCTCACTTCCACTGGTAGCGCGTCCGGTCCGTGGTGACTGCCCTCACCGCCACCTTACGAGGGCGGCGGCGCTTCATCTTCTACCGCTACACTCAGCACCGACGGCGTGTGGCTGCTCTGTTCCAACAATGAGGTCTCGGATACCACCAGCGCTGACGCTGCTCCTGTTATCGGTTCTGCTGCTGATTCAGCTCACGCTGATGGTGTTACTCTTCTTGCGGGTCTGAAACGTTCTAAGGTGAGTTCCAGAACAACAAGGCCTACTAAGAAGAGAAAAATACAAGAAAAAGAACGAGATGGACGAGAAGAAGCAGAGAAACCCTTCTCCCGTCTTCTCGGGTTAGAGTTCTGCTTAGACGGGGCTTTGACGCTGGAGATCTGGGAGGACGTGGCTAGACTGTCTAGGAGGCCGCGCTACACAAAAGACGGCCAGGTGAAAGAGGCGTCTCTGACCAGAAGCAAGCGAGTGCACTTCTCTGCCGAAGCGCTGCGCGAGCTAATAGCACGCATCGCTGATATCCGCGCAGTGGTTCGCATACGCGACACAGCGGCCGCGCAAGGAAGACCTAATCACACCCCCTGGTTCGCAGTGCTGGATGAGGAGGGCGAAGTGTACGCAGCTGTGAGCTACTACAGCGGTAAGAACCTCGTCCACGTGCGCAAGTACGAAGGTCCTGACAAAAAACCCACACAGCAGGGGGTGACGCTGTCCGCCAGAGCGCTCAAAGAGTTGGATGACAAAACAGAGATTATTCTCAAATATCTCGGTATAGATTCGGAATGAGAGACGCTCAACGCTCACGCGCGCACACACACAGCGTTTGACGTACGCTGTATGAGACAGACAGACATACGGATACACAGACAGCAGACAGATAGATAGATAGACAGATAGATTGATAGATAGATAGACAGATAGATTGATAGATAGATAGATAGTTAGACGGTAACTGAGTGAAAAAACATGACGCAGTACGTATGCGAAAAGTGTTTCAAAATTTTTAAAAGACCGTACAACCACAAGAGACACGTAGAAAATTGTAGAGTAATACTTAAGTTTTGCCCTCTATGCGGCGAAGGCGATTGCCGAAAGATCGCCTGTCGACGCGAATCTCTGGACGGGGTGACCATCCCTCCGCGCATATGTGCTGTACCGAACGGGGAGGAAACGTTCACGGCGAATTGGCCTGCGATACAAACGGGCGTCAGGATGCAAGGGACTCGCGTGAGTGTAACAAACTTCAGGCTACCAACCGGCGAGTTGAGTGACGCTGTAGATACTATGCGTCGCATTCACTTGACACAAAGATTCAGATACAAAGTGGGTTTTTCGGTAGGCTTACTCTTACAACACAGAGAAGACAAGAGCAAACTGCGCTACTTTCACGCCTCCCAGAACAACGCAACTCTCATACAACCGCTCCCTACTATAACTAATTCAGAAACTTTGGAAAAGCTCCTCTCAAAGATAGAAAACACCGTCGCTTGCGAGGAAGTACGGAAACTTTGCGATGCTGACACCAAGTGGCACGTTCTTTTTCCTACCAATTTGAACATTTTCGTTTACATGGGACCGGGGGAATTCCCCATAGGCGGTAGGATCACTCAGGCCGGTCGAGTTGGAAAGAGAAGCGGCGTGTTAGATTTTCCCAACAAGGACAACCTCTGCATCTTCCGCTGCATTTCCTTTCACTTATACAACACCAGCAAGCGCGCTTCAGATTTGTGACGTCAGTTCTGTCCCACTGCCACACCTGAATTCTTTCCGGGTCTGAACATCCGCGACTTACCCGCGTTAGAGAACTTGTTTGACGTACAAATAGCGGTTTACACCGCGTCGCGTCAAGTGCCGGGGCGGAAGTTGAGAAGACGCGTTACTCTGATCAGACCGCCTTCCAGAACTCTGGCCGCCAGAGGTAAAGTCAACCTACACCTGACGGCGAAAGGCGGTTTGCACGTCTCTCTCGTCACGGACTTCAACGCGTACGCGGGCATATACGAATGTTGCAAGTGTAAGGCGGCGTTTACCACCGAGTTCCTGCTGAAGAGACACAGGAACCAGCTTTCCTCTTGCCGACAAGTCAAGTTGCGCTACGTAGGTGGCATCTACCAAAATTCGAGAACGATTTTCGAAGCGCTAGCAGACTTCTCCATTTTTCCCCCCGACGGACATTCCGGAATCTACCCTTACAAGATCGCCTTCGATTTCGAGGCTTTCTTCAGACCGTGCAAAGAACCGTCGACGGAACACGTGTCCCTGCTGTGGGATCACGTCCCTTTGTCGGCTAGCGTCGCATCCGACTTTCCGGGGTGGGAGGGGCCCGTCTGCTTCGTCAGAGAATCCGACGCAGATTCCGACCCCTTGTTGGACCGAGTTTTAAATCACATAAACGAGAACGCCAAAGTCATCGGGGAAGCTGTGCTAGAACTCTACCGACCGACGTTAGCGAAGTTAGATGCGGCAATAGGTGAAGCTCTCCTGCTGGAGGAGGCGACATTCGCCCTTCTCCAGGCGGCTTCGCTGCGGCTCAGACCAGACACCCGTTAGTTCAACTGAAGAAGCGTCTTCTGAGACACATCCGTCAAGCTCCAGTCGTGGGCTTCAACTCGGGGCGTTACGACTTGAACCTGATCAAAATACGCCTTCACTAGTTCTTTGCCTCCGGAGACCGAAGAAACCAAGAATTCAGCGTCATAAAGAGAAGCAATCAATACTTGGCGGTTTACACACAGCACACGGTTTTCTTGGACGTAGTCAACTATTTGGCACCCGGTTACAACTACGCGACCTATTTGCGAGCTTTCACCAGGAACGAAGAGAAAGGTCACTTTCCTTACGAATGGATGACGTCTACCAGGAAACTGGCAAACAGAACGCTGCCACCGAGATCAGCTTTTGACAGCGAACTGACGGGCGTCAAAATGTCCGAATCCAACTACGCCGCATGTCAGAAAGTTTGGTACGACGAGAAGATGCAAACTATTGAAGATTACTTGATCCACTACAACAACAAAGACGTCAAACCTTTCATAGAAGCTCTGAAAAATCACGCTAAATTTTTCCAAGATCGCGGCATTGACATGTTGAAAGACGGAGTTTCTCTCGCCGGTTTGACTTTACGGTTCCTCTTCCAAAACCTAGAAGACGCGTTCACAACGTTCCCCCAGTTCGACGCCGTCCTCCACGCTCTGATCAAAGAAAATCTAGTCGGCGGTCCTTCCATCATCTTCCATAGATTTCACGAGAAGGGCACCACGCGGATAAGGGAGCACAAGTACGGCGAAGAAGCGAGACCGTGCCAACACATCCTAGGACTAGACGCTAACTCTCTGTACTTGCGCTGCATGAGCGAAGCGCACTGCACGGGCTATTACGCGGTGAGACGACCTGAGACCGAGTTCAAGCCCGAAATTAGGCAAAGAAACTCTCACAGCGCTTTGGAGTGGTTACGCTTCGTAGAGCACGACCGCGACGTGAAACTGCGCCACGCTTTGAATGGCGGCGAGATGGTTGTAGGCTGTCGGAGAATTCGCGTGGACGGGTTTCACGCGGCCTCTAATACGGTTTTCCAGTTTCACGGGTGTTGGTTCCACGCTCACGAGTGCATACCGTCGCACCGATATCAGTGCGCTTCACTGAGGGAGGAGAGACGCGACAGAACGACTAGAGTAAGCGCTTACTTGAAAGCGCTAGGTCACAAGCTGGTCGTCGTGTGGGAGTGCGAATGGAGAGAGATGAAGCGTCGAGATGAGCGGGTTAAGGCCTCCCAACAACAATGGAAGGTTGACGCTTTGAAAGTGTCTCGAAACGCGATGAGCGAGAGCGACATCCTTTCCGCTGTGAAAGAGGAGAAAATGTTCGGTTTAGTTCAAGTGGACATCACTACGCCGCCTCACCTACGAGACTACTTCGAAGAAATGACCCCCGTTTTCAAGAACGTGACCGTTTCAAAATCGGACATAGGACCTCACATGTCAGACTTTGCGCAGGAAGAAAAGCTGTTGAACACGCCTCAGAGATGTCTGATAGGGAGTAACCACGGAAAAAATATTCTCTTGGGAACGCCGCTTCTCAAGTGGTATTTAGAGCACGGTTTGATAGTCACCAAAGTGCAGCTGGTCGTAGAATACCTACCTAAACGCTCCTTTGCCGGTTTCGCGGACGAAGTAACGGCGGCGCGAAGACGTGGCGACGTGAACGAGAACGAGAAAATTCTGTCAGACTGTTACAAGTTAATGGGAAACGCTACGTACGGTAAAACAATCTGCAACAAAGAAAAACACACGGCGGTGAGATACACTGACAGTCGGAAGTTCGAACTATTGGCCAATTCGTGGCGCTTCAAAAAGGCGTCCGAGTTGAGTTCCGATCTGTTTGAAGTCGAACTACAACCGAAAACAGTCAAGAACAACCTCCCTATTCAAATAGGGTTCATGGTATACCAGTACGCGAAGTTGAAAATGTTAGGCGCGATTATGCCCTTTGTCAATGGACACCGACAGTCTTTACATGGCTCTCAGCGGTGACACGTTGGATGACCTAGTCAAACCTCGCCTGAGAGAGACGTACTTCAGAGAGAAATGAAAGTGGCTTCCGACAGCGGTGTGCGACGATCACTTAGAGCTTTTTGTGAAGACAAAAACGGAAAGAGTGCGAGAATGGTGTCCGCCGCCCGGCGGATGTTGTGAGAGACGGTACCTTCACGATCTGAGAACTTCGGGGCTTATGAAAGCGGAGTGGGAAGGTGACGGGATCCTAAGTCTCAACCCTAAGACTTACATTTGCTACGATCGAGTCAGCGACACCGGTGAAAGAAAATCCAAAAAATGGAGTGCAACAGCGTACAGAAGAAACAAAACCCTTAGGAACCAGACGACTTCTTGGATGTTCTTCGCCAACGAAAAACTCTCATTGCTGTAAATAGAAATTTCAAAGTGGTGCGAAACAAAATGGTCACCTATACCATAGAGAAAGACGGCGTGCGCTACTTGTATTATAAGCGTCGCGTGCATTCTGACGGTGTGACAACGAGTCCTTTAGAGATATGAAAAGAAAAAAAAAGCGTGTTATTGCTTGATTGAGTGCATCTTTTCAAAAATAGAGTGTTTATCAAGATTGAAAAAAAAAGAAATAAAAAAAATAAAATAAATTATTGTTGTGTTTTTATTTTCATACGTCTTCTTTTACTAGTAAGTCGCGCAGTCTCTTAAAGCGTCACTCATGTGACGACGTCGCTTCCAGTCAAGTGATCCTAAAGACCCTCACTTCCTAAACAAAAAACTTCTTCTTCTTCTTCTTCTTCTTCCGGTCACGTGATCATGAGGTCACTTCCGGTCACGTGATCCTCAATGAGGTCACTCACTTCCGGTTGGCCATTAGGTCATGTGACATCACTTCCGGTCACGTGACTTATCAGGTCACTTCCGGTCACGTGATCCTAAATTAGGTCATATGACGTCACTTCCGGTCCCCTAAGTAGGTCATATGACGTCACTTCCGGTCCATAAGTAGGTCATATGAAGTCACTTCCGGTCACGTGACCAAATGGCGGCCTCTGATTGGCTAACTAGGTCACGTGACGTCACCACTAATCCCCTAAGTAGGTCACTTCCGGTCACGTGACCAAATGGAGGCCTCTGATTGGCTGCAGGTCGATTGAGTAATAAACAGTAGTTAACTATAGTCCCGTTCCGATACATACTATACTACTCTCCTCTTTCTCTGTATCCTAGTGCAGATTCACATGTTAGTTTTTTGGTGATAAATGGAGGGGAGGATACTCTGCATAAAGGATGGTTTAATGATGTCTGTTTGGCAGGGTGATATATGCTTGATGGGGCAGGTGTAGATTAACGATGTTAGTGTTGCATAACGAGGCTGATATGTAAGCAACAGCCAGTATCAGAATTGCCAAACAATGTCAATATCGGTCAGAAAAATTGCTTCGGCAAATTTTAGGTGCCTTTCTCTCCGGAAGATTAATGTTGAAAAGGCCAATTAGAAATTGGCTAAATACTAAATAACATATCTGAAATAGCAATACAGTATTTAAAATTTCCCTCAGACATTTAGATCAGAAAGTACAAATGGCAAACAAGCACTGATGGGTCTCACAGAGATACAGCTATAACAAACCAGTACAGATGTCCTACACATATATGTTGGCAGTGCCAGTTACCATAGTGGATATTATCTACCGTAAAACCTCTCGTATAAGCCTAACTTGCGTATCAGCCGCACCCGGAGTTTGGGCTGATCTTATAAGCCGCACTGGTGATCTGATTATGGTTGCTTTAGTACTGTACCATAATAACAAAAACTCACGTACAAGCCGCACTCTGACTCTGGGCCAATCCTATAAGCCGCACTGCCGATCTGATTCATGTATAAGCCGTGGCTTATACGCAAGGTTTTACAGTACATGTTACATAGAGTTGGTCAGACAGTTGTAAATATGCTGTTGGGGCAGGAGCACAATCCTCCCCAGGCAACATCAACCCAGGAAGACACTAGACAGCACAATAGTAGCTTTATAACTGTGTTCATAAATGAAACATATTATTCTCACACTGAGGACCAAAATATGAGTGTTAACCACTACTTGCTTTCCAAAACTCGGCATCAGTTGATGCTTTAGAATACATACTGAGCTGATGGATGGGGGTAGTCGCAGGCAAATAGTGATGTGACGAAACCTGTTTACGACCACTAGTAACATTTCTTTCACAATATTTCCTGTTGAAATCTATAGAAAAAAATGTTATTACCATATCTTCCAAGCTGCAAGTACTCTTCAATTGCAAATTTTGCGCTGTTGATGAAAATCCAATCATGACAACTGGAGAGTCTGTTCTGAAAGACCCTACAGACTAGCATCCTATCCTTCACTTAACTATTATATTCAATGAATGCCAAAGTCTGGAAAAAAGAGTACATTTACAAACATTCTGGTTTGGGGTGTCACTAAAGCTCAAATATGTCACAGCCTAGTCATCCATACAACAGATGAAAAATGTAATGTATTCACTCACCAGTAGTTTGGTCAATGCCACGATTTATTAAGGGCTTTATCATATGGTATAATGTCACAAAAATACTGCGTCACTGTTCTGTGTTTCATTCCATACCATGAAAACAGTACTTTCTAAGAACACACACATAGATGTATACACAAAAAAACTTTAGAGTAGGAACACATCAATAATGGGATGAAGTAGATTGTTGGGGTGAACGACCTCATATGATAAATTGAAATAAGATAAGCTGTGGCCATCCTGTATATATGCATATCCATTTGTAAACACCCACATAGTAGAGTAGGGTCTATACATCATACTTATCTGTGGTGACACCCTCCTGTCATATGTGGGTAAACTGCTAAAGGGGTGATTCCACAGACATGAATCTGTCAGATTTTACTAGATTCGTCTATAGGTTAAACATTATCATGAAACAGCCAGTCTGACGAAGATCGCTAGTAATTGTATCAGCCCAGCCAGGATCTACGGGAGTAACAAAATAATTTGTATAAATATAAATATACCTTATTACAGTTATATTTGGCATTTGAATCATCGTAAAAACTTAAACTGTTATACAAGCCCATTCACATACAACTAGCCAACTATATAGTCTACCTCTAATCAGACATTCCATACATTTCCTTTGCAGTCCAAATTACTGGCAGTCTATGTCATGTCAAAGCTGATGAGCTCACATCCTATTCAAGTAAAACCTTTTTTTAAGAGACATAGACTTTTTATTGGATGAAGGACCCATTGTGCCTTGGATGGTACAGTCATGTGGCCAATAAATGACCTCTGACCTAGACTGGTCTAAAGCCTGACCTTTCCATCCACCTGCAGTTAACATCAGGGACTCCTGACTCCTACAATGAGGCATTCTCTGTCTGCGGTTCAGTCTGCCTCATCCAGAGCCTGACGTGGCAGTGTCATGACCTCCTTTAAGGTGCCCTGACCTGTGACCTTTTCATCAAGGGCCACATTTTCCCCCCTTTCTACTGCTGCTGACAACTCCACAGCCCACCATTATTGACCTAATTCTCTCACGCCATTCACCAAAGAACTTCCTCAGATACCTCTACATTCTATGACCGGATTTCTCATTACACAAGCTCTTTGACTTTCGCTCTCTCTCCCTCTTCTCTTCATTCATATTTGTTACTCTTACTTCTCTCTCATTTCTGTCTATGTTATTTTTCTTTTGATTGAGTTCAAAAATGTTCATATTTAGCTTTATTATGGTTATGTTTGCTATACTCGTTGACGACGGTAGGTTTGTATGGATATGAAGCAAACCTGCTCCTTCCCCTTTCAGAGTACCTCACAATCTCATAAACAAACTAGCCTCTCACTCCCTGAGCTCTTCCCTTACCCCTCACACTCTGTAAGGCTTCTCACAACCTCACTATAGATACAATGCAGCAAGAAAGGGTGACTTTTCAGAAAGGTTGTTCAAATTTTTGAAGTATCACTAACAAGTAAATAGATATAACCTTAAAATATTGCATTCTGATATTTGAAAGAGAATTGTCTCATGAATTTGGCCATTCAGACAATTTCATAAGAATTCTGCTAAATAAAAAATGAACATTGCTTAATTATGAAAAATTACTCTTTCTTGCTGCATAGGTCTATAGCAACCTCCTGCCTCGGCCCTGACCCTCACACCCTCTGTAGAAATAGTCGCCACCACGGGCCCTCTAATAACCATTCCAGCCAAGGTCAAGGTCACTCCCAGGGGTCCTCCTGTGCTATAAATCAGGAGAGGCTGAGATTGGCAGGGGGGCTTATAGGAGGGAGAAGTAGGTGAGAGTCGACATGCAGTTAAGAAGGGCTGAGGGAGGACTGTGACTGCCAGCCTGTCCTAATAAGCTGTATTACCCTGTGTCTAGCACTGTGAACCTCCCAGCATTTTGGATAATAAGATGTTTCTATTCAAACATTTCTCTCTGCTGCAACGGTAAGATAGCTGCACATAGACAATAATACTAGCTCTATGCATTTTAACAGGGAATGGTAAGGCTTTGCTTTTCTAGGCCTTGAATAGAACTACATAGGTCATGGAATTATGTTTAGTTAGCAGCGACCAAAAAGCTTACAGTGCTGGATGACAGCCTGCTCGAGTGCTGACCCTTTAAGGAAGGATGTCACTAAAAGTTGACATTTGTTGGCATGATGCACCAATGTATTACAGCAATTAACTCAACTGCACTTAATTTGTGATCTTTCTTATGAATTAGCGGGATAAAGTAATACTGTAAGAAAATAGATAGATACCCCTTCTAAAAGCCTGTGGGTGTACCAAGTTGATTCTATGTTGCATTGAGGAGATAAAATGATTTAAAGTTGTATGTTTATCTTTAACAAGGTACTTTATGTAACTGATGTGTGTGTTCATCCCCCCACTCCCCTCCTTCCCTCATCAGCTACGTTATATGTGGAGACCGTGTAAGCCCTAATGTAGCCATGGACCATACCTGGTCATGAAACGTCAGTTGTAGAATAGTAGCACTGGGCAGTGTGTGCTTACAATGAGAGAGAAACACATCTAGAAACACATTCAGATCTACCACTCCCTTCCACAGCAGGAAACAATTATCACTGCATATATCCCTGTTTAACTGCCCATAATATGACTTTACTAGAAACCATTCCAGTCCTGCAATTTAGTACATCAGGACCTACATTTCATTATGTCAATAAATTAACCAATCTACTTTAACTGGCAGCTGGTTCCACTTTCTATGTACACACATTGATTTAAGGCTCAATTCTTTTCGAAACTCCTGTACTTATTTTGAGCTGGGAATTATCAAAAAGTCAATACCTAGGCAAGCCAATGTGGTAGTTATCTTGAAGGAAACACTTAAGAATATCAAACTTGTTCATTAATTATGACTCTCCAGCCTATCTTTGCACAGTTCTCCTGAGGCTAGCACTTAATGTACTATGGCAATGTACTCAGGCAGCATAATGATTGCCAATCTGCAGCTACCTGAGGCAGCCCAGGCACCCTGCAGACATCTCCAGGGGCCCTCCATGACTCCTCCACAGCGGGTCAGGAATGTGAGAGGTCTGTGGCTCAGATGTGCTAAATCAGAAACTCCAGTGGAGTCTGGTGTATGCCCACCACAGCCGGCCTACCCATGATTCAGCACCTGATCTCCTCTATAGAACATATTTTCAGCTGAAAACTGTTTTTATTAAAAGCCCAGAAACATGTCTTTTGTTTCGAGAGACATATTCCTTTCTCTTACAACAAAGATTTATCACCTCTGGAATTGAAGATTAAAGAATCCTGTCACATAAGCACTATCTTTGACCACAGATTGCAATAAAGAGTTGGCCTTGCCTTTTTCTAAGATACTATGAAGTTAGGGTTGGGGTTAGGGTTATTTCAAATTCTAAGACCCTATTACTGATGAGTACTTCTCGAAACAGGCGGGGAGTGTCTCTAGAAATGAGAGACAGGCTTCACACCTTTTAATTAAAAGATGTTCACCTGTAAATTTATTCTTATGAAAGAAGATCATGTGCTAATAACCTGCTTCATACCTCCCAGCTCATATGAGGACCACGTGGTTTGAGTACCCTGTCATCTCCCTAACACACCTCTTCTAGCACCAATAACCTTATGATTTGTTGCATAGGCACCATATGTGCTCCTGTAATTGTGTACATGGTATTCCATTTCTGCCCTCCTGAAGCTCTTACACTTCCCCTAGTACCCGAGAGTTAATACAAGAAGATTTTGACATGTAAGCACTGGTTGTATTCCCTTGGCACATTCTGCAGCAGATGGAGTGAGCAGGAGGCCTCTCTGCTGGGTTCAAATCACTCTCTGGTCAGATGCCTGGGTGAGACTCAATTCTCACTGCTTAGATGACCATATATTGTCCATGGCGTAATTAATATAACCATATACATACAGAGAGATTATGTCTTGCCCATTGGCACCATCTTTCGCTACAGAATGATAAGAGCTCAGAAATGTCCTGGGGACTGGCTCTCATCTCCCTGTTATTGAATTCCTGTTCTCTCATACCCCTAACCCAGCTGACCCCTTTCCCAGATCATGCAGGCACACCATAGCACCCTGCATGGGTACCCCACAGAGCTACAGCACAGAGGCCGTATCCAATAGTCTAGTGAACCACAATAAAGTACAGGAGTTTTTTTTTCATAGATTATCATATGTCTTATATTCCCAATATCTCATAGATATGAATAGGTTAGTGACCAGTAAAGCAGCACATTATGCTGAAACAGTCAGGCATTAGGTTAACACGAGTTATTTAGATCCAAGGGTCTTTTCCCTTCCTTTTTATATAAATACACTACGATGGATAACCTCAATTATGCAACATTATGAAACATTGTAAGCAACATGGCAAAATTTGAGGGAAGGTTATTGTCTGTGAGATATGATGTATTGTATACAGGTTAACCCTCACTTGGTTATATGTTACGGCACTTGTGTTAACCCTTTAAGGGCGGCATGATGCATGAATGCAGCCCTGGCAAGTAACTCGCTAGTGCTGTATTCAAGCATTATGCTTGACCTACGGGTTTGAGACACTCCTGAAGAATGGGTTTGGTGCAGCAATGCAGCCCCGGCGAGTTACTTGCCAGGGGCTGTATTGGTGAATCATACTTGTAGCAACATCTTGTAGCAACATCTGTCCTTAGAGGGTTAACCCTGCCTCGACCCCCCCAACCCCCCCTACTCACAGATATCCTTTGACCTGCACCTGTTTGTATATCTGGTTACCCTCCCCAAGTGTTGGTTACTACCTGCCTGCACCACTCCCTTCAGACACACACTATCAGTGCCTCATGTCAGGTTACTATATAGTGCAACCTTAGAGCTTACACCATCTAGAACGTATTTTAGAATATATATTTGTGATTCCTGAAGATGTGATCTTTATCAAAAGTCCAATATTCAAAATCGAGGAAGGTACTTGTGAATCACTTAAATAGGCCGTATCTGTATAATTGTTTCATAGATTTCAACACCGAGTATTGTCATATCATAAATTTCTTACAAATTTGAAACCTGTTTTGGAGAAGGCTCCTAGTAACTCCACCCTTAACCATTTAAGGACGGTATATTGCTTTAATGCCCTTGGTCATCATGGTGTATGAATGTAACCCTGGCGAGTAACGGGTCAGGGCTGCATTCAAGCATCATGCCATCCCTATGGGTTCAAGCATCCATGAAGGGTTGGCGGGAAGACAAATGCCATTTTTAAGCGACATCCATCCTTAAAGGGTTAAACCAGCACCATAAAAATCCTAACCCAGTTAATTCTGTTTACAGATCTCCAACTCTCCTGCCATCCTTATACCTGTGCTACTGTCAGTGTATCTGCCCTAGTGTTGTTTACATCCCACCTGGCCTCACCCAGGCTGTGACAATCAGTGTCAATCAATGTCTAATCTCAAATAACCATACACCTCAGACAGGGGCAATCACCGTCTAATCTCAGATAACCCTAGAGTGGCGGCTTAGATGAGGTGTGCTTACAACATCTGGTAACTCAAACCTGAATCCCATTTACAAGGTCTGTGGGAAAGTAGTGTTGTGATAGCCCTATCCCCCACCAGGTTGATTGATTGAGTGTTAGGTAGTTTAACATTCGGAGGGCATGTTGCATTCCTGACTGACCTAATTCGTTGGATTAAAAGGTAGACTTAATTAACAAATGTGAGAAATGAGAGAGAACGGAGAGAACATTATAAAAAGAAGACCCCCCTCCCCCCACAAATATCTTCCTTTATCAAAATGATAAGTGTAATGAAAGATAATAACTCAATTGAATAAAACACTTTTATGAGACACATTTGATGTAGTTTATATAAGCTATTTTCAGAGGACTTTGCTATAATGACAGGCTGGCAAGTAACTCACCATTTCCTCATTCATAGATTATGCTGACCATTCCACAATGTATTCCAACCACATAGCATAGAGGGATCTATATTACCCCTTCTAACACGCCTCTGCCCCCATACAGCTTGAGTAAAAATGCATCATTATCATCAAAGGCATATAGTTCAACCTTGTGTTGTGGATCCCTACCCCCCCTGCTAACACCGTACTTAGAACCTTGCCCTAACTCCCAGAGAGGAAGAGTAGCCTTGGGTTAACGTTACCTAACCCGACCCCAAATACCTCATTTATATCTCAACCAGCTGGGCTACATTCACCTTAAGTAGTCAACATATCAAGTTACTCGCCAGGGCTGCATTCATGCATCATGACGACTGAGGTATAATGCATTAATACATTATTTAGTGAAAGGATTCAGTGACAGTGATTGGCAGATAGCAGTAACAATAGATGATTGGGTTTAATGACTGGCCGTGCCTGAGAGGTTAATTGTGAATGTGAGTAATGTTAATGGACTCTCTCTCATGTATTACTTGCCAAGACCGGCAGTTTCTCAGGTCTATAGCAGATGCTGATAGGAGTATGTGTCCATCATTGTCACAGTGATTGTGTTCATGTGGTGTAAAATGAGGCATAAGCATAGATAGCTGCACATGAACTGGCACTAATTGGATTGCAGCACTGCTTGTATCCAATATTGTGATATTTATCAACACAAAGAAGTCTGTTTCCGTATACTCTATAAAGCTTCACCAGGAGAGAAGGCAGGAATTTATGAACCATTTAAGGAGGGCATCATGCCCTAATGCATCATGCCCCTGGTCACAATGCATGAATGCAGCCCTGGTGAGTAACTTGCCAGGGCTCCATTTGAGCATCAGGCTGACCCTATGGGATTGAGACACTCTTGAAGGGTCAGCATGATGCACCAATGCAACCCTTATGAGTTACTCGGCAGGGCAGCTTTGGTGCATCATGATGACATATGTCATCTATTAGCGACATCTGGAACAGGTGTTCATCTAGAAGGATAAGTTCAGCCATACCCTGCAGCATGACTGCACCCTAGAGGCTTAAGAGTCACTGAATGTCTGTCTAGATGATGAATCTTGTAATACAATTTACCCTTCTGATCCTTTTATTCAATGAAATCTGTTTTTTGCAGGCAGGTAACCCAGCCATTGCAAGGCTAGGTTTTTGTAACAGTAGATATTTAAAAACATGTGTCCTTTAGTAATTGACATAGTAGACTATACTCGTAGACTTCCTGGATAAAGCTACTTGATTCAGATAATTGGGCACTAATGAAAGTAATGAAGAAAAAGCACCGAACTGGGTAAGAAGCATAATTAACTATAGATTCACTAAATGTAAGTGTCCCTGCTTTGTTTCAATTAAGGGTCTAATTGAATCTTCTCTCTTGGCCCGTCCTAAGAACAAACTCCATGGAGACTGCTTAAAGTCTATAGCATAAAATGAGGCCTCCTTGTCAAAGGTAGCCAGATAGTAGATCTTGTTTAAAACAACTATTTAATTAACTGAGGGAAATAATGTTAACTCTGTTAAATAGCATCATCAATAAGTTTGGCTTTAGTTTTGTATTTGAGAAGCCTTCAGCTTCATATTTCTTATATTTAAATAACTCAGGAGGGAGTTTGTTACAAACAGCAACACTATCTGATGTTTATGGGAAGTGACTGTGATGTGATATGAACCATGCCCTATTTATCATCAGCAAGTTCAATGACTGATGATGTCAGTGACTGTGAGAGGGGAACGTGAGTTATGTTGATGAATGATCCACCACACAGTATTAATTGCAAAGGCCTGTGACGAGGGATCGGGGAGCTCTGCTATGCTTGTTGTAAGGATTGTGTTCACAGGGTGTGTAATGGGGAATGCGGTGCAGTAAGCTGCAGAGGAAGTATTCCTGTTTGAATAAGCAATCAGTCACTTCATGTCTACCCTGTCTTCTTGTACAACAAATTAAAGTTAATTTTGGATGATTGATCAGTCTGAGCAAGAATTTCCGATAATCTAAGTTTACACTTCAGGCATTGGTCACTGTTCATCTTTTTAGATATATGACTACACCTGTCCCCCTACCTATTTGAAATACTCTCCTTCCCTTTAGTAATTTTCTCTGAAGATGTTGTATCTGAAAAATAAACAAGCCCACTACAGGCTTTAGCAAGTCTACTCAACTCCCACACCAAGGTTTCACAGTGTACAATTCTCCATTCAGTGCTGTCTTGTCCAGTTCTAGGGTCACCTACTCTTTTCCTATTTGTTGGAAACATGCCCGGTGTTTCCTGGATACAGACAGCTGTGAGAGAATGAAGCCATCCCAACATTAAAGGGTATTCTGTAAATGATATAAATGTTCAATTGATCCTTTAAATGCACCAATTGACTTAATTTTTATGTTCATCAACAAGTTCTCTATAGACTATGTCTCAGTATCATGAGATAGATGCATTTCCCGTTCCTGTCCGACTTGTCGAAAATATTCTCAAATCAAACTCATAATTCTCATGCATTTACTGCTACTCATGCAGTATTGTACTGCACTTTTATTTTTTTCAATTTTATGATTTTTCAGTATTTTTCATCTGTGCCATGTGCCAGGTAATGATACATTTAGCTCTCCTAGCGTCAGCCAACAAATTGTTTTTATCGGTAATTCTTTCTAACAGATAATTTGACATCCAGGGGTCAGGTCTATCCTTAACCTTAAATTCACGAACAGGACATTGTAGATCTAACATTCGTTTTAAAATGTTCTCATATGTGTCCCAACACTCAGACGACGAATTACATGCATCAAAGTATGTCCAATCACAATCTAATACATCCATACATCCACCGGTACTCGTGAGATTTCCACACAGAATTATTATAAAATCCATAAGCACATTAACTTGGTTCACATCATAATTAATATATTTGTTTAGTTTTTCACTTTGAATTTTAAATTTATATTTTACTTTTTTACCAGCGATTAGAGGATAAAATTAAATTATCATGATTTTGATTTGAACATAATTATACCTATCCAGTCAGAAATTTAGAGATTAATAAATGGAATGTAGCAGCAAACATCACAATAGATTGTTCATGAAATCAGGTGGGTGTAGGGTTGCATCTTAGCCGGTGCCTTGTGTGGAGTCATGGTCTGACCCCTCTGGAGGTTGATCATCTTCTTCCTCTTCTCCTTCTTCCTCTTGGGTGGTACCGGGGTCGTCATCAAGGTCGTCAGTAGGGTCGTCAGGGAGGTCGTCAGCATGGTTGCCATCAGGGTTGCCATCAGGGTTGCCCGGCAGGGGTGCGTTCTCTCTCCTTATACGCTCCAGTATCAGTCCATGGAGATTCGCACAGGCCAGATTACCTTGTTTGCAGTGCTGTGCTTGACCTAGGTGAAAGCCTGAGCCCCACACCGGGTGGAAGCTAGCTTCGTATAGCCTTAGCTCTTTGGTACTCTGTAGGTGTCCGTTCAATCCAGGGTCTTCAAACTTAAGCCTATTGTACCTGAGCAGATACTTCTCTGCTTCCCTCGACCATTCATTGTTCACAGGTATTTTTTTGGCAGCGTTCATCATTTCATAGGGGCAAGTCTCAGCCATCACAATCTCCCGGGTCCTTTTGTCACCACACATTTCTGCCCGTTTGGCTTGAAAAGCCTGCTCAACACATGAGTAGACCACACCTTCATCTTTTATCTTACAGGGATAAAGGTTGGAAAGATGATTATGTGAGCTTCTGAAGAGTGTACCATCTGGTGTTTGGGCTGTAGTCGCCAGTTCCAGTGTGAGATGTGGTGAAGGCAAGTTGTTTAGCTGGTGATGTTGGTACGCTACCTTGTTTAAGATGACTGACCGCTGGCGCAGTCTGCAATCCATGTTGTTAGCCCTCGCCAGAAAATAGATTGCACGCAGGTCAATAAACTGTCGTCTCTCGAGCTCGTTGAGTTCATCGCCTATTGAACATCCGTACCAATACACATTGCCCTTCAGCAACTTTAGGGATTTCATGAGGGTGGCTTTGATCGTTGGTTTATGGAGAATTACCCGTACACACCTAACTTTCGGTTTGCGCTGGGCACGGCCATCTTGGTTGTTTTGATGTTTAAATACGCCTACCCGCTCAACAGATTCGACTTGCTCCACGCCCCATGGCACCCGTACATCTTTGACTAATCTCCCTAGAATGTGGTAGAGGTTTTCATTTTGATCCTCCGGACAGCCTTCGATGGTAAATATCCTTTTCTTGTCGAGTGTGTCGAGTTTTTCAAACCTGTTGTTATGCTTTGTAAGCATTCTGGTTTGCGCGACAGCAGTGTCAGACACTCATGACAGCGTTTCCTCAGTACTCGCCATTGTTGTTGACAGGCCCGCAATTTCCTCTTTATGTCCATCGAGTCTGTTTAAGATACCTGTCAGAGCAGTAGAAGTTTTCTGGTTCGTCTCGGTAATGGTTGCGAGTGACTTATTTATGGAGATGATTGTCTTCAGACTTCTTTTCCTGCTTGACCATGCGCCTTTCCAGCGCATTGACAGCAATAACAATGTCGGCCGGAGTCCCTGTTGCGGCCAAATAATCCTTTTCTCCTCGGGGCGGGTTCTTTTTACCAGGTTTCTTCTGTTCCGTCATGGCTAAATGTTCTCCAGATCTTTATGAAGAATTTAATCCAAAATGTTCCTTATTTAGAGTAGTTTGACTATGGTTTCTGCTCAAATATTGGCGGAGCTCGTGTTCTACCTGTTTAGCCTTGTGCCACCATTTTTCGAGCATTTTTACCTCATGCCTTCCACCACACACCCTGATTGCAGAGACCTTGTCTGTCCTTGTCACTGGGACCGCCCTGTTCCAGTACCAGGGTTGTATAGAGGTGTCTCTGGGGTCATCAGGGTTGGTGTACTTCCTGTGATCTTACACAGATCCCATTTCCTGCACTAATCTTGTCATGGCAGGCCTGACTCATAGCAGGGGTAGACACTAATCATTTTCAGCCATGGGCCAGCCAGGCCTGTAGCCTCAGAAATGCATGGGCCTGGGTCTAAAGCTGTGGCCCAGAATGTATTTTTAAAATTTTCTCAAAGAGAAAACTATATATATTTCCAATCAAGGTAGATTCAGACCATACCAGAATGGTAGGCTTTATTGTGATTTTCCCTCTCCAACAATATCTAACATTACTATATTGATTAAGATATGTGAGCCATCCGGGCCCAGGGGAAGGTAAGTTTTCAGAAAACTGTGGGCCCGAACCCAAAACTACAGGCCATTGGCTCCCAGGCCAGAGTAAGTGTCTTCTCCTGTCATAGCTCTTGCTCTGTAAAGCGTTGCAGTTTATGTAGCCCGGTTGATTAGATTTGGCACAATATCAGGCTTCATTTATTTTGTCAGGCCAAAGGTACCCAACCACTTGCTTTCCTGACAGATTTAAAACAGGTCAAGGCTGTCTAGACAGTATCTCAAGAGGATTCATCTTTCAACTAAGCCTAAATCACATTAATATACTTGATGAGCAATTTATTTGCTTGGTTGAGCTTCTGACCTCCATATGAATTTAAAATATTGAATTAAACATTCTTTTAGTAACCGCTGGTATTTACTATACAACCACCTACTCTAGTTACCTCATTAATATTCTACAAATCACAAATGATTTAATTGAGATTAACATTTGGAATATTATTTATATACATGGCATTACTTTAATTACTCAGAGTTATATACAACATGAGTACCCACCATTGACCTGCTGAAACACCAATAGCAGTCTTGGCAGTACTAGGTACCCAGTAAAGACCTGATCATGACCAAAGTCTCCACCAGTATCTTAGTGTGGTTGTCAGGTAAATGTTGGATGCAAACAAAAGCCACTCTGTCTTGTCCACTCTCCCTACACAACCAGTACTCCAGCCACACTTACCCCTCAACACGATACATGTAACAATCCATGTCCAAATAGCTCTGTCTTTGCCATGTGCTAAGTATCCTTCTTGAGGCATTCCACCAGAACCTCATCGTACTACACTTCAACTGTTTTCATATTCTTCCCTACTCCCTTTCTCTCACTCCATAGGTTAGTACATGTGTCACTTGCTGTGCCTGTGTTACAATACATTCTGTTAATTTCGTTTTCTTCACCCCATTTCCTTTTTTTCCTTATCTATCAAATTGCATATCAGAAATACTTGCAGTACGTTAGACCTTTATGAGTATAAATGCACTAGTCTAACCTAATACAGATTTATCAATATTTGCCATGAGTGCAGTTGTAACTAGGGACTCCTATAATCAAATAAAGCAGCAGAGCCTCCTCTGCCACCCGCCTGATACCTCTGCTATCCTACTGAGGCCAAAAAAAGAGAATGTGTTTTTTAGGTTACATGGTTTGAAAATCTAAGGTAGGTAGGTCAGATTTTCTCTTTTTTTTATTTTCTTTTTTTACTTTGGCCTGAAAAGTATCCAGAAATCAACTCAGGAGCTTTAATGCTGATTCGCTGACAACTGCCTCTACAATTAAATACCCCAAAATGACCCAAAATATAAATATTTCTTTAAAATTTCAACAAAACATGTCAAGGGTCGACCCTGTTTTGCTAGGTAGGGCCGGGTAACCTTAAACACACTTTATTTTATTTGGCCTGATATAAGCCCCTACCTCCCTGTTGGTGCTTCTCTCCAGCCCTCACCAGCAGACAGATGTAGTGGGGCTGAGTGTGATTCCAACATCTCACCTGGCTCCTTGTGGCTGCTCGGTAAATGCCAAGTGGGATTGGGTGCCCTCACTTTCCCTGTGTGCTGTATGATACAGGGGTGGCAGGGAGATGGTAGGATAGAAGTCCCCTTCTGTGTCATGGCTGCTGGCATGCAGTATTCAATACTTTTTGGCTTAGGACACCACCAGTTTTAAAAATGAGAATCACTTCCAATAGAGCTTTTAAATCCCGTACTCTGTGGATGATGCAGGGGTATCACATCAGACATTGGCAGTGTAAATGTGACATAGAACGCTAATTACAGTGTTGGCAATGCAAGGGAGATGACAAGGCTTATATAAATAGGCTCTGCCCTATTGAGGGGAGGGATGAAATATTGAATTTTAAAAGTAAATGTAAGTTCTGATGGCATATTAGAGATATAGTGAGGTGCTCATTATTCATGTATTGTTTTGTATCAGTATAGTGTATCTTGTGGATACATTTCTCTCCCCTCCATTATACATTGATTATTTGGATGCATGAAATACTAAAGACAGCAGACTCAAGGCAACATCAAATACATTTCAGACAGTGTTTTACTAATAGCAATGGTCTGGGAATGTTTTTTTTCAACAAGGGGGGGGGGGTGTCGGTGATCTCTTTGGTCCAACTGTGGTAGGGGTCAACATTTCAGTCCCCCTCCAGGAAGGGTAAAATTGAACATGGCCGAACCCCTTTAAGCTATAGTAATGTGCAGGCTTTTTAGCTAAAGAAGAGGTGCAATTTCATTGATATGCCCCTCAGGAGTGGTCCAGTTTCCCCCCCCCCCCCTTTTTTTTGGTCCCCCCTCAAATCCAACAACACCCCCTGTTGTTAAAAAATTACAATGCCTTGTTAAGGGCAGTACATATGCTAAAAAATACATGATACTACCTTCCAACAGAAACCAAATACACACCATGATAGCCACAAACCAGCAATCGTCACATTCACAACATTCATTCCCCCCCAGATCCAGGCGTCAGCTGTCCCCCCTATCTCATACCCCCCCCCTGCCCCTTCCTGGACCTGGCCCCCCCACACCCCCCCTACTACCCCACACCTCCCCACAGAATGTGAGCTATCCCCACACTCCATACAAACATGCCTTCTAAAGCATCATTCCCCCCACATACATTTACCCTCGTTCCAACCAAAACATATTTGGCTAGAAATCTCCCTTGGTGCAAAACCAAACCCCCTACCCCTGCCACACCCCCTTCCTCCCCTACCCCCCCCCTCGCCAACACAGCGTCTGATCCCAAATTCTCATGTATCACATCACTCGATCTCTTACCAAAGGCCTTTATACCATCATTACCAGCCTGTTCCCGTACAATAGCATTGTATTGGACAATACTCTAGTACGCGTACCTCTTGAGGTCCTTTCCACACAGAAACCTGAGATGCCCCACATAAGGCGCCACCTTCTCGCCTTTTTCTAACAAGGCTTCAATATCACGTAGATAATAATAAAGGATCTCCTTATACCCCAACACCTTTTTTCTGTCCTTCTTCGGGAGCAGCCTCTTCAAATCAAAGTCTAAGTCCATCTTTATCATACCTTCACTGTCACTGCTGTCTTTACCGTCCGATTCCTCCTCCGGCTGCTTCTGTTTCTTCTTCTTTTTCTTCGGTTCCTTCTTCTTCTTTCCAGCTTTTCCTTCTTTCTTGGTAGGCTTCTTAGAATGTTCTTTTTCCTCATCTGACCCCTCCTCATTACCTGTAACATCATCACTACTGGAGGAGCGGCCATTTTAAGAAGTATCACCAGGCTCCTTGCCAGAGCCCTCCAACTTGAGCTTTTCCGCCAACTCACACTGTCTGACCGCGTCTCTCTGTACCGGCTTCTCTACCAGATTCGACTTCAACCGTTCTTTCAAGGCAATAGCATGGGTAGCCTCATCTGCTTCCTCTTCATACTGGATCTTACTGAGTTCAATCCGACGAGTCTTATCCCGAAGACGAGAAACTTCAGCTCTCATCCTTGCAATATGCTCGCTGCGTTCTAAGGCTTTTAACCTCTGCTGCTCATATAACAATTCCTGTTGCAAAGACGACATACATGCCCCGTCAGCGGCCTTTTCCCAGTCTATCGACTCATCTACATCACCGGGAACACTCTGGCCTGGTAAAATGCCACCTGAGCATCCCACATCGCCATGACTTCTTCTTTCACTAGCGCTATCATTTGATCCAACCTGACCTCTCGTAACGGAGCCTCTGTCAGCCAGAACGCTCGGGTTCTCATTAAACTGTCGCCGTCCACCCACAGCACCACCGACACCTCTATCCTCATCTTGCGTATCATGTTCCTGACCCTTAATTCCACAATATTGACTGAGGTCTTCATCCTGCCCCCCCTGACAGTGCTTGCAAAACTCACTTCCAGGGTTCGAGCGGCCATCATATGCTTCGCCACAAGCCCGGCACGCCTTCATCTACACGTGCTATTGTTTACAATGACGCTACCTGAGTCTCTCACAAGATGGCGGCACTTTGAATGCCGGCGGTTCGTCTTCCAAGTAATTCCAATAAAACGCTGTCCAATATACTTGACCGTGTCTATATGTATTCTCCAAATGTCCAGGAACCTTAGTACTTGTCCCTGACTTAATCCTGACGTAATTCTGTGTCAAAAACCAAAAATTAAAGCGAACCAAAGCGCCGACACCCTTCTTCCAGTGAGAGTTCAAACCGAATGGCCGAATGACCGTCTTCCCAGATGCAGCCAGACCTGGCTCATGCGCAGTGACACTCTAATGTTACCCGGCAGCTCCAAGCTTCCCGCCTTGATTATACCCTATAAATGATATGCTCTCATTTCTCGGACCAACACACCACACACTCTTTTCAAAAAGTGTGTTGATCTCAAAAGTGTTTAGTAAATGTCTACAAAAAATAATGCATGTTCCCGCAACACACTATTCTTAAAGTACAGATAAGTTTTGCAGGTAATACCCTGTTGTTAGGCAGGAGGGAGGTGGTAGTTACGGATGTTAGAGATGCTAAGGAGAGAACAAAGATAGATTTATACCTTATTTACATACACAATACACTGATGCCTGACTATATATCTACTAGTGTCAAAGTACTTTCATAGTAACACCTTGTTTGTAAAGCATTAGGGTCTGGCTGATAACATGAGCAGCGAGGTAACTTATATTAGTCTCTATGTTTAGTCTGCCTGTGGACTATGTGTACAACATTGTCTAATTAATGTTATAAAGATTTATTCTGTATTATATCAACAAGCAGGAATGTATTCTTTGAAGCATAGACATAGTGGCAAATTGTTGATGTATTTAGTCTAACCACAACCTACAACTTCTAACATTCCCTGCCTAATGGACATCAGGCTGATAACAAAGACACATTCATTCCCTACTCACATGTACATGCACCTATTGGTGACTATGTATCTACTAGTTACAATGTATCTCAGGCATTCTACTATCATAGTGGTCTCTGTCCTGCAAAGCTTCATGATAAAACAGGCAGGGATGTAACTTTTATTAGTCCCTACATTCTAGCTGCCTGTAAACAATGTTCTGAATAACAACCATCCATATCATATATGTATATCAATAATGCTATTGCTTATTGTATCAACAAGTAGTTATATAGCCTTTGAAGCATAGACACAGTGGCCAATTGTTGTTATATTTAGTCTAAACACAACCTACACCTTCGAACATTCTGTGGCTAATGCACATCATAGACAGATATTCTTCACAATGTCCCTGGTCCTGAGCGCTATGTTAGCTTTGGGCAGCCCATAGTAGCAGGTACATAGCTGCATGGTGTATTCAAATAGCAATAAGCAAACCTATGAATGAGCATGCAAAAACTATTACACCTATTTAATCTAGTGGTATGAATGTCTGAAGTAGTCATTTTACAACAAGAAGGGGCTCAGTGAACTGCAAGAAGAGTCAAATTATTGTCTCCAGCCGGCAGGTTTAATCTGTGCATGGCTGACACCTTTGAGCTATAGTTACACACCAGCGATTTTAGAAATATTAAATCATTTGGTTTTCCCCCCATCCAAAGAGACCAACCCTCCTGTCCCTGCTGTTACAAAATGACCCCTCCCTTAGGGAGAGATGTTGAATATTGTCACATATATGTCATATCCAGCCTTGGCACGGCACATTGAATGTCCTTGACTTTGCTGCACAAGGCTCCTCATACACAACAGTACGAGCACATTGCTCTCACTCTTGACACTGCTTGATATACTGCAGAACATTACTAACAACCGCTTGTGGATTCAGAGACCTACACAGCAATTCCACATTACTCAGCACAGCTACCACTGGACACATTTATACATTCAGCTCTTACTGCAACAGTACTGAGACTTCTGAAGCAGTCCACACTTACATGTGAACTGTTTCAGAGGGAATGCAGTACTAACTTATTAAGCCAACTGGTTATCTGAGAACATCTATTCATTCTACACTTTCTGTGACAAGTACTCCTGCCTACTATAACTAGGAACACTGATGCAATTTACCATTGCACTAAAATTCCAAAGAAGAAATACAGAACAATCTTATTGAAACAATAAGCTTTCTGCTTGATCAGAGTTGCTAGGTCATAATTGAGAGAAGAGTCATGAAGCTGGATGGCCTTGTCCTACTGTGGGCCGTTGTGTACTGCTGTGTTGTCAGTCGTCCAGGCAGTGAGGCAGCAACTAGTGCCCCCTCACCAGCTTGGCCAAAGAGCAAAGCTACCACATCAACACCACAGACAACCCGCATGGCACCGATGGCAACTCAGCAGTACTACAAAAAGGAATCAGATGTTAAGGAAGAGACGCCTGGTCAGTACATTCTCTTTGACAAAAGTCAGATTTCTGCAGTGTCTGGGAGTGTTATCATGTGTGGGGTGTGGTGCATGCGGGACGCTGCCTGTAGCTTCTTCTCACACGTTCAGAGAGAGGCACATGGTGGGGACTGTGTGCTGTACCGTGATACGGCTGGGGTGGATACAGTAGTGGAGAGTGACACAGGAGCACCAATAACCTTCTACAGCATCCGTGATACACTAGAATCCACCACTCCTGCATCCAGTAAGTCTACCGTAAAGATGGCAATGCCACCTGCTGGTGTTACAACCTCTAGCACTGGAACTTCAGGAAAGGGACCTTTACCACCAACAACCACCCTAACCAAGGTTTATGGCTTACATGATGTCTTGTATGATGCAGACTATGGGTGGCTCATGATTCAGCAGCGTCAATATTTGGTGCTAGACTTTAATAAGGACCTTGCTGCCTACACAACTAGATTTGGCGACGCGGGTAAAGAAGACTTCTGGCTTGGACTAGATAACATACACATGTTAACGAGAAATGAAGATCAGGAACTCCTCATTGTTTTCGAAACTAGCAGCGGTGATAAAGTACGCTCTATCAAGTATGGACAGTTCTCTATTAAATCTGACTTCACCCTGCATATTGCTGACCCTGAGGCCAATTCTACAGCTGGCGATTCCCTCTCAGTGTATAATAATGCACCATTCAAGCTTCTGACTGAGACATCATGTGAGGCTGACATGCTGGGTGGTGCCTGGTGGATCGACTCTCAGTGTTCAAGTGGTGGATCTAATCTCAATGGTGATGTACCATACTGGTCCACTTATAATGCTGATATATGGACTGCCATGTACATACGTAGACAAGTCAAGTAGACAACCCCTGCTACTGAACTACCACTAAAAGATACAAAAGTCTCGCAGTGAGTAAAAGCATACCATGATTTGGTGAGAACTGATAGACCTTGGCTGTTCTGACCCAATACCAGTTTGACTTGTCAGACTTGGCTTGACATGGGTAATGGGTGAATGGAAGGTTGATGGACATTTAATTCTGGAAGTCGGTGAGCACTATTAGATTTTTTTTGGTAAATGCTGAATATTACCTTCAGTGTTAGGAATAAGACCTCCTTAATGACTGAAATATGTGTTAGATAAATTACTTGAATGGGATACATATTCAATTTCCTCTCTCACTTCTAAATAGAATAAAAATATTTGAATATGTATTATTTTTCAATGATTGTGATAGGAAGGACATCTCAGCAGGGTTTGTACTGACTCCAAAGTACTTTTTTATCTCATGAACTAGTGAGACATTTTTATGTCCCTAATTTAGTCCTTATTTGGTGTTTCATATTCTACAAAGTATACACAAAAAGAATATGACTGCTGTGCAAAACGCCAGCTTGGTTTGCGAATAATAAATACATGATAATATGGATAATTGGGCATCAGAAAAGTAGATATATTTAGCTGTGTGTAATTTATTTATCTAAGTGTGTGTATACATAATTGAGGGCTGCTTTGGGGCCTGTTTCCAATGAACATTTCCTGAGAGTAACCTTGGTTATGTAAATTATTATCTCACAGAGATGTATAGTGTTCTGGTAGAAATTTGGGGTCAACGAAACACATTGAGAGAATTGAAGCATTCATATATAAACATATATGCAATTTTTTGATACTCAGATATGTCTAACTTATTTACTCCTTGTCAGGGTCATTAACATACCTCACCATATTTCATGCTAAAAACGGCCATCCCATTGACTCATCAAAGGAAGGCCGTATTTCACACCCCCTGTGGAATAACCCTCTCCCGTATTTAATGGCCTTTTGATGTTATGAACACTACGAAATAGCTTTTTTAGATTTATAAGGTTGAATTTTGACAAAAATGGTCAATTATATCATGAAATAAACATAAAGGGGCACTCGTGAAATAACTCTCAGTGGGGAACTATACTTGTGAAATTTTATCTAAATATATATATTACACAAACTATTGCAGTATTTTTACTGTACAACCTCTTTGATAAATGTTCCTCTTTATTTTATGATTTTTTATAATCTGCCAAATATATTTGCCTTCCATTGAATGTAAGTCTCAAATAATCCCACCTAAAGTTGTGTAAACTTTCATAGAGCACAAAAGTGCAGGAAAGGTAGGGATGGATGCATTATTCAAATTGTTTTAAAATCTGCTCATCAGTTTTTTTCCAATGTTCTAAAGAATTCAAAATTAGGCTAATGCCAAAAGCGGTGGTCGGTTTAAAAGGGAGCTCCTTTTATCAGAGAGGTTTTACATAACTTAGTCCTTTTGCAGTAGTGTGCGTTAATGAGTACCATATTTCCGGCATAGAGATTGTATATTGTTTAGCTTATATATTGTGCTAACCTGATTTTATTATTGTCCATTTCTATACTTGTGATTATTGATCTACATTTTGACTACACTAGTGTGTCTATATGAATCATATATATTAATATATGCCTGCTTAGATTTAGGGCCGGCATGTGGTGATACATACACAACTATTAGCTGCATTTAGACACCATTTATGTACTGATCCATTTTAGTAATCAATTGCATTTAAAACATATATTATGGACACCTTGCAACTTTTATAACTGTTGCAAGAACGTTTTGAAACATGAGGTTTATATTTCTATGGTAGAAGTGTGATTCCATTTGATTTCAAAACAATTGGTATCAATGAAAGAAAAATTGAACCATGCTTCAGGGTGTGGGTTCAAAGGCATAAATAATTCAAAATAGTTATGTAATCCTTCATATTTCTGTACTACTGTCGATGCCTGATACTACTTGCTGTGTGTTATTAAATAAAAAATAGCTAAATCTTAAGTCAACTTGTTTTAGTTTCTGTGATCATCAAATGGGAAATTCTTATTAAATAAGGTTTGGATTATACATTATATTGTGAGTAGTATTATACCTTGTACAAGCTTGCTACGCATGACTGTACACCAAAGGAAGGCCATACCATATTGACATATCAGGCTTTTATGCTGTAGTATCACTATATGCATGTTTGCATTTAAGGAAATCAAACATGCTAAAAGGTACACACATTTGAGCACTTGCCACTCAGAGTTAATTTGATGCTAGAGTGCCCTATATAGGACAATTACATGATATTACCAAAACCAAACCCGGCTTAAAGGTTTTCCTTTTTCAATTATATTGAATTAACATTAATGCAAACATTCATATGGTCTATCTGTTATCAGTTTGTATGGGCTAGCTTCTGGGGGTATAAAACCCAATTATTGAAGATGAACTGTTATTTATTCAACATAGCCATCAAACGCTTTGTATTGATATATTTACTAGGCAGGTAGATAGAAAAAGACCTAAAGACAGAGTGATATATGCTCCAGTTCTTTGTACAGCTTTATGCTTTTGAGCATCTTTGGCTTTTTTCTTTCATAAAAATCTATGAAAGAAATGTTTCGTAACTTATAAACTTAGATAGGATATTTGGAATTGGAGCAGAGGATGTTTTGAAACACAGATGTTCACCTTTAACTGTCTTAAGCACCTGCTTTAACTTCTCTCAATTCTCCATGAGTACTAGATATTCATACATTGTATGCAGCAATGACAGATGTGTTACTTTCAGACTTGGAAGCAGAAAGAATATAATTAGTAGCATTTTTTTCTGCAATGTAATTTAACAAGAATGATTCAGACAGAGTATGACCTCCTGCCTCATTGCTGTATTTAGAACAACACCTGGGGATCTGCAGTAGGCTCACTCTCACCAGATTGATGCAACTTTTATTTGGCCGTACATGATCGGCGGCCATACATGATCGGCGGCCATACATGATTGGTGACGTACATGATCGGTGACGTACATGATCGGTGACGTACATGATCAGTGATGTACATGATCGGGGATTATTGACTGCCCTACCCTTTTTGACCAGGATAAACCATAGATAAACCCTACCAAGGTGTACATATAATGTCTGTCTTGGTATTAAAAATGGTTTAAATGTGTAAATGAGTCTAGTAAGAGTTTTTTTCTACAGAACATTTCAATGCCTATCATGTACGTCATGACGTACATGATCGGTGACGTACATGATCGGTGATTATTGACTGCTCTACTCTTTCTGACCATGATAAAACTTTTTTTTTTTTTTTTTGATTTGCAATGTGTATTTATTCATCCGATGATCTTTCAAAATACAACAATAATCAAAGCATGTGAGCTTCATGGCATTACATATCCAAATTTGTCACAATGTAAGATGGGTCTAGTGCCCATACACTCGTACACTTAGAGTGGAGTGTTTTATACTATATTACACAGAATATGGTAATGAGTAGAAAAAATATTATGATAACAGTAAGTACCTTAGTTACCATTTGGTGCAATATATCATTATGTATGCAGAAGCTTAAGTTGCTTCTTATCTCCCCTGACATCAATTTACACAGACATATCCTCCCTTTCTTAGCGGCTATCAAAACAAGACACAGGCGGTCTTAAACAGACGACCGGGTTTCAGAACTTGGCACTTAATACAAGTAGTTCAATTATGGTAACTTAAGAGCAAGCATGACTGCACATAGTAATGGTATATAAGTTTGAATGATAGTTGTGATCAACACTGATTATACAGTAATATTTTGCCAGACAGATACAGAGTAGGGGCGCATATCTATTGTCTCACACCTAGACGCTTAGCCTCACTGCGGAGACGGATTATTCTTGCTACTTCAGCTTTAAAGGCTAGTTTGTTAGGGGTTAATCTGTAAGACTGTGGCAGGCTGTTCCACAAATTAACAGCTCTGTACTGTTGGCTTTTTCTATAGCTCATTTTGACATTAGTGGGGTAGGTTAGCTCTAGTGAGTTAGCAGACCTAGTCACACGACCGTTGATGTCTTGGGGTTTGAGAATTAGACCCATTGTGTCAGGAGACAGCACCTCTGAGTATAGGTACTTGTGAACTAACATCATGAGTTGTACGTCAAATCTCACATCGACATAATCAATAGAACACTTTTTATGGAGCCCCGCAACCGGGTGCCTCATATTGGTTTTTAAACAATCCCTAAGGCCTCTGTTCTGGACATGCTGAAGCTTTTTAACAGTTGTAGTGGTCAGGCCATTAAACAAAAGCCCACAGTATTCAATGACTGGCAGTACAGTTTGCTTATATATTAATATTGCCGTCTTTTCAGGCATCATCTTACGGATTTTACATAACAGATAGATGCGGTGACATGCGGTGCTGACAGTTTTATTGACGCTTTTAATTAAATTAAATTTATTATCTATTATGATGCCGAGGTATTCATATTGATCCTTGACGTTTAGAATATGACCGCCCATTGTTATAGTGGGGATGTGGTTAGTATCTGAGTTAAACATGACAATTACAGTTTTGTTAGTGTTTATACATAGGCCACTTGTGCTGAACCATTTGTAAATCCGATTTGCGTCATATTGTAGCAGGTTTTCAGCAATGACAGATGATTTATGGTTTACATAAAATACAACATCATTGGCATACATGGAAATAGAACAGTGTTTTACTATAGTTGGCAGGGTGTTAATCCTTGGTGAAGATGGCCGCCAACGAGTAGAGTCACCCTGAACGGCTGCTCCGCTTACTATCGGCGATTTTTATGATTCAAGCGCTACTACTAGGAATAATTCTAGTTGAACAGATTTATTAATCCCTAGTGACACTGGAGACACCACAATTAACACCGCAACCCCAAAGGGTTAGGAGAAATAGAAGGAAAATCATGCCCGGCATGAACGCCACGTTGAATGACCCGGCCGAGCCCGGAGTCAATACCCAGCGCCAGGGAGCTCCCGGCACCGACACGCTGACAGTGGGAACAACACTGAAATTCGACCTACCCGCACCGACACCGAGGGAAACCAAGGCCTATCTGCGGACAAATGCCTCTCATGCGTCTGCAATTGAGAGAATTAATGAGATTGATGCTAGGTTGAGGGAACAGGAACAGTTAACCACCCGGATTATCGGTCTTTTTGAAACCATTGAAAGACGCTTTGCGGACGGTGACGCACGAGCTGTCAAAATCGCCTCCATGTTTGACACTGTACATGGCCGACTGTCACAAAGTGAGACTCGAGTCACAGAGCTGAAAGATAGCATAGGACAAACCGACGATCTCCATGACACACTGGAAAGGAAGGTAAATAGCCATGTCAACAACGTTGAGAGTATCCAGAAACAATTGTCCTTCTTAGAGAGCGAAAATAGACGTAAAATTCTGGTTCTAGAGGGGTACAAAGAAGAAGAAGGTCAAAACCTGCGAGGAATTGTTGATGACCTACTTAGAGATTTACAGTTGAATTTTACGTCAACTGCAGCAGAATCAGTATACCGAAGAGGTCGTTATACAAAACCCCAAAATGACAGGAAACTGAAGGCCAGACCCATAGTGGTGGTCTTTTCGTCAAACCAATTTAAGCAACAAATTTTTGCAAACGTCAGAAATCTTCGCCATATCAATCAATGGTTTGGTGTGTCACTAACAGATGACCTGTCCCCGGAAGACAGACTCAAGCAGGGTGAACTGAGGGCAATTAATGCCTTGGCTCGATCACGAAATATCAAATCTGCAGTCAAAAATCTCAATATAATTATTGAAGGTGAGTCGTTCCCATACTCTCGTATAGACAACCTACCCCAGGGCCTGTCTCTAGAAGCAGCCAAGACCCAGGACACACCAGATGGAATTGCCTTCCAAAGTAAACATGCGCCGTTTAGCAATTTATACGAGTGTCAGGTGCCCTTTGAGGAATTTGTGTATGATTCCACAGAAAGGGGATTCCAACACCAACTGGCGTTATTGTGTGACAAAGCTGATCTAGCGAAAGAAATCCTTGAACTGGACACCCCATACGACTGCATGATTGCAGGGAAAAGGCTGAGAAAAACACCAAACATTGTAGACAGAGAGGAAGACTTAATGTATGATTTGAATGAAGCCAAGTATTCATACAACCCCAACTTGATGGCCAGACTATTAGACACACAGGGCAAAATGCTGTACGAAGCCACATTCTCGGCTAAATGGGGAGCTGGTTATCACCTGGGTCAGGTAAATGAGATGAAAAAAGAAAATGTTCGTGAGGACCAAAACCTCATGGGTACAATTCTCATGAGACTGAGAGGTGATCTGCTCATTGCTGCTGATGAAGACGAATCGTCAAACAGGGGAACCCCCCCCCTCTCTCTCCAAACGGCACAGACGACCTAGCAGTCAGATCATAAATACCTACTAGAACAAATTACGCCCCATATCTTTAGATACAAATCTAACAACTTGGTGCCCCCCAACAATTCCAAAAATTCCAGAAATTTTTTATTCTGCCCCATACAAACGTTACTTCAGAGTACGTTAAATCACGACACTGAAATAACCTAAAATGGCAGCAGAATTACCAAATTCATTTAAATGATAAAATAATAATCATTAAAACATATAGGGAAATATTACCCTACCAGAAACTTGCTGGGAATGAGTGGACAAAGATCGTGAAATATACGTCATTGTTACCTCACCCCCTAACAAGCTTACCAATCTGTAACCATGGCAATAATTACTGATGAATCCGTTGAGTTCCAAAAGGCATGGAGGGAACATACTGATCGTATGTCTAGATACTGGAAACCGTCCCCCAAAAACCTTATTCTGAGTGACTCAAGGGGTAAATTCCTTCACGACCATATATTGTCTGCAAATGAGTCCAAGACAAGATTCATGGTCCAACACTTTGATGGGATAACCATTAAGGAACTGATTGTTAAGGCCGAATACCACCTTAGAAGTTGCCCTAGAGACAATGTTTTCATATTTGGTGGCCAGTGTGATGTGACAACAAAAGACTATACGACAGGCAAAATCTTATGCAATTGGATTGACTCGCCAAGCCTCACAACCCACCTATGTGCCTTCACTGAGGTAGGTCTGGACTGGCTAATGCACTCCCATCCACAAGCAAACGTGATAATCTGCCCACTAACGGGGTGTGACCTATCAAAAAAGGTTGCTAATGTATGGCAGGGCCAACAGACCATGATTGACAATGCAATCTTCCAATTTAATAAATTGGTAATGGAACTGAATGAAGCAAACCAAGTACCGACACCCTGGGTTGCAAACCACTTCTTCAAAGAAAGAAATGGTCAACTAGACATGAAGTATTATGTACTTGGTAGAGACGGTATACACCCAACTGAAAACCTGCTCAAAAAATGGGGGCAGGACTTTTCAAACTGCTTTGACAAGATTCCATTAATGTTAACCCACTACTCCATATATTGATAGATACATGTACTCGTTGTTAAAAGTGTAAATAAGTACCGGTAACCACTGATCACTATGTGCCAAACGTGTTAATAAGTACCGGTATTTTCCAAGTTATCTATTTTTATTTTCTAGATCTATTGTTAAGGCCATTTTTGACTACCGGTAACCACTGAACTCTATGTGCCAAACGTGCCAATAAGTACCGGTAGATACTTAATTACCTACTTTTCAGCTTTTAATTTATGTTAAAGCCATGATTACCGGTAAATGTAGACCAACAAACTTAGTACTAATTGTGCCAAACATGCCAATAAGTACCGGTAGATACCTAATTACCTACTTTTCAGCTTTAATTTATGTTAAAGCCATGATTACCGGTAAATGTAGACCAACAAACTTAGTAATAATTGGGTTCCACCAAATCAGGATTTATAACTGAGCATAACTTCATGTGGATATTTTCAGATGACCTTCAATCCGAAATTAGTTGTATGTATATGAAATATGGCTAAGCCAACCCGGGTATTTACATAAAATCATTCACTTACGAGTAACATTACCATATTCCGTAACTGCAGACGTCACCTACTACCGGTATCATACAAATTATAAATCAAGTTAATCTAGTTCATATAGGGTTAAGTTGTCATATGAGTAAGTGAACTGCTCAGACTAAGAAACTATCATATTAGAATAAGCTCTAGTGTTAAGTTACGCTACCACTATTATGTAGCGTAAAGGGATATTATATAGGGACTTGGTGGAGAGGCCGTTCACCGTTCTCTGCTCAAGGAAAATATCTTCTCTCTCTACTAGATGGCTTATAAGCCGAGATCTAGCAGAAGAGATCAGGGAAAACTTTGTCAAGGTCCTATTAGACCTACATTGTATATTGTTGCACAATATTTTGAACCATTGAAGTCTTGTAACATATTGAATACCTCAGTAGAGGGTACCCACTCCACACCCAAAGATATTACTTTGTACAGCCATATAGACTATGGCTAGTGTACAATCACTAATGGGCAAAAGAGGCCTGCAGGTTTTCCATATGAATGCCAGAAGCATTAAAGCAAATTATGCACGATTACAAATTGAGTTGAATCAAAATCCATTTGATTTAATGAGCTTCACGGAATCTTGGTTCAAGGATACTCATACTCCTTCAAGCTTTGGTTTCCCTGGGTTTGTGGTTCATCGTGTAGATAGAGCTTGGGTTGACAATGAACTAGAATTTGATATTGATGGCAACCCGAAAACAGGAGGCGGTGTGTGTACATACATAAAACACGACATTTATCATGATGCTTATGATTTATCCCACCTGAATAAGAGTTGTAAGGACATAGAGATACAAATCATTCGTATTGAAAAGCCAAACAACAAGCGTATGGTCTTGGTAAACACATACAGACCACCCAGGGGTTCCAAAATTGATTTTATCAAATTTCTCAAAGAAACACTAACTGCCATTCCCGAAAGACACAAAATTGAAATTATATTGACTGGGGACATAAATATAAATTTAGCGCTGAGGGATGAAAGGGTAAAAGATTTCAAAAAATTAATGAAAGACTTCGGGCTCCAAATTCTTATTAAAGATTACACACACTGTGTTGGCAATTCAAAAGCGATCCTTGATGTTATATGTACAAATGCTAAACATGTTAATGAATCAGGTACCATGAATCTCAATATTTCGGATCACTATGCTGTATACATGATCAGAAAGAAGGGGGCCGACAAACGGCCCAAAGTTGATCACATTTGTAGGTCATACAAAAAGTACAATGCCACACGTCTTGGTAATGACATGGACTCTCATGATTGGTCGACATTTGATAATGCCACTGAGCCCTCATTAAAATGGGATATCTTACATAATGTAATTGAGGCCTCATTGGATAAAATGTGTCCTGTAAAGTCTTTTAAAATTCCCGAAGAACGTGAAGAATGGGTAACTGACCACATGGTGAATGTTTTAAGAGATAAAAATAATTTATTATCCAAAGCAAGACGTACTGGTAATGCTGATGACATTGCAAAAGCTGACAAAGCTAAAAGAGATGGTAACAAATTTTCACGATCGGCTAAAAGAAAATGCATTCGTGAGGAACTTAAAGCTTCTGAAGGTAAACCCACTGAGTTCTGGAGAAAATTACAAAAGCTTATTCCTGGTGCGCCTAAACATACTACTGTCGAGCTTGTTGATAATGTGTCTGCGCTACCGATACCGGAAAATGATGTACCTAGTTATATCAATACATTCTTCACTGACATAGGCCCAAACCTTTCACGGAATATGAATGATGCATGGAGAACTTATGATGAAAGGATTGATGAAAACTTACTTGCTTTTAGTGCTACTCAAAATGAGGTCAGAGATGTTGTCAAAAACATAAAAGTTCACAAATCATCCGCTATTGACAATATGTCTAACATGGTTATAAAAGACGCCTTTATCCACCAAATAACAAGAGTGACAGATATGTTTAATTGTTCTTTTAATACATGTATTGTTCCATTGGCTTGGAAAATTGCTACCATTGTGCCTATTTACAAATCTGGTAACCCCAAACGTGTGGGAAATTATCGCCCTATAGCGCTAACACCAACCCCCTGTAAAATAATAGAAAAATTGGTTCACAAACATATTATCAATTTTTTAACAAGATACAATATTCTGTCCAAACACCAAGGAGGGTTCAGAGCCGGAAGGTCAACCATTGCCACCCTGGCTGACTTTACAGATATTATTGCCAGAAATCTGAATGTTGCCAAGCCCACAGTGGCTGTTTTTATTGACCTGAGCAAGGCCTTTGACACCGTAGACCACTCAATATTAGCAAGCAAATTAGAAAATTATGGCATAAGAGGTAATAATTTAAAATGGTTAAATAGCTATATAGAAAATAGGGTCCAAAAAACAAAGGTTAATAATTTGATATCTGATGCGCTGCGAGTGGTCTGCGGTGTCCCACAGGGCTCTATACTCGGCCCTCTGTTATTTCTACTGTATGTGAACGATCTCCCAAAGTGTGTAAATAATTCAGGTATAAAACTATATGCTGATGATACTGTCATTTTTGACTCAGATATTAATCTGATTAATGTACATAGGAGATTACAATCCAGCCTAGATATATTCGGTCTATGGTGTCTACAAAATAAACTTACAGTTAATACAGGTAAAACCAAGGTAATGGCCTTTACTGCCTCCAAGGTGAAACTGAATGCAATGCATATCAATTTGTATCTGAATGATGTTAAACTGATGGTTGTGCAGTCGTATAAATACTTGGGAGTAATGCTTGATAGCCACCTTAAATATGATTTACATGTAAAACAGCAGTTAAAATCAATCAACCATAAGACATTCGTTCTGGCTAATCTAAGGACATCCATGACTAAAAGCATAGCACTAAAAATCTTTTCTTCAAAAATTTTACCCTACTTCGATTATGGAGACCAATTGTTCTGTTCAGCTTCTCAATATATTCTTGACGACTTACAGTATGCCCAAAATAGATGCCTTAAGATATGTCTTAGGGTTGACCATCTTACGGATACAAACCTGGTTCATGCCTTGGCAAAGATGCCTCTATTAAAAGATAGAAGAATAGCACATCTATTAAATTTTATGTATAAAAGGGCATATGACGCTGAATATACTGTAAACAGATATGTACCGACGCGAGCCCACCAGGGCCCTATCCTATTTAGAGTAACACCCCATTGTGAAGTTTATTATCGATGTATTGAACACTATGGATCTATGTTATGGAATGAGCTCCCACCCCCTGTACGCCTCCTGCCAAACCATAATTCTTTTAAAATGGATAGGAAGTCTTGGCTCGTTGGAAGGGTACCAATATTATTATTGAGGTGATACTGTTAAAAGTAACTTCAAAATGTGACATAAACATTTTACATTTGTTGAAAATATGTAGTTATTAGTTAAGAAACCTACATGTTATTGGGACTAGGTCAAAACAGGACCTGGAAATTCCTATATGAGTTTGATACCTTCTTAAGAAGGAAAGGGTCTCCCGAGAAGATCCTCCGCGCACTTATAATAAGTGGGAGGAGGGAGACCTTTCTGGCCTGAGTTTCCTGAATTTTGATATCTAATGTTCTTATGAACAGGGTTATTTTTCTTATACGGGAGTGCACCCTACAGCACACTTATGATGAATATTTAGATGTAACCGTACATAAAACTCAGGAATAAAGATAAATGTTTCAAAAAAAATGAAACAAATGAAGAGGAGGGGGCCCAGGATGGAACCCTGGGGGACACCAAATGATATATTTTTAGTAGTAGATAATGAGTTATTACAATATACCCTCTGCGTGCCATTTTCTAGGTATGCGTGGAGCCAGTGGGTGTATAATTTTGGGATACCTAGCGTGTTGAGGCGGGCGAGTAACTCACCGTGGTGTATTGAATCAAAAGCTTTCCTTACGTCCAGGAAGCAGGCAGCCACAGCCTCACCTCTGTCATGAGCACTGTAAAGGTCACTCACCACAGAGAAGACTGCGTCTGCTGTCCCCCTGGACGCTCAGAAGCCAAATTGGTGAGCAGTTAGTTTATTATTAGTTTCTAGGAAGTTGTAGACACGAGTATAAATTATGCGCTCCATTATCTTACTGGGCATAGGCAACAGGGAGAAAGGACGCCAGTTGCCTATCTCACACAGGTTACCAGACTTGGGCAGGGGGACAACCTTTGCACAGGCCCATGTGCCTGGAAAAGGAACCTTTTCCAGGCATACATTAATAAGGTCTGTTAGTTGGGGCGATATTATCAGTAGGGCATCTTTCAACACTCTGGCTGAAATATTATCTACCCCACTTGACTTGTGGGTTTCAATGCTTCAGATTATGTCTATTACCTCATCATAGGATATTCTATCATCATTGGACAGGTTTGTTTTGGGGAGAGAGCTGGTCGGTACCCATTCAGCCACTTCAGGTGTACTACCCAGGCTATTAAACAGGTTACTTCCCACCTCGGAGAAATAAGTGTTAATATAACCGGCAACATCATCTCCACGGCCTTCCTCCTGGGTGATATGATGGTTATAGGTTACCTTGGGGTTGGCCAGATCTATATTACCTAAGAGGATATTGATTTGACGCCAGAATTTAGTGGGATTTTCAGAATATTCTTCTAATTTGTTGTAAAAGGACTGGTTTTTAGCATAGTCACAGTGTTTGTTAATTGTGTCGCGTAAGCGCTGTGCTCTTTGGAGCAGGGGTTTGTTATGGATTTTATTGAGGCAATATTCGTACATTATTTGGTTACGTTCATATATTAATTCTAGGATGTCGTTGTTTAACCCGGGTTTATTGCAGTCTTTGAATTTCATGTTTTTAATAGGACATTTTTCATCAGGTAGGTATTTATGTGAGTTAACATGATGGACCACTTATTATTGACATCCTCCTCTGCATGGAGGCTATTCCAGTTAATATTCAAGAGGTAGTCCTCAAAGTCAGTCCTATCATAATGCCTATAGGATCTGCCCCTAATAGACCTGGTGATGGGTTTGACATGATATAGCTTTCTGACGGCAAAGGTTGGTAGATGATCAGACAGTAATACAGGCAGTACACCTGAGTAAGAGACAATAGGACATGTAGATGTCATAATGTCAATGCATGTACCACCAAGTATGTTTGAGTTTGGGTTTGGGTGGGTTATTTCATGGATTAGATTTTCTAGTGGTAGGCCTTCTATACATTTATTATACAGCTTAGTTTTGCAGTCCTCGGGGGAGAGGAGGTCTACATTGATGTCCCCTAGGACCCAGACCTCCCTCCCCTCGAGGAGGGGACTCTTGCAGGTTTCTATCAGCAATTTTATGCATTGAGCACAGATGCCATTTGGCGGCCTATAAACATGTATTATCGAGGTTGGGTTATATTGGTGACAAATATCTCAATGTCCTTGTTCGAACTGCATAACTCAGGAACAGGGGTGCAAAATTCAGCGAGAGTGTCCTATACGTAGCATAACAGACCTCCCCCAGCTTTGTCCAGTACCCTATCCTGGCGTAGGATCTGATAGTCTGGAATATATACTTTGCTATTTGGGAGATCTTTAGTGAGCCAGGTTTCACTGACACATATAATGTCAAATAGCCCTACTAGCTTACTTAAGCCGACCATTTTTAGTAACATACTTCGGATGTTGATATGTCCAAGTTTAAAACCCTTCATGTCCATAAAGTCTGTGACCTTAAAAAACCTTACCAAGGTGTACATATAATGTCTGACTTGGTATTTCAAATGGTTTAAATGTGTAGATGAGTCTAGTAAGAGTATTTTACATGACATTTCAGTACCGATTATGTGCGTCATGTGATGTACATGATCGGCCATTATTTATTGACTGCTTTAATTACCTTTTCTGACCATATTTAAAACAAAATCAATCATAGCAAGGTGTACATACGATGTAAGTCTTAACATGTATTATCAGAAACATGTGCAGCAGCCACTTTTGGAAAACTACAACCACAAAGCCGAACAAGTTCAAAATCACAAGTAATTATGTATTACAATTTTTAGTTGATGATATACATTTTGATTGAGCAATCTTCATCTGAATATCAAGATCTCTTTTCCCCTGAATTAAAAGATTTGTGTAGCCTAACAAGTTGATCAACATTTCAAAAGATGTAATGCTGTTTTTCAGAATTCCTATCTGCTGTCTGCTTTGGTCCTGATAATGACTTTGCAGTCAAACGGTTCTACCTCCACAGTATGTGCAATCTGCCCGATAGTATGAGGCTCTGGTACTACATGATGCTATAGAGCCATGGGGCAGAGCTGTGCATTATATACCATCTGTAATGAAAAGTATACTGAACCATTGTTAGATACAAACTGATCCCCAGGTGCTACATGATTGCAGTCAGTGAAGGCATAGGTTCAGAAAGGAAATGTGTATATAGATATAAAGGTAGCATTGACCTGCCACGGTCAAGCTGCTTGGCATTATTGGCTCCAATCCTACACATATTAATTAATTGAGAAAAACATTTAGGACTACAGGACGAGTATGTGTTGCCCATTAAAGGGAAAGAGTATACAGTAGTTGAATATTGTAGAGCTAGCCTGGACAAAGGCCAACCTCAATGTCATTTAAAATAGGTTTTCATTTAGAGACAATGTTTCTACACAATATATAAGGAAACTTATCAGCAACACATGGAGTTTCACCTTGCATATGACTACCCAGCTAAGATTACCACTCACTTCTGTTGTCATCATTTACAAGATTTAGGTCTGAAATATTTGAATAGAAGCAGTAATATTGCTGTGGCAACATTGCTACATTTTAAGGACTAAATAATATTACAATAAATGCTTAACAGCTCATAAAGGGTTGGGGTATCTTCCTCTTCAAGTTTTTTTTTGTTTTCCGGGTTACTATAGAATACAACTTCGATACTTCTAAATCTGGAAAAAAGTTGCAGTTAAAAATAATTGTTTTTACAAGTAATGCATTTCAATCATATTTTTCTGCATTCCCATTGAAGGCATTAGGACAAAGGCCTATGGGGTGATGCAGGATATTAAAACCTCCATGCAGAAATATTTACGACTTAATTACTATTCTCATGTTGTCTGCTTGCTTAAACTATGTGGATCTTAACGTAATAGTAAGAAGTAAATGCATGGTACAAGGTTATTGAGAAGTTATTGAGTAATTTTTTTTTATTTCTTAAAAGCCTATGGCTCTTGTATGGAATAACGAATGTTATTGCATCATTGCAGCTGGTTCTTAGCAAACACTGCATAAGGCCATATTCTCAACATAAAAGAAATGTCAGTTTGTGCAGTGTAAATGGCAGGACGATGCCACAGCATGTCCACACATTCTTTAGACATAGTCTCCCATGTTATCAATATGCTCAGCATAATCTCACAATAATCATTCCTTGGGCAATATTGTTATTGCGTTGACAATGTCTTGTATTGTACAACCAACAGAGAACATTTAAGATGGCTTTCTTCGCAGTTTTGTTCAGCCACTTTATATCCTGGTCACATAGAGAGATGGCTATTACATGGATTTGGTTGTGAGTGCCCCGGGCATCGCACATGACTTATCATTGGGTATTCTGTAGGTATAAGAGGCTGTTTACATGCACTGCTAGGCATCTGTTGTCCTTAACTTATTATGATCCTCCAACGCACACCTGTACTCTGCACTTATTCACACAGGAAATTGCTAACTATTTGCCAATTTTCCTTTGGCTACAAATGGAACTCATTGAAGCGCAGGCTTGTGTGCCAAGCTTTGTAGAAGGCTAGTTTATCTAGATACTTGCATCTACATCTACATCTGTCCTTTCTCCCTTAGATGAGCTAAATGATCTGAAGTAGTTTAAAAACTGCCACAAGTAAATGTTTTTTATCAAAAATGCAATTCTTTCCCCTTCTTTCTGGCTCTAGTAGCAAGAATATTGTCATCGAGGATGCTAAACCACACATTAATTTATCTTCCTCTGAATATTATTACTTTTTTTACAGGAAATGCAGAACTAAAATTTGGAGGTGCTTTCATTCTAAACATTGACTAATAATAATGATAATACAGAATAAAGAAATGTTCCAATTGCATATGCTATTTCTTGTTTAATATATATGGTTTGAAGCATTACCGAATTTCAGATTTTATCTACACCTAGTTTTAAAATCAGCAGATCACAAAATAAGTTACGGGTTAGGCACTGTGTCCAATATAGCCCCCACCCAGAGACTCTAGCGTGGCATCAAGTATGATTGCTTTCAGCTATGGATTCAACCCTTCCCTATGTGCAATAAAGAGATGTAAACGGTTGAGGACAGTGCTATGCACACATTTACAGAGCCAGATCGATTCTAGCTATGGAGAAAAAGTTCCTATTTACTCGCACTCAATGCTCCCAAGTACACTTTATAACACTGAAAGAGTTTGCTGTGAGGATCTGTTTGGCAGATAAAGCAGATTTAGCACATTGTAAGAAAATCAAGCAAGTGTCGGAAGTGTCATAATACTGCTTCGATATCCGATTGTTTTAAGCAACTTATTGTATTTTGAACATTATCTACATTCATATTCTAGTGAGGGTAAAATAAATAATCTTTTCACACAAATACAAGTGTTTGAGAATAGAGGCATATGTGGGAGATGACCACTGTGGTTTTGCCACTACCTTGTTTGTACATGGTATGAGTCCATAGAGATATACTCCACCTCAATGTGCTCCAGAGAGGGGAGCCATGTCTGAAAGCTACCTGATAGGTCTTTTGCCTCTCTGCAACTATCACATAACCTGAGTGTACGGCCAATAGGCTTTCAGTTTCAGAGTGGACTGCAGTCCTAGGACCAATGGTCGTACAAGAGGAGATGTTCCACCCATCTCAATCAGCCATATATCTATCAGGATAATGTGTGCTAATTTATGCAGTTAGATTAGAGCCTGCACCAAAGATCAGCTTGAAAAGTGATGCCTACACTTGGTGAACTTCTAGACACTCTGCTGGAGAACTAGTCATGTTTATTTTTGTCTTTTTCTTTTCCCTAAATAACTATCAGAATGACTATCTAGTTTGAAAAATCTCTAGCATTGACATTTTTGGTTTTGACCTCATTTTAGCCTTGGTGTTCTTTTATATTCTAGTCTATGGTTCAGTTCAAGCTGTTATTGTGAAATGACCTACGGGGATGTTTGGTACACAGGTCTAGGGAGTACAGTCAACTCCCTCTAATGTGGGACTATGAAAAAGTGGCCGCATTGGTGGGTTGACTGCATTGGAGGGAGTCATTTTCTATACCTTGTAGTATGTTTGGGACTATGAAAACTGTCTGTATTAGAGGGATTGGCTGCACTGGAGGGGTGGCCGTAGGGAGTTGACTGTATCTGATTGTTCCCCTTTAATGCACATAGTAATGATTTGCCACAATTGACGGACATCTATAAGATAAATGTGGCAAATGACATACTAAACACTCTATGTCACTTAGTGAAAGCCCTATATAAATGATTGCCTCACCAGAATGATATAATTAAGTAAAACCTACTAAGTGGGGAAGCTTTTGCGCCACCTTTCTGAGAATCACATATTACCTACTTAGGACTTCCTAGAAGAGGGGATGATCTGAATGTGGAATATGTTGTGTAAGTAGTATAGTATGTATCGGAACGGGACTATAGTTAAGTACTGTTTATTACTCAATCGACCTGCAGCCAATCAGAGGCCTCCATTTGGTCACGTGACCGGAAGTGACCTACTTAGGGGATTAGTGGTGACGTCACGTGACCTAGTTAGCCAATCAGAGGCCGCCATTTGGTCACGTGACCGGAAGTGACGTCATATGACCTACTTATGGACCGGAAGTGACGTCATATGACCTACTTAGGGGACCGGAAGTGACGTCATATGACCTAATTTAGGATCACGTGACCGGAAGTGACCTGATGAGTCACGTGACCGGAAGTGACGTCACATGACCTAATGGCCAACCGGAAGTGAGTGACCTCATTGAGGATCACGTGACCGGAAGTGACCTGATTGATCACGTGACCGGAAGAAGAAGTGACGTCACGCGACTTAATGAAGAGATGAGCGTCTTTAAGGGGTCACGCGCTTTAAAATGTGATATCTTTTTTTTTGGAGGAGGAGGAGGAGGAGGAGAAGGAGGAGGAGGAGAAGGAGAGGAGGAGGAGGAGGCGAGTCTCTTATTTTTTTCGGTAAACTAATAAAAAACACTACGATATAAGTTGTTGTTTTTTTTTCATTTTTTATTGTTTTACGAGCGACTGGAAGTGACTTATTGAACTAGGTAGAAGCGTTCTTTAGAGTGTATAAGGGGGGGGAGGGAAGGGGAGGGGAGGGGAGGGGAGGGAAGGGGAGGGGGGCCCCTTTAAGATGCATGGGGAGGGGGGCACTTTTAGGATGCATGGGGCGGGTGGGGGGGAGGGGGGGAGGGGGGAGGGGGGCACTCTAGGGGGGTGGGGGGCACTCTAAGGGGCGTTTGTCTCTTTTAAGAAAAAAAGAAAAGAAAAAGATTTCAATCGAGAGACACGCTTCTTCCTCTCGAGAGGAAGAAGCGTGTCTCTTCATTTTTTTTTGTTTATCACGTGCCTCGATGAGGCGATCAGCTGCGACTGGAGGAAGTGACACTTTAAGAGGGCGCGCGTCTTAATTGTTATGATATTTTTTTTTACTTACTAACAAAGAAGACGTATGAAAATAAAACACAACAATTCACATGTCCGTCGTTCTCGTTGTTTCTTGCTTGATAAAGTCAAGTAATATCGCAATGCCGAGGTCAAACTTTCCCATGTCCTCAGTCAACACTCGAAGGAGTTCAAAAAGTGTACCGCCGGCACCGTCAGCTTCATCTTGCCACATTTTCAACACTCGGAAGGCCCACTCAGCGGGACTTCCTCCGTATTCGCATTCTTCAGCGATCTTATCTAACCTCTCAGGCGACAATTTTAAATGGTCCCCCACCTCTTTCCACCTGCTACCTAGACGTCTGCCGAGGGTGCCCAAGTGCTTATGCATCGCGGGCGAGTCGGGGTTTTCGAAATCCAACCCCTGTCTGTGGAGAAGGGACATCCACTGAGCCAACAGTTCCACGCGTCTAATGCGGGTGAAGACGCGACCGAGCTCTCCCCATCTATGACGATGCGGGGTTTCACCCCACCAGACTCGGAACATCGCCGTACACAGCTCCTCCGGTGCCTTGACACTGCGCTCTACTAGAGCATCCATACGGGCGGCGGTAACTTTTAAGCTACTGCCCAACTCTCTCCAACAGCCGCTCAACTCTTTACCTAGTTGACGAAGCAAGGCGTCGCTATAGGCTAACCGCCGCTGTCCTACCTCTCTGTTCTCCCCATCGGTCTGCCTCGCGCGTCTCACGTCTTCAAGCCGCATTAACTTTTTTTCAGGTGGACAAGGCGGTGAAGGCGAGCTTGAAAGTGGAATAGCTTGAGCCATCTCGTCTCGTCTTGGCGGCGGCGGCGGCGGCGGCGGCGGCGGTGGCGGCGGCGGCGGTGGTGGCGGTGGTGGTGGTAGTAGACGTTACTGTGGTCAGAGGCGATATGGTTTTTTTCCAACAGAAATCAGAGCTTTTATACAGAGGGAGTTTAATCCCATTTCCAACAGCACGCCAGCTGTCTAGCGACCTGTCCGCATGACGCTTTTTCAGCCGCTCCGCTCCTTAAGAGCTTAGATGACGAGGGGTATGTCATCGCTATCCGTGGAGACCAGCTGAAAACGGTGTTTCTTCGTCATCCATAGCCTTACCTCCTACCCCCTACCTGAGGACGTCTCCCTCCCTCTGAAATTCATTGTAACAAACGTCAGAGGTCAGGTGAAAATCGGATTTTTTTCATGCACAGCCTTAGTCAGCTGTCACCCCTCCCTATTGAACTAGCCGGCCGCTGCCTGGCCGGCCCGGTCTACTCACCACGGCAGGAGGTGGTGATTTTTTTTTGTCTTACACTTAAGTCGCTCACCACATGCACACGCCTCTACTCACAGACAGACACGTTCGTCTTAGGGGGGTCCTGCTTCACGCCACACGCCTCCTGTAGTTTTTTTTGTATACACACTCTAAGCTCATCACCGTTAATCCTTTATACAGCTAACGCGCGCTGAATTGCTGAACAGGGTGGTAAGTGGCTTAGCTCATGAAAGTGGATCCCTCAAAAAAAAAGAGGGGAAAGGGATCCAGCTGAAAACGTCATACCTTATGTCTTTGTGAATGGCCGCCGGTCAGTCGACGGCAGCAACCGCTTAATCCTTTATACAGCTAATGCGCATTGAATTGCTGAACAGGGTGGTAAGCGGCTTAGCTCATGACAGTCGATCTCTCAAACGGGGGGAAAGGGATCCAGCTGAAAACGTCATGCCTTATGTCTTTTGTTTCTCTTTGTGAATGGCCGCCGACCAGCCGGCGGCAGCTGAACAGGGTCAGTAAGTAGCTTAGCTCTAGAAGCGAGAAGGCGTATATAAGGGGCCTGGAAACCTCCATTCACTCACTCATTCTTTTGCTGCTCTCTACAGTCACCACCATGAGCAAAAGACAACACCTAGCGCCGTCCAAGAACAAGAAGACTACGCGGAACAGCGCTCGTTTAGCGTCAGTGCCTCCTCTTGCTACTGAAAATGAGACTACCGCCGCAGCCGCTTGGTCTTATCACCCTCCCGCTGTAGCGAGCGCTCGCGGCAGTAGTAGTAGTAGTAGCAGTAGTAGTAGCAGTAGTAGTACTAGTAGTAGTAGTAGTAGTAGTAGTGGTAGTAGTACTACTGGTAGTAGTCGTCGTGCTAGCGAAGTTGTTACACTCGCGACGGTACACGTTGCTGCTAAGCGCGCTGCCGCTGCTACTGCCGCCCCGCCTGCTGGTGATCCTCGGGCTGCGGCTGCTGCGGCTGCTGCTGCTGCTGCACCTGCTACCGCTGCGCCTGCTACCGCTGCGCCTGCTGAGGCTGCTGCGCCTGCTACTGTTGCGTCTGCTGCTGCTGCTGCTGCTGCTGCTGCTGCTTCTGCTGCACCTGCTGCTACCGCTACTACTACTGACGACAACGCTCCTGGCACAGCGCAGTACTGGCAACCGGGTTTTTACCTCCCCACTACTGTTGATGACTTTGATGACCTGCCGCACGTTGCACAGCCCCTCTCCTCCACCACTACATCGACCGACGCCCTCGACGCCGCTCGAGCTGAGAGTGACAGCTATTCGGACACTCAGCCCCTAAACCGAGAAGAAGAGGAGGAGGAGGAGGAGGAGGAGCAGCAGCAACAGGGTGAGACAGAGAACGACGCTGACGACGAGGCGTACGAACAACCCGAAGGGAAAGGGGTGGGCGGTACGTTTTTCGGCTCCCCTCTTCGACCTTTCGACCTCACTTCCACTAGTAGCCCCCGTCCGGTCCGTGGCGACTGCCCTCACCGCCACCTTACGAGGGCGGTGGCGCTTCATCTTCTACCACTACACTCAGCACCGACGGCGTGTGGCTGCTCTGTTCCAACAACGAGGCCTCGGATACCACCAGCGCTGACGCTGCTCCTGCTATCGGTTCTGCTGCTGATTCAGCTCACGCTGATGGTGTTACTCATCCTGCGGGTTGAAACGTTCTAAGGTGAGTTCCAGAACAACAAGGCCTAGTAAGAAGAGAAAAATACAAGAAAAAGAACGAGATGGACGAGAAGAAGCAGAGAAAACCTTCTCCCGTCTTCTCAGGTTAGAGTTCTGCTTAGACGGAGCTTTGACGCTGGAGATCTGGGAGGACGTGGCTAGACTGTCTAGGAGGCCGCGCTACACAAAAGACGGCCAGGTGAAAGAGGCGTCTCTGACCAGAAGCAAGCGAGTGCACTTCACGGCCGACGCGCTGCGCGAGCTAATAGCACGCATCGCCGATATCCGCGCAGTGGTGCGCATACGCGACACAGCGGCCGCGCAAGGAAGACCTAATCACACCCCCTGGTTCACAGTGCTGGATGAGGAGGGCGAAGTGTACGCAGCTGTGAGCTACTACAGCGGTAAGAACCTCGTCCACGTGCGCAAGTACGAAGGTCCTGACAAAAAACCCACACAGCAGGGAGTGACGCTGTCCGCCAGAGCGCTCAAAGAGTTGGATGACAAAACGGAGATCATTCTGAAATATCTCGGCATAGATTCGGAATGAGAGACGCTCAACGCTCACAAAATGTTTAAAAGACCGTACAACCACGAGAGACACGTAGAAAACTGTAGAGTAGTACCTAAGTTTTGCCCTCTATGCGGCGAAGGCGATTGCCGAAAGATCGCCTGTCGACGCGAATCTCTGGACGGGGTGACCGTCCCTCCGCGCATATGTGCTGTACCGAACGGGGAGGAAACGTTCACGGCGAATTGGCCTGCGATACAAACGGGCGTCAGGATGCACGGGACTCGCGTGAGTGTAACAAACTTCAGGCTACCAACCGGCAAGTTGAGTGACGCTGTAGATACTATGCGTCGCATTCACTTGACACAAAGATTCAGATACAAAGTGGGTTTCTCGGTAGGCTTACTCTTACAACACAGAGAAGACAAGAGCAAACTGCGCTACTTTCACGCCTCCCAGAACAACGCAACTCTCATACAACCGCTCCCTACTATAACTAATTCAGAAACTTTGGAAGAGCTCCTCTCAAACATGGAAAACACTGTCGCTTGCGAGGAAGTACGGAAACTTTGCGACGCTGACACCAAGTGGCACGTTCTTTTTTCTACCAATTTGAACATTTGCGTTTACATGGGACCGGGGGAATTCCCCATAGGCGGTAGGATCACTCAGGCCGGTCGAGTTGGAAAGAGAAGCGGCGTGTTAGATTTTCCCAACAAGGACAACCTCTGCATCTTCCGCTGCATTTCCTTTCACTTATACAACACCAGCAAGCGCGCTTCAGATTTGTTACGTCAGTTCTGTCCCGCTGCCACACCTGAATCCTTTCCGGGTCTGAACATCCGCGACTTACCCGCGTTAGAGAACTTGTTTGACGTACAGATAGCGGTTTACACCGCGTCGCGTCAAGTGCCGGGGCGGAAGTTGAGAAGACGCGTTACTCTGATCAGACCGCCTTCCAGAACTCTGGCCGCCCGAGGTAAAGTCAACCTACACCTGACGGCGAAAGGCGGTTTGCACGTCTCTCTCGTCACGGACTTCAACGCGTACGCGGGCATATACGAATGTTGCAAGTGTAAGGCGGCGTTCACCACCGAGTTCTTGCTGAAGAGACACAGGAACCAGCTTTCCTCTTGCCGACAAGTCAAGTTGCGCTACGTAGGTGGCATCTACCAAAATTCGAGAACAATTTTCGAAGCGCTAGCAGACTTCTCCATTTTTCCCCCCGACGGACATTCCGGAATCTACCCTTACAAGATCGCCTTCGATTTCGAGGCTTTCTTCAGACCGTGCAAAGAACCGTCGACGGAACACGTGTCCCTGCTGTGGGATCACGTCCCTTTGTCGGCTAGCGTCGCATCCGACTTTCCGGGGTGGGAGGGGCCCGTCTGCTTCGTCAGAGAATCCGACGCAGATTCCGACCCCTTGTTGGACCGAGTTTTAAATCACATAAACGAGAACGCCAAAGTCATCGGGGAAGCTGTGCTAGAACTTTACCGACCGACCTTAGCGAAGTTAGATGCGGCGATAGGTGAAGCTCTCCTGCTGGAGGAGGCGACGTTCACCCCTTCTCCAGGCGGCTTCGCTGCGGCTCAGACCAGACACCCGTTAGTTCAACTGTAGAAGCATCTTCTGCGATACATCTGTCAAGCTCCAGTCGTGGGCTTCAACTCGGGGCGTTACGACTTGAACCTGATCAAAATACGCCTTCACTCGTTCTTCGCCTCCGGAGACCGAAGAAACCAAGAATTCAGCGTCATAAAGAGAAGCAATCAATACTTGGCGGTTTACACACAGCACACGGTTTTCTTGGACGTAGTCAACTATTTGGCACCCGGTTACAACTACGCGACCTATTTGCGAGCTTTCACCAGGAACGAAGAGAAAGGTCACTTCCTTACGAATGGATGACGTCTACCAGGAAACTGGCAAACAGAACGCTGCCACCGAGATCGGCTTTCGACAGCGAGCTGACGGGCGTCAAAATGTCCGAATCTGACTATGCCGCATGTCAGAAAGTTTGGTCCGACGAGAAGATGCAAACTATGGAAGACTACTTGATCCACTACAACAACAAAGACGTCAAACCTTTCATAGAAGCTCTGAAAAATCATGCTAAATTTTTCCAAGATCGCGGCATTGACATGTTGAAAGACGGAGTTTCTCTCGCCGGTTTGACTTTACGGTTCCTCTTCCAAAACCTAGAAGACGCGTTCACAACGTTCCCCCAGTTCGACGCCGTCCTCCACGCTCTGATCAAAGAAAATCTAGTCGGCGGTCCTTCCATCATCTTCCATAGATTTCACGAGAAGGGCACCACGCGGATAAGGGAGCACAAGTACGGCGAAGAAGCGAGACCGTGCCAACACATCCTAGGACTAGACGCTAACTCTCTGTACTTGCGCTGCATGAGCGAAGCGCACTGCACGGGCTATTACGCGGTGAGACGGCCCGAGACCAAGTTCAAGCCCGAAATTAGGCAAAGAAACTCTCACAGCACTTTGGAGTGGTTACGCTTCGTAGAGCACGACCGCGACGTGAAACTGCGCCACGCTTTGAACGGCGGCGAGATGGTTGTAGGCTGTCGGAGAATTCGCGTGGACGGGTTTCACGCGGCCTCTAATACGGTTTTCCAGTTTCACGGGTGTTGGTTCCACGCTCACGAGTGCATACCGTCGCACCGATATCAGTGCGCTTCACTGAGAGAGGAGAGACGCGACAGAACGACCAGAGTAAGCGCTTACTTGAAAGCGCTAGGTCACAAGCTGGTCGTCGTGTGGGAGTGCGAATGGCGAGAGATGAAGCGTCGAGATGAGCGGGTCAAGGCCTCCCAACAACGCTGGAAGGTTGACGCTTTGAAAGTGTCTCGAAACGCGATGAGCGAGAGCGACTGCCTTCCGCTGTGAAAGAGGAGAAAATGTTCGGTTTAGTTCAAGTGGACATCACTACGCCACCTCACCTACGAGACTACTTCGAAGAAATGACCCCCGTTTTCAAGAACGCGACCGTTTCAAAATCGGACATAGGACCTCACATGTCAGACTTTGCGCAGGAAGAAAAGCTGTTGAACAGGCCTCAGAGATGTCTGATAGGGAGTTACCACGGAAAAAATATTCTCAGAAGAAACAAAACCCTCAGGAACCAGACGACTTCTTGGATGTTCTTCACCAACGAAAAACTCTCATTGCTGTAAATAGAAACTTCAAAGTGGTGCGAAACAAAATGGTCACCTACACCATAGAGAAAGACGGCGTGCGCTACTTGTATTATAAGCGTCGCGTGCATTCTGACGGTGTGACAACGAGTCCTTTAGAGATATGAAAAAAAAAAATAAGCGTGTGCATCTTTTCAAAAATAGAGTGTTTATCAAGATTGAAAAAAAAAGAAATAAAAAAAATTAAATAAAATATTGTTGTGTTTTTATTTTCATACGTCTTCTTTTACTAGTAAGTCGCGCAGTCTCTTAAAGCGTCACTCATGTGACGACGTCGCTTCCAGTCACGTGATCCTAAAGACCCTCACTTCCTAAACAAAAAACTTCTTCTTCCGCTCACGTGATCAATCAAGTCACTTCCGGTCACGTGATCCTCAATGAGGTCACTCACTTCCGGTCGGCCATTAGGTCATGTGACGTCACTTCCGCTCACGTGACTCATCAGGTCACTTCCGGTCACGTGATCCTAAATTAGGTCATATAACGTCACTTCCGGTCCCCTAAGTAGGTCAGTAGGTTACCCAGAATGCACCACTAATCCCCTAAGTAGGTCACTTCCGGTCACGTGACCAAATGGTGGCCTCTGATTGGCTGCAGGGTTACCCAGAATGCACCACTAATCCCCTAAGTAGGTCACTTCCGGTCACGTGACCAAATGGAGGCCTCTGATTGGCTGCATGTCGATTGAGTAATAAACAGTAGTTAACTATAGTCCCGTTCCGATACATACTATACTACTTGTGTAGAATCGGCAACAGGGTGATACACGGGGGAAGTTGATAACTTGGGTAAAACTACTATATATCTTGAAGTGTTATATCTGTGATGAAGAATCCATGTCAACCAGGCTAGTATCCATTTCAACTAGGCTAGTATCTCACAAGGATAGCATGAAAGCATCATCGGTTGGTACATCCCCGACAGCTCTGCCGGAATACAGTGCTGGCAGGCAGACTTCACATAGAAAAGAAGTAGAATCACTGTGACTCCAGACTTGATCACTAAGGTAACTCTCCGTAGGACTCTATAGTGACTCCCTAACAGTAGCAAGACTCCATAATAAGTCTATAATGACTCATATTCTAAGACCTCCTCATGATTGGGAGTCAATTAAGATAGTGGGGAGAGTTATCTCAGTGATTGTTTCTAGACTCCCATTTAGGAGTCACTATGATTCTACTTCTTTTCTCTGTGTTGGACAACATGATGACTATGGGCCAGACAGCACGATGTGGTTCTACACAATGTTTGTGGAGTACTCAGTAGCAGGATGATTAACAGAGGAGGTTAATGAGCAGGCAATTATGTACATAGGCAAATGGTCTTTGTGGAGGGTCCTGTGGGAAATGTATATGGTAGAACACTGCAATTAGTGGAGGTAAATAGTGATAATGTTTAAGCTAGTTTTTGGAATTAACAATCACGGGAGGCTAGAATCAGAAACATGCAAATCATCCAGGATTTTCCAAATAGGTCAGAAATGTCAAAGAAGTCAGAGCTTGTGCTTTTTTGCTAGTTTCCGTTTACTTATCTAGCCACATTGCAGCTAATCTGAATTTTCTTGGCAAGCTTTAAACGGGTGTTGGATGATTTAAGCCAGGTATTTGCCGACTTTGGTGCAAGTTTTCAGCATCAAAGCATTCTTAAAGAGTTAATTCACCTACATTGAAACCTAATCCAGTTAATTCTGTTCACAGATCTTCAACCCTCCTGCCATCCTTATACCTGTGCTGCTGTCAGTATATCTGCCCTAGTGTTGTTTACATCCCACCTGGCCTCACCCAGGCTGTGGCAATCAGTGTCAATCAACGTCTTATCTCAAATAACCATAGACCTCAGACAGGGGCAATCACCGTCTAATCTCAGATAACCCTAGAGTTGCGGCTTGGATGAGGCGTGCTTACAGCACCTGGTAACTGCAAGCTGAATCCCATTTACAAGGACTGTGGATAAGGAGGGTCAGAGTAGCCCTATCCCCCACCAGGATGATTGATTGAGTGTTAGTTAATTTATTCTTCAGAGGGCATTTTGCATTCCAGACGGACAGAGTGTGTTTCAAAACAATGGCAGACTTTATAAGATTTTAAGGTTGACTATCTTTTTTTAAATCTGTTCTAGAGTCACTTTGATGAGGGGAATGGGTATTTCTAATGGAGACCCCCCCCCATCCTCAGTGATGAATATCAATGTAAGTATAATTTTCCTTAAATTGAAACTATTGTAAAGCCATTAAAACATGTATTTGATGTAGTTATTCTACACTGAAATGAAATGTTAGAAATGTAGTTCTGATTGCAAGATTCATCCCCAAATATGATGGTGTACCTAAATGTAATAATTCAATTGAATGAATCACTTGTTAGGTAATTTACAAGGTTATAAGGAGTCAAATATGTTTTTTAAAGGACTTGGTTATAATGACAGGCTGGTGAGTAACTCACTATTCCTTTATTCATACATCATGTTGACCCTTCCAGGATGTATTCCAACCTCATAGGGCATAGTGGATCCATATCAACCCTACTAACATGCTCCCCTTCCCCCATCCACTACCGCCTCAGCATTAATGCATCATTATCATCACTATCATCAAAGGTTATCATTTCGCCTCATGCTGTGGATCTTTACGCCCCCCCCCCCCTTCTGACATCCCACTTAGCCCCTCTCCCAAACCCTAAGTGAGGATGAGTGAGTAGCCCAGGATCAACATTTCTTAACCCGACCCCACATACCTTATTTATATCTCAACCAGCTCGGCTAGATTCACCTTTAGAAGTCAACATATCAAGTTACTCGCCAGGGCTGCAATCATGCATCATGACGACTAAGGCTATGATCCATTAATACATTAAGTAGTTGTTAAAGGGCTCAGTGACAGCGATTGGCAGATAGCAGTAACAACAGATGATTAGGTACAATGACTGGCCGTGGCTGAGAGATTGATTGAGAATTTGAGTAACGTAAATGGACGCTCCCCGATGTATTAGTTGCCATGACCAGCAGTTTCTCAGGTCTATAGCTGACACTGATAGGAGTATGTGGCCATCATTGTCACAGTGATTGTGTTCATGTGGTGTAAAATGAGGCATAAGCATAGATAGCTGCACATGAACTGGCACTAATTGGATTGCAGCACTGCTTGTATCCAATATTGTGATATCTATCAACACAAACAAGTCTGTTTCGGTATACTCTATAAAGCTTCACCAGGAGAGAAGGCAGGAATTTATGAACCCTTTAAGGAGTGCATCATGCCCTAATGCATCATGCCCCTGGTCACAATGCATGAATGCAGCCCTGGTGAGTAACTTGCCAGGGCTCCATTTGAGCATCAGGCTGACCCTATGGGATTGAGACACTCATGAAGGGTCAGCATGATGCACCAATGCAACCCTTATGAGTTACTCGGCAGGGCAGCTTTGGTGCATCATGATGACATATGTCATCTATTAGCGACATCTGGAACAGGTGTTCATCTAGAAGGATAAGTTCAGCCATACCCTGCAGCATGACTGCACCCTAGAGGCTTAAGAGTCACTGAATGTCTGTCTAGATGATGAATCTTGTAATACAATTTACCCTTCTGATCCTTTTATTCAATGAAATCTGTTTTGTGCAGGCAATTAACCCAGCCATTGCAAGGCTAGGTTTTTGTAACAGTAGATATTTAAAAACATGTGTCCTTTAGTAATTGATATAGTAGACTATACTCGTAGACTTCCTGGATAAAGCTACTTGATTCAGATAATTGGGCACTAATGAAAGTAATGAAGAAAAAGCACCGAACTGGGTAAGAAGCATAATTAACTATAGGTTCACTAAATGTAAGTGTCCCTGCTTTGTTTCAATTAAGGGTCTAATTGAATCTTCTCTCTTGGCCCGTCCTAAGAACAAACTCCATGGAGACTGCTTAAAGTCTACAGCATAAAATGAGGCCTCCTTGTCAAAGGTAGCCAGATAGTAGATCTTGTTTAAAACAACTATTTAATTAACTGAGGGAAATAATGTTAACTCTGTTAAATAGCATCATCAATAAGTTTGGCTTTAGTTTTGTATTTGAGAAGCCTTCAGCTTCATATTTCTTATATTTAAATAACTCAGGAGGGAGTTTGTTACAAACAGCAACACTATCTGATGTCTATGGGAAGTGACTGTGATGTGATATGAACCATGCCCTATTTATCATTAGAGGGTTCAATGACCGATGATGTCAGTGACTGTGGGGCGGGAACGGGAGTCATGTTGATGAATGATCCACCACACAGTATTAATTGCAAGGGCTTGCAAAGAGGGATTGGGGAGCTCTGCTATGCTTGTTATAAGGATTGTGTTCACATGGTGTGTAATGGGGAATGCGGTGCAGTAAGCTGCAGAGGAAGTATTCCTGTTTGAATAAGCAATCAGTCACTTCATGTCTACCCTGTCTTCTTGTACAACAAATTAAAGTTAATTTTGGATGATTGATCAGTCTGAGCAAGAATTTCCGATAATCTAAGTTTACACTTCAGGCATTGGTCACTGTTCATCTTTTTAGATATATGACTACACCTGTCCCCCTACCTATTTGAAATACTCTCCTTCCCTTTAGTAATTTTCTCTGAAGATGTTGTATCTGAAAAATAAACAAGCCCACTACAGGCTTTAGCAAGTCTACTCAACTCCCACACCAAGGTTTCACAGTGTACAATTCTCCATTCAGTGCTGTCTTGTCCAGTTCTAGGGTCACCTACTCTTTTCCAATTTGTTGGAAACATGCCCGGTGTTTCCTGGATACAGACAGCTGTGAGAGAATGAAGCCATCCCAACATTAAAGGGTATTCTGTAAATGATATAAATGTTCAATTGATCATTTAAATGTCCAAATTGACTTAATTTTTATGTTCATAAACAAGTTCTCTATAGACTATATATTTCCAAAGTTCTTAGAATCCTAATGGGAACATGATCGGTATCAGCAGATACTCTTCTACTTAAAGATAAAACACTTAGTGCTAATTGATTGCACAGTTGACGTGTAGTATTCATTCCTAATAACCTAACAAATCATACTTTAAAAAAAATTGTATATGTATATACAATTTTAAAAGTATGATTTGTTAGGTTATACAATTACTGTACTCAACGTAATAAACGCCCTCCCCCAATAAGCACCTCCCCCTCTCTTCATTTTTTTTCCAGATTTTTTTTTATGTTATTGATTTTCACGCCTGTGTGTCCCAGGTAGAAAAATATCATAATAAATATCGTGATTTTATCGTGTTGGAAAAATTGTGCGTTTTTCACGGATATCATGATTTGTAAAACATGATATATCATGGTAATATCATGATATATCATGATGAATACCATAGTAAACCATGATATTATATGGTTTACCACATGAAATTTCCCATGATGAATCGTAATTTATCACGATTAATCATACTTTATCATAATATTAATCATGATGAAATGTGTTTCATCATGATAAGTATTATGATGTAATCACATTAAGTATCATATTATTTCACATTTTTGAAATTATGATTTCCGTGAAAACAACATGATTATTCTAGCATGATTTCTGATGATAAAAGGTGATTTATGACAGTAAATTTGCCAAGATATATCATGATTTATCATGCATTATGTTTATATATTATGAAATAATCATGGTCTATTATGATATAATCTTGTTACTATCATGATATATCATGGTCTAAAATCATAATTTTCATGAAAACTATGATTTATTCAATATGATATTTAGCTGATTTATCATATTTCATCATCGTGATATGTCATGGTATAAAAATCATGATTTTTCAGTGAAAGAACTTTGATTTATTTAACATGATGAGTATCATGATTTATTTTACTGTATCATGATATATAGTACGATAATCATCACGATATATCATGGTCTAAACATCATGATATATATCATGATTTACCTTACTGTACCATGAAACATATAATTTAATCATGATTAAACATTTTTAAATATTTTCTTAAAATGTGGATAGACAAAAAGTTTATTGTAGGGGTGGGTTAGGGTTGGGGTAAGTGGTCATTGCACTTATTCATCAATTTCATCATTTAATGGTAGTTAGCTGGTTGTGGAAGGCAGGGCCGGTCTGTGGAAGGTAGGGCCGGTCTGTGGAAGGCAGGGCCGGTCTGTGGAAGGCAGAGCCGGCCTGTAGAAGGCAGGGCCGGCCTGAGGAAGGCAGGGCCGGCCTGTGGAAGGCAGGGCCGGTCTCTGGAAGGCAGAGCCTGCTCCTGCTGTAATTTTCTCCTGTGGGAAATAGAAAAGTACTGGATGATTACATGGAGCATCAAGGGAGTCTGGGGGAGGGGCACCCGGCTCTGGTAGTCGGGGGAGCTTTGAGACTGAGGCCGGCTGCATGGGGGCAGGGCTATTGTCTTAGGAGCCTATTGTTCTATGGTCGCACCTCTACCCCTATCACAATGGGCGTCATGGTGGTGTGTTCACAGCTAGCTGCAGACAGGCCTGTTACCACAATGGTTTTTTTTTTTTGTTTTTTTTTGTTTGTTTTTTTTTGGGGGGGGGGGGGGTCATAACCAACTTAAATTTCCTTATTACATGTATTATGAATCGATTGTCAAGGATATTTTTCATCTTATTCTATACATTGGGAGCATTATGGACTTATTTCTATTTTAATCTCTGTGACAATAAGAGGAAATTTTAGCAGTGTTATAGTCTATGACATAATGCGAAATGCATCAATGGGAGGGGGGACCTGCTCATTGGAGACAGGGGCAGCCTCCAGGGTGCCTTGGGGACCGGCACCTACCCCCTGGAGGGCAGGGGAGATTCTGTTACTCCTCCCTATCGGTGCAGGACTTCATCTTGAAAATAGAAATATACATGGTTCATCATATAGCATATTTGCATTATACCCAATGGGATATAGAATAATACTCTATTGACTAATTACATGTAATACTAGTTGAATAGTATTGGAATGTGCTTACAAAATGAACTTATGTTTAAATGTAATATCATATTTTATAGGTATGAATTATCAAATGGTAGTGTACCTACCTAGCAACATGCATATACATATGTGATACATGTGCATGCACATGTGGCCTCTCTGCTGTCTTGTGGTGTACTGGTCACTCTGTATAAAAATAAGGCTGAGGGCATGGCTATTGTTGTAGGGGCCCATTGTTCTATGGTCACACCTCCTCCCCCCCCCCCCCCCCAATCACAATGGGCGTCATGGTGGCCTTTTCACAGCTCGCCCCAGACAGAGCTGTTACCACAAGGAGTGGTGGTGGTGGGGGGGGGGGGGGGGGGGTGGGGGGTGATAACTATAAAAATACACTTCTTATCATTCAGAATTACTTGTCAATGATATTATATCTCATTCTATACATCATTGACATTATGGACATAATTATTTGAATTTTCTCTCTGTGACAATAAGAACCAATTTTATAATACACATAATGGATGTATAAAATAAGCTAATACCCTTATTGTTGTTGAATTCATAATATTTGGGATTTATCATTTTAACTGAGTAATGCATACATGCAGTTAACATCCATAGCATATTATATTTGGTTCTGTTTATCACACGGAGAAAAGAAAAGTATGCCTATAATGCTAACACTGTATAGAACTAGATTATGCTATTATTGAAGTGTTATAAAAATGATATTAAAGGAATCCTTATTTTAGCTGAGCAACAACCCTCCCCCTTCCACCTACACCAGTCCTCACCATATACATTGACCACTGTACCCGCATCTGTAAGTGAATGCCGCTACTACAGTGCAGCAGGTATAACAATGGGAGGTGCGACTGGCCATCAAGCTGTAGACACTCAGTCTACCTACCTCCCGGACCTACCTGCTGTAAAACAATGGGTAGTGACCTACATACATACACCAGCCAATAGGAAGCCTTCAGCAGTGGACGGTTTGGATTTTGAATCATTCAGCAGATTGAAATGGACGGACGTCATTAGCATTATCTGATTATGGACATATTTGAATTTTCTCTCTGTGACAATAAGAACTAATTTTATAATACACATAATGCTGAAGGTAAGCCCAGGTATCCCTCCAGAAGCCTTAGAATAATGTATAATAACGGGATGAATCTTCCCATAGCTCCCCTGGTTAGTATCATGGGTTGTACCCCTCCAGAAGCCTTGGAATAATGTATAATAAAGGGATGAATCTTCCCATAGCTCCCCTGGTTAGAATCACGGGTTGTACCCCTCCAGAAGCCTTAGAATAATGTATAATAACGGGATGAATCTTCCCATAGCTCCCCTGGTTAGTATCACGGGTTGTACCCCTCCAGAAGCCTTGGAATAATGTATAATAACGGGATGAGTTTTCCCATAGGTCCCCTGGTTAGTATCACGGGTTGTACCCCTTCAGAAGCCTTGGAATAATGTATAATAACGGGATGAGTTTTCCCATAGGTCCCCTGGTTAGTATCACTGGTTGTACCCCTTCAGAAGCCTTGGAATAATGTATAATAATAGGATGAGTCTTCCCATATAATAGATCCCCTGGTTAGTATCACGGGTTGTACCCCTCCAGAAGCCTTGGAATGATGTATAATAACGGGATGAGTCTTCCCATATAATAGGTCCCCTGGTTAGTATTACGGGTTGTTCCCCTCCAGAAGCATTGACATATGAAAGTTATAATGACGGGATGAATCTCACATGGCTAGTGTCACAGGTTGTACACCTCCAGAGGGGGTCTGGATGGGGGGGGGGGTCCCGATTTCCCCTGTCGATTTTCCCATGTCACTAACTCTTGAATTCCTCATGTCGCATGTCACTAAGCCCAAAAATGTCGCCGTGTCGAATTTAGTGGTCCACACCCATTCCAGAAGCATTGAAATCATGTATACTAGTACTGTGAAAGTACTTATATGCACGGTGAGGTGGCAAAAAATGCTAGTTCATGGGTATTTTTTCCATACTGTAGCATACAAGAATTCCGAGGATTTTTCATTCCTGTGAATATAGTGAAAATATACACCTAGCTAAATAAAGTATGACAACAGTAATAACGGGTTCCCTAATTCCCCTGGTTAATATCACAGGTTATATCCTTTCAGAAGCCTTAAAATGATGATTATTATAATAATGTGAATGATCTGCACTGTCCGCCAACTCCTCCAGTAGAACCCAAGAAATTTTCCTCCCAAAGTGTGATATCTTGATAATGTATCATAATTTAGTATGATATCTCCCATTGATGCGGAAAACATGCATATATCTTACCATGATTAATCATGATATTTCATAATATATCACAATTTATCAAGATATCACACTTTGGGATGATTTTATTTGACCATGATTAATCATGGTCAAATAAAATCATGATAAATCATGCTTCCTCTTGATGCATAAAATCATGATAAATCATAATAGTATTATGATTAATTATGGTAAGGTAAAATCCTGATAAATCATGTTTTCCTCTCATTGCGTGAGATCATGATGAATTATGATACACCATGATTAATCATAGTCAGTTAAAATCGTGATAAAGTATATTTTCTTTCTCAATGTGTAAAATCATGATTAATTATGATATTATTATGATTAATTATGGTAAGGTAAAATCGTGATAAAACAGGTTTCTGTCTCATTGGGTGAGATTATGATGAGCCCTGATCAGGTAAAATCATTATAAATCATGTTTTTTCTTATCAATCGGAAAGATCGTAGTAAATCATGATATATCATGATTAATCATGGTGAAATAAAATCATGATAAATCATGTTTTCTCTCTCAATGTGTAAAATCATGATAAATCATGAAATATTATAATTAATTATGTTACGGTAAAACCATGATAAATCGTATTTTCCCTCTCAATGGGTGAGAACATGACCAATCATAATACATTATGATTAATCATGGTCAGGCAGAGTCATGATAAAACATGTTTTCTCTCCCAATGGATAAAATCTTGATAAATCATGATAAATTATGATTAAATATGATTAGGTAAAAATCATGATAAATCATAATTCCCCTCTTAAGAGGTTAGATCATGATGAAGTATGATCAATCATGATTAATCATGGTAGGAGAAAACTTTTCAATCATGATTTACCCTATCAAGAGGTAATATCACAGTTAAGTATGATTCATCATGTTACAAGAATACATGATCTATCACAATTTTGCCCCTCAGGAGGTAATATCATTATAAAGTATGATTTATCACGGTTAATCATGGTGGGAGAAAACATGCTTAATTATGATTTATCATGATATATAATGATAGATCATGGTTCAACGTGATAAACAATGATATTTATCATGATATTTTTCTACCTGGGGTAACATGGAACACTTCACATCTGTGCAGATGTTAAGGTCAAGCCAAGTGTGAAGTAATAGGGGTGTGTAGAAGCCGTACACTAGTTCTAGAGGCCCATGAGGCCTGTACAATGAGTGTATATGACAACCATTGGGGACACTTATTAGGATGAACATCTTTTCTAAAAATGTAAGTGTCCAGGGCATTTATTATTTTGAATACGCTATATTACATAGCCATGATATAACAGCTGTGAGTTGAACAGAGTAACTCAACTACTTTGCAATATGTAATTAGGGCTCTTTACTAATACAAATACTTTTAGACTAGGCTACTGTGAAGACAGTCCATACCTACAGAGTCATTATAATGTAGTTGCTGAGGTACGCTAGGCCAACAAGCTGAGGCAGTCCCATTGCCACTACTGATCCTACTCTACTTCACCCTGCTTCTCAAATAACCTAAGATGATGGGGAGCCTTGCTAGTACATTCCACTTTACTGTGCTCTGTCTAAATGGGGGACATGATGAGACTAGATATGAAAAGCATAAAAAGCTGATCTTCTACCAATTTGAACCACAGTAGTCAAGTATGTGCCAATCTTTGACAATCTTGAAATTGCTTCAAATGGTTGTGGATGAGAGTTGTAGTGGAAGTTATGTCTTAGGGTCTGGGGGAAATTCCAAGTGTGATGATATGGCCGAGGTAGGCATCATGCATTTCCATACTACTGGGCAGTGCAGTTTATATTATACTCAAGAGAAATGACTTGCCAGCAAGTGTACTTCACCCAAAACATGGAGTACCACACAGCAAACAAAGATCTAAAGAACTTATTACAAAATGGTAAAAGGAAGGTTGACCAATGCTTCCTGATTATATTATACAGTGTAGGTTGCCTGTTTCGTTTACACTGCTATACATCCTTTTTGTCAGACATTGGGAGTGATAAGTATGCATTTATCCACTCAGCAGGCTCAGTTTCATGAGTTTGCAACAGTTGATACGTCTTTGACCAGGTGTCGTCTTTGACCGGTGTCATCTTTGACCAGGTGTCTTCTTTGACCAGGTATATAGAAAAGCCTTTTTTTCAATTTTTAAAAATATTTTATATGTATATGATGCAATGTACTTGGTGGCACTTCTTATTGCATAATACTTTGGACAGTGCAGATGTTTAAAGCATTATGCAATAATAATAATAAGCTGTTTAAAGTTTAAGTAAAATACCAAGTGACATCTTTGACCGGCTGATGAAAAAAAGCCCAAAAGGGACCCTTAATATGTGCATAAAAAACATTAAAAAAATTGGGTAAAACAAAAATAGACTGTTCATTACACGAAGAATTTGAAGCTTAAATTTCTTTACTATATACTACTTTTTTCTTCATTTTAATCCCTACCGGGTCAAAGACTACACCCGTAAAAGACGGCACCGGTCAAAGATGACAGCGGTCAAAGACGACATCCGGTCAAAGATGTTTCAACTTTGCAAACTCATGAGACTTAGCCAGCAGCCCTCTCTGACAGTTGGTAGCCTGAGCGACTTACACCTTTCTCTGCAAGTAATGTGAAAGAAAAATTTAGCCTTAAATATATATCAAGAAGTTGATGAAATAAAAGACTCTTTCATCTGAGAGCAAACTATCTTTTGTCAGTTGAGTTTCTTTAAAATTGTTTGTATTATTAGGGTAAGCAGTTGTACAGTGTGCTTGGATTCTGTGTTAAACACATTGTGTGTTGCGGGAATATGTATCAGGTGCTACACACACAAATCTGCAACACACTTTTCAGATTATCACACTGTTGGCAAAAGGTAAAGTGTGTGGTGTGTAACTAAAGAAAAGTGTGTTAAAAATGGCCGCAATAAAGCATGTTAACATATCTGTAGAGGTAACACAAGGTTCTAAGAGGGCATGTATTGATGGAACAAGGTAAATACATTCTATGGAGATTCATGTGCAGTTCATATTTCCTCTGGTGATAGCTGTATCAATATCATAAAAGCTTTTAGTACCCAAAGCCAAATTGATTCCCATATCATATTGCAGGGTAAGAAATAAATGCCACCTCATAGTGTTTAAGGCAGTGTAAATACTGGCACTGCAATACCTTGCATATAAGATCGTACAGCTTATTCAACTCGCATCAAATTCTGATTGATTTTCTGTTACGTATATGATCTGGGTAGTAGGTCATGTTGCTTGTTAACAGAGTCTCATACAGGTCTACTAACAAAGGAATGGGCCTAAAAAGAAATTTGGGTTTTACTGATTATAGGAATTGCATGAAATAAAGAGTTATGCCTTGATGTTGCTTTGATGCCCAAGATTGATGAGCCATGTTTTGTTCATCTTAGGTGAGGAGCTTAAAACATTTGGGCATCCTGGTTATAATGTTACTTTGATGTTGAGCCCTCCCTAGGAACATCAAAGGAGCCTGTTTCCTTGAGATAAGTGATTAGATCAGTTGCACATCCACTTATAATTAGCAAGTCTAGGTTGTTTACCTACAGCACGAAAGAGCCACTAGAAACATTCCTTCTTTGCCCAAGATCTCTTTATCTGGTAACACAAGATTCAGGGACAAAACTTAGTAGGGGGGGGGGGGTAAACCATAGCATACAACACCACCCAAAACTATCTGATGTCTGTGGCTGTGATGTTGGATATGAACCATTCCCTATTTATCATTAGCAGATTCAATGACCGATGATGTCAGTGACTGTGAGAGGGGAATGTGAGTTAAAATGATGAACTGTCAGCCATACAGCATTAATAACGGAGGCCTGGACAGAGTGATGGGGGGTCTTGCTGTACAAGGAGCTGTTATTGGCTGAAGCTGTATGTAAGGCTGTAGTGGAAGTCCATGTGTAATGAAACTCTGGGGACCGCTAGGCAATTGGTGTCCTTTAGAGTAAAATTTTCCCCTTCCTATTTTGACAAGGAAAATACCTGATTCACCCTGAGGTGTTATTCTATTTGCTATTAGTTACCGCTACATAAACATGTCAAGCCAACTGAAAAAACAAATCAGACTGATCAGAACGAGGCTGCCCGAACTACGGCGCATGCGCAGGAGGACAGACTTGCCCACAGCAGTGCAGGTCTACAAACAGATGATCAGACCTATCTCCGACTACTGCGCCTTCATGGCAGACAGCGGCCCTGTGTGGGCTTCCCGCAAACTACAGACGTTGCAGAACGACTGCCTGAGAGCGTTTGAGCAGATCAGATTCGCTCCCGATGTACACGTTCTCGACCTTCACCAAGGCCATAAGGTGACCTACCTAGAAGCGACTCGCCGGAGGCAACTGCTCTCTCATATGCATAACCTAGCCCTGACGCTGGGAATGGTGGTGGTACCTGCAAGACTACTGCGCGGCAACTCGAAAAAGAAACTGAAAGTACCAAGGGTGAAGAAAGCCATCTATGCTAAGAGCCCGCTACACCGAGGGGATGTCCTCTGGACTGCCCTGGACGATGAAGTCCAAAACCTTATAGTCAGGAAAGACTTCCTAAAGGCAATCTAAGGACATACAATGACGCTAGCTGTACAATTTCTGATCACACATATTATAACTATGAATATAACTATGAATTTACTTTAAGACTCTACTGCATCAATCGCTCGATTTATGTATCCTCCTTGGCCATAAATGAAAAGTGCCCCACGTCTGTGATTTTTATGGTCAATAAAAATAATTAAACTACAAACTACAGACTGTTGATAATTGATAACTGAGTGTGATGGGACTCTCTGGACTCTCTGGATGCTAGGCTATTGGTGTCCAACTTTAGTATATACTAGCAAGCCCGGTTTTTGGTAATTGTTATATAGAACTGTTTCACTCCTAGTTCATTCACCCTACATGTTTTTATGCAACTTTGAAGACATGTTGGTATTTTTACCCTTTTTTGATCAATTTTAGGGTATTCGAAAAAGTTGGCTAGTTCATTCATGTTAAAAAAAAAAAAAATTGAAATAATAAATCCCACCCACCGACCTTACTTCTTCCTCCCATGTTACCTAGAACAAACCCTTTTTTTGGTTCAAGGTCCCTCACTTCCCCAATCCATAGTAGTTAACACCTTGTGAACAAGACTATTCACTGGGAATTACCAATTGCTAGATAATTCCCTTTCCTAGGCGACTCAAACATCTCAGCCAAATTGCAGGCTTGCATGACAGCAGTCCATTTGGTAGTCACGGAGATATCCTATCTATTTCAGAGCTCTCTAGCACCAGCCACCTGCATGTCTGCCCTCTTTCTGTGCAAGTAAATTACATCTAAGTCAGGGGAGTCAGATTAAGGATTCTGTCTGTTTAAATTCCTTCCTTTATTCACTTATGTCTGAATATGTTATATCTACAGGCTCACCCCAGGCTTGGCCAAGCCTACTAAGCAACCGTATCCTCCTATTAACAGAGGCTTTACAGCTTCTCAGCTTCCTCTCAATGCTGTCTTGCCCTGTTCCCGGGTTACTTACTCTTGCCTTATTTGATGGAAATAGTGCTGGTGTTGCCTGGATAAGGAGAGTTGTGAGAGCAGAAGCCACCTAAACATCAAAGGGTATCCTGCCAATGGTATCAATCCAATTTCCAGGGTTTTACAAATATGTTTAATGATAAGATTTAATTTGATTCATCATGTTCAAGAAAGAGTGTTGTCTCGGAAATGTCTTTGAATTAGAATCCTACCAGGAGCATGACCATTAACAGCAAGTACTCCTCTTTCATAGCAGGTATATGTAGCTGATAACAAGGTTGTGCAGCTCTTCAGTCTTTATCGCTGATTACCTAATCAAAATATGCTTCCTGAGTTTTGTATGGTATGTGATAATATTGTTGCCATGACTGTGAGTGAATGTCACTGATATAGCTGTACCCACATTGTGATCTATACAGACAATCAACCTACAAGGTAGGTTAATTTTAAATATGCGTCATACCAACATATTTGATCCAAGTAGCACATTTATTTTATAGCAACGAGTAATTTTCACAGTATAGTTTACAAACGTTAAGATTAAAGTGTGTCTCAATTCGGTCTTGCTATGCTTAAATATCTCGAACAGGTTATCCACTAAAACATCTGCCATGGGAGTCCAATTTCCACTATTGACCCTACTGCACCTCACCCTGCTTCTCATAAAACAGTTACCAGTGAGGAACACTTACATTTTTGTCACCTTCCTTGAGTAGGTATGCTTTCACATTCCACTTCACTGCACTCTGTCTGAATGGGACACATGATGAGACGAGGTATGAGAAGCATAAAAAGTTGCTCTTTTACAAGTTGGAACTGTAGTAGTCTGTCATGTATGTGCCAGGCATCTATTGCTCCATGTGATATCCTGTGGTTTAATAGCAATCTTAATGTTGGCTCAGATGTTGGCAGATTTAGGGTTGGAATGGATTGAGTCATTTCTGTGTTTGTGAGGAAAGTAAAAGAAGGATGAAATTCTGGCCTTAGTAAGCAACATGCATTTTCATTTGTAGGAATAGGTATTGCAATCTTTTTTCAACAGAAAAGAGATTGAATAATCAGTGGTTGCATTTCACCCAAAACTCAAATTGTAGGACCCTGAGTACAGAATCTAATGAGCAACATGTGACTACAAAAATGGTAATATGATGGTTGACAAATGCTTTCTGATTATGTAAAACCGTGTAATTTGCCCTAGAGCTGGAGGAATGTACACTTGTCTGCCCAGCACCCTTGGCTTATACACAGTAACCTTGGAGACAAGCACCTTTCTCTGCATGTAATGTGAAAGGTGAATTGAGCATGGATTGCATATGGAGAATTTGATTGGGGAATTGCTCTTTAAATCCTGTGAGTGGAAACTGATTTTAAATGATGTGTTCTTATTTTCTGGTAATTTGGAGCACAATGACAACAAAGCTGCTATCAAAGATTGATAACTGGGTACAGAAAAATGGAGATGTTCATAAATTATAAAAGGTTTTTAGCAGTTTTATTTCCTCACATATCATTTATCCGCAGCATAGTGCTTTGAGCTTCGTTACATAGGTGTACAGTGCCCTTGGATTAGCTGGATGTTATTTGAAACACATGAATCAATGAAAAAGATTAAAAATTCATCCTATGCAAGTGTGTTCAGTTGCAGTTTAGATCAGCATCTCTTATCTCAAAGAAGCAGGCTCCAAGAATGTTCTTTTGTAGGACCCAACAATAAAGTAACATTATTACCTGGAAGCCCATTTGTTTTATGCTTCTCATCTAGAATGGGTAAAATATTCTCAACAAACTGTCCTAGTGTAGTGGTTCGGAATCTCAGAAAGAGAACAAGAACGTCAGTTTCCAAGTGCGAAGTAGAAAGCGTGGTTTATTCAACGTATCCCTATTACAATTGAATCTAGTCTTAACCCGAAGGGTAAGACGAAGCAGTCCTGGTTCAATCTAGCGATTGGGGTAGGGTAATGCGGGGAGTCAGCCGGGCCTGCACTGACTGGCGACTATACGAGGAGGGGAGGTTTATATACCCCCTTTGGATGTGAAATGAACATGGTCACGTGTCGGTTGGCTCCCGCCTGAAACGTGGTGCGCAGTACCCGAGAGAGGACAGTCGCCCCCTCTGGGATACCGCCCACACTAACGCCAGGCGGGAACAACCCGAACTTAATCCTCCTCGGTCACCTGGATATAAATGATTACCGTAGTAAACCCCTACACTACCCCCCCTAGACAACACTAAGTGTGGTAAAAACCTGAGTAGTAGACTCATAATAAAATAGTTTGACAACCAGAAGTAGTTTGTCTACACACTATACAAAAAGGGTTTTACTACCATTAGTCATATGTAATATATGTTGAACAATATTAATGGAATTAAGGCATTACACTGTCATAGAAACCTTATGATATGACCTTTACGTTAAGTAGTACCCGAAGTAGTTACTAACAGATTGTAACTATCTTCTGATAGGAAATACATATATAGTCCTGATAAGGACCTTTACAAATATAATCGGCAAGTGTACCAATTCCGAAGAATTATTACCAGTCCTAAAAAGGACTCACAAGCCTAAAAAAAAAAAAAAAAAAAAAAAAAATTACATAGGGATACATGATAACTTTTCTTCGCACCAGAATCAAATTTTCATCGCCTCCGTTTTCCATAACAAAATATATATACAACTAGATATACATACTCTTATTTACACCCACCCGAAGTGGTTAACGTTTGAACACAGTCATGGTTTATACAGATCTTTGGTATTATCCTGAGTATCATAAACTATCGTAGTGTATCAGCACCATAAATATATATTAGTAACATGGACGAGAATGTACGTTTTAATAAATAATCTGGAACTGCAGCGGTGTACTGCAGAACCTCACAAAAAGTGCTATGTTGACTTTATAAGAAGTCGGATACTGGGCTGATCTCCGGATCTGCTTCGGGACGAGTACGCGAGGTGCTCTCCTCTTCATCTTGGACGACTGAGTGAGTTGCTCTCCTCTTCATCTTGGACGACTGAGTGAGGTGCTCTCCTCTTCATCTTGGACGACTGAGTGAGGTGCTCTCCTCTTCGGGTCTACCAGCAAATGGTAGACTCATGTAGGTGCGATGTATGTTAAAACGTTTACATATGTGGAAATATTATTAACACTTGGTATGGATATTATTACCTCAGAACCTAAAGGTTCTTTTAATATGAAGGGATAGTCCCTTCATATTCACCTTCAGCTTCCGTAGCCGAAGAGTTCCTGAAACAACTACAGCTGTATTCAGTTATCCCGAAGGAGCTTCGTTTCAGCCTTCGGGTACCTCCTTCTTCTGGATGGCATCTTTCAGCTGATCCATGCTCCCATCCCAGTCCGAGAATTTCATCCCGAGGCAAATTTTAAATTTGGCCTTCATCTCCCGGATTTCTTCCTGGAGCTCCTTACACTCCTCTCGGACTGTAGCTTCCAGCACAGCGGCTTTGTCGCGCTGTGCTTCCAAGAACCTGGTCTTGGTAACCACCTCATCGGCAGTGTCCTTCTGAAGGCTCTCCTTTTCCTTCCGGTGACACTTCCTCACCCCTTCTATGAAGTGTTGTACCACCCTCTTGTGGTAATCCTCAGCCATCACCCGCTGTTCCTTCTGGAAGTCATCCAGAATCTCCTGTCCTATCTGATTGGACAGCGGAGCATCCTTAGGAAAGTAGGATGCTATCGGCGTTACATTAAGAGTGGCCGCAGGCTTCTCCTTCTTGGGTTTGACCTCCTGTGTTTTAACAGGAGGATCCATGGTTGGTTTCCCAACCTCAGTCGGCTTCCCTGGTGGTGGAGCCGGCTTCTGGGGTGGTATCGCCGGAGCTGGTACTGGACCTTTTGGTGGCGGAGGAGGAGGTCTCATAGCCTCCCCATCCGGCCCAGTGATCCGGTGAGCAGGCTTAAATGCCTTGTGTGATGGCGGCTGTTGTTGGTGCCGCGAAGCATCCCTACTGGCATGCTTTAACACCTGCTGGTGTATTCCTGTAGGAGCGGATGGTTCCGTCCGTCCCGAAGCAGATGAAGGTCTGCTTGTCGGGCCTCCTCGGTAACCGGCGTCGGGTAGGACACCTCCCTGGGCAGACGAGGTGGACGCCACATGTCGCACCAAGTCGTACCAGGTCCGGGAGGGTTCCTCCCCAGGACTCCTGCGTCCCCGTCGGGCCAGTTCCCTATCAACCTCCCTCTGGCGAGAGAGTTCATTCTCACGCCTTCGGGTGTCCTGGGGGGTCTGGCCGAGCGTCTGGGACTCCTGTCCAGGCGCCAAGTCCATCTCCGGATAGTCAGTATGTCTATCCGCAGATGCCTCATAGCTACGACCACTATGAGAGGACTCCGTGTAATAACGGGAGTCAATCTCCTCAAGGCTGAGGGTCCCTCCTCTTCTTACGTGAGTAGCCGGGCTGGTGGACCGAGACCGTCCCCGATCACCTTTCGGCTGCTCCCCCCGACCCCGGTAGTAGTCCCTCGGGTCGGGTTCTCTCCCACCTCTCCCCCGGCCTCGATTGGCAGACCGACGGAACATCTCGGGTGGGTATTGGTCCGGATCCAAATCAAACTTCCGTGAACCCGGGACCTTCGCAAACCTAGCTACTGTGAGCTTTGATATGCTTTCTGCCACCTCGCAGAAATACGCCTTAGAAGAATTAAGGCTCTTCGGATCCTTCTTCAGGACATCTCTGAACGCGTCTATTACGCGTTCATGCAGGGCCATTACCTTGGCTCTGGCCTCACCACCTCCAATATTATGGAGTATGGTCATGTGTTTTATCAATCGTCCACGCCTAGGATGCAGGTGACCCGAACAGGTAGTAGTACCTGCCCCCTCCGGATCGCACTGGTACACCATATAGTGATGGGTGTGGTTTTCCACTAAGTGGCGTAGGTACCTCGCTTTAGTGGCGAAGGACACCTGTAATTCCAGAGATGACTGGCATTTCTGGAATGGACACTGAAGGTGGTCCCTGTCCCAATGTCGGACAGCCCAGCGGATCTTTGCCTTCTGATCCCTGGTATAATAGGTCTCTGGGAAGAAATCTATTTTCTTAAGCCAGTCCTCGTAGAACTCGCTCACGAGAGGATCCCTTTGGGTCGCTCTGCACCAATCCTCATCGTCGGATTTCCCATTTAAGTTGATTACGGGCGGGATGGAGAAACGCCCCGTTCCTTTTGCGCATTCCCCCCAGTAGGAGGGAATGAATCCCTGAAATCCACCTCTGGCGTTATTCCAGATGTGTTTTTCCAGGGCAGTACCCGACTCGCTCCCCGAGCTGGCGTCGGACTGATGTCCAGCAGCCACCTTCGGGTCGGGTGTCGGGTCGGTTTGGGTGACTGTGGTCACTGGGTCCTTCGTCTCGGAAGGAGATTTTGGAGCCGCAATGTCCATATCGTCCTCCCCTGTAGCAGACTTCCCTTGGGAAGTACTGCTCGTATCAGATTTATCCGATACTGACCCATCGGTCACAATCCGCTGGGCGTCTGGTACTCTCTTTAACCGGGCTGCCTCATTCCTCAAGGCTTGGCGACCCCGAGGCTGGACAAAAGGGGATTCACCTTTTGTAACTACCACAGTCCGGATATCCTGACCATGGGGACTGCTAGTGCGCGTTGCAGGGTCACCCCTTCGGATGTCCCTGCTGGCTTTAGCTGCAGCCTTCTCCTCTGCCTGAGTCAAACTCTTAGTCCGAGTCTTGACCATTTCCTCCACCGTCTCGATGATGGCCTCGTGACGGCTGAGGTCCTTCTCCGCCATGATTGTTTTCATGCGGTTATAGTCTATCTGATAGACCTCGTAGGATAAGTTGGACCGTATTAAGTCCCTATATCCTTCAACCGATCTCGGTTCCAACATCCCTACCGGGTTGTATCTGCGGTAGCAACCTACCGCGAGGGTAGTGGCGCCGAATGCTCCACACGAAGTGTCATCAGAGATGGGTGTCATCCGAGGCACACACATCCCGACGTCAGCCATCTCGGCGTCAAACAAGCCCTTCCGAAGTGCTTTACACACTCGGAGGCCTTGCTGTAGATTTTCCCAGGTGGCGAACCACTCTGGGGGCATGATGCGGAGAGCTCCCGCATCAATAAATTCCTGCAACATATCCACTATGTCGTTAGGGATAGGTCTCGCTAGGCCTATCTCCGTGGCGCACATCACGTCTGGATGGAGATTCATCTCCCTTCCATCGTAACAACTTTTATCAGTTGTCTTCACCAGGCTAGCTGGCTTCTCATCCTTCGGGTGGTTATCCGGGTCGATGTTCGGATTACCACACCTATCCCACGTATCCTTCAGATGTTGGGCCTCCTCCTGCTCTATTTTCAGAGCAAGAAGACGATCTTTTTCATGAAGATTCCTTCGTTCAGCCTCAGTGAGGGCTGATTCAGACGTGGATACATCCATGTCTTCCTCTCCGAGGAGCTGCTCCTCGGAGAGAGTAACAGGGCTGGCGGCACCAACCCTGTCTTCGTGGGGCAAATCGGCCATGTTGTGTGGCCGTTCCCCTCCGCCCAACTCGAGCTGCCGTGAGGCCATGCTGGGTTGGGCGCTCTTATTTATACTAAATAAGAGTCCTAACTATTACTACAGGTCTTTGTGGAGGACCTGTTCTCCTTTTGAAACGTATTCACCTACTTTTGACGCTTGAATTCGGTTCTTATTAGATCCTCCTCGTTGGCCAGCACCCGGTGCCGGCGAAGATTCGAAATCTAATGAACCAAAACGACCTCTTTGCGCAGAGGTCACGCGCATCCACGCGCGTCTCGGGCCCTCCGCGAGACTGCCCTAACTAGGTCACTCATTGACCCAGTTCTTTTCCCGCGCCCTCAGGGCGCCGGTGCTTTTTATTATAAACAGGTGCTTCGGGTAGTAGCCGAACCATTCGCAACCAACAGCTCTGCTGGAGTATTAGTGAGGTTTTTATGGGAAGCATGCCCGCAAACCCACCGGATTATCCGCTCACCACCCACTGGTACCCTGCTGGGGGGTTTACACGCTCCATACCCGGTCACTCGTGTATATTCCAACATTTAACAGATGACAACACAAAACAATTTCTCGGAAAAAGAGGAAATAAATTTATAATTTTTCCCGCCAGGAATTTCTTCCCTCCCTCTCCTAACATAGTACAGGACAACACACTCGTTGTGTACTAGCTTAGGTTACCGCAGCCCTTTCTATCAGGCGGGGACTGCGTCGGGTACCTCCCATGGGTATTTTCTTTGACCTAGCTCCCGAAGGCGCCTTTTCAGAGGCAGGGTTAGCCGTCCCCTTTCTCTTCCGCCTAGGTTTGCTTACAGCTAGCGAGACTTTTTCCTTCTTCTGCACCTTCGGATCACTGCCCCCCAACTTCCTAGGCCTTCCTCGGCCACGTTTCGGGGTTATTTGATCCATTTTCCTGTTCTTTACTTCTTGGAGTAATTCATCTACTCCTAACCCATACGTTTCTGTGGTCAGATCCCTCCCCTTCCAGGGACGGAGCCGAGCCACGTTGGATTTATAGATCCGCCCAATTAAGGATCTAATCATGACAGTACAGTCACTTACTACTCTAGTCACTACAAATGGACCATCCCAGTTGCTTGCTAACTTTAAATTGGATAGAGGTTCGTGTAGTCTTACTACTTGATCCCCTACCTTGAACCGACGGACTTTTAGTCCATGGTCATAACCAGTCTTCTGCCATTTCGCATTCTTTTGTAACTCTGTTCTAACAAGTTCGTATGCGAATTTGAACTGGTCTCTTAGTGATTCCACAAACATCACGTGACAGGGTGCGTCCGGATTCAACCCGACCACTCCAAAAACAAGATCGGCTGGCATGATCATGTCTTCCCCAAACACTAATAAGTTTGGGGTGCAATTGGTGCTTTTATGAACAGTGCTGTTGTATGCATGGCATACATATTCACATTGTTCATCCCAATCAGTCATACTTTCATTCACCAAGGGTTTCAGAACCTGAATCAGCGTTCTGTTGAACCTTTCCACCATCCCATCACTCTGGGGTCGGTAAGGATTGGTTCGGGTCTTACAGATGGCTAACCCATGGCACATTTCCTGCCATAGATCCGACTCAAATTCCCGGCCTTGGTCACTATGCATCATCAGAGGCACTCCTAGGTGTAATACCCAACCTTTCACAAAGGCCTTCGCACAGGTCGCTGCTTTGTGATCGGGTAAGGGGAACACCCACGTATACTTAGTATAGTAGTCAGTGACTACCATCATACACGTGTTACCATCAGGGGTTGTTTTAAAACCACTGATGATGTCGATTGCTATTCTCGCAAACCTAACTCCGAACAGTTCCTGGGACAAGGGCATTTTACCCATCCCAGGGCCGGGTTTATTTTTACAGCAATCGGGACACGTGGCGATCCAACGTAATAAGTCAGTGCTCATTCCTGGCCAGTAGTATCTTCGGGACAGTCGTTCTAATGAACGTTTCTTCCCAAAGTGACCACTGGTCATATGACCGTGACAATAATACATTAAATCCCTCCTCATACCGGAGGGGATCACCACCTGTCTGATCCTTCTTCCCGAAGGATTGATCTTCCATCTATATAGAACACCTTCGGATACTTCAAGCTCTGTCCATTGGGCTAAAAATCTCCTCATCTCTCTGTTTTCTAGCGAGATTTCAGGTCGAACAGGTTTGATCCCTTTAGGAATCAACCCGAGCAACCTCCCCACGTTCGGGTCCTTCTCCTGGAACCTTCTGATAGTCTCCATAGACCATTGGAGGATACCAGTTCCCCTGGATTCCAGTGGCAACCGGACTCCAGCTAGGACCGCCCCGTGGGCTCCACAATCATCACATTTCCCATTTCCACAACTCCTGATAGGTCGGCGGGATAGTGCATCAGCATTTACATGCTTCACACCGGGTCGGTGTTGGATCTGCTTCTGTTCCAACCCGAACTCTGATAAGTGTGCTAACCACCGACCTATCATGCCTTCAGCATCCTTAAAATTAAGTAACCACCTCAAGGAGGAATGGTCAGTCCTCAGCGTGAAATCTGAGCCCCACAAAAAATGTTTATATTTCTTTGTGTAAACAATCACTGCCAAGAGTTCCCTCTTGGTGGTACAGTAATTCCTCTGTGACTTGTTCATGGTGTTGCTAGCAAAAGCAATGGGAACTTCCTTTCCGTCTTGGACCTGACTCAAAGCAGCTCCAATGCTCTCATTGCTGGCATCAGTATCCAGGATGAAATGACCGGCGGCTGTCGGATATTTCAACACTGGTGTTTCAACAAAGAGTCTTTTGATGGATTCAAAAGACTCGTCTTGCTCTTTTCCCCATGGAAAAACTTCCTTACGCCTACCAGGTGTCCAATGAGACAGTGACTGGATAGGATAGCTCACCTGGGCATAGCCTGGTAAGAAATCTCGATAATACGAGCAGAACCTGAGGAATGAACGGACATCCTTGGGACACCTGGGTTTTTCCCACTCCGTCACACTTCGGATCTTCTCCGGGTCTGCTTTCACCCCCTGTGTGGAAATGATTCTTCCCAGATAATTAATATCTTTCTTAAACAACTGACATTTCTTAGGTTTTAATTTCAACCCATTACTCATTATCCTCTGGAGGACTTCTTCCAGGTTGTCTAGACAACCTTGGAATGTTTTTCCGAAGATAATGACGTCATCTAGATAAACTAGACATTTCTTCCATAGTAGATCGCTCAGTAATGTCTCCATCATGGCCTCGAAGGTGGCTGGCGCATTGCACAACCCGAAGGGCATGACGTTGTACTGGAACAATCCTACATGGCTCGAGAAGGCCGTCTTCTCCATGTCGGCAGGCTTCATTCCGACCTGCCAGTACCCAGACTGTAAGTCTATGGTACAGTACCATTCATTCCCTCCTAGGGAGTCAATGGTTTCATCAATCCTCGGTAGAGGATATGAGTTCTTCTTTGTCATCCCATTCAGTTTCCTGTAGTCAATACAGAACCGTATGGTCCCATCTTTTTTTGTGACCATACAGACTGGACTGCTCCAGGGGCTGGAACTGGGTACAATAACATGATCCTTAATCATCTTATTGATCTCAGTTTCTGCTACCTCCTTCTTCTTCAGAGGTAGCCTACGGTAAGGAATTTTAAAGGGGGAACTTTCCCCCACGTCAATTCCGTGTAGGACTTTATCAGTTCGTCCTAAGGGTTCTCCGGGGAACGCGAAGGCCCTTCGGCAACGTTTTAACATTACCCGAAGGTCCCTCTGCTCCTTCGGATCTAGTTCCGAAGCATCTAGAATTAGCTTTTCTAATTCCTCTTCGATTACGGCCGTACCTGGCGGCTCTTCGGATGGCAACCCCAGAAGGCTGCTGGTGACCGCCTCCGCGAGTACCACACTGCCTACTTTAGCGCCTTTCTGGAGATATACCATATGAACACCAGGATTGGAAATGGGGACAAGGGTCCATTGGGCATTTCCCACCAACGTATCAGCAGATTCCAACCCGAGGGATTGGAGATAAGCTACGTCGGGTTCCATGACCCCGGCCCTTCCTCTTAGTTCAGAGGAAGCACATCACATGTGGTTCCCGGTGGAAGTTTCACCGTCTGTGCGACACTTGCTACACTACTGATAACTCTCAGCACACATTGTGCTTTGATATTATAGGGACTCTGTATGGACAATTCACCTGTCTTCGGGTTCAACATCATCCCGAACAGGTCGGCAAAGTCCATCCCTATAATGCCATCATCCTCGATCTCAGCAATGGTTGGGGAGAATACAAACTCCTTCCCCACCACCGAGATACACAGGAAAGTACGTCCAAACGTCCGCAATCTGCTACCGTCGGCTGTGCACGCATTTACCCTCATTTTAAGGTCATCATTTGTGCCCAGCAGAAGAGTGTAGAACCTCCGAGAGATGATGGAGTGGCTGGCTCCAGTATCTATCAGAAATTCCCCGACTCTACCCTTCACAGAAGCGGCTAAATACCACCTTTTTCCTCCATTCAATGAAGGGTTACTAGTGAACTTCTGTAAGTCACTCTCAGTACCTAGATCTAATCCACGCCCTCTTATGTATTCCAGGCAAGGGTGATCTAGGGGGAGCCTGGTTCCACAAACCATTGCACTATACTCCTCCGCATCAGCACCGGGTTTCCCCGACTCACTTCCCGAATGTATGACTGGAATGCTGATGGCCCCGGCCCCAGGGTTCCCAAGCTGCGCCTGCTTGTCCCCCATATGTCCGGGCGTCACTACTGAGTGTGAACTTACTCCCATTCCGTCAGGAGGATCATGGCATATTTCCTTCGGGATCTCTGAGTCGCCTTCCTCAGGGATCCCCTTTAATTTTCCGAGTTCTTTCCGGAGAATCGCATCACAGGTTTCTCAGCTGTGCATGAGGAGGCGTAATGCCCCTTCTCCTGACATCTGTAACATGTTACAGTACTCAGTTCGGGTTTAACCCTCCTTTCCTCTTTCTTATCAAACATCGCCATCATACGCTGCATCATGGCTTCTACCAATCCGAGGGACTGGTCAGGCTCCGATTTCTTCGGAACATTGGGTTCTGGTGGACCCGAGGGAGGTTTGGAAGGGATTTTTGAATGGTCCCCTGGAGGTTTCTCTGGCTTTTTGCTAGAGGATGATTTGTCAAAAGGTTTCCGCCTTTTGTTATCACCGGACTTTTTGTCCCGGCGCTTCCCACTGAAGGCTACCGCCCCAATGGTCTCCTCTCCTTCGGTATCCTCACCCGAGGATCCCCCGCTGCTACTATAGTCAACTACCGCTGACGTTCGGGATTGGTTAGGCACCAATCCGGCAAGAAGAACTTTCTTCTTCTCATGACCATCTATGGCTAAAAATAGATCGGCTAGGGAGGAATCGCTTTTCCAAGCTTTTCTGGTTAGTTCCTGATGATCAGGGTCGCTCAGTCCGCTAATAAACCGGACAAAGAGAGTCTCGATGTAGTAATCGGCGTCTCTAGCCCATTCGGGTCTTGCCTGATGCAGAATCCGTTGAAGCTCTAGACCATATATCTTTGGGGACTCTTTTGGCTTCTGGGTTCTTCCCTTGAAGACCAACCAGTGATCCACGGTCACCAGGTTCCCAAAGATATATACAGCAGTACTTTCGAGCTGATCATATGTACCCGAAGGGCCATATGTACTTCTCCATTGGGAGACTGCTGACTTACCTGGCCCATCATTTAGCCAGATCACGAAGGCTCCTAACGAGTCTTCTTTAGACCACCCATTGTATTTGCAATCATCCACAAATATTTGGTATTCATCCTTCCAGGGTCCTTTCCCTTTGTAGGATTTAGTGATCCGGGCGGTCCGTCGGGCACCCCTGGTGACCCCTTCTATCAGCTGATCCGATAGATTCCGGCTCCAGTCCATTATTTCAGTGGCATCCTGTCCCCGGCTATAGCTATCTAAGCCAAGGCTCTTGATACAAGGATCAGTATCATAAACCTGTCTCAATCCGGGAGCCATTGAGGTTCTTCGGGTCAATGGTCGGACTGGAGAGACTGGTTCGCACCCGGGAAACCGGGTAGGTCGAGGGCGAGAAGTGGTACCCGGATAAGGGGGAACACTCCCGGTGGTTGTTTGGTCATGGGTTTGGGGTCTAGGCCGACTTCCCTGACCATTTGTGGGTCTAACAGGACTATCAGTACGGGGGTACTGTCGGTTCTGATCCCTAGACCATCCAGCAGAAGGTCCTTCCACTGCTCTCCTGCCTTGGGTGGCATGCCCCCGGGTTTGATTTCCCGGAGTTCTCCCTTCTCGGGTCTCTGCCTCCTGGTTATGATGAAAAATCAGGTCACCCCAATGATCATAACCATACCACCCCCCCTGTTGATCCTCATGGGTGGTGGTGTTCTTGCTCGTACCCGAAGGGGGTGGAACAGCTCCATACTGAGATGGACTATCCCCAGCGAAGGGGTTCAAGGTGTCATAACTATCGACTCCCGGCGCACTTCCCGCGGAATATGCCGTCGGATCGATGGTTACCGAAGGTCCCGTCGGAGCAGGGGGAGCAGATGTATAGTAGACATCTTTCTCTACCTGTCCTCCGGAAGGGTATCGGGTGGCGGGCTTTAGAACTCCTTGGAGTGGAGGGTTCTCCACTCCTTCCCCAGGGGTGAGGGTCACCTCTGGGTCAGGTACCTTCTGGTTACCTAGGTAGAGTTCCAACTCTACTCGTCTAGCTTCCAGTATAGATACCGCCTTCATGCCCTCTAGTTTCTTCTGATCTAACTCTTCGTTTGCTTCTAGGATAGCGGTTCTTACTGCCTCATTGTCTTCCACCTGCTGGTTGCGAGCGTCCTTGGCGGCGTGCCATTCCCTAGAGTATCTTTCTAGGTCCGCCTGATACTGTTGTTGACAGGCATAAGACTTCCGGTTAGCTTGACCTAACTCGGATAATCTTTTCTTTTCCGCTTTCAGGGTTTCCTGATTTTTCTCCATCTGGTCTTTCACCAGTTGGTTGTCACGGGTCAACTGATCCGTTCTCCACTCCATATCCTGATGGACCTGTCTACTCTCTAGGATGTACCTATTCCTTTCAGAGATCAACGAAACCAATTCGTCGTGCAGAGCATCGTACTGCTTGTTCATTTCTTCCTTGTTCCGGTACTCGTTGTCCCGGTCCAAGGTGTCGTCCTGATCAAGATCAGGTTGGGTCCCGACGATGGGACCTCCTTCGGGTACGACCCGAAGGGGTTGTGGCGGTATTTCTAATACCGTCGGGTCCAGAAAGGAGCCCTTCTGGTTCGCCCTTTTCTTTCCTCCGGGGAAGAAAACGGAGTCAGTCGTGTTGAACAAAGAACGCCCAGTGTTCAACATGATTTGGCCCTGAGTGGCAATGAAGTTCGGTGTGAACCCCCTCGCTTCCTCCGGTTCCATCTGGTCCACTCGGGTGGACTCCAGTTCTCCTTCTTCCAAAGTCGCTCCTGGATTTAAAGCTCCTTCGGTTTCACGCATGAAACCCTCGAAGCTGGTCGGAACAACTGGGTTGTTCCGCTCCGGGACGTTACCGTCCCCATACTCTCCTACTCCGGCCAGGTTCACCTGACTGCTACTTCGAAACTGATCCTGGTCACGGCACCAGTGTAGTGGTTCGGAATCTCAGAAAGAGAACAAGAACGTCAGTTTCCAAGTGCGAAGTAGAAAGCGTGGTTTATTCAACGTATCCCTATTACAATTGAATCTAGTCTTAACCCGAAGGGTAAGACGAAGCAGTCCTGGTTCAATCTAGCGATTGGGGTAGGGTAATGCGGGGAGTCAGCCGGGCCTGCACTGACTGGCGACTATACGAGGAGGGGAGGTTTATATACCCCCTTTGGATGTGAAATGAACATGGTCATGTGTCGGTTGGCTCCCGCCTGAAACGTGGTGCGCAGTACCCGAGAGAGGACAGTCGCCCCCTCTGGGATACCGCCCACACTAACGCCAGGCGGGAACAACCCGAACTTAATCCTCCTCGGTCACCTGGATATAAATGATTACCGTAGTAAACCCCTACACTAGCATGGCTTTTCCACGGGTAGCATCAAAAGATCTTGGAAAAGCCATGCTAGGACAGTTTGTTGAGGATATTTTACCCATTCTAGAAGCATAAAACAAGTAGGCGTCTCGGTAATAACATTACTTTGATGTTGGACCCTACCAAGGAACCTTAAATGAGCCTGTTTCTTTGAGATTAGTGATTAGATCAGCATCACCTCAACGTGTAATTAGTGAGGGGACTGGTCTAGGTTGTACACTTATAGCACAGCCATATAGATACATACCTAGCTGAGGCATGCAGCACTGGGTGGCATCTCCTAACGATGGGTACTACTGACTCCCCAACTCACACTGTTGTAGGTCATATACAAACATTCTAACACCTAAACTAACGCCCCACCCATGCCTTCATGTTCATTTGAATTCCATTGACCACCAAACCCTCAGAGATCGTGAAAAAATAATGTCCTTGTCTAGATAACAAAGTTTTAGTCTGATACTTACAGCTTGAATATATCAGGCTCCCATAATATGTAATAGTCTCCCATATACAGCCCTGTCTTTATCCCTATTCTCTGAGTCGCCTAAGGCTGTGCGCAGCATTGGCAGCCACTATGCTCGGGGACAGATAACATTGTTTTGATATATTGCTGATTAGATCTAAATGAAGGAGAATTTGTCCTCAAAACTGGCAGACACATGGAGATGAATACACATTTCTCGATTCATTTGAGAGTGATTACTGACTTCTATTTACATGACATTCATCATATTTGGTGGCTCCGTCTAATGCTATACGTCCCCCAATAAAATGGCCGCTTTAAGACATCAAGGTGAAAGGAAGGCTTTACCCAACTCAGAGAATGACCCCCGCCTACCCTATGTGGTACCCATGACCTACCAATATACATTGCCCATGTTGTTCCTGCATAGATCCCCTCCTTAATCTACATCTGTCACCGTTGATGGACAAATGGTACCTGACTGGAAGGATGGAGATGAGGTTGTCCAGCAGGCTTTGGTAAACAGTCATCTCTTAACCCAAACCAAGTTGGACAGTAGCTTTTTCCTCTATGGATACTGTGAAAGGACTTAATTTCAGGGTTTAAATTTTTGCGGATGAGTGAAAATAGGCACATTCACAGATATTTACTCTGTTCTTAAGCATATAAAAATTCTGGGCATTTCTTATTTCCGCGGTAAATATATACCCCGCAAAAGTACTTTCACAGTATAAAGTATTTCCATCTATTTCATTGTTTACAGTTGAAATATTCATGCAACTAAAGTGTTACATATTATAAACTTTTTGTTCATTATCTTCCTCCAAACAAAACCAGGGGGGAATGTGCCCTTGGATATAACCTTAATATTTATTAGATTCAGGTGCATCCTTATCTGTTTAACGTTTTAAGGACAGAACTCACTAAAAGATGACATTTGTCAGCATGATGCACCAATGCAGCCCTGGCAAGTAACTCATCGGTGCTGCATTCCAGCATCATGCTGTTCCTCCGGGAGGGTTTCAACCTCATAATGTCAGCATGATGCTTAAATGCAGCACTGGCGTGTTGCTTGCCAGGGCTTCATTCATTATAACCACGGGCACAATTCATTCGGCCATAATGCCATCCTAAAGGGTCAAACTCGACATCATCAATTCACTCAAAATATTTTGCCTCAAAAGTGAATCTGTGATTGAGGAGAACAACACATCAAAACTATATGATCAGATAGGAACACTTTATTTTGGTTATCTTTCATTGATTCACACTCAAATCACCAACTCAAAGATACTCTTAAATAATTTGATACTGCTATCTGAGCAACCACCATATGTTCAATACCATGGCTCAAAGGAAACCCAACTATGTACGGTCACATTAAGATAGAACTACTCCAAATGTATTCCTGAAGGAACAATATAGAAATCTACCTCGCCTGGACTCTAATTTGTGTAACCTAAAACACACATTTTCCCCAGACCATGATCCTTCCAATATTTACAACGTGTTTGTTTCCCACTCCCTTGTTTATGCATGGGATTAGAGAGGCGGAAGTAGCAACGAGATCGGTGATAAGGTTCGCGGACTGCCAGTTTCAGAGAACTATGACCATGGCTGCAGGAGTAGCCTGTATAAATGGTCCCTCATGTTGTTTGTCTCAGACCTATAGCAGATCTATCAGATAGTGACCAGAAAACATAACAAGCCTTGGTACTGTGCTGTATAATCTGGGATACAGCCCAGCCAGGTAAACATTGCAAATGAGGGCCATGATTAGTATTAGAGCCAAGATGTCATATAATTGGGGTAGGGGGTATTAAGGTAGAAGTTCAAAAAGACATGCTTTACCACGCAAACATTGCATACCTTCACTTAGGTTAATGGCATTCAGCATTATTTTATTTATCTCTCTTTCTACATATGTATGAAAGTATTGACTATAGAAATGAAAATTAAAGTACATCCAAAAATGTATTGCACCTTTTGATTAACTATACTCTATAGAACCTTGGCAGGGTTATGTGCTATATAATCTAGTTTGCATATAGAATACACAATTAAGGTAAATACATCCATATCAGAGTACAATTACTGTGGTCATGAACAATTTAATTCCAAATAGATAAGGTTATCTGATCATGGAAATATTATGACCTTATTGTATGAGAAACGTTTACTACATTTCCATAGGATTGAATACTGTCTACTTCATTCTGAGGTTTAAGTTTCATCCCACAATGTGTCAGTTGCGTTGACATACAATTTCAAGACAATCTAGGCACTTTCAATTTTTTACCTATATGGAACCACTGGTGACCCTGACTAGTGAGAGCTGATTTTATGTGTTACCTAAAATACACATTTTTCTTAGACCTCAATCCTTACATATTCTAAATTAGTTTGTTCGATATTCATTGATTTTTCAATGACATCAGTGAGATGGGAGTTGCAAAGAGATAGGAATAAGATTCAAGTAACGCCAGTGTTGGAACTCTATAACAGCGGGTTAAGGGGTAGCGGGTATGAATGGTCCCTCATGCTGTTTGTCTCCTTACCCAAGATCATAACAGTAGTAATGTTAATGCAGTATATAATGCAAGATACAGCCCAGCCAGGTAAATAGAAAAGAGAGCAAATGATAACATCTTTCATGACTTCAGCTGTCTGATTCATCAAAACCTTCTGTTCTTGGATCTATTTAATTGTGGCTTCCATACAAATCCATTGAAAAACACCTAGTGAGGAATGCAGAAATACTGACAGATCTGCTTGAAGGTATATATTATGAAAAAACACTGTACTCAGAGAGTCATTAAACATAGGTTCTGCTTTCCATAGAAAACAGTGACAAAGTAAACCGGATGAGCCGTAACCCATATATATTAGTTGTCTCACATTCCCAGAAGACAATAATAGGAGAACACAGCCCCGGTCTTCATGGCGATTGTGTTTACATACTGTATAATGCAAGATAGGACACAGCTATCTGTATATAAAGTACTACTAACTGAATAACAGCATGCCTTATAGTCACTGCAGTCTGATCCGCCACACAAGGAAGTTCTACTCCGGAAAATATGTCCTCATTTGTTTCCACATAAATCAAGTTGGAGGTTGAGCAGGTCAGCCTTTTATGTGTTTTCTATGGAAACCATGGGACAGAGACAGCATTTTGGCCATTAACATAGAAAATATCGACCATCTGAATCAAAATAGGCAAAGCTAATTATTTGATCTGACTCCAGGATGAATAAAAGTATTTACATTGATGCAATAATGGCTGATTGGGGAAGCACGCGTGAGGTATATCTTGCAATAACGAACGAGGCGAAGCCGAGTTCATTATTAGCAAGATATACCTCACAAATGCTTTCCCAATCAGTCAATAATGCGTTTATACCACTAGTTCTTCAAATATGTGACCATCTAACGTGTCAGACCTACCTTTGTCAATTGTCCATTTTTTCTCGCCGACTGGCAGACTCAATCTGCATAGCCAAGCACCATTATTTCTATCATTGTCTGGTCAATGCGTGTTGAATAACATCCAAATGTGGCAAAATCAGAGCATGTCAGGCTCATTCCTTCAATCCAGTACATAAATAGATATCCTTTTTGATGTTCCTGTGCAGAAATAGACTTTTAATTGCGTATATTTCTTATATTTCGACATTTTTTGAAGGCCGCCAGCCGGCTAGAGTTGTAAACAGCGGGATTGGTGTGATCACGTGACCGACTGACGCAACCAACATAGAGAATTCCAGAGACCAATGCACTACAAATAAAGATCAGCTGATTGAAGCCACTGCAGAAAGTAGGTCAATCGGGTGCATTGGTCACTCGACTTGGCGTGTTGGTTTTACATGCCGTCCCGCTGTGTACGAGTCTAACCGGGCTGGTATTGATCGCAAGATGTCAAAATATGAGGAATTTATGCAATGAAAAGGCACGGCTACTGCACGGCATCATCAACAAGGAGCTCTAAACATGTTCTGGATTGAAGGAATAAGCTTGGCATGCTCTAATTTCGCCACATTTGGATGTTATTCATCACGTATCTACCGGACAATGAACGATATCATGGCGACAAGGTAAGGAAAGCTAAGGTTTCATCTCCACGTATTGTCCAGCCCCCGTGGCGCTGGGGCTTAGCCGCTCGCTTATGGGGTGCGCAGTCCGGGTTCGAATCCCGGACGAATTTCGTAGCCAAAATGGCTATGCCTATCTTTCATTACCTTGTTAAAATATATAGAAGCGTCTTGGTGTAAAAAATAAATTCTGAGCCTGCGTATATATCCTGAGATAACCAAACGGCGAATATCTACTCTCGGCACGGGAAACGCCAGAATCATGGTATAAACATGTATACGTACATACTAAAACTGACCCAGAACCTACGAATCTTTTAGAGCCCTGAGATCCCGCCTCCCTTCTGCACCTGTTTGGGGTCAGTCCCACCCATAGACTGGTGACCTCCATCCGACAATGGCTCTGTATACTTTCCATCACACACTGTGTACACTGCACCACTCTGCCCTCTGGCTCTGCATCATGAGGTGCCACTGCATGGCTTTTACTAATAGGGCAGGCAGAATAGATACTGCACTGTAAATAGTAAGTGTAGTCACACAGTAGAATCTACTATAGATCTACAGTAGAATCTACTGTAGAATGGATTTACAGTAGAATTTACTGAAGATTTACATTAGATTATACTGTTTACCATAAATGAACTGTCAACCTACAGTATTCTACAGTAGAATGTACTGATCACCTACAAAAATGGCAACTAACTTTTGACAGTGTAAACCTGTAACCGGTTTTCTGCGGTGTAAGCAAAAGTAATAACCTCAGCTTATTCCTAGAGTTTTGATTAAATAAATAAAGTTTACAATTGAGGAGGCAAATTGAACGAGTGATAAAGGCACTCCTCCTTTATGTTACACCCCCAGTCTAATGGTCCGCAAGAGACAAAATATTTAGCTTGACTTCAACTGAAAATGGCAGCTAGCATAGACTGACCAGTCTTTATACCTTAATGTACTTCCATCTCTCACCCCAGATGGTATGTACACATAACATGCGGCCGTAGTGCCGAACATACTCCACCTTAATGTGCGGCAGAGAGGGGAGCCATGTCAGAGGGATACCTGAGAGAGCCTCCCTCCACCTATCAAGTGACCAGGGTGTATGGTCAATAGGCTGCTTTTAGGCCTCAGCATTATTCATAACGTACTTTTCTGTATAAAAGTATATCAGATATGTACTTTGGAATCTATTGTAAAATGATATTTGCTAAACAAAACATAATGTAGCCCTAATTATTTAAGAAAAAATGCCACATTTCATTATCCCTCTTGGGATACCCAATAAAGAATGTTTTTGTTTCATTCACTTTCCATCTGAATCTCCTGTTATCAGGTAAACATTTCTATTCTTTCCCTCCTGTCAGCAGCTTGAGGGGTTGTTTACACATTATTGGGAGTAGTTATCCATGTAATGGTGAGAGTGAGAGTATAAGGCTAAGTCCTTTTGAGTAAGGCATTAGTCATGAATATGTTGTCTTACCTCAGTCATTTCTTAAAAGCACTTGGTCATACCTGACCAATGTCCCTACGACTAACCTAGGATAGCTACTACAGACTAAGGGCTGGGGCAATTGGATTATCAGTGCATACTGACTTTACAATACAATGTCTACAGGAAAAGATAAATACGCCAGGACATGGAGGTTGATTTCACAAGCTACCCCTTTTGTAACTGTGATGCTTTTTATTCATTAAGTGTAAATTAGGCTGTAATCAGCTGGCTGTATTAGCCACTGACAGGGGTGACCGAGGAGGCTTATCTTTTATTCAAATGAGTCTGGAGCCCAGTGAGACCAGTGATAAGATTTAGGCTAGGCTCCTGAGACAGTTTCTTAACCTTTTAAGGACGGTATTGATGTGCATAACTTTGGATGCAAGCAGCCCTGACGAGTCACTCTAGTCACTGCTTTAGAGTGAGGCTGATCCTCACGGCGGTGTACTGTTAAGGGTTCCTCACCGTCTCTGAATACAACCCACAATGGCTTCCTGCTCACACCACTATCCGTATCCAGGCAACACCTGCCCGTTTCCGCCAAATTAAGCATGAGTTAGTGACCTGGAAACAGGAGGCGCCAATGCTGAAGGAAAGCAATGAGACTGAGATGAATGGGAGGATGTGAGTGAAGAGTAGACTTGCTGAAGTGTCTGGTAGTGTAGTTTTGTTTAAAAATGTATCATATTCACAAAATATCACACAAAAGGCAGGAGATATGAATCTAATGGGGAGGACATTCATGTATGGAGTTCAATTTGCATTAATGCTAGCAGGAGCTTGAGCACAACGCTCATGACAACAATGGGAAAAGCACATTTAATGGCTTTGCAGTTTTACAATAGCTAAGTGGGCTTCATTTTTTGAACAGTGATGCAGAGATGAATATTATGATGAAAGGAGGAAAGAGAGAAAGACACAGCCTCAATAGATGCAGTTTGCTGACTGCCCCGCGGTAAGCAGTGGAGACCCCTGGTGTTAGTAAAGTGAAGCTCTACGTCTAGATGGACTGATGGTAAAGACATGGGGATTGGTCGATTTTGGGGTAACTAAAAAGGTAAGACTCCTTGTGGGGGACAAAGTAGATGTGCTATTTTTTAGCAAAAACCCCTGCACGTAGCACGTGGCTGTCATCAACATAAAATGATCAAAACCCTCCAGGACATGAATAATAATTGAGATTGGAGACCTGTCTAGCATAATGTTAAGAATCTTTTGACAGACCAAATGACATATTATGAAACGGACAGAATAATACAATGATCATTGTAGGTTCGAGTGTGCCAGCTTGTATAGTAGTCTTAAGTATAGTAGTATTGGTTCTGAGTCTCTGTGAAGACTCTCCCCTGTCACATAATGACCATGATCACATGACCTGTTTGTAGTTGTCAGGTAAATGCTTGTTGTAAACACAAGCCACTCTGTCATGTCCACATTCCCTGCATCAAGCTGTGCTAGCCAATATGTACAAAGGTGTGCCGCACCCTGTTTACGACCTTTATTTAAATGTGAAATAATTTGTCAAAAAAAGAACTACCCTTTACTTATACTATTGAATTTCTCATATATGTTGCATTGCAAACACAAAGGCTGGAATATTAGTAACACATGCCCTAGATTAACTGTAATTTTCAAGGAAAAAAAAAAGACATATCAGTCAATCAATCAAGAATGCCAGGACCACTTGTGCGGCCAGAATGGTACAAGCCCTCTCCAAACACTTGGGTCTTTGTCTAAGCTTCACCAGTCTGCTTGGCATGCTTTAATTGGTTTTCTAAACAACTCTGTCTGTTCAAAAGCACTTTTTTGTTCTATATTCCCTTTTCCCCATCCCTTCTCCTCTGTACTTATTTGTCCAACTGTATTTTCGAGATGGGATGTAATAAAGCTGAGGTCACCAGCAACTGAGCCTCTCCTACCACCTACAAAGTATGGTGTCTCCACTGTAATTGCAATGCCACCCCTTCTTTCCTAGTTAACACTTTCAGGACTAAACTAAAATATGACATTTGTTGTCATGATGAATCAATGCAATGCAGCCCCGACGAGTAGCTTGCCGGTGCTACACTGGTGCATCATCCTGACCCTTCACAAGTATATCAACCCCGTAAGGTCGCCATGATACTTAAATACAGCTATGGTGAGTTACTCACCAGGGCTGCATTCATGCATCATGACAACGAAGGGCATGATGCATTAAGGTATCATGCTGTCCTTAAAGAGTTAATCTCTCCCCCTCTTATCTGCAGCAGACAGCTGTAGTCGGGCTAGATGTGACCTTTGTCTGATGCCAACCACTGACACAGCAGGGTCTTGAGGCTTAGACATCAAGGTCTGATAGGATCGGGGTGCACAGATAACCTTTAGCACCCATAAATTAGTCAATAGGGATGAACCTAGTTGGGGAGTACCAGCCACGGTTATATAAATAGGGGCTCTATCTCCTCCACCACTGACCTAAACTGAACTGTCGCAACCATTGCCTAGAAAGGGACACTTCCAGCCGCCGAATCCTACTACCTGAGTATCTGACTAACGATCGGACAGCCACATATCTAACAATTCATGCATTTTAAGCAGAAAAAAGTTTTGGCCATTGAAAACTTAAAAAAAATTTGTAACGATCTACGGCTAAATCAGGATAGATACATTTTAACACAGTATATTGACAATCGTATTTCTGGTTTAGAAACCCAACTAAGTTAAATTTGTTCAGAAAAGCCAAACATGTGAGTGAACATTCCTGCTACACTTGACAATCTGAGGGATAAATGTTATTCAAGTAAGGACATTGTCACTGTCCTGCATTTTATTGCAAAGACTGGTTACCCACTATAGGCTAAGGCCCAGAGCATTCAGACTCTCAGTGTGACGTCACATTGTCTGTAGAAATAGGGGTGGCATCTTACGGGTTGGTGTAAGCCAAATGTCAGGATATTAGTTTGCTCTGCCACAAGTCTGTAATAACCTCTGGCTGAGATGTCCTTGTGACTATTGCTGTGAAGATGCATGTATGGGTCAAGCTAAAAAGCGTCAATATAGTTATTTAGGGGAAAGGTTGAAGACAGATGCTTGTGGCTGGGAGGTTTCGATGTTCTACAGATGTTTTCTAATAACTCTGGATTATACTTCTTTGATACAATTAGAAAATATAAAAAAATCGTACATATGCATACTTCCATGGTATGGCCATTCAAAGAACAAATGCTTTAAACATAGGAATTAATGTGAAAACTGTATGGTTTGTACAATATTTTTGATTATTCTCTCCCAGTACTGATATATGTACCAAACTATGCGTGTGTCAAGGAGTTCTTAAAGAACACTTTAAAAGAGAGAAACTAAAGGGTGACAATTGAGATTTAAAAAAAACTTATTTCTATTTCCTTAACTATAGGAACCTAATCTTGCACTCAGTCGTCTAAATAGAGGTGCTAAACATGCATAAATTTGTAATAATTTGCATAGATTTATATATTTTTGGGCATTGCAGTCCATGTAGTGATCTGAATTAGGTGGGTATTTGAGACTTGGATAATACAGATTTTTGCCACCAGGTGATTTTTTGTTGTACCCACCTGCATTTCAATTTAAAGCGGCACTTTCTGTAAAGTGTATCCCCCTCACAATTCTAGTACTGTTCTAGTCTACTATGTGGTAGCCGCCCGAGTGGTGGGACTGCCCCTTTAAGAGAATCAGTGCTAAGAGGTACGGCTGTTCCTATCATGACAAAGCAATAATGATGCAGCTTCCATAGCAGCAGCTATGGATACTAAGAACATGATACAGAAAGTGATCTATGGATGCAGTATTATTACGTTAGTTCATGTAGTGAAGACACCTGCAGATGATCGATTCTACTCGCACACACTCACACCATTCAAAGATGAGCTCTGGTAGCTGTCAGGTCTTATTTACAAGTGCATAGGATGTGATGCAAGACAGATTCCAATCATTAGCACCTGCCTTTCATAACCTGCATAACTCAGCTTAGAACTGAAATGTTTATAAATTATGGAAATATACAGATGGGTATGTAATCATATTTTACAATGTATTAAAAAGAGGACAAAATCAACCTCAAGACCTATTATTGGCTCCCTTGAACAAAATGTCGCCACCCATACTGACTTTCTGTAAAGTGAAAACAATATAAGGCCTCAGCATAGCAGCCGATCAGCCTGAAAAAAACATGATGCAGAGAATGCAGCTGCATTAAAGAAAAAAAGTTATGACTATAGCCTTACACTTGTTAGGCACAACTCATCCTACACAGATGACACTGAAGGCAGCTTACTTAGCCCAAGGTCAAACACATGTAAGGAGTGTTTTGTAAAAGGCAAGACTCTCCTAGAGGCAGTAAATACAAAATGAGAACAATTCTTACTTAAAAAGGTGTCATGTTGGTCAAGATCCTACAATAATTGAGCCATACCGTAGAGCTTATATCCATTCATTTTATAGTAGGCAGGTCTTCCCATTATGTAATGTTCTGAATAAAGGATGTTCAGTGAGCTGTCTTTGATCAGCCTCTATATATCCATGTCACGTAGAGCGGTGGCCATTACAGAGAAGTCAATGTGTGCCCCTGACAGTGTGCATGACCTGCCATGAGACTCATGTACTAGTCTTTGGTGTTAGGTTTAAAGCATCATCTCTCTCAAACCAACTCTATGATGCCTGAAGACTGAATGAAGAAAACCCTCAAAAGCATTTATACCACCATACCTAAATGAATCATACACAGCTCAGCTCAAAGGTTTCTAAGTCCTGCAGATAGTATACAAGGCTTAATATTATTAATTATACGAGCTTGATGAGTGGTCTTAAAACCCATGTAATAAGATATTTTTGCAGTAAATAATTCGTCAGAAATTAGATTGACTGGAACCCTAAAAGTGTATGGGATTGTACACCCTAATCCTTGTTAGGTGGATGCTCTCTAGCTCCCCATAGCTAACAGATGATTAAATGCCTGTTACAGTGTTTCAGCATTGAGGGATGGCAGCCAGGGCCCAAACCAAAACCCTGTAGTTAATCATCGCCTGCCACCGCCATACTTATTCCCCATACTTTATCACCCAGCACCATGGGAGTGCTGAACCAAATACTTAATGACTCTGTTCTCATCACTTGCTATGAAGATGTATAGACAAACTGGGGAAATACTTATAAATATCCAAGTCACTGTAGGGGTTGTGAAAGTATGACACAAACATAGGTTCCAATTTGGATCGAATGCAACAGGTTTTTATTCAGTCTCACAATCTCTTTATGTTCTCATATGAACACGGCCTCAAAGGTAGGATTCAATATTGTACAGGTTATCAACGGACATGGTTCGAAGTGTAGTAGCATTCTAGCTAGTTCAAAGTCAGCAGAGCTGGATGATCTGGTCTTACCCCAGCGAAGCTGGTGAAAGAGCCAGAGAGTGGGAGGGGTGTAGGTGCCCCTTGGTCAAAAGTATCAAAGGTATCGAAGGGTGTGGGTCTGAGCTCGGTCTGGGATGAACTCGCAGAGGTGGCCAACCTCTGCCTCTCATATACTCAGGATGCGGACAAAGCAGTGTTGACCTAGCACGCCGTCTGGAGTGCCCCGGTTGGCTCCGCTACCGGATAACTGAACAGGGACATGGTGTAGGTGTTGCCACCTAGCATTCAATGGATGCCATTCTCGCCTTCCAACCTTGACACCACGAACCCATGTATACACGTATTATCCGTGCCCCTACAATAACTGTCTGAAAAGCAAGGACAATATGAAACTTTATCTTTAGTATCTTTTTCTTTATCCATCATGACCACAGTGAGTTGTATGCAATGTTCTTTGCATCGGGAGCTTCCTGACCCCATCGGGTTGAACACAATGATATTATGAAGACTGTGCATGAATCATGAATGCAGTCCTGACTAATAGACTTTCAATTTGCATAACAAGAGCAAAGGGCACAGAAAACTGTGTGGCCCCTTACTAGCTTACACTATTTGACTGCTTTTGTGTAGCCCCCAGGTAGCATTTATATCTGACAATGGCTCTGTATACTTTCTATTACACACTGTAGTAGTATAGTATGTATCGGAACGGGACTATAGTTAAGTACTGTTTATTACTCAATCGACCTGCAGCCAATCAGAGGCCTCCATTTGGTCACGTGACCGGAAGTGACCTACTTAGGGGATTAGTGGTGCATTCTGGGTAACCCTGCAGCCAATCAGAGGCCTCCATTTGGTCACGTGACCGGAAGTGACCTACTTAGGGGATTAGTGGTGCATTCTGGGTAACCTACTGACCTACTTAGAAGCTCTCAGCCAATCAGAGGCCGGCATTCTGGTAACTATGGTAACGTGACTTACTTACGTCACGTGACCTACTTAGGCTCAGCCAATCAGAAGCCGGCATTCTGGTAACTAGGGTAACGTGACCTACTTAGGGTTTGTTTGTAAACAACACCACGTGGCTCTCTTGTTTGTAAACAACACCACGTGACACGTGACTGTTTGTAAACAAACAATTCGACTTAGTCTGACATTTTCAGCTGTCGCATGCTGACCTGCTGCTATCATAAGAGAAACAAAAGCCCTAATCACGCTTTTCAGCTGGATCCTTCCACTCACCAGACATGGATCCAGATGGGAGGGTGGTTTAAAATTAATCCGTGTACCGACTGTCATACAATAGTGTAATTAGTTGAACACGTGTTACCTGTATAAAGGATTAGCAGGTCATGGGCTTAGAGTGTGTATAGAAAAACAACTACAGGTAGCGTGAACAAAGCGACCCCCTCCCTTTCTGTCACTCTGTCTGTGACTAGAGGGCGCGCGTGTGGTAAGCGGCTTAAATCTAAAGAAAAAAAATCACCCTCTCCTGTCGTCAGCAGTCAGCTGGCCGGCGGCTGGAAAATGCGATTAGAGGGATGATGAGCGCGGTTTTTTATATTCAATATATTAGAAGTGTGCTTTGTTGCTTATATAGTTCATTATGCGTTTAAAATGTTCGCGAGTATCGTAGAAATGTACAAAAATCCTATTTTGGCGCCATCTGACGAAAAGAGCGGAGAACTATACTAGGGTATGGCGAGCTAGACTAGAGCATGTAATCACCAGGCGGCAGAGTGGTCAAAAGACAATCTCGTAGTAGTAGGTCTACTTGGATCTTGAGTAGCCACCCTTGTGGTTGCAATTACCTAGACTAGTTGACCCTGCCAGCCTGGTCAAGTGAAATTAGTAAGGAGACCGCACATTAACGCGCTCCACAGTCTTTAGACAGTTAAGACTATAGTACCGTAGATTCTACTGTGTACTCACACTAACTATTTACAGTGCTACATATTCATACCCGTGTTCTAAGTGTTTTTTTAGAAAAAAGCGATCTACTCACCCATTTTTTTTAGACAAACTCCTATTAGCAGGTAACCCCTGTATAAACCATACTGCAAAGATCTGCTACTTCGAGCGTCTGCCTCGTGACTGATAGTGTACAACAAGACGAAGTGGGCAGAGGTGAAGTACTGTTCCAAGAAAAATTGAGGCTCTTTATATAGCTGAGAGAGCGGCTAATCCGGATGTTCTAAGCTTGTTTTCACCTAGAGCCCCACCCTCTTCCAGAGAGGAATCAAATTGCTTTTCACCTGGACCCTTCCACCCCTCATCCATCAGCATGAAAAGAGGGATAACAAGTGTAACGTGCGCTACATGTATATGGGATTATAGCTGGTGAAGAGATAAAGCCAGGTCAACTGTGTATACAAAGACTACAGGAGGTGATTAACGACAGGTGTGACGCGCCAGCCCGTGGACGGATTATCTTCTAAGCTGACGCTTATTCAACTAGCCAGCTGCCGTCCGCTCCACTCACCACGGCAAGAGGAGGTGCTTTTGTTTTACACTTAAGTCGCTTACCACATGTACTCGTCTCTACCTCACAGACAGACACCCTCTCGCTTGCTTCACGACCCCTGTAGCTTTTTTTGTATACACACTCTAATCTCATAACCCCCTGATCCGTTATACAGGTAACGGGTATTCTCTTTTAAATAGCTGCTAGTCAGCCTGCGGCAGCTGAAAACGACGGTAAGTAGCTTAGCTCTAGAAGCAAGAAGGCGTATATAAGGAGGCTGACACGTGTATAGGCGCCTTATAAGTCGGCAGGGGGTAAATACTAGTGAAAAAGGAAGGCAGGTGTGCAGGTAGCTTTCTAACAGACACGTGTGTGCACTAAGCTGCTTAAGTCTAAACCCACCTGCAGTAGTCAGGTAGCATGTGAAAACTTACTTAACAGATCTCTTAATTGAGTAGAGACTCTGTACTGAGAGAGTCTTTTCAGCCGTTTAAGAGGATTATCTAGGACAGGGTACATAAGGAGTGAAACGACGCTCTCACCCATCACACTTTCTCGACCCGCCCTTCATCATCGTAGCATCGTCCACTCTACGCTCGCTCAGAATGTTATGAATTAGTTCTGCTATTTTCAGCTACTTTTCTTATCGAAGCGTTGACGCTACAGAGCATCGAAACTCTCTCCAAATGAGTCCAAGAAAGAAAAAGCAACTTCCACTTGAAGCAGGAAGAGAAACAGTGCCCTATGATGCATGTGAGGTAAAGAAACATTGGAAGGACGTCACCAAGGAGCAATGGATAGAAGCATGCTTCAACTTCATCGGAACGGAAGTAGTTTCATTTGGACAGAGGGAGAAGATTTTGTTGGAGCTATTTTTCTTAGCTACGTATACTTGGCCTAACTGTGGTGAAATTCCTACAGGTATTTGTTCAGTCTTCGCCATAGAAGTTATCAGGTCTTTGAAGGAGCTTCGATATATGCAAGGCACTCACGAGGAGATTGTTCAGAAAATGACGGAATTCGAAACAGGAGAAGACACAATATGGTGCGAGGAGACGACATATACGGACGATGATCTGGAGTACATCATTTGTAGCCCGTTGGAACATTATGTTAAAGACTTTGAGGACATGCTAGACAGCACTGAGATGAACCCGAAAGAGAGATCCCTTACTGCACAGAAAGAGGCCAAAGCTGTGTTGGAAAAGCTCAAGTTTGGTCAAGGATTCACTCTTCAAAGCAGCTGTGTGAGTGTGATAAAAGGCCTTGTGTTGAAACATCCAGACATGAAGTTTTCGCGTGCTGTCGACACACTTCCTTTGCCTGAACTGATGATGAACATGATCGATCCCATCGTACCAACATGTTTCGACTCTGCCAATTGTCCCATGTATAAAATGGTTTCAAGTTTTGCCCGTGGCCGATGGCTAAACGATCCACTGAAGTCAGAAAACCTCCTTGATTTAATCAACTGACTAAATGTATTTTCTCATACTAGTATTAGTAGCATTAGTAATAGCAGCTACTCAGTCTCGTGCAGCACAAGCAGCAGCATCTGTCAGCAGCATCAGTGACATCGTCAGCAGCAGCAGCAGCTGCACGAGCAGCACAAGCAGCAGCATCTGTCAACAGCATCCGTGACAGCGTCAGCAACTGCAGCAGCTGCACGAGCAGCACAAGCAGCAGCAGCTGTCAGCAGCTGCAGCCGCTGCACGAGCAGCACAAGCAGCAGCACCAACAGCAGCAGCAACAGCAAATCAGCAGCAGCAGCAGCAGCAGCAGCAGCAGCAGCAGCGGCGGTGTGGACCACTAAATTCGAGATGGCGACATGTCTGTTTCTTAGAATCGACATTCGACATGAGGCCTAGTGACATTTGACATGAAGCTTGAAAAACATAGTGACAGGTGACATGAGCAATTCTTAAAATCGACATGAGATATGAGCATAATTAAGCGACATCGACATGTGCCATGGCTATTTTTTTTTAAGACAAACGCCATAGACTCCTCATTCAAACCCCCACTAGTAGTGCTCTATAAGCGCAAGCTTTGCCTTAAGAGAGCTGTGGCTGTGAACCCTCTCCTCCCCCCGTACACACAGGTAAATATCAGAGTCAGCCAATGTCGCCAATACTACTCTCATACAAGGGTCAGGCACTGCTGGACTATAATAGATGGGTCAAGGACCATTCTACTGAGGGTCAGGCTAGGCTGGACATTCAATAACAGGCTGGACTTTGGCAAACTTGCTTGAAAGTCTGGCCAGCAAGAGGCCGTTGAAGGACTATACGGTAAAAAGGCTGCTGTTACAGTCAAGATACTCATATTTCAAGCCCAGAAAACTGTAATTAGCTTTCCAAGTTGTTTATTTAACAATATCCTGGCCTAGCAAGAAGCTGTCAGATGACATCTAAGAAAAATGGGGCTGTTAATTGATCAAGAGAGCTACATTGTTACAGAGTCCTATTCCTCTTTTGAGGTGGGACCAAATTTGAAAAAAGAATAAACTCAAAAAAAAAGCCTTAAGATTGAAACAGTTGTAGATGACAAATTTAATGAGGAAGTCGTATTAATTAGTTTACAAATAGCCGCTGCACGAGCAGCACAAGCAGCAGCTGACACTAGTGTCAGCTGCAGCAGCTGCACGAGCTGCTTGTGCTGCTGCTGCTGCTGCTGACGATGTCACGGATGCTGCTGACAGATGCTGCTGCTTGTGCTGCTCGTGCAGCTGCTGCTGCTGCTGACGATGTCACGGATGCTGCTGACATATGCTGCTGCTTGTGCTGCACGAGACTGAGTAGCTGCTATTACTAATGCTACAAATACTAGTATGAGAAAATACATTTAGTCAGTTGATTAAATCAAGGAGGTTTTCTGACTTCAGTGGATCGTTTAGCCATCGGCCACGGGCAAAACTTGAAACCATTTTATACATGGGACAATTGGCAGAGTCGAAACATGTTGGTACGATGGGATCGATCATGTTCATCATCAGTTCAGGCAAAGGAAGTGTGTCGACAGCACGCGAAAACTTCATGTCTGGATGTTTCAACACAAGGCCTTTTATCACACTCACACAGCTGCTTTGAAGAGTGAATCCTTGACCAAACTTGAGCTTTTCCAACACAGCTTTGGCCTCTTTCTGTGCAGTAAGGGATCTCTCTTTCGGGTTCATCTCAGTGCTGTCTAGCATGTCCTCAAAGTCTTTAACATAATGTTCCAACGGGCTACAAATGATGTACTCCAGATCATCGTCCGTATATGTCGTCTCCTCGCACCATATTGTGTCTTCTCCTGTTTCGAATTCCGTCATTTTCTGAACAATCTCCTCGTGAGTGCCTTGCATATATCGAAGCTCCTTCAAAGACCTGATAACTTCTATGGCGAAGACTGAACAAATACCTGTAGGAATTTCACCACAGTCAGGCCAAGTATACGGAGCTAAGAAAAATAGCTCCAACAAAATCTTCTCCCTCTGTCCAAATGAAACTACTTCCGTTCCGATGAAGTTGAAGCATGCTTCTATCCATTGCTCCTTGGTGACGTCCTTCCAATGTTTCTTTACCTCACATGCATCATAGGGCACTGTTTCTCTTCCTGCTTCAAGTGGAAGTTGCTTTTTCTTTCTTGGACTCATTTGGAGAGAGTTTCGATGCTCTGTAGCGTCAACGCTTCGATAAGAAAAGTAGCTGAAAATAGCAGAACTAATTCATAACATTCTGAGCGAGCGTAGAGTGGACGATGCTACGATGATGAAGGGCGGGTCGAGAAAGTGTGATGGGTGAGAGCGTCGTTTCACTCCTTATGTACCCTGTCCTAGATAATCCTCTTAAACGGCTGAAAAGACTCTCTCAGTACAGAGTCTCTACTCAATTAAGAGATCTGTTAAGTAAGTTTTCACATGCTACCTGACTACTGCAGGTGGGTTTAGACTTAAGCAGCTTAGTGCACACACGTGTCTGTTAGAAAGCTACCTGCACACCTGCCTTCCTTTTTCACTAGTATTTACCCCCTGCCGACTTATAAGGCGCCTATACACGTGTCAGCCTCCTTATATACGCCTTCTTGCTTCTAGAGCTAAGCTACTTACCGTCGTTTTCAGCTGCCGCAGGCTGACTAGCAGCTATTTAAAAGAGAATACCCGTTACCTGTATAACGGATCAGGGGGTTATGAGATTAGAGTGTGTATACAAAAAAAGCTACAGGGGTCGTGAAGCAAGCGAGAGGGTGTCTGTCTGTGAGGTAGAGACGAGTACATGTGGTAAGCGACTTAAGTGTAAAACAAAAGCACCTCCTCTTGCCGTGGTGAGTGGAGCGGACGGCAGCTGGCTAGTTGAATAAGCGTCAGCTTAGAAGATAATCCGTCCACGGGCTGGCGCGTCACACCTGTCGTTAATCACCTCCTGTAGTCTTTGTATACACAGTTGACCTGGCTTTATCTCTTCACCAGCTATAATCCCATATACATGTAGCGCACGTTTCACTTGTTATCCCTCTTTTCATGCTGATGGATGAGGGGTGGAAGGGTCCAGGTGAAAAGCAATTTGATTCCTCTCTGGAAGAGGGTGGGGCTCTAGGTGAAAACAAGCTTAGAATATCCGGATTAGCCGCTCTCTCAGCTATATAAAGAGCCTCAATTTTTCTTGGAACAGTACTTCACCTCTGCCCACTTCGTCTTGTTGTACACTATCAGTCACGAGGCAGACGCTCGAAGTAGCAGATCTTTGCAGTATGGTTTATACAGGGGTTACCTGCTAATAGGAATTTGTCTAAAAAAAATGGGTGAGTAGATCGCTTTTTTCTAAAAAAACACTTAGAACACGGGTATGAATATGTAGCACTGTAAATAGTTAGTGTGAGTACACAGTAGAATCTACGGTACTATAGTCTTAACTGTCTAAAGACTGTGGAGCGCGTTAATGTGCGGTCTCCTTACTAATTTCACTTGACCAGGCTGGCAGGGTCAACTAGTCTAGGTAATTGCAACCACAAGGGTGGCTACTCAAGATCCAAGTAGACCTACTACTACGAGATTGTCTTTTGACCACTCTGCCGCCTGGTGATTACATGCTCTAGTCTAGCTCGCCATACCCTAGTATAGTTCTCCGCTCTTTTCGTCAGATGGCGCCACAATAGGATTTTTGTACATTTCTACGATACTCGCGAACATTTTAAACGCATAATGAACTATATAAGCAACAAAGCACACTTCTAATATATTGAATATAAAAAACCGCGCTCATCATCCCTCTAATCGCATTTTCCAGCCGCCGGCCAGCTAACTGCTGACGACAGGAGAGGGTGATTTTTTTTCTTTAGATTTAAGCCGCTTACCACACGCGCGCCCTCTAGTCACAGACAGAGTGACAGAATGGGAGGGGGTCGCTTTGTTCACGCTACCTGTAGTTGTTTTTCTATACACACTCTAAGCCCATGACCTGCTAATCCTTTATACAGGTAACACGTGTTCAACTAATTACACTATTGTATGACAGTCGGTACACGGATTAATTTTAAACCACCCTCCCATCTGGATCCATGTCTGGTGAGTGGAAGGATCCAGCTGAAAAGCGTGATTAGGGCTTTTGTTTCTCTTATGATAGCAGCAGGTCAGCATGCGACAGCTGAAAATGTCAGACTAAGTCGAATTGTTTGTTTACAAACAGTCACGTGTCACGTGGTGTTGTTTACAAACAAGAGAGCCACGTGGTGTTGTTTACAAACAAACCCTAAGTAGGTCACGTTACCCTAGTTACCAGAATGCCGGCTTCTGATTGGCTGAGCCTAAGTAGGTCACGTGACGTAAGTAAGTCACGTTACCATAATTACCAGAATGCCGGCCTCTGATTGGCTGAGAGCTTCTAAGTAGGTCAGTAGGTTACCCAGAATGCACCACTAATCCCCTAAGTAGGTCACTTCCGGTCACGTGACCAAATGGAGGCCTCTGATTGGCTGCAGGGTTACCCAGAATGCACCACTAATCCCCTAAGTAGGTCACTTCCGGTCACGTGACCAAATGGAGGCCTCTGATTGGCTGCAGGTCGATTGAGTAATAAACAGTACTTAACTATAGTCCCGTTCGGATACATACAATACTACTCACTGTGTACACTGCACCACTCTGCCCTATGGCTGTACCAAGTCAATAAGTACCACTGCATGCCCTCTGTAATAGAGGCAGGCACAATAGGCACTGACACTGAAGGGGATTCTCTGTAGTAATGCTACTGTTGGGCAAGACGCCATAGCCAACAGTACAGTCAACTTGCAGTTCCTTGTCCTAATGTTAATATGTGTATCCATCAATCAAACAAATGTCCACACAAAAGGTGAAGCAATTTGGCAAAAAAAATGTCAGCTTTTGCCATCCTTCGTGCCCTTCTGGACAGGATGGCTCTAGTTACATCCACAGTCTTGGAGAAAGGGTGATGTGGAGAGCAAACAAACATGTAAATTGTACTTTGTTGGCAGATAATTTGCCAAAACAAGCTATAGGCCACACAGATGATGTATATCAACCAGCCAGACAATTCGTCCTGGGAACTTGCAAATGATTGCTGTTCTCTGATCTGACAAGCCTGAGAGCTCACAAATGTCTCAATAGAACAAGGATCATGCCCATGTCTCCATGGCCTGCCAACCCCCAAACCATGGTTAGCTGTGAATACAATGGCATGTTCAAGGAACTGCTCATGCTGGAAATAATTGGTCATGCTACATCACTTGTAACCATTAGGGAGGTGCGAGAAACCGTCAGTGGACCAGTAGCTTAGATGACAATGAAAGTAGCTCTTCAGACCAGAAAGATTTAACATTATGCAGTCCTTGTCTTGCATTATAATTTGTTCCACCTTTCCATCTCTCTTTAGCAATGGTTCTTAGATCAGTTATGGGTATCTATCATTTGAAGCTCTTATAGTATAGATTGCCATGCAAATATGAAACAGAATGGGACTTCAAACCAAACAAAGAACACTCAAAGAGATTTAGATGGTTGATGCTTCATATTGATGTTTCAGATAACAGTAGACCAAAATAGCCATCCCTTATCATAATAGTTAATCATCTATGACTTCATAATTACATAATAGAGCAATTGAATCTAAAGGGTTGTCTCTCTGTAGACTTATCAGTGCGAGGTCAGCGCTTGTAATCCCAGGATATAGGAGCTACCATGCACTGTTTTTTTTCACTACCCCTGTCAAAATTCAAGATGGCTGCCAAGTATTATCCTAGAAATAGTATCAATGATTCATTTACTTAATATATATATGAACATAACCTAACAATAGGTCTATAACGTGTGAATTACACTTTACATGGATTTTAGTGACAATTGAGACACATTTCATAGAGAATCTCATTAATTATTCAAAATGGCCGTCACTGAGCTTTTCAGAAACTGTTCCATTGCATTCCTTGACCTCCAAAATGTATACTTAGAATCTAATTTTGTGTCTCTATGCTAATTAGAAGCAGAGATAACCCTTTTTATAGGTTTTCTCTATTTTCACACTCCCGGAAATTCAAAATGGCCGTTGCACGGCCTGTGTGGATTTCCAGAAAGGTTGTTCACATAGAATCAACTCAGTATAGGTCCTAGTTATTGAAAAAATACACCAACCTAACACAGCAGAGCCAACACCCCTACCCCCAAAATGACCTCTTGGCCCCCTGGGTATATAGAGTGAGGCTGATCCTCACAGCGGTGTACTGTTAAGGGTTCCCCACCGTCTCTGAATACAACCCACAATGTCTTCCTGCTCACACTGCTATCCGTATCCAGGCAACACCTGCCCGTTTCCGCCAAATTAAGCATGAGTAAGTGACCTGGCAACAGGAGGCGACAATGCTGAAGGTAAGCAATGAGACTAAGATGAATGGGAGGATGTGAGTGAAGAGCAGACTTGCTGAAGACTCTGGTAGGGTGGTTTTGTTTAAAAATTTATCATATTCCCAAAATATCACACAAAAGGCAGGAGATATGAATCTAATGGGGAGGACATTCATGTATGGAGTTCAATTTGCATTAATGCTAGCAGGAGCTTGAGCACAACGCTCATGACAACAATGGGAAAAGCACATTAAATGGCTTTGCAGTTTTACAATAGCTAAGTGGGCTTCATTTTTTGATGAATATTATGATGAAAGGAGGAAAGAGAGAAAGACACAGCCCCAATAGATGCAGTTCGCTGACAGCCCCGCGGTGAGCAGTGAAGACCCCTGGTGTTAGTAAAGTGAAGCTCTACGTCTAAATGGACTGATGGTAACGACATGGGGATTGGTCGATTTGGGGGTAACTAAAAAGGTAAGACTCCTTGTGGGGGACAAAGTAGATGTGCTATTTTTTAGCAAAAACCCCTGCACGTAGCAAGTGGCTGTCATCAACATAAAATGATCAAAACCCTCCAGGAAATGAATAATAATTGAGATTGGAGACCTGTCTAACATAATGTTAAGAATCTTTTGACAGAACAAATGACATATTATGAAACGGACAGAATAATACAATGATCATTGTAGGTTTGAGTGTGCCAGCTTGTAAAGTAATCTTAAGTAAAGTAGTATTGGTTCTGAGTCTCTGTGAAGACTCTCTCCTGTCCCATAATGACCATGATCACATGAACTGTTTGTAGTTGTCAGGTAAATGTTGGTTGTAAACACAAGCCACTCTGTCATGTCCACATTCCCTGCATCAAGCTGTGCTAGCCAATATGTACAAAAGTGTGCCGCACCCTGTTTACAACCTTTATTTAAATGTGACATAATTTGTCAAAAAAAGAACTACCCTTTACTTATACTATTGAATTTCTCATATATGTTGCATTGCAAACACAAAGGCTGGAATATTAGTAACACATGCCCTAGATTAACTGTAATTTTCAAGGATAAAAAAAAGACATATCAGTCAATCAATCAAGAATGCCAGGACCACTTGTGAGGCCAGAATGATACAAGCCCTCTCCAAACACTTGGGTCTTTGTCTAATCTTCACCAGTCTGCTTGGCCTGCTTTAATTGGTTTTATAAACAACTCTGTCTGTTCAAAAGCACTTTTCTGTTCTTTATTCCCTTTTCCCCATCCCTTCTCCTCTGTACTTGTTTGTCCAACCGTATTTTCGAGATGGGCTGTAATAAAGCTGAGGTCACCAGCAACTGAGCCTCTCCTACCACCTACAAAGTATGGTGTCTCCACCGTAATTGCAATGCCACCCCTCCTTTCCTAGTTAACACTTTCAGGACTAAACTAAAATATGACATTTGTTGTCATGATGAATCAATGCAATGCAGCCCCGACGAGTAGCTTGCCGGTGCTACACTGGTGCATCATCCTGACCTTTCACGAGTATATCAACCCTGTAAGGTCGCCATGATACTTAAATACAGCAATGGTGAGTTACTCGCCAGGGCTGCATTTATGCATCATGACAACGAAGGGCATGATGCATTAAGGTATCATGCTGTCCTTAAAGAGTTAATCTCTCTCACTCTTATCTGCAGCAGACAGCTGCAGTGGGGCTAGATGTGACCTTTGTCTGATGCTAACCACTGACACAGCAGGCTCTTGAGGCTTAGACATCAAGGTCTGATAGGATCGGGGTGCACAGATAACCTTTAGCACCCAGAAATTAGTCAATAGGGATGAACCTAGTTGGGGAGTGCAAGCCAGGGTTATACAAATAGGGGCTCTATCTCCTCCACCACTGACCTAAACTGAACCATTGCCTAGAAAGGGACACTTCCAGCCGCCATTGCCTACTACCTGAGTATCTGACTAACGATCGGACAGCCACATATCTAACAATTCATGCATTTTAAGCAGAAAAAAGTTTTGGCCATTGAAAAATTGTAATGATCTACGGCTAAATCAGGATAGATACATTTTAACACAGTATATTGACAATCGTATTTCTGGTTTAGAAACCCAACTAAGTTAAGTTGGTTCAGAAAAGCCAAACATGTGAGTGAACATTCCGTCCCGCTACACTTGACAATCTGCTGGATAAATGTTATTCAAGTAAGGACATTGCCACTGTCCTGCATTTTATTGCAAAGACTGGTTACCCACTATAGGCTAAGGCCCAGAGCATTCAGACTCTCAGTGTGTGGTCACATTGTCTGTAGACATAGGGGTGGCATCTTACGGGTTGGTGTAAGCCAAATGTCAGGATATTAGTTTGCTCTGCCACAAGTCTGTAATAACCTCTGGCTGAGATGTCCTGGTGACTATTGCTGTGAAGATGCATGTATTGGTCAAGCTAAAAAGCGTCAATATAATTATTTAGGGGAAAGGTTGGTAGACAGATGCTTGTGGTAGGGGGGGGTGTTAAATGGCTTATTTTGTCGTATGGTTTCAGGGACAGGCTCAAATTATGCATTTGGGACCCAAAACTCGGGAAATCACAGAAATATTTTTTTCGGACCCCTGTGACCCCCCCGTACATGGGGTCCGAAGATCAGCCAAATAGTGAGAAAACAGCCCAAATTCAGGCTTTCAGATTCCTACCCAAACCTCACCATGCTTTCATGAAAATGGTCAGAAACCTTCATATGGGACCCAAAGAGAGCATTTAAAGTCATATTGTTGTGATTATAGGGGTGTTTCCCCCTCTGGGGAGGGGGTGCGTCCATGGTAAAATACTGATAAATCAGCTTTTTTGAAGGGATTTGCTCCTATACAATCAGGTCCCTATACTGCCATAAAACATTATCATGAACCATTCTGGAGGGCCCCCTGTTTCTGTTAACTACCCCTCTATGATCCCTAACCCCATAGCATGCACCAATAGCCATCAGATAACTCCCTTCCCCCCTCCGCCCTCGCCTCTATATTACACTGCACTCAGAATGTCAGGATCTTTGAACATCAATAGTCATTCACAGACACCTTAGCCTGTCTTGGGAGAAAGACAGTGGTGTGTTTAAAAGAGGGGGGATATGGAAGGGGATATGGAAGGGGCCCAGACCTCCTCCCTTACCCTATACAGATATAAGAGGAGGGCTACCTCAGTCCATTTAAGAACTTCAACCATCAGACCTCTTATAATTTATTTATCATACATGCATGAATGGCTTTACCATGCACCTCAACAGAAAACTGATAAGGGACCCAAAGAGACTATTAAAGGTTATATTCTTGTGATTGCATGAATATAACCCAAATTTTGGAGGGCCTTTGCTTCAATATATTTGAATTGTCAACATATTAAAATGAGTTTAGATCAGATAGATAATACCCTTTTCAAATGTCTCTATATTCATTTTGAGTTACCCTACCAATGATCACAGCCCCCCCCCTTCATTCTATGCCTAGTACCTCACCCCATGTGTATTCATAGTCAAGATGACTGCTTCATGTTGTTACACTTATTATACATAGTAATTCTATAATAGTTATAGCAGAGATCTAATATTAACATCACTAATAACCTGATACTACAATGAATAAAAACCCTGACTCTCCTCCTTATCCAAGTGGTTAAATGCATAGAATGATGGATGGTAGAGTGGTGATGGGGGGGGGGAGCATGCAAATGACTCCAAATAAGGACTGGTGTCCTTATCTCTTAGTCTACGCCTTGCATGGTTAGTATCCTAGATAGAAGACAAGAGATAATTATTTAATTCAATTCTCTGAGGTGTTAGATAAATACTCTGAACCCTAAATATTATTGGAGCCAATAATAAACCCTGCAATTATATTATGGGGAGGGGTAGGTAACCCTGATACCTTATGTGCAATGCTAAAGATCAGATTTTGTCAAAGACGGGCATACATGCAACATCTGAGGGTGCTGCTATAATATTCAGATATATGAAAATATAACAATGGCATGGTGCTTGGTAGATCTATGCCATCCCCTATATGGGATAAAGGGTAAATTGGTAGAACCTAATATCAAACTTTGAGGACAGATGAATACATATCTTGATATTAAACCAAATATTGAACCCAAATTTGACTTGAAGTACAGTATCCCTCTACCAGCTGTAGTAAATACACCTACCAGGGTGATCTCAAGGACCCAGGTCACTCATTCTTTTTTTTCTTTTGGGGGGGGGGCCCTCTTTTAACCACACCACTGTCCCACTCCCAGGCATGATACATACCATGAGAGGCAATGCTGTGCACTGTGCTACATGGAGGGAGGGTTGGGCTGATGGTTGTACTGAGTAATATGGTGCCGAGGGGGGGGGGGGGGGTAATTTCATGGCTATTAGTTTTGGGTGAGGGTGGGGATGGGGTGGAGGGGTGTCATAGGGGTTGGTTAACAGGAACAGGGAGCCCTCAAGAAAGGTTCAAACTATCAGACAGGTCTTATGTTAATACATTATTTCAGTATAGGGTAATATAGAGGCGATGGGGGGGGGGGGGAGAGTTATCTGGTGGCTATTGGTGCATGCTGGGAGGGGGGGGGGGGTCCTAGAGGGGAGTTAACAGAAAGAGGGGACCCTCCAGAAGGGTTTAATCTGCCTGATTAGGTGTCCTGAGGAACTTTTATGGCAGTATAGGGATGTCATTGTAAGGGAGCAAATGCCTTCAAAATAGCTGATTTATCGGTATTTTACCGAGGACAAACCACCTCCCCAGAGGGGGAAACACCTCTATACTCACAACAATATGACTTTAAATGGTCTCTTTGGGTCCCATATGAAGGTTTCTGACCATTTTCATGAAGTCATTATTTGATTTTAGAAGGAAACTGAAAGCCTAAACTTTGGCTGTTTTCTCACTATTTGGCCGATCTTCGGACCCTATGTACGGGGGGGTTACTGGGGTCCGAAAAAAATATTTTTGTGATTTCCCATGTTTTTGGACCCAAATGCATAGTTTGAGCCTGTCCCCGAAGAAAAGTAGATTTATCACCCCCCCCTACTTGTGGCTGGGAGGTTTTGATGTTCTACAGATGTTTTCTAATAACTCTGGATTTTATTTTTTGTCAAATACAGCTGTCCCATTGACTAAACCAATGAACGCCGTATTGCACACCCCCCGTGAAATAACCCATGGCCCTATTTCACGGCCCTGTGATGTCATCAAAACAGCGGTTTGTTTACATTTTGAACGGCATAGAAATAAGCCAATTCAGCCCTTTTAGGCTCCCCCCTACAATAATTTCGGTATTTTGAATCGAAAAAGATAAAAAATAAACACAAAGGTACACTCATTTAAGTCTGTTGACTGGGTTATTTCACTTGTTGACCCTTGGGCTGCATTTCACTCGGCCTACGGCCTCGTGAAATACGGCCCTAGGTCAAGCGGTAGGGTTATTCAGGCTATGAGGCTCCCTTCCCTGTATTTCTCATACAACTTGGTACTTTACCTTTAACTACCACATAATGATGGTATTTCTTAAACTTAAAACATAATATTTATCTGCAAGTGATACATGCATAATCCAGGAGATGGTTTGGTTGGAATGAATATAGCAGCCACCATGGCTCTACCAACACCGGAGCTGTATGTATCTTGACCTCTCACCCGAGATGGTGTGTATACATGTCCCACTGCTGTAGCGGTGGACATACTCCACCATAATGTGCCTCAGAGAGGGGAGCCATGTCAGAGATACCTAGGTTCTTACACCTCTCTCCACAGACCACAGTACCTGATTGTAAAGCCAATAAGCTATACATACATATTTGCTGTCAGGAACAGGTCACATTCGAGGCTATTAGATATTAGAAACATTTGTTGCAATGAATGGAAGTGAAAGAAATCCTGGTAACCACCTTTTGATTCAATTGTTGAATTTAAAATGAAGAAAAAATGTACAAAGTCTTTAAATTGTTTCTAGAATATAGAATTGCCTTTGTTTTGAGTCGATGTCTATATCTCTATTTTGTTATTTCTATGTGCTAAACATATTGCCGTCTGGCCAACAAGATTTATGATGAATCACCTCCTGAAAGTATATAGCCCAAAAAATTGTCAATGATATTGACTGATAAAGCTAGAGCATCTCTTTGCAAAGTTGGGAATGGCTTATAGGGAAGCTTTTATATTTGTAATGCTTGCAATGCATTATGCACTAATGGATGCCTTGTTTATTCAAAAAACTGTGAATATCTTGCAAATAAATACAGATATATATGTGCCTTTGCCAACTGAAACATTTGACAACATTGACATAGGTATTACCAAAATAACTATTGATGGATAAACATAGAAGAACTCATCTGTTTTGGGCATCTTTTATGTGTATAAGCCCTGACAGGGACAGAATCTGACATTCTACCTTGGGTATAGATATAGGTATTTCATTACTGTCCCATCGCAAATGATCCATAGCTTGAGTGGCTCTAATGCCAGCAATGAATAATAGATATGATAGAGCAAGAATTATGATAGAAAAGAGTTAACATCAATGTAGCTTAAGTTCCATGCTAGCGCCAATGACTTCATTGCAGGGCCACATAAGCAGTACATGCTGAAGCTGCAAACTGCATGAGGGAAAGGAGGGAAAGGAGGGCAGCACAGGGTGCAGTCAGTGCACAGTCCCACAGCTAACAGTAAGGACCTCTGGTATGAGCACGGGGAGCTATATATCCAGATGTACTTCCTACAACACTAGTGCAGACTAAAGCTAATTTAGCGTTTCCTGCATTCTGCAAATGGTTACACACGCATGTTTCAGTTATATATGTGTCCTGCATGTTGATTTCAAAACCTTTTCTGTATATCTTACACCTCATGGCAGTTCTTCAAGACCAATGTACTATATTTTCTCAATAGATATTTGAGTAAAGCTTACTGGATTTTTTATAGTTTTAGTTATTTTCACCCATACACAAGTGTACATGTAACATTGTTGTTAAAGGGCTGCGGTTATTTCTGCATCATATTGAAATCCTACAGATATGTAACTGCTACAAAGTAATGTATGTTTTAACAACCCATACTAACTTCACTTTTTGAACTGGAAATGTATTACAGTATGAAAGCCCACATCGAGAAGTATTAAGCAGACTGAAATGAAAATTAGACTTTCTAAATAAGCACCTAGAAACATGAACAACAGCAGTGACAACTACCCTCTCATCATGACCCATCTCTAACAGAACACCTCCTTGTGAGTGTTAGATAAATATTTGGTACAAACAGCAACCACTCTGTCAAGTACACTGTGTCTACGACAAGTATTAGCCTATGCCAGGAACCCTAAGGGTGTGGCCCTGCAAGGATAGTATGATGCCTTGATGCATCATGTCCTCGGTCATCAAGATGCATGAATGCAGCCGTAGGGAATAAGCTGCCAGTGTTGCATTTAAGTGTCATGCTGACTTTATGGGATTGGGACACATGATGCCCTAATGCAGCACCAGTGAGTTATTCACGACAAATGCCATCTTTAGCAACATGTCGTCCTTAAAGGGTCAACAGGATATGTCTGTTCTTGGCCCAATGCTCAATTTGCCCGACTTCATTCATTAGTCACTTTGTCAGCCTATGTGCCTCTCTAACACCATGTTCTTCTTCTGATTCTATTCTCTCAATCCCCATACCGTCTGCCTTAGAATGTCTTACAGTGTTTTGGACTGGATGAAATGCAGCTGAGGTCAGCAGGAAAATAGCTTCTCCCGCTGCCTACAAAGTCCTGATGTCTCCACTGTCATCTCAATATGACCCATCCTCTCACAGTTGAGGCTCACTGCCAGCCCTCTCATCCGCATCAGACAGCTTGTAAGGGGAGATCTGATGCAGCAAGGTCTCTCTAGTTGCCAGTAAATGTCTGCCAGGATTGGGGTGCCATCACCCTGGTAGTAGATTTGGGTTTTGTGTCCTGTGTATTAGTGTAAGGAGTATAGTAGGTCCCTTCAGTGCTGATGTCTATGGACATGAATATTGTAAAAAGCAGAGGCAGAGGAAGCAAATCCTCCTCAAGAGGGGGGGGGGGGGCAAGGGGCCCACTTAAACCAACTGACTATATAATATACACACTATAGTTGATTGTATAGAAAAGTAGTATTATAGCCCCCTTAGTTTTGATTGGGAGGGGGGAGCAGGCCCCTCTGCCCCCACTTTTCACTATGCTGGAGAGTTAAGAATTAGAAATTGTGTGGAATATATTGCAGGTCTTTACAAAATTTGCTCGGGCTCAAACATATTCAGGCCACCCTCTTTTCAATGATTGGTAGAGCCCAGGCCTCCCTGCCCCCCCCTTTTCCTTTGCCACTGAGAAGTTCCCAATGACCATCAAGATGAGTTCTACCGCTGCACATATTGGGAGACCATAACAGTTCTCAGTCCAGTCACTGAGGCCCCTCTGCTGTCATGTGGCTGTGACAGAGACCTAACATTTTAATTAGCGAGTAGAGGATGGCTGAGGGAGGGTAAAGGCAACAGTAAAACTCTACTATATTGATAGGCAGATAACAAATGACTTGAGCATAATTTGGAACAATCAGAATTATGAGTACCACATGTGTAGTCATAAATCTAAGTTTAGCAATATGATATACAAAAAGACTGTATTTCAAAATGGACATATTCCCCAGCTATGTGATAGACTATGGATTATTCAGATGAGGACAGAAAGAATACACTTGAAAGGTTGAAGTATAGTTACAGCAGAATTACATCCGTGAATTCATAATTTTCAAATTCTATGTCGTGACAACATTTGCAGATGATTGATTCCACACCTACACACCTATTATGTTTCAGAGTTGAGCTCTAGCAGGTGTACAGGTTTATCAAGAAGAGCAGGGCAGATCATACTGTAACTATTCACAGCCTTCACACCTGCCTTTGATGACATCTGTCCTGCAACCAGAGTACACTCAGAGAAATACATAGACATGTGTATATGTAATCTAAAGTTTACTAGATGCTTTATATCAAAGTGGCATAATCAACAAGCGTTTCCCTTTCAAATGTTTAGTACTGTTCTAGTCTACTATGTGGTAGTTATGAGAGTGGTGCGACTGCCCCTTTAAGGAGAGGATAAAATCAAAGCAACATTCTTTGTCTTTTAACATAACTTCTGGGCTTGGATGGGGCCACTGGAGAATGGATCACAGAAGCTGTACTATGGAAAGGCGTGATGGAAAACAGTATCCTTTATCATTTATATAATTGATAATTATATGACATCGATCCATTTAATCAAACATGTATCACAATCAATTTATCCTGTTTCTTGTAAAACAAGGGACACATATATTAGGTATTAGTGTCATAGACTGCCTATAATGCTACCCTGTGTATATTCTGCTTCTGTTCTGGGTTGAGATAGTAGTAATGATAGATCAGGGATGTTGCACATCATTTATATCTAGTATTCCATGAAAGTCCCTTTCACATCAGTCATTGGGATCTGGGTTAAAATAGGCTGAACCCGAAATACTTTTAGGAGGAATCGCACAACACTAAATTCATATGAGAGCCAGACCGAGAACTTTGAAGTTAAATTTAGGAGAAAGGCATAGGCACATGCGCTCTACTTGAAAAAGTACTGCTTGACTGACCTAGATTAAACAAAAGGCAGCCTAGATGAGAAAAATGACAAACAGTGTTTTGTGAATGGACTCTTGAAGGCAGTAAACACATCGTAAGAACCATACCAGTGTTTGGATATTATTTTGGTAATGATCCTAAAATAATCAATTCTTACCTTACAAATCATATCCATTTTTCTTTATAATGGGGCATATTTTTCCATTCTCCAGAGTTCTGAATAGCCTGTAATAAATGCCTTGGCTTTGATCAGTGTCTACATATCCATGTCACGTACAGGGATGGGGCTATGAAGGTGGTACCAGGGGGCGGTTGTGTGTGCCCTGGGCATTGTGCATGACCCTCTTCATACATTGGATCTACCTTGTAAGCACTGTGTCTCTGTGAGTTGGCATTCCTACAAGGGTCTACATGTAGTTCTCTGCTAGTGTAATTCTTTTTTGAATGATGAGTTGCATATATGTATGGAGAGTAAAGCTTTCTTAAACATGGGCCACAAATGCTTCAAATCATCAAACATTTAGCCTATACTCCATTACCATTAATGAAGGCTTGTTTGAGTAACATTGAATAAAGGTAAAACTCATGCCAAACCATCTTGGTTCATTTTGAGTTATGTCTTATTGTCCTGCATATTAGAGAGACTATATGGAAGTATCCTAATGTGACTCCACAGCTCCCTAGATCTATACCTATTGTTAACAAGTTTGTTATATGAATGTCACTAAGGGGTAGCAACCAAAGCCCCACCCTAAACCCCCACTACTTTAAGCTACTATGTCAGCTAACTGTAGGTGATTTTCCCATTTGAGTTGATTACATGATTTATATAATTATATGCAAGTATGGAAAGTTGGACGCTCCCTCATTCATCATTTAAAATAATAAAACTGCAATATAGTGTAACAAATGAATGACAGAGATCACAGAGATCATTTGGTGTATTCCTTTCTTCACTTCACAACAAGGAGAACATTGATACAATCAATACCATAAAGAATTATATCAAACACAGAAAAAAGGTTAATGAAAGAAATTGTTTCATAGGTCAATTTTTGGGCGTTTCAACTGATATTGTAACCTAGATTTCTGTTCTCCAAGGACAAACTCTGATAAGACTGATGCATAATCATTGCTTTCTCAGTATTTTTCTGCAGCTGGACGTGAAAGGTGTGATTATGGGTAATATATGACTCTATGCAGGTGGTATATAATGTTTGAACCAACACCATGTACATACACCGTGTAATGGTAACTCCTTGGTCATCTACAGCATTAAAGGCACTGCACTGATATTCTAGGTTTGCTACGTTAGCAGAAGTTTGCCTGTTAAGTCACAAATAGCTTTGGTCACTATGCGAAATAGTGCTTTTTGACTATGAAAACAGTGCTGGGTGACCATTCAAATGCCAACTATTTTGTTACTTCCCACATGCACCCTTACCGTGTACAGAATGATGTATTTCACCTCCACTCCTCAACTCAATTAACCAACACTCACACCCTTACCTCCTGCCTCCCACCACACACCCTGATTGCAGAGACCTCGTCTGTCCTTGTCACTGGGACCACTCTGTTCCAGTATCAGGGTTGTATCGTGGTGTCTCTGGGGTCATCAGGGTTGGTGTACTTCCTGTGATCTTACACAGATCCCATTTCCTGCGCTAATCTTGTCATGGCAGGACTGACTCATAGCAGGGGTAGACACTAATCATTTTCAGCCATGGGCCAGCCAGGCCTGTAGCCTCAGAAATGCACGGGCCCAGGTCTAAAGCTGTGGCCCAGAATATATTTTTTTGATTTTCTCAAAGAGAAAACTATATATATCTCCAATCAAGGTAGATTCAGACCATACCAGAATGGTAGGCTTTATTGTGATTTTCCCTCTCCAACAATATATAACATTACTATATTGATTAAGATATGTGGGTCATCCAGGGCCCAGGGGAAGGTAAGTTTTCAGAAAACTGTGGGCCCAAACCCAAAACTACAGGCCATTGGCTCCCAGGCCAGAGTAAGTGTCTTCTCCTGTCATAGCTCTTGCTCCGTAAAGCGTTGCAGCTATAGTTTATGTAGCCTGGTTGATTAAATTTGGCACAATATCAGGCTTCATTTATTTTGTCAGGCCAAAGATACCCAACCACTCACTTTCCTGACAGATTGAAAACAGGTCAAGGCTGTCTACACAGTATCTCAAGAGGATTCATCTTTCAACTAAGCCTTAATCACATTAATATACTTGATGAGCAATTTATTTGCTTGATTGAGCTTCTGACCTCCATATGAATTTAAAATATTGAATTAAACATTCTTTCAGTAACCATATGCTCTGCTGGTATTTACTATACAACCACCTACTCTAGTTACCTCATTAATATTCTACAAATCACAAATGATTTAATTGAGATTAACATTTGGAATATTATCTATATACATGGCATTACTTTTATTACTCAGAGTTATATACAACATGAGTACACACCATTGACCTGCTGAAACACCAAAGGCAGTCTTGGCAGTACTAGGTACCCAGTAAAGACCTTATCATGACCAAAGTCTCCACCAGTATCTTAGTGTGGTTGTCAGGTAAATGTTGGATGCAAACAAAAGCAACTCTGTCTTGTCCACTCTCCCTACACAAAGCTGTACTCCAGCCACACTTACCCCTCAACACAATACATGTAACAATCCATGTCCAAATAGCTCTGTCTTTGCTGTGTGCTAAGCATCCTTCCTGAAGCTTTCCGCCAGCATCTCACCATACTATGTGTTAACCATTTTTGTATTCTTTCCTATTCCCATTCTCTCATTCCATATGTAGTACTTGTAGTAAAACACCTTCATAACTATACATGCACTTGTATATCCGTATACAGATTTCTTAGTATGTGGCACTAGGACAGTAGTAACTAGAGACTCCCCTAGTCAAATAAAGCAGCAGTGGGGGTAATAAAGCCGAGGTCAGAAGGTCTCCTCTGCCACCATCAAATCATAGGGTATCCACCAGTATCTCACCATGTGATGTGTTAACCTGGTTTGTTTTTTTTCTTGCTTTTTCTCATTTTATATGCTAGGACATTTGTCACTTGCTGTTCCAGTCCAAACGTATTTTCTGTTAATCATGTTCTCTTCACTCCGTTTTCATCTGCCCTTTTTTGTCCAATTGCAAATCAGAAATACTCTGATGCTATAAAGGCACTAGTCAAACCTAAAACAGATTTATTAATATTTGCCATGAGTGCAGTAGTAACTAGGGACTCCCATTATCAAATGAGGCAGCAGTGGGGGTAAGAAAGCTGAGGTCAGTATGACCTGAACCTCCTCTGCCACCCACCATGTCCTGATAGCTCCGCTATCCTACTCATATGTGTCTCACAAACAAGCCAATGTTTTTGTCTCTGACAAGGTGCCGTCTCTGACTAGGTGCAGTCTCTGACGAGTTTGGCACAATAAGGTTAAAATACCAACAGCAGGAGGCTCATTATAATAAATGTTTTACAAATCCCTTTTTATATGAGTATAATTATTTTTAAAACACATTTTTTCCGACACCTGGTCAGAGATGGCACCTGGTTAGAGATGGCACCTGGTCAGAGACAGCACCCAGTTAGAAACAAAATACATTGGCCCAAGTTCCTGAGACACAGCCATAAGCCCCTCCGTCCCTGTTGGTGCTTCTCCCCAGCCCTCACCAGCAGACGGATGTTGTTGGGCTCAGTGTGACCTTTGTGTGATTCCAACATCTCGCCTGGCTCCTTGTGGTTTCTTGATACATGTCTACCGGGATTGGGTGCCCTCACCTTGCCTGGGTGGTGTATAATGCATGGGTCGCAGCGAGATGGTAGTTTAGAAGTCCCCTCTGGTATCATGGCTGCTGGATTTTACCAGGTGATGTAGGGCCTCTATAGAAAGATTTGTGTTGAAAAAGTTTAAGTACATCTTGACCCAATATATTACAAATTTTTACCTCTTTCTATCTATATAGGCCTCGTTTCAGTGACTAAAAAGCTTGCTGCTCAAAGACGTCACCAATTCAAAAATGACACATGGTCAAAGACGTCACCAGGTCAAAGATATTTTAATTGTAACAATCTTTTGAGACACACCCGCTTTTAATTCTGGATATAAGTTTCACAAAACCACCTGCTTTATACATGCAACTTCCATTAGAACTTCAGAATGCTGTACTTTGTAGATTGTGCATGTGTAGCAGCGACATCAGATGTGTAGATGTGAAAAAACACATTAATTGCAGTGTTGACAATGCAAGGGAGATGACCAACCTACCAGAAGGCTCTGCCCTTTTGAGGGTAGGGATGAGATATTGAGTTATAAAATGAAAATTAAGTTCTGATGCCATAGTAGCGACATAGTGAGGTGCTCATTATTCATGCATTGTTTTCAAATGATGTATCTATGGTGGATACATTTCTCTCTCCTCCATTTTACATTGCTTATTTGGATGCATTAAATACAAAAGACAGAGAGTTCAAGGCAACATCAAAGTCTACAATAAGTCTAATCATAGGTAGTATGCTTTGTGTTTAACGACAGGCTGAGAACCGGCCATAATGGCCACCCTGTGTCCAGATTGTATTTCCCCACTCCCTTAAAGGGTGAGGGACCCAACTTCTGTATGATGGTTGTTTTAAGGAAAACTGAAGCCATATTAAGTTTATGCACGTTTTTTTTTGTCTGTGCTATATAATGAGACAATGGCCTTTGGCTGTTGTAGTACCATGTTTATAATTATGTCTAACTTCATCAACAGCAAGTAAATGGTCATGTTATGGATTTATATCCATAATACCATGATGATGTAGATCTATGTTTGTACTGTTGTATTTATATATAATTAATGAATAAATATGCATTTCCTTTGTGTAATGTTCTCAATAGCTTGTGTTCAGTGCTTCATTATAGATCAGCCTCTTTATAATCATGTCTCATATAGAGATGGAGCTATAAGGCTGTTACAAGGAAGTGTTTGTGTTTGCCCAGGGCACTGTGCATGTACCTCTGTTTAGTAGTGTTCACTTTTAAAGTGTAGCATGTGGGTGGTAAACAATGCCCTTCCTACACAACTCAGTTGGTGACATCAAAATAAAGATGTGAGACTATGAGCAAGAAGTATTTTCTTTTCGAAGTATTCTTGTATAGATGGATATCTAAAAAAGCATGGGATATAGATAAGTTTTCCAGGTGATACCCAGTCTTTTGGTAGGGAGTACGTGGTGTTAGATCTAGCTAGGGAGAGAACAAAGTTACATATATACAATATTTACCTATACACAGTGCACTGATGACTGACTATATATCTACTGGTTTCAAAGAATAGCAGGGACTTTGCTTTCATAGTAACACCATGTTTGTGAAGCATTAAGGTCTTCCTGATAACACAAGCGGGTAGGTAAGTTCAATTAGTCTCTATGTTTAGTCTGCCTGTAGACTATGTGGTGAATAACCTCTGTTGAAATCATGTATGTATAGTTTCATTGTGTATTGTAGCAACAAGAAGGACTGTATTCTTTGAGTAATAAACATAGCGGCAAATTGTTGTTGTATTTAGTCTAACCACAGCCTACAACATTCCCTGCCTAATGGACATCAGGCTGGTAACAAAGACACATTTATTCCTTATTTCCATGAACAGTGCACCTATTAATGGCTACATATCTACTGGTTACAATGTATCTCAGGCATTCTACTTTCATAGTGTTTTGTGTCCCAAAGATTGATAATAAAACAGGCAGGGAAGTAACTTACCTTAGTTCCTACATTCTATCTAGCTGTAAATTATGAGGTGAATAACATCCATCCATATCATGTATGTGTATCTACCATATTATTGTTTATTGTATCAACAAGTAGTAATGTAGCCTATGGAGCATAGACACAGTGGCCAATTGTTGTTATATTTAGTCTAAACACAACCTACACCTTCGAACATTCTGTGGCTAATGCACATCATAGACACATATTCTTCACAATGCCCCTGGTCCTGAGTGTCATGTTAGTATTGAGCAGCCCATAGTAGCAGGTACATAGCTGCATGGTGTATTCAAATAGCAGTAAGCAAACCTAAGAATGAGCATGCAAAAACTATTACACCTATTTAATCTAGTGGTATGAATGTCTGAAGTAGTCATTTTACAACAAGAAGGGGCTCAGTGAACTGCAAGATGAGTCAAATTATTGACTCCAGCCGGCAGGTTTAATCTGTGCATGGCTGACACCTTTGAGCTATAGTTACACACCAGCTATTTTAGAAATATTAAATCATTTGGTTTTCCCCCCATCCAAATAGGCCAACCCTCCTGTCCCTGCTGTTACAAAATGACCCCTCCCTTAGGGAGAGATGTTGAATATTGTTACATATATGTCATATCCAGCCTTGGCACGGCACATTGAATGTCCTTGACTTTGCTGCACAAGGCTCCTCATACACAACAGTACGAGCACATTGCTCTCACTCTTGACACTGCTTGATATACTGCAGAACATTACTAACAACCGCTTGTGGATTCAGAGACCTACACAGCAATTCCACATTACTCAGCACAGCTACCACTGGACACATTTATACATTCAGCTCTTACTGCAACAGTACTGAGACTCCTGAAGCAGTCCACACTTACATGTTAACTGTTTCAGAGGGAATGCAGTACTAACTTATTAAGTCAACTGGTTATCTGAGAACATCTATACTTTCTACACTTTCTGTGACAAGTATTCATACCTACCATAACTAGGAACACTGATGCAATTTACCATTGCACTAAAATTCCAAAGAATAAATACAGAAGATCTTATTGAAACAAGAAGCTTTCTGCTTGATAAGAGTTGCTAGGTCATAATTGAGAGAAGAGTCATGAAGCTGGGTGGCCTACTGTGGGCTGCAGTGTACTGCTGTGTTGTCAGTCGTCCAGGCAGTGAGGCAGCCACTACTGCCCCCTCACCAGCTGGGCCCAAGAGCAGAGTTACCACATCAACACCACAGACAACCCACATGGCACTGATGGCAACTCAGCAGTACTACAAAAAGGAATCAGATGTTAAGGAAGAGACGCCTGGTCAGTACATTCTCTTTGATAAAAGTCAGATTTCTGCCATGTCTGGGAGTGTTATCATGTGTGGGGTGTGGTGCATGCGGGACGCTGCCTGTAGCTTCTTCTCACACGTTCAGAGAGAGGCACACGGTGGGGACTGTGTGCTGTACCGTGATACAGCTGGGGTGGATACAACCGTGGAGACTGACACAGGAGCACCAATAACCTTCTACAGCATCCGTGATACACTAGAATCCACCACTCCTGCAGCCAGTCAGTCTACTGTAAAGATGGCAATGCCACCTGCTGGTGTTACAACCTCCAGCACTGGAACTTCAGGAAAGGGACCTTTACCACCAACAACCACCCTAACCAAGGTTTATGGCTTACATGATGTGTTGTATGATGCAGACTATGGGTGGCTCGTGATTCAGCAGCGTCAATATTTGGTGCTAGACTTTAATAAGGACCTTGCTGCCTACACAACTAGATTTGGCGACGCTGGTAAAGAAGACTTTTGGCTTGGACTAGATAACATACACAGGTTAACGAGAAATGAAGATCAGGAACTCCTCATTGTTTTCGAAACTAGCAGCGGTGATAAAGTACGCTCTATCAAGTATGGACAGTTCTCGGTAGAATCTGACTTCACCCTGCATATTGCTGACCCTGAGGCCAATTCTACAGCTGGCGATTCCCTCTCAGTGTATAATAATGCACCATTCAAGCTTCTGACTGAGACAACATGTGAGGCTGACATGCTGGGTGGTGCCTGGTGGATCGACTCTCAGTGTTCAAGTGGTGGATCTAATCTCAATGGTGATGTACCATACTGGTCCACTTATAATGCTGATATATGGACTGCCATGTACATACGTAGACAAGTCAAGTAGACAACCCCTGCTACTGAACTACCACTAAAAGATACAAAAGTCTCGCAGTGAGTAAAAGCATAACATGATTTGGTGAGAACTGATAGACCTTGGCTGTTCTGACCCAATACCAGTTTGACTTGTCAGACTTGGCTTGACATGGGTAATGGGTGAATGGAAGGTTGATGGACATTTAATTCAGGAAGTCGGTGAGCACTATTAGATTTTTTTTGGTAAATGCTGAATATTACCTTCAGTGTTAGGAATAAGACCTTCTTAATGACTGAAATATGTGTTAGATAAATTACTTGAATGGGATACAATTTCAATTTCCTCTCTCACTTTTAAATAGAATAAAAATATTTGAATATGTATTATTTTTCAATGATTGTGATAGGAAGGACATCTCAGCAGGGTTTGTACTCCAAAGTACTCCAAAGTACTTTTTTATCTCATGAACTAGTGAGACATTTTTATGTCCCTTGTTTGTCAACATCAATTCCTAAGGATATACCTAATTTAGTCCTTAGTTGGTGTTTCATATTCTACAAAGTATACACAAAAAGAATATGACTGCTGTGCAAAATGCCAGCTTGGTTTGTGAATAATAAATACATGATAATATGGAGAATTGGGCATCAGAAAAGCAGATATATTTAGCTGTGTGTAATTTATTTATCTAAGTGTGTGTATACATAATTGAGGGCTGCTTTGGGGCCTGTTTCCAATGAACATTTCCTGAGAGTAACGTTGGTTATGTAAATTATTATCTCACAGAGATGTATAGTGTTCTGGTAGAAATTTGGGGTCAACGAAACCTATTGAGAGAATTGAAGCATTCATATATATACATATATGCAATTTTTTGATACTCAGATATGTCTAACTTATTTACTCCTTGTCAGGGTCATTAACATACCTGAACATATTTCATGCTAAAAACGGCCATCCCATTGACTCATCAAAGGAAGGCCGTATTTCACACCCCCTGTGGAATAACCCTCTCCCGTATTTAATGGCCTTTTGATGTTATAAACACTACGAAATAGCTTTTTTAGATTTATAAGGTTGAATTTTGACAAATATGGTCAATTATATCATGAAATAAACATAAAGGGGCACTCGTGAAATAACTCTCAGTGGGGAACTATACTTGTGAAATTTTATCTAAATATATATATTACACAAACTATTGCAGTATTTTTACTGTACAACCTCTTTGATAAATGTTCCTTTTTATTTTATGATTTGAAACCTAATCTGCCAAATATATTTGCCTTCCATTGAATGTAAGTCTTAAATAATCCCACCTAAAGTTGTGTAAACTTTCATAGAGCACAAAAGTGCAGGAAAGGTAGGGATGGATGCATTATTTAAATTGTTTTAAAATCTGCTCATCAGTTTTTTTCCAATTTTCTAAAGAATTCAAAATTAGGCTAATGCCAAAAGCGGGGGTCGGTTTAAAAGGGAGCTCCTTTTATCAGAGAGGTTTTACATAACTTAGTCCTTTTGCAGTAGTGTGCGTTAATTAGTACCATATTTCCGGCATAGAGATTGTATATTGTCTAGCTTATATATTGTGCTAACCTGATTTTATCATTGTCCATTTCTATACTTGTGATTATTGATCTACATTTTGACTACACTAGTGTGTCTATATGAATCATATATATTAATTTATGCCTGCTTAGATTTAGGGCCTGCATGTGGTGATACATACACAACTATTAGCTGCATTTAGACACCATTTATGTACTGATCCATTTTAGTAATCAATTGCATTTAAAACATATATTATGGACACCTTGTAACTTTTATAACTGTTGCAAGAAAGTTTTGAAACATGAGGTTGATATTTCTATGGTAGAAGTGTTATTTTATTCGATTTTAAAACAAGTGGTATCAATGAAAGAGAAATTGAACCATGCTTCAGGGTGTGGGTTCAAAGCCATAAGTAATTCAAAATAGTTATGTAATCCTTCATATTTCTGTACTACTGTCGATGCCTGATACTACTTGCTGTGTGTTATTAAATAAAAAATAGCTAAATCTTAAGTCAACTTGTTTTAGTTTCTGTGATCATCAAATGGGAAATTCTTATTAAATAAGGTTTGGATTATACATTATATTGTGAGTAGTATTATACCTTGTACAAGCTTGCTACGCATGACTGTACACCAAAGGAAGGCCATACCATATTGACATATCAGGCTTTTATGCTGTAGTATCACTGTATGCATGTTTGCATTTGAGGAAATCAAACATGCTTAAAGGTACACACATTTGAGCACTTGCCACCCAGAGTTAATTTGATGCTAGAGTGCCCTATATAGGACAATTACATGATATTACCAAAACCAAACCCGGCTTAAAGGTTTTCCTTTTTCAATTATATTGAAATAACCTTAATGCAAACATTCATATGGTCTATCTGTTATCTGTTTGTATGGGCTAGCTTCTGGGGGTATCAAACCCAATTATCGAAGATGAACTGTTATGTATTCAACATTGCCATCAAACGCTATGTATTGATATATTTACTAGGCAGGTAGATAGAAAAAGACCTTAAGACAGAGTGATATATGCTCCAGTTCTTTGTACAGCTTTATGCTTATGAGCATCTTTGGCTTTTTTCTTTCATAAAAATCTATGAAAGAAATGTTTCGCAACTTATAAACTTAGATAGGATATTTGGAATTGGAGCAGAGGATGTTTTGAAACACAGATGTTCACCAATAGAGATAACGTTCAACTGTTTTAAGCACCTGCTTTAACTTCTCTCAATTCTCCATGAGTACTAGATATTCATACATTGTATGCAGCATTGGCAGATGTGTTACTTTCAGACTTGGAAGCAGAAAGAATATAATAAGTAGCATTTTTTTCTGCAATGTAATTTAACAAGAATGATTCAGACAGAGTATGACCACCTGCCTCATTGCTGTATTTAGAACAACACCTGGGGATCTGCAGTAGGCTCACTCTCACCAGATTGATGCAACTTTTATTTGGCCGTACATGATCGGCGGCCATACATGATCGGTGACGTACATGATCGGTGACGTACATGATCGGTGACGTACATGATCGGTGATGTTCATGATCGGGGATTATTGACTGCCCTACCCTTTTTGACCAGGATAAACCATAGATAAACCTTACCAAGGTGTACATATAATGTCTGACTTGGTATTAAAAATGGTTTAAATGTGTAAATGAGTCTAGTAAGAGTATTTTACATAACATTTCAATGCCGATCATGTACGTCATGACGTACATGATCGGTGACGTACATGATCGGTGATTATTGACTGCTCTACTCTTTCTGACCATGATAAAACCTTTTTTTTTTTTTTTGATTTGCAATGTGTATTTATTCATCCGATGATCTTTCAAAATACAACAATAATCAAAGCATGTGAGCTTCATGGCGTTACATATCCAAATTTGTCACAATGTAAGATGGGTCTAGTGCCCATACACTCGTACACTTAGAGTGGAGTGTTTTATACTATATTAAACAGAATATGGTAATGAGTAGAAAAAATATTATGATAACAGTAAGTACCTTAGTTACCATTTGGTGCAATATATCATTATGTATGCAGAAGCTTTAGTTGCTTCTTATCTCCCCTGACATCAATTTACACAGAGATATCCTCTCTTTCTTAGGGGCTATCAAAACAAGACACAGGCAGTCTTCAACAGACGACCGGGTTTCAGAACTTGGCACTTAATACAAATAGTTCAATAACGGTAACTTAAGAGTAAGCATGACTGCACATAGTGATGGTATATAAGTTTGAATGATAGTTGTGATCAACACTGATTATACAGTAATATTTTGCCAGACAGATACAGAGTAGGGGCTCATATCTATTGTCTCACACCTAGACGCTTAGCCTCACTGCGGAGACGGATTATTCCTGCTACTTCAGCTTTAAAGGCTAGTTTGTTCCGGGTTAATCTGCAAGACTGTGGCAGGCTGTTCCACAAATCAACAGCTCTGTACAGTGGGCTTTTTCTATAGCTCATTTTGACATTAGTGGGGTATGTTAGCTCTAGTGAGTTAGCAGACCTAGTCACACGACCGTTGATGTCTTGGGGTTCGAGAATCAGACCCATTGTGTCAGCAGACAGCACCTCTGAGTATAGGTACTTGTGAACTAACATCATGAGTTGTACGTCAAATCTCACATCGACATAATCAATAGAACACTTTTTATGGAGCCCCGCAACCGGGTGCCTCATATTGGTTTTTAAACAAGCCCTAAGGCCTCTGTTCTGGACATGCTGAAGCTTTTTAACAGTTGTAGTGGTCAGGCCATTAAACAAAAGCCCACAGTCTTCAATGACTGGCAGTACATTTTGCTTATATATTAATATTGCTGTCTTTTCAGGCATCATCTTACTGATTTTACATAACAGATAGATGCGGTGACATGGGGTGCTGACAGTTTTATTGACGCTTTTAATTAAATTTAATTTATTATCTATTATGATGCCAAGGTATTCATATTGATCCTTGACGTTTAGAGTATGACCGCCCATTGTTATAGTGGGGATGTGGTTAGTATCTGAGTTAAACATGACAATTTCAGTTTTGTTAGTGTTTATACATAGGCCACTTGTGCTGAACCATTTGTAAATCCGATTTGCATCATATTGTAGCAGGTTTTCAGCAATGACAGATGATTTATGGTTTACATAAAATACAACATCATCGGCATACATGGAAATAGAACAGTGTTTTACTATAGTTGGCAGGGTGTTAATGAAACAAATGAAGAGGAGGGGGCCCTGGATGGAACCCTGGGGGACACCAAATGATATATTTTTAGTAGTAGATAATGAGTTATTACAATATACCCTCTGTGTGCGATTTTCTAGGTACGCGTGGAGCCAGTGGGTGTATAATTTTGGGATACCTAGCGTGTTGAGGCGGGCGAGTAACTCACCTTGGTGTATTGAATCAAAAGCTTTCCTTACGTCCAGGAAGCAGGCAGCCACAGCCTCACCTCTGTCACGAGCACTGTAAAGGTCACTCACCACAGAGAAGACTGCGTGTGCCGTCCCCCTGGAGGCTCGGAAGCCAAATTGGTGAGGAGTTAGTTTATTGTTAGTTTCTAGGAAGTTGTAGACACGAGTATAAATTATGCACTCCATTATCTTACTGGGCATAGGCAACAGGGAGATAGGACGCCAGTTGCCTATCTCACGCAGGTTACCAGACTTGGGCAGGGGGACAACCTTTGCACAGGCCCATGTGCCTGGAAAAGCAACCTTTTCCAGGCATACATTAATAAGGTCTGTTAGTTGGGGCGATATTATCAGTAGGGCATCTTTCAACACTCTGGCTGAAATATTATCTACCCCACTTGACTTGTGGGTTTCAATGCTTCGGATTATGTCTATTACCTCATCATAGGATATTCTATCATCATTGGACAGGTTTGTTTTGGGGAGAGAGCTGGTCGGTACTCATTCAGCCACTTCAGGTGTACTACCCAGGCTATTAAACAGGTTACTTCCCACCTCGGAGAAATAGGTGTTAATATAACCGGCAACATCATCTCCACGGATTTCCTCCTGGGTGATATGATGGTTATAGGTTACCTTGGGGTTGGCCAGATCTATATTACCTAAGAGGATATTGATTTGACGCCAGAATATAGTGGGATTTTCAGAATATTCTTCTCATTTGTTGTAAAAGTACTGGTTTTAAGCATAGTCACAGTGTTTGTTAATTGTGTCGTGTAAGCGCTGTGCTCGTTGGAGCAGGGGTTTGTTATGGATTTCATTGAGGCAATATTCGTACATTATTTGGTTGCGTTCATATATTAATTCTAGGATGTCGTTGTTTAACCAGGGTTTATTGCGGTCTTTGAATTTCATGTTTTTAATAGGACATTTTTCATCTAGGTAGGTATTTATGTGAGTTAACATGATGGACCACTTATTATTGACATCCTCCTCTGCATGGAAGCTATTCCAGTTAATATTCAAGAGGTAGTCCTCAAAGTCAGTCCTATCATAATGCCAATAGGATCTGCCCCTAATAGACCTGGTGATGGGTTTGACATGATATAGCTTTCTGACGGCAAAGGTTGGTAGATGATCAGACAGTAATACAGGCAGTACACCTGAGTTAGAGACAATAGGACATGTAGATGTCATAATGTCAATGCATGTACCACCAAGTATGTTTGGGTTCGGGTTGGGGCGGGTTATTTCATGGATTAGATTTTCTAGTGGTAGGCCTTCTATACATTTATTATACAGCTTAGTTTTCCAGTCCTCGGGGGAGAGGAGGTCTACATTGATGTCCCCTAGGACCCAGACCTCCCTCCCCTCGAGGAGGGGACTTTTGCAGGTTTCTATCAGCAATTTTATGCATTGAGCACAGATGCCATTTGGCGGCCTACAAACATGTATTATCGACAGTAGCCTGTGCTTAGGTTGGGTTATATTGGTGACAAATATCTCAATGTCCTTGTTTGAACTGCATAACTCAGGAACAGGGGTGCAAAATTCAGCAAGAGTGTCCTTTACGTAGCATAACAGACCTCCCCCAGCTTTGTCCAGTACCCTATCCTGGCGTAGGATCTGATAGTCTGGAATATATACTTTGCTATTTGGGAGATCTTTAGTGAGCCAGGTTTCACTGACACATATAATGTCAAACAGCCCTACTAGCTTACTTAAGCCGACCATTTTTAGTAATTTACTTCGGATGTTGATGTGTCCAAGTTTAAAACCCTTCATGTCCATTAAGTCTGTGACCTTAAAAAACATTACCAAGGTGTACATATAATGTCTGTCTTGGTATTTCAAATGGTTTAAATGTGTAGATGAGTCTAGTAAGAGTATTTTACATGACATTTCAGTACCGATTATGTACGTCAGTAGTATAGTATGTATCGGAACGGGACTATAGTTAACTACTGTTTATTACTCAATCGACCTGCAGCCAATCAGAGGCCTCCATTTGGTCACGTGACCCCCTCATTTGCATAATTACGTAATAGGCCACGCCCCCTCATTTGCATAATTACGTAATAGGCCACGCCCCCTTGATCACCAGCCAATCAGGGGCCACCATTTGGTCACGTGACCCCCTCATTTGCATAATAGGCCACGCCCCCTTGATAACGTGACCCCCTCATTTGCATAGTAGACTACGCCCCTTTGATCACCAGCCAATCAGTGGCTTCCATTTGGTCACGTGACTCCCTCATTTGCATAATAATGGGTCACGTGACCCCCTCCCTCATTTGCATAATATAGACAATAGACAGACTACGCCCCCCTTTTGGTCACATGACTTGGACTAGCTAATGGGAGGCTTCTATAAGGGGGGAGGGGAGGGGAGGGGGGGAGGGGGGCACTTTAAGATGCATGGGGAGGGGAGGGGGGGGAGGGGGGCACTATTTATGGGGTGGGCGGGCACTTGGGGGGGAGGGGGGGCCTTTGGGGTCTGCTCGGGAGAAAAAAAAAAAAAAATCTGATCTCTAGGGAATCGCTTCCTCCCTACCCCCCTTTAGGGGGGTAGGGAGGAGGCGAGTCAGAGGTGACTGTTGAGGAGTTTTTCGGTGACTTGATGACTTTCAAACGACTGTACTGATAGTTGATGAATTTGACTTTTTGACTTGAATATTTCTTGCGACTTTGCGAAAGCGACTTTGTGGCTCGTAGCCTCTTAAGTAAGAGGTGACTTTGTAACCTCAGGGGGGAGATCCTTCTACACCACCACAGAAAAAGATCTCGGTTGATTGACTGAACGCGGCGGGTATGAGTCATCATGGGGCCCTTGACGGGTGGGTCCTCCCCATGCAGCCGTATGTCGAATTTAAGAAATGCCCGTGTCACACGTCACTAAGTGAGAAAACGTTTTTTGAAAATATTTAGAACCCGAATTTGAGCATTCTGGTACATTTTTAAGGACCCAGACACCGCAAAGCCGGGTACCATCCAAGAAAAAAAAAAAAAAAAATTTGGCGAAATGCTTAGGTTTGAAATGGTACTTTTTCTGATGCACTCTTCGAACATTTTTTTTTCCTCATGTCACTATGGTCCATGTCACATGTCGGACTCAAGAAATGCCCCATGGCCCATGTCACTTAGATGTCCGTGTCCGTGTCGTCGTATCGATTTTTAAGAAAATGACCATGTCACCATATCGAATTTAGGGGTCTAGTGACATCAGCATGTCCGGCTATCCTCCACAAATTTAGCTCTAAAATGTTTACTTTTTTTTGGGCCGAATTTTCATCATTTTAAAAAAACAATAGGCTGTTGAAATGTTTGCTGTTGTAAATAGAAACAAAAACAAAACAAAGCGCATGGTAAGATTATGTCACATTGCAGTCGCGGGTCCGCTCGTGGCTTATCCAGCCTCTTTGTGGATCCGCGACTGTCAATGTGATCATATACTAATCACCCGGCGTTTACGGTATTATACTAAGGTATGAGACGGGTCCTACAGAAAAGGTGTCTAAAAAGCGCTGCGACCTGATTGAAATGACGTCAGCGGCGTCTGCTCGTCAGTGCCAGGCTGTAGCCTGTAGGACATGTCATTCTGCTTTTCTGGATGTTTTGAAATATTTTGATTTAACTGATAATACCTGATAACAAGCCTCTGAAGCAGTTTTTGATCGAGTACGTCTTCTCTACGTTTCCATCGATTAGCTGCTTCAGCAAAAAAAATCGCGCGCGCGGTCTAGTCTAGATGACGGAGTCGCTAAAGCTCTGTTTAGAGAGTGGAACTTGACCTTGACTATAGACTCAGTACTAACTGAACGCCCCGCTATGTCACTCCTCACGTGGGTATATGTACAAGCTCGGGTTCTTCACTTTACGGCTTGACTAAAACTGAGACGCGTCCATGATAAACTCTAGCCTTTTTTTCCTTTTCTAGGATCGAGAGAGAGATTTTAAATGGGGCGGTTATCTAAAAAGCGTGGAACTAAAATCAGGCTGCGGCAGATAGTATCTCTGCGCACCTCAAGACTCAACGTAACTTTCACTCTCCAGCAGAAGTTTAGTTGTCACTAATGATGGGCGGCGACCGTCGTGCACCGGCGGATATTGGAGAGTGTTGGAGAGCTGAACCTTACAGACATATAAATCAATCGCTCCGGTGGAATTATCTCGCCATAGATTGGAACCTAATACTTATCTAATGGAATCGTTATCAGTTTTCAGTTTTCTTGCTGTAAAAAATTTATTTCCAACTCTTCACGTGGTGATAGCTGAAGGTCGCTCGTCGTAGGTACGTGTGACCGGAACACCCTTTTTGGTTTTGGCGCGGGTGGACATCAGATTTGTACCGTACTGTCGCGATTAAGGGCTCTGAGGGAGCGCTTTTCAATTCGGTGAAGTTCTTACTCAGGAGCTATATACAAGCCAGGCGCTGGCACTTATTCAAAGTCGCGATTTTAGTGCTTGAGAAAAAACATTTGGAGGCTCTTATACTCCAGCGCTTATACAAGACCGGCGCGCTTTTCAACACTAGTTGCTTTATCGCGACCGTACGGTATGACTTTGGTGTCACAAGGTCCCAAACTCCAAATAAGGAAGTGAAACGACGTCGTCTGTCTACCTCGTGCGCGTCATAGCGTCGTCGAAAATAGTGTGACGTCAGCATCTCTCAGGCGGCTAGGAAGTCAGTTCGACAAAATGGCTCACGGAGTGAACTTCGTGGCCGTTTCTCGATCTATGATCGATGCGGCCGTGGAGAAGGAATTCGTAGCCGTGCTACAGAGAGAGGAGGCGGAGAGACAGAACTTCGTGGCCGTTTCTCGATCTATGATCGATGCGGCCGTGGAGAAGCAGTTCGTAGCCTCGCTACAGAGAGAGGAGAGACAGCGGACTGCTGCTGAAGCAGAGGGTGTGGTGGATGAGCTGATCGCGAACGTCACTGATCAACTCATCCGCCAGTGCGTGGAGCAAGTCAAGCAGCAAGTCTGCATGGAGGAAGGACTACCGCCCGCCGTGCTGGAGGAGCTGCTGAAGGACTACCACGCTTTATGACCACGCCCTCCGCTTCAGCAGCAAGGTCCCTGCGACCCTCTCTCTCTACCAAACGGTCCTTTTAAGGACCAACCACTGATCACAAAAGTTGAAAATCAATCTCAATATAATATACGCATCAGAAAAACCCCTAATACGCTCTACACTGAAACCCTGTTGAGTAGGTAGATCGAGTTGGGCTTTTTTGTGTTGTTTTTTTTTAGGAAGGGCAATCAGGTCATCGTGTGGAGATCATCAGGTGTCCTGTGTGTGTGTGTGTGTGTGTGTGTGTGTGTGTGTGTGTCTGTGTGAGTGTGTGTGTGTGTGTGTGTGTGTGTGTGTGTGTGTGTGGGTGTGGGTGTGTGTGGGTGGGCGGGTGTGTGTGTGTGTGTGTGTGTGTGAATTTTATACAAATACAATTATTCATTCCTTTCAGCAAGAAAATTAGCTCAATGTAATCATATGATTTGAACTGCCCTACTTATCAGGGCCTTGACGACATCTGACCGCCCCCCTTTTCAGGATCTAAATGGAAATTCACCGCCACCGCTTTTCAGAGTCGCGCTGCAGTGGTTATCCAATACATGGCGGAGCGCCATTACCTAATTCCTTTGTATGTGAAAAAAAAACAGCACTGATAAGGGGTTTAATTAGACAGATATTGGTTCTACACTATCAAAAAATAACCCCTCAGCGCTTTAATGCTAAAGGTAGCATAGTGCTTTAATGCGCTACGCCCTTTGTTGATATGCCAGTGTATGCATGCATGCAGCCCTGGTGAGGAACTCTGAGTGCTGCATTCATGGCTTATGACAACAACGGGCACTGCACATTAAAGCGCTATGCGACTATTAAAGGGTTAGATCCAGTCTTGCTCCAGTCATCCCGAATGCTATACCCAGAGTTGGTGGTCTGGTCCAGACTGCTGTACACAGATTGTGGACGGGATGGCGGGTTGCTGCCAGACTATCCCTCTGGTACGATATGCGGCTGGCGCGGCCGAGACTGTCTTATATGATGCTGAGTCGAATTATGTATTAGATACCCTACGAGTAACTGAGAGTATGTCAAAATAATCACGGCAAACTGACTGGCGACTTCATAGGATCATAGGGCGGTTATTATTACATAACTCAGTAACCTTTGGTTATGTGTTAGATAGAGTACACTTGGACACGGTTATTCCATATACCCACTGCCCCACAGGGTCAAGACGAGGTGATTTAAATAATAAGACCCAGACGGGTAAAATAGCCAAAGTCAACAATGACCTGTTTTTTTAGCCAATATGGACAAAGAGACACGGGGTGCTGTACACAGGTTGTGGACGGGCTGGCGGGTCGCTGCCAGACTATCTCCCTGGTCCGATATGCAGCCGGCGTGGCCGAGACTGTCTTATATGATGCTGAGTCTAATTATGTATTAGATTCCCTACGAGTAACTGAGAGTGTGTCAAAATAATCACGGCAAACTGACTGGCGACCTCATAGGTCAGTTATTATTACATAACTCAGTAACCTTCGGTTATGTGTTAGATAGAGTACGCTTGGACACGGTTATTCCATATACCCGCTGCCCCACAGGGTCAAGACGAGGTGATTAAATAATAAGACCCAGACGGGTAAAATAGCCAAGTCAACAATGCCCTGTTTTTTAGCCAATATGGACAAAGAGAAACGGGGTGCTGTACACAGTTTGTGGACGGGGTGGCGGGTCGCTGCCAGACTATCCCCCTGGTCCGATATGCAGCCGGCGTGGCCGAGACTGTCTTATATGATGCTGAGTCTAATTATGTATTAGATGTCCTACGAGTAACTGAGAGTGTGTCAAAATAATCACGGCAAACTGACTGGCTGCCTCATAGGTCAGGTATTATTACATAACTCAGTAACCTTCGGTTATGTGTCAGATAGAGTACACCTGGACACGGTTATTCCATATACCCACTGCCCCACAGGGTCAAGACGAGGTGATTAAGTAATAAGATCCCCAGACGGGGGGTAAAATAGCCAAGGCAACAATGTCCTGTTTTTAGCCAATATGGACAAAGAGACACAGGGGGTGCTGGGAGTTGGCGACAAGGGGCAAGACGGGCAAGACTACTTCTCAAAATAGACAATGCCAATGGCCAAGACCTAGTTCTTAAATTCGACAAGGCCCATTGGTATCTCTTATATTCGACAAGTAACACATGTGCCCAGTCTGTGGTCCTAATATAGATTTTCTAAAAAAAAAAGTAAATTTTCTGCACCGTGTGACAACGACCGATCAGCTACATAGCAGAGATTTCCCCAACCTATTTTTGGTTATTTTTCTATTCAGTTTTTGATCAGCGCACTATATTATCGTGGTTTTTTTTTTTTAATTTTTTAATCATAAATAATATGTAGACTTGGAAAAAAAAGAAAAAAAGAGAGCTGACACGCAAACTCCTACTCACATGTCGCTGTTTTGTCACTAAACCCAAAGACCCACCCACCCCGTAGGAAGGGGAGACGCTTGTGAACGTTCCCTTAGGCCTCTATTCTTTATTTATTGTGTGGCCCCTAAAGAGGGGCCAACCAACTGACACTGTCAGTTGGTTAGATGCTGCACAACATGGGCGTAATTAATTACGCCTAGTGTTAAGCAGCATGGATCACTGTGGTTTGACAGACTGACCTCAAAGGGCCCCCGTTGGATGGGGGCCCTTGTGGCACAACGAGTCAAAACGAGTTGATCCGTTTTTCAGATTGCCGACTCGGCGAGAGTTTCTGACTATGTATCTTTTATAAAGCCTTAGATATGGTGTGGTATTTTTCATCTCGCTATAGTTTAGTTGGTATTCAAAGAAACTGCCTCATTTCTATCAGAAATACACAATATTGAATTGTTTTTTATATTTTAATATATTCAGAAGCGCACTTTGTTGCCTATATAGCTCATTATGCGTTGAAATGTTCGCGAGCATCGTAGGAATGTACAAAACCCCTATTGTGGCGCCATCTGACGAAAGAGCGGGGAACTATACGTGACCTGAACCCCGCCCTCAGCGCGTTCGTTATTCGCATCTTTGACAGCGACTAAGAGACGCTCAAACTGTCTCTTATTTAGTTTGAACTTATCCCAAATTTGTCTTTGATAGGTCGTAGATTGACTTCTGACTTTTTTTTCTTTTTTAGTTAGAATAAAAAACAAGTGACGCCGACACAGACCTGCGCATTAACGCGCTCCACCGTCTTCAGAGGGTTGAGTCTATAGTACAGTAGATTCTACTGTGTACTTACACTAACAGTGCTACATATACATACCTGAGTCATAAGTGGGGGTTTTTTGTTGTTTTTTACAGGGGAAAAAAAAAATCTACTCACCAAACCGCTATTAGTAGGTAACCTGTATGACCCATACCGCAAACATCTGCCTCGTGACTGATAGTGTACTGGTGGTGAAGTGCTGTTGCAAGAACAATTGAGGCTCTTTATATAGCTGAGAGAGCGAATGGTCTAATCTTGTTTTCACCTTGAGCCCCACCCTATTCCACAGAGGGTATCAAAAATCACATGTACACGTATATGGGCTTATAGCTGGTGAATAGATAAGGCGGGGCAACTGTGTATACTAACACTACAGGGGGCGTTTTAACGATAGGTGTGACGCCCCAGCCCGTGGAGGGAGCTTTTGTTTTCACCTAGAGAGTGTATACAAAGCCTACAGGGGGTGATTAACGACAGGTGTGACGTGCCAGCCGGTGGCCGGATCACCGCATCTTCTAAGCTTTGTTTTCACCTAGAGAGGGGATCGAGAGTGTATACAAAAAAAAAAAAAACCTACAGGGGGTGTTTAATGCGGCCGGCTGCCTACATGCTATGGTCTAAGCCTGTTTTCGGCTAGAGCCGGACCTAAATCACCTAAGCCTTTTCCACCCTTAAATCGATCTGATAATTACCATAAAGAGGAGTAATGCGCGTTACATGTATATGGGCTTATAGCTGGGTAAGAGATTAACATGCTAGTCAACTGGGTATGCAAAAAAAACAACTACAGGGGGTGTCTAAAGTCGATTGTCATGCGCCAGCGGGCGGACGGAAGTCTGCCACTCTAGCTGTGACTACAAGCGCGTGCGTGTGGTAGACAGCTTAAATCAAACACAAGTTAAGCTCCTTATAGCTTCCTACTGACTGCGGATTTGAGTGCTTGAAAGATGGTCTTTTGTTTTTTTCATCTATTTCCTCGGGGGGTCGAACAGGATTAAAGATGTAACGAACCCGCACCTACACAGGTAGACAGCTGGTCGCCTTCCTAGTGAGAGTTTTCCTCTTGAGTTAAGAAGCTTATCTCGGAGCCTAGTACATAAGCGAGAGTGAAACATGGGTCCCACACACTTCTTCTACCACCTTCAGCATGGCGTCATCAGGAATCACTCTACGTTCTACCGAATGTGAGCAATCCCAACACTACTACAGAGCCGCGACAACACCACACGAGGAGACATCCATGTTTACTGATGAGTTAACAAGTAGCAAGGTGGAGGTTGGTTTTTATCAAGATTCGTACGGGTGGCTGGAAAGTGTGATGGCTACTTCTGCAGCTATTGCTGCTGCTCGTGCAAAACGTGAAGCTCGTATCGCTGTTCGTGCTACACATGCTGCATACGAAGTTGCCAATGCTGCTAACAACGCTGCTGTTACTCTCGCCGCTGCTGCTCGTGCTGCTAATGTTTTTGCTACTGTTTCCGGTCTTGCTACCGATGCTGCTGCTACTGATGCTGCAACGTCTGCTAAAAGTGTCGCTGTTGCGGCTGCTGCTAGGGCTAATGCTATTAATGCTTGTACAGCTGCTAAAAAAATAGCCTGTTTTGCTTATGCTAGTCGCAGTGTCGCTGTTACGGCTATGGCTGATGCACATGATGCTAAGTTACGGGCTTTTGCTTTTGCTGAAGATGCTGTTGATGCTGAAGATGTTGCTGCTGCTGCTGCTACTGCTGCTGAAGATGCTACTGCTGCTGCCGCTGCTGCTGCTGAAGATGCTGCTGCTGCTGCGGCTGCTGCTCTAGACACCTATGACGCTGCTGCTCTAGACACCTATGACGCTGCTGCTGCTGAAGATGCTGCTGCCGCTGCTGCTACTGCTGCTGCTGAAGATGCTGCTGCCGCTGCTCTAGACACCTATGACGCGGCTGCTGCTGCTTTTGCTGAAGATGCTGTTGATGCTGCTACTGCTGCTGCCGCTGCTGCTGCTGAAGATGCTACTGCTGCTACTGCTGCTGCCGCTGCTGCTACTGCTGCTGCTGAAGATGCTGCTGCCGCTGCTCTAGACACCTATGACGCTGCTGCTACTGCTGCTGCTGCTCTAGACACCTATGACGCTGCTGCTGCTGCTGAAGATGCTGCTGCCGCTGCTGCTACTGCTGCTGCTGAAGATGCTGCTGCCGCTGCTCTAGACACCTATGACGCGGCTGCTGCTGCTTTTGCTGAAGATGCTGTTGATGCTGCTACTGCTGCTGCCGCTGCTGCTGCTGAAGATGCTACTGCTGCTACTGCTGCTGCCGCTGCTGCTACTGCTGCTGCTGAAGATGCTGCTGCCGCTGCTCTAGACACCTATGACGCTGCTGCTACTGCTGCTGCTGCTCTAGACACCTATGACGCTGCTGCTGCTGCTGAAGATGCTGCTGCTGCTGCTGCACTAGTCATCTATGACGTGGCTGCTGCTCTAGACACTTATGACGCGGCTGCTGCTGCTGCTGCTGCTGTTGAAGATGCTGCTGCTGCTGCTGCTCTAGACACCTATGACTGAAAACTTAGTAGGCGTTATTTACAAACACTACTGCTACCTATGACTAAACTTAGTAGGTGTTATTTACAAACAAGAGAGCCACGTGGTGTTGTTTACAAACAAAGAGAGCAGCGTGGAATTGTTTACAAACAAAGATAGCCACGTGATGTTGTTGTGGCCTATCATGCCAATGAAGGGGTCACGTGATCAAGGGGGCGCGGCCTATTATGCAAATGAGGGGGTCACGTGACCAAATGGCGACCTCTGATTGGCTGGTGATCAAAGGGGCGTAGTCTACTATGCAAATGAGGGGGTCACGTGATCAAGGGGGCGTGGCCTATTATGCAAATGAGGGGGTCACGTGACCAAATGGCGGCCCCTGATTGGCTGGTGATCAAGGGGGCGTGGCCTATTACATAATTATGCAAATGAGGGGGCGTGGCCTATTACGTAATTATGCAAATGAGGGGGTCACGTGACCAAATGGAGGCCTCTGATTGGCTGCAGGTCGATTGAGTAATAAATAGTAGTTAACTATAGTCCCGTTCCGATACATACTATACTACTTACGGCATGTGACGTACATGATCGGCCATTATTTATTGACTGCTTTAATTACCTTTTCTGACCATATTTAAAACAAAATCAATCATAGCAAGGTGTACATACTATGTAAGTCTTAACATGTATTATCAGAAACATGTGCAGCAGTGGGGTAATAAGAACATTTTACATGACATTCCCAGCCGGTCATGTACGTCATGTGACGTACATGATCGGTTGTACATTAAGGCACTCCCCTGAGGCCCCTATAAATATGTTGGAAGTGTTCTTTTCCTAATAAACTTTTAATTAAAAATCTGCTGTAGTCAAAGTGAGGCAGAATTGTCTCTTTATAGAATAGCAGTGCTCTTTCCTCATCCATCATTTCTCTGAGAGACTTCAACTTGAATATCTTCTACCTGGAGAGAGTTGCCTTATTACTAAGCTGCCTCCACTTGGTTTTACATACTTCTTTCAATTGGGCTTAAATTGGAGATGTTATTTGATTCCCTCTTGTTGTGTAGCCATGAGACTATTTATAAACAGTTTGCAGAGGGGATTAAATCATTCAAGAAATTTCTAGGACCATAAATTTTCCAAATTTCAAACTGCATTTCTTTAAAATAGAGGATCATTAAAACTCCACAAAAAGGGCCATATAAGGGGGTCCGGGGGAGAGTACTGAGCCCCTACCACGGGGATCAATACAGGAGGCATAGAGAAACGTTGAGATAAATAGAGAAAAAAAATTGAAATCTCTTCTGGCAACTTCGTTTTGAGACTAGACCTTGTCCCACTCTTCCAATACACAACTTAAAGGCTCCTAGCTTTTGCACAAGGCGAGGATATGTTGCAAGGGCTGTGTTATCTGAATGCTCCAGGCAGATGGTGACATTCACAAAACGTATAGGGTAAACCACCCCTAAGTGGCCCCCCTGCATGACAAGTACCTATAGTGGCCCATCTATACCTCTATACATCAGTCTTTATGGTTAAATTTTTCAAATTTATTAATACAGGTATGAAAGAAGAGACAATTATGTACCAATATCACAGTATAAATATTATCCATAGAGTAGCCACAGTGTTTTCTACAGAGTGCCAAACATGACATGTCTGTGTGACATGTAGCCCTGTTTTCATTGATAGCTTTCAAGAAAAAGACTTGCTATACCTCAACAGTGTGCCTATAGTTTTCCAGTAAGATCAAAACTTTTACCTCATTTTCCACCCATATTACCTTTACATTGACATGCCATCTTCATTTGGTGAAAATCCTATATCAATTAGGTGGATTTTGCTGATTGATTGTCACCAGTACAAGAGTACCTAAAGTGGCCCAGAGACTCAACCATGAGTGGCCAACCAACAGTATAGGCTATGCTGTGCTTTGCCAGGTGTAGGGTGAAATCTATTTGAAGATTGAATACAAAATATATGGATTGCCCCCTAGAACCCAATAAACAAAATACGTTATATGATGTGGGAAAAACGTTTTTTCATTATTTTGTCTATAAATTTACATGGAGATCAACCTGATTTCTGGTCAGAGAAAAACTGCTCTATTGAGTATCGAACCCAGGATCTTCTATATGCTAGGCTAATGCTGTACCCCTACTCTATTCTGGATATGGTGTTAGAACTGCTGAAAGCTATACTTGTATGTCATTGAGACTGAGTATGTACATTGGGAATTCAGATCCAGGCCTTCTGTAATAAGGGACCTTATGTCTATGTTTCATGAGCTATGTCAGGATTGCTAAATGTCCCTATTTGGATAGGTTATACCTTATAGCCACAGCTTAGGGCTGAGTAAACAAAAAATGGGGGCACTTCTACACTCCCCACACTTGTCTGGCCTCCGTGGCTACATAGGCAGGGCTTAGAACTTTAGTGTGAGAGGTCCATGGTTCCGGTCTCCCCATAGCTGAGGCCTTTAGCAACCATGCTGTAGCTCATTAAATGTAGACATTGGGCATACAAAGTTTTTTGGTGAACCATATAAGAACATAAAATAATGTTATACAGAGAAAAGTTCCTGCGTATTAATTATTTTTTTGTTTAGTGGTACACTATGCCCCCAGAAGCAGAAATGGGCATAATTATGCCTAGAGGTCAACATGCCTAGAGAACAGAAGGTAGCCCCCAAGAAGGCAAGATAGGAGAGTAGCCTCAAAGCATATTAATAGGCTTGCTATTGGAACTAACAATGTGCATGAGGCTATATTTCATTATATTCTAATTGGACATAACATTGTAACCACATTTACCAAGTTACAGATGCATAAACAGTGTTTTATTGGAGTGGGCCACTCAAGGTACAAGGTGGGCCAGTTATGGTACCAATTCAATGTCCAAAGGGTACCTTACTTTAATCAGCATTTTCACAATATATTACATAGAAATCAATATTTTTGACATGTTTATAGCATTCCAAACAGTGTCCCAATGAAAAGTGCTGCATACTTCATGAGGATTGGATCACTCTTTCTACATGTAATATTGTATTAAAGTCAGTCTTGTGGGTTTCAGCTCCTCAACAGGGCCACATATGGGCGGTTTACCCTAGTGCACTTATCCTAAAGCAGGGCTGACAGAAAAGTCTTGGATACGAATGATTCCTCTGGAAATGCCACAAGTTGGTACAGCTCTGTAACAGAGTGCCCCCTTCAGGCACGTATCGTTTCCAGTTGAAAGTCCACCAGATGGCATATTTGAATATTAATATGAGTTAGGTTTCCAGGGCCGCCCGAAATATAGTTAAACCCTATTCATGTTTTGGCTTACTGTATGTACTGTTTATCACGTATAACTAATCAAGTACAGGAGTGAGCATACAGTCATGTTAGCCATTATACCCTCTACCTTTCTAACCATGGGCCACATACTCCAATGCAGTTGAAAGGGCATTCCATTAGTCAAAATAGGACTGCAGCCAAAAATGATGAGCATTTCGGCAGTAGCATGACAAGGCAACCTTAACATCTATATAAATAGTGTTGTGTTGAACCCATGTTTTTTCCTGACTACATTAATGTAGCCCCCTTAGGTAGTCATCTAACAATGACTAAGTACACTCTCAATTGCAGACTGTGTACAATGCACCACTCTGGCCGCCGGTTCTATCGCATCAAGTGTCAGTGCCTTCTACTATTTAGGATAAATGCACACTGTGAAAGTGGAACAGTTTTAATGCAATATTGCAGAAGGTAGCAGACAGAAAAATGAAAAGAGCGGGAATTATGAAGGGCAACAATAAGTTTTTTAAACCGTTGATCACCTTTGAGCAAACAAAGCCCATGAATCCCTAACTGCTCTATGCATATATACTGAGCTGAGTGTCTGGTCCAACTAAGTTCCGACTGCTACTGTAGGGGTACTTAGACTTAGACCTTCAAATAATTATTAGCTTTTGTGCTTGTAGTGATGAGAAACCTTTTTTTTTTGAGTGACCTAAAAGAATTTGATTATAAAGTCTGGCTTCTCCCAAGCCATCTATCTGTCTGACAATAACTTATGATAATTATCAATAGCTTTTCATCCCCCTTGACTTCCCACAACTATATTTTACGTGATCTGTCAGCTCTTCCCTTGTCTCTCCCTAATATTTTGCTAAAGCCTCTGAACAAAGAAACACAGTAACTTCTGAACAAAGAAGCATCATAAATCTACAAAATATAATGCGACACAATCTGCAAAAGAAAAAATCTGATAGAAGTGCATGTCACAAATGTATGTCTTGTTGCCTCTATGGCCTTTTAATGCAAGCAACGATGACAGAGTCCCTCATATATTTTCAAAAACAGTTGTAAGAATTCCTTTTACATAGATACATACTGTTTTCATACAATATTTCATTTGTAGTCGAAATGCAAGAATATAGGTATACTAAGAAACTTATAATTGAGAGACAATACGATAAAATAACACCATAACATATGACGAAAAGATCATGGAGTATTCAAGTATATTATGGGCGTGTACTATTCCAGTAAATTTATTTAAACCAGTCTTAGATGGAGCATACCTTCGTCCCCTATGTTGCACACCTATGCATGAAGCCAGACACTGCAGTAATTTGTGAAAATGTGATCCTATTACATGAATATTTTCGTTAATATTTCAATTTACCATGACAAAACTGTGAGTCTGAAAGAAGTATAGTTAACTCTTCTAAACTATAACATCTCGGTCCATGTGAAACTACAGCAGCGCACTTACTCTGATTAAATGTCAAATTCATTTTACAGTCTTCTCCACTTGTGTCTGATTGTAAAGGCTTTAAGTTGAGGTGTTTATTTTTAGGAGGAAATCTAATCGCAGGAACAGAACACATCAAGTGGACAGCTCCATAGACTCCCTATGAACCATAATCATGATGTCATTGTTCATAAACAGGATGCGTTATCTATAGTTCATAAGTTGTTGTTTTTTAATATGCTGTATTTTTGAAACTCATTAACAGAAATAAATACACGTCTACAATCTAAAATATAGCCAATTAGAAATTGACAAACTCAACTCATTTATACTGATCTATTTATGTTTAGATGCTAGTCATTTTTGCAGTAGAACATGCCAATAATTGTGATTTATTGACAAAGTTTGAACAGTTTGATTAAATCAAATCTAAAATAAGAAGGCAAGAATAAATCAATGCGCTGAGGGTGAATCTGAAGCTTTCATAAGAGTCGGCAGACCCCACTATATTCTAAACCTTGCGTTATTTTAACAAAGAGGTGTTACTTGTTCAGTTTTTACCGAGAATTACCACATGTATGCAATTATTGGCTTAAAGACATATCCAAACAATGACTGGGCTACTTAAGGTCACACTTTCCAATTCCTGTAAATACCTCTAAAAACTACTTAAAACCAAGGGGAAGCAGTCAGGTAGGATGATAGAATTATGAACAGGTCACAGACTAATAGGACCATAGGAAGTGATTTTGTCTGAACAATGGACATGTTGACCGGAGAGAAGTTCATGTATTATTCCAACCAAAACCAATATGATTGTCTCAAGTATGGGGAGTCATCCATATTTAAATGCTGTTCTCTGTGGATTGTGCAGGTGTACCATATCAGACATTGGCAGTGTGAATGGGACAAAACAACGCTCATTGCAGTGTTTACAATGCGATGGAGATGACAAGGCTCATACCAGAAGGCAATGCCCTATTGAGGGTAGGGATCAGAGATTGAGTTATTAAATTCAAGTTCTGATGCCATATAAAATATATAGTGAGCTGCACCTTGTTCAAGTAATGTTTTCAAATATTGTATCTTATGTATACATTTCTCTCTTCTCCATTATACATTGATTATTTGTATGCATGAAATACTAAAGACAGCAGACTCAAGGCAACATCAAAGACATTTTAGACAGTGTTATACTAATAGCATTGCTCTGGGATGGTCATTTTGCAACAAGGTGGGTCTGAGGATTTTCACATGAGTTGCTGAGAATCTTTTTGGTCCAACTGTGGTAGGGGTCAACATTTCAGTCCCCCTGCAGGAAGGTTAAAATTGAACATGGCTGAACCCCCTTAAGCTATAGTAATGCGCAGGCTTTTTAGCTAGAGAAGACGTGCAATTACATTGATATGCCCCTTAGGAGGAATGGTCCAATTTTTCTCCCACCCCCCCCCCTTTTGTTGGTCCCCCCTCAAATCCAACAACACCCCTTGTTGTTGAAAAAATGACAATGCCTTGTTAAAGGCAGTACATACATGCTAAGAACCACTCCTACACCTAGATATCATGCTGGTCATGGTGTTACAATAATCAATCCTAACCTTTGACTTTCTGGGGCAGGGGCCTTTCTTTGAGTAATTTTCTGAATAGTTTGATCTCAGAGCTTCATTATTGTATAGATATTTTCATGCAAATGAAAATGAAAGCATGGGGCACACTCTTAGAACAGTGTGTTACGTTTACAAACTTACTAACAAACTTTTCTGTAGCCACCCTTAACACACATTTTGATGTAACACACCACACACTCTTTTCAAAAAGTGTGTTGATCTCAGAAGAGTTTAGTAAATGTTTACAAAAAAGAATGAATGTTCCCGCAACACACTGTTCTTAAAGTACAGATAAGTTTTGCAGGTGATACCCTTTTGTTTGGCAAGAGGGAGGTGGTATGTACGGATGGTAGAGATGCTAGGGAGAGAACAAAGATTCATTTATACCTTATATACATACACAATACACTGATGCCTGACTATATATTTACTAGTCTCAAAGAATAGCATCCATTTTGCTCTCATAGTAACACCTTGTTTGTAAAGCATTAGGGTCTGCCTGATAACATGGGCAGCGAGGTAACTTATATTAGTCTCTATGTTTAGTATGCCTGTGTACTATGTGAACAACATGGTCTAATTAATGTATATATAGTTTTATTGTGTATTATATCAACAAGCAGGAATGCATTCTTTGAAGCATAGACATAGTGGCAAATTGTTGTTGTATTTAGTCTAACCACAGCCTACAACATTCCCTGCCTAATGGACATCAGCCTGGTAACAAAGACACATTTATTCCTTATTTCCATGAACAGTGCACCAATTAATGACTACATATCTACTGGTTACAATGTATCTCAGGCATTTTACTTTCATAGTGCTTTATGTCCCAAAGATTGATAATAGAACAGGCAGGTAAGTAACCTACCTTAGCTCCCGTATTCTACCTAGCTGTAAATTATAAGGTGAATAAAATCCATCCATATCATGCATGTGTATCTACAATATTATTGTTTATTGTATCAACAAGTAGTAACGTAGCCTGTGAAGCATAGACACAGTGGCCAATTGTTGTTATATTTAGTCTAAACACAACCCACACCTTCAAACATTCTGTGGCTAATGCACATCATAGACAGATATTCGTCAGAATGTCCCTGGTCCTGAGCGCCATGTTAGCTTTGGGCAGCCCATAGTAGCAGGTACATAACTGCATATTGTACTCTTATGGCAGTAAGCAAACCTATGAATAAGCATGTCAAAACTTTTATACCTATGTAGAATCTAGAAGTATGAGTGTTTGAAGTAGTCATTTTACAACAAGAAGGTGCTCGGTGAATTTTTATGGTCCCCCTGCAAGAGGAGCCAGCACATTCAATTTGTGCATGGCTGACACCTTTATGTTATAGTTACACACTGACTATTTAGAAAAAATTAATCTTGTGGTTTCCCCCCATCCAAATAGACCGACCCTCCTCTCCCTGCTGCTACAAAATTACCCCTCCCTGAGGGAGAGATGTTGAATATTGTCACATATATGTCATATCAAACCTTGGCACGGCAAATTTAATGTCCTGGACTACGCTGCACAAGGCTCCTCATACACAACAGTACCGGCACATTGCTCGCACTCTTAACACTGCTTGATATACTGCAGAACATTACTAACTACCGTTTGTGGATTCAGAGACCTACACAGCAATTCCACATTACTCAGCACAGCTACCACTGGACACATTTATACATTCAGCTTTTACTGCAACAGTACTGAGACTCCTGAAGCAGTCCACACTGACATGTGAACTATTTTAGAGGGAATGCAGTACTAACTTATTAAATCAACTGGTTGTCTTGGAGCATCTTTACATTCTGCACTTTCTGTGACAAGTGTTCCTACCTACCATTACTGGGAGCAACTTATCATCGCACCAATATTCCCACAAAAGGTATACAGAACTAATTGCAGCAAGAACTTTCTGCCTGATAAGACTTATTCATAATTGAGAGAAGAGTCATGAAGCTGGGTGGCCTTGTCCTACTGTGGGCTGCTGTGTACTGCTGTGTTGGCAGTCGTCCAGGCAGTGAGGCAGCCACTGCTGCCCCCTCACCAGCCGTGTCCAAGAGCAAAGTTACCACATCAACACCACAGACAACCCACATCACACTGATCGCAACTCAGCAGTACTACAAAATGGAATCAGATGTTAAGGAAGAGACGCCTGGTCAGTACATTCTCTTTGATAAAAGTCAGATTTCTGCCATGTCTGGGAGTGTTATCATGTGTGGGGTGTGGTGCTTGCGGGACGCTGCCTGTAGCGTCTTCGCACACGTTCAGAGAGAGGCACACGTTGGGGACTGTGTGCTGTACAGTGATACAGCTGGGGTGGATACAACAGTGGAGACTGATGCGGGAGCACCAATAACCTTCTACAGTATCCGTGATACACTAGAATCCACCACTCCTGCATCCACTAAGTCTACTGTAAAGATGGCAAAGCCACCTCCTGGTGTTACAACCTCCAGCTCTGGAACTTCAGGAAAGGGACCTTTACCACCAAAAACCACCCTAACCAAGGTTTATGGCTTACATGATGTGTTGTATGATGCAGACTTTGGGTGGCTCATGATTCAGCAGCGTCAATATTTGCTGCTAGACTTTAATAAGGACCTCGCTGCCTACACAACTAGATTTGGCGACGCCAGTAAAGAAGACTTCTGGCTTGGACTAGATAACATTTACAGGTTAACAAGAAATGAAGATCAGGAACTCCTCATTGTTTTCACAACTAGCAGCGGTGATAAAGTACGCTCTATCAAGTATGGACAGTTCTCTATTAGCGCTGACTTCACCCTTCATATTGCTGACCCTGAGGCCCATTCTACAGCTGGCGATTCCCTCTCAGTGTATAATAATGCACCATTTAAGCTTCTGACCGAGACATCATGCTTGGTTGACATGATGGGTGGTGCCTGGTGGATCGACTCTCAGTGTTCAAGTGGTGGATCTAACCTCAATGGTGATTTACCATTCTGGTCCACTTATAATGCTGATATATGGACTGCAATGTACATACGTAGACAACGCAAGTAGACAACCCCTGCTGCTAAACTTCTGATAAAAGAACTGTCACAGTGAGTAAAAGCCTAACATGATTTGGTGAGAACTGATAGACCTTGGCTGTTCTCACCTGACACCAGTTTCTTTTACATGGGTTAGGTGTGGGTGGAAGATTGCTGGACCTCAATTCTGGATGTGGGTATGTATCTTTAGATACTTAGGCAAAAGCTAAATATAACCTTCAGTGTTAAGGAATTAGACCTCCTTAATAACAACAACCCTCATTAAAGATATTTGTTGAATGTGATACATATTTAATGTCCTTTCTCATTTCTAATGAGAATAGAAATACTTGAATATGTATTATTTATCAATGATTGTGATGAGAAAGGACACCTCAGAAGGATTTTTGCTGACTCCAAATTACCTCTTATTCCATGAAGTAGTGGCCATTTGTTATGTCCCTTGTTTGTCAACATTACTTCCTTAGGATATCTCTGATTTAGATGTAGGAACAAGGAGAAATGTTGTGCTTTAACCACTCCGAGCTACTTTTTATCTCATGAACTAGTGAACATTTTTTCTGTCCCTTGTTCATCAACATCATTTCCTTAGGGTATCTCTGATTTAGTCTTTAATAGGTGTTTCATATTCTACAAAATATACACGAAAAAATTTATTACTGTGCAATGTTGCCAGCTTGATTTGTGAACAATAAAAATATGACTATATGAACAATGTGGCATTAGAAAAGTAGAACTATTTCGCGGTGTGTTTATTATTTATCTTAGTGTGTATACATAATTGAGGGCTGCATTGGAGCCTGTTTTTATTAAAAACCTTTTCTGATTGTAACATTGAATATGTAAATCATTTTCCCAAAGACATGTATAGCTGCCCAAAGAATCCCCGGCCTTCCCCATCACAGGTAGAAAGGCCTGATATTAACCTTTTTTTCTCCCCAGTTTTCTCAAATATAAAAAATTAGGCTGATGCCTTAAGTGGGGGTTGGTTTAAATGGGAACTCCTCCTATCAGAGAGGCTTTACATAACTTGGTCCTTTTGAAGTAGTGTGTGTTAATGGGTACCATATGTCCTGCATAGAGAGATAGCTGTCCAGCTTGTATATTGTGTGAACCTGATTTTATTGTTGTCCATTTTTATACATGTCATTATTGATCTCCATTTTGACTATATTAGTGTGTCTATATGATTCATATGTATACAATACATGACTACTCAGATTTAGGTGATACATAAACAACTATTAGCTGCATTTAGACACCTTTTATTTACTGATCTATTCTTCTTATCGATTGCATTTAAAACATACATTATATACACCTTGCAACTGTTATAACTGTTCAAATATAGTTTTCAAACATCAGGTTGATATTTCTATGATAGAAGTGTGATTCCATTTGATTTCAAAACAATTGGTATCAATGAAAGAAAAGTTGAACCATGCTTCAGTGTGTGCGTTCAAAGCATAGAGAATTCATAATATGTTATCCTTCACATTTCTGTACTACTGTCATTGCCGGATACTACTTGCTGTGTGTTATTAAATAAAAAATAGCTAAATCTTAAGTCAACTTGTTTCAGTTTCTGTAATCATCAAATGGGAAATTCTTATTAAATAAGGTTTGGATTATACATGATATTGTGAGTAGTACTATACCTTGTACAAGCTTGCTACACATGACTGTACACCAAATATAATACCATATTGACATATCAGGCTTTTATGCTGCAGTATCACTGCATGCATGTTTGCATTTAAGTAAATCAAACATGCTAAAAGGAACACGCATTTGAGCACTTGCCACTCAGAGTTAATTTGATGCTAGAGTGTCCTATATAGGATGATAACATGACATTACCAAAACCAAACCCAGTTTAAAGGTTTTCCTTTTTCAATTATATTGAATTAACCTTAATGCAAATATTCATGGGGTCTATCTGTTATCTGTTTATATGGGCTAGCTTCTAGGGGTATCAAACCCAATTATCATAGATAAACTGTTATATATTCAACATAGCCATTAAACGCTTTGTATTGATATATTTACTAGGCAGGTAGATAGAAGAAGACCAAAAGACAGAGTAATATATGCTGCCGTTTTTTGTACAGCTTTATGCTTCTGAGAATGTTAAGCTGTTTTCTTTAATACAAATCTATAAAAGAAATGTTCCGTAACTTGTAAACTTAGAAAGGATATCTGGAATTGTTAGCAAACAGAGGATTTATTGAAACACAGATGTTCACCAAAATACATTACTTTTAACTTTCCCAAACACCTGCTTTAATTTCTCTCTGTTCTGCATGAGTACTAGATATTGATACAAAATATGCAGTATTGGCAGATGTGTTACTTTGAGACTTGGGAGCAGAAAGAATATAGTTAGTAGCAACTTTTTCCGCAATGTAATTTAACAAGAATGCTTCAGACAGAGTATGACCACCTGCCTCATTGCTGTATTGAGAACAACACCTGGGGAATTGCAGTAATGACTTGTATATTCCCCAGCTGCACTATTTCTGATGATGAAATCAGAGTGCACCTGTTACATCTCTACACTCAGGATGGAGGACTCCAGTTAAGGCTTCCGTCCATTATCATGTTATCAAGCCAGAGTCTAGAGTAGTGCATCGCCTGATATAAAAATGTCCCTCACACTGATATTCTTTGATTGACCATATAACCAATCTCTGACTCATAATAGCCTAACTATTTAATAGCGGCAAGATGGCGGCACAGGGCTAGACATGTGGGAAGCGCCGAGGGACATTTTTCTACACCCATGACGAATTAAAGGAAGCCAGCACTTACTGTTCGCGACAAATGTGAGCATAAACATCAGATACAACTACTGACGCAGAATTATTGAAGAAATATTACAAAATGGCGAGTGGAAGGCGAAAAGACGATCTGGTGCCAGCCGGCTCGGACATAGACGAGGTTATTAGGGCCGTCAACGCGCTGGGCAGACGGATGACAGTGCAGGAAAAGGCTTCAAAAGGCATGTTGCAGTCGATTGAGACTATACAAGGTACCTTGGGAACGATCCAACAGGGAGCCACTGAAGCCACAACCGCCATGACAGCATTAAGAACATCTCTTCAAACCAACACTGACGACATAGTGGGTCTGTCAAAGGCAGCGGACGCTAATGTGACAGCGCTTGACAGAGTAGCAGAGACGGCCATGGCGCAGACTCGTATGCTGACCAAACACTGTGAGAGATTTGAAAGACAGGACCGTGATACGCAAAGGAGAACTCTAATCATCGAGGGACTGAAAGAAATGGTTCCAGACGACCTACAAGTGGCAATAGGTAACCTCTTTAGAGACATTTGTGTTAATTTCGGGACTGAGAAGGTACTTAGTGTCGAGAGAGTTGGCCCCGTACAAAGGCAGCGTCAACCTCGCCCGCCGGGGAACAGGCAGAGAGGAGGGGGTGTCAACAATAACAACAATGGCCGCCCCCAGCAGAAGATACGGCCCCGTTCTGTCAAGTTGGTACTGATAGACGACTCGACTAAACCTGAGATCATGAAATCCCTCAAACATCTCAAGCCCCTTGACGAATGGTTCAATGTATCTATTGGAGACGAATTGTCAGAACAGGAACGCAGAGAGTACCAAGACCTGCGCTCGATGTTTTTTCTGGCCCGAGACAACAACCTGAATGCTCAGCTAAGGCAGAGGGCTGTAATCATTGAGAAGGTTTCATACAGCCATTCACAATTGAATAACATGCCTCAGCTGTACCTAACCATGGAGAACGCAACCACTGCCCATACCCCCGACGGTATCATGTTCAAATCGTGTCACAACCGCCTATCAAATCTGTTTCCAGTCGATATCCCGGTAGGAGAAAAAACATTCAACTCAGTAGAGCAAGCATTTCAGTATGAGAGAGCGCGTGAATGTGGGTATTATAAGGTAGCCACCACCATCCTCAGCCTTGACGACCCGTACCAAATCATGGAGCAGGGAAAAAAGATTAAGGACACACAAAAGTGGGCGAAAATGGCTGAACCTACCCTCCTGAAGCTAAACAGGATTAAATTCGGCCAGCAGAATCTGATGGGAGATCACCTCAAGTTCTCCAGGGGCAACCTATATGAAGCGTCCTTCCACCCAGTCTGGGGGTGCCAGATGCATCCTGGTGAGGCTAAGTTCTGCAAACAAGGCCAGACCCCGGGTGCAAATCTCTTCGGCAAAATGCTTGAAAAGCTCAGAGATGACATCGCAAGGGAAGATGATTCTGGTGATGATGATGAAGATGATGATAGCCATGGTGATGATGATGATGATGGGAGTGTAGCTGCTGCAAACAACGATGAAAATCCACCTGCAGATGACGAACCAAGTGACTCTGGAGATAGCCAACCTGATGAGAATGTACCACCGCCAGTACAACCTCCAGCGCAGGTAGCAGTCCCCACTCCACAACCAAAGCGTGTACCCAAGCTGAAACGACCAAACCCTGACGCTGCTGAAGACTTAGACCAGAGGATCCTGAGAGACAGAACGCAGAAATCTCCAGTGACTTCTGTATAGGACCTAATGGTTGATACCACCTGAAACTACCCTGATTCACTCATGCTAAATTAATAACTAATTGTTAAATAATGTGTAAAAATCTATCCCTAAAATTACCGGTAGTATATCTATTATGTGAATGGATGGAAGGAATATCATTTATTATTTTCATGTTCAATAGTTTTCCATTATTATATCTTTTTCAATAGATTCTTTTGCCCAAGCCTTACATGAGTGACAGGTCTGGTCGACAAATAAGTGTTTTGTTGATGTTGTAAAAGGTAACCTAATGTCTTGGTCAGGTGATAGTGTTGTTGATACGGTAGAACCTACCTCAAAAGTTCGGTTGTAAACGGTAACCTAATGTCATGGTCAGCTGATAGTGTGTTGTTGATAAGGTAAAATCTACCTCAAGGGTCCGGTTGTGATTCAGATGCTATTTATCATGTACAAGTACCGGTATTATACGATCGTATCCATCATCAAGGTTTTACTAAATGGTCAAACACATGTGTCTTAGTATATTACTGTGATATTAGTGTTGTTGATATTGTAGAATCGACCCTACAGATCATTGCATTTCTTTCACTAGGTTAGCTGTCGTGATGTGAGATACACAGGTTCTAATGCTGAGCAGTGGCAATCACTTTAAACTTACCGGTAGTAGAAACTCACCTGCGGCATGTATGATAGCAGATTGTGTGTTGTTAGTATTACAAACCACCCTATACTGCATGTCTGAATTTACCCTCATGATGGTACACTGGTATTCACTTACCGGTAGTTAAAGTCTTAATTGCTTCATGTGTAACGAGCGTAATCTAAGTGGCTGAATGTTGTTGATATTATTGAATTTACCCAAATTCATTGAATTACAAGTTCATGTGAAATTAATATAAAGATGTACCGGTACCACGACTGATACTATACTGCATAGTTAAGGATTACAAGCCTGGTGTTATTATAAGTGATTAATGTCTCTTGTAATACTTCTCGTAAGTCAAGCCCAGAACCAATAAGCATGGGAAGCCACAAGTGCAGTAGTCCTGTGCGGGGGGGGGGGGAATTTTTCTTTTTCTTTTTCTTTTTCTTTTTCTTGTTTTTTCATATTTTTTTGGATCACCTCCTTGTGTGCGTACGTGATAGACTGTTTGGCTCGATTTAATTATCCATGTAACAGGCGCGGTACCTAATTTCAAAAAAGGGTTCTCGCTCGTGCATTTAAATGCCAGGAGTATTCGGAATAAGACCACTAACATCAGGGTAGAATTAATGCAAAATGACATTGACATTATACTTTTTTCTGAAACTTGGTTAAATGATAGTGATCTTGATGGGCTTTATACATATCCAAGGTACAATTTACATAGGCATGATAGGGTGAGTCTTTATAGAGGAGGTGGTCTTTGTGCATATGTCGATGAAAATATAGCGTGTTCTGTAGATAAATATAGTCATTTAAATAGATCAAATGATGACATAGAAATTCAATGGTTATCTTCAGTAAAAGGAAAATCAAAAAAGGCTTTAATATGTAATGTGTATAGGCCACCTAGTGGATCCTTGATTAATTTTTGTGACACATTAAAGGCATTGTTGTTACAGGTAGATAAACTTGATTCCCACGATGTATTTGTACTGGGTGACTTTAATGTAAACGCCTTGGTAAATAATAATGAAAAAAATCTTTTGTTTGAAACCATGTCGCTTTTTAACTTTACACAGTTAATACACGAGATAACTACCACCTCCGGTACTAATACATGCATTGATTTATTGTTTACAAATTGTGATGAAATTACATCGTCAGGTCCTTTGAATATCCATCTTAGTGATCACCTCCCCATACACATCATACGGAAACATGAGCATGTTAAGAGTGGCACAAGGTCTTGGGAACGATCCAACAGGGAGCCACTGAAGCCACAACCGCCATGACAGCATTAAGAACATCTCTTCAAACCAACACTGACGACATAGTGGGTCTGTCAAAGGCAGCGGACGCTAATGTGACAGCGCTTGACAGAGTAGCAGAGACGGCCATGGCGCAGACTCGTATGCTGGCCAAACACTGTGAGAGATTTGAAAGACAGGACCGTGATACGCAAAGGAGAACTCTAATCATCGAGGGACTGAAAGAAATGGTTCCAGACGACCTACAAGTGGCAATAGGTAACCTCTTTAGAGACATTTGTGTTAATTTCGGGACTGAGAAGGTACTTAGTGTCGAGAGAGTTGGCCCCGTACAAAGGCAGCATCAACCTCGCCCGCCGGGGAACAGGCAGAGAGGAGGGGGTGTCAACAATAACAACAATGGCCGCCCCCAGCAGAAGATACGGCCCCGTTCTGTCAAGTTGGTACTGATAGACGACTCGACTAAACCTGAGATCATGAAATCCCTCAAACATCTCAAGCCCCTTGACGAATGGTTCAATGTATCTATTGGAGACGAATTGTCAGAACAGGAACGCAGAGAGTACCAAGACCTGCGCTCGATGTTTTTTCTGGCCCGAGACAACAACCTGAATGCTCAGCTAAGGCAGAGGGCTGTAATCATTGAGAAGGTTTCATACAGCCATTCACAATTGAATAACATGCCTCAGCTGTACCTAACCATGGAGAACGCAACCACTGCCCATACCCCCGATGGTATCATGTTCAAATCGTGTCACAACCGCCTATCAAATCTGTTTCCAGTCGATATCCAGGTAGGAGAAAAAACATTCAACTCAGTAGAGCAAGCATTTCAGTATGAGAGAGCGCGTGAATGTGGGTATTATAAGGTAGCCACCACCATCCTCAGCCTTGACGACCCGTACCAAATCATGGAGCAGGGAAAAACGATTAAGGACACACAAAAGTGGGCGAAAATGGCTGAACCTACCCTCCTGAAGCTAAACAGGATTAAATTCGGCCAGCAGAATCTGATGAGAGATCACCTCAAGTTCTCCAGGGCCAACCTATATGAAGCGTCCTTCCACCCAGTCTGGGGGTGCCAGATGCATCTTGGTGAGGCTAAGTTCTGCAAACAAGGCCAGAGCCCGGGTGCAAATCTCTTCGGCAAAATGCTTGAAAAGCTCAGAGATGACATCGCAAGGGAAGATGATTCTGGTGATGATGATGAAGATGATGATAGCCATGGTGATGATGATAATGATGGGAGTGTAGCTGCTGCAAACAACGATGAAAATCCACCTGCAGATGACGAACAAAGTGACTCTGGAGATAGCCAACCTGATGAGAATGTACCACCGCCAGTACAACCTCCAGCGCAGGTAGCAGTCCCCACTCCACAACCAAAGCGTGTACCCAAGCTGAAACGACCAAACCCTGACGCTGCTGAAGACTTAGACCAGAGGATCCTGAGAGACAGAACGCAGAAATCTCCAGTGACTTCTGTATAGGACCTAATGGTTGATACCACCTGAAACTACCCTGATTCACTCATGCTAAATTAATAACTAATTGTTAAATAATGTGTAAAAATCTATCCCTAAAATTACCGGTAGTATATCTATTATGTGAATGGATGGAAGGAATATCATTTATTATTTTCATGTTCAATAGTTTTCCATTATTATATCTTTTTCAATAGATTCTTTTGCCCAAGCCTTACATGAGTGACAGGTCTGGTCGACAAATAAGTGTTTTGTTGACGTTGTAAAAGGTAACCTAATGTCTTGGTCAGCTGATAGTGTTGTTGATACGGTAGAACCTACCTCAAAAGTTCGGTTGTAAACGGTAACCTAATGTCATGGTCAGCTGATAGTGTGTTGTTGATACGGTAAAATCTACCTCAAGGGTCCGGTTGTGATTCAGATGCTATTTATCATGTACAAGTACCGGTATTATACGATCGTATCCATCATCAAGGTTTTACTAAATGGTCAAACACATGTGTCTTAGTATATTACTGTGATATTAGTGTTGTTGATATTGTAGAATCGACCCTACAGATCATTGCATTTCTTTCACTAGGTTAGCTGTCGTGATGTGAGATACACAGGTTCTAATGCTGAGCAGTGGCAATCACTTTAAACTTACCGGTAGTAGAAACTCACCTGCGGCATGTATGATAGCAGATTGTGTGTTGTTAGTATTACAAACCACCCTATACTGCATGTCTGAATTTACCCTCATGATGGTACACTGGTATTCACTTACCGGTAGTTAAAGTCTTAATTGCTTCATGTGTAACGAGCGTAATCTAAGTGGCTGAATGTTGTTGATATTATTGAATTTACCCAAATTCATTGAATTACAAGTTCATGTGAAATTAATATAAAGATGTTCCGGTACCACGACTGATACTATACTGCATAGTTAAGGATTACAAGCCTGGTGTTATTATAAGTGATTAATGTCTCTTGTAATACTTCTCGTAAGTCAAGCCCAGAACCAATAAGCATGGGAAGCCACAAGTGCAGTAGTCCTGTGCGGGGGGGGGGAATTTTTCTTTTTCTTTTTCTTTTTCTTTTTCTTGTTTTTTCATATTTTTTCGATCACCTCCTTGTGTGCGTACGTGATAGACTGTTTGGCTCGAATTAATTATCCATGTAACAGGCGCGGTACCTAATTTCAAAAAAGGGTTCTCGCTCGTGCATTTAAATGCCAGGAGTATTCGGAATAAGACCACTAACATCAGGGTAGAATTAATGCAAAATGACATTGACATTATACTTTTTTCTGAAACTTGGTTAAATGATAGTGATCTTGATGGGCTTTATACATATCCAAGGTACAATTTACATAGGCATGATAGGGTGAGTCTTTATAGAGGAGGTGGTCTTTGTGCATATGTCGATGAAAATATAGCGTGTTCTGTAGATAAATATAGTCATTTAAATAGATCAAATGATGACATAGAAATTCAATGGTTATCTTCAGTAAAAGGAAAATCAAAAAAGGCTTTAATATGTAATGTGTATAGGCCACCTAGTGGATCCTTGATTAATTTTTGTGACACATTAAAGGCATTGTTATTACAGGTAGATGAACTTGATTCCCACGATGTATTTGTACTGGGTGACTTTAATGTAAACGCCTTGGTAAATAATAATGAAAAAAATCTTTTGTTTGAAACCATGTCGCTTTTTAACTTTACACAGTTAATACACGAGATAACTACCACCTCCGGTACTAATACATGCATTGATTTATTGTTTACAAATTGTGATGAAATTACATCGTCAGGTCCTTTGAATATCCATCTTAGTGATCACCTCCCCATACACATCATACGGAAACATGAGCATGTTAAGAGTGGCACAAGGTCTTTTACAGGGCGTTCATATAGGAATTTTGATAAAACATCATATCATGCGAGTTTAGAGAATTGTGATTGGACATACTTTGATGCTTGTGTAAATGCAGATGAGGCATGGGACGTATATGAGAATATGCTTAAAAGGATGCTGGACGTACAATGCCCTGTTAAAACTTTTAAGGTAAAAGACAAAGCTGATCCGTGGATAACTCATTATCTCATAGAGCGGATTACGGATAAAAATAATCTCCTTTCTGAAGCAAGGCAGTCCTCATCAATTTTAGATTGGCATATAGCACGTGATTTAAAAAATGTAGTTAATCAAGAAATTGAAACAGCACGCGACAAATTTTATAATGACCTTAGTGAGGAGCATTTAAATGACTCCAAGAAATTTCGGGCTATTTTAAAGGAAATTTTACCTTCTGCTAAAAGCTGCTCAAAGTCTATTAATTTAGTTGATGACGATGACAACGCTGTCTCCTTGGACAACACAGCCTCCTTCATAAACGAGTTTTTTGCTAGTATAGGTCCTAAATTGGCAGAGAATCATAATTCGGAATGGAAATTCCAAGGTATCGAATGTGAAAATACTTTGATTGATTTTGATTTTTCAGACGATGAAATAATTGATTGTGTGAAAAATTTGGATGTTACAAAATCGTCTGCTATACCGTATCTATCTACTGTTATCTTTAGAGATGCTGTATTAGCTAACCCATCTAGATTTATTAAGATAATAAAAATGTGCGTTGCCTCTAGTAAGATACCCGACCCATGGAAAGTGGCCATTGTGACACCCCTTCCTAAAGGCGGCGACCGTACTAAGGTAACCAATTATAGGCCTATAAGTCAGTTGCCTGTACCAGGTAAACTGCTGGAACGACTCATCCACATTAAACTGTCAATTCATTTAACTGTTAATAATATTTTAAGTCCTAGGCAAGGTGGTTATCAAAAACACAAATCGACCTTAGATTCTGTCAGCACATTTGTAGATGATATTTTAATTAATAGGAACAAAGGAATTTTCTCAATAGCTGCTTTTATAGACATCAAAAAGGCTTTTGATTCGGTAAATCACATCATTCTCTTAAAAAAATTAGAAAAATATGGAATTAAAAACAAAAATTTAGACTTAATAAAAAATTACCTGACAAATCGTTTTCAGTGTACCACAGCCAATATCACCTCTAGCAAAGCTCCATTAACCTGTGGAGTGCCGCAGGGTTCGATATTGGGGCCTTTATTTTTCTTATTGTTCATAAATGATTGTATATTACCTGACGATGCACATAAAACGCTCTTATACGCTGATGATTCAGTCTTATATGCGTCTGGTAAGGACATGATACGGGTTTCTGACACAATATCTTTGGCTTTAGAGAAATTCAGCTCCTGGTCCTCTTCTAATAAATTGACCATAAACGAGTCCAAAACTAAAATAATGACCATAGCGTCAAGTAAGAAGCTAAACAAGCTACACAAACCTACTATATGGTTAGGCAATACACTACTTAAAAATGTTAACTCATACAAGTATTTAGGAGTCCTTCTAGACGAGGAAATGAATTTTAAAATTCACTTAAAAAACCTCATAAAAAATACCCGTTTCAAGTCCTTATTATTGCACAAAGTAAAGAAGCGTATGTCAAAACTAGCACGTTTACGAGTTTACAAATCACATGTTGTTCCTGTCATTGACTATGCTGACATTTTATATGATAATGCTAACGTTGACTTATTAGCCGAGCTTCAAAGAGTGCAAAATAAGTGCCTTAAATCCTGTCTAGATATGCACATCCTAACTGCCACTGATAAAGCTCATGCGTATGCGGAGTCACCAATGTTAAATGAAAGGAGGAAATTTCATGCTGAATTATATGGTTTTAAACGAGCTCAAAATGTTAAATATAGAACACCTGTAAGAAGGGTCACTAGATCAGCTGATGCACCATTACTATATTATATGACTGTAAAATGTTCTGCGTATGAAGGTTCACCCCAGGTCATTTGTGCTCGAGCTTGGAATGCCCTTGATAGCACAGTGCGGGTTATGGACAATTTGCCTGACTTCAAAGCCAAAGCCAAACTAAGAATGTTAAGCACTATTCCTAGAAAAGCCACATTCGAGCCATAAATTTAAGTTTTTTTTTTATTAAAAGACACCTTTGAAATTAAAATTGTATGAAAATGTGTGATGCCATATTGCCTAAACAGAATGTTATTACTGTACTTATTGATCGAATGCTTATACATGGTAGAGATATAATAACAGCTTGCTGATGTCTCTACCATTCCTTATTCACTCATATTTATATTATGGCTATCTAATGTATGTTATACAAATGATCTCGTGATGTATACATATCTACACCAGCCAGGAAGAAATGTAACGACGTAGAAACTTGAGTGAATAAAGATAACTTGTTCATAAAAAAAAACAAAAAAACTATGTTAGTACTTTTTGGCTCCATAAACAACCAGCCTAGGTTGAATAATGTGGTCACCTTAGTCTCCCCCATTTTAACAAGTTTTAGGTAAAGTCCTTTTGAGTAAGGCATAAGTCATTTGTTTTTATGTTTTAGCCATTTTTGAATATTCACAATAGCTTGCAGTATTAAATTAACTAGTAACTACAGAATTTAATGCAAATGCACAGGTGTATGGTTCTTAAGAGGTTAAAGGTGATTCAGGAATCTAGACTATAATATCAGGTACGCTTCAGAGTGTCATTGGCTAACACTGTGTGTAGAGTCAATAACATACAAGCGATGGTCATCATGCCTACGTCAATACTGAAGCTGATAGCCTATTGGCCGTACACTCAGGTTATGTGATAGGAGGAAACAGGTGCAGGACCTCTCAGGTAGCTCTGTGACATGGCTCCCCTCTCTGCAGCACATTATGGTGGAGTATGTCCCTATAGACGCATACCAAGTGCAAACAAGCTGGTGTGGGTGGCAGAGGGACAGTGGTCAGCTACCCTCTACGCCCAATCCTCATATGTTTTCCACATGCTTTATGGATAAGGGAGGGGCTACAGGATTTTTCCAACCCCTAAAATATCACATATTTCAATATAAATCGGAGAAATCAAGTTTATCCTCTAAGTTTTTTCTACTGATTTGTGACCTTTGCTTTGCTCATTAGTATAAATGTGTAATTTGTGGGGATTGATGATTATTTTTATAAGAAAAACTGTATTAAATGGCTAAAAACAGCCCAAAATGGATGTCCCCTGACCAATGTTGAACTTATCCAGATTTTTTATCACATTTGTATATACATTTTTACATTTTTACTTATTATTTTTGAAAGTATATGGTAAAGGCAATATAAAAGAGATTTTTCCCGATTTTTCTAATTATTTCCTAGTTCTCCATATTTGGTTATGAATATGGCATTAAAAACACAATATCATCACAGCAACTTTGTGATTACTTTATCCATAGTGAAAACATGTTGAGACATGATATTCTAACATATTAGCCATCTACTATACCCAATATATTTGCATGATTAAAACAAATATACAAGGGCAATTATTTCTTCTTGCTTTAGAGCCTCAAAGGTCAATCAGAAAACGTATTGTTGAAGGGCCTAAAGTTTAAATGGCAATATTCCCACCTAAATAAAACTGAAATTACATGTAAATCAATGGACTACATCCTTGTGGCCATACCTAAAGGTGTGCATAGCTAAACCTTTGGATTTTAGTGTATTTATGATGTTTTTACACATGTTGTGTTCAGAAGATGTTGTGTTCAGAAGATGTTGTGTTCGGAAGATGGTAGAAAACTGGTATATACAAGCAAATATATGCTAAAAATCACTTCCAATAATGCATAGGGAACTCATATGAATCAACTCATGGCAGTGAAAAGGTATAGTTTATGATAGTTTAGCTAGAAACCAACATGTTGTGTTCCTGAGTTGTTGTGTTCAGAAGACGTTGTGTTCAGAAGACGTTGTGTTCAGAAGAAGTTGTGTTCATAATGTTGTGTTAGTAAGATAGTAGGAAAAGTACATTTAGAAGCAGGGTTCTGATAAGAAATCAATAACTATTGTCATAATCAACAGATATCAATGACCTCATTACAAATGCATGGTCAATTTCATCTAGATCTACATGTAAATTAACATGTTGTGTGTATAAGGTGTTGTGTTCAGAAGATGTTGTGTTCAGAAGATGTTGTGTTCAGAAGATGTTGTGTTCGTAATGTTGTGTTCCTAAGATAGTATGAAAAGGACGATTAGAAGCAGGGTTCTGATAATAAAACAATTACTATAGTAATAACCAGCATGTATCAATAAGGTCAATGCGACAACATGCTCGATTTTAACTAAATCTACATGGAAATTCCCATGTTGTGCTCAGAAGGTGTTGTGTTCAGAAGATGTTGTGTTCAGAAGATGTTGTGTTGTTAAGATAGTAGAGAGAAAATGGATTTACAAGTCGGGCCATGATACAAACTCACTTACAATTGTTATAATCAAGAGTTAACAATGGGTTCATGGTAAACAAATGGTTGATTTTATGTATATCTACATTTAAATCTAGATGTGGTGTTCATAAGATGTTGTGTTCATAAGATAACTTAATGCTTCATATTTCATAGTTAAGCCATTCGAAATAGGGGATACTTTCACAGTCTAAATTGTACATATATCTCCTACATGTCCCAATAATCTAAATTAGATATTTCTAATTATTTCATATTTTTTTAATCCATGTTGTGTTCGTTAGACAGTATGTTGTGTTCATGAGATTTAGCATTTACAATGTTAAGCAGGTATAATAACAGGGTTTTGAAGCAATACCAGCAAATAACCTATTATGAGAGGAAAGATATATACATTGACTGTTTAGGGAGCTACCATATATATGGAATAAGGGAATGCTCTTGTAGATAATTTAAAGAAGAAATGTATCTAAATATAGGGATCCACACACTGGGATGAAATCAATAAAATATAAACATACAAAGTCCTACATAATAGGGAAAAGAGTAATGGTTAGTTCTTTTACTGAATGTAGGTATACATATATAATCCAGCATGATATCTAATATAAATGGTATAGAAAAATATCATTTCCAAGCATATAACTATTGATTTTAGTGTGAATCTCACGAACACAACATGTGTCTGGAAGCTTAAGAAGGCATACATCTTCATCTTACTCTAGAACAATGGTTAAAAAAGCTGCTGTGCCAATTTTAACATATGTAAAAGAACAGATGCTATACAATATTAAGGAGAAACGTGGTAATGATCAGACAATATCTCTAATTTTACCAACATGTTAAGAGGATGGGAAAATCCTGTAGCCCCTCCCATAAGCAAAAACTGGTTTTGTTAAGTTTTCTGTATTATGTAATTAGCAAAGGAGGAATATGAAAATAGTTATTTCAATAAATCTTGATATATCAACAATTTTATGACCCTTACTTCTGTAGCGGGCACATATCTCTTGGGGCAGCCAGAGTGTGCACAGACAGCGCACTGCCCACCTGTGAAAGCCCAAGTACCGTAGCAGATCTGTGGAGAAGCTGCCAGTAGGCAGGGTGGTATACTTTAGTGAACACATCAATTACCACTCTGTCATGGCATAGAGGGAGCAAATTATACATTTGTGAGGTTTTTTTTGTAGGTTGTATCGTAAAATAATCTGTAGAAATAAACATATTTTTTTAGAAATATGATGTTACTTTGTTCTTGCAGAAGCTACCGCGTTTCTTTGTGCAGAAGCTACTACAATATATCATAGAGGCCAGGGAAGAGCTGAGAGATGACTTAAAAGCCAAGCAAACATCCAACAGGAATGCCTTACTTCCTCCCTCTAATTTAGTTGTTACCATTTCTCATTAAATCCGGTCAATGATGGCACCCGGTCAAAGACAAAAACATTGGCCCAATATCATGAGACACAGCCATATATATATGTATATATATATATATATATATATATATATATATATATATATATATATATTGATAGAATTTGGTTGTTGGCGGGTCCTCGAGGCGATATCTGCTGTGGGCCACGGCCCCTCGAGAGGCCCCAAAGGGGGCTCCAGAGGGGCCGTGGCCCACAGCAGATATCGGCGAGAGGACCCACCAACAACTCAAATTCTATCTTTATCCTATGAGAAAAAGGACCAGGTTCAAGGTTGTAAATTATCAAAAGGTTTCAAATAGGCTATCAAATCATGAGATAATGCACCGTATCTCGGGCCCCTGCGGAACCCCCTTCAGGGCCCCAATGTGCGGAGCCCTTGGAAACGGAACTGGGTCAAGTAACTAGGGGGAACTGGCATTTGTTGAAGTCGGTGATGCCAGTAGCGCCGATAAACGGCCGATTTACTCCTATTTAACCTGAGAATAGCTTAAATACGAGTTGAGAAATGAAGAGTATGGATCAAACTACTCGAAAAAAATCAGTTTTAGCCCTTAGTTAGCAAGAATTTTCCCCGAAAATTATGATTGTTCACCCCAGTCCCAAGGGCCCCATAACAAGTATTAGAAATTTGTGACGCAATTTTCATTCATGCTTTAGACCAATCAGGGCGCCCTGTTTTTACAACCTTGACTACATAGTAAGATTGCCTGATTACGTCAGATATCACTTGATGACGTTAAATATCGATCTGATATTTGATGGCTTGATATGTGTGTCAAAGCCCACCTCGAGTGGGATATATATATATATACATATATATATATATATATATATATATATATATATATATATATATATATAAGTTTATATATATATACAGAGAGCAGTTAGTGATGTAAGGGCTATGATAGCTTAGAGGTGATCCACACTTCAGAAAACCTATCGCTAACAAATATAATTCTTGCTCTTTTCATTTTTCTGTCAGCTACCCTCTGCAATATTGCAGTAAAACTGTTTCACTTTCACAGTGTGTGCATGTATCCCCAAGAGTAGAAGGCACTGGCACTTGATGAGATCCAGCGGGTAGAGTGGTGCATTGTACACAGTCTGCAATGGAAAGTGTATATAGTCATTGTTAGATATAAATCGACCCCAAGGGGGCTACATGAATGTAGTCAGGAAAAAGGATGGGTTCAACACAACGCTATTTATAGAGATGTATAGGTCGCCTTGTCATGTCATTGCAAACGTTCCCACCGTTTATGGCTGTAGTCCTACATATGTATATTAACTAATGGAAAATGACCTTTCTACTGCATTGGAGTATGTCACGTACAGAAATGGTTTTTATTCCAAATTGTTTGCTTGAGCCTGGGGGCCCTGTGCATCTCCCATCATGGGGAATTCTATAGCTTCTGTTTGCATGCACTGCTATGTATCTGATATCCTAAATGTCTTTGAATCCCCTAAAGGATATCTCATTTTGCCAGGCATCGCATGTTCACTCCTGTACTTGGTCAGTGATACGTAGTAAACAGTGTATTAGGCCCACATGTCCGCACCCGTTTGAGGGACAAGGTTGGGAATGAAGAATTTACAACACTTCCAACTAAACACTATCGATATTTTGCCGCACTATACCTTTCCCTAATCTGTGAGACCAGAATAAGTTTTTGCTCCAATAGGGACTTTCCATAATTATATTCTCTACAAGCTCTGCGGATAATATTATGTATTCCAGTTCCAGGAAAACCTAGCCCATATTTATATTCAAATATGCCATCAGGTGGACTCTCAACTGCAAAAAAGTATATGCCCGCAGGGGGTACAGTGTTACAGAGCTGTATCAATCCGTAGCACTCCCCGAGGAATCTCTTAGTTCTCCAGGTGTTCGGTGCCCAAGCCTTCAACCTGAGCTCTGCCGCTCTGAGCAATGGCTGACCAGGCTGGCCACTGGCACGCTTGATACTGAGAACAATGGCGGCCCACTGTGTGTAAACTAATAAACAACTCAATATTTTTGAGTATAAACATAAAGAACTTCAAATAATAATTGAAACAATAGGCTATGTTTGAGGCCGCACTGTGTTGACTTTATAGTAATGGAATTTTTAAGAAATAAGGATAATTTCCTTACATTTCTGGCAACCAGAAAGTGTCATAATATGTGCTCATTGTCCTAAGAAAATATGTTTTTTTTGCCTTCCAAATATGGAATGGAATATGAAAATATGAAAATGGATGTATTCTACATATGAACATGATCTTAAAGCATTTCATACTGTATTTAGCACTCTTTTGCAATCCTGGTGCCCTCTTGGGAACAAAACCAGAACTTACGAAAACATAAATGGGTCTTTTACCTTCGTTGGTCAGATACACAAGGGACAGGGTTACTATAACAGTAGTGGGCTGTTTTCTCTTTGTTTAATGTATCAAACTCTGTTAGCAGAGATAAAACCCCTTACAGACCTGACCTTGGCATTTCACATCTGATGTTTTCCTCTTAAACTCAAAGGGCCTCCTTGCTGGCACCAAATGTTCTCTATAGTTCTCTGTACACAAACCAAGTGGTTCTGCCCCATGGGATTCACACAAGGCAGCTGAGAAATGAGAAAGGCACACACTCCTATTTCTCCTGAGGGTACATTTTACTTAGCTTTACATGGGCAAGACTGTACCTGGAAATTGGGTTTTAAACAAATGGAGGTAAATCTTTTCAGATAGTGTATTATTTTCTAATATAAATAGAAGTATTTGTGAGGGATAAAAATATAGATTAAAATCCTTTATTCCCAATTCAACATATGCATATTAAACTGTCTATTATCCTCTTAATGGTATACAGCAATCAGAACATGTCAAAATGAATTGCCCAAAATTTAAACCTGGAAAAAGCTTACCGTTTTGTTGTTCCCACTTAGCAGGCATACCGTACCCTCCCTCTGGGATGCCCTTGTTACTGAATGTAATCCACTGCAGAGGGCTCCCTGGAGAGGTCAGGAGACTGCGAGCTAGGCCAAAAATAAAGAAAGGTTCGTTTCAGGTCACCCGACTGACCCTATCAAAAAATGGCTGACTCTACATTTTTTGATGCAATTTTTCAAAGAAGTTGGGTAGTTTTAAATAAAAAATCCGACCTACCAACCCTACATTTTCCTCCCATGTTACCTGAAACAAACCTTTTTTTTGGCCCTATCCGGTGCCCACATCACAAGGTTCCCAGGGCCCTGTGTGTACACCCAGCACTCGTGTGTCCCAAACCTGGATGCCACACCAAGTTATTAATGTCCTTATGGGTGCCACATCTCCAAAGGGGCTGGACTCCTTACAGAAGCTTCCGTGATACTCCTTGTCTCAGAGGATCTTTTAGCTTTTGCCTAGCACATTATATTCGTCCATAGCATGACCTACATATGGAAGATATTGAAGGTACACATCTAGATTTCCCCTATTACGTCCATGACCAGACTATACCCCAAACATAAGTTCAGACATACATTAAACATGTCTACATCAACAACCCCAAAAAGCAAATCTGTATTCAACATTGGCAATCCAAATTAGTAATACCACTGAACCCTGATGACCTTCCGATGCTTTTATAAAACCTTGATACTCAATATTCTTGACAGGACAGTATACGCTAGGCCTAATAATAAGGATGCATGATTCAATTAAACAATAAAAAACAATAAAATATAATTTGAACCTAGATAGATACAGAATGATATTATTGTTAGACTTTTACTTGTTTAACTAAGCAATCCTTCCATTTACGGTTTTTAAAAATCTCTGGCCATCTGAGATAATTACATTATATTGTAGTATGGATGATAAGGCAAATAAACCTTTAAGGCATAATTACAGTTGGTTATTCATCATAACTGTGAAATTCATTTCATCTCCATTGCAATTATTCAATGCAAAGTGGTTTGAAAGAATAGCTCATGGCTACATCTAAGCAATTCAAAATGCAATATATATGATCAGTAAGAATTGCTTAAAGTGACAGCGTTAATGAACCCTTTTTCATAGAACAACAATAGCTTTAATTAATTGTACCATTATAAGAAAGGCACTCCCCGATCACTACTTTTTGCAGTAATGCTAAATATCAATTATTTCAACTCAACAAAAGGATATAACAGAGCAAGATACAATTAACTTGCTTGCTGCCTAGGGAGACATCTCTATGTATATGAACAATAGATTGTATTCTGATGTGGCGTTATGTTCTCTTTCAATTTTGACTGAAAAGATGAAGACTGAATAGGAAGTTCCCATTGTAAGAGTCTACCATCACCATCAGCATTGTAAAGGTAACAAAGGGTCCCGCCATTAATCACATCTCCCTTTGGAATATCTCTTTGGAGGAAGAAGATAATGGATGGATAACAGAACAGCAAAAGGTAAGAATAAGAGATTAGCTTGATTATACATTTTTTTAAACAAAGAGGATAAATCCAATTCATTCAGATGCGCTATTCATTTCGATTAAGTTAATTAATAATATCAATGCATATTGTAGTTTTTCATATTGTAGATATCCATACGCTGGAACATGAATTATTCATTAAGCTCATTACAATATAGAAAAAACACCTTTTGATTATTAAGAAAATGTCAACATAGATGTGATGCTGTATTTAGCTATCATTTGCTGAGTGATAAATGGAGTGCTAAGTTGCAAAGGAGTCTCTTCACAATACCATTACTTTAAGTTTACTGTTATAATCAGTTTTCTGTATTAGTTATCCATCCTTACACATTAGAGCAAGCATATGGGTCAGGTCACAAGCAAATGCAGAAATGCCATTTTCTAAGGGTCATCAGACTTGATAGGCCCTAGAATGAAAAGTTACCAACCAAATTAGGTCTTTATGGTCTTTTGTACTCTCCCCCCCCAAAAAAAATGTCATGTGAATAATTTTGTTGGTACTTTTTTTAGGCCCCCAAGTCGAAAAAGTGGTCAAAAACGTGAATTTCGAGTATTTTTGCAACTTCTAAAGATTTTTCACTGTGTCCCTTCTGCTCTTAGCTGCCACAAAAGTTATTACATCTCTGACAAAATGTTGCACTTATCAGTTTCAGGAGGTTTTAGGCTCCTAACCTTATTTCTCCCCATACCAGAGGGCATAATGTGTACAAATTGACAATGTGTATTTATTACTTTGTCATCTCTGGGCCCTACTTTTGCATAGAAATAGGACATCCCTCAATTGCTTTTCAACACATATTTAGAGCCGCCCCTAGGCCTATTGATAACTGAAATAAAATTGAGGCTGGCCCTTTTTCTCCCCGAGCTGGGGTAGTTTGAACATTTTTAAACTGGATAAAAATTACGGATTTCGTTCCATAAAACCAACTGCAGCAGGGGGGTTATTACTTTTATTCACTAATTTAGGTAATGATATCATTAACTAGGGCCAAACAGATAATGCAGAAAAGAAAAAAAAATCCAGATACCCTCCTTTAACCCCCCCCCCTCCCCTATTTTAGCGTTCGCGCAGACGAAACAAAATCCGCAACTTTTTTCCAGGGCGCAAAAAACAGAGACGCTGCAAGCTGGTCCCGTCTCCTGGACAGCCTAGACGAAGAATTGACTACATACAGGTACTGGAGGGAACGCTAGAATCAATGTTTACACCTGCGAAACAAAGGAATATTGGTGAAATTTTGCGAATACATGAGGAATATCCTCCGAGATCGTAAGTATTTGGAAATTTTCTTGATTTGAGGTGGTGGATTAGGCTATTCTGATCATTTTAAACTAATATATACATGTATAGAGCCTTTAGATTGCTTTTAATTGAGTAATTACAAAAGGGTTACAATCGTCTTCCACCCCTAAGGCTTGCCAAGCGGGCGCCTAAATAAAAATGTCGGATTTCGTTATCGACTCGCACAGGCTGAGGAGGGTACATAAAAGTGTGAATATTTCAATAACGACAATATCTTAAGGCTCAAGTTTACCTTTACATGGCAGATAAAACATATATGTACCTCCTGGTTGAAGGATACGATGATTGATCCACTCTAAATATACTTTGCGGGCCTCGCAAGCTAAAAGTACGATCTGAAATTTTCATGTTTTTAGTTATTATTCACCTACTCGCCTTGCCATTCTTAGGCTATATGTAGAAATATATGTACTCTTTCCGGTTGTTTTCGCTAACTACAAGGTCATTCATAATGTATCCTACTTGTGTACAGACATCAGGAAATATTCATTGAGTACCCATCATCTATCTTGGACTTGCAATTCAACATTAAACTGATCTCACTGAATAATCCTACTTATTGATTATGAAGTTCTAGACCCCAACCCTCTACCCTTGCCTCTCCTACATGAAACCCTACTTGTGTAACCTGACCTGATTTGTTCCAGTATCAGGACCCGTTAGATGGGTTTCTGGGGACATCAAAGTAGATGAAGGGGGCATGTCCTTTTTTATCTTACCTGATTCCATTTCCTGCACTGATGTTATCGTGACAAACCGGACTTTGGACTGTAGTTATAAAGCCCACAGCAGAAAGAAAAAGTATTCTTTGTGAGTTTTGATGAGCCATCCCTGAGGTCATCAGGGTTATGTTTTTCCTGTGATCATACAAAGCCTTTATATTCTGGACTGGGCCTGTCCTGAACAGCCAGAGTTGCTTGGTAGCAGACTATAACCATTTACAGACAGTAACTGAGGTTATCTGTGACCTCTGTTAGTGTCCATAGTGGCACTGTCAGGACGATGCTGTGTTATGCTTTTCCTACTGAACTGCAACATTTTATCAAAACAGACACCAGCACAAGATGCAGCATGGCAGTTTACCCACATACATCTACAAAAGAAGGGTGACACTATCCCTCCTACAGATAAGTATGATGTAAAGCAGGCAGAAAAAAACTACTGTATAGTGTGGGTGTTTATAAACGGATATGTATATACAGGATGGCCACATCTCATCTTAGTTCCCATTCATCCATCGAGGTTGTTCACCCCAACTGTCTACCTAATCTCTTTCATCCCGTTATTGATGTACTATTGCTCTACAGCCTGTTTTGCATGATAATCTATGTCAGTGTTTCTAGAGAGTACAGTATGCATGTGAGATTATGATATATACTATGGGCTTATGAAGTTGTGGTATTGACCACCTATTGGTGAGTGAATACGTGGAATCTTCCTCTGCTATATAGATGACTAGGTTGTAAAATATTTGAGCGTCACTGACCTCCCCACACCGCTGCGGACACAGTAGCATCCCTCTGCCCCAGATAGTGCTTGGAGATATCCCCATGGTAACTTTAGAGCTTAAGAGCATCATAACATAGAGCAACATATGGTAATTCTTGAATAAATTTCAATATTGTATTTTAGGAGCTGATGGTACGGGTATACAGCTGCAATATTCTACAGTTTTTATGCAGGCTTTACTTCACAAATACGTATCCTAATGGCCTGTTAGATCAGGATATAATGGCAGACTTCTATAAAATGTTCTGGCTCTTGTTTCTAGGCAGTCTTGGCGAGAGTAGCTTTCGAAAATAGCTTTTTTTTCTTTCAAACAAAACCATTTTTAAGACTCAGTTCGATGAGGTGAATCTTTATTGTGTGTGGGTCCCCCTAAATATATTCAAAATAAAATTAGTGATACCAGTCGAGTTAGGTGGCACTTTCCTATTTGGTTCACAGCCTGGAAATGTTGCTTCATCTGGTACCCCAAAGTTATTCTAGGCCAAAGGAGTCAATAATCAAGAGTTTCTAACCAGCGAAAGAGTAACCCATTTGTATATATAGGGTGAAGAGGAAGCTAGTAGCTAGACTCGAAAATTACCAGACTCCATCCATCAGCTCAGTAGTGTATTATCAAGCATCAACTAATGCTCCTTTACATGCCTAGTCCTGGAAAACAAGTAGTGGCTGATACTCGTATTTTGGTCCTCAGTGTATGAATAATATGGTTCATCCATCAGCACAATTATAAAGCTACTATTGTGGTGGCTGGTGTCTTCCTGGGGTTGTGTTGCCTTGGGAGGACTGTCACCCTGCCCCAATGGCATATTTACTACTGTCTGACAAACTCTATGTTACATCCACTGTGGGACGTGGCACCGCCCACATAAGGCAACTGTTTTTTTTTTTATAGCTGTATCTCTGGGAGACCAATCAGTGCTTGTTTGTCATGTATACTTTCTAATTGAATTGTCTGAGGGAAATTTTGGATTCTCTACTGCTATTTCATATATGCCTAAGCAAATTTTCTGACCAATATGGACAGTTTTTTCCCAATGCTAATACTGGCTGAGAGCTGAAATCATGCAGTTTAAATTTGGCCATAGTCACAGGTAACAGTGGTTTGAAGCTGGCATAAAGAGATCCCCAAAAACAGCTTTTGTACACATGAGAATGACGACCTGAACTATTCTGATAATGCAAAGAGCGAACAAATATAGCCTCTCCAGCATATATATGGCTCCCATTATGCGACACAGACATCATTAACCTATACTGATGATATCTCAGCTACCCCACTCAACCATAGAGCACCCTGCTACACAAACATCATTAAACCATCCTGTATTTAGCTTATCCTCCCGTCCATGAATCTCCAGATAGCTAACACATGAATCTGCACTAGAATACGGTGAGTGCCATGTGCATACCCATGTCATACTAGAAGGCATAGTAATTCCCAACCTCCTGCTGTGTGAGTAGTGGTCCTCATTCCTACACAGGGTATGTTGCTATATTATGATCCTGTAAGCCACTGTGTAATTTTTGTTAGGGTAATATGTATTTCTCTGGATATATTCTACTTCAAGATAATTGCTTTATTTACTAAATTCCTCAAGTTGAACTTGGCCATATTTTGAAAATTTACAAGTGAAGGGAACTTTTAAATGATGATGATTTTTCATCAGATTCTGCTGTTTTCGGTGAGGAGTTAACTGTCTAATTGCTGCTGCGGAGTTCAGTTAATTTCAAAATTGAAAGGAACTTATACTTCCTTCTGATTCATACGTTCTGTTTTAATTAGTCTACAAAATGGTTTACTGTCTGTCAGGCACTGTTAGATATAATTAGATCAGAATTCAGGAGACTACCAGATGCCAATTCTGCTGGTAGTCTCCAATTCCCACCAGAAATCTTCACGCTTGGAGTTGGTAAACCCTGGATGGGCTATAACTTTCTTGTCCTGATGCGGGAATATTCACAAGGGCTTCATTGATGCATCAAGAAAACCCAATCAGAATTGTACAAACCATGTTGGTTTGACATTATTCTGTATGTAGTGTTAAGGGCTGAATTTTTGTAATATAAATACAGATACCCTTAATCAAAAAGACACCAAGTAGCCCTAAAAGGGTTATGCACATATTCCTGACAGCAGTGGGATTGGATGTCTTATTGACATGAAGACCCAATGACAAATTACTGCAGAGTCTGGCTGAAGGCCGCAAGTCTGGGCGTAGGGACGGAAGGTATACTGCATCCAGGACTATGTGGAGTGTTTTCCGCTCCAAGACATTTCTCCATTTTGATAATTTACAGAATGTAGTATCCTAGTTCGATTTTATTTCTCTCCCTGTCCATGTCCATGCCATATATACTAGGACTATCCAAAAGCTTTGCTCTATCATCAATCATTCCATATCGTAATAGGTAACCAAAACTAGGACATTTAAAAAGAGGCATGGGAGTCAAGCTGGCAACAGGTTAAAGGTACAGAGTTAATGGAACAAGTTTAACGGAATGCTGGAAAGTGATTTGTCTATAGCCCAGGTGGCTCACATAGTTCCAATACAGACCATGCACTATGGAGACCTTATTGACCTTAGTTATGACAGGTCATTCCAGTAAATATGCCATATTACGTTTAGCCTCACTGTATCTTAACTTAATTCTTCCCTGGTTTATCAGCCAGCTAGAACTTTCTTTCACTTGTTGTGCTCACCTTTAATGCAGTCAACAAGATGAAAGGCATAACACATGCAACTTAATGGGTTAAGCACAACAAAGAGAAAGGAGACATTTCATAGATTTCCCTTCGTTTGAATCACGAATAGCAGTATTAGACACCAGAAGTTTGTATGGCTCCCCATATCAGCGGTGCTGCTTTTGGTTTGAATAAAACATGAAGTTCCTTGCAGTGAAGCTGCCTATAACTCAGACAGCCTGACTACAGAGGGCACCATTAATCTGTGGCCTCCTCGTAATTCTGTCATCCTGTACACCCTGCTTTCAGTATCTTACAATTCATTAAAAGCCCAAAGGTTTTACTTATCTTAAATTGACAAGCTGTAGGTAAAGAGTATATTAAATTTGCTTTCGTAATTATGGCAAAAAATGTTGCTTCAGATGGTAAATGATTACTGAAGTATGAAACATTTGAGGCACCTTATTACAGTTGATTGATATGGTTAAAGACCCCTGTTAGTGTGGGTGGATACATAAACAAGTTGTTATCCCAGCTTTCCTGGAGAATTCAGCGTTATGTGAAAAACCTTAGTTTATTCTGGTTCTACTATGGCTTGAAGTTACTTTATCTTTGTTGTGTTTTGTCTTTTTTTCTCTTGCTGTTTTTTTCATAAAATGAGCTTCTTAATCACAAAAAGACATAAAAGATTAAAAATATGTAATTCTTTTAATCAATACCATGTAACATTAACAGACACAAATGTCATAAGTGAATTTTTTGTAAAGTTAAGCAATGACAGAATGCTTGCTTATTTTGATACATGATATTGGCCCAAAATGACATGTGGTGGAAAACAGACAGTCTTGAGTCCTTCTTAAGTAACAGCGAGTTAGAAAAGGTATGGTTTGTGGTTGTAACAAAACCTAATTGATGGCGGGACAATATATGCTTAAGAGACAATGATGCATTATTCAATAAAACAATAAGACACAATTAATATATTATTTGAATCCATGTAGATACAGAGTGATATTATTGAGAACTTTAATTGCTTTGAACAAGCAATCCCTCCATTTACGGTATTAAAATCTCTGTATTGTAGGATCGATGAATGAGCAAATACACCTTTAAGGCATACTTACAGTTAGTTATTCATCATTATTGTGTGATTACTTTCGTCTCCCTGGTAATCATTCAATGCAAAATGGTTTGAATGAATATCTCATTTGAATTTAAAATGCAATTAAGCACTTCAAAAGTAATAAATATGATCAGTAGGAATTGCTTGAAGTGACAGCGTTAATGGACCCCTTTTCATAGAATAACAAAAGCTTTAATTACTTGTACCATTTTTGAAAAGGATCTCCCCAATCATTACTGCCTTCTGTAATGCTAAATATCCATTATTTCATCTCTATAAAAATATATCACAGAGCAATTAACTTCTTTGAATCACAGTAGTCATATGGTAAGACATTTATATCTTTATTCATGAAGCTTGCTCCGTGGGAGACATCTTTATGGAAATAAACAGTAGATGGTGTTCCAATATTGTATTATGCTCTCTTTCAATTATACTGAATAGGAGGTTCCCTTTGTAACAGTGTATATTAAACCTCCAGCCTTGTAGAGACAATGAAGTATCACCTCATTAATTATTAGATTTCACTCTGTAATACCCATTTGAAGGGGGGAGATAATGGATGGATGACAGTACAGCAGAAGGTAGGGATCAGGAAGTCACTTATACATTTTCAAAACAAAGAGGATAAATGCAATATAATAAACTGAGCTATTCATTTGGTTTTCGATTAATGCATTGTGGTTTTCAAAGATTGCCTTGGCTCAAGGATTGCCTATTCCTTAAGCACATTACAACAGTGACAACGTCTTTTGATTCTTAAGAAAATGTCAACAGAGATGTTTTATTTAGTTATCAGTCACTAAGTGATTAATGGATTGCTCAGTTGCATAGGCGTATCTTCACAACGCCATTATTTTAAGTTTTACTATGCCACAATACAATTTTCTGTATTAGTCATTCATCCTTCCACATTGGAGAAAGCAAAACCTTTGAGGTCATTCATAATGTATCCTGCTTGTGTAATGGCATCAGGTAATATTCATTGAGTACCAATCATCTATCTTTCACTTTAAACCATTTAACATTAAAGTTATCCCACTAAATAATCTTACCTATTGATTATGAAATTCTAAATACTGACCCTCTACCCTTGCCTCCCTTACACAAAACCCAACTTATGTAACCTGACCTGTTTTGTTCCAGTATCTGGACTCTCTAGATGGGTCTCTGGGGACATCAAACTACATGAAGGTGGCATGTCCATTTTTGATATTACCTTATTCCATTCCCTGCTCTGATGTTATCAAGACAGACCTGCCCTTTGACTGTTGTCACAGAGCCCACAGCAGGAAAAAGGTCGTCTCTGGGAATATCAGGGTTTTGATGAGTTATCTCTGGTCATCAGAGTTGTATTTTTTCCTGTGACCTTACAAAGCCTTCATATTTTGTACTAGTCATGTCCTGAAAAGGCCAGAGTTCGTTGGCAACAGACTGTAACCATTAATCTCTGACCAATATAAGTGTATATAGTGGCACTGTCAGGACGATGCTGTGTTATGTATTTTCTACTGAACTGCATCATTTCATTTCCAAACCAAAATTTATGATTTATAGTTATCTCTTAAGCTATAATCTGATAGTGTATAGGTCATGACAAATCAGTAATTTTTATTTCAATACCTGCTTTACATGAAATTTGCCAAGGACGAAGATAAATAATGTGTTTGACAGAGACCTATGATCTATATATATACTTTGATATCTACAAGTTTTGAGGGAGAAAAAGAGGCCCTGCCTCCCTCGTGTCTGTGGCACCCATGACAAATTTGAGAACAGCATGGACCTGGGATACAGTAGTGTTGTGTATACACAGGGGACTCTGGGAAGCTTCTGATGCATATAGCTCTTAGTCTCTGACAGAACTTGCCTGGCACCCCCTATAAGGCATTATATTCACTGAGAAAGCCTTTACATAAAGGGGCAGCCTTCATTCCCCTGTGTGTCTGCCAAATGCAAAGAACAGATATTCAATCAAAGTAGTTTTGTTTACATAAATCTATTTTTCGGCTACATGTTTTTTCTTAGACATTCTGAAATGCTACAGAGAAAAAGTAAATGTATAATAATATGTTTCAAACAATCTGATAGAGCCTTTATGTTATGTCTCAGAGGGAAATGACCCAGGAACACTGATTCTCACCTGACCGAATGTCCCAAATTCAAGGGAAGACGTGGATAGAATTTCTCACTACATTTAGTTACTGACACAACTTCCCAATATAATGAGCTAGGTGTGCAATTTCGAACATTCCCTTTTACCAATTTGAAGCAAAATAAAGTAGCCCTCACTCTAGTCTCTCAGGCACAAAAAAAGTGTGTTCCTTTCTCATCACTCAGCTGCCTTGTGTGGTACCCATGGGAAGAAACCCTTTAGTTCTATCAACAAACTTACACAGCATTAGGTGCCAGCTAGGTGCCAGCAAGGATATCTTGCAAAATTTACAAGGGTTGGGAACTTTTAAATGATGATGATTGTTCATCAGATTTTGCGTGTTGACTGCCTAGTTGCTTGCATGGAATTAAGTTCATTTTCAAATGTACTTATTCTTCCTTCATACTCATATGTTCTGATTTAATTAGTCTACAGCATGTTTGATTGTTTGTCAAGCACTGTTAGCTGTAATTAGATCTGACTACCAGATGCCAATCCTGCTGGAAGTCTCCGATTCCCACCAGAGATCTGCACACTTGGAGTTTGTTAACCCTTGAAACTTTGTTGTCCTGATATGGGTCATTTCACTAGGGCTTTATTCATACATCAAGGAAACCCAATCAGATGTGCACAAACAATGTAGCTTGGGCATTATTCTGGATGTAGCTTTAAGGGCTGAAGTTTTGCAATACAAATACAGATACCCTTCATTAAAAAGTTATTGTAATTTAACACAGACAATTCAATCTAATTTTATTTTCAAAATGTTGATTGCAACCAGGGGAAGCTATGGTCCGAGTTATCCAATTGCAACAGCATTAATTTAATCATTTAATCATATGTTCATGTAATGTAGAGGTGCAAAATGAATAGGACTTAATACCAAGACAGGTAATGTAGTATGTGTCATTAGTTATGGCTTATCTACATACATTTTTGTATTTTTGTATGTTTAGTAACAATATTGAAAAGTCTTTCTCCATTTTTTCTAAATACATCTTCCAAACAAGTGATGAGGGCCATTTTGTATTGGGTTCAGTGCACACATGGTGGTGGGTGATAACGTATCGGAGCTAAGTGCAGCAGAGGTAGACATTGATTAAGTACAGGGTTATGGGTCTGGCTTTGGTTGTCATCCCTCAATGCTGAAACACTGTTACAGGCATTTATTCATCCAGTAGCTATGGGGAGCTAGAGAGCATCTCATTGACAAGGAAATAAGGTGTACAATCCCATATACTGTCACGGTGCCAGTCAATCTAAATCCCGATGAATTATTCACTGTAAATAAAATATATAATTACATGGGTTTTAAGAAAAAGTCTGTCATAAATGACAATATGCATGCATGATTAGAAATAGACCTGAAAACCAGTAGTCATATTTTGAAGGGAGGACTTCAACTATATCTCATTTTAGATAAGTGTGTTATTTCATGGAAATCAAAGCTACTCAGTGGGCACCGACCACTCATCAAGCTCTAATAATTATTTAGCCCTATATATTATCTGCAAGCTTTAGTAATGACCTTTGAGATGAGCTGTGCATACTCTTTTTTGGTATGTTAGTATACAATGCTTTTAAGCGCTTTTAGGTATTTTTTTCTTTCAATCTTCAGGCAGCATAGAATTGGTTTAAGAGAGATGATGCTTTAAACCTAAGAACCACAACAAAGACTAGTACAAGAGTCTCATGGTGGGTCATGCACACTGCCCTGGGCACACAGTGACTTTCCTGTAATGGCCATCTCTGTACGTGACATGGATATATAGAGGCTGATCAAAGACAGCTCACTGAACACCCACCATTCAGAACATTACACAATGGGAAGACCTGCCTACTATGAAATGAATGGATATGAGCTTCAGGGTACGGATCACTTATTGTAGGATCGTGACCAGCACTAGATAAGATTGTGGAACTAGTTCTTACTCTGTGCTAACTGCCTTTAGGAGTGTCTTGCCATTTACAAAACTTCCCCTGACATGTGTTTGATCTTGTGCTATGTAAGCTGCTGCCAATGTCATCTGTATAGGTTGAGCTGTGCTTAACATTTGTAAGGCATATAGTAATAACCTTTTATTCTTTAAAGCAGTTGCATCATCTTGGCTGAACAGCTGGGTAGCTGTTCCAACAGGCTGAGGCCTTACATTTTTTCACTTTACAGGAAGTCAGTATTTTGCTTTAGGGAGCCAAAAACAAGGTCCTGAGGACGATTATGATCATGGCCCAAAGGAATCTAATGGTTCTATTGGTTTGTTTCTTATACGGCTGGTTACCTAGCAACAGCTATTCCAATTTTTCATCTGCCTATGGAAGCTAGTGACAGGAAAACCTTATGATTTTGTCCTTTGCCTTGCATATATATGTCCCTAAGAAATGGACCACAATAAACAGATGAATGAATCAATGATTTCAAATTAGATTTGTCAATAATCTGATGTACTTCTCACCAAACCTATCTACAGGTGTAACCATTGTGACTGGTATCATCTTGTGGCAACAATAATGGCCCATGAAGTAGATTTACACTACAACAATTTAGATATGTTTCTGTCCCCTCTTGTAAATCAAGATTACATACCCATCTGTGTACTTCTATATTTTATAAGCACTTCTGTTCTAAGCTCATTTAAGCTGGACAGGTGTTATCGAAGGCAGGTGCTAGTGATTTGAATCTGTGTAGCATTACATTCTATGCCAAAGTAAATAAACCCTGCAAGAGCTCAACTTTGACTTGTGTGAGTGTGTTGGAGTGGAATCGACAATCTGCAGGTGTCTTTACTACATGAGCTAATGTCATAATACCACATCTCTACATCACCTTCTATATCATGTTCTTACTATCCATAGCTGCTGCTATGAAACCTGCATTGCCATTAGTTTGTCTGGATAGAAACAGCAGTACATCATTTCACTGATTCTGTTAAGTTGAAATGCAGGTGGATACAGCAAATGCCACTTGGTGGCAAAGCCCAGAACAAGTCAAGTCTCAAATATCAGATCAATCCCGATGGTTAAGGCATTGTTTGCCATACCACGGAAGTTAGCACTGTATATATATATATACATATATATACATATATATATATATATATATATATATATATATATATATATATATATATATATATATGTATATATATGGACTTTTTTTTTTTTCTGATTGGTGATATATCAAAGTCATATAATCCAGCATTATTAGAAAAAATCAGAGAACATCAGAACCTCCCAGCCACCAGTACTTGTCCTCAACCTTTCCCCTTAATATCTGTGTTTCTTTGCTCGACCCTTTGCAGCCGTAGTCTTCAGGACATCTCAGCCAGACGTCAATACAGACTTCTGGCAGAGCAAACTAATATCCTGACATTTGGCTTACACCAACCAGTAAGATGCCACCCCCATATGTACAGACAGTGTGACCTCACACTGGGGGTCTGAATGCTCTGGGCCTTAACCTATAGTTTTATCTTTGTGGGTAACCCGTAAAACTGTATCCATCATGATTTAGCCTTAGATCATTGCAATTTTTTTTTTAAATTTTCAATGACCAAACTATTTTGAACTTGAAATGCATAAATTGTAAGATATGTGGCTGTCTGATCATTCAAAAATGTAGCCCATTCTGCAACATTGACAATTTGCAGGACCTAATGTCCTGTTCAATGAAAATGTTTTCGCAAAGACTGGGTAACCCAGGTTAGCCATGAGGATTTTAGTCAGTTGGTCAGGTAGTAGGCCATGGTGGCCGGAAGTGTCAGTTGCTAGGCATCAGTCGGGACAGTTCAGTTCAGGTCTGTGGTGGGGGGAGAAGCCAGAGCCCCTATTCTTATAACCCCAGCTTTAACTCCCCTATTGAGTAATTTTTGGGTACTAGAATTTATCTGAGCTCCTCTATCCTAGGATGAATTTGTTTGTGAGGGAGTAAAAAGAAACTAACTAGGTTTGGTAGTTATTGACTAATTTTTGGCGCTAAAGGTTATCTGTGCACCCTAATCCTATCAGACCTTGATGTCTAAGCCTGCAGAGCCTGCTGTGTCAGCGGTTGGCATTAGACAAAGGTGACATCTAGCCAGACAGCTGTCTGCTGCAGATAAGTGGCAGAGAGGCTTAACCCTTTAAGGGTGGCATGATACCGTAATGCATCATGCCCTTGGTTGTCATTATGCATGATGCATGAAGGCAGTCCTCATAAGTAGCTCGCCAGGGCTACATTCAATCATGATGTCGACCACACAGGGTTGATATACTCCCGAAGAGTTGACATAATGCACCAATGTAACCCTTGCGAGTAACTGCATGAGTGCAGCATGTCGACAAATGTCATATTTTTAGCGACATCTGCCCTTAAAGGGTTAACTAGGAGAGGAGGGTTATATTGAGATGAGACAGCAGAGACACCATACATGTAGGTGGTAGAAGAGGCTCAGTTCCTGTATTACATCTTGTCACAAAGATACGGTTGGACAAATAAGTACAAAAGAGAAGGGATGGGGAAAAGGGAATAAAGAACAGAAAAGTGCTTTTGAACAGACAGAGTTGCTTAGAAACCAATTAAGGCATGCCAAGCATTTATAAGAGACCGGTGAAACTAAGAACCAAGTGTTGGAGAGGGCTTGTCTCTTTCGGGCCGCACAAGTGGTCCTGGCATTCTTGATTAATTGACTGATATTTTTTGAGTTTATATGTTTCTTTATTCCACAAAGTGATCTTCCAAAGAAACGATACATTCAAAAGGGAATATGTCCCAAATTATCAATAAATCGCATTTCAATGTTCTATGAGACAATATTGTGATTCATATTTCACCGATTACAGACAGATAATCAGGATATATTATAAAGCCTTACAGGATCAGGCAATGCCTCGGTAATATACTAGAACTTGGTAATACAGGTATAAATGATCTCATAATGTTTCACATAGCAACATTGACTTAGGGATTCAAGTGCATAGTTAATCGATTGATCATTTTTCATCAAAGTTACAACTGTTTAATAAATAGGCAGGGCAACTAATATTACAGACTTGTATCGCATGGTAATTATACATCTGGTTTATACTAGTGCTATATGTGCAGTCAGCTTTCATATCTGACTTACACATTGCTGAGCCGTTTAATAAGCAGCAGCAGTATTCCTTAATCGTATATCTTCCAAGAAACATACAGAGGTGCATTTAAGGAGTTCCGATTTGTCATGTTCCATGGTCTTTTTTTTATCCTGGAAAAATACCGTTGATCTGAGGCATAAGTTACTAATATTCCAGCCTTTGTGTTAGCAATGCAACATATATGGAAAATTCAATAGTATAAGTACAGGGAAGTCCTTTTGGACAAATTATGTCACATTTGAATAAAGGTCCTAAGCAGGATGCGGCACACCTTTGTACATATTGGCTAGCACAGCTTGATGCAGGGAAAGTGGACATGACAGAGTGGCTTGTGTTTACAACCAACATTTACCTGACAACTACTAACAGGTCATGTGATCATGGTCATGATGGGGCAGGAAGCAGTCTTCACAGGGGACTCAGAACCAATACTACTAAACTTAAGGCTGCTATACAAGCTGGCACACTCGAACCTACGATGATCATTGTATTATTCTGTCCGTTTCATAAAATGCCATTTTTTCTGTCGAAAGAATCTCAATATTATGCTAGACAAGTCTCCAATCTCAATCATTATTCATGTCCTGGAAGGTTTTGATCATTTTATGTTGATGACAGCCATCAATGAGAACAAAGGACTTAGTAGGGTCAGCGTAGGCAGCTGGGTATTAAGCACAGCTGACCCCTTTGAGTTTTAGTAATGTGCAGGCGTTTTTGCTAAAAAATAGCACATCTATTTTGTCCCCCACAAGGAGTCTTACCCTTTTAGTTCCCCCCAAATCGACCAATCCCTGTGTTGTTACCATCAGTCCATCTAGATGTAGAGCTTCACTTTACTAACACCAGGGGTCTCCACTGCTCACTCTGTGGCTGTCAGCTAACTGCATCTATTGGGACGGTGGCGCTCACATGGAACTTGGGCCCTACCAATGTTGGTTCTTTAATTTATTTTTCTGCATCTATGCTTAATACTTTTATTTAACTATGTGTGATCAATATTTTGGTGTCGAGCTGTTCATCTAATATAGCTGATAAAAACCTAATATATGCTATCAAAAGTTATGAATAACCAAGGGGGGAGGGTTCTCAGCTAATAATGAAATGTATTTTTGAAAATATATGCTCTACCAAAATCTACCGCGAGTAGGTGCAACTAAACAATACAGAAATACATTACATGTATGTAAATACTCATCATCATTTCTGATATGATTTTTGTTCTATCTACTATGATACAACAGAAAGGTTGCTGATAACGCTTTTGAACATTTCTGAAGCATTACTGAAATATTTATAGATATGTTGAATTGAAAATGAAAAATTCATAGATATGACCTCAAACTCATGCATTCTAATAAATACTATTCAAAGGATAATTGTGAATACCTTAATATGAGATGTTTACAAACATTACAGTCATTTGCTATGAGCATTCCACTGAATCAAACATATAGATAACTTTATTTAGAAAAGGTCACCCTTTCTTGGTACATGGGTCTCTATACTACCCCATACATACATACATCAGCACTCCTATACTGGTGTACACCCCCATGCAATGTTTGATAGAAAGGAAGATTGAGGTATGATGTGAGTGGTACTGTAAAATTCTAATTTCGCCATGATTTTCGCAGATTTTAAAAATTGCAAAAATATGTACAGAGTGAATATTTATCCAGTGTAGTCTATACTGCAAAATTTGTGAATTTAAATACATGTGAAAGTGCACTTTGGAGTAAATTCATGAAAATATAGATGTACAAAAATATGTACATTTACTTTGTACCATCTGCCACACTAATCCTCCGCTTGTTCATCATCTTATTGTGGTCCCTTCTAAATATATCTATGAAGGGATGTCTTTCTCTCTTTCCTCCTTTCATCATAATATTCATTTCTGCATCACTGTTCGAAAAATGAAGCCCACTTCGCTTTTGTAGGACTGCAAAGCCATTTAATGGGCTTCGTCCATTGTTGTCATGAGAGTTGTGCTCAAGCTCCTGCTAAAATTGATACAAATTAAACTTCATACATGAATGTCCTCCTCATTAGATTCATATCTCCTGCCTTTATGTGATATTTTGTGAATAGGGTACAATTTTAAACAAAACTACCCTAGCAGAGACTTCAGCAGGTCTACTCTTCACTCACATCCTCCCATTCATCTCAGTCTCATTGCTTTCCTTCAGCATTGGCGCCTCCTGTTGACAGGTCACTTACTCATGCCTAATTTGGCGGAAACGGGCAGGTGTTGCCTGGATACGGATAGCGGTGTGAGCAGGAAACCATTGTGGGTTGTATTCAGAGACGGTGAGGAACCCTTAACAGTACACGGCGTGAGGATCGGCCTCACTCTATAGCAGTGACTTGAGTGACTCGCCAGGGCTGCATGCATCCATCATGAAGACCAAAGTTATGATACATCAATGCATAGTACCATCCTTATTAGGTTAAGAAAGTGTCTCAGGAGCCTTGTCTAAATGTTATCACTGGTCTCACTGGGCTCTAGACTCATTTGAATAAAAGATAAGCCTCCTCGGTCACCCCTGTCAATGGCTAATACAGCCAGCTGATTACAGCCTAATTTACACTTAATGAAGAAAAAGCATTACAGTAACAAAAGGGGCAGCTTGTGAAATCAACCTTCATGTCCTGGCTTCTTTATCTTTAGCTGAGGACATTGTATTGTAAAGTCAGTATGCACTGATAATCCAAATGACCCGGCCCTTAGTCTGTAGTAGCTGTCCTAGGTTAGTCATAGGGACATTGGACAGGTATGACCAAAAGCTTTTCAGAAATGACTGAGGTAAGACAACATATTCATGACTTATGACTTACTTGATTAGACTAAGCCTAATACTGCCATTCCCATTACCTGGATAACTACTCCCAATAATATGTAAACAAACCCTCAAGCTGCCGACAGGAGGGAAAAAAGATAAATGTTTACCTGATAACAGGAGATACAGATGGAACGTGAATGGAACAAAAACTTCTTTTTTAGGTATACCAGGAGGGATAATGAAATGTTGCAATTTTGATTAAATAATTAGGGCTACATTATGTTTTGTTGAGCAAATATAATTTTACAATAGATTCAGAAGTACCTATCTGATATACTTTTATACAGAAAAGTATGTTACAAATAATGCTGAGGCCTAAAAGCAGCCTATTGACCATACACTCAGGTCACGTGATAGGTGGAGGGAGGCCCTCTCAGGTACCTCCATGACATGGCTCCCCTCTCTGCAGCACATAAAGGTGGAGTATGTCAGGCACAACGGCCGCATGTCATGTGTACATACCATCTGGGGTGAGAGATGGAAGTACATTGAGGTATGAAGCTGGTCAGTCTATGCTAGTGCCTTTATCATTGTTCCAATTAGCATTTTCAAAAGTCAACTTTGTTTAACCCTTTAAAGACGGATCTTGCTAAAAGATGACATTTGTTCGGATGATGAACCAATGCTGCCCCGATGAATGCTGCATTGGTGCATCATGCAAAACCTTTCTAGAGCAGGCCTGGCAAATCCTACCTTTATTCCCTTGAAGGGGAAAAATAGAACGAGGGCTTTTTCCCCCTTGATTCTGGGGCAGCATACATGTAATATTAGGTTAAATCAGGAAATTCAATTTGCTAATATCTAACCATTATTTGCGGATAATGGTTACTTCATAGACATGTAGACAATACAGTAGGCCAGGTATATGTGGATGGGCTTTTATATCAGTTTTATATTCTGTGATTTATAATGATTTAGAATGCAAAATCTGGCCGAAATAAGGTACATTATATGTGGATTCCCCCCCACCCCTCACCCCTCCCTCACCACCCCATGGGGAGAATCCCCCTTGGTGGCAAAATCCCCCTTGGAGGTGCGGACCGGCGGCGACCCTTATCTCTTATCTCTGCAGAGATAAGGCCTGAGAGTCCACATAGGGGCTATCTTATGTGAGGGGAGATCTCCCGATGCTGGTTAAAATGCCCAGGAAGGGTTTTCTAGCTGTATTGGGGAAATCCCGGGATTTTCCTAGCCTGTAGAGTGTGTCAATGTTATAGGGTGGGGATGAGGCTTAAATGCAGCACTGACGAGTTACTCATGCCTTATGATGACCAAGGGCATCATGCATTAAGGCATCATGCCATTCTTAAAGGATTAATTCTTCAAAAACCCCAGGAATAAGGTGCTGCTATTGCTTTCGCTTACACTGCAGAAAACCAGTAAAAGTGTTATTACCTATTGTACTGCCCCATTAGTAAAAGGCATGCAGTGGCACCTGATGATGAAGAGCCAGAGGGCAGAGTGGTGCAGTGTACACAGTGTGTGATGGAAAGTATACAGAGCCATTGTCAGATACAAAGCGATCACCGGGGGCTACACGCAGGCAGTCTGCATGTGGTAGCCTTTTAAGGGCCACATAGTGCATACTATAAAGTCTCATGTAAAAGCCATGGCTTGTAAGAGTCAGTGGCTTATATAAGTGTCCCAGGTGTGGCTTATACTGTGGTTTTCACTACTATAAATTATTACAGTACTAAAACACCAATGCTTAGACACCCAGGTGAGCCTTATAGGACTTTCTCAAGTTAGGGTAGTGGCTTATATGTGGGTTAGGCTTGTGCACGAGAAATTACAGTATATCTTACACAGCGAGAAGTAAAGGTGTAGCTCTGGTAAAATAGGGAGTCAATATGCTAATGACTGCTTATATGAGGGTCAACTTGCATTGGCTTTCTACTACCAGAGTCAACCAAAGTTGGCCCTTCATATAAGCAGAGTCAATAGCTATTCGACACTCTATTTTTGCCAGAGTCACGCTGAAAATAATGCAAAGAGGTAGCTGTACTGTATGGCTGAAGCGGCATCCATGTATCCATAAAAAGCTGCATCCATGCATCAAATTGGTTGGTGGCATAATCCACTTTTTGCACCATGCATTCCCTAAAGGGTTAAACAAAAATATTTACATAGCTAGTGAGGGAGTATAGCCCGCCAATACAAATGCTTCCTATATATTTGCTCATGGACTATAGATAGCATACCATGTACTATAGATAGCATACCAGGGCTATCTGCAATGAAGTATAAAAGTACAGAAAAGTTATTGGAAACAAATAGCAGTTTCCAACCGTTGATAAGTGGGGCTGTAGGGTGGCAGTTGTTATCTACCGTCAAAGACTCAGTGTGCATGCACCCTGGGGGCTGATACCATTGGCCCTACACTTTCCAATCAACCCACACATAAACATGCCTGCATACCCGAGAACATGCCAACATGGCTCATACCGACACCACTTGCCTGTCAGCCAAAACCTCCCCCCCCCCGGGTACAGCTCTAATAGCGGGAAGAACTACATACGCTACCATGATATTCTTTATCCTGGAAATCTTAATCAGTACTGACCATTTTCCTTTCTCATTTATTTTGGCTCCCTATATGACAAGGCTAGCTTATACTGCGAGGCTGGTCAGTACTGACCAACGAAGCTTATTTTTCTCCATTTTTATGATCTTTTCCAAAAAAAAACACACATTTCACCCGATTTCGGAGAAAAGGCTGCAGATTACAATAGCTCAAATAAGAGGGAGAACTTCTGAGCCATCAGGGGGGAAAGATTTCAAACATGCCTGCATCCCCGAGAACATGCCAACATGGCTCATACCGGCACCATGTGGTGAAGGGTTCATGCATGTATGCCTACATACATCATAGCTACACGGGCCTGTCAGCCCCCTTAGGGTACAGCAGTAATAGCGTGAAGAGGGACATAGTCAACAGGCCAGTCAGTGTATCCATGCTTAGAGTTGCTTTTTTTTTCAAATTCCATTTCTTACTTTAACCCTTTAAGGACGGCATAATGCTATAAAGCATCATGCCTTGTTCGGCATGTTGATGCATGATTGCAGCACTGGTGAGTAACTCGTCAGTTCTGCATCCAAAAAATATGCCAACCAAACAGGGTTCAGATACTCAGTTAGTCATCGCAAATGATGACAGATGTCATCTTTTAGCTACAGGCTGTCCTGTCAGAGTATCATATCCACTAGGTTGGGTTAAATCAAATGTTATTCGTGGGAAGTAAATGGTGTATTCCATTGGGCTTATTTTTAGTACATTTTTAGTGTATTTTCAATGCACAATTTAATTCAACATATCTTTAGGCAGTACGATCACATTTCAGCAGAATGATAAGATATAAGATATATTAAGTTACATCACAGCTTGGCTCCATCCTGTCTGTTAGGTACATCAGGCAGGATCGATCTCATGTTGGGGTCACACTATCTATGGGTAGTGGAGCAGTAGACATGTGTATGGCCCGGTTAAGTGGTAGCAGCCCCGCCCCTCACCTACAGCTATACATGAGGTATCAGGTTACACACAACATGCACACACAGCAATAAGCCACAACATGTGACATACAATATAGTCTACTTAATATATACAACCGCACTTTAAAAACTTTAAACCTTTAAGGGCAGCACATTGTTAGAAGGAAATATTGGCTGCAATGATAAAGAACTAAGACAGCCTCGGTGAGTAAGTGATGCTGTATTAGTGAATTATACTGCCCTTTCTTAAGGATAACAAACTATCAAACGGCATGATGCACTTAATGAGTAACTCATTAGTGCTGCATCGGTGCATTATGATGATGAATGTCATCATTAAGTTACATGTCGTCCTTAAAGGGTTAACCCTCTCATGCCATCTCTTTGTGCAGGATAGCATGGAATCAGCCTCCTCACTCAATTGGAACTAGTCGCTGCTATATGGTATCAACGATGGGCCTTAACCTTTGATTCTACCAATAAAACGTTTCAAACAAATTTAAGTAATATTTAGAAATGTAGTACTGGCAAGTAACTCATGGGGTGCATCATGCTGACCCTTGAGGAATGTATGGTCTGCATTCTGCTTGAATACAGCATCGGTGACTTACTCACTAGGGCTGCATTTATGCATCATGGCGATCAACATGGCAGCCATGCTTCCCTTAGGTGGTTAAGGGTTTATAGTGCACTGGTATGATGCACATGGCTACTAGTGCAGGGTTTATAGTGTAAGCATGTAACGGCCACCTTCATCCTACATACTGCATGTTTTCAGGCACCACACAGGGTTTACCCACACTGATACATGGGGTACACGGACAGGGGGGTGAGACGGAGGTCGCCAAAGCTATGATACAGCCCCTGTGAGTAAGTCACCAGTGCTGCATTGGTATATCACACTGACACTCCAAGAGTTACTCAAAACCATAGTGTCTGCATGATGCTTGAATGCAGCACTGGCAAGTTTCATGCTGGCAGTTGACCTTTCCTACCCCCAATGTGTTTTGCATGGAAACAAACAAACTTGTACAAATATTCCCGAGTAGAAGTTCCTTGTGTGGCGGATCATATCACAGTGACTATAAGGTGTGTTGTTATTCAGTTAGCAGTGCTTTATACAAAGCTAACTGTGTCGTTTCCTGTATTATACAGCACATAAACACAATAACCATGACAACTAGGACTGTGTTTTCCTATTATTGTCTTCTAGGAATGAGAGGCAAATAATGGATGGGTAATGGCTCATTCAGGTTACTCTGTCACCTTATTCTATAGAACGTGAAATATTACACAAGTAATGCAATGTGCAAGGTTTTGTTTGATTTACCTTGCATGTGTTATCATTCAACCCAATAAAATACTGTGAAAAGAAGGCTTACTAGATAAAATGGCTGCTCAACAGAGCGATCCTCCATGTTGTGACACTCCTCTGCCTTCGGAGATGAGATGAGAGGGTTAACCCTTTAAGGGTGGCATGTTGCTAAAATACATTTGTCATCATGATACACCATGCATCATTATGTTCAAGGACCCAATAGTGCAACCCTTAAAGGAATAAGGTTGTATATAGTGCACTAGTATAATGCACATGACTACCAGTGCAGGAGTTTATAGTCCATATATGTGACTGTTGCCTTGATCCTACATACTGCACGTGTTCAGGGATCACACAGGGCTAACTCTTGCTGAAAAATGGGGTGCATGTGCAAGGGGGATGGGTTGAGGGTGTAAACCCTTCATGGACGGATGTCACCATAATGCACCAATATGGCCAGTAACACCAGTAACTCACTAGTGCAGCATTGGTGCATCACAATGACTTCTGAGATTTTCTCAAAACTATAAGGTTGGCATGATAGTTGAATGCAGCACTGGCAATTTACTGGCCAGTGCTGCATTCATGCATCATGACGACTAAGGGTAGGATGCTTTACCTTAAAGGGTTTATCAATGTGAGGTGTATGGAGGTCACCAGTCTATGGGTGGGACTGACCCCAAACAGGAGCAGAAGGGAGGCGGGATCTCAGGGCTCTAAAAGGTTCTACAGAACTGGGTCAGTTTTAGTATGTACGTATGTATACATGGATGTAAATAATTTTATTTCTCCTTGAGTCAGATCAAATTATATGTTTTGCCTATTTGGAATCAGATGGTCGAATAATATTTTCCATGTCAATGGCCAAAATGCTGTCTCTGTCTGATTGTTTCCATAGAAATCACATTAAAGGCTGACCTGCTCAACCTCCAATGTGTTTTATGTGGAAACAAATGAGGACAAATATTTTGGAGTAGAACTTCCTTGTGTGGCGGATCAGACTGCGGTGACTATAGGGCATGCTGTTAGTAGTACTTTATATACAGATAGCCGTGTCCTATCTTGCATTATACAGTACATAAACACAATTGCCATGACAACCGGGGCTGTGTTCTCCTATTATTGTCTTCTGTAAATGTGAGACAACTAATATATATGGGTAACGGCTCATCCAGTTTACTTTGTCACTGTTTTCTATGGAAAGCAGAACTTATAGCTAATGACATTCAGGTATCTCTGAGTACATTGTTTATTCATAATATATACCATCAAGCAGATCTGTCAGTATTTCTGCATCCCTCACTAGGTGTTTTTCAATGTATTCGTATGGAAGCCACACTTACTTCAGACAGCTGAAGTCATAAAAGATGTATTTATCAGCTCTCTTTTCTATTAACCTGGCTGGGCTGTATCCTGCATTATATACTGCATTAACATTACCACTGTAACAGCGGTTGTTATGTTCTTGGGTTAGGAGACAAACAGCATGCAGGACCATTCATAGCAGCTACCACTTTACCCGGTGTTATAGATTTCCAACACTGGCGTTACTTGAATCTTATTCCTATCCCTTTGCAACTCCCATCTCACTAATGTCATTGATAAATGGATGAATATTGAACAAACTAATTTAGAATATGAAAGGATTAAGGTCAAAGGAACATGGGTATTTTAGGTAACACATATGTATGTCAACGCAACTGACACATTGAGGGATGAAACTGAAACCTCAGAATGAGGCAGGCAGTATGCAATCCTATGGAAATGTAGTGAACATTTCTCATACAATAAGGGCACACTATGTCCATGATCAGATAACCATATCTATTTGGAATCAAGTTGTTCACGACCCCAGTCATTGTACTCCGATATAGATGTATTTACCTTAATGGTGTATTTTATATGCAAATTTGATTATATAGCACATAACCCTGCAAAGGTTCTATAGAGTATTGATAATGAAAAGGTGCAATAAATTTTGGATGTACTTAAATTTTCATTTGTATAGTCAATACGTTAATACATATGTAGAAAGAGAGATAAATAAAATAACTGACTTAGGAAAATAATGCTGAATGCCATAAACCTCAGTGAAGCCGGTTTGCAATGTTTGTGAGGTGTAGCATGACTTTTTGTACTTCTCCCTTGATACCCTGACCCCAATTATATGACAATTTGGTTCTAATACTAATCATGGCCCTCATTTGCACTGTTTACCTGGCTGGGCTGTATCCCACATTATACGGCACAGTACCAACGCTTGTTATGTTTTCTGGTCACTATCTGATAGATCTGTTATAGGTCTGAGACAAACAACATGAACGACCATTTACTACTCCTACAGCCACTGTCATAGCTCTCTGACACTGGCAGTCCGCGAACCTTATCACTCATCTCGTTGCTACTTCTGCCTCTCTCATCCCATGCATAAACAGGGGAGTGGGAAACAATCACGTTGGTAATATAAGAAGGATCATGGTCTGGGGAAAATGTGTGTTTTAGGCGAGGTAGATTTCTATATTGTTCCTTCAGGAATACATTTGGAGTAGTTCTATCTTAATGTGACCGTACATAGGTGAGTTTCCTTTGAGCCATGGTATTGAACACTTGCTCAGATAGCAGTATCAAATTATTTAAGAGTATTTTTGAGTTGGTGATTTGAGTGTGAATCAACGAAAGATTACCAATCTGATCATATAGTTTTTATGTGTTGTTGTCCTCAATCACAGATTCACTTTTGAGACAAAACCATTTTGAGTGAATTGATGATGTCAAGGTTCACCCTTTAAGAATGGCATTATGGCCTAATGCATTATGCCCTTGGTTATATTGAATGAAGCCCTGGCAAGTTACTCGCCAGTGCTGCATTGGTGCATCATGCTGAAGAATGTCATCTTTAAGTGAGTTCTGTCCTCAAAGCGATAAGGATGCAACTGAATCTAATAAATATTAAGGTTATATCAAAGGGCACGTTTCCCCCTAGATTTGTTTGGAGGAAGATAATGAACAAAAAGTATAAGTAAAAGTATAATATGTAGCAATTTAGTTGCACAAATACTTTAGCTGTAAACAAAGAAATGGATTGAAAAACTATATACTGTGAAAATAGTTTTGCTACTATATTTACCACAGAAATAAGAAATATCCAGAATTTTTATATGCTTAAGAACAGAGTAAATATCTGTGAATGTGCCGATTTTCACTCATCCGCAAAAATTTAAACCCTGAAAATAAGTCCTTGCACAGTATCCATAGAGGAAAAAGCTACTGTCCAACTTGGTTTGGGTTAAGAGATGGCTGTTTACCAAAGCCTGCTGGACAACCTCATCTCCATCCTTCCAGTCAGGTACCATTTGTCCTTCAACGGTGGCAGATGTAGATTAAGGAGGGGATCTATGCAGGAACAACATGGGCAATGTATATTGGTAGGTCATGGGTACCACATAGGGTAGGCAGGGGTCATTCTCTGAGTCGGGTAAAGCCTTCCTTTCACCTTGATGTCTTAAAGCGGCCATTTTATTGGGGGATGTATAACATTGCTGTGTCTAGACGTAGCCACCAAATATGATGAATGTCATGTAAATAGGGGGCAATAGATGCCTGGCACATAAATGACAGACTGCTACAGTTCCAACTTGTAAAAGATCAATTTTCTATGCTTCTCATATCTTGTCTCATCAAGTCCACCATTCGGACAGAGCGCAGTAAAGTGGAATGTAAATGCATACCTACTCAAGAAAGTAGACAAAAACGTAAATGTTCTTTAGCAGTACTTGTCATTTGAGAAGCAGTTTGAGGTAGTGTAGGGTCAATAGTGGAAATGAGACTGCCTTAGCTGATGTCTTATGTGGATTCAGTGTTGGAGATATTCTAGTACTTGCACAGCAAGACCCAACTGAGACACACTCTAACCTTTGTGTTTGTAAACTGTATTTTGAAAAACACTTGTTACAATATTATACAGCATTAACTCAAAATGAACTATTTGGATCAAATATGTTGGTATGGAGTGTATTCAAAGTTAACCTACCTTGCAGGTTGAGTGTTTGTATAGATCTCAGTGTATGTACAGCTATATCAGTGACATTCACTCACAGTCATGGCAACAATATTATTCAATACCATACAACACTTAGGAAGCATATTTTGATTAGGAAATCAGTGATAAAGACTGAAAAGCTGCACAAGCTTGTTGCCAGCTACAGATACCTGTTATGAAAGAGAAGTACTTGCTGTTAATGGTCATGCTCCTGTTAGGATTCCGATTCAAAGAAATTTCCGTTACAACTCTTTTTCTTGAACATGATGAATCAAATTAAATCTTATCATTAAACATATTTGTTAAACCCATGAAGTTGGATTGATATCATTGGCAGGATGCCGTTTAATGTTTAGATGGCTTCCTGCTCTCACAACTCTCCTTATCCAGGCAACACCAGCACTATTTCCATCAAATTAAGCAAGAGTAAGTAACCCGGGAACAGGGCAAGACAGCATTGAGAGGAAGCTGAGAAACTGTGAAACCTCGGTTAATAGGAGGATATGGTTGCTAAGTAGGCTTGGCCAAGCCTGGGGTGAGCCTGTAGATATAACATATTCAGACATAAGTGAATAAAGGAAGGAATTTAAACAGACAGAATCCTTAATCTGACTCCCCTGACTTAGATGTAATTTACTTGTACAGAAAGAGGGGCAAACATGCAGGTGGCTGGTGCTAGAGAGCTCTGAAATAGATAGGATATCTCCGTGACTACCAAATGGACTGCTGTCATGCAAGCCTGCAATTCGGCTGAGATATTTTAGTCACCTAGGAAAGGGAATTATCTAGCAATTGGTGATTTCCAGTGAATAGTCTTGTTCACTAGGTGTTAACTACTATGGATTGGGGAAGTAAGGGACCTTGAACCAAAAAAAAAGGGTTTGTTTTAGGTAACATGGGAGGAAGATGTAGGGTCGGCATGTGGGATTTATTCTTTTAATTTTAATTTTTTTTAACATGAATGAACTAGCCAACTTTTTTGAATACCCTAAAATTGATCAAAAAGGGTAAAAATATGAACAATTCTTCAAAGTTGCATATAAAAAATGTAAGATAAATTAACTAAGAGTGAAACAGTTCTATATAACAATTACTGAAAAACTGGTCTTGCTATTAGGTACTGCAGTTAGACTCCAATAGCCTAGTGTCCCAAGAGTCCCATCACACTCAGTTACCAATTATCAACAGTCTGTAGCCAACTTACTAGCAACCCAACGGAATAACACCTCAGGGTGAACAAGGTATCTTCCTAGTCAAAATAGGAAGGGGAAAGTTTTACTCTAGAGGACACCAATTGCCTAGCGGTCCCCTGAGTTTCATTACACATAGACTACCACTACAGCCTTACATACAGCTTCAGCCAATAACAGCTCCTTGTACAGCAAGACCCCCCATCACTCTGTCCAGGCCTCCGTTATTAATGCTGTATGGCTGACAGTTCATCATTTTAACTCACATTCCCCTCTCACAGTCACTGACATCATCGGTCATTGAATCTGCTAATGATAAATAGGGAATGGTTCATATCCCACATCACAGCCACTTCCCGTAGACATCAGATAGCTTTGGGTGGTGTTGTATGCTATGGATTACCCCCCCCCTACTCAGTTCTGTTCCTGGTTCTCGTTTGACCAGATAAAGAGATCTTGGGCAAAATAGGAATGTTGATTTCTTGTGGCTCTTTCGTGCTGTAGGTATAAAAAACCTAGACTTGCTAATTATAAGTGGATGTGCCGCTGATCTAATCACTTATCTCAAGGAAACAGGCTCCTTTGATGTACCTAGGTAGGGCCCAACATCAAGGTAACATTATAACCAGGATGCCCACATGTTTTAAGCTCCTCATCCGCAATGAGCAAAACATGGCTTATCAATCTTGGGCATCAAAACAACATCAAGGCATAACTCTTTTATTTCATGCAACTCCTATAATCAGTAAAACCCGAATCTTTTTTTAGGGCCAATTCCTTGTCAGTAGACCTGCATGAGACTCTGTTCACAAGCAACAGGACCTAATACCCAGATGATATATATGTAACAGAAAATCGATCAGAATTTGTTGCCAGTTGAATAACCTGTACGATCTTATATGCAAGGTATTGCAGTGGCAGTATTTACACTGCCTTAAGCACTATGAGGTGGCATTCATTCTTGCCCTGCAATATGATATAGGAATCAATTTGGCTTTGGGTACTAAAAGCTTTTATGATATTAATAAAGCTATCACCAGAGGGAATATGAACTGCACATGGATCTCCATAGAATGTATTTACCTTGTTCCATCAATACATGCCCTCTTAGTTACCTTTACAGATATGTTGACATGCTTTTATGCGGCCATTTTTAACACACTTTTCTTTAGTAACACACCACACACTACACCTTTTGCCAACAGTGAGATAATCTGAAAAGTGTGTTGCAGATTTGTGTGTGTAGCACCTCATACATATTCCCGCAACACACAATTTTAGAGTGTGTGTTTAACACAGAATCCAAGCACACTGTACAACTGCTCTTACCATAACAATACAGACAACTTTGAAGAAATTCAACTGACAAAAGATAGTTTGCTCTCAGTGGAAAGAGTCTTTTGCTTCATCACATTCTTGATATATATTTAAGGCTCAATTTTTCTTTCACAGTACTTGCAGAGAAAGGTGTGAGTCACTCAGACTACTTCATGTCAGAGAGGGCTGCTGAGTGGATAAGTGCATACTTATCACTCCCCATGTCTGACAAAAAGGATGTACATAGCAGTGTAAATGAAACAGGCAACCTACACTGTATTATATAATCAGGAAGCTTTGGTCAACCTTGCTTTTACCATTTTGTAAAAATTTCTTTAGATCTTTGTTTGCTGTGTGGTACTCTATGTTTTGGGTGAAGTACACTTGCTTCCAAGTCATTTCTCTTGAGTATAATATAAACTGCACTGCCCAGTGATATGGAAATACATGATGCCTACTTGGGCCATATCATCACACTTGCAATTTCCCCCAGACCCTAAGACATAAATCCACTACAACCTTCATCCACAACCATTTGAAGCAATTTCAAGATTGTCAAAGATTGGCACATACATGACTACTGTGGTTCCAATTTGTAAAAGAGCAGCTTTTTATGCTTTTCATATCTAGTCTCATCATGTCCCCCATTCAGACAGAGCACAGTGAAGTGGAATGTACTAGCAAGGCTCCCCATCATTGTAGGTTATTTGTGAAGCAGGGTGAAGTAGAGTAGGATCAATAGTGGCAATGGGACTACCTCAGCTTGTTGGCCTAGCGTACCTCAGCAACTACATTATAATGACTCTGTTGGTATGTACTGTATTAACAGTAGCCTAGTCTAAAAGTGATTGTTTTAGTAAAGAGCCCTAATTACATATTGCCAAGTTGTTGAGTTACTCTGTTCAACTCACAGCTGTTATATCATGGCTATGTGATATAGCGTATTCAACATAATAAACGCCTTGGACGCTTACATTTAAAAAAAAAAAGTTCATCCTAATAAGTGCCCCCCATTGTTGTCATTTACACTGATTGTACAGGCCTCATGGGCCTCTAGAACTAGTGGAAGGCTTCTACACACCCCTATTACTTCACACATGGCTTGACCTTAACATCTGCACAGGTGTGAAATGCTCCATGTTACACACAGGCATAAAAATAAAATTTCAAAAAATCTGGAAAAAAAGGAAAAAAGGGGGAGGTGCTTACTGGGGGAGGGCGCTTATTACATCGAGTACAGTAATTGTAAACACAATTTTAGAAGCATGATTTGTTAGGTTTTTAGTAATGAAGACTACACGCCAACTGAGCAATCAATTACCTCTAAGTGTTTTATTTTTAAGTAGAAGAGTATTTGCTCGATCATGTTCCCATTAGGATTCTAAGAACTTTGGAAAATATATAGTCTACATATAGAGAACTTGTTCATGAACATAAAAATTAAGTCAATTTGAGCATTCAAAAGATTAATTGAACATTTATTAGACTCTATATTTCAAAGAAGGTCCGATCGCCGGAAGTGGGCCCCGGACGTTGATTTGAGTGACGAGTTGCACATTTTCGTCAGATATATTTCCTTAAATTTATATTTGCTTCATTTGCTGCTTTAATTTCTTCTCTATCGGTGGTGTTATATGGTTTGCTGTGTACGCCATAGTGGGGCATGGACTAACCCTCTCTCTGTTTCTTAAAAATGAAAACTTTCCAAAAATCTTTTCATTATTGACAATCACGTTCCTTCACTGGATCTACCAGGAACCAGCTACCACCGTAGCACATGCACGCCACCCTTGATTAAAACGGTAACTAAAACTTGGTCATATTTTCGTAAATCACGATGTCAGAAATACTGTTCATATCTATGTCAATCCTCAAGTTGAACGGTACCTTTGATTTAGGATTTAGGGCCCTAATACGTGATTGTTTTGCTGACTAAATGGGCAGAATTTGCGCGAGGCAGGGAGGCAGCCAAGCGGTACGATAGAATCTTTGGCGACATTGCTGTAGTGGTGACGTCATAGATCCGCAGTGAATTGTGTCATTGAGACGCCGGTGATGATCTCCCGCCCATGTAGCCGGCCTATCTGACCGGCCGTGTGTTCATTAGGCAAAAATGAGCGCGCGCCTAGGCGTACCTGCAACGGTGGAGGTATGCCAAATGGCGCGCGCCGCTCGCCAAAAGCGCGCGCCTCCCTGGCCTAATGAACCCCCCTCTGTCCTTCCAAGCATGCTGAGTGACGTGCCCGGCTGACGTGACTGGGACTGGGATAGTGGTGGCTATGTAAGGGAGTGATCATTTTTTAACAACAGGGGGGGGGGTGTGGTGGGTTTCCGCGGGGAGCGCGCAAAACTTTTTACCCCCCCCCCCCGGTCAAGGGGTCAAAAATGTTTACCCCCCACCCTTAGGGTCGAAAATCGGCTCGCGCATGGGCCCTTTGAAGCGTAGTAACGCGCGGGCTTTTTGGCTCAAAACAGGTTAAATATTTTGCCCCCCCCCAAGAGGGGTCCAAATTTATTTACGCTCCCCCGGTCAAGGGGTCCAAATTTGTTTGCCCCCCCCAACCCCACCCCCCCTGTTGATAATAAATGATCACTCCCTAAGGCCTAGGCCTAGGCCTATAATGGTGTGATCGGCCCTCCTTAGGGTAGGCCTAGCTATAGCCTAGGCCTATACTCGATCCCTTTCCTCCACTTTTGAGTCGTGGGATTTATTGCCCCCCCCCCCCACACCCATCAGAAAATAAAGACGGCCTCTCATAAAGACCCAAGGCATTAGGTAAAATCTCATCGAGGGGTGGTTGTGGTGGTGGGGGGGGGGGGCTACCTGAGCCCCGGACCTGAGGCTGTTGGGGATGATTATTTCCAACCACTATCCCGGCCCCGAAGGGGCTGGTATCATGTACAGAATACCTTTTGATGTCGGGATGGCTTCACTCTCTCACAGCTGTCTGTATCCAGGAAACTCTGGGCATTTTTTCATCAAACTGGAAAAGAGTAGGTGACCCTAGAACTGGGCAAGACAGCACTGAATGGAGAATTGTACACTGTGAAACCTTGGTGTGGGAGTTGAGTAGACTTGCTAAAACCTGTAGTGGGCTTGTATATATTTCAGATACAACAACTTCAGAGAAAATTACAAAAGGGAAGGAGAGTATTTCAAATAGGTAGGGGGACAGGTGTAGTCTTATATCTAAACAGATGAACAGTGACCAATGCCTGAAGTGTAAACTTAGATTATCAGAAATTCTTGCTCTGACTGATCGATCATCCAAAAATAACTTTAATTCATTGTACAAGAAGACAGGGTAGACACGAAGTGACTGGTTGCGTATTCCATCAGTGATAAGTTCTCTGCAGCTTACTGCACCGCATTCCCCATTACACTTCCAATGACCACAATCCATACAACAAGCATAGCAGAGCTCCCCAATCCCTCTTTGCAGGCCTTTGCAATTAATACTGTGTGGTGGATCATTCATCAACATAACTCACGTTCCCCTCTCACAGTCACTGACATCATCGGTCATTGAACTTGCTAATGATAAATAGGGCATGGTTCATATCACATCACAGTCACTTCCCATAGACATCAGATAGTGTTGCTGTTTTTTACAAACTCCCTCCTGAGTTATTTTAATATAAGAAATATGAAGCTAAAGGCTTCTCAAATACAAAACTAAAGCCAAACTTATTGATGATGCTATTTAACAGAGTTAACATTATTTCCCTTAGTTAATTAAATAGTTGTTTTAAACAAGATATACTATCTGGCTGCCTTTCACAAGGAGGCCTCATTTTATACTATAGACTTTAAGCAGTCTCCATGGATTTTGTTCTTAGGACGGGCCCAGACAGAAGATTCAATTGAACCCTTAATTGAAACAAAGCAGGGACACTTACATCTAGTGAAGCTATAGTTAATTGGGCTTCTTACCCAGTCTCTGTGTAAGTGTGGTGCTTTTTCTTCATTATTTCCATCAGTGCTCAATTAGCTGAATCAATTAGCTTTATCCAGGAAGTCTATTTCTTAAATTACTAAAGGACAAATGTATTTAGATATCTACTCTTACACACACAGAGCGTCATAGCATGGCAGAATTAGTGCTAGCTGTATTGCATTAGCTTAATAGTGGGTCATTTGTTATTATGATACACAAAGACTTAGTGCATCATGTTTGATAATATTGTTTGATTCATTACATAAACTCAAAACAGAAAATGGTTCCTATTTACCAGGTCCATTCTGCAACGCCTTGTACTAATGCCCCTGGTGCACCTTTTAGCTCATTATGAGTAAGGCATCTGACCAAAAGCCACTGTCATGTCCACTGTCTCTCGTAGAAATAAGGGCACTGTCTACCCTCCCTCTGTTATTCAACATTATAATAAATGGTAGTTTTAAACAAGATCTACTATCTGGCTAATTTTGACAAGGATGCCTCATTTTATGCTATAGACTTTAAGCAGTATCCATGGAGTTTGTTCTTAGGACAGGCCCAGAGCGAAGATTCAATTGGACCCTTAATTGAAACAAAGGAGGGACACTTACATCTAGTGAAGCTATAGTTAACTATGCTTCTTGTCCAGTCTCTGTGTAAGTTTGGTGCTTTTACTTCATCACTTTCATTCGTGCCCAATTATCTGAATCAAGTAGCATTATCCAGGAAGTCTACAGGTTTAGTCTGCTATATCAATTACAAAAGGACCCATGTTTTTAAATATCTACTCTTACAAAAACATAGCTTCAAAGTATGGCAGCATTTCTGCTAGTTGTATTGCATAAGCCATAGAGTGTAAAAACAATTCCCATCAAATTCTATTTGCACTGATAAATCACACAGCTTCTAGCCATAAAGGCTCGCATATTCAATCAGTGATACTTTCTATGCAGCTAGCTGCACTGCATTCCCCATTACACACCTGATGAACACAACCATTACAACAAACATAGCCAAGCTCCCCCATCCGTCTCTGCAGGCCTTTGTAATTAATACCGTATGGTGAATCATTCATCGACATATCTCACCTTCCCCTATCACAGTCACTGACATCATCGGTCATTGAACCCTCAGTAGTATAGTATGTATCGGAACGGGACTATAGTTAACTACTGTTTATTACTCAATCGACCTGCAGCCAATCAGAGGCCTCCATTTGGTCACGTGACCGGAAGTGACCTACTTAGGGGATTAGTGGTGAGGTCACGTGACCTAGTTAGCCAATCAGAGGCCGCCATTTGGTCACGTGACCGGAAGTATGGTCATATGAAGGGGAGGGGGGCGCTTTTAGGATGCATGGGGAGGGGGGCGCTTTTAGGATGCATGGGGCGGGTGGTGGGGGGGAGGGGGGCACTCTAGGGGGGTGGGGGGGCACTCTAAGGGGCGTTTGTCTCTTTTAAGAAAAAAAGAAAAGAAAAAGATTTCAATCGAGAGACACGCTTCTTCCTCTCGAGAGGAAGAAGCGTGTCTCTTAGTTTTTTTTTTGTTTATCACGTGCTTCGATGAGGCGATCAGCTGCGACTGGAGGAAGTGACACTTTAAGAGGGCGCGCTTCTTAATTGTTATGATATTTTTTTTTTTTTTACTTACTAATAAAGAAGACGTATGAAAATAAAACACAACAATTCACATGTCCGTCGTTCTCGTTGTTTCTTGCTTGATAAAGTCAAGTAATATCGTGATGCCGAGGTCAAACTTTCCCATGTCCTCAGTCAACACTCGAAGGAGTTCAAAAGGTGTACCGCCGGCACCGTCAGCTTCATCTTGCCACATTTTCAACACTCGGAAGGCCCACTCAGCGGGACTTCCTCCGTATTCGCATTCTTCAGCGATCTTATCTAACCTCTCAGGCGACAATTTTAAATGGTCCCCCACCTCTTTCCACCTGCTACCTAGATGTCTGCCGAGGGTGCCCAAGTGCTTATGCATCGCGCGCGAGTCGGGGTTTTCGAAATCCAACCCCTGTCTGTGGAGAAGGGACATCCACTGAGCCAACAGTTCCACGCGTCTAATGCGGGTGAAGACGCGACCGAGCTCTCCCCATCTATGACGATGCGGGGTTTCACCCCACCAGACTCGGAACATCGCCGTACACAGCTCCTCCGGTGTCTTGACACTGCGCTCTACTAGAGCATCCATACGGGCGGCGGTAACTTTTAAGCTACTGCCCAACTCTCTCCAACAGCCGCTCAACTCTTTACCTAGTTGACGAAGCAAGGCGTTGCTATAGGCTAACCGCCGCTGTCCTACCTCTCTGTTCTCCCCATCGGTCTGCCTCGCGCGTCTCACGTCGTCAAGCCGCATTAACTTTTTTTCAGGTGGACAAGGCGGTGAAGGCGAGCTTGAAAGTGGAATAGCTTGAGCCATCTCGTCTCGTCTTGGCGGTGGCGGCGGCGGCGGCGGCGGCGGCGGTGGCGGCGGCGGCGGCGGCGGTGGTGGCGGCGGTGGTGGTAGTAGACGTTACTGTGGTCAGAGGCGATATGTTTTTTTTCCAACAGAAATCAGAGCTTTTTATACAGAGGGAGTAACAACATGCTTTCTAGTATGGCTGAGGTGGTCTGCGGTGTCCCCCAAGGATCAATTTTGGGTCCTTTATTATTTTTATTATACGTGAATGATGTTGTAAAATGTGTTAAAAATTGTAAATTAAAATTGTATGCTGACGATACTGTGATATACATTGCTCATCATGATTTTGACCTGGCACAGCGCCTTCTCCAGCAAGATCTAGATTGCTACCTAACCTGGTGTCAGCAAAATATATTATCCGTTAATATTACTAAAACTAAGTTAATGATATTTGCTGCTAGCAAACGTAAGCTAAATTCTTTAGATGTAAATTTAACTTTAGATAATGAGAAGCTGCAGGTAGTGCCTAGTTATAAATACCTTGGTGTGATACTAGACCCCCTTTTGAATTACAATCTTCACTTAAAACACATTACAAAGACTGTCGCCTATAAAACATATAAGCTTTGCCTCTTACGACCCTTCTTTGATAAAAAGATAGCTATCCAGATATTTAAATCGACAATTGTACCTTATTTTGATTATGCCGACATCCTTTTCCTAACAACTGCTGAAGCTTATCTAAAGCCACTCCAGTATGCCCAAAATCATTGCTTAAAAATTTGTTTAAAATACCCCCACTTAACTGATACGGAAATGGTTCATAGAGATGCAAAGGTTAATATGTTAAAAGATAGAAGATATGCTCACCTTTTGAATTATATGTATGTACGAGCCCATTGTTCAAAATATAGTGATAACAGAATAAGGCCTACTAGAGCCTTTTCTACTCCAATGTGTAAAATGATACATGCAAACGGTCTGGTGTATGAAAACAGTGTCGAGTTCTTTGGGGCAGCGAGCTGGAATGGCTTGAACACCTCACGTAGAAGTGCTGAGTCAATAGAACTCTTTAAGAGAGAAACTGATCTCTGGTTAGCCTCCCAGGTCCCGTGAAATGGTCATGTTCCCTCCTACTTGTAGTCCAGATTTTATCTCTGCCCCCCCCCCCCTCAAAATTTTACCTGCCTAGACATATGACGTAATCCTATTAAACTCCCTTCTCTCCAGCTTTATTTAAAATATAGAGCTCAAGTTATAAATAATTATATACTCGACACTGTTTTCCTGCATAATCATTCTCCTTTATTTATTATTTTTTTCTCACACATTTGCTTTGTGTCGGTACCCGGTTATTCGATTAATTACAAAGTTTATCCCGAAGCATCAACCCGTAGCACTGTCCTATCAGTGGGGATGAAGGATCAAACCAGTCTTTATGCTGTAAAACTTTTGTTATTTTATCTCACAATATCTCATTTTCTCATTTGTGACTCGTGATAGAAGTACCATGTCTTTTTTTACCGTACTACCGGTAAGTTCCCATGGGGGCATTTGCCTGGGTGGGTGCTTACCGGTACTGATTTTGTTACCGGTACACATTTCTGGTACAAATATAATTCGCGTTCGATTTGATGTACAAAGCATACATGGCCAGGAAAAAAGGATATATTCTCATATTTCGATCATACATTAATACCAAGCAAATGAGATCTTGTACGATGCACATGGATTATAGCAAATAAAGATATTTCAAACCAAAAATAATTGCTATTGTTCACACGAGATGTATACGTCATAGCCAAGTTAAGAGAATTCATTGTTAATTAAGGCATGAAAGGGGCTGTGGCGGAGGTAATGCAATATGCACATGCTAGGTTGATACGTTTACTTTTGTAACTGTTATCTTTTACCCGAATCAAACACTAAAAAAAAAACACTACAGTTCCAACTTGTAAAAGATCAGCTTTTTATACTTCTCATATCTTGTCTCATCATGTCCCCCCTTCAGACAGAGCACAGTGAAGTGGAATGTGATAGCAGAGCTCCTACAGGAAGGAGACTAAATATAAGTGTCCCTCACCAGTGGCAGTTATTTCAGAAGCACAGTGAAGCAGGGTCAATGATGAAAATGGGACTACCTCAGCTGATATTTTATGTGTATTCAGAGATATTCTAGTATTGGCATAGCAAGACCCAATTGAGACTATATCGTGTAGATGTAACACATTCAGAGAAAAGTACATAAAGGAAGAAATTCAAGCAGACAAGATTCTCAATCTGATCTCCTGACTTAGATACAATTTAATTGTACAGAAAGAGGTGGCAGTAGCTTCTGCTGAGAGCAGTGGGTGCTTGAGAGCTCTGAAATAGATAGGATATCTCTGTGACTCCCTAATGGACTGCTGTCATGCAAGCCTGCCATTTGAGATGTTGAAGTCACCTTGGAAAGTAAATTATCTAGCAATTGGTAATTTTCAGTTAAATAGTCCTGTACACAAGGTATTAACTACTATGGAATGGGGTAGTGAGGGAGATTAAGTAGGTAAATGAAGGAATGATGTATAAATTAAGGTTGAGAGATAGTAGACGTGGGCGAAAGGGGAAGACTGGATGGGATCATATACTTCAGCCTAAGACAAAAAAAAAGGTTTGTTTCAGGTAACATGGTAGGAAGATGTAGGGTCAGTAGATGGGACTTATTATTTTTATTTTCATTTCTTTTTAAGGCCACTCCAAATAATATCCTTGTTTCCCATCACCAAGCCCTAACAAAAATGATGAGGGGGCTTTTTTTTTTCTTTTTTTTTTTACTGCTGGTGATGAAATCGGTGAGTAAACATGGATCTTTGGCAAACTAAATTTATATTTCAGCAATTAATATATAATAAGATTACCGAGCGTTGTAAATATGCATATTGTCCCTAGTTCATTGGTTCCGCAACACTCTAAGCTTTCATTTGATACCAAATATGCCCATACTATCCTACTTGTAATCTTGTTTTCTAACATAAACTGCAAAAAACACAAAAAAAACTCACCAAAGGACGATTTTTGAGACGCGCACGCCGATGAGAAGCAAGGATATTATTTGGAGTGGCCTAGACATGAACGAGCTAGCCAACTTTTTTGAATACCCTAAAATGATCAATAAAGGGTAAAAATAAGAACATTTCTTCAAAGTTGCCTAAAAACATATAGGTTGAATGAACTAGGAGTGAAACAGTTCTATATATAACTTACCAAAAAACTGGTCTTGCTATTATATACTGCAGTATAGCCTAGTGTCCCAAGAGTCCCATCACACTTACTTACCAATTACCAATAGTCTGTAGCCAACTTACTGACAGCCCAACAGAATAACAACACCTCAAGGTGAATCAGGTATCTTCCTTGTCAAAATAGGAAGGGGAAATTTTACCCTACAGGACACCAATTGCCTAGCGGTCCCCAGAGTTTCATTACACACAGACTACCACCAGTATACGGCCACCTTACATACAGCCTCAGGCAATAACAGCTCCTTATACAGCAAGATGGCAGCCAACTGAAGGCTGATTGGTTGTCATGTACACAGACCTGGTGTGAGCCTGTCTAGGCATAAAGGGGGCTGCTCAGAAGCTGCACAGAAATATATATCATTGAATACATTGTACCCTGGTAGAGTATATCATAACATATAGAAATTACTGAATGTTTGAATTGAAGCAAGCGATACAATTATTCTAAATGTGAACTTCTCTGCACCGGAACAATCGCCATATGTGGCTTACATATTTAATCAGTGATACTTTCTTTGCAGCTGGCTGCACTGCATCCCCCATTACACAGCCTCTGAACAGAAGTGACATGACAACTACAACCACGCTCCCCAATCACTCACTCTGGGCCTTTGCAATTAATACTGTGTGGTGGATGATCCATCAACTGACATCATCAGTAATTGAACCCGCATAGGATAAATAGGGTATGGTCCACATCCCAGACCACAGTCATTTCCCATAGACATCACATATTCTTGGGTGGCATTGTTTGCTATGCATTCACCAATTTCTAGAGTGTGTGTTTAACACAAAATCTAAGCACACTGTACAACTGCTCTCACCATAATAATACAGATAATTTCAAAGAAATTCAACGGACAAAAGATAGTTTGCTCCCAGTCTAAATAGTCTTTTGCTTCATCAAATTCTTTGTGTATATTCAAGGCGCAATTTTTATTTCACATTCTATGCAGAGAAAGGTGTGAGTCGCACAGGCTACTACCTGTTTGAGAGGGCTGCTGAACGGATAAGTGCATATATATATATCTATATATATATATATCGCTTCCAACGTCTGACAAAAAGGATGCATAGCAGTGTAAATGTCTCATGTGAAATAGGCAACCTACACTGTAGTATATAATCAGGAAGCATTGGTCAACCTTCCTTTTACCATTTTGTAATACATTCTTTTGTAGTTAGGGGGACAGGTGTAGTCTTAGATCTAGACATACACAGATGAAGAATGACCAATGCCTGAAATGTAAACTTAGATTCCTTCAAATTCTTGCTCAGATTGTTCTATCATCCACAATTTATATTATTGTACAAAAAGAAAGGGTGGACATGAAGTGACTGGTTGCGTATTCAATCAGTGATACGTCCTCTGCAGCTCGCTGCACTGCATTCCCCATTACACACCCTATGAAAAAAATCCATACAACAAGCATAGCCGAGCTCCCCGATCCCTCTTTGCAGGCCTTTGCAATTAATACTGTGTGGTGGATCATTCATCAACATAACTCATGTTCCCCTCTCACAGTCACTGACATCATAGGTCATTGAACTTGCTAATGATAAATAGGGCATGGTTCATATCACATCACAGTCACTTCCCATAGACATCAGATAATATTGATGTTGTTACAAACTCTGTCCTGAGTTATTTATCTATATAAACTATGACCCTGAAAGCTTTTCAAATACAAAACTAAAGCCAAAATTATTGTGATGCTATTTCACAGAGTTCCCATTATTTCCCAGGGACTTTCTGACTCTTAGATAATTAAAAAGTAGTTTCAAACAAGATCTACTATCTGGTTACATTTGACAAGGAGGCCTAATTTTATGCTATAAACTGCAAGCAGTATCCATGGAGTTTGTCCTTAGGACGGGCCCAGATAGAATATTCAATTGGCCCCTTAATTGAAACAAAGCAGGGACACTTACATTTAGCAAAGCTATAGTTAAATATGCTTCTTACCCAGTCTCTGTGTAAGTGTGGTGCTTTTTCTTCATTATTTCCATTAGTGCTCAATTAGCTCAATCAAGTAGCTTCATCCAGGAAGTCTATTTTTTAGATTACTAATGGACAAATGTATTTAGATATCTACTCTTACACACACATAGCTTTATAACATGGCAGCATTAGTGCTAGCTGTATTGCATAAGCTAAATTGTGGGTCATTTGTTATAATGATACACAAACTCCTTTCTTGATAAGAACATTACTTAGTGCATCATGTTTAATAATATTATTGAAATCATTACATAAACTCAAAACAGAAAATGGTTCCTATTTTATAGGTCCATTCCGCAACGCCTTATAATAATGCCCCTGGTGCAGCTTACTAATAGGAAAAATATGCATGTTAATTATAATTTCATGATTTTTTCAGATTTTAGCTACTTTTCAGGGAAAAAATGACCAAAAATCAATGTCCCCTGGAAAAAATCTGATTTTAACGGAAATTTTTTCCCAATGATATTAGATTTACACTTTTTCCTTCATATGTGTCGCATACAAATGATACTTCTACATAACACCATTTATTTCAATATTTGAAAATTATTATTTTTTAAATATTTGTTTAAATCACAAAAATAGCAATTATTCTCATAATCTCATATATCTTTTTAAACACTGATTGATCATTTTCTTGGTGAAATTAGAGCCCAAAGAAGGAATTAAAAATGACCTGTTTAAGCCAAATTTCTTGAAAAGGTAATTAATTATACAAATCCTGCATAAAATTACATATTACCTGCATTGGATAAGCGTATGTGTGAGCTCTACAATCCCATATTGATTTTTTTTTTTTCTATTTTACATTTAACAAGCAAAAACAATTGTTTTCACTGGATGTTACGTTCACCAGATTGATGTTACGTTCACTAGATTTATTTAAACATTTTGAATAATATCAGCCTAAATGTCCTCTAAGGAGGAAGGGAAATATCCATGTGGTGCCTACATAGTACATGCACCATATACAATAAGAATTGTAACTCAGTGCAATGTCTTTGTCTTCGTAAATTAAGATATCAATTTATGTTATGTTCACTAGAATCATGTTAAGTTCACTAGAATTATGTTACGTTCACTAGAATTATGTTACGTTCACTAGAATTATGTCTGGTTCAACGGAGACAGTAAATTGTCACCAAAATATGTCCTTTTTTGTTAATTTCTATTGATAGGCCGCATGTATGTCTGTTTGACAAACCTATCAGCAAGGATGTATGTGGATGGATGCATGATTTATGTAATATTAAGAACTATCAAAACAACATGTCCTTTATTTTATGAAATGTTACGTTCACCAGATATATAAAAAAGTCAGAAATATGCATAAATAATTAAAATATAGCTGTAACACAAATTGTCCAAGTATATCTGAGCATTACAAATGACACTGACCTGTTTCCATCATTTTATCATAAACATATTTCATTCTAGAAACTATTCAATTTTTGTGTTATGTTCACTAGATGTCACGTTCACCTGGAAGGCGTTTCACTGTATGTTGATATAAAATATAAGATACGGCCGAAAGATGCGGTCAAGATGCGGACAAAATATCACCAAAGCAAATTTTCCGTTTCTTTTCACCCTCCGCATACCCTCCGTATCTTTTTGTACCAAATTCCAACATACAACCCTGCTCTGCCGTATGTAGCAGTCAACATGAGGCCCTCCGTATCTTCACCTCCGTATGTTCTTGTTCTCACCCGCCGCATTTGAATTTCGCGCCATCGACCAGGCTACATCCGGGGGAATACCCGGGGATTCCTTATCTGACGTCATACACACCTGACTTGTGGGCGCCGCCATTTGCAATTTCTCAATAGTAAACACCGAGTCGGGCAAGCTTGCGGAAAGCTATTCTAAGCCACAACAACAACCAAACAACATTGGGAGAGTCAACAAAAGGGTAAGTAGGACATGTCCTTCCTGTGCCATTACATACATCAGATCACGTAGATTCCAGCAATGTACTTTGTTATGCGTGTTATTCTGATTTTAATACATGAACATCGGTCCCAAAGTAGCCGGTCCGTTTTCCCGCTTTACGTCAAAGCAACTCAGATACTACCGGTACTGCTTCTATACACCCCTTACAACTGTGTTATGCCAAAATATATCGCTAATTTCGATAGAACTGTCCCCCATTCCGTCATACACCATACAACATGCCTGACATGGCATTTTCAATGAATTCAGGAGAATGATAGTACCTCAGAGGAGGAGGTCAGTGACAGCCAACCCCCCACAACCCAATCTGAAGCTGAATCAAAAAAACCAACTGGCAGGTCTTTCAAGGGCCTTTTAGGCAATCTGGAGGCGCTCAGCCTGCTGCTGGGCACAAACAGAAAATTAACGGGCCAGCCTGCTTTCCCTATATTTCATGTATGTATTATGTCTGTGTGAAAAAAAGCACAACACTTCTTCTTCACTTCCATGCTATGTTCATATATCAGTCCGTTCTAAAAATTATTTTACTTTTTTTTTCATTCAAATACAACTGTGTGACCGGGTATATGTAATGTTTTGCAGCCCCCCCCCCCAACAAGGATGATCCCGACTTTCAGTCGTCAGAGGAAGACGAAGAGATTAGTCCGACCGACTTTGAGGGAGATGGGGGCGACCAAGCCATATCCTATATCTTGGCTCTCATCAAAAGAAACCGGGAAAAGAATGCTCGTGCAAAGGGGAAGGCCTCCTCCAGGGAACACCCGTCCAATGGTGGGCCTCATACCACACTGACCAAGAAAAGGAAGAGAGAGAGTGATGACCCCACCTACATACCTCCTGCACCAGTAACAGTACCACAGGTTAACGTGGAGCAGCCCTCAGCCCCCACCCCCAAACGCGGTCGGGGGGGTAAGGGCCGTGGCAAAGGGCGGGGTGGAAAAAGTGTTGTGAACGATTCAGTGGCATCCGGCTCTGGTGTAAATACCTCAAAGGCAGGTCGGGCCAAAAGTGAGCACTGGAGACCGGACGAACTTGAAGCGCTCATAAAGGGGGCGAACCACTTAAAGCCCGTCTTGAAGGGATGTTTTAAGCATGCCAGCAATGGGGTAGCACTGAAGAAGCTGGCATGGAGCAAGCTAGTTGGTGAGTATATCAAAAATATTCTTCACATTCCTTTGTTATGCACCCCAGCAATGTGAGCTGTATATCGTATCATTTGATGTGAATCACTTTATTAGGACATGCACCCCAGCTGTTTTACCTGTATACCGTATGATTTTGATTTTGTTGTATCTCTGTTATGTGTGTACCCTTGCCATACTTAGCATAAACTGTATCCTTTATCCCTGTTCTACTTCACACTATACAACATGCTATTTAAAGCACAGAACAAAACATCTACTTCACATTTCATTTTCATCTCCTCCTTTTGCCAGACTATGTGCCAGCGAACAGTGGGCGCGACCGAGACGTAACAAAGTGTCAAAACAAGCTCAAATACTTCGTGCAGGAGAGCAAGAGGAAGGTAAGCATACAGATATGGTTCTTGAAATGTCACACCTTTTTTTTTTGTTTTTATTTTACCAGAGGTATCAAAACATATATCAACATATGATGCCAAAAATTATGCCTTTGTTTAAAATATCCAGTCTCATTATGACCTGTGTTACCTACCTTCTTACCACACCTTGCTCTATATCATTCTAATCTTATTTATGTTTTTTTCTATAGCGTCAACTGACAGATATGAAATACAAGACGGGAAGTGGACAGAGGGATGAGAAAGACCAGCTCAATGAACTGGAGCCTGCCGCATGCTATTATGCGGGAAAAGAAGTAATCCTAGGTGAGCATTCAGCCAAACCGCATGATATATCTCCTTCCTGTATACTCCACCTCAAGTGCCCAGATTTAATTTCCTCCATTTGTACTGCGTATCATTTTAATTGAAGCAACGCCACACACCATATGTAAAACACATCGTACAGCTGCAAAGAATACAGTTTTTATTCAATCTTTTATTTTACTGTGCTATAGGGATCGAAGGAATGCAGCCTCCCAGTGTATAAGGGGGCGGGCGGCCCCGGTTCCTTTCCTGTTACGATCCCGACCGAGCATCAAAGACCGACTATGCCGCTATGGGTCTGCCCTCTTCCGCACTAGCTGCTATAGCTGATGGGGACATGCTCAAAGACGACGAGGGTGAGATATGTTTGAATCTTTTTACCCAAAAATAAAATACCCCACAGAGGTATGTGGATGTATCTTCCCTTTTTCATGTTTTACCTCTGTGCTGTAGACACGTCTAAATACATTGACATAATAGCTGATTGTAACATTCTTTTTGTCTGCAGTATTTTATCCTATATTTCATTCTGCATTGATTCCTGTGGAATATATTGTTTGTCTGTTTATTATACGGTAATAAGATGGCTTACAAACACACCAGAGATGAACCTACTTTCCCTAAAGTTATACCATATCGGACATCTACATGATGCAGCTAGTTCTATTTAACTTACAACATATACCAACTCAAAACTTATGGTGTATTACATGTATTGTTCTATCCACAGAGGAAGACACGGCAGCTGGGGAGGAAAGTGGAGAGGAGGAGGAGTACAACGAGGTTCCAGACCCTACCCCTGCTGCCCTGCAAGCTGAGCCGGATGACGTGTCCACTTCAGAAGTATGTAACGCCATGTTCGGGGATCAAGACCGGTCTCCTATTCAACGTTTTTCCCGCAGAGACATGTTAGATTTAGTCGCCAGAATAAATGCCAAAACAGCCGATCTGGAAGGCAGCAAAAAGAAAAAAGTATCCAAAACTGAATCCCTTCTTATGTCCTCAGGAAGAAGTAGCGGGGAGTCGCAATTGGCTATGGCACTCAAGACACTGAAGTTAAAAGTTATGCCTCCCAAAACAAATAAGGCAGAGCCTGCAGTGCTTCCCAAACCTGCTGCTAAACCTACTACAAAACCTCCGTCTAACCCTTCTGCTGCTGATACTGCTCACCGTAGTGCTCAGCCTGGTCCAAGCATGCAGAAGAAACCTGAACGTGTAAGGGGGAGGAGACCATCTTTCTTTTCCATTTTGAACGAGGAGGAGATTGACTTAACTTCTCAACACTCTTCTCCGGGTCCCGTTTCACATGTGGACACGGATGACGCCAACAAGAAGCATTACTCGGAGGAGGAGGTAGCCGAGCTGATACATTTGGCGCTGAAAGGGAATTATGAAAACAGTACCCCTATACATAAACCCCCCCCCTGCAGAGCCTGTTCTACCAGATCCCATAGAAATAGAAGAAGACGAAATAGAACCTGAATTTGTACCAATAAAAACCCCACAGAACACTCCTGCCTTGTCCCGTATACAACGCACCGCATCTGTTAACCGGAAAGCCCTATTCAATCCTTTTACAGAGGAAAAAGCACAGGAGGATTTCAGTGAAGCTATAAGAAAAGAAATGGAAAAAGTCACTATGGCTTTCAGAGATAACCTGAAGACAATGGTGGATGACCAGGCCAACTGCCAGCAGGATATAGCCAGGTGTAACCAGGAAATGAAAGACAGCACCAGAACTGTCATGATAGCTGTATCTGACAATGCGAAGCAAATCGCTGAGGCGATGAAGAAACAACAAGAGCAGCTAGATACCTGGACAGCAGAGTCAGCTGCCAACACTGCGCAGAACAATGAGGAGTTTATTGCGATCACAGACAAACTGTGTGATCATATTCTAGGCAAACAGGCCGCAATGGTGCAACAACTAAACTAAGTCAGAGGTGCTATCACAAATACGGGTGTCCGTGTTGCGAAAGCAGAGGAAAGTATGATGGCAGGCGTAGTGGGTATGGTGGACACTCTGACAATTCTAGCCAACAGTATAAAGGACTTGATGACGGACGTACAGAGCGTTGCAGACATGCATAAACAGGAGAGCGAGAGAGCCAACTCTGCTCTTGCTTTGATGACTAGGAACTTTGAGATCCTCGCGGTGGCACAGGGGAAGCTAAACCGGGCACATGTAGTGAATTCTGTTATTTCATGTAAGTATGACATATCTCATCCACCTCACTATATGTATCCTCTGTTTTTTTTATACTGCACAAATCAAAAAAGGAGCTGAGGAGACTATAATATGATTTTATCCGTTGATATGTTTCAAGTACAACTCTAAATACAGAAATATGTGATAGAACAATATTTTATTATTTTTCACTGGTAATTAAATGTATATGTGTAATTCTTTTCTCAGTGAACAAGAGCAGCGTGGAGGAACCGGAGGAGGAGGATCAGAACAGAAACCCGGTACCGTCTATTTCAAACATGACAGCTAGTTTGATGCATCCCGAGCCACCCAAAGAGGGAGAGGAGGCCAACTACCTGTGTTCCCCCAAGCCCCAGCTTTATCAAACAAAATGTGTCGTAAACGCTCATGGTAAGCACGATAAATACCATATCTTTGTTTTCAAATTGTTTGTTCCATATTAAAGTATGTATGTACGGTACCATAAAATGCACAAAATATGTATGACACGTACACATGTATCAACACTGTATAACTTTATACCATATCTTTTTTCCCTTCAAATATTTACACACATATGTGTATGGTAGGAATAAGGGAGAAAATCACAACATTCTTTTCAACTGTATCTCTGTATAGCCAATGTCTTCAAAGAAGATTGGAGTTGTAAGAACCTGTCCCACAGTGTATGATACAACCATTTGTTTTCCCCCTTGACATATATATCAACAATTGTATCTGAATAAAAAGAGCCAGAATATATTACAGTGTAAAATTTAATGTATGCTTTAATTACACTTACATCAATTTTTTCCCTTTCTTTTTAGTGATACAGACGGAGGACATTAATTCCGACAGTGGACTGCCACACTATCAAGTGCTAAATAAGGATGAGGTAGTCCTGATCCATGAAGTAGCGGACGACGTAGAGCAGAACATGGAACCGGCTGTAACAGATGAAGAACACGTCCAAATGGTTCTAGGTTTAGCATCGGCTGAGGAGAGCGAGAGTGAAGTCACCACTCTACCCAAGGGATCCACGCGGGTCAAAACCAGGAAAAATGCAAAGTGAAAATAGGCACACTGGGTCCAACTGTACATAGTTTAATACATGGGGTTGCATGTCATTACACTCCACTGCGCTGTCATACACCGAAATATATGTCACGTTAAAATTGTTGGTACAGAACATGTATAATTCATCTATATCAGGCAGTTCATGTTGGAACATAAGTTCACTGCTTGTCGCGTTTCACAGCCTCCGGGTAGAAGTACCTGCTGATGTACTCTTTACGCATGTTATTGAAGGGGACGCGCTCTCCCGCTGCCATGTTCACGGGCTGCTCAACAGGTGCTTTGTATCCAACGAAGGAATCCCTGGCGTAGAAGTCCTTCTTTATTGGGAGTCCGGCAATTCTAGCACAGTTGTTCAGTGCTACACATGCCTCTATGATGCGCCCAGCTCGTACGGGGTCGTGGAACAGATATCCTCCACTTGTATCGAGACACCTAACGAAACAGATACATTTTAATGTTACATAGTATTAGGGTTTTATAATGTGAGACATATCAGGTATGGTGCTATGTACTTGTATTTTAACATGTCTCTTTTAATATTAGGTATATATCAGAAGGATCAGGGCAGAATGTACAGAGATACATGTGTTATATGAAGGATTACGGGACAGGCTGTTTTGATGTACACAGTTCTACAGTGTCATAGTATTAGGTGTATTAAAAAGAGGAGATAAATGTGGGCATGGGGTGATGTGGTACTACCCTAGCCAGCTGTGGAGTATTTTATGATATGAGATGCAACATGTTAAGTGATATTACCTCCAACGCTGCTTTACGTTTCCGATCACTCGTTCCACCAAAGATCTGGTCTTACGGTGCCATTTGTTATAGGCCACATCGTCAGCGGTGTACTCTACTTTGGTCGGAGTTAGCAGGTAGTCTGTCAAGACGTATCTGTAGTAAAACAAAGTGTGTGCTATATTTCTGTATGATATGGAGAAATGAGTGAGAGAAACAACATGTATATTTTTGATAATTTTTTTTTGTCTTAGGACAAAGTATTACTGTGCTATGCCAAAGTCAGGTCATACAACATATATATATTTTGGTTTTTACTTGTACTGTAAGGACTAAGTATTACACTGCTATGCCAAAGTCAGGGGATAGGAAAATTATATTTTTTTACTTACCCAGAATCTCCCAACAGGAAGAACCCTTTGAAATCATTTCTCTTCCCCAGGAACTTGATTTCACTTCCGTTTATTATGTAAATGTCGTTCTGGGAGCCTGGGTATGACGCGTCCGTTTTTTTTGTTTACCCGTTCAAAGGTACATATAGAATCTAAGTCAAGTGTTATATAGCGACAAGATTGTGCTCTACTTGTTTTTCAAATAGGGACAACATATGTTATGCATGCAAAGTTTCATGTTTTTTGTGTACTTTGATTTTACTCACCATGGCGTTTATGCTATAATAGCCTTTGTAGCAGTAGTATTAGTTTTCGTCACGGGTATACCCCCTGGGGCAGGCTATTGGTATGTGAGTACCGTCAACTAGTTCAAACAGTTTTGTTTTTTTCATTTTCTTGTACCAACGATACTCCAGGTTAGCTTTCTGGTTCGTGCTGTCTGGCCAGCTGACATATCGGGCAAGGTTGTGATGAAAGAAGTCAGAAACTGAGTTGACTGCTCTGCATACGGTACTGCGGGACACACCGTGCACATCCGCAATGTCGGTGTAGTTTGACCCTGTCGCAAAGTACCGTATAGCTACACAGAACTGTTTGAAAATAAAAGATCATTTTGTTACACTTTAATTACTGCCTTGTTTAATTTCATTTGGGATAGTTTAATACATTCAGTCATATGACATATGAAGGGAACATAACTCATGTATATGCAAAAAGCATAACACTAAACATAGCATAGTATGAGTGCAGGGCAGAAGCCACAATCAAACATAATAAAAATGGAGAAAAAAAAAGAATAAATGAACAAGGGAAGATAGATAGCCATATACTATAAAGGGAAAGTGGGGTGTAGGGGTGGTACATACCTTTATCCTATGTGGTACAGCATGTTTGCCCCGCAACAGCTTGTCCTCTAGGCTGTCCACATAGTCTTTTATCAGGCATTTTGTGATTTCCTTCGTAAGGCGGTATCGCTGTAGGAATTTCTTGTCTCCATACTTTATGAAGGGATCCACCAGCTTGTAGTACTCTCTTTCAGTTTGAAGAATATACCCTCTTCTAGGACCCATCTTGACTCTATCTAAATAGTGCGCCAAAATATATCGGGGTCAAGGGTCAAGGGTCAAGGGCCAAGGTGAAGGTCGCTGAATTTGGCCAATACATACAGTGCAGAATTGACGTACGGCCAACTAAACACACATACCGCCCTAAAAAACAGGGTTTATGTGCATTTTTTGACATAGCACCCCCCCCTACCCCTCCGTGTATCTTGTACTAAATACGCCAAAGATGCGGAATTTTTGTGCTCCGCATGTTGAGCTGAAACGCAATTATCGCCGTATGTGAATACGGAGGGCCGTATGTACATACAGCCTCCGTATCTTTTTCCGTAAGATGCGGACATGTTGAGCTGAATCGCAAAAATGAACTGAAACGCAAAAAAACAACATACGGACCCTCCGTATGATACGGTGAAACGGCTTCCAGATATATTGAAAACAACGGAATTTTGGTCTAATTGTCTTATTTTTCTTATATTAAATATCTGGGACATGCTGTGACTATTTTTGCATAAGTATTATACAAGTGAGGGCGCAAACAGATTACATCTGTTTGCTAGCCCTCACTTGTTTGAGAAGATACTGGATTCAATATTTATGCAGGGTTGTGGCATTTGGAGGGGTGTTTGGGATTTATTTAAGAGTTAGTGAGGAAATTTGTTTACTTGATGAGGTTATAAATGACAACAAAGGAATTCCTTCTGTTATAATGGAAACTGATTTTATTAATAATGAAAAGGGCAGCAATCAATTGACTTGGATGAAGATTGATATATTGAAGAGTTCCTAGACTTTCTAAATGTCTAGTGGAATTCCTAGATATAGAGTTTCTAGACCCATTGATGAGTTTAGATACACATGTTGAAGAGTTCCTAAACATGTGGATGAGTTTCCTAGATATGTGGAACAGTTTCTAGATGGGTTTCACGCCTGACTTGTATCTGAAATTCCCTCTCATGAAGTCCATATTTAAAGGGCTAGTATGAGTCTTGTGGGGCCCCTAGTCATGTTGTGGAGCCCCAAGACGTGGTATGGAGCCCCTACACGTGTTGTGGAGCCCCTACACGTGTTGTGGGGACCCTAGTCATGTTGTGGAGCCCCTAGGCCTGTTGTGGAGTCCCTAGACGTGTTGTGGGGCCCCTGATCAAGGTTCTGAGTGCTGCGTCCACATGGCCAAGGCTCCCGCTCCTGCGACTCCCGCTCCCATGGCTCCAATCTGTGCGACTCCTGCTCATACCGCTCACGTTCACTGGAAAATATAAAAATTTACATATAAAATGGCAGAAAAAGAACTTTAAACTTCTGAAGAACCATGGCCTTTTATTTAAAGTCACTATCGGGTATTTACATGTATTAAACCACAGACAGCTCTATTAACCTTTCTGAGTGTTAAATACCGGGTATTTACATCTTTTAAAGCACAGGCAACTCTAACAACCTTTCTGAGGCAGTACTGTGGAGTTTAAGGTCAGACATGTATCAAACCAGGGGGGGGGGACAAAAGGTCACTAATATGCACCTAGCTCTGGAACTAAACATGATAGAGAGATAAATTGAACATTTCTGAACTCCTCTCGCCAAGACGCTTCGTTTGGCACTATAATTGGCTCTGAAGAAAAATTTCAGAGACCCCCCCCTGAAGTCAAAAATTGGGTAAATGACCTGGGAATTGTTTTTTATATAAATTCAAGGTCTATATTTAGCAGTGCGTTAGTGGCAGTACTGAGAATTAGGCCTAACCCCTGAAAGTATCCCATGAAAATTGGTCACATTGGGCGCTCAGTCAGTACTGTGGAGTTTAAGATTTGCTCTGAAGACCAAATTTCAGAGATCCCCCCTGAAGTCAAAAATTGGGTAAATGCTGACCCGAGGAGGAGTGGTTGGAGCCCCTAGACGTGTTGAAGAGCCCCTGATCAAGGTTCTGAGTGCTGTGTCCACGTGGCCAAGGCTCCCGCTCCTGCAACTCCGGCGACTCCCGCTCCCGTGGCTCCCGTTTGTGCGACTCCTGCTCGTACCGCTCACGTTCACTGGAAAATATAAGAATTTACATATAAAATGGCAGAAAAAGAACTTTAATTTCTGAAGAACCATGGCCTTTACTACCGGGTATTTACATGTATTAAAGCACAGACAGCTCTATTAACCTTTCTGAGTGTTAAATACCGGGTATTTACATCTTTTAAAGCACAGGCAACTCTAATAACCTTTTTGAGGCAGTACTGTGGAGTTTAAGGTCAGACATGTATCAAACCAGGGGGGGGGGACGAAAGGTCACTAATATGCACCTAGCTCTGGAACTTAACATGATAGAGAGATAAATTGAACATTTCTGAACCCCTCTCGCCAAGACGCTTCGTTTGGCACTATAATTGGCTCTGAAGAAAAATTGCCGAGACCCCCCCTGAAGTCAAAAATTGGGTAAATGACCTGGGAATTGTTTTTTATATAAATTCAAGGTCTATACTTAGCAGTGCGTTAGTGGCAGTATTGAGAATTAGGCCTAACCCCCTGAAAGTATCCCATGAAAATTGGTCACATTGGGCGCTCAGTCAGTACTGTGGAGTTTAAGATTTGCTCTGAAGACCAAATTTCAGAGACCCCCCCTGAAGTCAAAAATTGGGTAAATGCTGACCCGAGGAGGAGTGGTTGGAGCCCCTAGACGTGTTGAAGAGCCCCTAATCAAGGTTCTGAGTGCTGTGTCCACGTGGCCAAGGCTCCCGCTCCTGCAACTCCGGCGACTCCCGCTCCCATGGCTCCAATCTGTGCGACTCCTGCTCGTACCGCTCACGTTCACTGGAAAATATAAAAATTTACATATAAAATGGCAGAAAAAGAACTTTAAACTTCTGAAGTACCATGGCCTTTACTACCTGGTATTCACATGTATTAAAGCACAGACAGCTCTATTAACCTTTCTGAGTGTTAAATACCGGGTATTTACATCTTTTAAAGCACAGGCAACTCTAACAACCTTTCTGAGGCAGTACTGTGGAGTTTAAGGTCAGACATGTATCAAACCAGGGGGGGGGGACAAAAGGTCACTAATATGCACCTAGCTCTGGAACTAAACATGATAGAGAGATAAATTGAACATTTCTGAACTCCTCTCGCCAAGACGCTTCGTTTGGCACTATAATTGGCTCTGAAGAAAAATTTCAGAGACCCCCCCTGAAGTCAAAAATTGGGTAAATGACCTGGGAATTGTTTTTTATATAAATTCAAGGTCTATATTTAGCAGTGCGTTAGTGGCAGTACTGAGAATTAGGCCTAACCCCTGAAAGTATCCCATGAAAATTGGTCACATTGGGCGCTCAGTCAGTACTGTGGAGTTTAAGATTTGCTCTGAAGACCAAATTTCAGAGATCCCCCCTGAAGTCAAAAATTGGGTAAATGCTGACCCGAGGAGGAGTGGTTGGAGCCCCTAGACGTGTTGAAGAGCCCCTGATCAAGGTTCTGAGTGCTGTGTCCACGTGGCCAAGGCTCCCGCTCCTGCAACTCCGGCGACTCCCGCTCCCGTGGCTCCCGTTTGTGCGACTCCTGCTCGTACCGCTCACGTTCACTGGAAAATATAAGAATTTACATATAAAATGGCAGAAAAAGAACTTTAATTTCTGAAGAACCATGGCCTTTACTACCGGGTATTTACATGTATTAAAGCACAGACAGCTCTATTAACCTTTCTGAGTGTTAAATACCGGGTATTTACATCTTTTAAAGCACAGGCAACTCTAATAACCTTTTTGAGGCAGTACTGTGGAGTTTAAGGTCAGACATGTATCAAACCAGGGGGGGGGGACGAAAGGTCACTAATATGCACCTAGCTCTGGAACTTAACATGATAGAGAGATAAATTGAACATTTCTGAACCCCTCTCGCCAAGACGCTTCGTTTGGCACTATAATTGGCTCTGAAGAAAAATTGCCGAGACCCCCCCTGAAGTCAAAAATTGGGTAAATGACCTGGGAATTGTTTTTTATATAAATTCAAGGTCTATACTTAGCAGTGCGTTAGTGGCAGTATTGAGAATTAGGCCTAACCCCCTGAAAGTATCCCATGAAAATTGGTCACATTGGGCGCTCAGTCAGTACTGTGGAGTTTAAGATTTGCTCTGAAGACCAAATTTCAGAGACCCCCCCTGAAGTCAAAAATTGGGTAAATGCTGACCCGAGGAGGAGTGGTTGGAGCCCCTAGACGTGTTGAAGAGCCCCTAATCAAGGTTCTGAGTGCTGTGTCCACGTGGCCAAGGCTCCCGCTCCTGCAACTCCGGCGACTCCCGCTCCCATGGCTCCAATCTGTGCGACTCCTGCTCGTACCGCTCACGTTCACTGGAAAATATAAAAATTTACATATAAAATGGCAGAAAAAGAACTTTAAACTTCTGAAGAACCATGGCCTTTACTACCTGGTATTCACATGTATTAAAGCACAGACAGCTCTATTAACCTTTCTGAGTGTTAAATACCGGGTATTTACATCTTTTAAAGCACAGGCAACTCTAATAACCTTTCTGAGGCAGTACTGTGGAGTTTAAGGTCAGACATGTATCAAACCAGGGGGGGGGACGAAAGGTCACTAATATGCACCTAGCTCTGGAACTAAACATGATAGAGAGATAAACTGAACATTTCTGAACTCCTCTCGCCAAGACGCTTCGTTTGGCACTATAATTGGCTCTGAAGAAAAGACCCGAGATCCCCCCCCCTGAAGTCAAAAATTGGGTTAATGACCTGGGAATTGTTTTTTATATAAATTCAAGGTCTATATTTAGCAGTGCGTTAGTGGCAGTACTGAGAATTAGGCCTTACCCCCTGAAAGTATCCCATGAAAATTGGTCACATTGGGCGCTCAGTCAGTACTGTGGAGTTTAAGATTTGCTCTGAAGACCAAATTTCAGAGACCCCCCCTGAAGTCGAAAATTGGGTAAATGCTGACCCGAGGAGGAGTGGTTGGAGCCCCTAGACGTGTTGAAGAGCCCCTGATCAAGGTTCTGAGTGCTGTGTCCACGTGGCCAAGGCTCCCGCTCCTGCAACTCCGGCGACTCCCGCTCCCGTGGCTCCCGTTTGTGCGACTCCTGCTCGTACCGCTCACGTTCACTGGAAAATATAAGAATTTACATATAAAATGGCAGAAAAAGAACTTTAATTTCTGAAGAACCATGGCCTTTACTACCGGGTATTTACATGTATTAAAGCACAGACAGCTCTATTAACCTTTCTGAGTGTTAAATACCGGGTATTTACATCTTTTAAAGCACAGGCAACTCTAATAACCTTTTTGAGGCAGTACTGTGGAGTTTAAGGTCAGACATGTATCAAACCAGGGGGGGGGGACGAAAGGTCACTAATATGCACCTAGCTCTGGAACTTAACATGATAGAGAGATAAATTGAACATTTCTGAACCCCTCTCGCCAAGACGCTTCGTTTGGCACTATAATTGGCTCTGAAGAAAAATTGCCGAGACCCCCCCTGAAGTCAAAAATTGGGTAAATGACCTGGGAATTGTTTTTTATATAAATTCAAGGTCTATACTTAGCAGTGCGTTAGTGGCAGTATTGAGAATTAGGCCTAACCCCCTGAAAGTATCCCATGAAAATTGGTCACATTGGGCGCTCAGTCAGTACTGTGGAGTTTAAGATTTGCTCTGAAGACCAAATTTCAGAGACCCCCCCTGAAGTCAAAAATTGGGTGAATGCTGACCCGAGGAGGAGTGGTTGGAGCCCCTAGACGTGTTGAAGAGCCCCTAATCAAGGTTCTGAGTGCTGTGTCCACGTGGCCAAGGCTCCCGCTCCTGCAACTCCGGCGACTCCCGCTCCCATGGCTCCAATCTGTGCGACTCCTGCTCGTACCGCTCACGTTCACTGGAAAATATAAAAATTTACATATAAAATGGCAGAAAAAGAACTTTAAACTTCTGAAGAACCATGGCCTTTACTACCTGGTATTCACATGTATTAAAGCACAGACAGCTCTATTAACCTTTCTGAGTGTTAAATACCGGGTATTTACATCTTTTAAAGCACAGGCAACTCTAACAACCTTTCTGAGGCAGTACTGTGGAGTTTAAGGTCAGACATGTATCAAACCAGGGGGGGGGGACAAAAGGTCACTAATATGCACCTAGCTCTGGAACTAAACATGATAGAGAGATAAATTGAACATTTCTGAACTCCTCTCGCCAAGACGCTTCGTTTGGCACTATAATTGGCTCTGAAGAAAAATTTCAGAGACCCCCCCTGAAGTCAAAAATTGGGTAAATGACCTGGGAATTGTTTTTTATATAAATTCAAGGTCTATATTTAGCAGTGCGTTAGTGGCAGTACTGAGAATTAGGCCTAACCCCTGAAAGTATCCCATGAAAATTGGTCACATTGGGCGCTCAGTCAGTACTGTGGAGTTTAAGATTTGCTCTGAAGACCAAATTTCAGAGACCCCCCCTGAAGTCGAAAATTGGGTAAATGCTGACCCGAGGAGGAGTGGTTGGAGCCCCTAGACGTGTTGAAGAGCCCCTGATCAAGGTTCTGAGTGCTGTGTCCACGTGGCCAAGGCTCCCGCTCCTGCAACTCCGGCGACTCCCGCTCCCGTGGCTCCCGTTTGTGCGACTCCTGCTCGTACCGCTCACGTTCACTGGAAAATATAAGAATTTACATATAAAATGGCAGAAAAAGAACTTTAATTTCTGAAGAACCATGGCCTTTACTACCGGGTATTTACATGTATTAAAGCACAGACAGCTCTATTAACCTTTCTGAGTGTTAAATACCGGGTATTTACATCTTTTAAAGCACAGGCAACTCTAATAACCTTTTTGAGGCAGTACTGTGGAGTTTAAGGTCAGACATGTATCAAACCAGGGGGGGGGGACGAAAGGTCACTAATATGCACCTAGCTCTGGAACTTAACATGATAGAGAGATAAATTGAACATTTCTGAACCCCTCTCGCCAAGACGCTTCGTTTGGCACTATAATTGGCTCTGAAGAAAAATTGCCGAGACCCCCCCTGAAGTCAAAAATTGGGTAAATGACCTGGGAATTGTTTTTTATATAAATTCAAGGTCTATACTTAGCAGTGCGTTAGTGGCAGTATTGAGAATTAGGCCTAACCCCCTGAAAGTATCCCATGAAAATTGGTCACATTGGGCGCTCAGTCAGTACTGTGGAGTTTAAGATTTGCTCTGAAGACCAAATTTCAGAGACCCCCCCTGAAGTCAAAAATTGGGTAAATGCTGACCCGAGGAGGAGTGGTTGGAGCCCCTAGACGTGTTGAAGAGCCCCTAATCAAGGTTCTGAGTGCTGTGTCCACGTGGCCAAGGCTCCCGCTCCTGCAACTCCGGCGACTCCCGCTCCCATGGCTCCAATCTGTGCGACTCCTGCTCGTACCGCTCACGTTCACTGGAAAATATAAAAATTTACATATAAAATGGCAGAAAAAGAACTTTAAACTTCTGAAGAACCATGGCCTTTACTACCTGGTATTCACATGTATTAAAGCACAGACAGCTCTATTAACCTTTCTGAGTGTTAAATACCGGGTATTTACATCTTTTAAAGCACAGGCAACTCTAACAACCTTTCTGAGGCAGTACTGTGGAGTTTAAGGTCAGACATGTATCAAACCAGGGGGGGGGGACAAAAGGTCACTAATATGCACCTAGCTCTGGAACTAAACATGATAGAGAGATAAATTGAACATTTCTGAACTCCTCTCGCCAAGACGCTTCGTTTGGCACTATAATTGGCTCTGAAGAAAAATTTCAGAGACCCCCCCTGAAGTCAAAAATTGGGTAAATGACCTGGGAATTGTTTTTTATATAAATTCAAGGTCTATATTTAGCAGTGCGTTAGTGGCAGTACTGAGAATTAGGCCTAACCCCTGAAAGTATCCCATGAAAATTGGTCACATTGGGCGCTCAGTCAGTACTGTGGAGTTTAAGATTTGCTCTGAAGACCAAATTTCAGAGATCCCCCCTGAAGTCAAAAATTGGGTAAATGCTGACCCGAGGAGGAGTGGTTGGAGCCCCTAGACGTGTTGAAGAGCCCCTGATCAAGGTTCTGAGTGCTGTGTCCACGTGGCCAAGGCTCCCGCTCCTGCAACTCCGGCGACTCCCGCTCCCGTGGCTCCCGTTTGTGCGACTCCTGCTCGTACCGCTCACGTTCACTGGAAAATATAAGAATTTACATATAAAATGGCAGAAAAAGAACTTTAATTTCTGAAGAACCATGGCCTTTACTACCGGGTATTTACATGTATTAAAGCACAGACAGCTCTATTAACCTTTCTGAGTGTTAAATACCGGGTATTTACATCTTTTAAAGCACAGGCAACTCTAATAACCTTTTTGAGGCAGTACTGTGGAGTTTAAGGTCAGACATGTATCAAACCAGGGGGGGGGGACGAAAGGTCACTAATATGCACCTAGCTCTGGAACTTAACATGATAGAGAGATAAATTGAACATTTCTGAACCCCTCTCGCCAAGACGCTTCGTTTGGCACTATAATTGGCTCTGAAGAAAAATTGCCGAGACCCCCCCTGAAGTCAAAAATTGGGTAAATGACCTGGGAATTGTTTTTTATATAAATTCAAGGTCTATACTTAGCAGTGCGTTAGTGGCAGTATTGAGAATTAGGCCTAACCCCCTGAAAGTATCCCATGAAAATTGGTCACATTGGGCGCTCAGTCAGTACTGTGGAGTTTAAGATTTGCTCTGAAGACCAAATTTCAGAGACCCCCCCTGAAGTCAAAAATTGGGTAAATGCTGACCCGAGGAGGAGTGGTTGGAGCCCCTAGACGTGTTGAAGAGCCCCTAATCAAGGTTCTGAGTGCTGTGTCCACGTGGCCAAGGCTCCCGCTCCTGCAACTCCGGCGACTCCCGCTCCCATGGCTCCAATCTGTGCGACTCCTGCTCGTACCGCTCACGTTCACTGGAAAATATAAAAATTTACATATAAAATGGCAGAAAAAGAACTTTAAACTTCTGAAGAACCATGGCCTTTACTACCTGGTATTCACATGTATTAAAGCACAGACAGCTCTATTAACCTTTCTGAGTGTTAAATACCGGGTATTTACATCTTTTAAAGCACAGGCAACTCTAATAACCTTTCTGAGGCAGTACTGTGGAGTTTAAGGTCAGACATGTATCAAACCAGGGGGGGGGACGAAAGGTCACTAATATGCACCTAGCTCTGGAACTAAACATGATAGAGAGATAAACTGAACATTTCTGAACTCCTCTCGCCAAGACGCTTCGTTTGGCACTATAATTGGCTCTGAAGAAAAGACCCGAGATCCCCCCCCCTGAAGTCAAAAATTGGGTTAATGACCTGGGAATTGTTTTTTATATAAATTCAAGGTCTATATTTAGCAGTGCGTTAGTGGCAGTACTGAGAATTAGGCCTTACCCCCTGAAAGTATCCCATGAAAATTGGTCACATTGGGCGCTCAGTCAGTACTGTGGAGTTTAAGATTTGCTCTGAAGACCAAATTTCAGAGACCCCCCCTGAAGTCGAAAATTGGGTAAATGCTGACCCGAGGAGGAGTGGTTGGAGCCCCTAGACGTGTTGAAGAGCCCCTGATCAAGGTTCTGAGTGCTGTGTCCACGTGGCCAAGGCTCCCGCTCCTGCAACTCCGGCGACTCCCGCTCCCGTGGCTCCCGTTTGTGCGACTCCTGCTCGTACCGCTCACGTTCGCTGGAAAATATAAGAATTTACATATAAAATGGCAGAAAAAGAACTTTAATTTCTGAAGAACCATGGCCTTAACTACCGGGTATTTACATGTATTAAAGCACAGACAGCTCTATTAACCTTTCTGAGTGTTAAATACCGGGTATTTACATCTTTTAAAGCACAGGCAACTCTAATAACCTTTCTGAGGTAGTACTGTGGAGTTTAAGGTCGGACTTGTATCAAACCGGGGGGGGGGGGGGACAAAAAGTCACTAATATGCACCTAGCTCTGGAACTAAACATGATAGAGAGATAAATTGAACATTTCTGAACTCCTCTCGCCAAGACGCTTCGTTTGGCACTATAATTGGCTCTAAAGAAACATTTCCGAGACCCCCCCCTGAAGTCAAAAATTGGGTAAATGACCTGGGAATTGTTTTTTTAATATAAATTCAAGGTCTATAGATAGCAGTGCGTTAGTGGCAGTACTGAGAACTAGGCCTAACTCCCTGAAAGTATCCCATGAAAATTGGTCACATTGGGCGCTCAGTCAGTACTGTGGAGTTTAAGATTTGCTCTGAAGACCAAATTTCAGAGACCCCCCCTGAAGTCGAAAATTGGGTAAATGCTGACCTGAGGAGGAGTGGTTGGAGCCCCTAGACGTGTTGAAGAGCCCCTGATCAAGGTTCTGAGTGCTGTGTCCACGTGGCCAAGGCTCCCGCTCCTGCAACTCCGGCGACTCCCGCTCCCGTGGCTCCCGTTTGTGCGACTCCTGCTCGTACCGCTCACGTTCACTGGAAAATATAAGAATTTACATATAAAATGGCAGAAAAAGAACTTTAATTTCTGAAGAACCATGGCCTTAACTACCGGGTATTCACATGTATTAAAGCACAGACAGCTCTATTAACCTTTCTGAGTGTTAAATACCGGGTATTTACATCTTTTAAAGCACAGGCAACTCTAATAACCTTTCTGAGGCAGTACTGTGGAGTTTAAGGTCGGACATGTATCAAACCGGGGGGGGGGGGGGGGGACAAAAAGTCACTAATATGCACCTAGCTCTGGAACTAAACATGATAGAGAGATAAATTGAACATTTCTGAACTCCTCTCGCCAAGACGCATCATTTGGAGCCATAATTTAGTCTCGATTTTCACAATATTCTTCATTCTGCTCTTTTAAATTTTGAGGTACCTAGACATGATATTTGAGAATTTCCTTTTGCTGGGACTACCACTAATGTCCAAAGAATGAGAATTTCTGGGAGATATTGCATAATATGCAGTAGTAGTTATTTAGTAAACATGAACTGAACTCGTTGGTGTTAACAGGGGCGCGCGCAAATTTTTTGCCCCCCCCCCCCATGGGCCTTTTGGAAATGTTCAATTTTGAGGTACTTAGACACAATATTTGAGAAATTCTTTTTGCGGGGACCACCACACATGTGTATAGTATAGAATGCAAACATGCACATAGCTCTGGAACTAAACATGATAGAGAGATAAATTGAACATTTCTGAACTCCTCTCGCCAAGACGCTTTCTGAGGCAGTACTGTGGAGTTTAAGGTCGGACATGTATCAAACCGGGGGGGGGGGGGGGGGGGGGACAAAAAGTCACTAATATGCACCTAGCTCTGGAACTAAACATGATAGAGAGATAAATTGAACATTTCTGAACTCCTCTCGCCAAGACGCATCATTTGGAGCCATAATTTAGTCTCGATTTTCACAATATTCTTCATTCTGCTCTTTTAAATTTTGAGGTACCTAGACATGATATTTGAGAATTTCCTTTTGCTGGGACTACCACTAATGTCCAAAGAATGAGAATTTCTGGGAGATATTGCATAATATGCAGTAGTAGTTATTTAGTAAACATGAACTGAACTCGTTGGTGTTAACAGGGGCGCGCGCAAATTTTTTGCCCCCCCCCCCATGGGCCTTTTGGAAATGTTCAATTTTGAGGTACTTAGACACAATATTTGAGAAATTCTTTTTGCGGGGACCACCACACATGTGTATAGTATAGAATGCAAACATGCACATAGCTCTGGAACTAAACATGATAGAGAGATAAATTGAACATTTCTGAACTCCTCTCGCCAAGACGCTTTCTGAGGCAGTACTGTGGAGTTTAAGGTCGGACATGTATCAAACCGGGGGGGGGGGGGGGGGGGACAAAAAGTCACTAATATGCACCTAGCTCTGGAACTAAACATGATAGAGAGATAAATTGAACATTTCTGAACTCCTCTCGCCAAGACGCATCATTTGGAGCCATAATTTAGTCTCGATTTTCACAATATTCTTCATTCTGCTCTTTTAAATTTTGAGGTACCTAGACATGATATTTGAGAATTTCCTTTTGCTGGGACTACCACTAATGTCCAAAGAATGAGAATTTCTGGGAGATATTGCATAATATGCAGTAGTTATTTAGTAAACATGCACTGAACTCGTTTGGTGTTAACTGGGGTGCGCGCAAATTTTTTCGCCCCCCCCCCCATGGGCCCTTTGGAAATGTTCAATTTTGAGGTACTTAGACACAATATTTGAGAAATTCTTTTTGCGAGGACTACCATAGATGTGTATAGTATAGAATGCAAACATGCCCATAGCTCTGGAACTAAACATGATAGAGAGATAAATTGAACATTTCTGAACTCCTCTCGCCAAGACGCATCATTTGGAGCCATAATTTAGTCTCGATTTTCACAATATTCTTCATTCTGCTCTTTTAAATTTTGAGGTACCTAGACATGATATTTGAGAATTTCCTTTTGCTGGGACTACCACTAATGCCCAAAGAATGAGAATTTCTGGGAGATATTGCATAATATGCAGTAGTTATTTAGTAAACATGAACTGAACTCGTTGGTGTTAACAGGGGCGCGCGCACATTTTTTGCCCCCCCCCCATGGGCCTTTTGGAAATGTTCAATTTTGAGGTACTTAGACACAATATTTGAGAAATTCTTTTTGCGGGGACCACCACACATGTGTATAGTATAGAATGCAAGTATGCACATAGCTCTGGAACTAAACATGATAGAGAGATAAATTGAACATTTCTGAACTCCTCTCGCCAAGACGCTTCGTTTGGCGCTACCCTGAAGACTCTAAGTCGAAGCGTTCTACTCGCCAAAATTCCCAAACAAAGTCAAATTTCACAAAAAGTAGGGGGGGTGGAGGGCTGACACACTAGGGCATAATAAACATGACATTTCTGCATCTAACGAGCCTAATAAGGTGAACATTGGTTGAGATTTACCTTCGATATGAGCCATTTTCAAGAATTTGATTCAAGTTGAGAAATGACAGTCCAGTCTATCATTTGATCATTGGCTCTGTTTTTTGGTCTTTGGTAAGTTTAGAGCCCGGTCTTTGTCATTTTGCGGAATAACCCGGCTACTGAGCTGTCCGCAATTTCAACCCCCATAAAAGAGAAGCCTAATCTATCAATATCAACAGAAAGTGCGGACTTACCTTGCATATTTGAGCTGTAATCCATAAAATTAGCCAATTTGGTAGCGAATCATCGTCGCTCGGCGTTCCACTGTCCGCCATGTTGGATTTTGCTACCGGAGATTGCCGAAGCGCTCGATAAACAAATTATTTTTTTATCAAGATGGTAATACTGTCCAAAATGTCCGCAACTGCCTAGATATTACCTGTAGGAGTAATAATATTACCTTGAAAGTCCGCAATATGCTCTATTTCGGAAGATAAAGATGTTCGTGCCGACCCCGAGTAAACCGGATGTCATTTTTGATGTCGTAAAACGGGAAACCTTTTCTCAAGAATCCGACGAGTCAAGTTTTGGCGACTTAACTTGGCCGAAAATCAATCAATCCTCCTTAATTTGGCCATGTAAGTAGTAAATTATTGCAGATTAACAAAGAATAATATGTTTTCTTTAAGTTTTCAGCTTTTAAGGCAGGAGAAACAATGATAAGTCGTGGAAAATGGACTTCAAGCGAGACGAGTCAGTGAACTCGCTGACTCGCCTGTAAAAAAGTCAACTTCGAGGAAGGTTATTATTGTAATCTGTTAAACCAGAACAAAGTGAAAACAATGCTATTATTGACTAATATTTCATTATAATTCCTCTATTTTTCTGCTATGTTACGTTTACTTGATCCCGCTGAACACCTCTGAATAGTAAAATAAACACAATAGAATGGCAGAAAATACAAAATATCTTCAGATATGTTAGAGCACTTTGTATACTTTCATTTGGGTTTCACAGCTAGTTTAATACTCTTCCATGTTAGTACGTTTACCTATTTAAAAAGATTATAGGTTCGATTTAGACAGAGACCAACTGGCCCTCAATTGACTCTAGCTATCAAACTATCACAATGGGGAATTAAAAATAAAGAAAACGTGTATAGCACCCTGTTACATGGTAGGAAATGAAACATTTTTGCCCTAATTCAGTGAATCAAGTTCATAACTAAAATATGTCATCATATTTTTTCACTATTCTCATGTTTATGATAATATCTGGTGAACGTAACACAATTTTGTTTCATTAGTAATTGTATTTTTCAAACTTACATAGAAAAAAAAGGAAGAATCCTAGTATCACAACATTTCGGAATGTGATGGTTCATTGCCTCCTTTATATATAGACAAATCTGCTACAACATTTGGGCAATTGAGAAATATTATTGTTTTTCACTGGAAATGGACATTTTCTGGACCCCCATATATATATATATATATATATATATATATATATATATATATATATATATATATATATATATATATATATATATCACATACTGCTGTGGCCCTTTATATGCCCTTATCAATATATATATATACTAATAAATGTTTCTATAAAGGAATCTGAATGGAGCGTACACGTTCCATTGTGGCTTCTTCATACTTTATGGAAGGCCCCTTGCTAATAAATGATAAACTTCAATTATGTCACTGTAGCTGGTCTAGCTATCTCATTAATTACCAAGACACTCCATTCACAAGAAAATGGGGTTGGATGTAATTGTCTTTATTGTATCCATATAAATGGTACCATTAGCTCAGTGTCCCAAGGTGTACCAAAGAATATAGCCATATGTAGATACTGTGTGATATTTAGGTACCAGCGTTATCAACACATTCACAACCTGAGCTCTAATTAGTATGCTGAAGCAACGTCTTAGCTAGACTGATTTGTTAAGCAAACCATCCCCATTTTATATGATATAAGAAGAGGCACATGACCATCCCCACTTGAGACATCTAGTACATGGTAGTCACATACCAGGATAACAACCATATGAAATTACAATATGAACCATCGGTAACAACTTGATGTCGATAATATATCCCCGTTGTAACTGTAGATTCCAATGTCGGTACACCACATGAATATTGTCGGTAACGACTTAACATCGGTAACATACAGTGTTTAATAAACTTTTACAGAAAACCTCATTAATAGTTTTACCGAGACATTATTACTCATATACAATATACCATAACAGTATTTATATTGACTGCTATCTCCCCCATTGAGACAGAGCTCAGACAGAACCTGATAGCAGAGCCTCCAGGGGAAGGAGTCAAACATACAGGTGCCTCTCAACAATGTTTGTTGTATGAGGAGTGACTGTGAGGTCAATAGTTGAAGTAGGATTGCCTCAAAGCGTCATTTAGATTACGCAATGTGCTTAGAGTGTACACAGAGAACCTTTTCTTCTATGGTATAGTTTTTGCATTGGGTACATCTCTACTTACTAATGTTCTGCATTTATTTAGTATCAAATTAGGCATTGGTTTTTTAACTGTAAGAAAGACTGGATCTATGAAAGGTTCAAATCAAATCAAATCATATATGGCATGCTTTGGATATTACCAAATTACATGCAATATACAAACCAAAAAGCGTGGATCTGCAACTATTCTAACATATGGACAAATAATATATTACAAGAAAAAAAGATGATGGGTCGTACTGTGTATAGCGACAACCTAAGATGGATTCCTAATCACAGCTATTCGTATCCCAGTGGGTACAGAACATTGAATCGACATTGAAAACTGGTTGACAATGTTGATTCAATGTTGATTAAATGTTGATTCAACGTTGAGCTGAATTTTGTGCCCACTGGGATCTAGGCAACAGCTGGCCCATTTCCGCCGAATCAACCATGAATAAAGACCCAGAACCAGGGTGTGACAGCACTGAAGGGAAGCTACCAGACTAGCTGAAGTGGGAGATGTTTGTAGGGAGTAGACATGTAGAATAATTTAGTAGGATGGTATACACCTCTCCGCACCTTGAAATTGTCTTTCTAGATGCACGCCTGTCCCAGTATTGTGGGCACAGTCAGTCTACTTCCCGCTTACTCTACAGACAGATGCTACTAAGCGATGACATTTAGCCCCGTTATACTAGTATTAACTAGTCAGCACAGGAGCCGACGATTAATTGAACTTTAAAACTGAGTTGGACTAAAAGAATAATTGAAATATACCTTCTCTTCATTATTATGGCTGTAGAACAATGTTCTCATGTTATCTTAATTAGTCTAACGTTTGATCCAACTAATTTGGTCATTTTTTCGGAACACACACTCGCAGTCTGGAATGCAACATGCCCACTGAAGGTTAAAGTACCTAACAGTCAATCAAATAACCTGGTGGGGGCTAGGGCTATCACAACACTACTTTCCCACAGACCTTGTAAATGGGATTCAGGTTGGAGTTACCAGGTGTTGTAAGCACGCCTCATCTAAGCCGCCACTCTAGGGTTATCTGAGATTAGACGTTGATTGCCCCTGTCTGAGGTTCATGGTTATTTGAGATTAGGTGCTGATTGACACTGATTGCCACAGCCTAGGTGAGGCCAGATGGGATGTAAACAACACTAGGCCAGATACCCTGACAGCAGCACAGGTATAAGGATGGCAGGAGGGTTGGAGATCTGTAAACAGGATCAACTGGATTAGGTTTTCTATTTCGCTGAGTTAACCCTTTAGGGATGGATTGTGCTAAAAATAATGACAGTTGTCATCATGCCGACCCTTCATGGCTGTCTAAACCCATAGGGTCGGAATTATGCTTGAATAAGGCACTGGTGAGTTACTCACCAGGGCTACATTCATGCATGCAGACAACCAAGGGCATTAAAGCACTATACCATTCTTAGAGGGTAAGGTGCGGAGTTCCTTGGAAGCTCATTCAGAAAGTGCTGCATTGGTGCATCATACCAGCCCGTCATATAACCAAGTGAGGTTTGACCAATATACTGGACATCATATTTCATGGACAATAACCTTCCCTCAGCTTTAGGATATGAGTTTTCCATGTGGCTTATAATGTATGATATATACATGTGTATGTTTATATATACATTGTGTTTTTATTTGGTATTAGAAAATAAAAGAAGTAGAATATAACTGAATGGAGTATGATATTTTGAGGCTATGACCCAAATGTTTGAGTTCAATATTACATAAACAACTTTGAATTAAAATAGCAAGGGAAATGAGCCTTGGATCTAAATAACTCCTGTCATCCTTTGTCTTATGCCTGACTGTTTAAGCATAATGTGGTGCTGCACAGGTCACTAACATACTCATATCTATCAGATATTTTGACTGTAAAACATATGCTAATCTGCGAGAAAAACATCTGTAAAATATACATTGTTTACTACCCTATTGTATACCGCCTCTGTGAGATGCCTCTGTGCTGTGGCTCTGTTGAGTACCCCTGTAGGGTGCTATGGGTGATATGGCAGGCCTGCATGAGCTGGGAGAGGGGTCAGCAGGGTTAGGGGTATGAGTGAACAGGAATTTAATAACAGGCATATCAGAGCCAGTCCGCTGGGTACTTCTGGGCTGTAATTATTCTGTAGCAAAAGATGGCACCACCTGGCAAGATAGATTATCTCTCTGTACGTATACAGCTACATTGATTTAGCCAAGGTCAATATATGTCCTTCTATGCAACGGGAATTGAGTCTAAATTTATTGCAATCTGTGGTCAAAGATAGTGCTCTTTCGACAGGATTCTTTAATCTTCAGGCTCTGACTACAATTCCAAAGGTGATGAATAATTGTTGTAAGAGAAAGGAGTATGTCCCTAGAAACAAAAGAAATGTCTCCGGGCTTTCAATAAAATATTTTTTCAGCTCAAAATACATTTTAGAAAAGGAGATCAGATGCTGAATTATGTGCAGGCGGGGTGTGGGGGGGGGGGGATACACCAGAGTTGGAGTTCCTGATTCAGAGCATCTGAGCCACAGACCTCTCACATTCCTGACCCGCTATGGAGGAGTCATGGAGGGCCCCTGGAGGGTGCCTGGGCTGCCTCAGGTAGCTGCAGATTGGCAATCATCATGCTGCCTGAGTACATTGCCTTAGTACATAGAGTGCTAGCCTCAGGAGAACTGTGCAAAGATAGGCTGGAGAGTCATTATTAATGAACAGTGTTTCCTTCAAGATAACTACCATATTGGCTTGCCTAGGCATTGACTTCTTGATTATTCCCAGCTAAAAATAAGTACAGGAGTTTCGAAAATAATTTGGTACATCAGGACCTACATGTCATTATGTGAATAAATTAACCAATCTACTTTAACTGGCAGCTCGTTCCACTATCTATGTACACACAAGAAAGAAAAAAAGTTGAAAGACATATATGGATGTGGAGAAGAGGGAGATAGAGGAGGAAAAGTAAAGGCAAAGTCAAAGAGCTTGTGTAATGAGAAATCAGAAAGCTGTTAGGAGAATGTAGCTGTATTGTGAGGAAGTTCTTTGGTGGATGGCGTGAGAGAATTCAATCAGCAATGGTGGTCTGTGCTGTTGTCAGCAGCAGTAGAAAAGATAATATAAAATGTGACCCTGGCTGAAAGCGTCACATCTCAGGGCACCCTTGTTTCAGAAAAGGAGGTCATGACACTGCAACGTCAGGCTCTGGATGAGACTCAAACGCAGACAGAGAATGCCTCATTGTAGGAGTCAGGAGTCCCTGATGTTAACTGCAGGTGAATGGAAAGTCAGGCTTTAGACCGGTCTAGGCCAGAGGCCATTCATTGGCCACATGACTGTACCATCCAAGGCACAATGGGTCCTTTATCCAATAAAAAGTCTACGTCTCTTAAAAAAAGATTTTACTTGAATAGGATGTAAGCTCATCAGCTTTGACATGACATAGAGTGCCAGTGACCTGGACTGCAAAGGACATTTATGGAATGTCTGATTAGAGGTAGACAATATAGTTGGCTAGTGGTATGTGAATGGGCGTGTATAACAGTCTTAGTTTTTACGATGATTCAAATGCCAAATATAACTGTAATAAGGTATAATTATATTTGTACTCCAATCCCTGTATAAGATACTGCACTGAGAGATTCCCCCTTGATTTTGTGGACCTGCAGCAACCCTTATCTCCCCTGCCAGCCCCTAGATAAGGGCCGAGCCTGCACCAGGGAGCTATGATATTCAAGGGGGAATCTGCCCTCGCTGGTGAAACCTCTGCTGTAGGCTTTTATACCTTTAGTGGATAAGTTCCTGTATTATCCAGGACTGATCTATGTGTGTTGCTCCAAGGATATCATTGTCATTTAGGCGAGAATAAAGTGCCACATTCTTTCCTTGGGAAAGGTTTGTATGGAGAAAAAATACAGCTATCATAGAGGAGAACTTCTCTCTACCGATAAATAGCACAGCTGTGGCCATAAGTGACTGATTCAATCAGTGATAGTTTCTATGCAGCTAGCTTCACTGCACCCCCAAGTATACAGCGAGTGAATAGCATCATTACTGCATCCATGACAGAGCTCCCCAGTTATTGTGCAGGCCTTTGCAATTGATGGCAATCAACATAACTCATATTCCCCTAACACTGTCATTGACACTATCGGACATTGAACCCGGTAATGAAATATAGGACGCGATTCATCGTTGCTACTCAATTATCACAGTCATTTCATGCAGACATCAGGCCATCTTCGAGGTTGCTGTCTGCTAGATATACCCTGCTGAGTCATTGGTTTTCCTAACAAATGAGATCATCTAATTCTAGAGAGGTGAATAAAGTGTTGATTTCATAAAATCATCAGGCCAGTTGTTACTGAGAATCCCATGTAAAGGTGTGGCTCTTAAAGGAAAAACCCTGCTTCACCAAGTTGTACAAAAATGTATGATACTATGGCTTTAATTCCAACCTTCTAATTTCCCACAGAGACTTAAATATAACTACTTCACTCCTTCCTCAATCGGCCAATATCTGAAGTGGTTATGAGATTTCCAAAAAACTATCTTGCAATTATATGCTATGCTATGCCTGGCACATACATGACATACCACTATGGTTCTAACTTCCAGAACATCGACTTCTCATATCCGGTTGCATCACAGCCAACATTCACACAAAGCACAGTGAGATGGAATGTGATAGAGGACCCAAAATATATAAGTGTTCATTACCAGTGGCTGTTATTTGAGACGCATGGTAGATTATTATAGGGTAATTAGCTGAGGTGTATACAGGATTTGTTTAAGTTCCGTATTTCCCCGACAGATTGACCTCAAAAGGCTCTGTATTTCGTTGAGACCCTTCATAAGGGTCGAAACGAAATACCGAGCCTTGAGAGGTCAATCTGGAGGGGAAATACGGAACTTAAACTGATCCTGTATTTATTTTTAAATGCAGATGTCAAGTATTGAAGGAGAAAAAGACATTTTATTAACCTGTTTCGTCTAGCAGACTTCCAGACGCCGCCATGACACCTTGCTCGATACACACTTCCGGTCTGTGCGCCTGCGCCAAAAAAATAGTCCACCCCCTTTGATCGCCTATATCGTCTTTATTTGTACAAATTAGGCCTTATTTATCATTTAAATGTATTAATCTGTTAAAAAACAAGACGATAGAACTATAAATCGTCCTTTATCCCCCAAAAAGATATGGTCCCCCGAAAAATTATTGCCCCACTCTCCACCCAGAGGTTTAGTAGTATAACGTTGCAAAGAATATGCTTGAAGATAGATCGTACCGCCCCTCGAGATTTCGGCGCTACTGTTTGTCTACGGGAAAATTTTACGATAGATGTTTTCGCCGATGCATCAAGTTTAGAAGCCTCAACCAAATTCTCTGGGGGGTTAAGGCCTATTTTACCTCTTGTACGTCCAAATCTAGGATCTTTTCTCTGGCCTGCGCTATGTTTCTTTCAATATAACTCCATTTTAAAGCTAAAAACTACCATATTACTTTCCGGGGAATGTCAATGAAAAAAAGTATCATGACGACGAAATTCGTAACCAAAACGTCGCGCAGGGTCCGGGAATCGAACCCCGGCCGCGGCGTCGGGAGGCGAGAGCGCTAACCACTCGGCCATCTCGGCCAGACTGGCTATGGAAGACTCTGGTGGGGACTTTGAACCGCTGACCTCAGGTATCCTTACGCACAGCCGGAAGTGAAGTTTTCGCGAAATACGGAGGTTTGAGGAAATACGGGGGCTGGTTATTCACCTTTGAGGAAATACGAGGCTCAGTGTTGTAGTCTACCCGACTTGATATTTCATCAAACCATTTAAAAATAAGACGGTGTATTGGCAGATGTTTTATGTTAATTATGTGCTGGAGAATTCTAGCTGTGGTATTTTTTGAAAAGAGAGTATGTACCTAGCAAGTCTGGCAAAATCGATATGAGATCTGGATATATCCCTCCCAACTCGGTTAGTACCTTGTTCAAATCATAGACATCTAGCAGGGCAAAGCGGGTATGAACCCTCATCAGCAAGAAGACAAAAAAGAAGGACATTGTGTTTGGTTATAAATATGGATAGATTGTTGTCAATTTTGAACATATTATGAAATGGCTCATGAATCCTTTCATATGGTGGATGTTTTTGAAATGGACCAATTAGGCCCTGCCCACTGCCTAGTTGTAAGCACATACCCATTATGTACAGGCTTAGAAGCCTGGGGCCATATCTAGGCAACACCTGCGTAAAGACTGACAGACTTTTAAGCCCAGTTTGGTTCCTGAGACCACTATATAGGATTTGATCATCTTTGATCAGTTTGGTACCATAGACCACTTTTATAGGGTTTGTTGCATAAAGACTCACTGATCTTTAAGTCGATTTTAGTTCCTGACACCACTTCATAGGATTTGTTGAGTAAAGACTGACTGACCTTTGAGCACACTTTGGTACCATAGAACGCTATATAGGATTTGTAGCATAAAGACTGGCTAATCTTTAAGCCCAGTTTGGTACCTGAGACCGCTATAAAGGATTTGTAGCATAAAGACTAACTGATATATTAAGTGCAGTTTGGCTATATAGAACAGTATATAGGGTTTGTTGCATAAAGACTGACAGACTTTTAGCCCAGTTTGGTTCCTGAGACCACTATATGGGATTTGTTGCGTAAAGACTTACAGATTTTTGTGCCCAGTTTGTAGCCTAAAGACATTTGTAGCGTAAAGACATTTGTGGTCTAAAGATATTTGTAGCGTGAAGAGATTTGTGGTCTAAAAACATTTGTAGTGTAAAGACATTTGTGCTTTAAAGACACATTTGTGACGGGGTGTGTCTTTAGGCAACAAATTGGTATCAATTTGTAGTCTAAAGACTGATTTGTAGTGTAAAGACCCAACAATGATTCCATCAAACTAGGCATGAGTAAGTTACCCAAAACATGGGGAAATAAGGCTGACAGGGAGCGGGTATACTGTGCAATGAAGATAAAATGGAAGTTTTATTTTCAATTTTAAAAAGGTCCAGGTATATATCCAGGTATGAATATCTGAATACATATTTTTGTAGAAGAATACAGGAAGGATAGAATTACTAGGAGAAAGGAGGCCTGAAGGGAGTAGACCAAGAACAAGAAAAATATTTAATAAATAAAAGTGCCTTCATTATCTGCACATACAAAATCTGCGCCAGGAAGATATCATGACTGGAAGAGTTAGTGGGCAGACATAGAGGTTGGTGGGGTGTCCCGCGCTCCATTTTGACACTATTTCTTTTGTCTGTAAAGTGCTAGATAGAATTTAAAGAAGCAACATCATACAATTCTAGTGAACCTGTACATTGTCTTTGTAACTGCAATACTTTTTTTTATTAAGTTGTAACTAGTGCCTGATTGGGTGGCACTCAGCTTGTAGACAAAGGAGCCTTTCCATTATTTAAGCAGCGCAAGGACAAGGGCTTCTGATTAAGTCTGAAGCAACCCTCTAAAGATCATTAACACAATGAAAATAAATGAAATTCAGTGTGGCATACCTCATTACCCATCAAAGTGATTTAGTGTCTGTTACATTTAAACTGTTGCAGCCATTTTGCATTTTCTACTCAACGTGAAGGTGACCTTCACTTCAAATTATGCTACAACTTGGATACAAAGGGGTGAATATTTAGCCAGAGCGTGATTCATCCCTTAGTGCATCCAGTAGGTTTGCTTTGTCTCATCTTTTGAATCGCAAATGTATACAACTGTAGAAAATGTTTCCCTTTCTGCGAGAAGCAGTATGGTGGTTGTCAGTGTCACGCACTAATGCACTGCTTGTCATGTAATTGTCACCGGTTAATCACCTATTTTAACACTTGCTGAGAGAGTTGTTGAAGTATCATCCTAAAGACATTGTTATATTTATTAGTCAGAATGAATCTAATAAAGAACTCACCAAGTCTGCCAGACAAAGCCAAGGACAACTTGTATTGCTATCAGTGTGAAGCTGGCTCATCATGATCGCAGGAGCTGACAAATTACCTCTTTGTGACTGTAAGGTAAATGTTTATTGTAAACAGAAGCCACTCTGCCATGTCCACCTTCTCTACATAATGCAGTGCTTGCTCTCTGATGTCCACTTCCCATGCATGTATTAGCAACCAGGGACCATTCATCTCCTCATCTGTATATGGTGACCATTTCCTTTGCAATATGATTCGAGAACAAACGAAAATGTCCTATGATGTAAACATGCATATGTAAGCAATGAATAATATTATTTTGAATTTAAAACAAAGGTCTATCACATGAATCCAGTTATGGTCATTTACATCCCCTATAGTGATGATTCAATCGAAATGACACCATTCCTGCGCTTTCTAGTACAATGAAGAAACGACAAAATGGTTGTCTTGCTGTCATCATTATATAGCAGACTACACTCGTGAAATAGGCCGCCACCTCCAACTCGTGAAATAACCCTGTCAACAGACCAAAACTTGTGAACCTTCCGAGGTGATACCTAAAAATGTCACCTAGGATGATGTCATTCCTTCATTTAATATTGCATTGAACAGAAATTACCTTGGTACCAGTTAAACTGAGAAGATCTACTCTAATCTATGTCAGATTGCATGTAAACTTGATTGAACAGTGCATACCCATCACATTGTGAGTTTATGATACTGCATCAGCGTTTATGAGCTGCTGATAAGCTGCTAATAGGGCAGGGGGTCAGAATCCAGGGGGGCACTCAATATTTTATTGACAAGGGTGCGCGGCAGGACCCCTGCAACCTTTGACCCTTGCTGAGGTAGATTTTGGGAGAAAATTGAGCTTTCCTTTGCTGTATTTTGGAAAAAAACTTTTTTTATGAAAATGCACTGAGCTATTGATAATAATTGATTCAGAGAGATTTTTGTAAAAACTGACCCTTGCTTAGGGAGACTTCTTAAAGTTGACCCTTGCCTAGGGACATTTTTCTTAAAAGGGAAATATTGTAGCAATCCAGACACATGTGTATGCAAAGTGAACTGAGTGCCCCCACCCCCCTGCTGATCCAAACTAAACATTGCAAGATATTGCAACACTAAATAAAGAAGCACTACGAACCTGTGGCAATAATGACACTGCAAGGCTTCAGAAGTATGCAGTGATTGCATTATGGTGCAAAAGTATAGACGAAGAGAGAACGAAGACGGAGAGAGCTACCATCTGCCTAACTCCGAACCCTCTTCTTCACAGCTGTTGTGGGGCTAAATGCGGCCTTAGCAGGTCAGAGTGTCAGCACCTCAATCATGGCCGGTATTTGTCGTGTAGCCACAAGAACTCGCTGTAGTAGACGTTGGCATCAGACAATAGTTATCACAGGATGTTTGTCCCGTCCACTGCCAAATCTGCTGGTGTGCCCCTTCTTGTAACATGTGTACTTTCCTCCTTTCTTTTATTGAAAGGAAACCTTTTTAAAACAAAACATGTGCATGAAGAACTGAATATTTGCAAATGAAATGAAATGTCTATTTCCATGAAATGAAATTTCTTTTTTCCACTATCATGGTCTCATTTAATTCAAAAGACATATGGCGAGTATGCTATCTTTAAAGAGTTCACATGCTTGTTTGTATGTAAGGTAGGTATTATGTCAATTGATCTCCATACTGTATAGCTAAAGAGGACTAAATGAGAAGGCTGTGGGGAAATGATTTGAAAATCTTTCACAAACAGTGCAAACACTACATTTTATATGACTAGACATCCTGGTTTCCTCCATCCCTTAGGAACACTTTGACTTTATTACATAAGTAGTGAGGTGATTTTCGCCATGATGACAATATCAAACTTACTTCAATGTACATTGTAAAAACCAACAAAAAAATTAAAACAAAGCAAGCTCTAATGACTTCTGTTATATAGATCTTTACTCGTTGGACCTTGGTTACGTTACGCTGATGGCTTCAATTGCAGCTCCCAAGAGGGCTGTCATACTTCCCTCAGTGCCCACCAGGGGGCTGGCCTCTTGCTGTGTTGTGCTCTGTGCGACGTGGGTATCGTAAGGGACTGCGCGTCATGCTTTGCATTCACTGTATAATATCTAGTGGTACATAGTGTACATGGTTACACATTGTGAGGTTATGGCATGATGTGAGGGACCCCTGCAGAGATGCCGCGTGCCTTATATCTAATCAAGATACTTTTACCTTGCCAGAGTCATCAGTATTCACACTCTGCTATGCAAATATAATGAAAAGAATAATTAGAAATAAATTACTTCATGAGACAAAAAGGCATAAATCCTTGCTACGTCAAGAACGACAAATAGTCATTCATCATGCCACTCTGTTGTTCACAAACTTCTCAGGATCTGTTGTTACCCTTCTAGACCTTATCTAGTAGTTAAGCATGTGTAGAATGTGCAAATATAAGAATGTGAATAATTATACTGACTTGAGGTGATGGTTGTTTACATATGTGTATATTAACGTTTTTTTCACTTTATTCTCATCCAAATACTACTTCTGGAGTCAATGTAAAAAAATATGTATACATACATCAAACATCTATTTATTCAGCAAATGTGGAATATTGTTTTTATATTTTCTCCTCTATTAGTATTACCTAGAAAAAACGCTGCTATTCTTGGATAGAAAACACACTGACAGTACAGGACATAAACATCATCCCTGTGACACAACCAGATACTTCTCAGAATTACCAAAACAGCCAATCGCAGAGATTTAGGGCACTGTGACCCCAGGGACAACTATCACACACTATTCTCTGAACAATGGTAAATAGACAAATCAGGTCACAGTAATTGACCGGAAGCTGACTACATGTGCGTGTTGTGCAAAGGTCTGCAGTTTCCTACCATGACTCTCTATCCTGATAAGATGTCACTGTCCCTTTCCACTTGGTATACAACGTCACAGCTCATTGAAAAGACTTTTGCATTAAACAAGTCAAACCATTATGACCATTATGACCATTATCAAGGGAAGGGTATTAAAACACTTAGGGTGATCCACTGACAATTACACTGGAAAGAGATGCTTATTTGATATTAGTAACGTGCTAGACCAGATGTATTAATACAGTGCATGTTAATCAGCGGCAATGATTTAAAATGAGCTGTAAGTCATCAATTGGTTCCTGTCGTCTGGCCATGACAGAAATATCAGACTGCTCTTTTTGAGGAAATCCATGTTCTAACCATCCAAAAAACATGCAGGTCAGTACATATCATTTTGAAATTCTCAGAATGTAAAAAATACTATAGGACTTGTATAAAACAGCAATGGACCCACATTTATACTTTGAAACAAGTAACATCTGTGTGATTCTTAGTGATCGACATCCATTAAATTACTCCCAAGGTGAACAAAAGCATAGCCAGTAGGCTGCAGGAAAGGGGTGAGGATGGACTAGTTATGTCTGTGGACTCTCATCACCCTAGGATTTCCTCAAGAAGAACAGTCTGATATTTTTTTCATGGCCAGACGGCTGGGATTTGTTTTGAAGGCCCGAGGTAATGACTTAGGTCCATTATGTAATGGTAGGACGTGGATGTAAGGATGTATATCTCTTCAACCTCCATGAAATATCTTAGGATGCCTTAAAGGAAATTTTAAGCAGCTTAAACTTTAGTATGCAAAATAAATGTCACGACGAGGTCATAATCACATTTAAATGACTCTAAGGAAAACCTATCCAATTCAAAGTGTACCTTGAAGCATACAGCTGATTTACCTATAGCAGTGACACGCATCTTCCCACTACTCATGTCTGTGGTTGATAGGTCAATTGAAAACTTCTACAGATAAAGGCCCATCAAATGATGTCATTTTAGTGAATCCTGAAGCCTTTGAAAAACAGATATGCATGTGCTTATCTGAGGTATGTATTTGAAGCTAAAACTAAAGATGACAAATTATTGAAGGTTTAAGAAAATGATACATGTTGATGCATCAATGCATGAAAACCAGACTGTTTGCCAAATAAAATGTGCTCCTGTATCAAAACATAGTCACTCCCACTTGATGTATGCTTGATGCAGATTGTAACAGGGACAGACACATCTGTAGACATGTTATTTCCTTTTATTTTTTGACTTCATGACGCAAATGTAGCCCAGCTGTATAACGAGGTGTAGATGAGGTATGTTGGTGTAGGGTGAGGGATTAACCCAGGTCCACTCACTCACTGCCTCTGGGTGTGGCCAGGCATAGCATGGGTGGGTGGGGGGAAAGTGATAGATTGGGTTGTAGAGATTTAGTCTCACCAGATCGGTACAAATTGATAGTCTATGACTGAGTGGCCTCTTTGACTGGGTTACTTCTTTGACTGGGTGACCTCTTTAAACATGTCTATATCTATTTTCTATGCTAGTTAATAAGGTCCATGTTTCAATATAAATGTGAATCCATGTTCTGAAAAAAAGTACACTCCTACAGTACCTGACGGGGCTGTTAAGGCTACTATGGCCCTGCTCTCTCATTGTCAGGGTGAATGGAAACAAGGATTGTGTTACCATGTGTTGTTAGTGTGTATCATCTAAGCTGCCACTGTGGGGTTATCTGAGATAAGACTGTGATTGCTGCTGTCTGAGGTCCATGGCTACATGAGATGAGACGCTGATTGACACTGATTGCCCACGCTGGGATATAGAAGGGAGGGATGTAAACAACACCAGAGTATGGTAGGCTGATACGTTGGCTCATAGCTGGATGGGGCTAATTTAGGGGTATGTGCTAAAGTAGGGTCTCCACAGTTGTAGGTGGTGGGTTCTAGCCTAGAGAGTACTAAACACAGTTAATTAGATCTAAAGCATACATTGCTCTGTTGCATAAGACAATACATGGAAAGTGCACAGGCTTACCAGTATAGTAATTGGTGCCTTACCTCTCATCCTGTCCACTTATCTAATGATACAACTGCCACTGACCACTGGTCTGTGTATGGTAGGGACAATATGGCTGTCAGGGAATTGTGATCAAGTCTGTCTGAGTGGGGTGCTGCAGTACCTTACAATACCATTATCTTATGAAATTTAAAGTTAACCCAAAATAACCACATACTTCTGACCACAAGCTGGGTAAGTGTGAGAATAAATGAGTGTACATACAACTATGAAGAAATTATTTGGTGTAGTTCTCTGCCCCTGCATACTGCCTCTGTTGGGTGCCTTCATGTGTTGGGTGGGAGTGGGGTCAGCAGGGTCAACTGTATTAGAGTACAGGAACCCAATAGCACGCTGATAATCATTCTGTAGCAAAAGAAGGCACCAGCTGGCAAGCTGGAATACCTCTCTGTATTATACAGTCATATCAACTTATATATGTAGTTATATCCAGTGAAATCTGAGTCCAGACTAGGAATCTGCTGCTTCTGATGGGGATATAGACTATAGCAGCTGGAGTATCTCTCTGTATGATTGTATACAGCCATATTCAGTATCCAACTGATATATACTATTTATGCAGTGACTAAAAATATGTTTGAAGAGTGATGTCTCTTCTAGCATTTCAAACTCTACAAAGAGGCCTCTGACACAGTCCCTTTGCTTCAGAATGCTATACAATGTGCCCAGGGAATACAGCCAGTGCATATATGGATGAATTTCCTTTTTTAACTCTCAAGTTTACCTCTTGCCTCGGGTACTAGGGAAAGTGGAAGAGCCTCCAGAGGGTAGAAATGATATATCATGTGCAGCCCAAATCTCCTCTGCTGATATGGAGTCGGTTAGGGATAAAAAAATGTGTACATATGTATATCCTTGTAATCCGTAAGTCTGGTTTCAAGTGCATATCCTGGGGTACAGTAATTCTATGATGTAGTTTTCTAGTCTGTTTATTTATAAGAGTAGGTCCATGTCTCAGCGCAAGCTTAGAGACATCTGATTGGCTGATGGGAGCCTTCGGAGATCAATTATTATATGATATCCCCCAAGGATCTGTACTGTCCCCCAAGGATATGTACTAGGACCACTACTATTTTTACTGTATATTAATGACACAAATTTCTCCCTAGAATATTTAAACTGCCAACATTATACTGACGACACTGTGATCTATATTAACTACCCCCCAGCAGACCGAACAATAGAATTAAAAATTAACTCAGATCTGGAAAAAATCTCAAAATGGTGCCTTAAAAAAAAAATTTCCCTTAACACAAAGAAAACAAAAGCCATGAATTTTTCGACAAAACCCCAGGACACCCTTTGGCTTAAACCAACTTTAAGAATTAATGGAGACATACAAATACCTTGGAATGACGCTAGACAGCAAACTCAACTACAAAAGGCATATTGATATACTAGAGAAAAGTGTAGACTATAAAACATATTTATTTAGACACTCTAGGAAACACATGAATGAAAAGGCAGCAGTAGATGTTCTCAAAACCATGATTCTCCCAGTAACAGACTATGGGGAAATCTGCTACATCGTTGCTAACAAAACTCATGTTGTAAAAATACAATATGCAATAAACAAAGCCTTAAGGACCGCCCTTTGCCATCGTGGCACCATCAATACTGAAAAACTCCTGAAGGTAGCTGAGCTAAATTACATGGAAGATAGAAGGGAACAACATTTATCACACAAGTCATTTATACAATCTCTCAATATAAATCTAATTGATAGAAGACCAATAAGGACCAGGGCTCATGATGAAAGGTTGTTAAAGGTCACCAGACCTTTGAATCCTGTTTACAGGAAAAGCTTAGAGTACAGACTTTGCACAAGATGGAATTCTTTTGAGACACAGACAAGAGCCATCCGAGATGAAAGCCAATTCAGGCAATGGAACGATGGAATATACAAAGCTAAGATTGAGACCTTTCCAGACATCCCCAGGGTTGAGCGTTGAGTTCCCCCCCCCCCCCCCCCCCACGTTGATGGCCCTGCCTGCACGCACACCCCCGACTCACCCCACCTGAATATAAAAGAAGCATAACCATTATTTCCGTATGCCCTTGCATAAATACACCCATATGTGGTGGTGTATGTTTCATGATATACACCATTGCATACCGGGTAACTTATGTATTTAGTTACATGTAACTGAATACAGATGAACTGTTTATAAAAGCTATTATCAAAATCCTGTTTCTCCTCCACCCATTGCTATTACCTAGCATGGGTTCTATCCTCTCTATTATCCCCTTCTCTATAAGAAGGAAACAATTAGAAGACGTGTATACTAACCTACACAATAGCCAACAGGCAACTAGAAATATGATAAATTCTAATATATATTTTCATGAAGCATTGGTAGGTAAGGTATACATAGCAGGATTGGGCTCCTAAATGAGCCTGACCCTTCTATTTTCTTATTTTGTTCTACAAAGGCTTAATGGCCTTTTATTACCTCCGCTCAAAACTGCTGGTGTTTGTATAACACGGTCTACCAGGCCATACAGAATACAGCAGCTTCCCGGTCAATGGCTTGCTAGTTTGGTGTGGTCTACAGTTAAGTGATATGCAGGAATTTGTATACATATACCTGTGTATACTGAGCTTCGTCTGACCATCATGCATCTATTAAAAGTAAAGAAACCATCCATACTAGACATACTTATTTCAAGGGTGCCAACAGTTTACTGTGAGATGATCTCTATGCACTTTAGTGTGACTTATGGCTTGAAATAAGCACTCTTAGTGCCCTGACCTGCCACCAGGGGGCCTCTAATGACCATTCAAGTCAAGGTCAAGGTCATTCAGAGGGGTTCTCTAAAGAATATATTGCTCTGTTGCATACTCGGGTGACAAGCCTGTTAGAATCAAGAGGGGGCTTAACGGAAGAAGTAGTAGGTCAGAGTAGATGTGTAGGGGGAAGTGGAGCCTGCTCTAATAAGCTATATAAACTCTGCCTACCACAGTTGAACTCACAAATTAACTTACAATGCTTTTTAGTGGGGTTTTTTGGGCTCCATTCTCAAATGTTCTAGGTTTCAATTTCAATGTGTATTTTCAAGAGTTAGTTACCAAGGGAGAGGCCATGGATGTCAGTATCATCTGATATAATGTACATGATTCAAGCAAAGGATGTGAAATAAGCCAATTACATACTTTTAGCATCCTGGGACCGATCAATGATACATAGTGATGCTTTTAGCAGCAATTAAGAGTGGCCTGTAAGTCTTCTACTCTTTCTATGGTAGTTATGCAGTGCTACATATATATGCTGTCACATGACTAGAAAACCTTCGAGGCCTGATTTTTTAGATAGAGGTAAAAGCCTAGGACTAGTATGACAAACATGGTGGTATGATCATGCTTTCATGTCAAGTAGAACATAACCCACATTGCAGACCCTCACTAGTCTTTTAAAGGTGTGATGACCACAATGAAGCAGCAGGTGACCATGGATTGTCAAATTAATATTAACTGTGCAGCGCTATCTATAGGTTTGTATGCTTACAACTGAAGACCTAGCTTTAGATCATGGAATGAAGGTCTGCTAGATTATTAAACAGTAAGACAGTTATGGTCAGTCGTAGAGTAGTTGTATAGGGCAGTTTGAGGTGATGAGAGGAAATAATCACATTCAGAGTCACATTCACATCTACTGCTTCCGACCTTAGCAGGAAACAAGAAGCACCCTCCCTATATCTCAGTTTTACTGCTAGTTAGATGGCTCTACTGGGGACCATTCTGTTGCTGCCCTTCAGTACATCACAGCCTACACGTTGTACTCTCAATATATCTATCTGATCTACTTTAAATTGAGCAGGTTCTACTGTCCATGTACCAACACTGGTTCAAACTAGACACACTTCAATACCATATTCTTTTTAAGACTCATGTGTTTATTTTGAGCTAGGATTCATTAAAAGATCCGATCTCTAAAACTGCTTTATGATATATGATAACTCTCCTTCCTATTTTATGCTGAGGCTACTACTTTATGTGGTATCTATAGGGTAATGTACTAAAGTAGCATGATGATTGCCAATCTGCAGACACCAGGCAGCCTCCAGAGGTGCTTCAAAACTCGTCTAGGGCAGGTCAGGAATGTGAGAGGTCTGCAGATCAGATGAGGAACTGCAGTGCGTGCTGATGTATTTCCTCGTTTGTATACCTCACTTTACTCTAGTGGCATTTTAGTAAATCATGAACACAGTTTAGTCTGATTTGTGGCTTGAAGCAGGCACTGCTGGTGTCCTGACCTGCCACTAGGGGGCCTCTAATGACCACTCCAGTCAAGGTCAAGGTTGCTCAAGATCATGCTCCTGTGCTACAAATCAGGATAGGCTGAGATGGAGGAGGATGGAGACTCAGGAGGAGAGCCTGTTAGAACCAGGAGGGAGCCTTACAGGAAGCAGTAGTAGGTGAGAGTGGGTGTGCAGCTGAGAGTGGAGGAGGGAGGAGTGGGAGAGACAAGGACTGCAGCCTGCCCTAATAAGCCATATTACTTGCTCTGCGCCTATCAGGGTGGACCTCACAGCTTATTGAAAACCAGATATTTCTCTTTACACATTTCTCTCCTTGCTGGAACAATGAAGAGGCTGTTGACAGAGAGTTTGAATACGAGTTATGCACATTGTCACCAACCTCCAGTAAGACTCATAGTCCAAGAGCTCAGGCACTTTTATTTTTGTTTTGGTGACCGAAAGGTTTGACGATGCATTCTTATGTAGAATTTTATGCTGAATTCAGAAATGCAAGTCTTACAAAAATCCGGTGTGGCTTTCTATGGAAAAAATTAGGTCAAAGTCGGGAACCTTTATTTTCCCGGGGTCAGATTTTTTCTCTTTTGGAAATGGAGTTATGCCAAGATCTACAGAATAGAGCTACCTAAACCCATGTTCACAAGGGTCAGGAATCAGCTTTTGACACTTTTATGTTCATCAGATCCATAGTACTGAAAATTCCAAGATGGCCGCCACAAATCATCGATTTTGATTGAGGTGAGTCTACGATACTACTAGTAGAAGCTGTCAAGGATTCCAGGGAGACTGACTTGATAAAAACCTCTGAAAGTTGGCAAACAAGTTCATTTCGACCCCCCTCTATCAACCGGGAAGTAGTGGCGAACCCCCATAAATCCAAGATGGTTGCCAACTGGGCCTTGATTTTTAACATTCAACTCCAAAATCCTTGTTTATCAATGGAATTAGTTGTGTAATAGCTCAAAATAATGGTATTGGTGAGAAGAATTAACAAATAAGGGATGGCATTTCATATTTTCACTGGAACCCCCCTTAATCCAAGATGGCCACCAACAGGCCAGTCATTTAAACATTTAGCTCTAGAATCCTTGTTTATGAATGGAATTGGCCTTATAGTAGCTCAGAATGATGTTATTGATGAGAATAATCAAACTAGAAGGAAAGGTAAGATGGAATGTCACCCTAACCCCCTATATCCAAGATGGCCACCAATTTGGTAGCACTTTTAAACAGTCAAATAGCTCTAGAATCCTTACTCTTGGATGGAATTGGTTGCGTAATAGTTCAAAATGATGGTATTGATGAGAACAACCATTAAAATCTTGTTTTGCCTTCTTCTGACGTTTTATGATTACCATAGCAATTAAGTATTCATGTAGATATTTTCATATATTGCCATGATAAATTCCTCAAATTATATGATTTGGCAACTATCCTTTTGTAAGTTGTTTAATATCTCAAAATAATGGTATTGGTAAGAAAAATCAATGTAGAAGAGGAGGCAATGCAGATTATTATCAAAGCAACCTTAGCCTAAGCTTGCTGCAGAGGCTGAGTCTGATTATCTATTATCTATTTCTGTGCATCAATATTGCTACAGCCATTAGGCTCAAGGTCGTTTTTCCATAGTAAATGATTGATTTTATTGATTTGGCATGGTCACTTAAATTGATAGAGACTGACTTAAATATTAACATACATCATTAGGGCTAGATATCTGTATGTATAACATATGTCAAGGTGTTTGGTCACATCATAAGACGAGTTTAGCCTGCCTTATATCATCTCATTCCTAAGTTTAAGACCCAATAAAAACACGTTAATCAATTGAGAACCATGAACAACTCAAAGGAGATCCTGACTTTTGACACACACAAAGTTCTGAATATTGTGCTGTCATAACAATGCAATCCTTTCAGGAGCAAAAGGCCCAGTATAAAGCCTTTGTCAAGTATGTTCTGGTTAACCACCATTCACATATATTCATGATCCCATCAGAAAGAATGCATTCCCACTCAATGCATCCAAAGAACTGAAAGGAAAATGAGATAAAGTCTGAATGGTATGTAGTATATTTTACCTGTCTCAACATGTAGTATCACTTGCCAAATAAAGAACTCCAAAACGCAGAATTGTCTATTCATGGTTGGACATGAACATCAAGTTGACATGGTTAAGCAGACAAAAGTAGCTGCCTTCCTCCTGTATTGTCTCAAGATTTGATTTGGGTTTAGCAAAGGAAAATACTACCATGATGTGAATATAAACACCCTATTAAATAAGCTTAAAGGCATCATCATTCCACAGGTTTAGGTTGTGATACTGTGATATTTGAAACAAAGGAAGATTAAAGCTTTGGACTATCTGCTCAGAAGCACCAGATGTTATCAATACCTTCTTCTACACAGACAATATGTTCACCCACATTCAGGAGACCAGTGCTAAATGATACACAATGGTAGATTTACTGCCAGAACAGCTCTTAACATTGCTTCAGCACTTCCACCATGTAACTTGTTGCTTGTCCCAATCCAATCTCTTCCCTCACCTGAGAACTGGTGCTGGGTGCTTTGCTGTTGGAATACATCAGTCTAGACCACAAGGTATACAAAGAGCTCATCAAATTCTGTTGCTAATCAAACAAAGCATGCCATGGATGATGTGTATGCAAAAAGGCCAAGTTGGTTTGTTTTGCACTTTGAAGCCACAATTAAGGATGCACCCCACACTAATTCAAGTGTGATAATATTCATGTATCATAGGGGCACACAATTAATCTGTGAAACCTATTGTAGTGGGGTAATTATTAAGACTCACCCCCCCACCCCCCCCCCCCCCGGCAGAATCTAGGGAGAGTGCAGTTGTCCTAGCGTGCAAGTATGTATTGTATTGTGAATGGGGTACCTAGACATCCCTGATGTCACCTGTCTCCTTTCCTCAAAAGCAGTACTACAAAAGAACAAGCAATACAAGAACTATCTTTATTTATGAATCGCATGATCACCTGGCATTACTTGAAGTGAGTTGAACCCAGGATCTTTGAGTCCTGAGACCACATGTACTAACCACCACCCTACCTTGGACCAGGTGATATAAGGATGTTCTAGGTACACCCCATTGATAATATGAAGAACAAATATACTTTCATTTTAGGACACCTACATTCTTCCTAGAATCTGCTGGGAGAGTACTTGATTATCCCTCCACTCTCTCCCATCGCTCTAGCCCCCCTCAAACCCCAGATGTCGAAAATCCAAGCAACCAGCCCCAGCAAACTGCTAGTTCTAAATGCTCACACCCTGTGGCACTACTGGTATACATCTAGCTAGTGAGAAATATAGGCCTATGTATTTCACATCTATATAACCATCTTTGATATCAACTGAAAGCTGAGGTTGACTCTCATACATGGGAATTATTGTTAAAGTTTAGTGAGTCTACCAAGTCAACAGTGCTTACAATCTATGAAATTTGTTAATTGCTATAGACCAGGTAAGTGACCTCAGCTTAGTGGTCATGCTGTGATAAACCTACCCAACTATCCTGGACAAAACAGAAGGGTACATATCATTTTGTATAATTTGAGGAATCTATTAGGACAAAATGTGAAAATATTTACATTAAATTTTATATATATGTTTAGTGGCCATGATGACAATGAAGTGTCATAACGAGGCAATATGGGGTTTAAACCATTGCCCTCATTGATACGATCATTTCAAGCTATCATACAAACGATTCCATCCACAAATAAGGATTCTAGAGCTATTTGACTATTTAAGAGTGCTACCAAATTGGTGGCCATCTTGGATATAGGGGGATAGGGTGACATTCCATCTTACCTTTCCTTCTACATTGATTATTCTCATCAATACCATCATTCTGAGCTACTATAAGGCCAATTCCATTCATAAACAAGGATTCTAGAGCTAAATGTTTAAATCACTGGCCTGTTGGTGGCCATCTTGGATTAAGAGGGTTCCAGTGAAAATATGAAATGCCATCCCTTATTTGTTAATTCTTCTCACCAATACCAATATTTTGAGCTATTACACAACTAATTCCATTGATAAACAAGGATTTTGGAGTTGAATGTTAAAAATCAAGGCCCAGTTGGCAACCATCTTGGATTTATGGGGGTTCGCCACTACTTCCCGGTTGATAGAGGGGGGTCGAAATGAACTTGTTTGCCAACTTTCAGAGGTTTTTATCAAGTCAGTCTCCCTGGAATCCTTGACAGCTTCTACTAGTAGTATCGTAGACTCACCTCAATCAAAATCGATGATTTGTGGCGGCCATCTTGGAATTTTCAGTACTATGGATCTGATGAACATAAAAGTGTCAAAAGCTGATTCCTGACCCTTGTGAACATGTATTTAGATAGCCCTATTCTGTAGATCTTGGCATAACTCCATTTCCAAAAGAGAAAAAATCTGACCCTGGGAAAATAAAGGTTCCCGACTTTGACCTAATTTTTTCCATAGAAAGCCACACCGGATTTTTGTAAGACTTGCATTTCTGAATTCAGCATAAAATTCTACATAAGAATGCATCGTCAAACCTTTCGGTCACCAAAACAAAAATAAAAGTACCTGAGCTCTTGGACTATCAACTCTTCATAGCGTGGAGGGGAACTAGATACGGTGTGAGTGTAGAGTTCAAAGTGGTTACATCAATTCATTAGTTTCCACAACCAGTTATGAACCCAAAAAAATGTTATATGCTCACATTTACACATAACACAGCTCGAGTTGCAGCTCTGAATTCCTGTACTAATACAAATCACCCTGTCCTTCTACCCAACATATCCCCTGAATCCTCTTGAGAGCTGCAATAATGTTATATAGCAGGGAGCTGGGAGTAAGTGACTAATATTGTCATTATTGTACCTAGAAGGGGACCAGTGCATACAGTGGACATATAGAGCAAGGGTATTTACAGCATACTGGTGTGTGGATATGGGTATTTTGTCTCCAAGGAAATGAGAGCAACTAGTCAAAAATACAAAGCTCAAAGCATGTATGTTGCATACAAGTAAATTAGGTAAAGGGATATAGTAAGCATATCTATTTGGAGCAAGAATCACGTCAAGCAGCTTAACTGCTTTTCTGATCTTTCATGACACCTACATGGCACTGCTAAACTTATAGTTGCCTTAAGTGGTTGTGTAAGGCATCTTAAGATTGCTTTAACACAAATATGCCTGCAAAAGCTGGCATGCACCTGTATCTTATTCTTGTCACAACTCAACCTTAGATATGAAATGGGATAATGACAATAGACATTTACTGAACAGATACTGGTAGGATGGAGCAGAGTCAAGTGAGTTATTTTCCTGCTGTGAACGGCTTTATGACTATTTCCATAGAGGGTGTGAGGGTCATGACTGAGGCGAAAGGTTGTCAGTGAGGCTGCGAGAGAGGTTTCCAGGGTGTGAGGGGTCAGTGAGGAGGGCAGGAGGTGAGAGGCTGAACTTGCTAATGAGACTGTGAGGTTTTCTGAAAGAGTAACAGGCAAATCATGCCTACATAACTTTGCATTGCAACTGCACTGTAACAAATATAAACCCAAATTAAGGCATATTTAACAATTCATGATTGCAATGAGAGAACTGGAAAAAAAGAAAAAAAGAAGACAAAAGTCCTGAGAGGGAAAAGGGAGTTTGAAGACTGAATTTAATGAGAGGGCCAGCTGCAGAATGTTGCTGCATTGTGAGGAGGTTCTTTGGTGGATCGCATAAGAGAATTCAGTCAACAATGCTGGCCTGTGCTGCTGTCAGTGGTGGTAGAAAAGGGAAAAGAAAATGTAGCCCTGGATGAAAAGGTCACATTTCAGGGCACCCTGATTTCAAGTTGCAGAGTCTCAAGGGGAGGGGGTCATGACACTAAGCATGAGGCTGCAGGAGAGCCAGTCCAAACCACAGACAGACAATGCCTTGTTGTAGCAGGCAGGAGTCCCCAATGCTGTTTGCAGCTGAATGGGAAGGTTAAGCTGTAGACCAGCTCAGGCCAGAGGTCATTCATTGGTCACATGACTGTTCTATCCAAGGCACAGCATGTCCTTGATCTAATAAGTAGTCAAGCTACATCTACACTTTCATAAAAGTAGGATTTGAAACATTCTCAAATAGAATTTAAGCTCATTAGCTTTTACATAAATGGCTGTGATTTTCTGGACTGCCAGTAATCTGGCTGCAATGAAATCATTAACACTTGCCATTATCCAATTACCTTCTCTCATTAGAAAAGCTATTTTCTAAAAATGCCTTCTATATGATGCTGGGAAATGGAGGGACCAAGTTAACAGGATGTGGAGCATCACTTGTTTATTAACCTGCCATACTGACACACTCATTATTTATTTTACACCGGGACATTCTTTTAAAGTAGAGATGGAACAAGGCACTAAGTCAATCTTATTAGTCCTTAGAGTGGCAAGTCCTAGTCCCATTCCCTCTGCTAGGGGTGTTTTAGTGAAGGAGGCTCTCTCATCATCCTAGTCTTATCTCTTATTCATAACCATTTCTAACAGCTACCTTGGCACTGTCCCATAGGTCTCATCTAAGTGCCCCTGCAGTGGGAGTAGGACTGTGTAGACCAGACACCTGGAGAGGTACATACTTAATATATTCATGTTAATTAGTATCAGATGTGTATTTGAAATGGCTAAACCTTTTGTATTCAAAAGAGACCACTATGTATTATATGTGAAGATGAAGCACCTTTTACAAATAGAAGATGCTTAACTGTGTCTCACTGCCACATAGTGTGGTATTGTCTCTTTGCTGTCATACTTATATTTCCTCCCAGCAGCTACCCAGGTTTACCCAAAGTTTGCAAACGTTTTGGAGGAAAAGCTTTTTCCTACAAATCTATAGGAAATGTTTGCACCCAAATGTTTTCATAACGTTTGCAAACTTTTGGAAATTGCCTAACACAGAAAGATTCTGTGGCTTCCACACACATGTCCTCAGCAATGAAGGTGCAGTCATCCTGCCTGTAGACAATAGGGAGGCATATTAGGGAGAGTTGGAAGGCATGTGAATAGTCGCCATACATATAATATCTGCTGGCTTGTAGCTAGGGTGTGAAGTGCTGATGTGTTCCTTTGTAAATGTTTGTAAACGAATACATAGTTCCTTACTACTGGGACAATGGGATTTCCCTGTTATTCAGTCCATGCTGTATTGTACTGCCCAAACTTCCTCACCGCCAACTAACATTTTAGTGTCTCGTGATGCTACTAGAATGTTGGTCCTTAACTCCCCCATAAACAAACACTTCAACAGAAGCACATAGCTGAGAACATGCCAACATAGCGCATACCGGGGCCCATGGTAATGAGTTGATGCATGCATGTCTGGATACATCATGGCTCTTATAAATGCTCTTTCAGTTAGATTACCTTTGATGGAATTTTCATCTGATTCTAAAGTTTTAAAGACCAATTTCTTAATGTGTTCGGTTCTGAGCACCAGTTAAACCTTAAAAAACCACAGCAAAGTAAATTCAATTATGTATAATGAAAATAAAAGAGAAAAGATATCTTCCTACCACTGAGAAGGTTAAACCAAATCATATTGAAAAAATGTACAGTGTGATAACTCTACAGGTGTAAATGTTTGTTTATGAATCTAAAAGTAATGCTTCAATGTGTCTCTGCTTCATGGCGATGGTTTTCAGCACACAGTATTAGGCAGAAGGCACAGATAAGCTATTAGACTCAATAGCTGCCATTGCCTGAGAACTTGGAGTAATGGATAGGGATTCTGGGGTGAGCTTCCTCCAAAAGACTAAACTCCAACTGACCACGGTGTGAGCATGGCAGACCTTAGGCTACACGTGCAAATTTTGAGCATTTTCATTGGCCGCTGGGAGAGGTGGTGTGCATTTCCCAGCATTCTTGTATTCATTTAATCTTTCTCAGCATCAACTGCACAAGTATTCATCAATTAGTTGATTCATAGCATTCAACTAACATAAATAGATGTAGGTAGTCTATCTTTTTTCCCTGGATTGATAATCAGCAAAGAGTGCTATCATTTTGGGTCACTTAACCCTTCACGGGCACATAGTGCATTCAATCACTCTGCCGTGCAAGGTTGGAAAACACACTGAAAGGGTCAGCATAAATTAAGACTTGTGACAAAATGCAACCATTTAACCTTTGCTGCTACTGCTTCCAATGTTCTTGTATATAATGCCCCTATCTTTATACGTTGCGGGCCCTAGGTTACCTTAACAATTTTCCTTGAAGTAAAATGTGTGCAAAGAGCGGAAATGTTATGCTGATGTTTAGTTGGAAGGTAGGGTGCTTGGGGGTGGGTTATTAGAGGACAGGATACTTATACTATCAGGTATGTAAATGAGGAAATACTTCAGCACCTGCCGGAGTTCATCATTCACCGCATCTGATCCGCAGACCTCTCAAATTCCTGACCTGCCCTGGAGGAGTCATAGAGGGCCCCTGGAGGCTGCTACAGGGTGTCTGGCATACCTCAGGTACCTTTTTATTGGCAATCAGCATGCTGCCTCAGTACATTGCTGTAAGTAGTACATAAAGCATTAGCCATGGGATAACTTTGTAGATATATGCTGGACAGTTATCATGAATATCAAGTTTAATACTCTTCAATGTTTTCTTCATGATGACGACCATATTGTACTCTCTAGGCATTTGATACCAATTAAACACTGAATCCCATCTAATAATTAGCACCAGAGAAAAGAAGAAGGTATTGAGATGAGCCCAGTTTAAATCAATGTGTGTACCCAGATAGCAGATAGTAGAACTGGCTGATTAGATCAGATTAATTTATTGACAGTGCAGAGTGCAGTGATGTACTGAAGGGCAGCAATAGGAGTAAAGCCACCTAACGGGCAGTAAAACTGAGATATATGGAGGGTGCTCCTTGTTCCCTGGTAAGGGAGGAAGCAGTACATCTGAACATGTCTCTGAATGTGGTTACTTCCTTCCTCAGCACACACTGCCCTTCACTACTGCCCTACAACTGACCAAACTTATCTAGTTACCTTCTATGCAATATAAATCAAAGGCTTACATATTAAAATGCATATCTCATGTCACTTTCCCTTCACTACTTACACATTGGTGCATTAGCAGTAGTATAGTATGTATCGGAACGGGACTATAGTTAAGTACTGTTTATTACTCAATCGACATGCAGCCAATCAGAGGCCTCCATTTGGTCACGTGACCCCCTCATTTGCATAATTACGTAATAGGCCACGCCCCCTCATTTGCATAATTACGTAATAGGCCACGCCCCCTTGATCACCAGCCAATCAGAGGCTTCCATTTGGTCACGTGACCCCTCATTTGCATAATAGGCCACACCCCCTTGATCACGTGACCCTTTCATTTGCATAATAAGCCACGCCCTCTTGATCACCAGTCAATCAGAGGTCGCCATTTGGTCACGCGACCCCCTCATTTGCATAATAGACCGCGCCCCCTTGATCACGCGACCCCTTCATTGACATGATAGACCACAACAACATCACGTGACTATCTTTGTTTGTAAACAACACCACGTGGCTCTCTTGTTTGTAAATAAGACCTACTAAGTTTAGGCATAGGTAACAGCAGTGTTTGTAAATAACGCCTACTATGTTTTCAGTCATAGGTGTCTAGAGCAGCAGCAGCAGCAGCATCTTCAGCAGCAGCAGCAGCAGCAGCCGCGTCATAAGTGTCTAGAGCAGTAGCCACGTCATAGATGACTAGTGCAGCAGCAGCAGCAGCATCTTCAGCAGCAGCAGCAGCAGCAGCAGCATCATAGGTGTCTAGAGCAGGAGTAGCAGGAGTGTCATAGGTGTCTAGAGCAGTGGCAGCAGCAGCAGCAGCAGCATCATAGGTGTCTAGAGCAGGAGTAGCAGGAGCGTCATAGGTGTCTAGAGCAGTGGCATCATAGGTGTCTAGAGCAGGAGTAGCAGGAGCGTCATAGGTGTCTAGAGCAGTGGCAGCAGCAGTAGCAGCAGCGGCAGCAGCAGTAGCAGCAGCAGCATCAACAGTATCTTCAGCAAAAGCAGCAGCAGCCGCGTCATAGGTGTCTAGAGCAGTGGCAGCAGCAGTAGCAGCAGCGGCAGCAGCAGTAGCAGCAGCAGCATCAACAGTATCTTCAGCAAAAGCAGCAGCAGCCGCGTCATAGGTGTCTAGAGCAGCGGCAGCAGCATCTTCAGCAGCAGCAGCAGCAGTAGCAGCAGCGGCAGCAGTATCTTCAGCAGCAGCAGCGTCATAGGTGTCTAGAGCAGCAGCGTCATAGGTGTCTAGAGCATCAGCCGCAGCAGCAGCAGCATCTTCAGCAGCAGCAGCAGCGGCAGCAGCAGCCTCATCAGCAGCAGTAGCAGCAGCAGCAGCAACAGTTTGAGCATCAACAGCAGCTTCAGCAAAAGCAAAAGCCCGTAACTTAGCATCATGGGCATCAGCTATAGCCGTAACAGCGACACTGCGACTAGCAGAAGCAAAACAGACTATTTGTTTAGCAGCTGTACAAGCATTAATAGCATTAGCCCTAGCAGCAGCCGCAACAGCGGCACTTTTAGCAGACGTTGCAGCATCAGTAGCAGCAGCATCGTTAGCAAGAGCGGAAACAGTAGCAAAAAGATTAGCAGCACGAGCAGCAGCGGCGAGAGTAACAGCAACGTTGTTAGCAGCATTGGCAACTTCGTATGCTGCATGTGTAGCACGAACAGCGATACGAGCTTCACGTTTTGCACGAGCAGCAGCATTAGCTGCAGAAGTAGCCCTCACACTTTCCAGCCACCCGTACGAATCTTGATAAAAACCAACTTCCACCTTACGAGCTTCACGTTTTGCACGAGCAGCAGCATTAGCTGCAGAAGTAGCCCTCACACTTTCCAGCCACCCGTACGAATCTTGATAAAAACCAACCTCCACCTTGCTACTTGTTGACTCATCAGTAAACATGGACGTCTCCTCATGTGGTGTTGTCGCGGCTCTGTAGTAGTGTTGGGATTGCTCACATTCGGTAGAACGTAGAGTGATTCCTGATGACGCCATGCTGAAGGTGGTTGAAGAAGTGTGTGGGACTCATGTTTCACTCTCGCTTATGTACTAGGCTCCGAGATAAGCTTCTTAACTCAGGAGGAAAACTCTCACTAGGAAGGCGACCGGCTGTCTACCTGTGTAGGCGCGGGTTCGTTACATCTTTAATCCTGTTCGACCCTCCGAGGAAATACATGAAAAAAACAAAAGACTCGAATCCGCAGACAGTAGGAAGCTATAAGGAGCTTAACTCGTGTTTGATTTAAGCTGTCTACCACACGCACGCGCTTGTAGTCACAGCTAGAGAGGCAGACTTCTGTCCGCCCGCTGACGCATGACAATCGACTTTAGACACCCCCTGTAGTTTTTTTTTTTTGCATACACAGTTGACTAGCATCTTAAGCTCTTACTCAGCTATAAGCCCATAGACATGTAACGCGCATTACTCTTCTTTATGGTAATTATCAGATCGATTTAAGGGTGGAAAGAGCTTAGGTGATGTAGATCCCTCTCTAGCTGAAAACAGGCTTAGACTATAGCATGTAGGCAGCTGGCCGCGTTAAACACCCCTGTAGTTTTTTGTATACACTCTCGATCCCCTCTCTAGGTGAAAACAAAAGCTTAGAAGATGAGGTGATCCGGCCACTAGCTGGCGCGTCACACCTGGCGTTAATCACCCCCTGTAGGCTTTGTATACGCTCTCTAAGTGAAAAACAAAAAAGCTCCCTCCACGGGCTGGCGCGTCACACCTGTCGTTAAAACGCCCCCTGGAGTCTTAGTATACACAGGTGCCCCGCCTTATCTATTCACCAGCTATAAGCCCATATACGTGTACATGCGATTTTTGATACCCTCTCTGGAATAGGGTGGGGCTCAAGGTGAAAACAAGATTAGGCCATTCGCTCTCTCAGCTATATAAAGAGCCTCAATTGTTCTTGCAACAGCACTTCACCACCGGTACACTATCAGTCACGAGGCAGATGTTTGCGGCATGGGTCATACAGGTTACCTACTAATAGCGGTTTGGGTGAGTAGATCACTTTTTTCCCCTAAAAAACAACTAAAAAAAACCCACTTATGACTCAGGTATGTATATGTAGCACTGTTAGTGTAAGTACACAGTAGAATCTACTGTACTATAGACTCGGCCCTCTGAAGACGGCGGAGCGCGTTAATGCGCGGGTCTGTGGCGGCGTCACTTGTTTTTTATTCTAACTAAAAAGTCAGAAGTCGATCTACGACCTATCAAAGACAAATTTGTGATAAGTTCAAACTAAATAAGAGACAGTTTGAGCGTCTCTTAGTCGCTGTCAAAGATGCGAATAACGAACGCGCTGAGGGCGGGGTTCAGGTCACGTATAGTTCCTTGCTCTTTCGTCAGATGGCGCCACAATAGGGGATTTGTACATTCCTACGATGCTCGCGAACATTTCAACGCATAATGAGCTATATAGGCAACAAAGTGTGCTTCTGAATATATTAAAATATAAAAAACAATTCAATATTGTGTATTTCTGATAGAAATGAGGCAGTTTCTTTGAATACCAACTAAACTATAGCGAGATGAAAAATACCACACCATATCTAAGGCTTTATAAAAGATACATAGGCAGAAACTCTCGCCGAGTCGGCAATCTGAAAAACGAACCAACTCGTTGTGCCACAAGGGCCCCCACTCAACGGGGGCCTTTTGAGCTCAGGCATGTTGTTTCTCAACACTAGGTGTAATTAATTACGCCCATGTTGAGTAGCATCTACTAACCAACTGACAGTGTCAGTTGGTTGGCCCCTCTTTAGGGGCCACACAATAAATAAAGAATAGAGACCTAAGGGAACGTTCACAAACGTCTCCCCTTCCTACGGGGTGGGTGGGTCTTTGGGTTTAGTGACAAAACAGCGACATGTCAGTTCTCTTTTTTTTTCCAAGTCTACATATTATTTATGATTAAAAAAAATTAAAAAAAAAAACCACGCTAATAAAGTGCGCTGATCAAAAACTGAATAGAAAAATAACCAAAAATAGGTTGGTAGCTGATCGGTCGTTGTCACACGGTGCAGAAAATTTACCGCATATCGGACCAGGGGATAGTCTGGCAGCGACCCGCCACCCCGTTCACAAGCTGTGTACAGCACCCCGTTTCTCTTTGTCCATATTGGCTAAAAAAAAAAAAAACAGGACATTGTTGACTTGGCTATTTTACCCGTCTGGGTCTTATTATTTAAACACCTCGTGTTGACCCTGTGGGGCAGCGGGTACATGGAATAAACGTGTCCAAGTGCACGCTATCTAACACATAACCGAAGGTTACTGAGTTATGTAATAATAGTTATGTAATAATAACTGACCTATGAGGTCGCCAGTCAGTTTGCCGTGATTATTTTGACACACTCTCAGTTACTCGTAGCACATTTAATACATAATTAGACTCAGCCTCATATAAGACAGTCTCGGCCACGCAGGCTGCATATCGGACCAGGGAGATAGTCTGGCAGTGACCCACCAGCCCGTCCACAACCTGTGTACAGCACCCCTTGTCTCTTTGTCCATATTGGCTAAAAAAAAACAAAAAAAAACAGGTCATTGTTGACTTTGGCTATTTTACCCGTCTGGGTCTTATTATTTAAATCACCTCGTCTTGACCCTGTGGGGCAGTGGGTATATGGAATAACCGTGTCCAAGTGTACTCTATCTAACACATAACCAAAGGTTACTGAGTTATGTAATAATAACCACCCTATGATCCTATGAAGGCGCCAGTCAGTTTGCCGTGATTATTTTGACATACTCTCAGTTACTCGTAGGGTATCTAATACATAGTTAGACTCAGCATCATATAAGACAGGCTCGGCCACGCCGGCTGCATATCGGACCAGGGAGATAGTCTGGTAGTGACCGAACAGCCCGTCCACAACCTGTGTACAGCACCCCGTGTCTCTTTGTCCATATTGGCTAAAAAAAAAAAACCCAAAAAAAAACAAAAAACAGGTCATTGTTGACTTTGGCTATTTTACCCGTCTGGGTCTTATTATTTAAATCACCTCGTCTTGACCCTGTGGGGCAGCGGGTATATGGAATAACCGTGTCCAAGTGTACTCTATCTAACACATAACCAAAGGTTACTGAGTTATGTAATAATAACCACCCTATGATCCTATGAAGACGCCAGTCAGTTTGCCGTGATTATTTTGACATACTCTCAGTTACTCGTAGGGTATCTAATACATAGTTAGACTCAGCATCATATAAGACAGGCTCGGCCGCGCCAGCCGCATATCGTACCAGAGGGATAGTCTGGCAGCAACCTGCCATCCCGTCTACAATCTGTGTACAGCAGTCTGGACCAGACCGCCAACTCTGGGTATAGCATTCTGGATGCCTGTAGCAAGACTGGATCTAACCCTTTAATAGTCGCATAGCGCTTTAATGTGCAGTGCCCGTTGTCGTCATAAGTCATGAATGCGGCACTCAGAGTTCCTCACCAGGGCTGCATGCATGCATACACTGGCATATCGACAAAGGGTGTAGCGCATTAAAGCACTATTGCCACCTTTAGCATTAAAGCGCTGAGGGTTGTTTTTTTTTTTGATAGTGTAGAAACCAATATCTGTCTAATTAAACCCCTTATCAGTGCTGTTTTTTTTTTGGTTTTTTTTCACATACAAAAGAATTAGGTAATGGCGCTGCAGTACTCTGAAAAGCGGTGGCGGTGAATTTCCATTTAGATCCTGAAAAGGGGGGCGGTCAGATGGCGTCAAGGCTCTGATAAGTAGGGCAGTTAAAATCATATGATTACATTGAGCTAATTTTCTTGCTGAAAGGAATGAATAATTGTATTTGTATAAAATTCACACACACACACACACACACACACACACACACACACTATCACAGGCAAATGCATACACACACACATGGATGACCCCAATTAAGTGGGGACCTGCATTTATTCAATGTTTCAAGTATGGAATATAATTGAAAATATGTCCTCTATCAGCCTATAGTATGGGGGGGGGGGGGGTTGGGCAGAGGGAAGGCAATTTAGCTGTGCTAGGTAAAAAGTTGAAATTTCCATATGATTATTCCAATGCCTCTTTGACCATGAAATTCCCAAAGACAGGCTCTGTTGATATGACTAGGGCATGGAGTGTCTTGATGTCAGAGGCAGCATAGAAAAGAAGAGCTCCTCTCAAGCTTTCAAACGCTTCGAAAATCAAGTCAATCGGACCAGCGGTTGCTGAGAAATCTAATTTTGAACATTTTCGGGAAGAGGCAAAAGTTCTTCCCGAACTTGATTCGCTTAGAACGCGTTAAATTTTATCTCCTGAACCGTGGCTCTTAGAGACCCGGGAGTGGGTGCAAATCGAAGCTAGTCCCGAGGGCTACCTGCTTGAATTTTGGCGAGGACGGGGCTTGAACTAGCAAACCGTTTTGCCATCACACACCCGGTACACGCACTATCACAGGCAAATGCATACACACACACATGGATGACCCCAATTAAGTGGGGACCTGCATTTATTCAATGTTTCAAGTATGGAATATAATTGAAAATATGTCCTCTATCAGCCTATAGTATGGGGGGGGGGGGGTTGGGCAGAGGGAAGGCAATTTAGCTGTGCTAGGTAAAAAGTTGAAATTTCCATATGATTATTCCAATGCCTCTTTGACCATGAAATTCCCAAAGACAGGCTCTGTTGATATGACTAGGGCATGGAGTGTCTTGATGTCAGAGGCAGCATAGAAAAGAAGAGCTCCTCGCAAGCTTTCAAACGCTTCGAAAATCAAGTCAATCGGACCAGCGGTTGCTGAGAAATCTAATTTTGAACATTTTCGGGAAGAGGCAAAAGTTCTTCCCGAACTTGATTCGCTTAGAACGCGTTAAATTTTATCTCCTGAACCGTGGCTCTTAGAGACCCGGGAGTGGGTGCAAATCGAAGCTAGTCCCGAGGGCTACCTGCTTGAATTTTGGCGAGGACGGGGCTTGAACTAGCAAACCGTTTTGCCATCACACACCCGGTACACGCACTATCACAGGCAAATGCATACACACACACATGGATGACCCCAATTAAGTGGGGACCTGCATTTATTCAATGTTTCAAGTATGGAATATAATTGAAAATATGTCCTCTATCAGCCTATAGTATGGGGGGGGGGGGGGTTGGGCAGAGGGAAGGCAATTTAGCTGTGCTAGGTAAAAAGTTGAAATTTCCATATGATTATTCCAATGCCTCTTTGACCATGAAATTCCCAAAGACAGGCTCTGTTGATATGACTAGGGCATGGAGTGTCTTGATGTCAGAGGCAGCATAGAAAAGAAGAGCTCCTCGCAAGCTTTCAAACGCTTCGAAAATCAAGTCAATCGGACCAGCGGTTGCTGAGAAATCTAATTTTGAACATTTTCGGGAAGAGGCAAAAGTTCTTCCCGAACTTGATTCGCTTAGAACGCGTTAAATTTTATCTCCTGAACCGTGGCTCTTAGAGACCCGGGAGTGGGTGCAAATCGAAGCTAGTCCCGAGGGCTACCTGCTTGAATTTTGGCGAGGACGGGGCTTGAACTAGCAAACCGTTTTGCCATCACACACCCGGTACACGCACCTATACATGTTTATGCCGGGAACTGGGGACTCAGGATATGTGCTGGCAACTGGGGACCATGCCTTGGGACGGGTTTGGGAGCTCTGCAACACTCCTTATTGCATTGTCTGGACTTCTAAAAACATAATATCACTCGTGTGAGCGGCCATATTGGTTACTTGTATGTCTGGCATAGCATCGGGAATTCGACCTGGAACCGGGTACTCGGCAGCCTTCTGTGTGTGGCAGTGTGTGATGTCTCAATCAAGTGGGGACTCAAGTCCCCGGTTAAAGTTAAAGTCCCCGGTTCCAAGGTCATTTCCTATCGGGAATTCCACCTGGAACTGGGTACTCAGCATCCTTTGGTGTATGGCAGTGTCTGAGTATGAAAAGTGGTGGATTTTTCATTGCAACTGGGGACTTTTGCCGAAACCGATTTTTAGGTATCACAAAGCTATTTCCTTCCCAAAACGGGTCTCAATTAAGTGGGGACTCGGTCAAGTCCCCAGTTAAGTCTCAAGTCCCCGGTTCTAAGGTGATTTTTCTGATTCGAGTCCCCAGTTATGGGCAGAAACACACACACCTACACACACACACACACACACACACACACACACACACACACACACACAGGACACCTGATGATCTCCACACGATGACCTGATTGCTCTTCCTAAAAAAAATGCCCAACTCGATCTACCTACTCAACAGGGTTTCAGTGTATAGCGTATTAGGGGTTTTTCTGATGCGTATATTATATTGAGATTGATTTTCAACTTTTGTGATCAGTGGTTGGTCCTTAAAAGGACCGTTTGGTAGAGGGAGGGTCGCAGGGACCTTGCTGCTGAAGCGGAGGGCGTGGTCATAACGCGTGGCAGTCCTTCAGCAGCTCCTCCAGCACGGCGGGCGGTAGTCCTTCCTCCATGCAGACTTGCTGCTTGACCTGCTCCACGCACCGGCGGATGAGTTGATCAGCGACGTTCTCGATCAGCTCATCCACCACACCCTCTGCTTCAGCAGCAGTCCGCTGTCTCTCCTCTCTCTGTAGCGAGGCAAAGAACTGCTTCTCCACGGCCGCATCGATCATAGATCGAGAAACGGCCACGAAGTTCTGTCTCTCCGCCTCCTCTCTCTGTTGCACGGCTACGAATTCCTTCTCCACGGCCGCATCGATCATAGATCGAGAAACGGCCACGAAGTTCACTCCGTGAGCCATTTTGTCGAACTGACTTCCTAGCCGCCTGAGAGATGCTGACGTCACACTATTTTCGACGACGCTATGACGCGCACGAGGTAGACAGACGACGTCGTTTCACTTCCTTATTTGGAGTTTGGGATCTTTTGACACCGAAGTCATACCGTACGGTCGCGATAAAGCAACTAGTGTTGAAAAGCGTGCCGGTCTTTTATAAGCGCCGGAGTATAAGAGCCTCCAAATGTTTTTTCTCAAGCACTAAAATCGCGACTTTGAATAAGCGCCAGCGCCTGGCTTGTATATAGCTCCTGAGTAAGAACTTCACCGAATTGAAAAGCCCTCCCTCAGAGCTCTTAATCGCGACAGTACGGTACAAATCTGATGTCAACCCGCGCCAAAAACAAAAAGGGTGTTCCGGTCACACGTACCTACGACGAGCGACCTTCAGCTATCACCACGTGAAGAGTGGGAAATAAATTTTGTACGGCAAGAAAACTGAAAACTGATAACGATTCCATTAGATAAGTATTTGGTTCCAATCTATGGCGAGATATTTCCACCAAAGCGATTGATTTATATGTCTGTAAGGTTCAGCTCTCCAACACTCTCCAATGTCCGCCGGTGCACGACGGTCGCCGCCCATCATTAGTCACAACTAAACTTCTGCTGGAGAGTGAAAGTTACGTTGAGTCTTGAGGTGCGCAGAGATACTATCTGCCGCAGCCTGATTTTAGTTCCACGCTATTTAGATAACCGCCCCATTTAAAATCTCTCTCTCGATCCTAGTAAAGGAAAAAAAAGGCTAGAGTTTATCATGGACGCGTCTCAGTTTTAGTCAAGCCGTAAAGTGAAGAACCAGAGCTTGTACATATTCCCACGTGGTGAGGGGTGACCCCGCGGGGCGTTCAGTTAGTACTGAGTCTATACTCAAGGTCAAGTTCCACTCTCTAAACAGAGCTTTAGCGACTCCGTCATATAGACTAGACCGCGCGCGCGATTTTTTTTTGCTGAAGCAGCTAATCGATGGAAGAGTAGAGAACAGGTGCTCGACCAAAAAGCTGCTTCAGAGGCTTGTTATCAGGTATTAACAGTTAAATCAAAATATTTCAAAACATCCAGAAAAGCAGAATAACATGTCCTACGGGCTACAGCCGGGCACTGACGAGCAGACGGCGCTGACGTCATTTCAATCAGGTCACAGGGCTCTTTAGACACCTTTTCTGTAAGACCCGTCTCATACCTTAGTATATAATACCGTAAACACCGGTGATTAGTATATGATCACATTGGAGTCGCGGATCCACGAAGAGGCTGAATAAGCCTCGCGCGGACCCGCCACTTGAAAATGTGACATAATCTTACCATGCGCTTTGTTTTGTTTTTGTTTCTATTTACAACAGCAAACATTTCAAACAACCTATTGTTTTTTAAAATGATGAAAAATCAGCCCAAAAAAAAAAGTAAACATTTTAGAGCTAAATTTGTGGAGGATAGCCGGACATGCTGATGTCACTAGACCCCTAAATTCGATATGGTGACATGGGCATTTTCTTAAAATTCGATACGACGACACGGGCACGGACATCTAAGTGACATGGGACATGTGGCATTTCTTGAGTCCCTCATGTGCCATGGACCATAGTGACATGAGGAAAAAAAAAAAAAAAGTTCAAAGAGTGCATCAGAAAAGTACCATTTCAAGCCTAAACATTTCGCCAAATTTTTTTTTCTCTTGGATGGTACTCGGCTTTGCAGTGTCTGGGTCCTTAAAAATGTACCAGAATGCTCAAATTCGGGTTCTAAATATTTTCAAAAAACGTTTTCTCCCTTAGTGACGTGTGACATGGCCATTTCTTAAATTCGACATACGGCTGCATGGGGAGGACCCACCCGTCAAGAGCCCCATGATGACTCATACCCGCCGCGTTCAAACTAGCGTGGTGGTTATAGGTAGACCTTCTTTCAGTATCCACGTGACCAGATCCATCGCCGTCTCTTGAGCAACAGTAACCGAGGTAACTAGGGTTATTGTTATCCGGGCCGTAAGACGACAGTCTGAGACAGTGTGTAGTCGCGTTTTGCTCTCCCTAATACTCTAATTCAAGTCGAGTTACCGCTAACCCCTACAAAAAGAGGGTCATTTGTGTAATTCAAAAGTCGTTCCTTTGTTAGCAATGAGGGGGTCGTTCTATTCATTGATTTTTTTTTTTTTTTTTTTTTTTTTTTTTTTGTTTACAACAACAAGTCAAAGTACAGTCAATCAACCGAGATCCTTTCTACTCCGTGGGGGTGTAGAAGGATCTCCCCCCTGAGGTTACAAAGCCACCTCTTTATTTAAAGGGTTACGGGTCGCAAAGTCGCTTTCGCTTTCGCTTACAAGTCACAAAGTCGCATGAAATATTCAAGTCAAAAAGTCAAATTCATCAACTATCAGCACAGTCGTTTGAAAAGCATCAAGTCACCGAAAAACTCCTCTACAGTCACCTCCGACTCGCCTCCTCCCTACCCCCCCTAAAGGGGGGTAGAGAGGAAGCGATTCCCTAGAGATCAGATAATTTTTTTTTTTTCTCCCGAGCAGACCCCAAAAGCCCCCCCTCCCCCCCAAGTGCCCGCCCACCCCATAAATAGTGCCCCCCTCCCCCCCCTCCCCTCCCCATGCATCTTAAAGTGCCCCCCTCCCCCCCCCCCCCTCCCCTCCCCTCGCCCCTTATAGAAGCCTCCCATTAGCTAGTCCAAGTCATGTGACCAAAAGGGAAGCGTAGTCTGTCTATTGTCTATATTATGCAAATGAGGGAGGGGGTCAGGTCACGTGACCAAGGGGGTGTGGCCTATTTTCTAAATAAAGAGCGCTTCCGGTCACGTGACCAAGAGGGTGTGGTCCTATTATGCAAATGAGGGGGTCACGTGATCCATGATTATGCAAATGAGGGAGTCACCTGACCAAATGGAAGCCACTGATTGGCTGGTGATCAAAGGGGCGTAGTCTACTATGCAAATGAGGGGGTCACGTGATCAAGGGGGCGTGGTCTATTATGCAAATGAGGGGGTCACGTGACCAAATGGGGGCCCCTGATTGGCTGGTGATCAAGGGGGCGTGGTCTATTACGTAATAATGCAAATGAGGGGCGTGGCCTATTACGTAATTATGCAAATGAGGGGGTCACGTGACCAAATGGAGGCCTCTGATTGGCTGCATGTCGATTGAGTAATAAACAGTACTTAACTATAGTCCTGTTCCGATACATACTATACTACTATTAGCCTTAAAGGGTGTGAGGGGTCAGGGAGAAGGGCAGGGAGTGAGAGGCTGACATTGTCAAAGAAACTGTTAGGTAAAAGAAACAGGCAAATCATGCTAACATAACATTGGATTGCAACTGCATTGTAGCAAATATAAACCTTAATTGAGTCATATTTGACAATTCATGATTACATTGAGGGAAATAAGAAAAACAGAAAAACAATTCAGAGAGTGAAATGGGAGTTGCAGGAGGATGAGTCATGACTGAGTTTAATTAGAGCACCAGCTGCAGGATGTCACTGAATTGTGAGGAAATTCTTAGGTGGAAAGCGTGAGAGAATTGGGTCAACAATGGTGGTCAGTAGCAGTAGAAAAGGGAAAATAAAATGTGGCCCTTGGTGAAAAGCTCACATTTCAGGGCACCATGGTTCCAGGTTGCCCAGTCTCAAAGGAAAGGGGGTCATGACACTGTGCATGATGCTGCAGAAGAGCCAGTCGGAACCACAGACAGACAATGCCTCGTTGTAGCAGGCAGGAGTCCTTGATGCTATTTGCAGGTGAATGGAAAAGTTAAGCTGTAGACCAGATCAGGCCAGAGGTCTTTCATTGGTCACGTGACTGTTCCATTAGAGTCAAGCTACGTCTACCCTTGCATAAAAGTATCATTTAAAACATTCTCAAATAGAATGTAAGCTCATCAGCTTTCACATCAATGGCTGTGGTTTTGTGGAATGCCAGTCATTGGGACTGCAATGGAATCATCAATACTTGCCATTACCTAATTACCTCCTCTCAGTAGAAAAGTTTTTTCTAAAAATGTCTATATGATGCTTGAACGAACGATAAAATATGGGAGGCCAAGTTGACAGGATATGGAGCATCACTTGTTTATTAACCTGCCATACTTGCACACTCGCTAGTTATTCCACATAGGGACATTCTTTTAAAGTGGAGATGGAACAAGGCACTTAGTCAATCTCAGCAGTCCTTAGAGTGGCAAGTCCTAGTCTCATTTCCTCTACCAGGGGTGTCCTAGTGAAGGAGGCTCTCTCACCATCCTAGTCCTAACTCTACATTCTTTAAGAGCGGAGGTGGAATAAGACACTTAGTCAGTCCTATAAGTCCTTAAAGTGGCAAGTCCTGGTCCCACTGCCACTGCCAGGGGTGTTCTCTCTCACCATCTTAGTCTTATCTCTTATTCATAACGATTTCTAACAGCTACCTTGGCACTGTCCCATAGGTCTCATCTAAGTGTCCCCGCAGTGGGAGTAGGACTGTGTACGCCAGACACCTGGAGAGGTACATACTTTATATATTCATTTAAATAAGTACCAACAGTGTATTTGAAATGGCTGAATCGTTTGTATTCAAAAGAGACCACAATGTATTATATATATGTAAAGATGAAGCACCTTTTACAAAAATAAGATGCTAAAGGGTGTCTCACTGCCTCATATTCGGGTTTATTGCTGTCATACTGTTTTTTTCCTCCCAGCAGCTACCCAGGTTTTCCAAAAGTTTGCAAACGTTTTCGAAGAAAGCTTTTTCATACAAATCTATAGGGAATGTTTGCATCCAAACGTTTTGATAACGTTTGCAAACTGTCAGCTCCCTTTATGGTACAGCACTAATAGGGTGATGAGGGACATTGTCTACAGGACAGTCAGTGTATTTATGCTGAGTGTGCAGCTGCAGGTAAAGTCTCACCACCTCTGTGTAAGTGGAGGGGTTATAGAGATGTGAGTAATAGGTTGACAAAATAGACTAATGGTTTGATGACAGGAGGAGGAGGAATAGGCGTAGGCATGTAGGCATGTAGAAGAAGGGTTTGGGGCAGGGAAAGGTGCTGAGGCTGGAATAGGGGAAAGTTGATTCTGGAGCATGGCCTATATACAAGAAATGTCAGAGGCTTATTAGAGCGACTGTGTAAAAAAGGGTTTTCGGATATGCTGCTCATTTTACTTGACCTCAGACACAACCAGTGTATTAATGTCTAGTAGGCAGCTGTGGAAATGTTTTAGAAGCACCACTTTTGTGTAGCAGTAGGGTAAGTGGGTTCGCCCTAATCAATGAGTAGTATAGTATGTATCGGAACGGGACTATGGTTAACTACTGTTTATTACTCAATCGACCTGCAGCCAATCAGAGGCCTCCATTTGGTCACGTGACCGGAAGTGACCTACTTAGGGGATTAGTGGTGACGTCACGTGACCTAGTTAGCCAATCAGAGGCCGCCATTTGGTCACGTGACCGGAAGTGACATCATATGACCTACTTATGGACCGGAAGTGACGTCATATGACCTACTTAGGGGACCGGAAGTGACGTCATATGACCTAATTTAGGATCACGTGACCGGAAGTGCCCTGATGAGTCACGTGACTGGAAGTGACGAAGAAGAAGAAGAAGAAGAAGAAGAAGAAGAAGAAGAAGAAGAAGAAGAAGAAGAACGATATAAGTTTTTTTTTCATTTTTATTGTTTTACGAGCGACTGGAAGTGACTTATTGAACTAGGTAGAAGCGTTCTTTAGAGTGTATAAGGGGGGAGGGGAGGGGAGGGGAGGGGAGGGGAGGGGAGGGGAGGGGGGGAGGGGGGCCCCTTTAAGATGCATGGGGAGGGGGGCGCTTTTAGGATGCATGGGGCGGGTGGGGGGGGGGAGGGGGGGAGGGGGGAGAGGGCACTCTAGGGGGGTGGGGGGGGGCACTCTAAGGGGCGTTTGTCTCTTTTAAGAAAAAAAGAAAAGAAAAGATTTCAATCGAGAGACACGCTTCTTCCTCTCGAGAGGAAGAAGCGTGTCTCTTCATTTTTTTTTGTTTAGGAAGTGAGGGTCTTTAGGATCACGTGACTGGAAGCGACTTGATGAAGCATGTGACTAGAAGTGACGACGTCACATGCTTTAATGAGGCGATCAGCTGTGACTGGCGGCGGCGGCGGTGGCGGCGGCGGTGGTGCTGGTGGTGGTGGTAGTAGACGTTACTGTGGTCAGAGTTGATATGGTTTTTTTCCAACAGAAATCAGAGCTTTTATACAGAGGGAGTTTAATCCTATTTCCAACAGCACCCCAGCTGTCTAGCAGCCGCTCCGCTCCTTAAGAGCTTCTTAAGAGCTTAGATGACGAGGGGTATGTCATCGCCATCTGTGGAAGCCAGCTGAAAATGGTGTTTTTTCCTTATCCATAGCTTTACCTCCTACCCCCTACCTGAGGACGACTCTCTCCCCCTTTGGCATTCATTGTAACAAACGTCAGAGGTCAGGTGAAAATCGGATTTTCATGCACAGCCTTAGTCAGCTGTCACCCCTATTGAACTAGCCGGCCGCCGCCGGCCAGTCTACTCACCACGGCAGGAGGCGGTGATTTTTTTTGTTTTACACTTAAGTCGCTCACCACATGCACACGACTCTACTCACAGACAGACACACCCGTCTTAAGGGGTCCTGCTTCACACCACACGCCTCCTGTAGTTTTTTGTATACACACTCTAAGCTCATGACTGCTTAATCCTTTATACAGCTAATGCGCATTGAATTAGCACAGTCGGTACACCGCCCGCTCATGGCAGTCGATCTCTCAAAAAAGGGGGGAAAGAGATCCAGCTGAAAACATCATGACTTATGTCTTTTGTTTCTCTTTGTGAATGTCCGCCGGTCAGCCGGCGGCAGCAACTGCTTAATCCTTTATACAGCTAACGCACGTTGAATTGCTGAACAAGGCAGTAAGTAGCTTAGCTCATGTCAGTCGATCTCTCAAAGGGGAGGGGGAAAGGGATCCAGCTGAAAACGTCATGCCTTAAGTTTCTCTTTGTGAATGTCCGCTGGTCAGCCGGCGGCAGCTGAACAGAGCCATAAGTAGCTTAGCTCTAGAAGCGAGAAGGAGTATATAAGGGGGCTGGAAACACCCATTCACTCACTCAGTCTTTTGCTGCTCTCTACAGTCACCACCATGAGCAAAACACAACAACTAGTGTCGTCCAAGGATCTAATCGAGTTCAAGAACAAGAAGAGTACGCAGAACGGTGATCGTTTAGCGTCAGCGTCTCCTCTTGCTACTGAAATTGAGACTACCGCCGCAACCGCTTGGTCTTATCACCCTCTCGCTGTAGCGAGCGCACGCAGCAGTAGTAGTGGTAGTAGTAGTCGTCGTGGTAGCGACGTTGTTACACTCGCGACGGTTGTTACTGCTAAGCACGCTGCTGCTGCTGCTACTGCTGCGCCTGCTGCGGCTGCTGGTGATCTTCGTGCTGCTAGTGCTGCTGCTGCTGCTGCTGCTGCTGCGCCTGCTACTGCTGCGCCTGCTACTGCTGCGCCTGCTGAGGCTGCTGCGCCTGCTGCCGCTGTGCCTGCTACTGCTGCGCCTGCTACATCAACCGACGCCATCAACGCCGCTCGCGCTGAGACTTACAGCTATTCGGACACTCAGCCCCAGCAACGCGTAGTAGACATACATGCCCTAAAGCAACAGAGTGAGACAGAGAACGACGCTGACGACGAGGCGTACGAGGAACCCGAAGGGCTACGGGCGCACAGTCCGTTTTTCGACCTCATTTCCACTGGTAGCGCGTCCGGTCCGTGGCGACTGCCCTCACCACCACCTTACGAAGTCGTGTGGTTGCCCTGTTCCGACAACGAGTCGTCGGATACCAGCGCAGACGCTGCTCCTGTTATTGGTTCTGCTGCAGTAGTACCTGTATCATCATACTTCAAAGCAGAGCCGTTAGGATACTTGTCAGACGCTATGCTACTGAAAATAAGTAGTAAGTTGCCGACATCAGATTACATACGGTTAGGTTCATACCTTGAAGTGAACTTGAAGGATATGGGATATCTCAGTTGTGAGACAAGTGTCATAACTCAAGCTAGAGAAATGTTCACTACTTGGTACCAGAAAAGTTGTACTACTAGGTGGAAGGACCTAGCCGCCGCCTTGGAAGAATCTTACCGTATGGACCTCATCAAATTCTCACGTGAGTACATGGACAAGCATGACATGTGGGATGGCTTAGAGAGTGGAGACATGGAGTGGAAAGTGCAGAAATATTTCTCTCTTTTAGCTGAGCTCTGCCCTAGAGACTGGAAGACCATAGGGATCTACTTAGGGTTGACTTCTCATGAAGTAGCTTTCATCTCTCAACCTGTGCCTTCTGACAGGACTGTGAAGAACCCTGTCTATGAAGTGCTGAGAGCTTGGAAGTACAACGAGACGTCTGAGCCTATGGCTCTGATGAAAGTGTTGCAAGACGACATGGGTCGCAGCGACGTCGCAATGTATGTTCAAGGGTTGTATGCAGCTGCACCCAAAGACATAAAAGTGAGCTGTGACACTCCAGTGTTGACCACTCTTGTCTGATCCCTGCAGTAAGATGGACATCTGTTGAATTCGATCCTAGACTACAGGCACCTTTCACTATGCTAATAGTATCGTGTGGTAAGAGGTGTCTAGTATTCGAAGTGATAAATAACGTTTTATCTTTTTTAATAATTGGTAAATAAGTGAAAAAACAAAAAAAAGAAAAACATGACGCAGGACGTTTGCGAAAAGTGTTTCAAAATTTTTAAAAGACCGTACAATCACGAGTGACCCGTAGAAAAATGAAGAACAATACTTAAGTTTTGCCCTCTATGCGGCGATGTTGATTGCTGAAAAGATCACCTGTCGACGCGAATCTCTGGACGAGGTGACTATCCCTCCACGTACATGCGCTGTACCGAACGGTGAGGAAACGTTCACGGCGAATTGGCCTGCAATACGAACGAGTGTCAGGATGCACGAGACTCGCGTGAGTGTAACAAACGTCAAACTACCAACCGGCGAGTTGAGTGACGCTGTAGATACTATGCGTCGCAATCCGCTTCACACAATGATAAAAAGCGGGTTTCTCGGTAGGCTTACTCTTACAACACAGAGAAGACAAGAACATACTGCGCTACTTTCACGTCTCCCAGAACAACCCAACTCTCATTACAACCGCTCCCTACTATAACTAATTCAGAAACTTTGGAAGAGCTCCTCTCAGAGATGGAAAACAGGAACAGGCAGGACGGTCGAGTTGGAAAGAGAAGCCTTGTGTTAGATTTTCCCAACAAGGACAACCTCTGCGTCTTCCGCCACATTTCCTTTCACTTATACAACACCAGCAAGCGCGCTTCAAATTTGTTACGTCAGTTCTGTCCCGCTGCCACACGTGAAACTTTTCCTCCCGACGGACATTCCAGAATCTACCCTTACAACATTACCTTCGATTTCGAGGCTTTCTTCAGACCGTGCAGAGAACCGTCGACTGAACACGTGTCCCTGCTGTGGGATCACGTCCCTTTGTCGGCTAGCGTTGCATCCGACTTTCCGGGGTAGGAGGGGTCGGTGTACGTCAGAGAATCCGACGCAGATTCCGACCCCTTGTTAGACCGAGTTTAAAATCACATAAACGAGAACGCCAAAGTCATCGAGAAAGCTGTGCTAGAACTTTACCGACCAACGTTAGTGAAGTTACATGTGGCGATAGGTGAAGCTCTCCTGCTGGAGGAAGCGACATTCACCCCTTCTCCAGGCGGCTTCGCTGCAGCTCACACCAGACAACCGTTAGTTCAACTGAAGAAGCAGCTTCTGAGATACATCCGTCAAGCTCCAGTCGTGGGCTTCAACACGGAGCGTTACGACTTGAACCTGATCAAAAATACGCCTTCACTCGTTCTTTGCCTCCGGAGACCGAAGAAACCAACAATTCAGCGTCATAAAGAGAAGCAATCAATACTTGACGGTTTACACACAGTTTTCTTGGACATAGTAGTCAACTATTTGGCACTTGGTTACAGCTACGCGAATTATTTGCGAGCTTTCACCAGAAACGAAGAGAAAAGTCGCTTTCCTTACGAATGGATGACGTATACCAAGAAACTGGTAAACAGAACCCTGCCACCGAGATCGGCTTTTGACAGCGACCTGACGGGCGTCAAAATGGCCGAAATCCGACTACGCCACATGTCAGAAAGTTTAGTACGACAAGAAGATGCAAACTATGAGAGATTACTTGATCCACTACAACAACGAAGACGTTAAACTTTTCATAGAAGCTTTTGAAAAAATCACGCTAATTTTTTCCAAGATCGCAGCATTGTCATGTTAAAAGACAAGATCTCTCTCGCCAGTTTGACTTTACAAGTCCTCTTCCAAAACTTATAAGCTGTGTTCACAACGTTCCCTCCCTTCGACGCCGTCCTCCACGCTCTGATCAAAGAAAATCTAGTCGGTGGTCCTTCCATCATCTTCCATAGATTTCACGAGAAGGAGTGTATAGGTGTCTTATAAGTCGGCAGAGGGTGAATACTAGTGAAAAGGGGAGGCAGGTGTGCAAGTAGCTTTTCTAACAGACACGTGTGTGAACTAAGCTGCTTAAGTCTAAACCCACCTGCGGTAGAAGCTCTGTACTGAGAGAGTCTTTTCAGCCGTTTAAGAGGCTTATCTAGGACAAGGGTACATAAGGAGTGAAACGCCACTCTCACCCGTCACACTTTCTCCACCCGCCCTTCATCTTCGTAGCATCGTCCACTGTACGGTCGCTCAGCACGTTACGATGATTAGTTCTGCTATTTTCTTTATTTATGAAAGTGTTGACGCTACAGAGCATCAAAACCCTCTCGAAATGAGTCCAAGAAAGAAAAAAGCAACTCCCACTTGAAGCAAGAAGAAAAACAGTGCCCTATGATGCATGTGAGGTAAAGAAACATTGGAAGGACGTCACCAAGGAGCAATGGATAGAAGCATGCTTCAACTTCATCGGAACAGTAGTTTCATTTGGACAGAGGGAGAAGATTTTGTTAGAGCTATTTTTCTTAGCTCCGTATACTTGGCCTGACTGTGGTGAAATTCCTTGAAGTTTGTCAGTCTTCGCCATACAAGTTATCAACTCCTTGAAGGAGCTTCGATATATGCAAGGCACTCAGGAGGAGATTGTCAAGAAAATGACGGAATTCGAAACAAGCGAAGACACAATATGGTGCGAGGAGACGACATATGCGGACGATGATCTGGAGTCCATCATTTGTAGCCCGTTGGAACATTATGTTAAAGACTTTGAGGACATGCTAGACAGCACTGAGATGAACCCGAAAGAGAGATCTCTTACTGCACAGAAAGAGGCCAAAGCTGTGTTAGAAAAGCACAAGTTTGGTCAAGGATTCACTCTCAAAGCAGCTGTGTGAGTGTGATAAAAAGTCTTGTGTTGAAACATTCAGACATGAAGTTTTCGCGTGCTGTCGACACACTTCCTTTGCCTGAACTGATGATGAACATGATCTACCCCATCGTACCAACACGTTTCGACTCTGCCAATTGTCCCATGTATAAAATGGTTTCAAGTTTTGCCCGTGGCCGATGGCTAAACGATCCACTGAAGTCAGAAAACCTCCTTGATTTAATCAACTGACTAAATGTATTTTCTCATACTAGTATTAGTAGCATTAGTAATAGCGGCTACTCAGTCTCGTGCAGCACAAGCAGCAGCATCTGTCAGCAGCATCCGTGACATCGTCAGCAGCAGCAGCAGCTGCACAAGCAGCACAAGCAGCCACATCTGTCAACAGTATCCGTGACATCGTCAGCAGCTGCAGCAGCTGCACGAGCAGCGCAAGCAGCACAAGCAGTAGCATCTCTCAGCGGAATCCGTGACAACGTCAGCAGCAGCGGCAGCTGCACGAGCGGCACAAGCAGCAGCATCTGTCAACAGCATCCGTGACAGCGTCAGCAACTACAGCAGCTGCAGCTGTCAGCAGCTGCAGAATCAATGAGGGAGATATATGGGTTTGGCTAACCAAAACAGGTGCAGAGGGGAAGGGGTATTTCCTTGGTACTTGAATGCTACATATACAAAACTAGGGTCTTTTTTATTCCATTCGATCATATATCAAACTAACATCATCCTGAGATATCCAAATAACAATAGAATCTGAGTTATTTCCCCCCAAAAAACACTGGATTTTGAGTGGATATTTCTTGTTGCCAGCCAATAATGTCTTGTTGCCAGACTGTGTCAAGGCGACAATATTCTCAATTCAGAAAAAATTGATAGACTACATCTATTTATGTTAGTTGAAACCTATGGCTCAGCTAGTTGATGGTTGTTTGTGGAGTTGATGGTGACATCAATTAAAATGAATACAGGATGTTTGGAAAAGTAGACCACCTTCCCCGGCAGCCAAAGCAGCCTGAGGCCCGAGATGAGCAGTAAATTTGGACTCACACCTTAGTCAGTTGGAGTGTAGTCTTTGGAGGAAGCTCATCCCAGGTTCTCAGCCACTGAAAGCCATTGAATCTAATGACTTATCTGTAATACTGTGTGCTGAAGACCATCTTCAGGAAGACTGAGTACAGGCTGTTCAACCACTTTTAAAAACATCACTTTACTGTTAGGTTGATAAAAATCATTCATATTTGTGAAGTTGTCACCCTGCATATTTTAAAATATAATTTGGTTTAACCCTCTCGGTGGTAGGAAGATATCTTTTCTCTCGAACAAATATGTTTGCAAATATTGCTTTTGATTGTTTTGGAGCATCAAAACGTCATTAAGGTATCACTTAACTTTTTTCTCTTACAACTACTATGATCAGTCAAATCCACTCTTAAAGGGGCATTCTCACCACTCACACTTACCACATAGCAGACTAGAACAGTACTAGAATTGTAAGTGGAAAAAGCTCGGCTCGGTAGAATTGTAAGTGGAAAAAACTAGATGTTTTGGAGATCAGAGAGTTGAACGTCTTGAATTATGCCTTCCAGTCATTATCAAGACAACATAAACTTAGTTGAACAGATTAGGAGAGCAGATGGAATGGTAAATATACAAGGGAGAAAAATGATAAATAGCAAATTAGTAATAAGTTTCTGTTTTCTTACTTTCAGCATTCATAGACGGTACTCAAATTTGTAAGGCAAACTCAAACGAAATACTGGAAAAATACATACCTTGAAGAATACAATGACTAATATTTTCTATTCTATCATTTAGACTTGGCTCATACAAAATGTTGTAAACAAACTGTAATCACTATGATATGTAACCATAATATATATGTTAAATCAAGTGACAGTATTTAGGGGTTAAGATCTGTGTTTTATACAGGCCAATCTCTCTACCTCTTGTTGAATACCATTTGTCTAGTGGGTGTGGCACATACTGATTACGGCCCTGATCTGTGGGGGCAGAAGATGGCAGAATGATGAGGCCGTCCTAGGTTATGGATTCCTCATGGGGTAGGCAGAGAAGCTTGGGGCTCCCAACAGAGTGCTTTATAGGAGAACTAGCTACACATACTTAGCCCCTCCCATACTGTCTGAGGCAATCTCAGTATGTTGCTAAAACATGCACTGACATAGCATGAAGCTCAGGTTACCAGGCACATAGGTGACAACCTACTATCATTTGAACTGGTAAAGGATCCACCTTTCATTTTGCTCATATCCTGTCCCATCAGGTCCCCTTTCAGTTTGATAGTAGAGGTGCTTCAGGAAGGAGAACAAAATATAAGTGTTCCTCAGTGCTGGCTGTAACATGAGAAGCAGAACAAAGTACAGTCGGGTTACTAGTGGAAATGGTTCTGGTTGTCCATGTGTTCACGAGGACACATTGGCAATGCGAGACAAAAACACCATCAGCCTGACATGACACCGTACTTAACAAAATGACAAAAACTCCCAATTTTGGAGATTTATGGCCACCTCAGGCAAACCAATCACACACCATTCTCTGCACAATGGTAAACAGACCACTCAGGTCACGGTAATTGACAGGAAGTTCACCGCCTGTGCATGTTGTGCAGAGTCTTCTGTTTCCACCCATTACTCTCAACACAGGTAAGGTGCCACTGTCCTCTTTCACTCTCCTGTCACAGTTCTTGCATATTGTGATACTGAAATATGATCCATATATTACTATGTGAAAGAAAGTTATGAAGCTGTCTGGCCATGACAAGAATATCAGACTGTTCTTCTCTTCTAATTCAATATTTTATCATCCAAAAAACATGCAGGTTAGTATATATGTGACACAATCTGCGAAAAAGGCCCTCAGTGCAGGGTTGGAACAGACTAGGGTTCCCACTGGTCATGTCTGCGGCTAATAGATCAAGTATCTTCTTCTGACTGGCTTTACTTCAGTTAAGCTTAAAAGACCTCCTTCATTTTCAAAATATCACAATAGAGAGGCGTTGTAACCTCATTGTTTAAGGAAGCAGCTTTTATAAAATTATATGGAGTTTCAATTTTTATGCATTTGTTTCAACAAATGTACCTTTATCAAAAAATAGCTTATGCCATGTTATGGTTATCTGGAATATGCACCTATAGTCAATATTAACAATGATATACTATAGTACATTTGACAAAATCATGCATATAGCTATTTCTAAGTATCGGATCATTCAAAACAATTATCTGTATTTATAGATGTTGTCTTTACACTTTACAATCAGCCAAACTGATACAATAAATACATGTTTCCTAGATGCAGAGGGAAACTTGGTATGACATATTTGGAAATATTCCTCTCACTGTGTTGACTACTTACAGTGAATGTAGCTGGGTGGGGAGTACATGAGGTATGTGGGTTCAGGTTAAGGGGTTACCTCAGTTCTACTCACTCACCACCTCTGGGTGAGGTGAGGGGCTAGGAGTGGGCTGATCATGATGCATTAATGCTCTGGGGTTGGTGATAGCAGGGGTGGTAGAGTACTGGAGCAGAATGCCATCATGTGGGGTCACTTAACCCTTCAGGGGCACATAGTGCTTTCAATCACTCTGCCCTGTGGGGTTAGAAAACACACTAAAAGGGTCAGCATGAATACCTTGGCTACTGCTGCTTCCAATGTCCTTAAATATAAGGCTCATATCTTTATTCTTCAATAGATTTTCATGGATTGCCCATTAACAATGTTCCTTGAACTAATGCAATGAGCAGAAACATTAAATTGGCAGTAAGCTGGAAAGTAATAGTTACTTGGGGGTGGGATAGGAGAGGACAGGATACTTATACTATCAGGTATGTAAATGAGGAAATACATCATCAGTCACTTGAGTTCCTCATTCAGTGCATCTGATCCACGGAACTCTCACATTCCTGACCTGCCCTGGAGGGTCCCTGGAGACTGCTACAGGCTGCTTGGGCTTCATCAGGTACCAATCAGCATGCTGCCTATGTACACTGCTGTAAGCAGCACATGGAGTATTCGTATAGGATGACTTTGTAGAGATAGTCTGGACAGTGATTATGAATGAACGAGTTTAATACTCTACAGTGTTTTCTTCATAATAACCACCATATGAACTATCATTTGATACCTTATTAGATCCCATGTTATAATCAGCACCAGAGTTTTGAGAAGAGGAAGGTATTGAATTACACCTAGTATTAAGTATAATGTTTGTATATGAAATTAGACCAGGTTAATCAATTGACAGTGCCAGTCCCATTGAGTGCAGGCTGTGATGTACTAAAGGGCAGCAATAGAATGGTCCCCAGTAAAGCCATCTAACAAGCAGTAAAACTGAGTGATATGGAGGGTGCTCCTTGTTTCCTGCTTAGGGGGGAAGAAGTAGAACTAAATGTGTCTCTGAATGTGATTATTTCCTGTTTGCAGTACATCCTGCCCTTTACTACTACCCTACAACTGACCATAAATGTCTTACTGTTTAACAAAGTAGCAGACCATCATTATGTAATCTATAGCTTGGTCATCCGTTATTGCTACGTGGACCTATTATTGCTTATTAGGAAAGGGGATGGTTAGTAATACATCTAATAACAGGCTTTTACAACTATGCAATGAAATGTAATGCTCCAATTGGAATATCCTGACCTTACAGACCTCTCTAGGAATACTAAAGGCGTCCTATCATAATACACACTAAGATAGAAACCTAGAAAGTTTCAGAAAAAAAAGCATCATAATAAATACTTGGAAGCACTATGAGCTACTTACCTCAATTTCATTCTATTTCGACACTCATCTAGTTCAAATGCAATAGAATGGAAAGTCATACTGGAGGTAGATAATTAAACGCATATCTCATGTCATTTTCCCTGCACAACTTCCACAATGTCCGAAGAGAAGAAATTGATTTTCAATGTGTTGTTAGGTCCACTGTGCTAGGCTGTAGGCACATATTAACATGGCTTATTAGGGCAGGCTGCATTTCTGGTCTCTCTCAATCCTCCCTTCCCCAGCTTTAGCTGCACACCCACTCTCACCTACTACTGCTTCCTGTGCGGCTCCCTGCTGATTCTAACAGGCTCTCCGCCTGAGTTCCCACCCTCCTCCATCTCAGCCTATCCTGATTTGTAGCACAGGCCCACCCCCTGAGTGACCTTGACTTGGCTGGAATGGTTATAAGAGGCTCCCTAGTGGCAGGTCAGGACACCAGCAGCACCTCCTTCAAGCCACAAGTCACAGTAAACAGAAAATACTGAGATGCTATCGGAGTAAACTGTTGCCACCCTTCAAATCATAATCAAAAGTTTCAACTATTTCAACAACCAGCTATGAATCAATACAACTGTAACATGGAACCCAAGTTGCACCTCTGGACGATTAACACAGAGTGCCCTTCCCTGCCTGCCTTGAGATGCATCCTGTTTGATCTGTGTGATGTGATGTAGCTTGGAGATGGAAGTAAGTGACTGATGGTTGCATTACAGAGCCATCCTGGGGATCAGTGCATCTGGTAAAAATATGGACAATGGTAGGTATAGTATACCAGTGTTTAGATTTGTATACTGGTTTGGTAGTACATTTGTGAAAAGAAGCGAGTAGACAAAGGGAGTAGTTCCAATGTGGGCAATTGTTTTCGAGGTGATCTGAGAGCTATGACTTTTTGCAAAAGTAAACACTGTTTTCCTTTAAGTATTATCAGTATTGGACCAGAGGTATGCCCTTTACTAGAGACACATTCAGAATCCCACTTTAAAACAAATATTGCAGACAGGGAAAAACTCACATGCAAATCTCATGCAGTGCCTGACATGCACCTGGACCTTCATGATAATCAAAGCCAGACCTTACATATGCAACTCAATGACATTAGGCAACCTCCTATTAAGGTACCGGTAGGCTGTGGCAGGCTAAAATAAATTATTCTCCTGCTGTGAACTGCTTTGTGACTTTTGCTATGGAGGGTGTGAGGGTCATGGCTGGGGCCAGAGGTTGTTAGTGAGGCTGCTAGAAGGGCTTGTAGGGTGGGAGGGGTCAGGGAGCAGGACAGGGTGTGAGAGGCTAGTTTGTTAATGAGACTGTGAGCTTATCTGAAAGAGGAACAGGCAAATCAGGCCAACATAATCCAGGATTGTAAATGCATTGTAGCAAATATACACTCAAATTAAGGCATATCTGACAATTCATGATAACATTGAGAGAAGAAAAACACAGAGAGTGAAAAGGGAGTTTGAAGAGGTTGGGTCATAACTGGAATTAATGAGAGCACCAGCTGCAGAATGTAGCTTGATTGTGAGGAAATTCTTTGCTGGATGCCGTGAGAGAATTCAGTCAACAATGGGGTCTGTGCTGTTGTCAGTGGCAGTAAAAATGGGAAAATAAAATGTGGCCCTGAAAAGGCCACATCTCAAGGCACCCTGGTTCCAGGTTGCCCAGTCTCAAAGGGAAGTAGATCATGTGTATTTTCAAATTGCTACACCTTTTGTATTTGAAAGAGACCAGGATGCATGATATGTAAAGATGAAGCACCTTATACAAATATAATATGCTAAAGTGTGTCTCATTGTCACATATTTGGGTATGGTGTCTTTGCTGTCAAACATATATTTCCTTTTTCATACAATCCATAGGAAACGTTTGTATACATGTTTATTCCCTGTAAACCAAGCAAAGTTTAGGAAAACGTTTTCTTCTGTTAGCTGGGTAGATGTGACTTTTGTCTAATCAACACCCACGCCTAACACAGAAGGGTCATGTTGCTTGTACACATATTTCCTCCTCAATTTAAGAGCAGTTACCCTGCCTGTGGACAATATGGAGGCATATTAGGGAGAGTTGGAAGGTATGTGAATAGTCCCCATACATGTAATGTCTGCTGGCTTGTAGTTGGGGTGTGATGTGTTTATGTCCACCTTTGTAAATTAGTAAACAAATGTATCTGGCTCACTCTCACCAGATCGATGCAACTATTATTTGGACGTACATGATCGGCGGACGTACATGATCGGCGGACGTACATGATCGGTGACGTACATGATCGGTGACGTACATGATCGGTGACGTACATGATCGGTGACGTACATGATCGGGAGTTATTGACTGCCCTACCCTTTCTGACCATGTTAAAACATAAATATATCTTACCAGGGTGTGCATATGGTGTGTGTCTTGACATGTTCTATGTTAGACATTCGTATATTCGACTAGGAAGAGAATTTTACTTGACATTTCAATACCGATCATGTACGTCATGTGACGTACATGATCGGTGACGTACATGATCGGTGATTATTGACTGCCCTACCCTTTCTGAACAAGGAAAAACATTAATAAACCTTACCTAGGTGTACATATGATGTGTGTCTTGACATGTAAGATGTTAGACATGTGTAGATGCGACTAGTAAGAGTATTTTACATGACATTTGAAATACCGATCATGTACGTCATGTGACGTACATGATCGGCCATTATTTATTGACTGTCTTAATTACCCTTTCTGACCATATATAAAACATAAATCAATCATAGCAAGGTGTACATATGATGTAGGTCTAAATATGTATAATCATAGACATGTGAAGCAGTGGGTAATGAGGACATGTTACATGACATTCCAAGCCGAACATGTACGTCATGTGACGTACATGATCGGTTACACATTGAGCCCCCCCCCTCCGGCCCCTATAAATATTTTGGGAGTTTTTTTTTTCTAATAAACTCCCCAAAGATACATTACAGCCTGTAGGTATGGTTGGGAGAGTTAAACATCGTAGTGCAGGGGTTAAAAGATGGGTTTTGTACTCTGCCGATCATGTACGTCTGCCGATCATGTACGTCCGCCGATCATGTACGTCACTTTTTTAGTTGCACTGATTTGGTGAGAGTGAGCCATCTATAGCTCCATAACATTGGAAGGATGGGATTTCCCTGCGTTATTTCAGTCCACGCAGTATGTAACCTACTGCCAACTAGCATTTTAGTGTTGTGTGATACTAGAATATGTACTTATTCTGTACTAGAAGGGCGTAATGATAGTGGTATTAAGTTTAATAGGCCTAAACGCCATTGGTCCTGCAATCCCCCATAAACCTGCACTTAAACATGAGCTCATACCTGAGAACATGCCAATATAGCGCATACTGGCGCCCATGGTGATGAGTCAATGCATGTATGTCTAGATACATCATGGCCTGTCAGCCCCCTCAGGGTAAATCACTAATAGGTTGATTTGTATATGTCGACTTCATCTACTTTACCATTATGTTATACAATGGCATTCATGGTCTAACTGTATTTCCACTTTCCCTATCTGGTGGCCTTGTTTTATTTGTTGTTTTCTATAACAAGAAATCCAACTATGCCGGAATATAGCTTTTTTCTGTTGACAGATAATACAGCAGTGGGATCATAAGGGTATAGTTATTTGGAAAGTACTACCTTCTATGCAGAATGCCCTGATATAGCTCACATTATACAGCACAGCACCACAGTCACTTTGCCAACTGCAGTCCATTTTACTGTCTGCTGAGTATGCCACATACTCTACTGGCCATTGTATTCACGACTGTTCATGAATGTAACTCACATTCCCTTATGGAATGTAACTCACATACCTGACATTGCCAGTCAGCGGACCAAATGACATATATGGTTCACCTAGGTTTCTCATTCAATGGTAGGAACATCTTCTTTGTTAAAGCATTGCCATTCCGAAATGAAAAAAATAAAAAACTAGATGTTTTGGAGATCAGATAATTGAATGTCTTGAAATATGCCTTCTAGTCATTATCAAGACAACGTAAACTTAGTTGAATAGATTAGGAGAGCAGATGGAATGGTAAATATAAAAGGGAGAAAAATGATGAATAGCAAATTAGTAATAAGTTTCTGTTTTCTTAATTTCAGCATTCATAGACCCTACTCAAATTTGCTTCAGTAAGGCAAACTGAAATGAAATACTGGAAATATACATACCTTGAAGAATAGAATGATTACTGTTTTCTATTCTATCATTTAGACTTGGCTCATACAAAATTTTGTAAACAAACTGTAATCACCATAATATGTAACCATATTATATATGTTAAATCAAGTGATAGTATTAGGGGGTAAAGATCTGTGTTTACCACAGCTACCTATAGAGGCCAATCTCTCTACCTTTTGTTGCGTACCATTTGTCTAGTGGGTGTGGCACATACAGATTACGGCCCTGATCTGTGGGGGCAGGAGATGGGAGAATGATGAGGCCGTCCTAGGTTACGGATTCCTCATGGGGTAGGCAGAAGAGCTTGGGGTTCCCAACAGGGTGTTTAATAGGAAAACTAACTACACATACTCAGCCCCTCCCCTACTGTCTGAGGCAATCTCAGTATATTGGTAAAACATGCACTGACATAACGTGAAGCTTAGGTTACCAGGCACATAGGTGACAGCCTACTATGATTTGAACTGGTAAATGATCCACCTTTCATTTTTCTCATATCCTGTCCCATCAGGTCCCCATTCAGAGAGAGCATACTGAAGTTGAATCTGATAGTAGAGCTGCTTCAGGAAGGAGAACCAAATATAAGTGTTCCTCACTGCTGGCTGTAACATGAGAAATAGAATAAAGTACAGTCGGGTTACTAGTGGAAATGGTTCTGGTTTTCCATGTGTTCACGAGAACACATTGGCAATGCGAGACAAAAGCACCATCAGCCTGACATGACACCGTACTTAACAAAATGACGAAAACTCCCAATTTTGGAGATTTATGGCGACCTCAGCCAAACCCATCACACACCATTCTCTGCACAATGGTAAACAGACCACTCAGGTCACAGTAATTGACAGGAAGTTCGACCCCTGTGCCTGTTGTGCCAAGGTCCGCAGTTTCCACCCATTACTCTATACACAGGTAAGGTGCCACTGTCCTCTTTCACTCTCATGTCACAGTTCTTGCATATTGTGATACTGAAGTCTAATCCATATATTACTATGTGAAAGAAAGTCATGAAGCTGTCTGGTTATGACAAGAACATTAGACTGTTCTTCTCTTCTAATTCATTATTTTATCATCCAAAAAACATGCAGGTTAGTATATATCTGTGACACAATCTGTGAAAAAGGCCCTCAGTGCAGGGTCCAAAAAAAGTTGGGTTCATGTTTTTTGGTTCATGTCTGCGGCTAATAGATCAAGTATTTTCTTCTGACTGGTTTCACTTCAGTTAAGCTTAAAAGACCTCCTCCATTTTCAAAATAGCACAATAGAGAGGCGTTGTTACCTCCTTATTTTAGGAAGCACCTTTTATAAAGTTATCTGGAGTTACAATTTGTATGAATTCGTTTCAACAAATGTACCTTTATCAAAATATGGCTCATTATATGTTAGGGCCATCTGAAATATGCACCTATAGCCAATATCAACAATGATATACAATAAAATCATGTGTATTGCTACTTCTATGTATAGGATCATTCAATTATCTGTATTAGACTCACTCTCACCAAATCAGTGCAACTAAAAAAGTGACGTACATGACCAGTGGACGTACATGATCGGTGGACGTACATGATCGGTGACGTACATGATCGGTGACGTACATGATCGGTGACGTACATGATCGGTGATTATTGACTGCCCCAGTCTTTCTGATCATCATATAACATAAGTAAACCTTACCAAGGTGTTCATATAATGTCTGTATTGGTATTTAAAATGGTTTAAATGTGTAAATGATTCTAGTAAGAGTATTTTACATGACATTTCAATGCCGATCATGTACGTCATGTGACGTACATGATCGGTGACGTACATGATCAGTGATTATTGACTGCCCTACTCTTTCTGACCATAATAAAACATTTATAAACCTTACCAAGGTGTACATATAATGTCTGTCTTGGTATTTCAAATGGTTTAAATGTGTAGATGAGTCTAGTAAGAGTATTTTACATGACATTTCAATACCGATCATGTACGTCATGTGACGTACATGATCGGCCATTATTTATTGACTGCTTTAATTACCTTTTCTGACCATATTTAAAACATAAATCAATCATAGTGAGGTGTACATATGATGTAGGTCTAAATATGTGTAATCATAGACAGGTCAAGCCGTGGGTAAATAGGAAATTTTACATGACATTCCAAGCCGATCATGTACGTCATGTGACGTACATGATCGGTTACATATTGAGCCCCCCCCCTCCGGCCCCTATAAATATTTTGGGATTTTTTTTTTCTAATAAACTCCCCAAAGATACATTGCAGCCTGTAGGTATGGTTTGGAGAGTTAAACATCGTAGTGCAGGGGGTAAAAGACGGATTCTGGACTCTGCCGATCATATACGTCCGCCGATCATGTACGTCCACCGATCATGTACGTCACTTTTTTAGTTGCACTGATTTGGTGAGAGTGAGCCATTAATAGATGTTGTCTTTACACTTTACAAACAGCCAAACTAATACATTAAATAGATATTTGCTAGATGCAGAAGGAAACTGGTTAACACATGTTTGGAAATATTCCTCTCAATGTGTGTGAATGAAGCTTGGTAGGGAGTAGATGAGTCAATGGGCTTTAGGTTAAGGTGTCCGCTTGAACCTACTCACTCACCACCTCAATGTGTGGTGAGGGGCTAGGAGTGGGCTGAACATGATGCATTAATGCTCTGGGGTTGGTGATAGCATATACAAACATTATACTTTGTACTAGGCTCAATGTGAAATATATTGAATAGAGCCTAGTATAAAGTATAATGTTTGTATATGAAATTAGACCAGGTTAACCAATTGACAGTGCCAGTTGCATTGAGTGCACGCTGTGATGTTACAAAGGGCAGCAATAGAATGGTCCCCAGTAAAGCCATCTAACAAGCAGTAAAACTGAGTTATATGGAGGGTGCTCGTTGTTTCCTGCTTAGGGGGGAGTAGTAGATCTAAATGTGTCTCTGAATGTGACTATTTCCTGTTCGCAGTACATCCTGCCCTTTACTACTACCCTACAACTGACCATAAATGTCTTACTGTTTAATAAAGTAGCAGACCATCATGCTGTAATCTATAGCTTGGTCATCAGTAATTGCTATGTGGACCTAAGGCTTATTAGGGAATGAAATGGCTAGTAATAAATGTAATAACAGGCTTTCACAACTATCCAATGAAACTTAATGCTCCTATCTGAATATACTGACCTTCCAGACCTCTCTAGGAATACTAAAGGCGCTCCTCGTAATACACACTGAGATAGAAACCTAGAAAGTTTCAGAAAAATAAAGCATCATGATAAATACTTGGAAGCACTGTGAGCTGCTTATATCAATGCTTATTTCATTCTATTCCGACACTTATCTAGTTCAAATGCAATAGAAAGGAAAGTCTTACTGGAGGTAGATAATTAAATGCATATCTCATGTCACTTTCCCTGCACAACTTCCTCAATGTCTGAAGAGAAGAAATTGATTTTCAATGTGTTGTCAGGTCCACTGTGCTAGGCTGTAGGCACATATTAATATGGCTTATCAGGGCAGGCTGCATTTCTGGTCTCTCTCAATCCTCCCTTCCCCAGCTTTAGCTTCACACCCACTCTCACCTACTACTGCTTTCTGTAGGTCACGTGGAAATAAATGGCGCCATCTACCGAGTCATATGGTATTCTGGTCTGAATTGAAGGGTGTTCTGGCCGCTGATTGGGTTATATTTCAGATGAAACAAAAATGGCTAAAATTGTGAAAAAATTCACAGGTGTTCCCAAGTACCCTTTAGATAGAATAGTACATGTAGTTTTATGCTATGTAAAGGATTGGGGGATTTCTGAGGCATGCAAAAACTGATGTGGCCAAAGGTCGATTTTTAGCCCAAAACAGGGCAAAATGGGACTACCTGTACATAAAAGTGACTTTCTTGAGGTTTTCATGGTCAACTCCTTTATTGAGACTGAACCCTGAGTGTGAGAGATTGTTTAACTAGACTAGGGCTAAGACAATGGCCAACAAATTTTGTAGGTGGCTGATTTAGTGTATTATGCTATATAGAAACATAGAGGAATAATAATTGATTCCTCGTGACCTGTAAGGCTCCTTCCTTGTTCTACCAGGCTCTCCTCCTGAGTCCCCACCCTCCTCCATCTCAGCCTCTCCTGATTTGTAGCACAGCCCCATCCCCTGAGTGACATTGACCTTGGCTGGAATGGTCATTAGAGGCCCCCTAGTGGCAAGTCAGGACACCAACAGCACCTTCTTCAAGCCACATGTCACAGTAAACTGTGTTCATAATTTACTGAGACGCTATTGGAGTAAACTGTTGCCACCCTTCAAATCATAATCAAAAGTTGTGTAATAATTATTCTATTTCAACAACCAGCTATGAATCAATACAACTGTTAGATGAAACCTCAGTTGCAGCTCTGGACCATTAACACAGATTGCCCTTCCCTGCCTGCCTTGATGTGTGTGATGTGATGTAGCTTGGAGATGGAAGTAAGTGACTGATGGTTGCATCCTGGGGATCAGTGCATCCTGGGGATCAGTGCATCTGGTAAAAATATTGACAATGGTAGGTATAGTATACCAGTGTTTAGATATGTATACTGGTTTGGTAGATGAATCAGTGCATTTGTACAAAGTAGGGAGTAGACAAGGGGAGTAGTTCCAATGTGGGCAGTTGTTTTCGAGGGCTATGATTTTTGCAAAAACTGTTTTCCTTTAAGTATAATCATTATTGGACAAGGGATATGCCCTTAACTAGAGACACATTCAGAATCTCACTTTAAAACAAATATTGCAGACAGGGAAAAACTCACATGCAAAACCCATGCAGTGCCTGACATGCACCTGTACTTTCATGATAATCACAGCCAGACCTTACATATGCAATTCAATGACATTAGGCAACCGCCTATGCAGGTACCGGTAGGCTGTGGCAGGCTGAAATAAATTATTCTCCTGCTGTGAACTGCTTTGTGACTTTTGCTATGGAGGGTGTGAGGGTCATGACTGGGGCCAGAGGTTGCTAGTGAGGCTGCAAGAAGGGCTTGTAGGGTGGGAGGGGTCAGGGAGCAGGGCAGGGTTTGAGAGGCTAGTCTGTTAATGAGACTGAGCATATTTAAGAGACGAACAGGCAAATCAGGCCAACATAATCCCCGATTGTAACTGCATTCTAGCAAATATACACCCTCATGATTACATTGAGAGAAGAAAAACACAGAGAGTGAAAAGGGAGTTTGAAGAGGTTGGGTCATAACTGGAATTAATGAGAGAACCAGCTGCAGAATGTAGCTTAATTGTGAGGAAATTCTTTGGTGGATGGCGTGAGAGAATTCAGTCAACAATGGTGGTCTGTGCTGTTGTCAGTGGCGGTAGAAAAGGGACCCTGAAAAGGCCACATCTCAAGGCACCCTGGTTCCAGGTTGCCCAGTCTCAAAGGGAAGGAGGTCATGATACTGTGCATGAAGCTGCAGAAGAGGCAGTCTGAACCACAGACAGACAATGCCTCATTGTAAAAGGCAGGGGTCCCCAATGCTATTTGCAGGTGAATGGGAAGGTTAAGCTGTAGACCAACTCAGGCCAGAGGTCATTCATTGGTGACGTGACTCTTCCACCCAAGGCACAATAGGTCCTTGATCCAATAAAAATTCAAGCTACATCTAACCTTTCATAAAAGTAGCATTTGAAACATTCTCAAATATAATGTAAGCTCATCAGCTTTCACATAAGTGGCTGTGGTTTTGTGAAATGCCACACTGTAAAAAATATCCGGTAAAAAATATGGTGAATCACTGGTATCACTGAATTTTACAGGCCGTTCCTGTTGTTATTTTACAGTGATTCATCATCATTATACGATGATTCTCTGCTATTCATATTCAATTATTATTATAATTCTTTTTGGATTCATTGATGTATATTCCATGATATTATCTTAATTCCAGGCCTGTATATATATATATATATACATTAGGGCCTCATAGCAATATACAATTACAATCCACGAGCAAAAGGTACTCTAGGATTGTTACAAAGAGACTCTGACAACAGTCTCATTATGTATAATTCTAATTACCACAACATGGGTGTTTATACTATTCATACTAGTGCCTAGGGTCTCAAAAACGGAAAATATATATTTTTTATCCTTAATATCCTAAAGGCTTCAATTGTGTTTGTGTAATTAATGAGATAGTTGGATATCTTTATAAATCTAACACAGTTATGTATGTTTTTAGTTGATAACCTCCACTAAAGTCTCCATATCAAACCAAGCTGCCATCTGGTGGGCACATTTTTAATGTGAGATTCCCCGTAAATAAAAAAAAACATTTTTTCACTGTACTGGTTTACGGATGTTCAACGTAAAAGTAATGAGGTTTACAGTGTCTCACCGTAAATCACAATTATGGTGATACACCGTCAAATTTAACATTGATTCTCCGTAATTTCAAAGGAAATTTTTTACAGTGCAGTCATCAGGACTGCAATGGAATCATTAATACTTGCCATTGCCTAATTACCTCCTCTCAGTAGAAAAGTATTTTTCTAAATATGTCTATACAATGCTTGAACGAAGAATAAAATATGGGAGGTCAAGTTGACAGGATATGGAGCATCACTTGTTTATTAACCTGCCATACTTGCACACTCGCTAGTCATTCCACATCGGGTCATTCTTTTAAAGTGGAGATGGAGCAAGGCACTTAGTTAATCTCATCAGTCCTTAGATTAGCAAGTTTTTGTCTCATTCCCTCTGCCAGGGGTGTTCTTGTAAGGGAGGCTCTCTCACCATCCTAGTCTTATCTCTTATTCATAAAGATTTCCCACAGCTGCCTTGGCACTGTCTCATAGGTCTCATCTAAGTGCCCCCGCAGTGGGAGCAGTACTGTGTAGAGCAGACATCTGGAGAGGTACACAATTTATATTCATTTAAATTAGTACCAAATGTGTATTTTGAAATGGCTACACCTTTTGTATTCAAAAAGACCAGGATGTACTATATGTAAAGACGAAGCACCTTTAACAAATATAAGATGTTAAAGTGTGTCTCACTGCCACATATTTGGGTATGGTGTTTTTAATTGCTGTCATATTTATATTTCCTCCCAGCAGCTACCCAGGTTTACCCAAAGTTTGCAAACATTTTGGAGGAAAAGCTTTTTCATACAAATCTATAGGAAATGTTTGCATCCAAATGTTTTCATAACATTTGCAAACTTTTGGAAAACGTTTTTTTGTTAGCTTGGTAGATGTGACTTTCGTCTAATTAATTGCCAATGCCTAACACAGAAAGATTCTGTGGCTTCCACACACATGTCCTCCGCAATGTAGGTGCAGTCGCCCTGCCTGTAGACAATAGGGAGGCATATAAGGGAGAGTTGGAAGGCATACAAACAGTCTCCATACATATTTGATGTCTGCTGGCTTGAAGTTAGGGTGTGATGTGTTGATGTCTACCCTTGTAAATGAGTAAACAAATGTATCTATAGTTCCATACCATTGGGAGGATGGAATTTCAGTCCACGCGGTATGTAACCTACTGCCAACTAGCATTTTAGTGTTGTGTGATACTAGAATATGTACTTATTCTGTACTAGAAGGGCGTAACAATAGTGGTATTATGTTTAATAGGCCTGAACGCCATTGGTCCTGCACTCCCCCATAAACCTGCACTTAAACATAAGCTCATGCCTGAGAACATGCCAACATAGCACATACTGGCGCCCATGGTGATGAGTTAATGCATGTATATCTAGATACATCATGGCCTGTCAGACCCCTTAGGGTAAATCACTAATAGGTTGATGGGGGACATTGTCTACAGTGCAGTCAGTGTATCTATTCCCAGTGTGCAACTGCAGGGAGAGTCTTAGTGTCACCACCTCTGTGTGAGTAAAGGCATATTAGAGATATGTGAAATAGGTTGAGAGGGAATAGACTAATGGTTTGATCAACTTGGTTTGATGACAGGAGGATGAGTAAAAGACAAAGTGAACGTGTTCGGAGAGAGGTCAAAACATCATTGCTATATCAGTTTACTTATTTGATTTCATGCAACTCCTTTAATCAATCAATTCCAATGTTAATTTTGTGCCAATTCACAACAAACCCTGGACTCTGTTTACATGTACATTTACGGTATTGATAGTAGCAATATTTACACTGCATTAAGCTTTAGTCATGTACGTCACAGAAATGAAAATTACTCTGCAATATGATATGGAAAACAATTCGACTTTGAACAGTAAAAGCTTTTATGGTATTTATACAGCTGTCACTAAAGGAAATATGAACTGCACATGTATGTACATAGGATGATGCATCGGTCATTTTCATCAATGCATGTGAACATGACAAGAACAGAAGTCCAAGAGGAAGGTTATCTCAAATCACTATACTACAGACAATTTAAATAAAAAATACTCTATAACTGAGCGAAACAGCAAGATACCTGTTCAATTTCTTTTCATTTCATTTTGTGCATCTTTACAACTGTTCATGTTTTCATTTATCACAATTCCTTGCCACAAATATTCAATTTCAATCAAAGGTAATTTAACTGATAAGAGCAGAAGAGTTATTCAATTTTAGTTAAAAGAACATTCCCTTCATCCAAAATCCTCAATAAGATCAATGTTTGATCCATTACACAAACAACATGCAGAGAAAAGTGTGAGTCACTCAGGCTACTATCTATCAGCCATGGCTGCTGAGCGGATAGGTGCATACTTAAAACTCCCCAAGCCTGACAAAAAGGATAGCGATGTAGGTGTCTCCAAAGGGCCATATGAACTGAATACATGATCAGTGTTAGTCAACCTTTATTTTATCATTTTTGTAGTTAGTTCATCAGATCTGTAGTTTCCTATACTTCAAGTTGCACATTTATTGGTAAGGTGCAAATACTAATTTATTTCCCCTCTTGAGCATGACATAAACTTCACTGTGTAGGGAATCTTACACCATCCATGTAATTTCCCCTAGCCACTCAGAAATAAAGAATCCACTCTGAACCCAGTACCCCACTGTCTGAAGCAATCTACAAATTGCTTAAAAAAAACTAGACATTATATGGAGCTATAGCTGCCTAGCACATACATGACAGACTACTATGGTTCCAACTTGTACACAATTTAATGCTTCTGATATCTAGTCTCATCATGCCCCTCATTCAGACAGAGCACAGTGAAGTGGAATGTGATAGCAGAGTGCCTACAGGAAGCAGACTAAAGTATAAGTGTTCTTCACCATCACACATAATTTAAGAAGCAGGGTGAAGTACAGGAGGGTCAATAGTGGAAATGGGACGGCCTCTGCAAATTTGGATCCTGTGTTAGAGATGCTCTAGTGTCAGCACATTTCATGGTATGCAGTCCATACAGAGTGAAACTAGTTGATAGTAAAGCTGTGAGTATAGATCTGATTTTACTTTTAGATAAATTAGTAAGCCACTTTGGTCAACTCACAGTCATTATATTACTCAGTTTTATAGAATATTTTATAAGCAGACAATAGGTTAATTATTAATGAAAACTGAAAGCAGCTATAAGTAATTGTCTAGAAATAGAAGAGTGTTTTCTTACAATGGTCATGCTGCCACCAGGATTCTAATTTAAAGCACCTCTATAGACAGTTATTTTCATGAACATGATCAATTAAAGTAAATTAGATCATTGAAGGGATTAGGTAAACCAATGAGTTATATCCTTGCCAGACTCCTTTTGATATAAAGATGTTTTCCTGCTCTCCAAGCTGTCTGTATCTAGCGGGGGTATCCAGGCAACACCAGATTAGACCTGAGTGAGCAGTCCGAGAACCAGGATGGACAGCACTCAGAGGAGGCTGGTAGACTATAAAACCTTGGTGAATGGGAGGATATGGGTGTGTAGAAGACTTGCACAGGCCTGAGGGGGTCTTGTATATTTTGATTTTGATGTTTTCAGAGTAAAATGCATAAGGGGAGGAGACAAGTTCAAACAGACAGAACTTGACTTTAATATCTTTTAATTTCACAGAAAGAGGCTTACATGTGAATGACTGGTAGAGGGCTCTGAAGTACATCAAACACTCCAGAATATATCACTAGCAATTAGACTGCTGCAATGCAAGTCAACCTTTTGGTTGAGATACTACAGTCACCTCGGAAACTGAATTCTCTAGCAATTGGTAATTTGCAGTGAAATTGTCTTGTTTAGAAGATTTTAACAGTTAAGGGTAAGGTTGTGAAGGGGTTAAGTTGGAAGAGGGGAAATAGAGAGATTAGTTCCAAATTGATGTGGATAGGTGGTAGATGTGCTAGAGATGGGTAGAGAGGGGGCGACACTGGACAGCGCTATTTCCTCCAGGCTATGCTCCCTATCCAACCACACCTCTACCTGTGGAATATATAGCTTCTGTTTATAATAGGGATTTCCAGTTAGGAACCTGTGTCAGACTACTGCTACACTCTTGTATCTCAGTGGGTACATAAATCAACTCAACATTGAATAAACATTGACACCCACAAGGTGTCTATGCTGATGCAATGGTCTGTTCCCAACTTGGATAGAGTTGTTTGTTACAGGAAACAAAAGGCACTCTGTCCTGTCTTCAAACTGTGATAATGGAAGACTTAGACTCTTAACATACTACAGCAGTATGGTTATTAGCATTTTATATATACATACATATGAATAGGACAACAGTTGCCCCTATGTATATGAACATACAAAAAAGGGTATCATATTCCCGTCATGGTTGATATAATTCTTTACATATTGGTTGAAACAGGCCTTAGTAGTTATCATGCTTCTTACCCACAAACAATTCCTGCATCACCACAGATGCCAACAGGGTTTCAAAGGGATGATAACTATGTCCTATTTTTGTTTACTCGACTCTGCTTTTGTAGTAAAGGTACTAAAGCTGGGGACATCTGTAACTGATCATCCTCTGCCATGTAGCAAGGGCTCATCTTTATGTCGACCCATCTCCTCTATCTCATGCTCTCTTCTTTCACGCTTACCCGCAGCAATCAACTATTTTGGGCCTGGACATGATCCTTATTTGTTCTGGAATACGGCCGTGCCATTGATAACCATGGAAGGCTGTATTGCACGCCCCCCCCCCCATGAAATAACCCGTAATTCACGGCCCTGTGACATCATGAAAACAGCGGTTTGTTTACATTTGAATGGCGTGGAAAGAGCTCATTTTAGCCCTTATAGGCTCCCCCCTACCATAATTTTGGTATTTTGAGTCAAAAACCATAAAAGATAAACACAAAGGTACTCTCATGTGGATCTGTTGAGGGGTTATTTCACTTGTTGACCCTTGGGCTCAACAGACTAAAACTTGTAAAGGTTTGTCTATTTATCTGATGATAGCATTTGATACAGTGAGCTCTTGTGGCTTACCAGCCAATACCTTTTTGCGAGCAACCACCCTGGCTGTAGACATAGGGGCTTTATCTGAATTTCAGATTGTTTGCTATACACTGCATCAAGGGTCATATCTGCTGGCATGTTGTCTGTGATGACCATCCGCTGTGATGTGTTGATGTTTATCACTGTGAATTTGTTGTACAAATTTAGGGATGCCAGACTACAAAGTATGCATTTCCACCTGTCTCCCTCTTAAAGTTTTGTATGGAAATGATGAAAACTATACTAAGTGATACTTTCTACGCAGCTAGGTGAAATGCCTGCCCTATTATGCAGTCCATAAATATAACCGTTATGGCAACCATGGCATATCCACGGAGAATCTTCCCCCATATAAGGAGAAAGATTCATCAACATCACATTCTCTAAACACTGTCACATAAGTTCCTGGCCTTTGGACCCCTAATATGATTCATTATTGCTACTTCTATATCTGAGTTACTCCTTCTATAAAACAGTCTATCACACTTATTTATGTGGAGCTTCAGAAACTTGGATGATGCATCTCTGTATTTGTGTCATAATGTACATTGTTCTAAGCAATTCTCAGTCACTACTAAACATTATGCTGTGTACATCATCAGGATAATGAAATTAACTGCCCGGGGAGGTAAGTGAGATTCATTCAATTATCCTCTACCCACCATCTCATTCCAGTTATGCTCAATCTTTGCCTTCTTCCTCATTCGTTAGACCTTCCTGGATACCAGTGTTACCTGCAGGTAAAGCATCTGTTTACCTCCCAACAGTATAACTACACAATTTCACTATCATCACAATTCATAAATACATAACTACAGGCAATTCAAAACGAAGTCAGTTTGAGAAATCATCTTGATTTCAATGTCATGGTACATAGGGGTGCCCTCAAATACTCAAATTTGAAAATGCAAGATAAAGATCTGAGGAAGCAAATTAGTTGAACAGTTAAAGCGGCATAATCACAGACCATATCCCGTCCACAATTCTAGCACTGTTCTAGTCTACTATGCGGTACTACCGCAAGTGGTGGGACTGCCGCTTCAAGTATGAATATAGTGGAATATATCCATTCAGTTGCAACGTAAAGTGTCAACCTAATGAGGGTACTCCTTTGATAGCAGATTTTTTATAAGAAATCTCTCCTTATATATGCAGCTGGCTATCGTAATGAAGTTTTGTATGATGCCATCATATGAGAAGTATTTACTAGTCTTTAGCAAGTCTCCTCACACATATCCTTGCAATCCCCTGGGTTCACATAAAAATACTTCCCTCCTGGGATGTCAAGCCCTGTTCCCTGGTCACTTACTCATGCCTCATTTTGCGGAAACCGGCAGGTGTTGCTTGGATATGGAAATCTATGTGAGCAGGAAGCTGTGGTCAGCTGCAGTTAGAGACTGTAAGGGATGCTTGGAGGCACAGCAATGTGTAGTTCCCCTATATATAAAACGGCAATATTTCATCGCTGGTACCCACTCCATTGAATCAGACTTGAGGTGCTTGACAGGACCAGATGAACCAAAAGAGGCCAGATGAAGATATGTACTTTTTTCAAAGCTATCTCGATTTTCTTCTCGATTTTACTTCAATTATTATTTGAAGTCCTTTATATCTGATTATCCTTCGTTCAATCAGACTTATGCTCAGAATTCCATGTTATTTAAAAGAAAAATAACATAAAACCCCAGTAATACAAATACCCTCGCACAGAGACTGTAGCAACAAGAGAAGGTGAATTCCACAAAATTCCGCCATTGTTTTCTGAAATGAAATGTCACTTCAATAAGGTATTATGGAATAATGATCATCAAATATGATGAGATGTCACAGCACATGAACATTCAAAGGTCCCCTGCACGTATTAGATCATAAAACTTTCTAATACTTGAGATAAGGGAGCCTAAAATTTTCAATCGACACTCATCAGTGGCTATGAGAATGCACCGTTGGTGTGCAGTCTGGTAGTTAGGGACGCACGTAACTATAGCAATATCGCTAACGCCTAACTGGGGCAGTGGGGCGCTCCACTGTCTGTTCCCGCGGCAGGGCGAGGTGGGCGGGGGGGGGGGGGGGGGAGGGGGCGTGAGACTACAATGAGAGTAGACCTACAAATATATTGATTGTTTGGGGGGGGGGCAGGGAATTGGAAATGTCACGGAATAGGCCTAGCCTATAGATACCCCCAGCCACTATCCCGGCCCCCGAAGGGGCTGGTGTGATGTAAGTACTGCCTTAATTACAACAAGCTAAATTCAGGGGTATCTTTTAAAAAATAATAGAAGAACAATAAGACAAATATATCTTCCTTAGCCCACATGCATATATCTTGTCTACATGAGAACAACATGTACAGCAAGAAGTCAATGAGTATGTCCATGACATTCAGGGCAACTAAATCAGCCTCTCTTAAATGTGCTTTGTATCTCAACATAATAACACATATCCCGAACCAGAATGTTATTTCTGGAATTCCCACAGCTGAGGAGGTGAAGTGATTCAATCAGTGATACTTTATACACAGCTAGCAGTGCTGCATTCCCCATTATACAAACATGAACACAATCACTGTCCCAGTATATTTATTAGATACAGGATGTGAACACAATCACCATGCAAGTCCCACCTATGTTCCCTAATCAGTGCCTGCATTGCTACATAGTGTATGGGTGACGGCTCATCCAGGCTACTCTATCACCATGATAAACATCCCATTGAACCTCCTGCCTTAATTTTATCTGAATATTCACAAATATCACTGTTAATGTTATGAGTTTGAGTCAGATACAGAACATGCCACCAAACTTTTGGAATATTACCTTTTGGATAGAAAAAAGGCACTTACTCTCCTAGAATAAACAATGATAAAGATACAGCAAGTGCAACTACTGGCATTACAAGTATGACATAATCTCAAACATGATTTTCACTGTACAATATAATGACATAACAATTGGACCATGTCATAAAAACTAATGTTATTTAGGGTTAGAAGTTTGGGTGTATTCAGTTCCATGAGTATGCTGTCAGGCGTATTGTGTGTGCTTTAGCATAAGGATATTCTATACTCTAGAGTTTATTGACCCTCTAGATTGTAGTTTATAAGGCTACTGATAACGAATACCTAGATGCCAGGTGCCAGGTGCCATGTTTGGTCCTGCATAAAAACACTGTTATCCCTTCTGGTTGCTTGCACTGTATTAGATTTGTATATGCCGATGGCATTCATGGTCTTACTGTATTTCCACTTTCCCTATCTGGTAGCCTTGTTTCATTATATATTTTTTTTATAACAAGAAATCCAACTATACTGGAAAATAGCTTTTTTCTGTTAATAGATAATACAGCAGTGGGATCATAAGAGTATAGTTATTTGGAAAGTACTACCTTCTACCAGAATGCCCTGATATAGCTCACATTATACAACACAGTATCACAGTCACTTTGCCAACTGCAGTCCATTTCACTGTCTGCTGAGTATGCCACATACTCTACTGGTTAATGTGAAGCAACTGCCTATTCGTGACTGTTCATGAATGTAACTCACATTCCCTTATGGAATGTAACTCACATACCTGACATTACCGGTCAGCGGACCAAATTACACATATGGTTCACCTAGGTTTCTCATTCAATGGTAGAAACATCTTCTTTGTTAAGGCATAGCCATTTCCAAATAAAAAAACACACTTAAACTAGATGTTTTGGAGATCAGATAGTTGAACGTCTTGAAATATTCCTTCCAGTCATTTTCAAGACAACATAAACTTAGTTGAATTAATTAGAAGAGCAGATGGTATCGAAAATATAAAAGTCAGAAATATAATAGATAGCAAATTAAGAATTTCTGTATTGATAGCAAGTTAACAATAGTTTTCTGTATTCTGAATTTCAGCGTTCACAATACCCAATGCAAATTTGAATGGCAAAATGAACCAAAATACTGGAAAAATACATACCTTGACGAATATAATAATTCATTTTTTCAATTTTATCATTAAGACTTGTCACATACAACATTTTACAAACTTACTGCAATCACCATTATATGTAACCATAATATTATGACAGTATTGAGGGGTAAAGATCTGTGTTTACCGCAGTTGCCTACACAGGCCAGTCTGTATACCTCTGGTTGGGTACCATTTGTCTAGTGAGTGTGGCAGATAAAGATTAGGGCCCTGATCTGTGGGGGTAGGAGATGGGAGAATGATGAGGCCATCCAAGGTTATGGATTCCTCATGGGGTAGGCAGAGAACCTTGGGGTTCCCAACAGGGTGTTTTATAGGAGAACTAACTACACATACTCAGCCCCTCCCCTACTGTCTGAGGCAATCTCAGTATGTTGGTAAAACATGCACTGACATAACATGAAGCTCAGGTTACCAGGCACATATAGGTGGCAGCCTACTACGATGTGAACTGGTAGAGGACCCACCTTTCATTTTGCTCATATTCTGTCCCATCAGGTCCCCATTCAGAGAGAGCATACTAAAGTTGAATCTGATAGTAGAGCTGCTTCAGGAAGGAATAGTAAATATAAGTGTTCCACACTGCTGGCTGTAACATAATAAAGTACAGTTGGGTTACTAGTGGAAATGGAAATGACTGAAACTCCCAATTTTGGAGATTGATGGCGACCTCAGGCAAACCCATCACACACCATTCTCTTCACAATGGTAAACAGACCACTCAGGTCACGGTAATTGACAGGAAGTTCACCGCCTGTGCATGTTGTGCAAAGGTCTGCAGTTTCAGGCTATTACTCTCTACACAGGTAAGGTGCCACTGTCCTCCTTCACTCTCATGTCACAGTTTTTGCATATTGTGATACTGAAATCTGATCCATATATTAGTGTGTGAAAGAAAGTCATGAAGCTGTCTGGTTATGACAAGAATATTAGACTGTTCTTCTCTTCTAATTCATTATCTTATCATCCAAAAAACATGCAGGTTAGTATATATACATATATATATGTGACACAATCTGCAAAGAAGGCCCTCAGTGGAGGGTCGGAACAGACTAGGGTTCCAACTAGTCATGTCTGTGGCTAATAGATCAAGTATCTTCTTCTGACTCGTTTCACTTCAGTTAAGCTGTTTTTTGGGGTTTTTTAAACATGAAAGTACTAGCCCGCCTGTTCAAGGCCTTTATGATGCCCATATCTATATACCTGCCACAAAACGTTTTCATTGATTCACCTTAAACATTTCCTTGAAGTAAAAGGTGTGCAATGAGCGGAAAGGTTACCCTGATGGTAAGTTGGAAGGTAATAGTTGCTTGGGGGGGGGTTAGGAAAGGACAGGGTACTTACTCCATTGGGTATGTAAATGAGGAAATACGTCAGCATTCCTCATTCACCATGTCAGATCCTCAGCCCGCTCACATTTCTGCCCTGCCCTGGAGGAGTCATGGAGGGCCCCTGGAGGCTGCTACAGGCTGCCTGGGCTACCTCTGGTAACTGTTGATTGGCAATCATCATGCTACCTCTGTGCACTGCTGTAGGTAGTACATGGAAAATTAGCAATGGGATTACTCTGTAGATATAGTCTAGACAGTTATTATGAATAAAATGGTTTATTACTCTTCAGTGTTTTCTTTATAATAAGGACCATATGGAACTTTCTAGGCATTTGATACCTTAATATATCCCAAATTATAATCAGCATCAGAGTTTAAAAGAAGATTTTATTGAATTGATCCTCGTTTTAGTCAATGTGACTACATGTAAAGTAAAACCAGCTTCACATAACATTAGATCAGGTATGGTTATTGACAGTACAGAGTGCAGGCCGTGATGTACTGAGGGCAGCCGCAGAATGGTCCCCAGTAAAGCCATCTAACTAGCAGTAAAACTGAGATATATGGAGGGTGCTCCTTGTTTCCTGCCAAGGGAGGAAGTGGTAGATCTGAATGTGCCACTGAATGTGAATATTTCCCGTTCTCAGCACATGCTGCCCTTTACTACTGCTCTACAACTGACTATAACTGTCTTACTATTTAATAATCTAGCATACCATCATTTAGTAATCCATAACAGGGTCTTCAGTTATTTATATTTGGACTTAAGGCTGTGTCTCACAAACTTGGGCCGATGTTTTTGCCTATGATTGGATGCAAACAGGGTGCAATCTACGACTGGGTGCAATCTATGACCGGCTTGTAAAAAAAATGATTTCTTTTTGAGCAGATGAAGAAGTAAATGTTGGAAATGTTAATGGGTGTTTTAAGACCTTATATCACTCATTATATTTCAATTTCTATCTACATCTGCCCTGAATAAACTGCTTTCTTTTAAGCCAGTTATAGATTTCACCCGGTCATTTATTCCACCCGGTCATAGATGAAAACATTGCCCAAGCTGGTGAGCCAAAGCCTTTAGGCTTTAAGTCTTGTTAGGAAATGGGATGGTTAGCATTTGGGGGTAACAAGGGTTTTACTTTAATATGTTGCTTTAAGAGACAGGCAAGCATTATGAATCCACTGTGTGAGTAGTAATTCCAATATCCGGCTTTTACAACTATCTAAGGAAATGTAAGGCTAAATATATAAAGCATGTTTTATTGGAATATATTGACCTTACTATGAGCTGCTTTGGTCAATGCTCATTACATTATATTACTACATTTATCTTAGGCAGGTAATAAAATGCACATCTAATGTCACTTTCTCTGCACAACGTCCACATGGGTGCATTGGAGAAAAATGTGTGAAGAAAAAAACATTGATTTTCAATGTGTTGTTAGATCCACTGTGCTAGGCTGTAGGCACAGAGTCCTATGGCTTATTAGGGCAGGCTGCACTTCTGGTCTCTGCCACTACTCCCTCCCAATTCTCAGCTGCACACCCACTCTCACCTACTACTGCTTCCTGTAAGGCTTCCTCCTGATTCTAACAGGCTCTCCTCCGGAGTCTCCACCCTCCTCCACCTCAACCTATCCTGATTTGTAGCACAGGGGTGCCTCACTGAGTGACCTGGACCTTGGCTGGAGTGGCCATAAGAGCCCCCCTAGGGGCAGGTCAGAACACCAGTAATGGCCCCTTCATGCCAGAAGGCACTTTAAACTGTGTTCATAATTTACTGAGATGCTATGGGAGTAAACTGTTGCCACCCTTCAAATCATAATTGAAAGTTGTGACATAATTATTTCAACAACCAGCTATGAATCAATACAACTGTTACATGAAACCCCTGTTGCAGCTCTGGACCATCAACACAGATTGCCCTTCCCTGCCTGCCTTGAGATACATCATGTTTGATGTGTGTGATGTGATGTAGCTTGGAGATGGAAGTAAGTGACTGATGGTTGCATTACAGAGCCATCCCGGGGATCAGTGCATCTGGTAAAAATATTGACAATGGTAGGTATAGTATACCAGTGTTTAGATATGTATACTGGTTTGGCAGATGAATCAGTGCATTTGTAAAAAGAAGGGAGTAGACAAGGGGAGTAGTCCCAATGTGGGCAGTTGTTTTCAAGGGGATGGGAGGTAGCAAAATATCTGAGAGCTTTGATTTTTGCAAAAACGGTTTTCCTTTAAGTATAATCAGTATTTGACAAGAGATATGCCCTTAACTAGAGACACATTTAGAATCTCACTTTAAAACAAATATTGCAGACAGGGAAAAACTCACATGCAAATCCCATGCAGTGCCTGACATGCACTTGTATTTTCATGATAATCACAGCCAGACCATACATATGCAATTCAATGACATTAGGCAAGCGCTTATGCAGGAACCGGTAGGCTGTGGCAGGCTAAAGTAAATTATTCTCCTGCTGTGAACTGCTTTGTGACTTTTGCTATGGAGGGTGTGAAGGTCATGACTGGGGCCAGAGGTGGTTAGTGAGGCTGCTAGAGGGGCTTGTAGGGTGGGGGGGGGGGGTCAGGGAGCAGGGCAGGATGTGAGAGGCCTGAGAGTCTGTAAATGAGACTGTGAGCTTATCTGAAAGAGGAACAGGCAAATCAGGCCAACATAATCCAGGATTGTAACTGCATTGTAGCAAATATACCCCCAAATTAAGGCATATTTGACAATTCATGATAACGTTACCAGAAGAAAAACACAGAGAGTGAAAAGGGAGTTTGAAGAGGTTGGGTCATAACTGGAATTAATGAGAGAACCAGCTTCAGAATGTAGCTTGATTGTGAGGAAATTCTTTGGTGGATGGCGTGAGAGAATTCAGTCAACAATGGTGGTCTGTGCTGTTGTCAGTGGCGGTAAAAATGGGAAAATAAAATGTGGCACCCTGGTTCCAGGTTGCCCAGTCTCAAAGGGGAGTAGGTCATGACACTGTGCACGAAGCTGCAGAAGAGGCAGTCTGAACCGCAGACAGACAATGCCTGTGAAAGGCAGGGGTCCCCAATGCTATTTGAAGGTGAATGAGAAGGTTAAGCTGTAGACCAGCTCAGGCCAGACGTCATTCATTGGTGACGTGACTGTTCAACCCAAGGCACAATAGGTCCTTGATCCAATAAAAATTCAAGCTACATCTAACCTTTCATAAAAGTAGCATTTGAAACATTCTCAAACAGGATGTTAGCTCATCAGCTTTCACATAAATGGCTGTGGTTTTCTGGATTGGCAGTAATCTGGACTGCAATGGAATTAGTAATACTTGTCATTACCCAATTACCTTCTCTCAGTAGAAAAAGTTATTATCTAAAAAATGTCTTTTATATGATGCTTGAAATAAGGATAAAATATGGGAGTTAACAGGATGTGGAGCATTACTTGTTAATTAACCTGCCATACTTACAAACTCCCTATTTATTCGACATCCGGACATTCTTTTAAAGTAGAGATGGAACAAGGCACTAAGTCAATCTTATCAGTCCTTAGAGTGGCGAGTCCTAGTCCCAATCCCAATCCCTCTGCCAGGGGTGTTTAAGTGAAGGAGGCTCTGTCACCAACCTAGTCTCATATCTTATTCATAACCATTTCTTATAGCTGTCTTGGCACTGTCCCATAGGTCTCATCTATGCACCCCTGCAGTGGGAGTGGGACTGAGTAGGCCAGACACCTGGCATATATATTCATTTAAACACCAAATGTGTATTTTGAAATCGCTACACTTTTGTATTCAAAAGAGACCAGGATGCATGATATGTAATCATGAAACATCCTATACAAATATAATATGCTAAAGTGTGTCTCACTGTCACATACTTGGGTATGGTGATTTTGCTGTCAAGCATATATTTCCTCCTAGCAGTTACTAAGGTTTTCAAGTTGTAAGCAAACGTTTCGGAAGGAAACCTTTTTTATATAAATCCATAGGAATTGTTTGCATCGCAGCATTTTTATAACATTTGCAAATTTTAGGAAAACATTTTCTTCTGTTAGCTGGGTAGATGTGACTTTTGTCTAATCAACACCAATGCCTTACACAGAAGGATCATGTGGCTTGCACACATATGTCCTCCCCAATTTAAGTGCAGTCACCCTGCCCGTAGACAATGTGGAGGCATATTAGGGAGAGTTGCAAGCCATGTGAATAGTTGCCATACATATAATGTCTGCTGGCTTGTAATGGGGGTGTGATGTGTACATGTCCACCTTTGTAAATGAGTAAACAAATGTATCTATAGCTCCATAACATTGGAAGGATGGGATTTCCCTGCGTTATTTCAGTCCACGCGGTATGTAACCTCCTGCCAACTAGCATTTTAGTGTTGTGTGATACTAGAATATGTACTTATTCTGTACTAGAAGGGCGTAATGATAGTGGTATTATGTTTAATAGGCCTGAACGCCATTGGTCCTGCACTCCCCCATAAACCTGCACTTAAACATACCTGAGAACATGCCAACATGGCGTATACCGGCGCCCATGGTGATGAGTTAATGCATGTATGTCTAGATACATCATGGCCTGTCAGCCCCCTCAGGGTAAATCACTAATAGGTTGATGGGGGACATTGTCTACAGGGCAGTCAGTGTATCTATTTCCAGTGTGCAACTGCAGGGAGAGTCTGAGTGTCACCACCTCTGTAAGAGTAAAGGCTTAATGGAGATATGTGTAATAGGTTAAGAGGGAATAGACTAATGGTTTGATGACAGGAGGATGAGTAAAAGACAAAGTGAACACATTTGGAGAGAGGTCAAAACATCATTGTAATATCAGTTTACCTATTTAATTTCATGCAACTCCTTTAATCAATCAATTCCAATGTTAATTTTGTGCCAATTCACAATAGACTCTGAACTCTGTTTACATGTAACATGATTAAATTCCAAGATAGAATAATTCACAAAACCATGGTCAGCTCATCGTTGTATGAGTTAATTAAGCTATTTTTTTTATGCACAAGGTATTGTAGTAGCAATATTTACACTGCCTTGAGCTTTACTCATGTATGTAACAGAAATGAAAATTACTCTGCACTATGACATGGGAATCAATTTGACTTGGGACGGTGAAAGCTTTCATTGTATGTATACAGCTATCGCTAGAGGACATATTAACTGCACATGAGTGTACATAGGATGATACATCGGTCATATTCATCAATGAATGTAAACATGACAAGGACAAAAGTCCAAGAGGAAGGTTATCTCAAATCACTATAATACAGACAATTGAAATTAAAAAGACTCTATAACTGTGTGAAACAGCAAGATACCTTTAATTTCTCCTTCTTTCTGTTTTTGTGCATCTTTACAACTGTTCAAGTTTTCATTTATCATAATTCATTGCCACAAATATTCAATTTCCATCAAAGGTAATTCAACTGATAAGGGCAGAAGAATTATTCAATTTTAGTTAAAAAAACATTCCCTTTATCCTAAATCCTCAATATTATGAATGTCCAATGTATTACACACATTACATGCAGAGAAAGGTGTGACTTACTCGCGCTAATATTTTTCAGCTAGGGCTGCCGAGAGGAAAAGTGCATACTTTTTTATAAGAAATTTCTCCTTATATATATGCAACTGGCTATCGTAATGAAGTTTTGTATGATACTATCACATGAGAAGTATTTACTAGTCTTTAGCAAGTTTCCTTACACATACCTTTGCAATCCCCTGGGGTTCACATAAAAATACTTTCCTCCTGGGATGTCAAGCCCAGTTTCCTGGTGACTTACGCATGCCTCATTTTGCGGAAACCGGCAGGTGTTGCTTGGATATTGAAATCTATGTGAGCAGGAAGCTGTGGTAAGCTGCAGTTAGAGACCGAAAGGGATGCTTGGAGGCACAGCAATATGAATTGTGAACTTAGTACTGCCTTAATTACAACAAGTTAACGTCAGGGGTATCTTTTAAACAATAATAGAAGAACAATAACACAAAAATTAGTAATAAGTTTCTGTTTTCTTACTTTCAGCATTCATAGACCCTACTCAACTTTGTAAGGCAAACTGAAATGAAATACTGGAAAAATACATACCTTGAAAAATAGAATGACTAATATTTTCTATTTTATCATTTAGACTTGGCTCATACAAAATTTTGTAAACAAATTGTAATCACCATGATATGTAGCCATAATATATATGTTAAATCAAGTGACAGTATTTAGGGGTAAAGATCTGTGTTTACCACAGCTACCTACGCAGGCCAATCTGTATACCTCTGGTTAGGTACCAATTGTCTAGTGGGTGTGGCAGATCCAGATTAGGGCCTGATCTGTAGGGGCAGGGGATGGGAGAATGATGAGGCCGGCCTAGGTTATGGGTACCACATGGGGTAGGCAGGGAAGCTTGGGGTTCCCAACAGGGTGTTTTATAGGAGAACTACCTACAACTAGTAATAATGTCTGAAGCAATCTCAGTATATTGGTAAAGCATGCACTTACATAGCATAAAGCTCAGGCTACCAGCCACATAGGTGACAGCCTACTATCATTTGAACTGGTAAAGGATCCACCTTTCATTCTGCTCATATCCAGTCCCATCAGGTCCCCATTCAGAGAGAGCATACTGAAGTTGAATCTGATAGTAGAGCTGCTTCAGGAAGGAGAACTACATATAAGTGTTCCTCACTGCTGGCTGTAACATGAGAAGCCGAAAAAAGTACAGTTGGGTTACTAGTGGAAATGGTTCTGGTTGTCCATGTGTTCACGAGAACACATTGGCAATGGGAGACAAAAACACCATTGGCCTGACATGACAACATACTTAACAAAATAACCAAAACTCCCTATTTTGGAGATTTATGGCGACCTCAGGCAAACCCATCACACACATTCTCTGCACAATGGTAAACAAACCACTCAGGTCACGGTAATTGACAGGAAGTTCACCAGCTGTGCATGTTGTGCAAAGGTCTGCAGTTTCCGGCCATTACTCTCTTCACAGGTAAGGTGCCACTGTCCTCTGTCACTCTCATGTCACAGTTCTTGCATATTGTGATACTGAAATCTGATCCATATATTACTATGTGAAAGAAAGTCATGAAGCTGTCTGGCCATGACAACAATATCAGACTGTTCTTCTCTTCTAATCCATTATTTTATCATCCAAAAAACATATATATGTGACACAATCTGCGAAAAAGGCCCATAGTGCTAGGGTTCCCACTGGTCATGTCTGCGGTTAATAGATCAAATATCTTCTGCTGACTAGTTTCACTTCAGTTAAGCTTTAAAGACTTCCTCCATTTTCAAAATATCACAAATAGAGAGGCGTTGTGACCTCATCATTTAAGGAAGCAGGTATTATAATTTCATTTGGAATTCCAATTAATTTTAGACTCTATTAATCCATTTGTCTCAACAAACCTACCATTATCAAAATATAGCTGATGTCATACATGTATATTGCTATTCCAATGTACCAGATCATTTAACACAAATTAAAAGTGTATAGAAGTTGTTTTTACAATTAAAAATCAGCCGAACTCATACAATAAAAATATATTTGCTAGATGCAGAGGGAAACTGTGTAGGACACATTTGGAAATATTCCTCTCATTGCTTTGACTACTTACAGTGAATGTACCTGGGTGTGGAGTACATGAGGTATGTGGGTTCAGGTTAACGGGTTACCTCGGTTCTACTCACTCACCAACTCTGGGTGTGGTGAGGGGCTGGGTTGGGCTGATCATGATACATTTATGCTGTGGGGTAGGTGATAGCAGGGGTGGTAGAGTATTGGAACAAAATGCCATCATGTGGGGTCACTTAACCCTTCAGGGGCATATAGTTATTAAACTTGAACAAGTTCAATATTCTTAAGTGTTTTCTTCATAATAAAGACCATATTGGACTATCTAGGCTTAAAATACCTTAATATATCCCAATTTATAAGCAGCACCAGAATTTCGAAAATAAGATAGTATTGAATTGATCCTAGTTTAAATCAATGTGTCGACATGTAAAATAAAACCGGCTGCACATCACATTAGATCAGGTTAGGTTATTGACAGTACAGAGTGCAGGCCATGATGCAATGAATCACATCAGCAGAATTGTACACAGTAAAGCCATCTAATGGGCAGTGAAACTGAGATATATGGAGGGTGGTCCTTGTGTCCTGCTAATGTGATTATTTGCGTGAATGTGTGTCTGAATGTGATTATTTGCTGTCCTCATTTGACACAGCCCTTTACTATTGCCCCACAACTGACAATAACTGTCTTACTGTGTAATTATGTAGCAGACCATACTTCAGTGATCCATATCTAGGTCTTCAGTTAAAAGCATGCAGACCTATGGGGTTGGGTCTCTCCATGATAACCTTAAAGATCATATTGATAATACACATTAAAAAAGAAACACAGAAAGTTGTAAAATAAAGGCAGATAATTAATGTTAAGAAACACTATAGGCCGTTCCTACACAGTTCCTTACTGCTTCTGTAGAGAAAAATGTGTCGATAGAAAAATCTAATTTCTAAGATGTTTCTAGGTTGACTGTGCTAGGTATGTAGTACAGAGTAATATGGCTTATTAGGGCAGGCTGCCACTTCTGGTCTCTCCCACTCCTCCCTTCCCCAGCTTTAGCTGCACACCCACTCTCACCTAATATTGCGTCCTGTAAGGCTCCCTCCTGATTCTAACAGCCCCTCCACCTGAGTCTCCACCCTCCTCCATCTCAGCCTCTCCTGATTTGTTACACAGGGCCACCTCCCTGAGTGACCTTGACCTTGACCGGAGTGGTCGTTAGAGGCCCCCTAGTGGCAGGTCAGGACACCAGCAGCGCCAACTTCAAGTCACAAGTCATGCTAAACTGTGTTCATGATTTACTGAGATGCTATTAGAGTAAACTGTTGCCACCCTTCAAAGTAGAATATTGAGTATGCTCTGGTGATTTTGCTGACACTTCATATGACGGATCATATCTCTTGTATATAGTTTACCTGTAGACCACACCCAGTGATGCCATTGGTCAGCATTTGAAACAGTATATTTTCCACCTGTGACATTTAACTGAAAGGCTTGTAGTAATTCAATCATTTCAGCATTCGATTCAAGGGAAAAAATAAAAATTTGTTTCATAAAGAATCCACCGAGTTCTAAACCTTCAAAATGGAACTTATTCCATACAGACATTAACAATTGTCGACTGGATATGTCATACAGATTATTCCAACCTGCACTGCATATTAAATTAAAAATAAATTATCTGAAGTGCTGTGGGAACCTCCCTGAAGCCAACCATGGGGCCATTCGCTACTGTTGTGACCATAATGTACGTGGTAACTTTGACGATACTACTTTCTAAGCAGAAAACCATGATATAGCTCACATTATACAGCACAGAACCACAATCACTTTGCCAACTGCGGCCCCATTTCACTGTCTGCTAGGTATGCCTCATACTCTACTGGACATTGTGAAGCAACTGCTTATTCATGACTGTTTATGAATGGAACTCACATTCCCTTATGTAATGTTACTCACATTCAAGACATTGACATGCATGGTCAACCTAGGTTTCTCATTCCATGGTAGGAAAGCCTCCTTGGTAAAGCATTATTTTGGAGATAGTTTCGGATAGTTGAACATCTTGATTGTAAGCCAAGATCACATTACACTAAATATGCCTCCCATTTCTTATCAAGGCAAAATTAACTTTTTGCTGAACAGACTAAGTATTAAGGGTGGAGTTACCCGGTGTTATAAGCACACATCATTGAAGCTGCCACTGTTGGGTTATCTGAGATAAGACGAAGATTGCCCCTGTCTGAGGTCTATGGCTACATGAGATAAGACACCGATGCTCCTGATTGCCACTGCCAGGATAAGGCAGGGTGGGATGTAAAAAAATCCCCAGTAGGGCAAATACACTGGCAGTACAATAGGTGTAAGGGTGGCAGGAGAATTTGAGATCTGTAAACAGAATTAACTGGATTTGGTTTGTATGTTGCCAGATTAAAGTTGGAGTTACCTGAAAACTTCTTCAAATGTTTCAAATGTGTAAGCAATTTATCATGTGCTAAAATTGTTTGATGAAGTCCGTAGAAAAATATGTGTGAATAACACCAGTGGAGATTCACAACTACCCTCCTTGAACTATTGATGAAAATCCAACAAGAGCCATGAATTTGTTCTTAAAGACATGCTAGATGGTGTTAGCTCTCAGGTTCCACTATAATGTAAACTGAGATCAGGCACTGATTGCTACTGTCTGCAGGAGGTTGGGTAGTAACCTACACTATAGCAGGTGATCTAGAAACACTGATAGGGGAAGGCTGGAGGGCGTCTGTAAGTGGGGGAAGACGCTGTGAGATGTTAACCACATACCGGAACATGTAACCAAGTGATACTGTAAATCATATTTCCCCATTTACCTTGGCGTAATTAAAATACCAAAGTCAGATTTCAGATTGTGACATAGAAAGTCAAGATATAAAACACAACCTTCACTATGATGTTTGTTAGACTGGGGAAATTAAATAATCAACATCCCCTACCACATACATAAGTTCCCTTGGTCGTCATGATGCTTGAATGCTGCTCTGGTTCATTTTTGTATTGTAATTTTTTAACGACGTGTTGTTCTTAAAGGGTTAGCTATATTCTCCCTCCACCAAATGACCTTCCTCCAAGTGCACAAGCATCCTCTGTATCACATCCGCAGCTCCTTCACTTCTGCATTTACCTAGCTCTAATGATATCTGCATTGTAAGGCTCGATAAATGACATGAAATTTTACTCAAAATCACCAGCTGCCTCCGATGGCCAGCTAGCTACCTCAATAAACGATTGTTGACAAAGATTTTCTGATAAAAAATGTAGCTTTACCAGGCACTTTTATACTCATATTTAAGAAACATTGTCACCATTAATATTTGCTGGTGAAAAACAGCTGCTTACAGTACTTTGGTGTAGTGTGATCCCTGCTCCCCCCACATACAGCCTCTGTAGGAAGTTGAGTTAGGTGCTGTGGTATGGCCATGTGATTTGTGACTGGGGTCAGCAAGGCTAGGTGTATGAGAGAACACATGTCCGATAACAGACAGATGAAAAACAGTTCCCAGGGTACTTCTGGGCTGAACAATTATGAATTATGAACAAAAAACGGCAATAGATTATTTCTCCAATCTACCCACCTGTCCAATTTAGCTTTGAGACTATGAACTTCAACCCTGCAGATAAGCCGTCTGCTCTCTCCCTTTGTTCCATTGGCTACCACCATTTAACCTTTGCTGCTCTTGCTTCCAAAGCCCATATATGTGCCCATTTTTCATATGTATTGCAGGCCACAATTGGTTTCAATGGGTCGCATCTTAATACTGTTCCTTGAAGCAATAGTCTGCCCTTCACAATTGAAACGACTAAATAGTGTGCAATGAGCAGAACGATTACATTGACGGTAAGTTTGAAGGTAACAGTTGCTTTGAGCAGTGGCAGGAGAGGACAGGATACTATCAGGTATGTAAATGAGGAAATACTTCAGCACCTGCTACACTTCCTCATTCCCTGCATCTGATCCACAAACCTCTCACATTCCTGCCCTGCCCTGGAGGAGCATGGAGGGCCCCTGGAGGCTGGTACAGGCTTCTTGGGCTACCTCATGTCACTGTTGATTGGCAATCATCTTGCTGCATCAGTACAATGCCGTAGGATATATATATCAAGTACTAGAACCAGGATACTTCTTTCAAAAGATCCAAGCTCAGAATAAGCAAAGGATCAAAAAAGAAACACCCTGTACTTATTTTGAATTGAACATATTTTGGATGGATGTGTCATTATATTTACAGTAGAGGGTGTAGGTAGTGATGTAGCTGAATGGTCCCCAGTAAAGCCATCTAATGGGCAGTAAAACTGAGATATGAGGAATAGTGCTCCTTGTTTCCTGCTAAGAGAAGAAGGAGTAGATCTGAATGTGTCACTGAATGGGATTCTTCTTTCCTATTGTAAGCACACACTGCCTTTTACTACTACTCTACAACTGACCATAACTTTCTTACTGTTAAATAATCTAGCATACTCTCCTTCAGTGATGATAGCTAGGTCTTCAGTTATATGCATGCAGATATATTTGATAAGGTTGTGAAAGAAGCACAGTTGTCATTTTTATGGCATTTCCTGCTTCAATGTGGTCATTATCCCTAATGAACACCTACCAAATGCTTAACCAAAAAGTGAGGGTTAGCAATGTGGGTTGGAAAAGCTTTGTTTTAACGTTTTACTTAACTTAATGAGCTGATCTTACCATAATGCATATTGTGCTACATGTATTGGGTTTTACCCATTAGGTCTTGGTCTCTGATTTTCTGTGATAGGCAGAGAGCTAGTAATATGGCTTGTTAGGGCAGGCTGCATTTCTGGTCTCTCCCACTCCTCCCTTCCCCAGCATTAGCTGAACACCCACTCTCACCTACCACTGCTTCCTGTAAAGCTCCCTCCTGCTTCTAACAGGCTCTCCTCCTCAGTCTCCATCCTCCTTCATCTCAGCCTCCCCTATTTTGTACCACAGGCCAACAGTCCTAAGTGACCTTGACCTTGACTGGAGTGGTTATTGGAGCCTCCTAGTGGCAGGTCAGGACACAACCAGTGCCTGCTTCAAGCCACAAATCACGTTTAACTGTGTTAGTGATCAACTGAGATGCTATTGGAGTAAACTGTTGCTGTAACTGTCAAATAAGTATGTTGAGTGTGCTCTGATGATTTTGCTGACACTTCATATGGGGGATCATATTTCCTGTTTATAGTTTACCTGTTGACCACACCCAGTGATGGCATTGCTCCTGATCTGAAACAATATTTTTTCCAATGTTGTAATTCAACTGAAAAATTTGTAGTAATTTATTGATTTCAACATCAAGCATTGTATCAAAACAAGAGTTACATGGTCCTATAATTAAATAACAAAGCCCCATTTGCAGCTCTGAGCCTTTAATACAAAATGCAATCCCTGCCTGCCTCGAGATACATCATATTTGACCCTTGTAATGATGTGATGTAGCGTGGAGATGGAAACTAAGTGACTGGTGGTTGGATTGCTGAGTCTGCATGGGGATAAGTGCATCGGGTGAAAATATAGAACGATGGTAGGTGTGACCTACCTGTGTATGGATGTGTATATTCAGTTTGCTGGGAAAATAATTATTGAGAGAGGGAAGTTAAATTTTATGGGTATGGGGGGGGGGAGCACAATATTTAGGAGCCGTGCAAAAAACCTCAAAGCGACCAGAACAAAGATCCAATGGCACATTTAGAAACTGAATTTGATAAAAATGTCTTTAAGTAAACTGTAAATCACATACATGCAAAACACATGCAGTACCTGGCATGCATCTGTACCTTTATGTCACATCCCAAACTTAAACATAAAACTAAAGGGTGAAAACAGGCATCTACAATGCTGGCAGTGGTAGGCCAGGGGCAGGGTCAAGTAAATTATTCTCCTGCTGTGGACTTCTTCCTGACTATTTCTATAGATAGTGTGAGGGTCATGGCTGATGCCAGAGGTTATTAGCAAGGCTGTTCTGTGGCCTTGTAGGGTGTCAGGGGTCAGGGAGGAGGGCAGATGATGAGAGGCTGAATTCATTAATGATGCTATACTGCAAGAGGAATAGGTAACATGGCATACCATGCAACCCTGCATGCCGACATTAAACAGCCTTATAAGTGAATTTTAGCAAATATTTATTTAATAAAGGTAGCTATGAAGATAAGTGATCCTATGGCGAAAAAGAGGAATACATAAAAAGAAAGACAACGATAGAGAGAGGAAAATTAGAGGTTGAAGAGGGAGAGCCATAAGCCAATGTAATGGGAGTGCAGCTTTGAGAATTCAGCTGGATTGTCAGGAAATTCTTTGGAGGGTGGCATGAGAGAATTCAGTCAACAATTGTGAACTGTGCTGTTGTCAATGATGGTAAAAAAAGGGGAAAAAGTGGTCCCGACAAGGCCACATTTCAGGGCACCCTAGTTTCAAGTTGCCCAGGCCTTATGGGAACGAGGTCATGACACTACGTATGGGGCTAAGGAGGAGGCAGTCTGAGCCACAACCAGAGAATGTCTCATTGTAGAAGTCCTGAATGTAAGATGCAGGTGAATGGGAGGTCAGGTTTCAGACTAGCCAAGGCCAGAGGTCTTTCATTGGTCATGTGACTGTCCCATCCGGGGCCCAATGGTATCTTGCTCCACTAAAAGTCAAGCTGCATCTACCCTATCATATAAGTAGCAATTGAATTTTTCTCAAAAAGGATATAAGCTCATCATCTTTCACATAAATTGCTGTGGTTCTCTAGAGCCATTGGAAAGGATGGAGAAACTATAAAGGTTGCAAGTGACATTAAATCTCAACCTTTGACCTCTACAAGCACCACCCAGTGTTATCGTGGCACCATCAAGCTTTTCACATATTTTTTTACCGAAGCCTCTGGCATTAATTTGGGCTGAAGATTCTGTGGCAAATTTTAGGCTTACAAAAGCCCATTATGTGCATTGTAGTCATTGGCACTATATAAGACTACAAAATTAGTGGGGCATTGTTCTTTGACACCTAGGGTATCACCTGTTGATTTACCTGCCATACCTACATGAGCACATATATATATTTCAGGACATTCTTTAAGACTGAAGGTGCAGGAAAACACTTGTCAGTTCTAGCAGTGCTTGAAGTGACTAGTCCTAGTCCTCCACTCGCTGCAAGTTCTTACTCATCTCTCATTCATAGCTTTTTCTCACAGCTGCCTTTGTAGTGTCCCATAGATCTTATGCAAGTGCTCTCACAGTGGGAATAAAACTGTCCAAACCGGACACATGGAGTAGTACATCACTTCAGATTCCACTGCATTGAAAGCTTGAAAATGGAACCGATTCAGGGGGTGATGTCCTACAGATACCTCCCTTAAACCAACCATGATGGGATTCCCTGCTCTCGTTAGCAAAATAAAGGTCAAATGTCCATGTTTAAGGGGTCACATTTCAGGGCACCCTGGTATCAGGTTGCCCCGGTTTCATTGGAAAGAAACCCATTACAAAGGTAATGCTTTAGACCACCCCGTACAGAGGTAATCCATTGCTCACATGACTAGGTCGTCCATCTCAGCAATTGCTTCCTCTATCCAATAAAATGTCGGTTGACATTGACCCTTGAGTAAAAAGAAGTAATTGAACTATTCCCATAAAGGATTCAAGGGCAGTAAAAGGCAGAAGGGCTTCTTAGCACCATAGACTAACATAAATATGATGATTGATTATTTTCTTCACTGTCCACATATTTGTGGATGATATACCAGGCAAGCCCACTTTTAGCCTGTGTACATATCCATCTTTATGAATAACTTTTTTTCTTTATAGGCAAAAGCTGATTGGCATTTGCATTCAATACTGTAATCATCTAGACCTCCAGCAATTTGAACTGTGAAACACACACATTTCTAAATGTCTTATATCCATAAGAGATCTAAACAATATGATTGTTTTAATTTCATGGTGAACCATGCTGATTAAATCATAGGACAGAATAATGACAATTCTAAGGCATAATTCCTACCACATGTACTTAACCTGTGATTTGTCAATGACAGATTTTCAAACCTAAGGCCGCTCACAATTAACTATGGACTTTGCAGACACTTTTTGAGAAAGATATGGTGAGGCCTCTTTAAGAAAATTGTCATTTTTTAACTTGAACAATGAGGGTGGTGCCCTTTTATTTTTTATTGAATTATTTTTCCTCCTGTAATGTGATAAGGTATATTTGCTAAAAGTGCTTCAAACCATAAACGTTGAACTATTTATTAACAAACTTTTCCATTCAGTTTGATATTTGCAACACAGGGGTTTTACTCGTGATTCTCATTTGAAAAGCTGCAAGTTTAATACTGAAAGCAATGTATAGCTCAGGGGCATTTAAATGGAGAGTGCCATCAATAAAAAGCATGAATAGTTTTAATGGGTGGATGAAAGCATGACACATTTATAATGACACACTCACACAAATTTGAACATGAGTATTGACACAGAGAAAAGGCATCAAGGAAGGTACAGTTAAAAAAGTCCATCCTAAGTGAGGAGTGGCGCTGGCAATGCACTGTAGCAAGAACATTTAGAAAGTTCTGATGAATATTTTCTGTCTCAGACATTTTTATGTGACATTTGTCTTTTCAAAGAGAACAATGCTGGGCCATTGTTGAATGATGAAATAAGGCATTGACATTTATTTGGAATCTCTATGCAATCATCTTGAAATTTGATGAGATGACTTTAGTTCGAGCACATATCATTCTGAAAAACAGTCCACTAAGAAGCTTCATGTGCAAACTTGAACATATCACTGCTCTCCTGGGGAGACTCTTCCATATTCTAGACTCGTCACGTTAGTTACTTTTTTTCTATTGGATGGCTAAGGGGAAGGAAGATAGAACACCACTTTTGCATTTACCTGCCAATAGATTCTACATCTAGATGTTCTTTAAGAATGGGGCTGAGGTCACTTAGCCATGCAGTCCTGAGAGTAGGGAGTATCACTGCTGCTCTATAGAAGTAGATCTTCCCTCAGACCCGGCAGTAAACATAGATGTTTGCTTTTCATTCGCTCAGGGAATCATACACTCAGGAAAAAAGGCTTGGGTTTTGGTAGTGCCCAGGGATATTTCAGAACCTTAGTCACAAGGCTGCATACAGCAAAATACCATAAGACCTTGCCCTGCAGTGCAATTAGTGCCCTCTCCCAGGGGTAGGATGGGGCAAAGAAAGATTCACAGTAGGCGCTTGTGCTGTTGTAATATGGGCCTGGTGAGAGCCTGATATGGTGTTACCTTTATTAGTTTTTGTTATGAATGGCAACAATAAAGGTATAAAGCCCAAACGGTGTATTTTCAGCACTATCAATCCGTGGCTGACAACATCTGAATTTTTAGTTTTCATGGGTAAACTTTGGAAAGCTGATTCATAACTCTCTGAATTCAGTCCTCAGAAAATCCTTGCAATATAGCAAACTACAAAGCGTTTTTAATTCAACAGTGGTGGTATGAATTCATATGACAATGCATAATATACTCTGCTCTCGGCTATCTCATATTGTCTCAAACCTTGATTTCTCTGCCTTTCTGACTCATTCATTTCTGGATGTCTTTTCCGCAGACACTCATGTCTCTCCTTTTTAGTCAAACGCCTTGTCATTAGAATAGCTTCACTATTCTTAATGAGAGGTGTTCCATCGTTTCCTCTTCAAGTATTCTGTATGCCATTCATTGATTTTAATATTCAATGTCTCATTAGTATTTGTCACGTTCAATAATCACAGGCCATGCAGCTTTTGCAGTTCTATAACAAACCGCTCCTTTGCAGCCATGCTTTTTTCTAAATGGGCTCACTCTTGATGACTATTTGTCGATTTTGGATTCTTGGTTAAAAGTGTGGACAAAGTGCACACAGCTTCACATTCAATTCATGTATTTTCCGTATGAGATTAGGGAGGTACTTTTCTTAGATCATGCCATTGTGTAATATTTCGGTAGTGTTTGTTGTGTGGGTAGTTTTACTAAAGCTACTACTCAGAATCGGTTAGGACAAGGAAATTGGTTCCCTACCACTACCAGCTGAGAATAGAATTGGGCCAGACTCTGGTAAATTATTCTGCTGCTGTTTTCAAACCAAATGAGAAATTGATAAGGATTGAAGCTCGGATTGCTTGCAGGGAAAATAGTGCTGTTTACAACGCAGATTTATGGGTCCTGAGAGGATAAATCTTCCAGAGGACCCCTTACAGTGTTTTATGTGCAAACATAATCTTTAAGCTCAAAGTAATACTCATCTCAAAAGACACTTTTTATGTAGACAGCCAATGCTAAAGGAATCTCTGGGCCTTAAGTGCAATTTTATGTTAAAGACTAAAGGCTTGAGGAGGGTTAAAATCAAAGAACAGCTCTGCATACAATTAGAGCTCAGGCGGATATTTTTTTTCCCTTCAAGTTCAGTCTAACCATACATACACATTTTATTCTTGGTGCTTTATTATTCAGACATACTTTGAAGTACATAACCACTATTTCCTGGTATTATTGCCTATATAGCTGCGCTAGTTTCTGGCCTCCTGCTGTATTGACAAGAACAAAAAAAAGCATCTGGATATAACAAGCAACAGGGAAAGTGCTTTAAGCAAAGCAACGCATTACAAATATTGTCAAAGAGGCAAGTATGTTTCAAGCCATGATTTATGATTTACTTGAATTTAAGATGAATGTGAAAGTTGGTTGCAGGGTCTTGGATGACTGTGGGGCAGCAAAATGGAGCATGTCTTTTGCTTCTATCCGGCCTGATGATAATTATGATACTTATGGTTGTAACCTTATGATGCTATGAACTATTGTTTACAAGCACATATATTAATATCAAAAGATCAAATGGTACTCATCACCAATAGGTTTTACTCAGTACATACATTCTACAACTAATAACCTTTCAGTTGCAGTCTTAAGTGAAGACACTGGCTACATAAGAACAAAATATTCAGGGATTCTTTTAATATAAGGGACAAACAGTATTAGCTGCCATTGGAGGTTTGTCAGGCCAATCTGAACTGGGAGATCAGGTGATACAGTTATATCCCCATCATAATGTATACATTCTGAGAAATTCAGAAATAGTGTGAGTTGTTGTCACTTCTTACATTGAGTGTTTTTTACTGACAATGAATTTGTTTAATAAGAAATGTATGTTATAAGCCATTACGGTGGACAACTGTTTTCCAATGAAATCTAACCCTGCAGGCCTCAAACTTTGACGAAACTTGAACTTCAGCCTTTCCTATCTGCAAAGTGAGGTAGTCTGAATGAATATGGCTAAAAAAGGCTACAACAAATGAAAAGACAATGACAAATAGACCAATAGAAATAAGTTTATTTGATAATGGAGATCGGACACACATTGAAAAGCTGAAAGAAAGTAGTTGTAAAGTCCTTTGTCTGGGTCAAAGCACAGAGTGCATTGTGGTGCCTGTAGGGCATGAACAGTTGTCCATCTAGAGCTTGTTCTGGAGTACACTGTGAACGTTAGCAGATACCTTGATAATATCAGGTTGAGCAGGTTCATGGTACTAAAAGAGAGAGAGAGTCGAAGAAAACATTTCAAACACGGCTAATTGATTCTGCATTTTTATATCAGTCAATGAAAATCACTTTCATGGGATCTAGTACATTTGTTATTAAAATAGATTTCTGCTAATTCTTTTTCTGTTTTTTTTACCCTAGTTTGTATATATATATGCTCCTCATGCTAATTCCTGAACCCTCAAGCTTGAAGTCATTGACAGCAGATATTGTATTGAGTATTAACAATCAGGACCATGAGTTACCCACCAGGTCTCATGCAGCTGCTCCCACAACCATCATGGCAGCAGAGAAGTCCTTCTGTACAGTCTGTGTCTGATTTACACTCCCTGACACACATTTCCACCACATCCTTATCTAGTAGTGGACACCTCCGAGTTAGTACAGGTCTGGTAGGAGAAAAGTTGGAAAGTGGTGTCACATCACCATGAATATTATTGTCAACAATTTAATAGGCATAAGAGCATCGTTTTTAGGATAGTTTTTTCATTGCACATAAAGGCCAATTTTCCTTAATTATACCAGTGTAGACTTATCCCATCTCACCATCGTACCCTATGCAAGTGCTTTTTGGGGGGGGGGGGGAGGGATGGGTGGTCGGATGCAGGAAAGGGAGTAGTGGGGCAAAGATGAAAACAGGGAAGGAGGATGGGTTTTACCTGTTGTTATTTGGTTAAATCAAGTTTCATGTATTTTCACTGCTCTCACCTCCTTGAAGACACTTAGCCTGGTTCGAAATAGTTTCACTGGATTTCTCTTGTTTCCCCTGATTTCAGACATTTGGGTACAATTTGCAAGTGTGGAATTCCACTACCCTCAATTATCAAATATTGACCATTTTCTAGTTTTTTTCATCTGGTTTCATGGCATTACTCAGTTCCATACTGTTCCACTAGATTACACCTCCTTTCATCCAGTCTCATCTTAAATTATATTGTTTCACCACATCTCAGTAAGTGGCATGTGGTTGTTATGTGTAAATGACAGACAATGTGACAGTAAAATGTTCAACTTTGATCTATAGATCAGATGTGAAAAGAACAAAAGATTGGGCAGATCATTACATATTACAAGTTTGCATGAATACTAAACAAACACTTTGCCTTAAATAGATATGTCAAGTTATATTCCTTTGACAAGAGTAGGTAATTTCTAACTGGCTCTCTTGAATCACTGTACGATATGATTAATACTTAACTACATTATGATATATTATTGTGATCAGATTTCATGTGGTCAGAGCAGAAAATGATGAATTTCAGATGCAATATTCTTACTTTTGTGTCGTTGTCAAAGTTGGCAATACTGGAGGTGTAGGTGCAAGAGGCGTGTCTGCTACTAAAAGAGAGAGAGTCAAAGAAAACATTTAAAACATGGCTTTTTGATTCTTGCATTTGTATATTATTCAATCAAAGTCCCTTTCATGGGATCTGGTGCATCTGTTATTTAAAATAGATATCTGCTAATACTTTTTCTATTTTTGTACCCTTGTTTGTATATATATGGCACAGACTCCTCAGGTTTGGGGCTGAGGAAGGTTAATTCAGAAAATTCTTGATATGTTTAAACGAGTCATTGACAAGGACCAGAAATAGTCAAAACTGCAAAACTCAGGAGTTTGTGCCATATATGCTCCTTTTTTCTGAAGCCTCAAGCGTAAAGTCATTGACAACAGATATTGTATTGAGTATAAACAATCAGGACCCTGCAATATGCTTCATATAGCAGGTTAAGTATTATCATGAGTTACCCACCAGGTCTCATGCAGCTGCTCCCACAACCATCATGACAGCAGAGAAGTCCTGCTGTACAGTCTGTGTCTGATTTACACTCCATGACACACATTTCCACCACATCCTTATCTAGTAGTGGACACCTCGGAGTTGGTACAGGTCTGGTAGGAGAAAAGTTTGAAAGTGGTGTCACATCACCATGAATATTATTGTCAACAATTTAATAGGCATAAGAGTATGTTTTTTAGGATAGTTTTTTCATTGCACATTAAGGCCAATTTTCCTTAATTATACCAGTGTAGACTTATCCCATCTCACCATTATACCCTATGCAAGTCTTATTTTTGGGGGGAGGGATGGGTGGTTGGATATAGGAAAGGGATTAGAGGGGCAAAAATGAAAGCAGGGAAGGAGGATGGGTTTTACCTGTTGTTATTTGGTTGAATCAAGTTTCATATATTTTCACTCCTCTCACCTCCTTAAAGACACCTAGCCTGGTTTCAAATCATTTCACCGGATTTATCTTGTTTCGCCTGATTTTAGACATTTAGGTACAATTTGCACGTGTGGAATTCTACTACCCTCACCTAAACAAATTTTGACCAGTTCCTAGTTGTTCTAATCTGGTTTCGTGACATTTACTCAGTTCCATATTGTTCCACTAGATTACACCTCCTTTCATCCAGTCTCATCTTAAATTGTATTGTTTCACCTCATCTCAGTAAGTGGCATGTGGTTGTTATGTGTAAAGGACAGACAATGTGATGGTAAAATGTTCAACCAGGATAAATCTTCCAGAGGACCCCTTACAGTGTTTTATGTGCAAACATAATCTTTAAGCTCAAAGTAATACTCATCTCAAAAGACACTTTTTATGTAGACAGCCAATGCTAAAGGAATCTCTGGGCCTTAAGTGCAATTTTATGTTAAAGACTAAAGGCTTGAGGAGGGTTAAAATCAAAGAACAGCTCTGCATACAATTAGAGCTCAGGCGGATATTTTTCATCCCTTCAAGTTCAGTCTAACCATACATACACATTTTATTCTTGGTGCTTTATTATTCAGACATACTTTGAAGTACATAACCACTATTTCCTGGTATTATTGCCTATATAGCTGCGCTAGTTTCTGGCCTCCTGCTGTATTGACAAGAACAAAAAAAAGCATCTGGATATAACAAGCAACAGGGAAAGTGCTTTAAGCAAAGCAACGCATTACAAATATTGTCAAAGAGGCAAGTATGTTTCAAGCCATGATTTATGATTTACTTGAATTTAAGATGAATGTGAAAGTTGGTTGCAGGGTCTTGGATGACTGTGGGGCAGCAAAATGGAGCATGTCTTTTGCTTCTATCCGGCCTGATGATAATTATGATACTTATGGTTGTAACCTTATGATGCTATGAACTATTGTTTACAAGCACATATATTAATATCAAAAGATCAAATGGTACTCATCACCAATAGGTTTTACTCAGTACATACATTCTACAACTAATAACCTTTCAGTTGCAGTCTAAAGTGAAGACACTGGCTACATAAGAACAAAATATTCAGGGATTCTTTTAATATAAGGGACAAACAGTATTAGCTGCCATTGGAGGTTTGTCAGGCCAATCTGAACTGGGAGATCAGGTGATACAGTTATATCCCCATCATAATGTATACATTCTGAGAAATTCAGAAATAGTGTGAGTTGTTGTCACTTCTTACATTGAGTGTTTTTTACTGACAATGAATTTGTTTAATAAGAAATGTATGTTATAAGCCATTACGGTGGACAACTTTTTTCCAATGAAATCTAACCCTGCAGGCCTCAAACTTTGACGAAACTTGAACTTCAGCCTTTCCTATCTGCAAAGTGAGGTAGTCTGAATGAATATGGCTGAAAAAGGCTACAACAAATGAAAAGACAATGACAAATAGACCAATAGAAATAAGTTTATTTGATAATGGAGATCGGACACACATTGGAAAGCTGAAAGAAAGTAGTTGTAAAGTCCTTTGTCTGGGTCAAAGCACAGAGTGCATTGTGGTGCCTGTAGGGCATGAACAGTTGTCCATCTAGAGCTTGTTTTGGAGTACACTGTGAAGGTTAGCAGATACCTTGATAATATCAGGTTGAGCAGGTTCATGGTACTAAAAGAGAGAGAGAGTCAAAGAAAACATTTCAAACACGGCTTATTGATTCTGCATTTTTATATCAGTCAATGAAAATCACTTTCATGGGATCTGGTACATCTGTTATTAAAATAGATTTCTGCTAATTCTTTTTCTGTTTTTTTAGCCTAGTTTGTTTATATATATGCTCCTCATGCTAATTCCTGAACCCTGAAGCGTGAAGTCGTTGACAACAGATTTTGTATTGAGTATTAACAATCAGGACCCTGCAATATGCGTCATATAGCAGGTTAAGTATTATCATGAGTTACCCACCAGGTCTCATGCAGCTGCTACCACAACCATCATGGCAGCAGAGAAGTCCTGCTGTACAGTCTGTGTCTGACTCACACAACATGACACACATTCCAACCACATCCTTATCTAGTAGTGGACACCTCCGAGTTGGTACGGGTCTGGTAGGAGAAAAGAGAATTGTCAACAATTTGATAGGCATAAGATCATCGTATTTAGGATAGTTTTTTCATTGCACATTAAGGCCAATTTTCCTTAATTATACCAGTGTAGACATATCCCATCTCACCATTATACCTGATGCAAGTCTTATTTTTGGGGGGAGGGATTGGGGGTCCGATGCAGGAAAGGGAGTAGAGGGGCAAAGATGAAAACAGGGAAGGACTATGGGTTTTACCTGTTGTTATTTGGCTAAATCAAGTTTCATATATTTTCACTGCTCTCACCTCCTTAAAGACACTTAGCCTGGTTTCAAATCATTTCACTGGATATCTCTTGTTTCCCCTGATTTTAGACATTTGGGTACAATTTGCAAGTGTGGAATTCCACTAGCCTCAATTATCAAATATTGTCCAATTTCTAGTTTTTTTCATCTGGTTTCGTGACATTACTCAGTTCCATATTGTTCCACTAGTTAACACCTCCTTTCATCCAGTCTCATCTTAAATTATATTGATTCACCTGATCTCAGTAAGTGGCATATGGTTGTTATGTGTAAAAGACAGACAATGTGACAGTAAAATGTTCAACTTTGATCAATTTTTATATCAGTCAATGAAAATCACTTTCATGGAATCTGGTACATTTGTTATTAAAATAGATTTCTGCTAATTCTTTTTCTGTTTTTTTACCCTAGTTTGTATATATATGCTCATCATGCTAATTCCTGAACCCTCAAGCTTGAAGTCATTGACAGCAGATATTGTATTGAGTATTAATAATCAGGACCCTGCAATATGCGTCATATAGCAGGTTAAGTATTATCATGAGTTACCCACCAGGTCTCATGCAGCTGCTCCCACAACCATCATGGCAGCAGAGAAGTCCAGCTGTACAGTCTGTGTCTGATTTACACTCCCTGACACACATTTCCACCACATCCTTATCTAGTAGTGGACACCTCCGAGTTGGTACAGGTCTGGTAGGAGAAAAGTTGGAAAGTGGTGTCACATCACCATAAATATATTATTGTCAACAATTTAATAGGCATAAGAGCATCGTTTTTAGGATAGTTTTTTCATTGCACATAAAGGCCAATTTTCCTTAATTATACCAGTGTAGACTTATCCCATCTCACCATTATACCTTATGCAAGTCTTTTTTTAGGGGGGAGGGATGGGTGGTCGGATGCAGGAAAGGGAGTAGATGGGCAGAGATGAAAACAGGCAAGGAGGATGGGTTTTACCTGTTGTTATTTGGTTAAATCAAGTTTCATATATTTTCACTACTCTCACCTCCTTAAAGACACTTAGCCTGGTTTCAAATCATTTCAGTGGATTTCTCTTGTTTTGCCTGAATTTAGATATTTGGGTACAATTTGCAAATGTGGAATTCCACCACCCTCACTTATCTAATATTGACCAATTTCTAGTATTTTTCATCTGGTTTCGTGACATTACTCAGTTCCATATTGTTCCACTAGATTACACCTCCTTTCATCCAGTCTCGACTTAAATTATATTGTTTCTAATCATCTCAGTAAGTGGCATATGGTTGTTATGTGTAAAAGACAGACAATGTGACAGTAAAATGTTCAATTTTGATCTATAGATCAGATGTGGAAAAAAAGAAAAAAAGATGTGGGTGGATCATTTCACGTACAAGTTTGTATGAATAATAAACAAACACTTTTCCTGAAATAGATATGTCCAGTTATATTACTTTGACAAGAGTAGGTTATTTCTAACTGGCTCTCTTGAATCACTGTACGATATAAATTATATTTAACTACACCATGATGTATTATTGTGATCAGTTTTCATGTGGTCAGAGCAGAAAATGATGAATTTCAGATGCAATATTCTTACTTTTGTGTCATTGTCAAAGTAGGCAATACTTGAGGTGTAGGTGCAAGAGGCGTGTCTGCTACTAAAAGAGAGAGAGTCAAAGAAAACATTTCAAACATGGCTTTTGATTCTTGCATTTGTATATTATTCAATCAAAATCACTTTCATGGGATCTGGTGCATCCATTATCAAAATAGATTTCTTCTAATACTTTTTCTATTTTTTTATGCCGAAGTGGTGGCGTAGCCACCTGGTGGTGCCGCCAGGCACCACCAGAACGAGGTATATGATGTTTGCACTTTGGCAGAAGTCAGAACGGGCGCCGCCATCTTGGATTGTGCGGCCATCTTGGATTAAGGTGTCACAACACAAATTGATGCTATGTGATATCAAAAATATAAATCAACCTTTGATAGTTCCTGAAGTTGATTATAATCACACCTACCCCCCCTAAGGGGTCGTCCATAAATGACGTCACACTGGAGGGGGTGGGTGGGTGTTGGTCCGGGTGTGACAAAGTGTGACAGGGGGATGGGGGGTGTCAAGCCCTGTGTGACGTCACACTTTGGAAAATACAAATAAAACCTATTTTTAAAGGTAAAGCTTTAATAGAACACTTAGGGCCTTAGGTTAAGCTTGTTGCAGAATGGATATTTTATTGGCCCCAATTACCGTAAATTCTTGCGTATAAGCCGCAACTAGTACGAGATTCAGGTCGCAAGTGCGGCTTATAGGATGTGCACAGAGTCAGGGTGCGGCTTATATGTGAGTTTTAGCTACTATGATACATTACTAAAAGTCACCATAGTCAGATCACTGGTGCGGCTTATAGGATCGTCCTGAAGTTGGGGTGCGTCATATTCGAGAGTTAGGCTTTTACGCGAGAATTTACAATACCGTATTCGACGTAATAAGCACACCCCCTGTTTTTTGCAGATTTTTATACTACAAATAACCAAAAATTTCTCAAGTTTTGACCCCAATTAAACTCTTAACTACTAAATTGTGTTCATAATAATTTTTTAAGCGCACTGTGCGCTTATTACGTCGAATACGGTAGTGTCAATTCTGGAGTAAGTCACCATGTTTACATCCCAGTCATACAAGCCTGTGTTATTTGTGTTTCAATCACAATCCAGGCGTACATCCATCTGATAGTTTGTAAGCACCATCCATTGTCTAAAATATAGCAGCCTGCATCCCTTGGAAATTCTTTTGAAGGTATTTCATTATTGATAACCATTGGACCTGTGACTTTGTATGTCCTAATGTACAGGATTAAAGATATCCAAAATAATGTGTAAGGAATGTTGATTGTAACTGGCATCCATTAAGTTAGTCACTTCGGATGCAAAGACATGTGTAACTGGTCTCCTAAAACCTGAGGAGTCACAGGATAACAGTGACACACCTGTTGTTCCTGTCAACACTGTTAGGGATCCATGGATCGAGGATCGCTGAACCATAAAATTCATGCTAGGGTGGAATATCATGGACCTTAAATCAGTAAATTACTACTAAGGTAGTGGTCATTATTTATCCTTATATTATTACATTATTACATTATATATAGTGAATATATGCTATTACAGCACCCATTTAGAAAGACTTGCATAATTTGACTGATGGCTGTGTCTCACGAGATTGGGCAAATGTGAAAGTCAGGTTGCATTCTTTGCCTGGGTGTAATATTTGACCAGTGTGATTTAAATCCATTTAAGTAACAATTAAACTGTAATAAACCTTTTGGAACAAGCACTTGGGTAAGAATATATTCAATACACAATATCCTATTGCTTAGCCTAATCATATCGCATGTATGATCTTCTATAGTAGAACTCTGATTAGATACCTAACTCATGCATGGGGGGGGGGGTGTCTGCACATTTGTGACATAATTTTCTAGGGGGTGTTGGCTAATACGTGACAAAGTGTGACAGGGGGGTGGGTGGGTCTTGAAAATGGCCTAAATTAGTGTGACGTCATTTATGGATGGCCCCTAATATGGACCCAAGGAATTCAATGGTTCTTTCTGTTTGTTGCTAATACAGCTGGTTGCCTAGCAACGGCTATTCTAATTGTTTATCTGCCTAGCAACACACATTTCCATGGTCCTGAGGTTGATTATAATCATACCTACCCCCCCTAATATGGACCCAAGGAATTCAATGGTTCTATCCGTTTGTTGCTAATACAGCTGGTTGCCTAGCAACGGCTATTCTAATTGTTTATCTGCCTAGCAACACACATTTCCATGGTCCTGAAGTTGATTATAATCATACCTACCCCCCCTAATATGGACCCAAGGAATTCAATGGTTCTATTCGTTTGTTGCTAATACAGCTGGTTGCCTAGCAATGGCTATTCTAATTATTTATCTGCCTAGCAACACACATTTCCATGGTCCTGAAGTTGATTATAATCACACCTACCCCCCCTAATATGGACCCAAGGAATTCAATGGTTCTTTCTGTTTGTTGCTAATACAGCTGGTTGCCTAGCAACGGCTATTCTAATTGTTTATCTGCCTAGCAACACACATTTCCATGGTCCTGAGGTTGATTATAATCATACCTACCCCCCCTAATATGGACCCAAGGAATTCAATGGTTCTATCCGTTTGTTGCTAATACAGCTGGTTGCCTAGCAACGGCTATTCTAATTGTTTATCTGCCTAGCAACACACATTTCCATGGTCCTGAAGTTGATTATAATCATACCTACCCCCCCTAATATGGACCCAAGGAATTCAATGGTTCTATTCGTTTGTTGCTAATACAGCTGGTTGCCTAGCAATGGCTATTCTAATTATTTATCTGCCTAGCAACACACATTTCCATGGTCCTGAAGTTGATTATAATCACACCTACCCCCCCTAATATGGACCCAAGGAATTCAATGGTTCTTTCTGTTTGTTGCTAATACAGCTGGTTGCCTAGCAACGGCTATTCTAATTGTTTATCTGCCTAGCAACACACATTTCCATGGTCCTGAGGTTGATTATAATCATACCTACCCCCCCTAAAATGGACCCAAGGAATTCAATGGTTCTATCCGTTTGTTGCTAATACAGCTGGTTGCCTAGCAACGGCTATTCTAATTGTTTATCTGCCTAGCAACACACATTTCCATGGTCCTAAGGTTGATTATAATCACACCTATCCCCCCTAATATGGACCCAAGGAATTCAATGGTTCTTTCTGTTTGTTGCTAATACAGCTGGTTGCCTAGCAACATCTATTTTAATTGTTTATCTGCCTAGCAACACACATTTTCTTACCCCCTAACATGGACCCAAGGAATATGGACTCATAGGAAATGCCATATTTGAAGTAATATCATCCTTCCCCCTTGATAACCCCTTCCCGGCCCTGCGTTTTTTGTGTCTTGAATGGGTTCCCTTCAAACATACCAACCGTGTCGACATTATGTTTCTTCGAATGCAAGAATTGCGGTTGTTGCCGCGTATAAAAATGCCTGAGGCCTTTTTTTACGCGGCAACAACCGCAATTCTTGTTACCCTAGTTTGTATATATGGCACAGACTCCTCAGGTTTGGGGCTGAGGAAGGTTAAATCAGAAAATTCTTGATATGCTTGAACAAGTCATTGATAAGGACCAGAAACAGTCAAAACTTCATAACTCAGGAGATTGTGCCATATATGCTTCTCATTCCTGAACCCTCAAGTAAGAAGTCATTGACAACAGATATTGTATTGAGCATTAACAATCAGGACCCTGCAATATGCTTCATATAGCAGGTTAAGTATTATCATGAGTTACCCACCAGGTCTCATGCAGCTGCTCCCACAACCATCATGGCAGCAGAGAAGTCCTGCTGTACAGTCTGTGTCTGATTTACACTCCCTGACACACATTTCCACCACATCCTTATCTAGTAGTGGACACCTCCGAGTTGGTACAGGTCTGGTAGGAGAAAAGTTGGAAAGTAGTGTCACATAACCATGAATATTATTGTCAACAATTTAATAGGCATGAGAATATGGTTTTAAGGATAGTTTTTTCAATGCACATTAAGGCCAATTTTCCTTAATTATACCAGTGTAGACTTATCAAATCTCACCATATTACCCTATGCAAGTCTTATTTTTGGGGGGAGGAATGGGTTGTCGGATGCAGGAAAGGGAGTAGAGGGCAAAGATGAAAACAGAGAAGGAGGATGGGTTTTACCTGTTGTTATTTGGTTAAATCAAGTTTCATATATTTTCACTGCTCTCACCTCCTTAAAGACACTTAGCCTGGTTTCAAATCATTTCACTGGATTTATCTTGTTTCCCCTGATTTTAGACATTTGGGTACAATTTGCAAGGGTGGAATTCCACTACCCTCAGTTATCAAATATTGACCAATTTCTAGTTTTTTTCATCTGGTTTCGTGACATTACTCAGTTCCATATTGTTCCACTAGTTTACACCTCCTTTCATCCAGTCTAATCTTAAATTATATTGTTTCACCTGACCTCAGTAAGTGGCATATGGTTGTTATTTGTAAAAGACAGACAATGTGACAGTACAATGTTCAACTTTGATCAATAGATCAGATGTGAAAAAGAACAAAAGATTGTGTAGATCATTACATGTAACAAGTTTGTATGGATAATAAACAAACACTTTGCCTGAAATAGATATGTCCAGTTATATTATTTTGACAAGAGTAGGTTATTTGTAACTGGCTCTCTTGAATCACTGTACAATATGAATTATATTTAACTACATTATGATATATTATTGTGATCAGATTTCATGTGGTCAGAGCAGAAAATGATGAACTTCAGATGCATTATTCTTACTTTTGTGTCGTTGTCAAAGTTGGCAATACTGGAGGTGTAGGTGCAAGAGGTGTGTCTGCTACTAAAAGAGAGAGAATCAAAGAAAACATTTTAAACATGACTTTTTGATTCTTGCATTTAGATATTATTCAATCAAAATCACTTTCATGGGATCTGGTGCATCTGTTATCAAAATAGATTTCTGCTAATACTTTTTCAATTATTTTACACTAGTTTGCATATATATGGCACAGACTCCTCAGGTTTGGGGCTGAGGAAGGTTAAATCGGAAAATTCTTGATATGTTTAAGTGAGTCATTGACAAGGACCAGAGATAGTCAAAACTGCATAACTCAGGAGTTTGTGCCATATATGCTTCTCATTCCTGAACCCTCAAGTATGAAGTCATTGACAACAGATATTGTATTGAGTATTAACAATCAGGACCCTGCAATATGCTTCATATAGCAGGTTAAGTATTATCATGAGTTACCCACCAGGTCTCATGCAGCTGCTCCCACAACCATCATGGCAGCAGAGAAGTCCTGCTCTACAGTCTGTGTCTGATTTACACTCCTTGACACACATTTCCACCACATCCTTATCTAGTAGTGGACACCTCCGAGTCGGTACAGGGCTGGTAGGAGAAAAGTTGGAAAGTTGTGTCACATCACCATGAATATTATTGTCAACAACTTAATAGGCATAAGAGCATCGTTTTTAGGATAGTTTTTTCATTGCACATAAAGGCCAATTTTCCTTAATTATACCAGTGTAGACTTATCCCATCTTACCATTTGACCCTATGCAAGTCTTATTATTGGGGGGAGGGATGGGTGGCCGGATGCAGGAAAGGGAGTAGAGGGGCAAAGATGAAAATAGGGAAGGAGGATGGGTTTTACCTGTTGTTATTTGGTTAAATCAAGTTTCATATATTTTCACTGCTCTCACCTCCTTAAAGACACTTAGCCTGGTTTCAAATCATTTGACTGGATTTCTCTTGTTTCCCCTGATTTTAGACATTCAGGTACAATTTGCAAGTGTGGAATTCCACTACCCTCAATTATCAAATATTGACCAATTTCTAGTTTTTTTCATCTGGTTTCGTGACATTACTCAGTTCCATATTGTTCCACTAGATTACACCTCCTTTCATCCAGTCTAAACTTAAATTATATTGTTTCACGACATCTCAGTAAGTGGCATATAGTTGTTATCTGTAAAATACAGACAATGTTACAGTAAAATGTTTAACTTTGATCTATAGATCATATTTGAAAAAAGAACAAAAGATTGGATAGATCACTACATGTTACAAGTTTGTATGAAGAATAAACAAACACTTTGCCTGAAATAGACATGTTTAGTTATATTACTTTGACAAATGGAGGTAATTTCTAACTGGCTGTCTTGAATCACTGTACGATATGAATTATATTAAACTACATTATGATATATTATTGTGATCAATGCAGAAAATGATGAATTTCAGATTTAATATTCTTACTTTTGGGTCGTTGTCAAAGTTGGCAATACTGGAGGTGTAGGTTTAACAGGCGTGTCTACTACTATAAGAGAGAGAGTCAAAGAAAACATTTCAAACAGGGCTTTCTGATTCTTGCATTTGTATATTATTCAATCAAGATCACTTTCATGGGATCTGGTGCATCTGTTATTGAAATAGATTTCTGCTAATACTTTTTCCATTTTTTACACAAGTTTGTATATATATGGCACAGACTCCTCAGGTTTGGGGCTGAGGAAGGTTAAATCAGAAAATTCTTGATATGTTTAAGTGAGTCATTGACAAGGACCAGAAATAGTAAAAAAAACCTGCATAACTCAGGAGTTTGTGCCATATATGCTTCTCATTCCTGAACCCTCAAGTATGAAGTCATTGACAACAGATATTGTATTGAGCATTAACAATCAGGACCCTGCAATATGCTTCATATAGCAGGTTAAGTAATATCATGAGTTGCCCACCAGGTCTCATGCAGCTGCTCCCACAACCATCATGACAGCAGAGAAGTCCTTCTGTACAGTCTGTGTCTGACTCACACAACATGACACACATTCTAACCACATCCTTATTTAGTAGTGGACACCTCCGAGTTGGTACAGGGCTGGTAGGAGAAAAGTTGGAAAGTGGTGTCACATCACCATGAATATTATTGTCAACAACTTAATAGGCATAAGAGCATCGTTTTTAGGATAGTTCTTTCATTGCACATGAAGGCCAATTTTCCTTAATTATACCAGTGTAGACTTATCCGCTCTCACCATTATACCCTATGCAAGTCTTTTTTGGGGGGGGAGGTATGGGTGGTCGGATGCAGGAAAGGGAGTAGTGGGGCAAAGATGAAAACAGGGAAGGAGGATGGGTTTTACCTGTTGTTATTTGGTTAAATCAAGTTTCATATATTTTCACTGCTCTCACCTCCTTAAAGACACTTAGCCTGGTTTCAAATTGTTTCACTGGATTTCTCTTGTTTCCCTTGATTTTAGACATTTGGGTACACTTTGCAAGTGTGGAATTCCACTACCTCAATTATCAAATATTGACCAATTTCTAGTTTTTTTCATCTGGTTTCGTGACATTACTCAGTTCTATATTGTTTCACTAGATTACACCTTCTTTCATCCAGTCTCATCTTAAATTATATTGTTTCACCACATCTGAGTAAGTGGCATATGGTTGTTATGTGTAAAAGACAGACAATGTGACAGTAAAATGTTCAACTTTGATCTATAGATCAGATGTGAAAAAGAACAAAAGATTGGGTAGTTCATTACATGTTACAAGTTTGCATGAAAAATAAACAAACACTTTGCCTTAAATAGATATATCCAGTTATATTATTTTGACAAGAGTAGGTTATTTCTAACTGGCTCTCTTGAATCACTGTACAATATGAATAATATTTAACTACATTATAATGTATTATTGTGATCAGATTTCATGTGGTCAGAGCAGAAAATGATGAATTTCAGATGCAATATTCTTACTTTTGTGTCGTTGTCAAAGTTGGCAATACTGGAGGTGTAGGTGCAAGAGGTGTGTCTGCTACTAAAAGAGAGAGAGTCAAAGAAAACATTTCAAACATGGCTATTTGATTCTTGCATTTGTATATGATTTAATCAAAATCACTTTCATGGGATCTGGTGCATTACTTATTAAAATAGATTTCTGCTAATACTTTTTCTATTTTTTACCAAAGTTTGTATATATGGCACAGACTCCTCAGGTTAAGGGCTGAGGAAGGTGAAATCAGAAAATTCTTGATGTTTAAACAGGTCATTGACAAGGACTAGAAATAGTCAAAACTGCATAACTCAGAAGTTTGTGCCATATATGCTCCTAATTCCTGAACCCTGAAGCGTGAAGTCCTTGACAACAGATAATGTATTGAGTATTAACAATCAGGACCCTGCAATATGCTTCATATAGCAGGTTAAGTATTATCATGAGTTACCCACCAGGTCTCATGCAGCTGCTCCCACAACCATCATGACAGCAGAGAAGTCCTTCTGTACAGTCTGTGTCTGACTCACACAACATGACACACATTTCCACCACATCCTTATCTAGTAGTGGACACTTCCGAGTCGGTACAGGGCTGGTAGGAGAAAAGTTGGAAAGTGGTGTCACATCACCATGAATGTTATTGTCAACAACTTAATAGGCATAAGAGCATCGTTTTTAGGATAGTTTTTTCATTGCACATAAAGGCCAATTTCCCTTAATTATACCAGTGTAGACTTATCCCATCTCACCATTATACCCTATGCAAGTCTTATTTTTGGGGGGAGGGATGGGTGGTCGGATGCAGAAAAGGGAGTAGAGGGGCAAAGATGAAAACAGGGAAGGAGAATGGGTTTTACCAGTTGTTTTTTGGTTAAATCAAGTTTCATATATTTTTAGTGCTCTCACCTCCTTAAAGACACTTAGCCAGGTTTCAAGTCATTTCACTCGATCTCCCTTGTTTCGCCTGATTTTAGACATTTGGGTACAATTTGCACGTGTGGAATTCCACCACCCTCACTTATCAAATATTGACCAATTTCTAGTTTTTTTCATCTGGTTTCGTGACATTTACTCAGTTCCATATTGTTCCACTAGATTACACCTCCTTTCATTCAGTCTCATCTTTAATTATATTGTTTCACCTCATCTCAGTAAGTGGCATATGGTTGTTTTGTGTAAAAGACAGAAATTTGTGACAGTAAAATGTTCAACTTTGATCTATAGATCAGATGTGAAAAGAACAAAAGATTGGGCAGATCATTACATATTACAAGTTTGCATGAATACTTAACAAACACTTTGCCTTAAATAGATATGTCCAGTTATATTACTTTGACAAAAGTAGGTAATTTCTAACTGGCTCTCTTGAATCACTGTACTATATGAATAATATTTAACTACATTATGATATATTATTGTGATCAGATTTCATGTGGTCAGAGCAGAAAATGATGAATTTCAGATGCAATATTCTTACTTTTGTTTCGTTGTCAATGTCGGCAATACTGGAGGTGTAGGTGCAAGAGGTATGTCTGCTACTAAAAGAGAGAGAGTCAAAGAAACATTTCAAACATGGCTTTTAGATTCTTGCATTTGTATATTATTCAATCAAAATCACTTTCATGGGATCTGGTGCATCTGTTATTAAAATAGATTTCTGCTAATACTTTTCCTATTTTTTACCCTAGTTTGTATATATATGGCACAGACTCTTCAGATTTGGGGCTGAGGAAGGTTCAATCAAAAAATTCTTGATATGTTTAAACGAGTCATTGACAAGGACCAGAAATAGTCAAAACAGCATAACTCAAGAGTTTGTGCCATATATGCTTCTTATTCCTGAACCCTTAAGTGTAAAGTCATTAGTAACAGATATTGTATTGAGCATTGACAATCAGGACCATAGCAGGTAAAGTATGTTCATGAGTTACCCACCAGGGCTCATGCAGCTGCTCCCACAGCCATTAGAGCAGCAGAGAAGTCCTTCTGTACAGTCTGTGTCTGATCCACACATCATGAAACACATTTCATTCGCATCCTGATCTAGTAGTGGACACCTCAGAGCTGGTACATGTCTGGTAGGAGACAAGTTAAGGATATATAAAAGTTATGGTGGTAGCCTACATTACCATACATTATTAAATTATCCCCCTAATATAGAAAGGGGGCAGTTTTGTTGTGTTGCATCATTATATAACAGTGTAAACTGCCCAAACGTTCATCAATTTATATTTGATCTGTGCTCAATGTCAGTCTGATGCATCAATATTGCTTGTGTTTCTTGACTTTCAAATAGCAAAACTGAAACATGTAACAGATAACTGCAGCAACATACAACTACATACTCTGTTGAGGGTGGCTCTGGGGCAGGAGGATGTGTAACCGGAATGGTGGGGTTTGTTCCTGCAAACAAAAAACATCATTGAATCTTCCATTCACATGTGAATTGATGGTGAAATTAAACTCCAGATGTTGTTTCAGCTTTTTTTTTATACCAAACATGCCTATACAGTGTGGGGCTTATAAGGGAGTACAGTACCAAATCAGCAGTTTTCAGAACCCCTCTGTGGCTTATATTATTTGTCAAAGCTAGGGGAGCAGCTCATGAAAGAGTTATACGCGTAGTTTCATGGTAGTTATCAGTCTACAAATATCAGATGAACTGCAACAGTTGGTCTATCAATACTCATAATGATAAACTTATAATTCATATTTATTAGTTTCTCTCATGTAATAGCATAATTCTATAACCACATGGATTACCTGCACTTTAAGGTTTGGTTAGTGGGGGCCACATTATCATGATGATTGAGTAAAATATCTGCCTTACCCACTGTGACACCATAAACGTCATGCAGGAGACAGACGGTGGTCAACAGTAACACTTCAACAAAGCAGTCCATTGTGTACCTTCAATGTCAAAAGTATATTTTATTAGTACAAAATAATACTGCATGAACTTATTTCCCTCTAAATAATATCTTGCCGTCTACAACAACCCTAAGTGCACAAACATCAAATCAGCGGGTGTAGTGAGTTTAGATGGCAGAGTCAATTGCTGCTTCTCAAGTGGCTTAATTGGATGTAGTCTGATAAATCTTTGAATAAAATGAAACACCAGAACTCACCAACCACATATTCTATGCTGAACCACAAGGCCCTAGAAAAATATTGATATATTTTTCTAAACTCACACTATTTATTTTCATTAGTTTACAAATAAATACTCCCTGTTAGGAGAAATCTGAAGTGATCCACCTCTTTTAATGTGAATCAAAAAGATGGGACTTTGTTGGAACCCATGTAGGGTAGGAATAGATGTTTATTGACCTAATTAACATTGTTCCAGTCAATAAGTGATCAGCTAATCAGACCAAGTGGTCACATGTCACGCCACATGAGTCAAGGGAGCGTGAAAATTAGCTTACCTGTTCAGTTCTGAGTGTAGTAGTGGAGGTACCACACACCACGTCCAACCCCACTTAATTGGATGTAGTCGTTATGGGAAGGAGGAAACCGCTGCTGCCTCTGCTGACATACATCAACTTATAAATATACAGAGTAATTTTCCATATTGATCATGACTTGTTGTCTACACATAAGGCCTGTGTCCATGAGCATTTATCAGGCTGTCGATCATTGGTCAAAATGTAAATTTGAATACGAATATAAAGTGTATGTTTTGTCTTCCTGTGGACACACCTTGACTTACACAATTTTGAAATGCAAAAGTGAAACAGTGGAAGTCAAAAGTGAATGTCAAAAGTAGACATTGAAATATCTAACATGACTGATTTTTTATGCAGAAAGTGGGCTATATGCTCTTTATTCTATTAGAATACCTTGTTAATGTTTGTCCTGGGCAGTCTGGGGAGTCATTCATCACCCCTAGGTGACACGGTATACCTGCAGTTAAATTGGAAATTATCTAGGAGATATCTATGTATTATAGGATGTCAAACCGGTAAAAGCGTCCACTCTCCTTGTTGTATAGTGGACACACACCTAATGTGGCGATGTGGTAACCATGAGTCATACTTCACATGCCCAGACCTGGAAGGCAGCCAATCAGCTGATACCACGCAGTATGCCACGTGGCAGGCTAGTGTTACCACCTCTAGTACTTCAGGCATTCCTTAGTACTGATATTGAGTCAAAGAAATGTATCAATTTAAAGTACTCAATCTACTGCTTAGTGTTGTAATGATGCATGAATGCCATCAACATAGCAGTCTTCCTTCATGCCCCACTAAGAAAAATGAGCTAGGTGATTCTTTTAGCAATACGCAGCCTTTAAAGGGTTACCTGATGGTATCATTGTCTGCATTATGTATGCAGTCCCCCCAGCAGGTATTGGCACCAGCTGGCAGACATCTCCACAATCAAAACTTGTAATACAGAATATGCAGCTACAGTACTAGTTCACTCAAGTTTCATACTTTTATTTGTCAGTTTGGATATTGAAGTACATCTAGCCTGAGGATTCTCGCCAATCTGTCAAAAAAAGCCTATACTAGTCACTGAAGTCATATTCTACTAAATGTTTAGGGAGAAATCATTATTTATGCCAGGGGGTTGTGCAAATCAGGGGAGGTTCAATTTTTTATGCCGAAGTGGTGGCTTAGCCACCTGGTGGTGCCGCCAGGCACCACCAGAACGAGGTATATGATGTTTGCACTTCACCAGAAGTCGGAACGGGTGCCGCCATCTTGGATTGTGCCGCCATCTTGGATTAAGGAGTCACAACACAAATTTATGCTATGTGATAACAATAATATAAATCAACCTTTGATAGTTCCTGATGTTGATTATAATTATACCTACCCCCCTATTAAGGACCCAAGGAATTCAATGGTTCTATCTGTTTGTTGCTAAGACAGCTGGTTGCCTAGCAACGGCTATTCTAATTGTTTATCTGCCTAGCAACACACATTTCCATGGTCCTAAGGTTAATTATAATCATACCTATCCCCCCTAATATGGACCCAAGGAATTCAATGGTTCTATCGGTTTGTTGCTAATACAGCTGGTTGCCTAGCAATGGCTATTCTACTTGTTTATCTGCCTAGCAACACACATTTCCATGGTCCTGAGGTTGATTATAATCATACCTACCCCCCCTAATATGGACCCAAGGAATTCAATGGTTCTATTGGTTTGTTGCTAATCCAGCTAGTTGCCTAGCAACGGCTATTCTAATTGTTTATCTGCCTAGCAACGCACATTTCCATGGTCCTAAGGTTGATTATAATCATACCTACCCCCACTAATATGGACCCAAGGAATTCAATGGTTCTATCGGTTTGTTGCTAATACAGCTGGTTGCCTAGCAATGGCTATTCTAATTGTTTATCTGCCTAGCAACACACATTTCCATGGTCCTGAGGTTGAGTATAATTATACCTACCCCTCTATTAAGGACCCAAGGAATTCAATGGTTCTATCTGTTTGTTGCTAAGACAGCTGGTTGCCTAGCAACGGCTAATCTAATTGTTTATCTGCCTAGCAACACACATTTCCATGGTCCTAATGTTAATTATAATCATACCTATCCCCCCTAATATGGACCCAAGGAATTCAATGGTTCTATCGGTTTGTTGCTAATACAGCTGGTTGCGTAGCAATGGCTATTCTAATTGTTTATCTGCCTAGCAACACACATTTCCATGGTCCTGAGGTTGATTACAATCATCCCTCCCTCCCCTAATATGGACCCAAGGAATTCAATGGTTCTATTGGTTTGTTGCTAATACAGCTGGTTGCCTAGCAACGGCTATTCTAATTGTTTATATGCCTAGCAACGCACATTTCCATGGTCCTGAAGTTGATTATAATCATACCTACCCCCCTAATATTGACCCAAGGAATTCAACGGTTCTATTGGTTTGTTGCTAATACAGCTGGTTGCCTAGCAACGGCTATTCTAATTGTTTATCTGCCTAGCAACGCACATTTCCATGGTCCTAAGGTTGATTATAATCATACCTACCCCCACTCATATGGACCCAAGGAATTCAATGGTTCTATTGGTTTGTTGCTAATACAGCTGGTTGCCTAGCAACAGCTATTCTAATTGTTTATCTGCCTAGCAACACACATTTCCTTGGTCCTAAGGTTGATTATAATCATACCTTCCCCCCCTAATATGGACTCAAGGAATTCAATGGTTCTATAAGTTTGTTGCTAATACAGCTGGTTGCCTAGCAACATCTATCCTAATTGTTTATCTGCCTGGCAACACACATTTCCTTACCCCCTAACATGGACCCAAGGACCTCATAGGAAATTCCATATTTGAAGTAATATCATCCTTCCCCCTGATAACCCCTTCCTGGCCATGCTTATTTGGTGTCTTGAATTGGTTCCCTTCAAACATACCAACCATGTAGACATTATGTTTCTTCGAATGCAAGAATTGCGGTTGTTGCCGCGTATAAAAATGCCTGAGGCATTTTTTTACGCGCCAACAACCGCAATTCTTGTTTTAGGGGTATTCATATTTTTCAACCTATTCTGAGGGGGTGAGGGTAATTTCCTTTAGGGTTATTTATTTATCCCCCTACAGCCTCCCCCACAGTGTCACCTACTCTTATACATGATAACATGCCAACAGGATGATTTAAACACACACATATGACTATGTGAGTCAGAATTTTGAAAAATGTCACTTTCTAGGGCCAAAAGGGAATAAAAATGAAAATTTCAAAAACATAATTCATCTTAATACAAGTTTGTTATATTGGGTGTTTGAAAACCCTGATTGGCACAATCAATCCCTCCAAAACATCACATGCATATATTTTATTTCAATTGCATGTCATTGCATTGCCATGTAGAATGATAGGGACTCTGTAGAAAATATGTCTACGTATAGCCCTGTATATGTGGGTGTGTATCAAAGTTGTTGGTAGTTTGATAAATGTATTTCATTGTATTGAATTTAAGGGTACATACCAGTTTTGTTTCATTATAACACAACACATGACAAAATTGAGCCTTCCTGAGAAATGCATTGTTCAGAATATCTCCAGGTGGAAAGGGGCTCCAGTCGTCTTCAATGGTTGTCATTAATGTGTCTGTAGTTTGGTGGGGCAAGCTTGTAGCTGGAAAGAATGGGGCAGTCCCTACTTTCCATTTGGTAAGGGGAGTCTCATTCCTCTCTGCTGGAAAAACAAGTCATGCTATATACATTTATACAGTATAACGAGTCTAAACAGATGGCCTATATCTTTGCTGTGTATCTATTAGTTTTTATATACAAACTGTCAATATGTTTTCAAAAATCAGGAACTAATTATGCTTACTAAAAATGAATTGTTTCTTACCCTGTTTGACCTGTTCCTCAACTTCTTCCGCCAGAACACTCACTATCAGTGTGAGAAGTACCACAGCACTGCTGGGGAACAATGACAAACAATCTTGAGTTTGAGTTTGAGTTTAAATAGCCTTTATTTCTCACATATCAATTCATAAGTACATAGTTTCGTTGATTTTGACATTTCACATGAAAAATAAGGCAGGCTGTTTCTAGGATTATGCATCCCATTTGTGGCAGCAACCTTAGTACCAATAAACTGGTTATTTCACGCTGCTCATAGATTTTGTGGGTTAGTAAGAAGAAAACAGCTTAAGACTAGACTTGTACATGTGATAAGGCTATTGCCTTTCTTTCATATTCCAAGGTCGTGGTATTGTGTGTTATGTACACAGAACTAGCATCACTTATTTTCAAGTAATTTAGATTTCCTTAGTCAAATTAAAGTGATATAGATGACCTCACCTCGCGCAGTGCATGTTGCTGTTGTGGGGTACATCCTACTCCTGCTGATGTCTGAGCCACACTACAATTAAGGGCGTACCTCTGTCTGAAGGAGGAATTCAGTACATATTGGGTGTATCAAAGAGAAAATATCTTCTATTAAGTCATGACATTTTCTAATTTCCAGATCTCTTTGACCAGTAGCAAACTGATCACCTTTCTCCTCCTGCCGCTCTCTGAGTAACACTACCCCTAGTGAGAGTAAGGATTTGGGTGTATCAAAGTCAGAGCGTTTTTACATTTCACCAACATGGACATTTCTAATTTACAGTCTGCAATCCTATGCCTCATTATATATCAATCACCTCATCTCATTGTAGCCAGGGGTGTCTCTGGTTTGAGTGCTCTGCACCATATTCTTTGGTTCCTTATACAACAAATCTCTCAGTCACTATAGCCTGACCCAGTAAGTCCACTTTTGGCTCCCTAGACGACCAACCTAGGTTAGTTGATATTGTCAGTTTGGTCAGTACTGACTAACTCCCCCTAGTCTTTCAATTTGAGAATTCTAGAAAGGCTTAGTCATTGTTTGTTTTGCCTCAGTCATTCCTGAATAGCACTTGGTCATGTCTGACCAATGTGCCTATAATGAACCTGGGGTAGCCACTATTAAACTATAGACTAAGGGCCAGGGCTGTTAGATTGTCTGTGTGTGGGTGGGCCGACTTACTTATTTACTACCTTCAAAATGCATGAATGTGATCTTCACCATATGGTGTCATTTAGTGCCATCATTAGCTAGCATTTGTGTATGTGATTTGCAACCATAATATGCATGACAATAAGTGACAATGCAATCGGTGATAATGTGTGTAGGTTTATCGTACATACATACATACATACAGTGCAGATGTTAACACCGCTCCAGTACCATGCAGTATAGCTCTCCAACCAGCTCTGGGGTAGGCTGCAATGCACACTCCTTTATACCCAGGTAGTAGTGGAGGGCCAATAGTGGTGATTGTAGGTATAAGTTAACAAGGCTTGACATGCATTGTGCTCGATAATAATCGGCGATAATATAGAGTGGTATGTGTTATCTCGAATATGTACATGTTTATTGATAGCGGCTAAGTCTTCATAATATCACATAACTCTCCCCATGGGGGAAAAAAATTATTTCCACAAATAATTCAAACTAATGTGAGGATGCAGGGGCACCAAATCTCAAGTCAAAATGTCTTGTTGTCGTTATTGTACACACCTTTTTTTTCTGATAAACTAACATATATCTTGAATATTAACACATCCACAAACATACACTTAATGGCATAACTGGTATAGTTTTGAAAAGGTCCTGAATTTGTCATACTTAGTTTTTATGAACAAAACCATACAATTTGCAGACTACACATAATTGCAGCATGCGAATAACCTCTGCTGATATTACCCCTGCATATTAGGTGATTACAAGATGTAGTTTAGGCATTATATGTAATGTCCCATTACAACTAATTTTAGCAGATATGACACACACCTGCCACCTTGTGGTACAGTTGGAACTTATTTATAGGATGTGACGTATCATATCCCTTTGCCGCCATTCATTTCACAGACCTTGTCAACGAAGGAAGCAATTCAGAAGAGCTCCGAAATCTGCTTATATCAAGCAAAGTTCTGCCCATCGGACCAGGAAAAGGTAGGATATTGCTGTGTCAGATATTCATTATGCCTCCCAAGAACACTCTGGCGTGTAATGTGCAGGCTCTAAATGATTTAAAGTCACAACTGTCAGGAATAGCTCAGACTCTCAATAAGCTAGTCCAGCAGAACGGAGTGCCTGAAGAGGGCACGGGTCAGAAAGAGGGACATGAGAATGGGGAGGAGAACGAACCTGACAAAGAGGTATCGCAGGAAGAGGAAGAGGATAAAGAGGTAGTTCTTGTCCTCCCTGGGACCAAAAAAAAGAGACTTAAGAAGGGAAAGAAACAGAGGGCTAAGGCAAAGGCGGAGAGAAAGGCTAAGTTGGTCAATGGGTTGTTTAATATGAGTAACGAAAATATGCAGCCGCTCTCCCTAGGTACGCGAGTGTCGATAGACAACAGACTTTGGAGGGTGACTGGGAGCTGCCGACATCAAAGGACGAGTTGGAGCGAGATGACGACTTACAGTGCAGGGTGTACAGAGTTCTGCAGGCCAGCTTCAACCCAGGCAAATCCAAGCGGCAGGGAAAGAGATTCCTACCATACACACACATCACTAGGGGTAGTGCTTTATCCAGTATCACACACTGTCAGATAACTTTACCTGAGTTGAATTGGGCATTGATCCAGATGGCAGACTTCTGGCATGATGATATACAAGTGTTTCATGCGATATATGAGCATCTAGAACAAGTAAATAAAGACACAATGTCATATCCTGTCAAAAACTCAAATGTGTTTTAATATGTGTCAAATATGAATCATCAGATAAGGGTCATCATGAAAGGAACACTTAAATAAACAAATTTTTATAACAATATAAATCTCCACTATCATAATGTATAAAATTACAAATTTCGTTTTTGAAGTCTATTATTACCCAGTTGACAAACGTTCATTCATGCTTTTCAGGAAAATTCAATTTTGCCAGTTTGTGACTTATTATACAAAAGGTCCCTGTACTTACAAGTACGATATGAGGTAAGTGAGGAGACATAATCTTATAATGGTGAAAAGGAAGGGGGTTGTGTCTCTCCACTACTACATCCAGATCTCACCAGGTAAGCGAATTTTGCCGCTCCCTCAGGTGACCGTCATGTCAAATATCCACTTGTTCTATTTTGCTGTACATTCATTGGCTGGATCAGTGTATTTAGGTCAATATCACTGAGCCTTCACTCAATGTGGAGCCTCAAAACATAGTTCAATCAATTTAATTCCATATAAAATATATAGAATGTGAATAGATTGCCTTGCTCAAACTTGAGTATTTATTTCCACTAGTGTGGAATATAATGAAATAGAGGTTTGAAAAAAGAATAATATTTTTTCAGGGCCATGATGTTTCAGCACAGAATCTGTGGATGGGTGAGATCAGGATGTTTCATCTCATTCAAAGATCCATCAGGAAGACATTTAGGAGGTTGTGACTGGTCAAATATAAATAGTTTTATTATTTTTGCCTTTTAGTGATTTTGTGATAAGACATAGGGAGTGTTAGACTGATATTTCTCAGAAATATCTTAGTCACTGCTTTGACCTAGTTCTGTGTGACCTAGTTGGCTTTGACATGAAAGCCACTGTATTGAGGGAGCTTTCACTGTCTGAGTGCACCTACTGGTAGGTAATTCTAAACCTGGTCAAACTAATAACATAGTTTTAGGTTAGTGGTCTGATCAATCTGAGATTGACTTTTTCCCCTTACTTTTGGTAGACATGCAGGAATTTTTTAATCGGTTTAGGATTTTGCTAGAAAATCTCTCCCAATATTTAATCCACAAAAATGCATGTTTCAGTGTGGGGGAAAAAATATCAAGTTTTAAGTTCTTAATTCATTGATCACAGTCTGATCACATGCCTGACCTACCCTTGAGGCATGCTGCAGGTTGGCTGGCCGTAGCTGATCATTAATGGCAATTATGTTGTTACCTGGTTCAGACAATAGACAATTGTAAAGGTGTCAAGATGGCCGACTAGTCATCCTAGCAATTATCACACCTTCTTGGCACATAACCATAACAAATTACATAGAAAAATCTGAGGACATCCTAGACAATGATATGGAAAAATGCCAGTAAGCAAGTGACTCCTTTCTGCCACTTGATTCTTAACTCTGATTTGCTGAAGCATTTTAAATCTCAGACACACAATGTGTCCTGTCTGTAAGGACTGTCTGGTACCCCCCTCCCCTACTGCCACTCTCCCATGGCCCTATACCACAGTACAGGTAATACAGTAGTCTGCCACTCATCAGTACAGGGAGAAACACGCACCATATACAAGGCTTGGACGTGGGTGGGAAGGGGGTTATTTACAGAGCTCTAGTCACAAGGCTGTATACATTCAACAAAGCAAGGTCACATAAAACCTGGCCCCCTAGTGCAAGTAGTGGGCCATCCCATGGGTCAGATGGGGCAGTGAGTTAGACATGGTATGGAAGAGTTCTGTTAAACAGGTGCCTGGTGAGCGAGCCCGTTATAGGGGATGCAGTAGTGTTATGTTTGTGTATTTCCTGCACTATCAATTGCAAATTACTCATATGCTTATAGGTGTTTATATCTTACATGGATGTTTTTCAACAATGGTATTGTGATCAATATAAGAATGCTAAAACCCTGCTCGTGCAAATGGTTTTGATATTACCAGCCCTGATTTTTGCTTTACTTTCTGACTCATTCAAGTCTGAATGTCTATTCCTCAGAGACTAATGGCTCTCCTTTTTAGTCAAGAGCCTCGTCATTAGAATAGCTTCACCATCCTAATGAGAGGTTCTCTATCGATTGTTATTCATATATTCTGCATGCCACTCTACCTTATCATCATTCAATGCTTCATTAGTGCTGGATTATAGTGCTTACAAGTCACATAGATTTTCTCGGATATTATGATATTTATTTTACAAACAAACATATTCTGCTTTACTACAGTTATGATTCCTATGTGACTTGATGGAAATGACTGTTTAGTTTAGTAAACTGTAATCATTTAAGAGTTGCAGTATAGCTTAGTGACTATATTTTCTGTGTTCTGGGTAGACATGTTGGTATGAAAAGCCATTTACTTAAGCTCACCAGTAATGCTGGAATCAATCTTCTTTTGTCAATCTGTCATATTGATCAAAAAGAAACATTAAAGAAAAAGTCAATCAATAACTTGCTATATAGGGACCGCCAAGCCTGCATTTAATGATGTTTATGGCTCATCTTACTTTGAAAAGGTCATTTACCATTTTGGAAGGTTAAAGTAGCCTTCAATATTGGAGTCTGTAGAGTAGCGAACTATCCCTGCTGGTGTCTAGTGCAGCAATAACAGCCAGAGACTAATTTGTAAGCCAATGTAGCAGATTTTACCAACATAGTGTAGTCAAAATAATATTTCAGGACTTTTGAAATATTCGATTTGATGTAAAGTACAAACCTTTGTTGGTGTGATGTCTGGCTGTTTGTTCTAACCACACAGCCTGTTAGAGTTGGTTGCCAGACTGTTATTGTCCTTGGTGAAGGTCTCAATTTCCAAAGCAATAGTATACCCGGGTTATATACTCTTCCTTATTACCTTGCCTGTTCTCATATCTAATCCTTCAGAAGGAGGAAATGGAGATTTGGAAAAAGCCTTACAAACAACAAAAAGCAAACCTGTAGATGGTTTGTTTGACAAGTCAACCAACTCCACACCCTTAAGCTTCCCAATTTCCCTTCCTATCAACAACACAATCATTAAACATCTAGTTATGCAGCTGGTAGGAGAAAACTTTATCGAACACTACTAGCATTGCTTTCTTGTAGCACTTTGCACACATTTAAACAGTGCGCTTACATCCTAGTTAAAAGTACAAACGCTTATGTTTTCAAATGTGTTTGATTAAACTCCAAGCATTTGTTATGCTGTTGTGTTGTATTTATCCGTTTTTTTACCATTATATTTTCAAGAAAGTAGATGGTGACAAAAGGATTACACCTAAACATATCAGATTGCCCAGTTTGAATTGGATGCAGTTATTAAACTGTGTAGACAGAATATGCTTGACATAGTAACGTTAGGTCCATCCCATCACTATGTCACTATTTTCTGCCATTTTGTATCTTGCACTTGAGATACTCAGGATGAGACTTTTATCTAATGGTGATCTGGGCATGTCTATAAGACCCCAATCATTACCACAGGAAGTATAGGTAGTACATTGTGTGCGCCCCTCACCAAGTACTTCCTGCTGTAATGTGCTAAGGTGAATGTAGGGGGCGCCACAATACTGTAGATGGAGGAGACCTTAGGTAGCTGCTGAATGAGCCGTGTGCCTATAGACCACTAATTAGGCCGGTTATATATAGCTTCAGCAAAGCTATAACATAGGATCATAACGATGATACCAGACTTATATATAAGCTGGTATGTTCCTTAGGGGAACTTACGCACCTCAATGCTGATGATGCTGACATAGGTTAAGGGGATATAGGAGAGGAGGCGACGAGGGAAGATAGCGAGTTGTTATAACTTCACTTCATGCACATCAGAATTTAACTATCATTTTAGCACAGTATTTTTTGAGAGGCATTTACTGGAATACACTTAGAAGTGAAATCTATGTTTGCAGCCTTGCAGTGAATGTACAAGATTAAGGAAAGGAATACTCCTAAAAAAAAAGAAGGCGACAGAAAGAATGGGGTCTGCCAATAGCAATGGCAAGCCTTGCAGGGTATAAGGCAATGACATGTTTGAATACCACTCATTCATATGAAGTAAAATCCATGAAAATATATTCTGAAACAGTTATAGACTTCTTCCAACCTATTTTCAGAATACATTGTGATTCATAGTCGAGGTCTTCAGTGCCTTGTTGTGTTCTTAACCAGCCCCTAATGGCCAGTAAGTAGAGGGGATTGCCTCCAGTGTCTCCGGGTGGCGAAAGCGAGCTTTTGTTATTCGTCATAATAAACCAGTTCAGCAAAAGCCAAGCACAAATATCTTGCTGCATAGGAGGTGTTTACCACGAGACAGTTTTTTAAACCTTTCTCATTTTGTAAAGTTGAAAAGTATTTTCTGTCACAATGATGTACAGGGAGTTGGGCCTGACAATCATTCATGTAGCTGTTTAAAAGTACTGCCACTGGTATTTTTCCTGCTGAATGTTTCATGAAGCAATGTTTTGTTATTTTGCCAAAGCTGGGTTTCTAGCCACTGGTCCTCATTATAATGTTTTTGTTATGGAATGGTTATTGAAGTTTCTACTTTGACTAGTTGGGGTTTGACGGTGTGTTGTGCCTCCGCTACTACACTCAGAACTGAACAGGTAAGCTTATTTTCGCGCTCCCTTGGCATACATGGCATGACATGTGATCACTTGATCTTATTTGCTGTTCACTAATTTGCTGGAGCCATGTTAATTAGGTCAATCAACATGTATTCCTACCCTTTATGGGTTCTCACAATAAAGTTCTGAGTTTAGAAAATGCATCAAGGGACACATAATCAAGTTTCTGAACTTTCTCCCACTGGAGTATTTATTGTTATTTTTCAATAAAATAAATAATGTGAGTTTATGAAAAATATTTCAATATTTTCATAAAGCCAAGTGATTTAGCACAGAATATGTGACTGGTGAGTTCTGGTGTTTCATCTTATTCAAAGATTCATCAGGAAGTTTCTACTTTGAATTTCTTGAGAAGCTAAGCACAGGATTCTGAAATCATGAAGGCATTTTTCCATTTAAACTGGTCCTGCTTGTAACAACTTGATGTGTATCATGTATTTATTCATATTCAAGAATTTCATATCACATCGAACCATTTAAGTGCACCGTGGTGTAATAGTTTTCCCTTTGTTTATTATAAAACACCATAACATACCAACAGGATGATAATCCGATTTGATGTTTTCTTGTTATTTGATGATTGATCTTATTTGAAAGGATCTTTCACTTTCCTTACATGTTTAACATCAAGAACAGAATAAATGAGAATGAAATGGTTTGCGAAAGATAATTTTGATCAAGTTAAATGCTGCACTCCTAGACATACCGAGCTTAAGATGAGAGGGCATTGATAAATTGTATTACTCCTTATAGTGCATACTGAGGATCTGTGAACATTTCTTGTACAGTGCCGAGATGAAAGTCCTCAGTATACTGTTGACTGACACAGCACTCCTGTTGAAAGGACAGCCTCTACAAATATAGTATTTTTTGTGTGACATCCTAAGGTGTAATCTAGTATAAAACCCATCAGATAAACAATTGTCTGTGGCACAAACATAATTTCTCTTGCTGCTTGATTACATCTCTGCATAGCTCTCCCCTTCCACTGAGAAGTTCTATGTGAAGCTAGGTGAAGTGGGTTGAAAGGCGAGAAGCTGAAGAGTTGGATATATAGTATTGATCTTCTTCATAGCTGTTCACCTCCTAGACATATATAACTCGAAACTGACATTGACTTCTGTAGCAGCAAAGGGAGAGTGGTTTTATGACTGACTGTGTGCAGGACTGTAAACTAATGTTTTTTATCCATCCTATAATGAAAGCTAGTTCATAGCACGTCTAGGTCTGACTTCACCTCCACACAGCTGGAAGCCACAAGGTCAATATATTTGGATTTTAGATTCTATATATATTTTCTGCCTGGAGAGCTGTGGCATGAGTGCTAGGATACTGCCCTGTTTTCAGAATGAATTATACTAAGGGGATCGACTCATGTGCCAGCAAAGGGCTGGCTACTGCTCACTGGGTGCAGGAACTGTTCATGAGAGCAGCTAGTACTCAGCATCTTTAACATGTAGGATAACTCTAAGGGAGTGGTAGTTTTTAACAACAGGGAGAGGTTAGTGGATTTTTGCACGACCATGTTAATAAGTGTGTAAAGGTCATCTTTTGAATAAGACCTGAAAAGTACACCCTCTCAGCAGCAGCAAGGTCTCCAACAAGATATATAGACTGTATAGGCTGCAGTGGCCCCTTTAGAACCAACCAGCACGTCAGCTAAATGCAGTAATGGTTGTGGAATATAACTTGCTACCCTGTTAGAAATTGATATTGAAAGTCACAAATATGGTTTTCCCCTCATCACCATCCCTTAGATGGCCCTCTAAACCAATAAGCACTTTTGTTGAACGAGACTTGACAATCTTACCTGACAATCTAACCCTCTCAGCAATAATTAACTCTCTTAAGAAGCTGTACAGGCTGTAGCTGCTCTTTTAGAACCAAAGTCTTTTAAATATGTTTTAACAACATGAGAGAGCTAGGATTTGTCAAAGGGAAAATAGCTCTAAGTGATGTTCAGAGGATACTCAGAATGTCATTTCAAAAGACCCCTTAAAGTACTTTGTGCAGAAACCTACTTTTTGAGCTCCAACTAATGCCCATGTTAAAGGACAAAGCAGGTTTAATGCAGACATTCCCTGATAAAGGCATGTATCTCTGGGCCTTGAGTGCAAGTTCATGTTAGTGACAGGCTTTTTGAACGCTTGATATCAAACAATGAAGGCTTATAAAGAAAAGGCAGACAATAAGAGCTTAGGTTCATATTCGTTATCCAGTCAAGTTCAGCCCAACCCTGCATAAGTAAATAATGACTACTCTATACATACATATTTTTGCCTGTATAATAAAGTGCATTTTCGCACTTAAGTATTCAAAATCAAGATTGTTTTAAAATGGGTGTAGTATAACTATTCACTCTGTACATATCTTCTTGAAAACCGTGAAAAATATGTACAGCACGAAAATATCTACGTTTACAGTATGCCCTGGTGTTATGGCCCACAGGGCCGCACTTGTTTCTAACCTCCTGCTGCATCTACAATAACAAAAAGGCCTCTATATGTAGCAAGCAACAGGAAAAGTGTAATCAGCAAAGCAATGCATTAAGAACATTCTCGAACAGGGATGCTTTTTCAAGCCATTGTTTGTGATTACTTGGTATTTAGATGAATGTGAAAGCAGGTGGCTGTGTCTTGGATAGCTGAGGGCAGGGAAAATGGAACATGTCTTCTGCATTTACTGGCAATACTGTTCTCTACCCATAGATTTACCTGCTGGATATTCTTAAAGATTGGAGGTGAAACGAGTCACTTAGCCAGTCATATACGCCCTTGAATTGTCCTAGTCATTCTTGCCCTACCAGGAGGATTCCATAAACTAAGCAGTTCCACATGTATTATTCATAATATCTTCCAACAGCTGCTGCAGTGGTGTCCCTTATGTCTCGGACAAGAACTGTCACGGTAAAAAGAACATTCAATCCTGCCTTTAAATTCCCAGCCCCAACACCACCAAAAAGGGGCTCTGGTAGGGTTTAGTCTCTCATTGACCTAGCACTCCCAAAATTACTCTTATTATCTTTTCACACAGCTGCATGGCAGTGAAACGTCCCGACACGTGCGATCACTGTAGAAAAATAACATTTACTAGATACAATATTTCCTAGGGAGGTTATTCATAAGCAATCCGTGTTGGATTCATAGTGTTGAGAATATTATTCAAATCATCTTTCTATGGCTGCACACCCCTTAAAAAGTACTCCCTACCGATGACATCCTAAGGTTCACATAACCAATAGTCTTTGCATTATTTTTCAAACATTATTACTTGCATGAGCTACAAAAAGCAGCCTATTGTAGACTGTGTATCAGTGTAGACTAAACACCCATTCAGCAATTCCTTTCTTTCAGAAAATTCATAGATGTGAAGCTATGTGAATTGCGTTTAGCCAAGAGGGGTTCAAGACGTAGACCTCAGATTGATCTGCCTCACAGGATGTTACCTCCTCACACAGAAACCATCCAACACTAAGGGTATTGACTCATGTGCTAGCAGAGGGAAAGGTTCTGCTGCTCACTGGGGGCAGGAACGAGTCATGAGAGCAGCTAATACTCTCCATCTTCTACATGTAGGATCACTCAAAGGGATATATAATTTGTTTACAACAGGGGCGGGGGGGGGGGCGTCAGTGGATACGGTCCCCCCCCCCTCTTCTAAGCAGATTGAAATTGAGCATGGCCAAACCCTTTGTGCTATAATGATGTGCAGGCTTTTTCAATTAAAGGGATGGTCCCCCCATATCCACCAACCCCCCTGTTGTTAACAAATGACCACTCCCTAAGATGGCCCTGTATCCTCCTGACCCATGTATGGCAGTAGATGCAGTATTCATATGGTGACCATGTTCTAGCCTAACTTCCACATAGCTGAGAATCACCATGTGGACATAATAGAGTATTGGATTCCGTATTTCAAAGGCAGACAGTTGTGACATGAATGTTAGGATGGAGGATCAATTGGGAAATGGAGGCAGTCAGCTTTTAACATTGCAATTTCCTGCAAGTAACATTCTATAGATCGGCTGATAGAAGAGTTGCCACAAATATTTAAGTCAAATGTTTGGATCAAAAAAAACATGCACAGGGTAATACAGTTTCTCTGAAAGGCTTTATGCCCTTTGCTCTTGATATTCAAATTTTTAAGGTCTACAGAAGTTGCATGGCTAGCAAAGAGTGGTGATTTTCACCATTTTATCCTGAAAATCACCACTTTTCGTTGGCGGCCCTTACCCCTGGGCGGCCCGTTAAGATTCTCCTCCTCCTCTGTTGCCGCCTTAGGCCTTGGGGTAGCCTTGGGAGTCAAATAGTAACTCTTCTCCTCCCGCTCCCTGCCTATGGTGCTTCACCCTCTCCCTACACTGAGGGCAGGTGTATTTAACACTCCTCAGATCAATCTTTGCCTAACACTCATGGCAAAAACCCATCTTGAGTTTGGGAGAAAAAAAACGTGGTCCTCCTTTGGGGATTTGAATGGATGTAAAACCAAAGGGAGGCCGGCACTCACCCAGGTAAAGAGTGACCCTTGGTGAGTGAACGGAGAATTAACATTAGTTTCCCATGAGGCTTATACTATATACACATAGTTCATATGATTAACTATGTTACACAAAACAGGTGGTGTGTGATGTCAATCTAAGTGCCTGGTTTATCTCAGCCTGTGACAGTCTATAAGTATGAGACCAATACCCAGCAAATATAAACCTGACAGATCCCATTACGTGTGGCGATGTGAACACTGCACCGATCAGGAGCTGCAGCTTCAGACAAATTGGTTTTAAGTTTGTCTTACCATACCAGAGGCAGGCTATGGCTGTGTCTCATGAGATTGGGCCAACGTGATAGTCTTTGACTGGGTGCCATCTTTGATTAGGTACCATCTTTGACTTGGTGCCATCTTTGACGAATGTGATTGAATTTCGGGAAAATGTTTATATATTTTTTTGAACAAATTTGACTTTATTGACCACAGTATCTTCATCAATTAAACAACTTCTCTTTTGCGTTCACTTGGGTTTGAGGATGTAGGGGCACGAATAATACGTGTACATATAGGTCCGTCGAGTCAGAGCGGGAAGTGCCTCCATCGGACACTAGGTGGCAACACCTACGCCATGTCCTTTCGGTTATCCGGTAGCGGAGCCAGGCAGGGCACTCCAGACGGCGCTACGGAGGAGTGCCACGTCGACACTGCTTGATACGCGCTCAGGGTATATAAGAGGCCGAGGTTGGCTACCTCAGGGAGTTTGTCCCAGGACAAGGTCTGACCCACACCTTTCGATACCTTCGTTACCACTTTGATCGGGGCACCTACACCCCTCCCACACTCTGGCTCCTGCACCAGTCATACTGGCTCAGGACCAGATCATCCATCGTTGCTGACTTCGAACTATCGATAGAACACTGTACATGTTCGAATGGTTAAAAACCAAGTGAACCGAGCAAAAACCTACGTGTTACTTTAAGGCTGCAATCGAATAAATCTGTGGCATTCAAACCGAATTTTGGACCTGTGCTCGCATGATACTTATACGAAACCCCTACAAGGGGTTTAGAACAATACATTACAGTCCAATAAAACAGTTTTTACCATGCTTTAGCCCAAGCACACTTTTACCATTATATTGGTCAACACAAGTCGATGACCCACTGCCAGGCTAGCTGTTTAATAGTGGTACCATCATGAATCAAACCATTTTTATATTTTCACATGAAATAACAATGAGTCTTTAAACGGAAACACACTGACAGATATAAATGGCCTGAAAAGTTTAATGCATGTTATAACACTTTGAATTGGCAATAATAGTCCAGTTATATCCTCATCTGCTCTAAATAAAACATTTTCTATTAAGCCAGTCAAAGATGGCAAAACAGTCAACGATGGCACACGGTCAAAGCTGGTATTTCTATGTTTTATCCTGATTCAGGTCAGAAACCTCTTAGCATGTTTTGACAGTGCATGATTTTTCCTGTATGGGGATGGTTTCATATTAGTTCCTTCTTCCTTATCAAAATAATTCCCCCTCCTTCTTTTCAACAGGCTCAATACCAAGTATTCATTAGCTGTAGCACCTGTCAGTTATGATTTCACCCTATGTAGTACCCACATAACTTGATGTCAGCCTTGTATAAGGAGTCAAGGTGGTGTCATGTAAAAGGACAGGCTGGTATAAGGCCTCTTAGGAATGTTTGACAGTGCATGATTATTGCTGTATGGTCATTGTTTCATATTATTTTTCTTCTTCCTCATCAAAAGAATTGCCCCTTATTCTTTTCAACAGGCTTGATACCGAGTGCTCTTATGCCTGGGACACTTGTCAGGGATGATGCCACTAGATGTACCTACATCACTTGATATCAGCCTTGTATAAGGAGTCAAGGTGGTACAGTGGCAGGCTGGTGTTACGCCTCTCAGGAATGTAAAAGGGGGCTAGCCGTGCATCTTTATAGTGTAGCAGAGCCGTACATTATTCATGTAGGCCTCTCTGTATGAGGCAGTGTACATCCTAACATACTCCAGCTCAGCCACATACATGTTACGAAAGGCTTGTGGAGGGCTATACTTTATAGTATGGAACACCTATCACTTGGGCCTGGGCCCATCCAAGCCTCATTCTTCACTGCTCAATAAAACATATGACAAGCTCTTACATTAATATCCCAGCTGCAAGATGTCAGCTAACTTTCTCATGCATGAAAGACAATTATGTTTTATTAATGATTGCCACTATGTGAATTCAGATTGTGAGATAGCGAGTCCTTTTGATATAGAGGTCAATCTTATCACATTGTTATGGGCTGAGGGAAATTGCTTTCTAATATGATTTGAGGGAGTTTATAACAGACTGTGCGCACTTAGTGTTTCAGCTCTTTCACAATAGGCTCCATTCCCTGTCTCCCCTACCTCCCCAATCAATGCAAGGTAAATGTTATCGATGTTTGATTTAGGGAAGTAGGGGCAGGACTAATGTAAAATGGAATGGTTGCATGGAAAAGACATTTTGCAGCTTGAGCTGGACCTCTATACAATATGAAATCAGCCCTGAGACCTTCCTGGTTGTCTAATACAGTACTAGTCTTTTACTTAATAAGTATAAACTTTAATCTAGAAACACATTCATGAAGATTAGACCATAGACAGTATTTACATATGTGTGCTTGTAGTCATATGGGACTGTTGGCATATGCTAATTTCCCTGCCTAAGTGAAGTGACACCACAGACATCAGTAGACAAGAGGACACAGTGCATGCTAGACCCTGAGCCCCAGACAGATAATTGATCACTTTGTGTGACAGGAAGTAGAAGTCAGGTACTGGATGTAAAGTGAAAGTGAGTAGGAAGGCGAGGTCTTTGACCGGTGGGGCACTGCGCTCTTTCTCTAGACAAGTCATATCATGTTCCAAGATTTCACATCTAAGAGCTGTACTCCCCTTTTTGTGTCAGCATTTTTAGGAAAGTAAGTGACCCATTTTAGAAGACACTGCTCTGACAATACTGACGGCAGAAATGAGGATGTGGAGGCAGGGTATAGGTATAGACCAATGCAGCAAGAACAGGTGACTTTTCAGAAAAGTTGTTGATAAAGTTTTCGAACATTTTCTCGAGTGTCAAAAAGTAATACAAAATTTTTACCTTATTGTCCCTTTCACAACAGATGTTTTTACTAAATTATTCTGCCATTTTAACTGTTTACTCCCCCTTAAGGTCATACAGTTTAACCTAACTTCCTTTCACAAAATGGATTGCTGCCAGCTGGACACCAGCAATTTCCGCCTCAGATATTGGGTGCAGTTTTAAAACCTGAATGATTTAGAACCTTTTTAAAGCTAGGAAATGGAGAGGTCTGAATCCCTTGTCAGGCCACTAAAATAAACCATAAGGTGGTTACCTTCTTTATGTCTTCAAATTGTGAAACTCATATTTCTAGTTCAATCAAAATGTCTCAACTTCTCAAGTGAATTGTAATTATTAATCTGATGTGATCATATAAACATTCAACCTCTAGACTTTGAATTTGGCCTTTTTAAGTATGCTAGGTTTATTTACACAAAGTTAAGATAGTAAACCATCCATAAACAGTAAATACATGTTCTTATCTGTGTATGTTAGACAGAAAACAATATTCATCCATACCTCAAGAATTGCTTTCAGGGCATGGAAGCCACCTATCTAGAGAGTTCCATCATCTATTTAAATATTTAAGCATTTCTCCTACCAAACGTTAAAAAAAAGCAATAAGACAGCAGTATCCATGACAACAAGCCAAACTCTGGTTTCAGTGAATTAAGCATAGCCTCGCAACAAGAGGTCTATTCTAAGAAAACTACCAGCTTGAAGAGGTAGTGGAGGTCCTTGTGTCAGGTACTTGCGCATCTCCAGGGACAAAGGAGGTCACTGTATATGCTGGATACGCAAGGGTGGACGAGACATTGCTGAGGTATTGGATGGCCCTCTGGATACTTCCAGAGCGTTCACTATCTATAGCGAGCACATGTAGATTACACTCAGCTTTGTATGGGACCGTAATCTAAATTCTGGATTCAGCAGTTGTTTTTGTGAGGTTTTTGTCATGGTACAGTGGCCATAGCAACCTTTTCAATCAATGTCTCTGCACCAAGGATGTCTGTGATGGAGATGCAATGTCTACATAACAAGGGCTTTTAGGGTTTCTTTTTGCCACCAGGTCAGTAACCTCGGCAACCGTTTTAATCAACTTTTCTGCACCCATTGTGTTTGAAATGTTGGTCTTTTGGGTCTGAGAATGAGGTTTTCACTGTAGAGACCACATCTTAAGGTCTGCAAGAAACAAGCCTCTCAGATATTGTGCCATATAACAACACAATCTGAAATGTAGTGTTGAACTTACATTTATGATAGTTCAAAGGTGTAAAGTGTACACTTTTTATCTGAACTGGCTACTTCAGGGACCCGGACTGTGTTAGGGGGATAGGCCTGGTCTTTATTTAAGTCTATTCCGTGACATTTCCAAATCCCTCCCTATCTCAACCACGTCATGTAGGCCTATCTTCTGGGGTTAACCGGGAAGTTTATGTGGAGTAGTTTTATAGATACTATCTATTCATAAAGTGGTGAATACAGCAAATATATACACCGCTAGTGTTACGGTTAAACAAGTATGAAAATCTATTTGTCTGTATCTGCAGCTTATGATTGGTCCAGCCTTCACAACACTGCAGGTAATGGTGATCTTCTAGTTTGTATATGCGATTAGTCTCCATGGATGAGATAAGCCAGACATTTAGATTGATGTACCACACAGACAGAGAATTTTTCTGTTATCTATATTCAATTAATAGGGTATTCTGACCTTCAAAAGCAGAAATTACTCCAAAGAAAACGTAAAGTAGTTGAAGCATAGAGTATATAAGGACTGGTCCTCATTACAATGTGACTATGTACTATTTGACAATTTCATGATACTAAAATTCTCTTTAAACATCTAGGCCTTACCTATAGCTCAAATCTGAGGTATTTCAGTGAATGACACTGACCAGGCTGACCACTCTCGATACAACCAAGCTTGAATTATTGACCCTGCAGAACAGTCATGACCATAGTCAACTTTGTCCCGGCTATTGGACAATTTCTCCATCGACGTCTTGGCGTGCTACAGGTTGACTATATTGACCACTGGGCATACAGAGAAGCACACTTAAGACTGGGAATGGGCCATTTTTGTCTAGACAGTTTTGCTTGCTCACACTGGAAGTAAAAGGAAGCATTAGTACAGCCTTTTTCCTTTTTTTTTAAAGATTCCTGTTACTGCTTCTTCTCTGTTTGTCCGGAATCTTCATGTCCAAATAGCAATTATTTTGATCAGTGGGTTTGTCATATCTGATCTTGCTTTTCGTCAGAATGCTACTACATTTCTTTTTAATCTTCACCTGTGATAGATGTCAATAAGGTCAAGGCTCTACTCAACATGCTTCAGACAGCTTGTGATTTAAGCAGCATAGATACATATTAGAAGAATTATACTGAGAAATAAATCAATCAGCAGGTATATAACATATAACGAGGTTGGTTTGGATATCCAGGTAGTTTTCCATCTGTTGACCGCAATCTAGGATACAGTCGCTTTTATAGTGCAGTTTAGTGTGGCTCATTTCATTAGTCCTCTCAGGTCAGGGTCAGTCACCTTCACAAGCTTTTTAATCAACCTCTCTGCACCCGCCGTGTCCAATGAAGAGGTGCAAACTAACTGCATGTCTCCCATATGTGGAGCTTCAGTGCCTTTTGTCATGGTTCTTAGCAGCCATCTTCTTTGCAGCCATTGCGTGGGAAAAGAGTTGTAAGATATGGGAAGGCAGTGCAAAATGAGTGCAGATCTACAACACAAAAGCCTGTAGGCTACCCTTAGCTCTGCTGCTATACATATCAAATATACTTACTTGATGCGATACATGATAAGCTTTCTAATGCAAACATCAAATGACCTCAGAATGCCTTCAAGGACGCTTTATTTGACTTTAAATGGCTGCAATGAATGGCAGAGGCTGGGAGAGCCAAATACTAAAATTGAATAGTATAGGGGCACCACCAATAGGAAGTGGATTTGTTACTTGTTTCTGCTACGTGTATGGCTCATGTGATGAAGATCACATCTCTATTGCTATTTCTATTGACTGAACATAAAAAAGTCTGTTCCAGGATCCTAGACCTTTTACATTCTAGGTAACCTAATATTAGATACAAAATAGTCCAGGCCAATTCACTAATTCTTTTTAGATTATGTACAACCCAATAGTTAAAGAAGAAAACACATTAGAATCTGAATCCAAACATGGTGGTTAAGTATTTAATATTTTTTTAACTGCCCTAAAATATTGTTTGTAATGTCAGTCTCGATCCCCCCAGGAAATCTGAATACCAGAATGAATTGACACTAATGGCTTCTTAAAAATGGTGGTTTAAGTATTTGCATGACGCAGGGAAGTTTTATTCAAACAAGGGGGTTCGCAAAACATTGATTCCAAAATAAAAACAAGTTTTTTTGCAAGATTCAGAATCTAATTAAGATGTCCAAGGGCTTGTATAAATTCTCCATCTCCCGCCTTTTCGAAATGTCACAGTGCTATCCATGGAGTATCAGGGTAAGACCTCTTAAGTGCTACTGTATGTGGATATGGAGAAGCTTTGCTTCAAAATGTAAAAAGCTTATTATAGCCTCTCTCATTGCTGTATTGCAGTAAAGATGTGACCAGCAATTTAACAAAGACCTCCATATAGTGTTACAATAGTGTCTACCAGGATAAAGGATATATATGAAGCAACTTACTTAGGTGCATTTATTACTGTGTAGCACGTATTGATATTGTATGGGCACTGTTGCCTTCTCCTACCTACTTCCAATCAGCCCCTGTGTGACCCCTTGCTGATGGTGTGAAGGACAATACGACCCTAATGCAGCATGAGGTATGTAACCTGCACAGCCGGTGCCTACCACTCTGTAAACAGGATACATGGTAATTTAGTAGGGTTTTATAGGTCCCATCTCCCCTCTAGTTCTACCTATGGTCCCGATGAGGCTTACACAAAGAGCAACAAAGGGGTCAGAAAGTGCTAGTCTCGGTCTAGGGTGTATATCAATAGGCTGTGTTGGCACTGCCACCTAACTATATACATGGAGTGCACCTGCACTGTCATTGTATGATACTGCTCATACACAGACAGCAAAGCCATGAAAACTGTATTATTGACATTGTGCCTTGGTATCATCTTAGTGCTCTTTGATCATGGCTCCTGTTCTGTAGGATATTAATGAAAAGTCACTAGTGAGACTGTCACTTTGACTGCCAGTTCAGGTTACAGCTGATGTGGATAGTTGTAGTAGTGTAGAGTACTGACCCCGTCTGCTGTCCTAGTGTACAGAGTACAGCTACAAAGTTAAACTGCCTTCTCATTGATATTGTTACAAAAAAACACTAACTCAAAGCAGATGGCCTTTAATCCACCTTTTACAACTAACCTAGATTGTACTTATTTACTACATTACCAAAGTTTTATTCATTATATGGTCGGCCAGCAGGACTATAAAATATAGTACACCTGGGACTCGTTAGACTGACAAGTCATGTGAATGCCAGCATAAATCCTTTTTAATACCTGTGTCCCAGACACCCAGAGGATGACAGCCAGACTGTGATTCTGTCCCTGGAGGTACATTGCTGCTTACTGTCATTTACCTTCTCTACAAAAAGCAAACACTTCCCATTTTAATGAGGGTCAGCTAATGTTGGACCCTCATTTGGTGCACTGAAGCTTTGGCAATGCTCCCTGGAGTTGGACAATGCTAGAATATGTGGAGCTCCTGCTCAGTCTGAATTTTATTTAAATTGTGCTGCCGGGCCGAAAGGAGTTATTCACATTTATCCTCACAGCTTTATCCTGACTATAAAAAGATGACTTCTACCTGCCTACTCCAGGAAGATCTCATGGTCAATATTGCATAGACGAAAAATAAAACATAATGCAGCTGCACCTTCATGGAAGCTTAACCATGACCCTTACAGTAAGTATGGACTAGATGTTGCCATTTCAAGCATTTCTGAATTAAGACAACCTAAGCCAATCATTTTGCTTGTGTTAATGACTTTTTCAGTAAGCTAAGAATCAGGGATGGTACCTGGAAATAAGGTGTATGAATGAGACTAATTCTGTAGAGGCTGTGGCATGGCTCTGAGCAGCAAAGCCTAGTCTGTCAATGGGGCTTTGAATTGGACTGACACATGGAGGGTCGGCTATTAGCAGCAAAATATATCTTATGGAGACACTGTCCCTCATGGGACTCTTGATGAGAATAACCATATATATATATTCATTTATTTGAAACAAAGTATTGCTACCTTTCTAATCTTGGTGCACCATATTTGCACAAATATCCTTTTCTTCAAGCATAGGATTTTTGGGGATATCTTATGCTGCAACTACTGACAGGGAATGCTATGTAAGAAACCACTCTGCTTGATCATCCCCAAGTCCCCCAGGGAATGCTTCAATAAGGAACCAACTACAATGTATACAGGTTACCTGCCCAATGGTTAGGGTAGGGCTAAGGGTTGGGGTTAGGGTAGGGGTTAGGGTAGGGCTAAGGGTAGGGGTTAGGGTAGGGGTTGGGGTAGGGGTTAGGGTTGGAGTTAGGGTATGGGGTTAGGGTAGGGGTTAGGGTAGGGGTAGGGGTAGGGTATTAGGGTTAGCTTAATTCCAATAGAGAGGTTGCAGAGTTCTAAGGTATTTAAAACAATTCACATATAGAGTTGCCCTTCCAAGTCTTTTTTACTCTACATAACAAGGGTCAGTCAGAGGCTTATACATTTAAGGTCAGTATTAAAATAGTTCTACTGATAGATATTAACCGATGCAAGGAAGCTATGTGCATTGTGCTGGGTCAGCACAGGCTATAGACATGGCCCTGGCATTGATCTGAATGTTACTTCCACACACAGAAACCATTTAACACTGAATATATTGAATTTTGTAGAAGCAGACAGAAGGGGAAGCCAGGACAGCTGTGCCATGAATGTTAGGATGGAGGATCAATTGGGAATTGGAGGCAGTCAGCTTTAAAATCTGCAAGTCACATTCTGTAGATGGGCAAATAGAGGCTTCGCCACAAATTTGAAGTAGATGTTTAGGTAGAAAGGAAAATAGGGAACATTCATGGCAAAGGTGTCGGGGCCCCAGTCTGTTGCTTGGGCAGGGCATTGCATGGCATACATAAACGTCTTATACCAGGGTCTTAGATGTACGAGGCTGCAACTGGCAAAGGAAGCTCCCATAAAACCCGGGCCCTCAGTTCAATTAGTGAGGACCCAGAGGAGAACAGGCCTTGGTGCAAATAAACTTTCATAGTCATATTGTGTTCCCTATCCCAATAATATCTACACATACATTCTATTTCCTTCTACAAAGTGCATGCTGCAATGGTCTGCATAGCTTTTGAATCAGCCCATGTAATTGTTTTAATTGATGATAACATCAAAAGTGTTGCCAGCACTGAGCAGAAGGTGATCCTGACCATTAAGGTTTAATCAAACCGAAACCTATAGATAACAGCTTTACTGATTTGAGTGTCCCTCCTAATAACATCACCTCAATGCAATTGGGTAATATAAGTTATGCTACCAAACACACTGGCTTAAATTTAAAATGGTGAGCCTCACACTAGGTAGTATGAGATTTAATTGAGTTCTATCATCACAGTAATATGTCTGAACATTTGTCATGAATTGAAACACTGTCTGCTTCTTTGCTTTCCTCAGTTGGAGCTGCGGAAGGCCCCATGATTTATTTAACTCAGGCTGGTCCTTCCGCAGTAGACCTTCTAGGGCTTCTAATTGACTGAGGTGTTGAGAATCTGAATAAAATGTGTCCCGTTGCATCCTGAAATTACCATTATTAGAATGCTTCCATTATGGAAACAGCTAACCTTTGGTGATTAAAAAATGACAAATTAAGCTTAAAAACATTGCTATAAATATAATAAAAATGTAAGTTCTTTTTTTAAATTTGGGATAGAACAAAATCACTTAAGAAAAACTCAGATTCGCTACTGTTTTTGTCCCCTCCTCAAACCACATATATTTAATATTCTCTCTATTCTAATAAAGTCCTGGTTAGTTGTCATCATTGAATGTTTATTTCTTTAAAGGGAGGGATATAGCCACAACATCTTATCCCTGTTAATGTGGCAAGAACTCTTTCTTGACAATACCTTTGCATCAATAATCAGAACTGAAAGAGTTTCTTCATTTTCCTCAAGTATTGACTTTCACCACACGTCTTTCATTATTATTCGCATTGCTTAATTATTGTCTATCCCATTCATTGATTAGAAGCAAATGGTTGACTGAGGGAAAGCATTTCATTTAGGAATAGAAAAAGAGCATTGCATGAGGGTAGATGTTCACATATGGTGAATGTATAAACTAATGCACTTTTCAATGTGCCAAATTCACATTATTGTGAAACCTACCAGGGACCTTAGGGGCCCTGAGAAAGCAGCTGTAAGAGGAGATGATGAATAAGTGATGTAGGAGTACCAGGAGGGTGGGAGACACTACATTACTAGGATTGCTCTGGCACAGCTATTGGGACTAAGAGTTGTCTCTTTAAGGACTGATGGGTCTGAGAAAGTGCCTCATTTTAAGATAATGTTAAGAAGTAGAATCTTTAGGGACCGTGAAAGTGTTTTTGGTCTTCTCTCTGCCACTATCCTAATCAATATTCACTCTACCAACTTATGAGGGAGAAATGAAAACAGAAATGGTTCCAAAGGGAGAGGTTATCGTTTTTGAATATGTAAAACTACAAAGCATCAGACAATTGTAAAGGGAGGAGGTTTATTGCATAGCACTCCTTCAAAATATCATGATGAAATTCATACCTTTAAACAAAATGTGTGATATATTGTCAAATATGTCCTTCTGCCTATAAATTGCAACATGGGGAGAGCGCATTGTAGCTATAGGAATAGTTGTTAAATATTTCATAGGCTCAATGATGACACATTTCCTGAATGTTGTTCCAAGTTATTATTTCAACATACAATATGATACTCTAAAATGGCAACCACCAGCTCCTGAAGTCATAAACATATTCATGCATAGTTAAGGGTCCTTCAGGTAATAAGCTGATGCCTCTAAGACAAATTCAAAAATACCCTTCGAGGCCTTTTAGTATATCACCAAAAAAGCATGATTCCTCACTTCACATTTTAGAAAGGGGATAAATAGACAAGACCTCTAGGATATACAAAACTATCATTAGATCCCTTGTCAGCCTCAATAACCAATTTTAACACCTTAATCTCCTCAATTGCCACTCCCCTCAAACTGGAAGTGGCCAAGCATCTGTATTGAGTACCTCCTGGCTCGAAATTGTCAAGGTATTGTTTTTTAAGGTCACACTCTACCAAGTTAGTTCAGACTATTTAGATCATACACCTATGGTAACCATAGCTTTAGCCTTGACACAGCAAGTTCACAGGTATATCATTGGATGGTAGCAGAGGGATTTGAATACAGGAATTGCAAAATGGTACAGGTGAATTGTCAACTTCAACAGCAGTATATATATATGGAGTTATTGAGTTTTAATTACTATGTTGCCTGATTTATCTAATAACGCTTCGACAGGATTATAATACCAGAACCCCTATGAGAGAAAGCTCCCTACATCCCTGACTAAGTGCGTTCTGCTGTAATGTAACAAGGTAGATGCAGAGGGAAGTAGGAGCGGAAGTGGCGGCTCACTAATTAGAAGTTAAGCTCATAGACTTAACGGGGGATTCCCTGACACCGAAACACATAAATGAATCCCATTGTGAGGAAGGGTAAACTTTTTTTCATTTCCACTGTGTAGGCTAGCATTGAAGAAGGACTGAAAAGGGTTATCAATCCCTGAGTTGCCTGCCTCTGTATTAAGGGACATGTCCCTGAATGTAGCTGGGTGTTGAGGTAAGTGTGTGCGGGATTCAGCCAATAAGGGTAGCCTGCACTACTTTAGGAAAAAGGAGAAAAATGCTGTCCTGGTCTAAATTGTCCCATTTAACACTGCACTGCTTTCATGTTGCCCTGGTTTCATTGTGAACATGGTCATGACACGCTGGAAGGAGGCAATAGGAGAGGCAGTCTGGAGCACTGCCAGTGAATGCCTCAAAGTAGAAAGCAGCATTCCTGAATGTTTGCTGCAGATGGGGAGGTCAGGCAGTAGACCAGTCGGGGCCAGAGATCAATTGTGGGTCATAGAATGCGGGGTTCAAAAGAAGGAAGGCATAAAAAAAGCCTTTTGAGGAATTAGGGTTAGGGTTACACATGTGAAAGATTTCTATAGAACGCACACAATATCTCAGTTTTAAAATGTGTAAATAGAAAAGCATTCATAACTCAAAATGTTGCCTGACAGTTACAAATAAAGAGTACATGAGCTTGATTATTTTACTGTTGTATGTCCTGCAGAAATACAGTCCTAGTGACTTACTCTCCATATCTGCATTCACACAGACCTCAGAATAAAATGTATTATACATAACTGGCTGCTCTGAAATACTGTGGGATATGACAATAATATGAAGAAACACTACAAGATATAGGATGAAGTGTGTCCATGGAGAAATGAGTATCATAGATAAGTGAACCCTTGGTACAACTAATTACCATTTTATATTTTCAACAAGGCAGCACATTTCCACAAAACAATCATTAGCACAACATGGAAGTGCTAGAAATGTCACACATAGAGCTATTGCCATGGTCATATAACCACAACATAACAGGTCATACCTTAATTCATGCTGCCTGACTCCCCGACCACTACAATGTGGCCAGCCTCCATAATTAGTCCACCTAGGAGTGTCTGGTGTTGCCTATGTAGAGTATCAATCATCCAACCGTGTCCCAGAGATAAAGATGAGAGCCAGAGGACAAACAATCTGTCCCTCAGGGTGCATAACTGACTGTGGTCAGCCTCCTGCCTGACTCCTCACTTCTATAGTCACATGCGGGAAACAGAATTTTGCCTTATAGCTAAATCTGATTCAAAATAGTTAGCTGGCACATACTAAGTTACCCACACCATGTTACTTACTGTTATAGCTCTTTAGGAATGCTGTTCCCCTCATTAAGAACATGCAATGCCATGGATTAGGTACAGACTATTTTATCATTCTTCCAGTAGTTTTTTACCTAGTACCTTTTGGGTAGTTTAAATGCAGTCCAAGTTGAAGCTAAAATTCAGAAAATAGAGCTTCAAAAGGCTGCACCTGCACATATTTCCCAGCCAGCTCTCTGGCCATACAATGAGACTATGTGTGTTGAATACTTCTACCTGTACTTCCAGTAAAGGGTTGGTCAGGCACATTGCCCTCATATCATAGTGCCCAATTGGGTAGTTCCATGAGTATCTCTGTCGAGGCTGGGCTGGTAGGACAGTGGGCAGCAAAGGCTGAGTTATTCAATGAGCCTTAGTCTCACATGGCAGGGCGCACTAAGGAGGAGTAAAGGGGGAGGTAATGGGGGAAAGGACAATGATGGGGGCAGATAAATTAAAATATGGTACTTATTTTGGTTATCGACATGGGACTATATTTGTTGATGTATTCTGATTTCACTTGCGAAGTTAACTGGCGCCAGGGACAGCAGCAGAATGTACAGAAATGCTAGACCTTAGTGACACACAGAAAATGGATCATTGTATGTGACAGGAGGTAGGAGTCAGGTACTGGATGTAAAGTGCAGGTGAATAGGGAGGTCAGGCCCTTGACGAGCGTGTGCCATCGCTCTTTCACTGACCAAGTAACTACACGTTTCCAAGTATTATGTCTCTGAGATGTGCTTTCTTTTTATGTGTCAAGTACTGGAGCATTTCCAGGAAGGTGAGTTGACCACCACTGACAGCAGAGATGGGGAAATAGAGGCAGGTCAGACCTTGACCCGGCACAGATAACTGATCCTTGTAGGCAGGATGTACCTGATGTAAAGTGCAGGAGCATGGGAAGGTCAGGTCTGAGCCCACCCCTGGGCAGAGGTCAATCCTTACACTTGTCAAATGACCAGGTCTTCTATCTGGCCTATGGGGTACTTTGTCCAATAAGTAGTTATTTGGTGAAAGTAGCGATTAGATCTGACATTGACATTGCTGCTTAATATCATAAACGACAACTCTCCTTCAAATTCCATACAGAGGGACTTTTTCTGCGTATCTGCCCTATAACAGCTGTAGTAAGCAAGCAAGAGTGAAATGAGTAAGGTAAGTGTGGTACGAGGAATGGACAGAGGTAGAGATGAAAAAAAGAAAGAGATGTGTAGTGTGACAGATAGAAAGACAGCTAGAGAATGTAGAACGTAAAGTGATAGAAGGAAACCCATATCTTAGGTTAGCAACTTGCCTCAAATCAGACAGTAATTAATCAAATTCTGAATATGTATTATTTGTGCTTACATGCTTAATTTGTAACCTAACTTTCTCTGAGGTATAAATATGGAGGTTTTCCTTTAACTAGTACTTCTTGCTGAGCAGAGGGAAAGATGGGTGATAACAAAAGGGCGCTATCTACAAAAAGGTGCACAAGATTTGGATATGCAAGAAGAAGTATGCATCTGCTGGACTATAGAAGAAATGAGGATAAATGGCCTTGGCTGCCTCCAGCACTCAGCTTAGCCTTTGATCATATATGACTGCAAACAGCTTTTCTTTTGCATATTGCTTGGAAAACTACCAAACATTCTAGTTAAATTCACTTGTATTCCCCAAATTCAAAACAAGTCTTAGCTGAACCCAACCTAATCTATTTACAATCCACAAATTTAGGGTAGCTTGTCCTACCTAAAACTCATTGTATCAAGCCCATAGGAAATCCCCAAAGGTACACTGCCACATATAAATGTTTGAGTGGCATGGTAATTCTTAAAGGTTCTTGATATAGCTTTTTAATCATAGTTTATGAAAATTGATGAAAAAACTAAAAAAAAGCTCTTTTATCCAACTCTATGAGGCTTTCTAGGCACAAAAAGCCAACATGCAAGTCCAATTATTCTTTCCGGTCTCGAGTATTGTCCTGCCAATGTTATGTTTGCCCTTTTCCAATACTAGTTTTAGAATTGTGAAATGTAAGAGCAAAACAAATAATACACTGCTTACCAAGATCCAGATATCCCTGGCAACAAACAGTGTTCTGTGTCAGGTCTGTGAGTTTGTCCATAGACACGAGAGGTTTGTTGTTAGAAAACACACAGCTGTAATAGGTAAGTAACTGAAGGTAGCAAACAGAATAAAGGGCAAATTCATGTTAGAAGGCCGCTCTCAACTCTGCAAACATGTGATCTTTTACATCAGCAGGGGTTTAACAATGTCAACATGGAATAGTCCAAGCCTAAGTGAAAGGTTGCTGCTCTTATCTTCTCTCAAATTAAAGAGTATTTTAGTTATTCGTTTGCATGCTACAGAGCACATTTCATTCACCCTAGTCGCAAGCCAATCCCCTTCTCTTCATATCAATGTGAAAAAAAAGTTTGAGTGATGATATATATATCATGACTCACACAATCAAACATTATAGTACAGTTGCCATTCGTTATTCCAAGGCAGTGGCTTTGAATAACTTCTTGAACTAAGCATAGAATGAGGCTAATAGGAAGTTAGACAGACATGTGAATCGATCACTCCCCAGGTGGTTACTGCGGTCTGTGGTTTAATCATCTCTGTGTAGATAGCACTGTCTGCTACCAATGAGACACAACCACAATCATTGCATCTTGTGTTAGTTCCGGATATTGCAAATATTTGATATCAATATTTATCCTGATGCTATCCGAGATTGATCTATTCCTTCCTGAACTCACAGAAGGTTCTATTGATACAATGTCAATGCTTACATGATCTATGAGTTCAACTAATTACATGATGGATGCATTCTCCTTTAGAGGTGAAGTAAGCAAAGGTAAAAGGTTACCAACCAAGCAATCACATTACAGAAATCATGTAGGCTGTTATCAATACCAGACATTTTGCTTGCTTTGCTTATTCTGCTTTGCTGTCCCCTTATTGGTCAGTTAAAATTTAAGACTAAAGTCTTCAAGGAAAAGTGATTTGTCAAAGGCTGTCACTGCTTCAATTTCCTTGGAAAAAGTTATTTCCTGCACTTGACAACAACAAGAAGCTGTAAGAAAAGTTACACTCATCGTATTCCTGAAACAGATGATAAAACTGCAAATTGGCTCAGGCATCAGGGCTTACGTTTCAAAACGAGAAAGTTGAAGTTTAATGCTTAAAATAAATTTCTGGATAAACCTGGATTATTATGAGGGAGTTTTATGAATACAAGTATACAGAGCACTTTTATTGATTTTCATTTGTTTGTCCTTATGAAAAGTAACTCATAATGTTATTCCTTTGACTTACCCAAGAATGATATGTGCAATGTTTATCCACATGCCAAACTCCAAAATGGATGATGGATCACTAAACGTGGTTCTTTTGTTTTTGAATAACCAAAAGCAACATAACCAAAAGCAACTCTTACTGAAAAAGGAAGCTCACAAAACGATAATTCCTGCATAAAAACATGTGTTTTTCTCAGATTTGCATTCAAATATCCCAGGGTTGGCAAGAACTCTGCAGCTGCCACCATCCATTTAACCTAACCCTGTATTACCAGGAAGCACTAATTACTGCTCCAGGTATCACTGACAGGTTGTAGCCTTGGACACTGCTGCCAAGGTAAACTAGCATATTATCCAACAGATAGAATGCACCCGGTGGTAGGATAATGGAATATAAAGACCATAGGCATTTTTCTCTGATGCTATTTATCTATAAATTGCACCCTGATAGACCCTAAATATAGGACACAATAAACCAGAAACTACTTTTTCTGCCGGTAATTGTTACGTGGGTATGCTTTTAGAAATGTGGGATTAAAGGTGAAATCAATCTTATATTATGTCAGCATTCCAATCACTATCAATCAAATATAAATTAGTGTATTTCTGCTACAATTCACAAGAAACAACAACTCACCGCAGAGATAAAGCTAAATAATATATTTCAAAAATGTGAATAGGAAGATTACTTTCTAAAAAAACAATGATTGACTCCATGAGAAGGTAGGAGCTGAACGGGCTTTTGGAAAACGTAAAATCTTACTACATATGCTTGTGATTTTGGGTGGCTTTTAACACCAAATCAAGGGTTTTATCACTTTACCAGTTCATTACCATCCTGGGAATTATGTTTGTGTCAATGCTGACTAACCTTAAGCTACCATTGGTGAAAAAAGATCTTCAGAAAGTTGCACCTGCACACACTATTTCAAAGCTAATCCTGACAATAAAATATCCAATACTTCTCCCCACCTACAACAGAAAGGACATTTCGGAGAGGAAATCTGAAAAAAGGGTATGCTAAGTCAGCGTACATTGGTTCATTAAGTTCAATTAGCAATTGGGTTCTTCTAAAGTTTCAACTTTTTATTATTGGTAACCTAGTATGTCTATACCTCAGCTCAGTACCTCATTCCAGTAGTCACAATTCAGATTATTGGATATTGATTTATTTTGGATTACTCAGGGTTCCACAACTTATTGGTTTCTCACTTTTCACCAAAGTCCTCAAAATAATCAGAATACTTTCAGGAAAACTTACAATTGCATTGTATATGAAGCAATTCATGACATTGTCATACTTTTGGTAGAATCCTCTTCTTTAACAGGATATTTTGAATTCAATTGTTTTAGGCATAGCAGTCCAGAAGTATTAAGGCGTTTCCTATATAAAATAGAATGCTTTCTGCTAAGAAGACAAATGTTTATAGAATTTTACAGACTTTGTCAAAAGGAAGATGATTTGTCAGAGGCTATCACTGCTTCAATTTCCGATAGGGAAATGTTAATTTTCTGGCCTTTGCAACAACAAGGGACTTTTTGGTAAGTTTCAATTAGAAATTTAATTACCACAATGATGTATAATGGATTGGACAAGCATATTAGAATATGGGTGATATGATCTACTGTACAGCATACATTAAAAAAGGATCAATTGACGTCTGCTGTGGGGGGTCTATAGGCTTCACATTAGTGTTTATTGATGGATGAATGCATGTGTGTGAGAGAGAGCCAGACTTGTGGTAAGTAATCGGTGGGCCGTGTAATATAGAGCATGATAGGGTCACCGTGAGGCATTAGTCAGTTATCATTGCGGTAATGTAGACATGGCAGCATGAGTTATGTATTATCACATGTCATGCACCTGTGAATACCATTCCTCATTATTTGTAGCTATTCCCCCTATAGGGTAGTTGAGGGCAGACCTTTCAACCTCTGCCATCCAATGCTCATGGCTATTAATTACGTTGGGGAAGCAGGGTTGTTATTCAGTAGTAAGGAAAGAAAACATTGCTGCTTTATATGTAGCGGCTCTAATGTACCAGGATCAGACTCTTCTTGGATTTCTCAGAGATAAGTGCTATTTGTCTGCTCTCTATGTCTGGTCCATACTGTTTCCCTCTCTGTGATGTGATATCCAACGGGAGCATTTGCTGATTGCAAATCGGATGCTGGAAGTTGATAGCCCCTGAGAGGGCAAAACAAGAAAATGGATCAATATTGCAGAATTTTGTTTGCCTTGTCTACCTATAAATGTCCTTATGGTGGATAGGAGCTGCATATACAGGACCTATTTCCTGCTAGGTATGTGCTATTTGACTAAAAGAGGCTGAAGAAAAACATATTTTAGTCAAATATTTTGAGGTATTTTATATGTATGAGTAGGTACCTTCTAGATAAGTTGGTTGCAAACCTGATTTCAAAAGTGTATGATGTGATATAGTCAATAATTGATATGCTATTGTCAACTTATTCTCTAAGAGCTATTCTCTTCCCCTTCAAAATCTTTGCAGTGTCAAGAAAGCTATATTCCATATGTATCAAACACAAGCAATTTTCTTGTTTGCCTTAACCAGAACAGACAGTGTGTGATGTCAATCTAAACTTCTGGGTCATCTCAGCTTGCGACAGTTTATGAAGAAGAGGGCAATCCTAGAGCACATATAGACTGGCAGATTCCATTACCGGTGGCATCGTTTACCCATCACCCATCATGAGCTGCTGCCCCAGACAAATTGATCTGCATGTTGGTTTTACCATAACATAAGCAAAGTATATATTTGCTACCTGTACTTCTTTGGCCTATTCATATCCGAAGATTTCTGACAAGATATGACAATAGAAAATGATATCTTGTTACAAAGATCAGGCCACCTTTTTTTTATTACTCTTGTATGAGAGAAAACTAGGCATTCAGCCTTTTAATATAGACTCTCTGTAAGCTGGTCCTGGAAAACTCTATGTAGCTTCATAATCAATGGTGTTTAGAGACATTGTTTTTCTGACTCACACTAGCCATAATAAAGGCCCTAGTAGATAGATTGCAACACACACATGTAAGGTTTGACACTTTTACCTGATGTATTCATTCCCGCATTAAATGATAAATGTTCAGATTCATAAACAAGATACATAATACTTTGTGGTAATTAGTTTTGAAGCCTCAGAATTCTGTGGGCAAACAATACTTCACTCTAGAAGAACATTAAGGGAGATTGTAGCACTATGCTTAATCTACTTTCTATGTCACTAGTTACACAATGAGGCCTAAGTTAATAGCTTTTACAGAAACAGCTGAAGAACTGTCCGATTCAACTCAAGTTAAATTGGATTACCTCATGATGGAATTATATTCTGGTATAATCATTGGTCTGGGAGGGGCATCCAGATGTCTAATGCACAATGTGAGTAAATGAGCTCAAAGATATATCTGTACACTCATAACATAGAAGGTTACCAAAGACCTACTTCACAGTATCACAAGTTGCAAATTTCCCCTGGTTGAAAGGGAAATGTCTGTAGATATGACCATAGTCTTGATGTGACATTATAGTGGTCTCCAAGGCTGTAACTGTTGGATCCCAATTGCATGCGGCCACAGGGCATCCAGGGGTCATGTGAAAGCCTCCTTCCCCCTGTTACAGCCTGCCCCAGCACTGCATTGCTGTTTTGATATGGAAATGTTTGATGAAGAACACCTGTGTATTATTTACATCATATAATCCTGAACATCCTGGTGTACGGTATTTCTAATATCCTCTCACCGTATTGAATTGTCTTAGTCTTAGGAAGTCTCAGGAGAAGACCCCAGGTATGAAACCCAATGTCAGAGCAAACTATAGCCTGACTAGACGAAGTCACATGAGCTTTCCTGAGGAGACCACGAAATGCTAATATAACACAAGTCCACCAGCACAGGTCAAATGATTTCTTCATGTTTAGGTAAGTGTACATCTTCAGTAGGTCACACGGTCTTAAAGGGGTCGCTTGTACTGGGCAATGCCCCAGTTTCCTTTTGACCCCCTGCAATGTTCTGTGAACCAGGAAGTTTGAAGCTGATATTACAGGGTCCATGCCGTGTAACAATTGCAGATATACCAATGCTGATACATAGTTACCAATACTTGAATACCGGTATGATCTAGCCATATAGGCCACATACCAGGACACCAGTTCCTCTGTGCAGGGTAGTGGTACAAGGTTGAAGTTCGCACAAAAGGTCAAATAGTGTTTCCACTGAGACCTCCGAGTTCTCATGGTCGCGTCAGACAGTGCCATGTCCTGCAGATCCAAAGTTTCCTTCCTCAGCTTACTCAGGCCTGTGGCAACATAAAACAGATGGAGGCATGGTATTAGAAACACCTGGGTAAGCCAATCTAGATATATAGTCAGCCATGGTATTGTGTTCTGATCTAATATAAGAAATTGTAATATCAATGTTATACACAAAACACAACCAGAACAGCTCCCTTAGCAGTTCCATGCTGGTATTGTTCTTGCTTCTACCGGTCCTGACTGCAAACAACACCTGTGTGTTATCCGTAATGAAGTGCAGTGTACAATCACGGTATATAGGCCCCCACCTGACTAATGACATCAGTACCGGCCAAAGTTCTTGCTGGTTAATGTCTGATAACACATGGTACACAGGTGGGGGCAAGTAGTGGTCATAATAAAAGGGTAGCTTGGGCACATCACACAAAGACCACACCCCATAGGACCAGTTGCCGTCACAATAGGAGCCAAACCCTTTTGAAGATGCGTCTGTATAGATAGTAGCTGCTGGGCAGGAGGGCAGTAGGATTTTTGCTTTACCATTGAATATCCTAGCAAATTGAATCCACCAATTTAGGTCCTGCCTAAACTCCCAGTTTAATCTAGTTCTATGGTAGGACTCCCGGAGAGAATTGCAAAGGTTGATTACTCTTCTGGAAAAAGTTCTGCCTCCCCTCACCACTGTTGCGCAGTGAGCTAGAATGCCTGCTAATTGTTGGAGCTCGTGCTTAGATGCTTTCAATTTGTTGCTAAACAACTGTAGCTGTTCATGTAACTTGAGAATTTTATCCTCAGGCAAACTGACCTCCATAGTAGTGCTATCCAACAACAGCCCCAGACAGATGCTGCGCTGGGAAGGGACAGTGACTTTGGGCCATTTAATATGGAACCCTATATTTCTGATCACAGAAATTAACAGTTGTTGAGCTGACAAACATTCCTCCAGGGTAGATCCCAGTACTATGAAGTCATCGACATAATTTGAAACCTTAGTTACACCCCGTCTATTCATACTCCTGACGATAAAGTCACCTAGCTGTGTAAACAAATATGGAGCACATTTCAGGCCAAAACTCAAACACCTGTCATTGTATATCACAGGGCCTGCACCTAGGTCCCACCTGAAGCACTGGTATTTCACATCATCTGGATAAATATTCACACTTCTGTAGGCGCTGGCTAAATCGACGGTACTCATGTAATCATAGGGTGACAGGAGACTGGTGACGTAATCCACCCCTTTGTATGTGAAACTGTCACATGTATCAGACATGTAATTGTTAATGCTACGACACAGTGGCCTGCGGCAGTCAGTTATTGGTCTAAGGTTCCCATCCTTTTTTGGAATCGCTCCCAGACTATGTATGCACACAGGTGGGTCACTGCACGGTGTGATTTTCCCTTGAGCTAACTCTTTTCTGATTGTATCACACATATCCAAATGGAAGTCACCCTTGAGAATACTATCATAATTGTCACAATCATAGCTCGGGATTTCCACACCATCTACAATGTGGAAGCCAGTACAAACACCTTGTAGAATAAAATCGTCGGCTGCACACATTTTAGAAGGGAATTTATAATATTCCCCCGCAATCCTGCATGGTAACAACTGGGAACGGACAGGCCCGACATAATGTTCACAATTACAAATTCCTAGTAAACATTTACTGAAAACATTTATAGGGTCGATAATGTCAGGAACAATCACAGTACAGACCGGTTGGTCCATATCCTTGTTGGCAATGTCATGCAATACGATGTACACTCGACTGTCAGCGCCTGCCGAGAAGCCGATGGTCTTGTCACTGTTGTCACTCAATTTTGAAGAATTTGATACAAAGGCCCAACTATCATTCTCAAAACCCACCTCACACGTAGATTCAGGAATGTAGCTTTCATCAGTACTAATAGTGGGAGTTGGTAGAACGTGGGATTCATCACATGAGGCCGAAATGATTTTTTCACTAAGACCCTCGGTGTTTACACCCGTCGTACAACGCCATCTTGCAGCCGAGTGACCTTGACCTCTGGTGACCCCGCCGGCATTTACCGAAGGCGGCCCGAAGACAGGCGACTCACAACATCCATCCATAATAAAGTCAGGCACAATTTTAATAATATTGCTCTCAGTATTCTCCCTCAATTGACAGTCACTATCAGATTTTGACACCGGTAGGTTATTGCAACTGGGAACATAATATTCACTCACCGCGCCGAACTCACCCGAGTGGTCACGGAGATTGCCGAGTCAACCCGACTTCGGGCCGCAGCGCTTGACGTTGGTGCAGGCCGACTGTTTGTGGTCCGCCGAGTGACACAGGTAGCAGACATGGGCCTTGTCACAGCTGGCCGCGGTACAGGTACCGTAATTGTAGTACCAACACGGTAGATCCGAAGCTTGCCCGTCTTTACCGCGGCGTCCCGTCTTGCCCGTCTTTGACTTCTTGCTTTTCTTGGCGGACCCGCCCGGGCCTGCTCCTCCCGTCACTGTAGTGAGGCTGTCAACTGAGAGATATTGATTCATTAAGGTATTATCTCCGTAGCAGAAGGCTGCGGCCCCAAACTTCTCTGCCCTCTTCCTGACAGCAGCATCATACTGCAAAATGTAGGCTAGGTCATGAACCCCCGTAGCTGCCCTGTCTGACAAGAATTGGAGATGAAGACCCATGTTGGTTATAAACGGGGTCCCCAATTCGACGTGCCTAGACTGGAGCCTGCACAAGGCCGACATGAGTTGAGCGAAGTTAGAAGGGACAGACACTCCCACCGGGAGGTGGCGCCTTATAGAATAAAGTCTTTTCCCCTTCTTCTTTTTCTTTTTACCCCCCGATGAGTCAGAGTCACCGGAGCTGTCAGAGTCAGAGCTGGAGAATAACGGCCCTTTTGGAGTAGAACCGAATCCGCCGCCCATGCCTCCCCCGCTCCCGCCCATACCGCCATGAGGTACTGAAGGGAGGCTCCCCGCACCAAGGGGCCCCAGGTGGGAGCCGGGTTTACCCGCGCCACTGCCGCCTGCCGCCCCGGCACTCGACATGAGGTCCAGGACCCGCGCCACATTGTTATTTAACTGGTCCACAACCTTTCCTATCTGACCCACCTCACCATGTAACCCGTTGAGTTCACCCTGCTGATCCCTAAGGGCCCTTCTCACGTCTTCCAAGTCAAACTCCTCCCCACTGCACGAGGCACCGTCATCCAAATCCTCCTGAGTGACACGTTGCATATTTTGCATTTGCAGCATAGACAAATTGGACAAATCTACCGTGCACTTGGAGCCAGTGGGGGGGGGATGTTTGTACAAGCACTTGGAACACGACCTAGGCACCCCTTTGGGAGGCATGGTACTCACGGCTACCGGCGGGTCTTGGTGGGTCTTGTTGGTGTAGATGTGGTCGCGGTGGTGGTCGGTGTAGAACAGGCCCGGTCCTGCACAGCCAGATCTCGAGGTGAGGTAGGACAGAGCCCCCAGTGGGGAGATTTGGAACTATACCTCTGTCCCCCCCTAGTGTCCAATGCAGGAACTGTCCAGACAGGAGGTACCAGCCTGTCCTCTGGAGGATTAATAAGACTCCAATTTATACCACCATAAACCCGCGGAGTCTATGGTACTCATAATCTGACGCCAAACTTTGACTGGTTGCCATAGATACCAGTGTCTTATCATTTGTTATTCTCTTGCTTTAACCAATATTAAGAAAGAGCTGGGGTGGATAAGGAGAGATGTTTAAGTTCTAAATTCATAATAATGCACTCCAGTTGGTGTCCATGTCTTAACTAGATACTTTTTGAGGTATCATTTACAATCTCTGCCTTTTTTGTCGTGTTGTTAACACTGCCTGGAAGGAACCTTTGAAACCATTGCATGTATTGCTCATTCCCAACTTAAACATTATGGTCAATATCCTGTATAACATATATATGCCATGGTTTCTAACACTACAATTAGTAGAAACTACCATATCCAAAGCGGAAAGATTCTCAGAATTGTGGTAATTATGCAACTGTAAAGCTATTAAAATGATAAACAAAAGTTATGTTACTGATAAATGTAACATCAAATTACCAATTGGAATATATTCAAGAAGTTTCAATTTCTAAAATAGGTTCCACAATTGGTAGGGATAAATAAGGGAATCACCTTAAGATGTTATGCAGTTAAGTTAGAACTGTTTAATTCCTAGCTTTATAGAGGTTCTTAATCATTCATATGTTAAAGCTATGGCCAAAATCTGGCAAGGAAATTACTCTCCAACTGACAGGGATTCATTTTGTTTAAGGAAGAATGGTTAAACTGAATGACCTTAAGGGAGAATAAACTAGCTTAAATGGCAGAATTTAGGTAAAATGTCTGTTTGGAAAGGGACCATCTATGAAGAAGGGGATATATTAGATGTGAGAGGGAGGTGTATGTTTACAGCTATGTAAGACGTAAAGCTGTTGTAAAAAAACTAGACTGACCATCTGATAATCTTAATCCATGTATATATAGTTTGGGACTTAGATAATATAAACCAAACTAGGATACAATGATATGTCTTTCATGCATGAGAAAGCTGGCTGATCTTTTATTTGAAATAATCATATTCCTACCCTCTCAGAAAGGTCACTGAGAGCTGACTTTCTACTGCACCAAGGACATCACATGCCTTAGATGGAAAACCAAGTCATGTGACTACACTTGTGTGATGACAGGAATCTGTTGTGGCAAGTCTAGGGCTGACCTTTCCGTTCACCTGCAGTTTACATTAAGTACATCACTCCTGTCTCATGCCTCCCAAAACTCCATTAATCATCTCTGCCAGGTCAAGGTCTAGCTTGCCTCTGCATCCTCATATCTGCTTGTCTGTGGTTTCAGAGCTGGTTCTGCTCCTATATTAGGACATTTCTGTACCTCTAGATGCCGAGTACCTGACACAAAAATAGAGCATATCTCTCAGATGTAAGACCTGGGAACTAGACATGACTTGTCCACTGAATGAGCTCTGTCCCACGCTGGTCAAGGGCCTGACCTCCCTATTCACTAGCATGTTATATCCACTACATGTGATCAAATCTCTCGGTGGGGCTAAGGTTCTACTCTGCCTCAACATTCCCTGGTCTCCTGCTATCAATTGTGTCACTGTGGATTCTGGTAAGCATGAAAGCTATTTCTCAACCAACCCAATAGACTACATTTAAAATAGATATTGTATAATATAAAAAATAAATTATAAATTTTCTGGCGAAGTTTGTCAATGAAGCCTCATGTCCTGCATTCCCAATAAGTAGAATACAACAAACAAAGTGTGACTTTATACATTCAAGAATATCTCATACTTATAACTTCCACCCTTTCCAATATCAAGGGAGATATTTCAGTACATTATAGTATGCATTCGACAAGGTCCATTTGTAGCACATGTTTTAGTGGAGCGAAAAAAAGGAACAATATATGCTAAACTGTAGATCATCTATTGTGGAGGAGAGGATGGAATTAACATTAGCGTTGTGACAGGATCTGTCAGACTGACTCTGTGTGGTCTGTGCCTTCCTCCTTAGGGTTTATCATAGTTCCATATAATCCCATTGTTAACCCTGTATTGTGCTCTATAGCAGTACACCCTTTGTGCAGCTATGCACAGTATGTTGCAGTACTACATTTATGCTTCATGGCAAGTACAATATGGTGATACACTCCTAGATGATCGCTATGATGAATGAATGCAGTCCGGTCTACTATTTGCTAGCAGTCCATGTTTTTTGCCATTTTGTGACTGCAAATGTTCCCTTAAGGCAAGATGCTATCCTGTTAGTATAAAGCTGATGTCCCAGATAGTTCCCTCTTCAAGTCATGTGGGAAATCTTGTTGTATGTAATTTTTCAAGTAAGTTAGCTCATGAAGGTTAACGGAAAAAAAAACTGGGGTCTACCTGTAGACTAGTTGAGTGCAGACTAGTTGAGTATAGAATTAAGGAACTGTGGAAAGTATGGGTTAGATTCACCACCTTTGGACGCTCGTTGGCAGTGCAAACGTGACCCCTGTTCTCTGTGTTACAGCTCCCTTGATATCCCACTCAGAGCTATTACCAAAATATATATGGACAGAGGAGTGTCGGGACTTAATACCCAACCAGTAAAATTTATATGTATTTCTAAACAAAATATTTCACAATAAATTTGTGGAATTTAATGTCCTGAAGTCGGACATTTTTGATTTCCTATGTTATTTGCAAGTAAAAGTGACTAATTTTTCTTACTATTACGGCAAGCATAAAAAAATGTAGCCAAGGTTCACATATGGGAAAGGGTTTTTGACATATCTACAAAATATGCTTTTAACACTAACAAGAATTGCGGTTGTTGCCGCGTAAAAAAAAGCCTCAGGCATTTTTATACGCGGCAACAACCGCAATTCTTGCATTCGAAGAAACATAATGTCTACATGGTTGGTATGTTTGAAGGGAACCCATTCAAGACACCAAAAAAGCAGGGCCAGGAAGGGGTTATCAGGGGGAAGGATGTTATTTCTTCAAATATGGCATTTCCTATGAATTCCTTGGGTCCATGTTAGGGGGTAAGGAAATGTGTATTGCTTGACAGATAAAAACATCTACAATAGATGTTGCTAGGCAACCAGCAGGACCATGGAAATGTGTGTTGCTAGGCAGATAAACAATTAGAATAGCCGTTGCTAGGCAACCAGCTGTATACGCAACAAACCAAAAGAACCATTGAATTTCTTGGGTCCATATTAGGGGGGTAGGTATGATTATAATCAACTTCAGGACCATGGAAATGGGTGTTGCTAGGCAGATAAACAATTAGAATAGCCGTTGCTAGGTAACCAGCTGTATTAGCAACAAACAGATAGAACCATTGAATTCCTTGGGTCCATATTAGGGGGGGGAGGTATGATTATAATCAACTTCGGGACCATGGAAATGGGTGTTGCTAGGCAGATAAGCAATTAGAATAGCTGTTGCTAGGTAACCAGCTGTATTAGCAACAAACAGATAGAACCATTGAATTCCTTGGGTCCATATTAGGGGGGGTAGGTATGATTATAATCAACCTCAGGAACTATCAAAGGTGGATTTATATTATTGTTATCACATAGCATAAATTTGTGTTGTGACACCTTAATCCAAGATGGCGGCACAATCCAAGATGGCGGCGCCCGTTCTGACTTCTGGCAAAGTGCAAACATCATATACCTCGTTCTGGTGGTGCCTGGCGGCACCACCAGGTGGCTATGCCACCACTTCGGCATAAATAAACCTGCTCAATATAGAAAATCTAGAGATACCTCATTTTTCATGAAAAAAACGTAATATGTAGAGGTCTATTGAATTTAAGTGTGAATATTGTGTCATAGGGCATTACTATTTTTTTTCACTGAGAGGGTAATTACCTTGCCTTTTCCAGATTTATGGCAAGGGAAAAAACAGGGGACAGTGATGTCCGACTCAGAGTGAAATTTTGACACATTCATGAAGTGATTTCAAACAGTTTCCCTGGATATTATTTAATTTTTCTTTGCTATCATCTACTTCAGAATAGATACACCCTTCTGACCAGATTAGATTATATTTTCTGGGTGTAGATATAACAGCAATATTTTGCATGATAACACCCTGTCTGAAATTAGGTACCATGTAATTTGACACTTTTGGCATAAGTTCCTCACAATGAAACAGGCCTAATTCAGGGGATGATCAGGTATAACAAATATTGATTTTCAGGCATGCAATTTTCTTTATCGGTAAGCAGAACATTTCAATTTTACTGTAATATTCTCATATAGTGCTTGGACTCTTTTTTATGTTATGATTTTTTATGCTAAAGGTTTAAGGACTTTGTGACGGTCTTTGGGTGAATCTACCCTATTGTCAGGAAGAAAGTGACCGAGGACTTAAAACTAAATAAATATTTGACTATAGACTGCCCTCATCAGATGGGTGAGCGCTTCTTTGGGTATAAAGGGAGATGACAGACCGGGATATGGTATCAACTCCATGCAGTGAGCAGATAATGAGGGAGTATTTCCTCTCTGTCTCTGTCTCTGCCTCTGTCTCTCTGTCTCTGTCTCTGTCTCTGTCTCTCTGTCTCTGTCTCTCTGTCTCTGTCTCTGTCTCTCTCTCTCTCTCTCTCCTGGAGATATCTGCTGAGGTTGTTTCATGTATCAGTTGTCTGCTGTGCATCAGGCGTACGTGTACAGGTTTCAGACTAGAGGCAAGACTTTCTCAGACAATAATATCAATACTTTTCCAACCAAACCC